>CM029646.1:1468837-3868837 GCA_017311315.1 Dendrocalamus latiflorus
ATGTAGTAGCTCTTGTTCTTTTTACACCCTTTTTCAATGGGTTGTAGATGCACTTGTTGAGCCAGTAGAAGATGGATCGATGGGACCCTGCGCCACTGGGGCCGTCGCTTCTTCTGGCTCTCCAGTTTATTGTGGATGTGGACCTTCCGCGGATGAATATCCTTCTTGAAAGGATTGCATATCCTCCACCGAGAGGTCGAATTCGGAGAGTTGAAAATCGTAGTTCTCCATTGAATCAACTGTAAATTGAAATAGTAAAGAAAAATTAACTTACTAGTGAATCAACAAATAATAGCAAAAATTAAAATAAGACAACACTATTACCCTTTTTTAGCTCTCAGAAACTTCTTTGAAGTTTTTTGAATTTTTTGAATTTCACACAAATTTCTCACTAATTTTGCCAAATTTGCGCAACACTACCGGATTTTCACAGCTAAACAGAGATGTGAGAGTCAGGTTTGAGGTGTGAAAAATGGAGGCCGGATACCTCCTATTTATAGAAAAATTTTATTTTTTGAATTTGTTTACTATTTTTTATTTTTTACACCCTAATGGTCAAAAAACGGCTATATTTGATGGGCCGTGCCGTGCCGGCCCGAGCTCGGCCTAGGCACGGTCCACCGGGCCGTGCCGGCACAGCCTGTTAGCTAAACGGGCCGTGCTCCAGCCGAGCCAGCAGTAGCGAGTCACGGGCGGCACGATTATGTCTAGTGGCCACCTCTAAAATTTCTTCTCGTCCTCTCCTCTCTTTTCCATTTTTTTTCTTCTTCCGCCTAGTTTTTCTCTTTTCCTGGAAATTGGTATGAGGTGTGCAGTCAAGTGCAGCAGGCTGGCTGGCTCGTGGGCCCGTGGCCGTGTCTCTGTGTTTTTTTCTTTCTTTCTTGACATGGCAGTTTTTTCTTTGCTTTCCCTAAAAGGCATTTATCTTAACAGTCAGCACAACTGCATTAATGGAAGTCTGCAACCAACAAGTGAACGTAGCACTTCAGTTAGATTTTATGAATTTTTTTAAGACTAGATTCTATAAAGACTCCGTTCATATTCACTTCTGCTTAGAAAAATCCAAATTCAATATAACATCCGGCTTTTTAAAAGCTTCTCTCGCTACCGTCTCGCTCTGTAGATAAAGGTAAACTGTCATGAATGCATTACACACCGCACTCCTCTCGCTTCCGCCAAATACATGCATCTCTTTTCCATCGTCTATTCCTTTCTTCTAAAAAACCATTTTTTTTCAACAACTACTATTTATTTTCAACTAAAATCCAACAGCAAAAGAAAATACCAACGCACCCAAAGTTACTTGTGTTGAGGAACCATCGCTGGCGACCAGTCCGAGCGATTCCTCTGTTTAGAACAAGAACGAATCAATCACAGAATCACAGAGTAATACATTGAACACACAGAGAGATAGAGAAAACTCCTGATCTTTCTTTATTGCTTTCATTCATGTGTACATAATTCTCAGGTATGGCTCCCTATTTATAGACTACAATGAGGTGCCCACCATGGGCCATAGGCTGCTGGCCCTGGCCCAGGTTTCTTAACACTCCCCCTTGGGCACTCATCCGACACGTTCATGTCTCACTAAAACTCCATAAAAACCCAGTGGGAAAAATTTGGAGAAAGAGCACATGATACATGTGATGCTGCGATGCACGAATTGCCTCATTAAAAACCTTGGTCGAGAAACTTTAGGAAAACTCGTCAAGGGAAAAAGAGTACAATTCACCCAATTTCATTCAGTCTACAGGACCTATTCCTTTGGGTACTTGATCTTCATGATCAAGATTTATTAACGGGCTTGAGAGAATTCTCCCCCTGAATTCTGCACTTCTCTAAGTCTCATCATTCCAATCCCTCACACGCACCTTTCAAGACTAGATGCGGGGAGTGACTTAGTGAACAAATCTACATGACTTAGTGTGCAGTACTTTAATCTTATCCATCTTTGCAATTCATGAGCATAGAGGAACTTGGGGTTGATATGCTTACATAGCCCGTGCACTAGTGCAACGCAAGCTGCATTATCTTCATAGATAATTATGGGGTTTGCACAATGTTCATTCCACATGACTTCTGGATGTGGTGATCCGTTCAGCGGAACCAAGCGCACTCTCGTGCGGCTTCATACAGTGCTATAATTTTTGAGTGGTTCGTCGAAGTAGCTACAAGGCTTTGCTTAGACGATTTCCAAGGATTTACAGTTCCACCATACAGAAATACATAGCCTGTTTGTGACTTTGCGGTATTGTAACATCCTGAAATTTTAAATTTGAAAATATGAAGCCCTTGAGTTATTTTTGTCAAATATTCTATTTGAGTTTGGATTTTCATGTGTTCTTAAATTTTGATTGAGCTCCCAAAAGTTAACGAAATTCAATAAAGACCAAAAACAAAACTAATGTTAGTAATGCTATACATGGGAATATGCAAAGAAAGGAAACTCAAAATTTTAAATTCGGATCTGAAAAGATGATCCAGTATAAGGGGAGTGAAATTTGAGTAATAAAATATAAAATATCATTTTGAAGATAATAGTATATAAAGGGAAAAAAAAAAAATTGAACCTATACAAGGACCTAGAAAGATGAGCAAGACATAAAATGTAATTATACAAAAATAATGGCATGAAGGAAATATATGCATGTATACAAAATGAATGTGCAAATAAATAAATATAATAATATAATAAATAAAATAAATATATACACTTATGCAAAAATAGAAGTAAATAAAAACGTATATATATACATGTATATTATATATATCTGTATATATATACATATGCAAATACATGCAATAAATAGACAAAATGGAAAATACAAAAAAAATTGGGGTCAGACCAGGCCAGCCGGCCCAGCCCAACCCCAGCGCTCCCTCTTCTCTGGCGCGTGGCCCCGCCCTCGCCCGCACGTCTCCCCTCTGCCCGCTGGACCCGGCCTCCTCCCACGCGGCCATCCCCTTTGTGCACGTTCTCCTCCCCTTTGCTCAGCGCACGCCTCCTCCTGGCAATCATGCCCGCGCCGCTCAGCTTTTCTGCCGTGTGCCGCGTCGTCAGGCTCCGCCTCCACCCCGCGCCGACTCTCTGCCAGCGGTCCCGAGCACCCCACCCATTCTTCTCTCCCTCCGCCTGCGCCGGCTTCCTCTTCCTTCTCTCTTCGTTGCTCGCGCTGCTCCTTTTTCTCTGTAGCTTCGCAGCGCCATCATCACTTCCCGTCGCATCGCCACCAGCTTTGCGCCGCTTCCAACCCTGCTCTGCCACCGCCCCTGCCCCGCGCCGCGCGCCGAGCCCCACGCTGGGCAAGGACCGGCAGCCCCTCCCCTCTGCCGCCCGGTCCTCCGCCACCGTCCGGTCGGATTCGCCCCCCATAAGAGGAAAGACACGCCCCGATCGCCTCTCCTCACCCCTCTCGATTACCCACCGCGGTAAATCGCCCAAGAGCCGACCTAGCTGGAGCAACTCTCTAATTTTCCCCGAGCCGGCCGTCGCCGCCATCCCCACTGCCCCGCCGCCTTGGTCCATATTCCGCCGATTGCTCGTCGTGGGAGTTCCTTCTCGGTGCCACCAACTCGCCCCTACCGCCAATTGGAGCGACGGCCTTCCCCAGTTCGCCGGCGGCGTGACCCCTCTCGCGCCACCGCCGGCTTACGGTGCCGGCCTGAATTGGGCCTTCTTTTGTCCAATCAATCGCGAGGTGAGCTTCCTCTAGGTGCTCTAGTGCTTATGCGCCGGCCGACTTTTGCTCTCCACCATGCTGGCGCCGCCGCTGGCCGCCTCGAGCTGCCTCCCGGCCACCTCGTCGCCGCCCCAACTGCCACGCCGCCTTCCGTAGCAAGAACATCATCACTGCGACCCAATTTGGTTGTCACCCCCACACCTTCGGCCGCCGCTCACCGCCGGCAAGGTTGCCATGCGCCGGTGCCACCTTCCTCTGTTCTGCCCCCTCCTTCTGCCCAGCATAAAACGGCTGCAAGCCTTCACTCAGCCAGCCCAGGCACTTCGCCCCTTTGGCTAACCGAGCGCACATAACCATCAGCTTTACTCAAGGTCCCCAGTTCGACCCGTGAGCCTGCACCCTTTTTCATTTTTGTTGATTTCATTTTCTGTAGCTCTTGGTAACTAGTAAAAATCAGAAGAAAATGGGGATGATATGTAATATTACTAAAACTTTTGTACTTAACATATGCCCTATTAATAACATAGATACTGTCATACTGCCAACCATGAAGTTTTAAATGGTAGCTTTAATTAATAATAATCATAACAAAATATAATCAGGTGTAGGAGACTCGATTTACTAAAGGATAAAATATCATTATCAGTAATTTCCGAGAGCACTCGAATTGAAAGGGTACATAAAATATTACACCACAGGATGCTATAAACTCAGACTCTAAGATTAAAAATTGGTAAGCTAAAGAATTTATACATCACGTATATAATGTATGCCTTGAATATTAGCACTCGACAAAATACACTAATTCATAGGTTTAACCTAACTCAGGGAACTTTCTTAATAAATATAAAAATAATAGAAGAAGTTCGCAATGAAAAGATCAAGTTATCATATGCTATTACCAACCTTGCCCCAAATCACCCATTAACTTATAATAAATATAAATTAAGTTCATTTGGATTTATTTGGATCTTTTGAGTTATTTGCCTTTATTTGGATTCAGTCGTTGTCGCGTAATTAGAAACTGGAGCCCTAAAGATTCTACGGATCAAGCGTGACCGGGATCAAAGAAGACCAGGAATTAAAGATCATCGTATGAGACAACTTTGCGTAAGCTCAAGACCGCGGTAAACCGCGCCAGGCGAGTCAATACTTTGATCATGTTGAACCTACATTTTCTGAAATTACTTTGATTTAAATTATCAAATTGCATGCTGTTATTTTATAAGCAAATACATGTTTAATTTAATATTCTAGTTATATGCCCATTGTTACCTTTGCTAATATTACACCTCCGTTGGAATACTTGAATATGTGAACCTTGTCGCCTTAGCAAAATTATAATGGTATTCTTTCAAAAGTAAGTCCGTAAGTATACGCCATGCTTAGTACTGCATAGATACTTGGGGGCGCTGAAATGCCCAAAACATCATTGTCATTTTAAATCCTGAAGAACTGGTTTGGGCAGTCATGGTGGGAATGACTGGTATAATTTGACATGATTATTTTATGCTTCCAAAATCCCCAACTTGCTTAAATATCTGGGCGGATTGGTTTGAGGGTGTGTATGTGGTGCGGTGGAAGCACAAAGTGAGTAGTGGTAAATCCGCCCAGATACCACTAAGGACTGAATCTTGTCATGACCTCCTGTGTAAAACAAGTACAACCACAAGTTTGTAAAATACAACTTGGCTTAGTAAATTTACCGGACCCTGCAAGTCATCATCATGAGTGGGAGAGTGAAGTAGTGCAAGCGGCTGTCTGTGTGACGGCTTGAATGGGACACCCGCGGAGGGTGAAGTCCCGCTGTGGCGTGCTAGCAAGGTGAAGTATCCAGCTGCTGGGCGTTCAGAAGGGGGACATCCCGCACACTTATGGGACCCACCGCAAGGTGGGCAGTTTCCCATGAGATGAGATGATGGAAGGGGCGAGGTAATTTGAACGGTTATTGTGATGGTTGGCTCAACCGCACGACTAAGGAATCATGTGGGGCAACGAGTAAACCGTCTCTTGTGGGTAAAGTGTGCAAACTCTGCAGAGTCAAAACTATTCGAATAGCCGTGCCCACGGTCAAGGGCGGACATGGGAACTTAACCAGATATAGTTCTACTTCAAAATGTTTTGTGGGTGGGATGGAAAAGTGGAGGGCAGAGGAAAGCCCTGATTTGAGTTGTCCTGGGTGTCGTCCCAGTGGTAAGATAAGCGGTTATAACGCTGAAAGATGCTATATGGTGCGGATACCATGTAACGGTGGATTGAATCTGAATCGCTATTATTATTGCATACTCTTGAACATTATGCTTTTGTTCAAAACTGCTAGGTCTCAGGAAATTTCTATGTATTATAATTTTTAAATAATGGTAACATTTCTCACAAAAAAAATTGTCAGGAAGAATAAATGGAGTCGTAAGAAAGGAAGATGGCTGTTCATGGTAATTACATAAAGAAGTTGGTGGATTCATGATTGATCATAGGAGGGATAATGATAGTGTGGGGTCTATAAGAAATAAATGGATGGAGCCCGAATGGATTTATCGTCTAGATAGATGAATTATATGATTTTTGGAGTATTAGGAAATGCGAAGGTAATGGTTGGATTACAACACTGATGTTAGATATAAATTCTTGGGAGATGTTGACAATATTGGGATTAATAGGATTTGAACAATTTCTAGATGGTTGAATTGATTTTTCTGGAAATTTGGAGGTATGTAAATAACTATAGGAGATTAATCTGATCAATGATATCCTTGGTGGAGATATATCAGTGAATCATAGACCTGATCAATGATATTCTTGGTGGATATTTAATAGAGAATCCTAGATCTGATCAATGATACTCTCGGTGGATGTACACTAGCGATTCGTAGACTTGATCAATGATATTCTTGGTGGAGGTACAATAGTGTAGTAGTTAGAGATAGATAATGGGTAATAAGGTTGATAATTGGAAGAGCAAATTATGGTTGTGGATCAATAACAAAAAGGATTAGATTATTAGGGATTAGAATACAAACGATATCGGTGGATTAATTAAGTGATATTAGATAAAGGATGACACTACATGTTTAGAGTTTTAGACAGCAAACATATAGAGATTGTAAGATCAGTGGATATAATGAAATGATGTCGCTCACTGTTCCAAGAGGTAGATAGAAATCACATATTGAAAGAAAGAGATTGGTGGATTAGATAAATGATGTTACCCGCTGTTTGGAGTCTTAGACAGCAGTCAATAATTAAAGTGTATTTTGGTGGATTAAGTCAACTATGGCATTTGATGTGTAGAGTTTAGGTAGCAACAATAATACTAAAATTAAACCATGATAATGCTACCAAAAGCGATTTTGGCAAATAAAATAACCCGAGCCTCTCCTTTGTTAAGCCTTGCATACTATTTATCTGCATTCTGTGTATTGGCTCGCGGAGCACGGGGTTGGAGTGCTCACACTCGCTTTTGCGACAAAAATTCAGAATCAGGAACCAAGTCACCTCGCCTCAGCAACAAGATTGGACAAGCTGGCAGAGAAGATGAAGATGTCAACAACTAGGTCGCGTACCTCCAGTTGGCTGCCTGTGGGCATGTCCTGAAGGTCCCACCTGTGTGCTCGTTCTTCCGCTGCTGCAATTTATTGATTTCGGTCTAATCGGCCCATGAAGTAAGTCTACTATTACATTTATGCTTTCGCATGATATGTATTTTGATATTCATTACTGTAACTGTGAGCACTATCTACTGATCTAGGGAATAGTGCAGCTAAACACAGTAGATTCCGGATTGTAAAATCTGGGTCTGACAGGGATGGTATCAGAGCATATCGACTGCAGGTCGTGACCTAGTTAGCCTGGCCGTTAGTCTCATGACTAGAATTATTTCTTCGATACCTATTTTCACAGATATAAGTCATATTGCTCAATCTTCTCTCTCCTAGATGATTCCCTCTCATCTATATGTTGCCTTAGCCAATTTTACCTCTAAAGCTCTCTTACCCCGAATTCAAATTGATAAGTACTGATATCGATCAAGTTACCCCAAATACTTTCCCCTTCATTCTATTGATTTCAAAATGGAAAATTTTGTTCCATCTCTCGTACCCTTACTCCAAAAATTTAAGGTTAGGAGCGCTGAAGATGATCATGAAGATAAGGTGGTCTCGTCCTAAACGGACTATGCAGATGAACCCTGTACTCTTTTGTGTGTGCTTTCCCGAGTAAACGTTGTACTGTCACCAGACTTTCATTGGACCCTGTGCACTGCTTTCTTGCCCTCGGGCGTCCTATTTCGCAGTCACAGGAAAAGCTTGCTTAAAAAAAAATTTTGTTGAGTGGTTCAGTGTCACTCCAGTTCCCTGGATGTGCCCTTTTAAAGTTAGAATGGGTTTGGATTACCTTATCCCCACGATTCTATCTTTACCTCATGCTCCTTAAATAAATGACGATTGTCATTATTTATCTATTGTACTCTTAGCTGTCTTGGTCAACAACAGATTTGGGGAGTAATTCTTGGGTCAAGGGTCTTGTCCTTCGCAGAAGCAGGTGACCTTGCTTTGCGGGCTCTCTGGCGGGTGGTCTTCTTCATGGTGATGTTGTTTTCCTTAAATACTGAGAGGTTGAAAAGTCTTCGCTTCTTGATTGCCCTGGTTTTGGGTCACTTGTTATTTCATTCCTTTGGGTCCGATGGGGTTTTCAGCAAAAGGTAAGGTAGCACGAAGAGACAAAAATGTCGAGGAACTACGACCATATCCAAGAGCAAGTGATTGGCAGTCTACGACCTATCCAGGAGAACAAGGTTTCTCTCTTCCCTTTTGATCTTCTCCAAGTGCTAACCCTATTGTGCAGACCTCATCTCTCTGTGGAGCTAAGGAACTAAATGTCGAGCAGCACCCTGAAACCCCTTGCTAGCCAATATAACCCATCTCCATTCTTTCTGCTCTACCGGAATCTCGGGGTCGAGATTCATTTAAGGGGGGTAGATTTGTAACATCCTGAAATTTTAAATTTGAAAATATGAAGCCCTTGAGTTATTTTTGTCAAATATTCTATTTGAGTTTGGATTTTCATGGTGTTCTTAAATTTTGATTGAGCTCCCAAAAGTTAACGAAATTCAATAAAGACCAAAAACAAAACTAATGTTAGTAATGCTATACATGGGAATATGCAAAGAAAGGAACTCAAAATTTTAAATTCGGATCTGAAAAGATGATCCAGTATAAGGGGAGTGAAATTTGAGATAATAAAATATAAAATATCATTTTGAAGATAATAGTATATAAAGGGAAACAAAAACAAAAAATTGAACCTATACAAGGACCTAGAAAGATGAGCAAGACATAAAATGTAATTATACAAAAATAATGGCATGAAGGAAATATATGCATGTATACAAAATGAATGTGCAAATAAATAAATATATAAATATATATAAATAAAATAAATATATACACTTATGCAAAAATAGAAGTAAATAAAAACGTATTATATACATGTATATATATATATCTGTATATATATACATATGCAAATACATGCAATAAATAGACAAAATGGAAAATACAAAAAAAAATTGGGGTCAGACCAGGCCAGCCGGCCCAGCCCAACCCCAGCGCTCCCTCTTCTCTGGCGCGTGGCCCCGCCCTCGCCCGCACGTCTCCCCTCTGCCCGCTGGACCCGGCCTCCCTCCCACGCGGGCATCCCCTTTGTGCACGTTCTCCTCCCTTTGCTCAGCGCACGCCTCCTCCTGGCAATCATGCCCGCGCCGCTCAGCTTTTCTGCCGTGTGCCGCGTCGTCAGGCTCCGCCTCCACCCCGCGCCGACTCTCTGCCATGCGGTCCCGAGCACCCCACCCATTCTTCTCTCCCTCCGCCTGCGCCGGCGTCCTCTTCCTTCTCTCTTCGTTGCTCGCGCGTGCTCCTTTTTTCTCTGTAGCTTCGCAGCGCCATCATCACTTCCCGTCGCATCGCCACCAGCTTTGCGCCGCTTCCAACCCTGCTCTGCCACCGCCCCTGCCGCGCGCCGAGAGCCCCACGCTGGGCAAGGACCGGCAGCCCCTCCCCTCTGCCGCCCGGCCTCCTCCGCCACCGTCCGGTCGGATTCGCCCCCATAAGAGGAAAGACACGCCCGATCGCCTCTCCTCACCCCTCTCGATTACCCACCGCGGTAAATCGCCCAAGAGCCGACCTAGCTGGAGCAACTCTCCTATTTTCCCCGAGCCGGCCGTCGCCGGCCATCCCCACTGCCGCCGCCGCCTTGGTCCATATTCCGCCGATTGCTCGTCGTGGGAGTTCCTTCTCGGTGCCACCAACTCGCCCCTACCGCCAATTGGAGCGACGGCCTTCCCCAGTTCGCCGGCGGCGTGACCCCTCTCGCGCCACCGCCGGCTTACGGTGCCGGCCTGAATTGGGCCTTCTTTTGTCCAATCAATCGCGAGGTGAGCTTCCTCTAGGTGCTCTAGTGCTTATGCGCCGGCCGACTTTTGCTCTCCACCATGCTGGCGCCGCCGCTGGCCGCCTCGAGCTGCCTCCCGGCCACCTCGTCGCCGCCCCAACTGCCACGCCGCCTTCGTAGCAAGAACATCATCACTGCGACCCAATTTGGTTGTCACCCCCCACACCTTCGGCCGCCGCTCACCGCCGGCAAGGTTGCCATGCGCCGGTGCCACCTTCCTCTGTTCTGCCCCCTCCTTCTGCCCAGCATAAAACGGCTGCAAGCCTTCACTCAGCCAGCCCAGGCACTTCGCCCCTTTGGCTACCGAGCGCACATAACCATCAGCTTTACTCAAGGTCCCAGTTCGACCCGTGAGCCTGCACCCTTTTTCATTTTTGGTTGATTTCATTTTCTGTAGCTCTTGGTAACTAGTAAAAAATCAGAAGAAAATGGGGATGATATGTAATATTACTAAAACTTTTGTACTTAACATATGCCCTATTAATAACATAGATACTGTCATACTGCCAACCATGAAGTTTTAAATGGTAAGCTTTAATTAATAAATAATCATAACAAAATATAATCAGGTGTAGGAGGACTCGATTTACTAAAGGATAAAATATCATTATCAGTAATTCCGAGAGCACTCGAATTGAAAGGGTACATAAAATATTACACCACAGGATGCTATAAACTCAGACTCTAAGATTAAAAATTGGTAAGCTAAAAGAATTTATACATCACGTATATAATGTATGCCTTGAATATTAGCACTCGACAAAATACACTAATTCATAGGTTTAACCTAACTCAGGGAACTTTCTTAATAAATATAAAAATAATAGAAGAAGTTCGCAATGAAAAGATCAAGTTATCATATGCTATTACCAGCCTTGCCCCAAATCACCCATTAACTTATAATAAATATAAATTAAGTTCATTTGGATTTATTTGGATCTTTTGAGTTATTTGCCTTTATTTGGATTCAGTCGTTGTCGCGTAATTAGAAACTGGAGCCTAAAGATTCTACGGATCAAGCGTGACCGGGATCTAAGAAGACCAGGAATTAAAGATCATCGTATGAGACAACTTTGCGTAAGCTCAAGACCGCGGTAAACCGCGCCAGGCGAGTCAATACTTTGATCATGTTGAACCTACATTTTCTGAAATTACTTTGATTTAAATTATCAATTGCATGCTGTTATTTTATAAGCAAATACATGTTTAATTTAATATTCTAGTTATATGCCCATGTTACCTTTTGCTAATATTACACCTCCGTTGGAATACTTGAATATGTGAACCTTGTCGCCTTAGCAAAATTATAATGGTATTCTTTCAAAAGTAAGTCCGTAAGTATACGCCATGCTTAGTACTGCATAGATACTTGGGGGCGCTGAAATGCCCAAAACATCATTGTCATTTTAAATCCTGAAGAACTGGTTTGGGCAGTCATGGTGGGAATGACTGGTATAATTTGACATGATTATTTATGCTTCCAAAATCCCAACTTGCTTAAATATCTGGGCGGATTGGTTTGAGGTGTGTATGTGGTGCGGTGGGAAGCACAAAGTGAGTAGTGGTAAATCCGCCCAGATACCACTAAGGACTGAATCTTGTCCATGACCTCCTGTGTAAAACAAGTACAACCACAAGTTTGTAAAATACAACTTGGCTTAGTAAATTTACCGGACCCTGCAAGTCATCATCATGAGTGGGAGAGTGAAGTAGTGCAAGCGGCTGTCTGTGTGACGGCTTTGAATGGGACACCACGCGGAGGGTGAAGTCCCGCTGTGGCGTGCTAGCAAGGTGAAGTATCCAGCTGCTGGGCGTTCAGAAGGGGGACATCCCGCACACTTATGGGACCCACCGCAAGTGGGCAGTTTCCCATGAGATGAGATGATGGAAGGGGCGAGGTAATTTGAAACGGTTATTGTGATGGTTGGCTCAACCGCACGACTAAGGAATCATGTGGGGCAACGAGGTAAACCGTCTCTTGTGGGGTAAAGTGGCAAACTCTGCAGAGTCAAAACTATTCGAATAGCCGTGCCCACGGTCAAGGGCGGACATGGGAACCTTAACCAGATATAGTTCTACTTCAAAATGTTTTGTGGGTGGGATGGAAAAGTGGAGGGCAGAGGAAAGCCCTGATTTGAGTTGTCCTGGGTGTCGTCCCAGTGGTAAGATAAGCGGCTTATAACGCTGAAGATGCTATATGGTGCGGATACCATGTAACGGTGGATTGAATCTGAATCGCTATTATTATTGCATACTCTTGAACATTATGCTTTTGTTCAAAACTGCTAGGTCTCAGGAAATTTCTATGTATTATAATTTTTAAATAATGGTAACATTTCTCACAAAAAAAATTGTCAGGAAGAATAAATGGAGTCGTAAGAAAGGAAGATGGCTGTTCATGGTAATTACATAAAGAAGTTGGTGGATTCATGATTGATCATAGGAGGGATAATGATAGTGTGTGGGTCTATAAGAAATAAATGGATGGAGCCCGAATGGATTTATCGTCTAGATAGATGAATTATATGATTTTGGAGTATTAGGAAATGCGAAGGTAATGGTTGGATTACAACACTGATGTTAGATATAAATTCTTGGGAGATGTTGACAATATTGGGATTAATAGGATTTGAACAATTTCTAGATGGTTGAATTGATTTTTTCTGGAAATTTGGAGGTATGTAACTAACTATAGGAGATTAATCTTGATCAATGATATCCTTGGTGGAGATATATCAGTGAATCATAGACCTGATCAATGATATTCTTGGTGGATATTAATAGAGAATCCTAGATCTGATCAATGATACTCTCGGTGGATGTACACTAGCGATTCGTAGACTTGATCAATGATATTCTTGGTGGAGGTACAATAGTGTAGTAGTTAGAGATAGATAATGGGTAATAAGGTTGATATTGGAAGAGCAAATTATGGTTGTGGATCAATAACAAAAAGGATTAGATTATTAGGGATTAGAATACAAACGATATCGGTGGATTAATTAAGTGATATTAGATAAAGGATGACACTACATGTTTAGAGTTTTAGACAGCAAACCATATAGAGATTGTAAGATCAGTGGATTAATGAAATGATGTCGCTCACTGTTCCAAGAGGTAGATAGAAATCAATATTGAAAGAAAGAGATTGGTGGATTAGATAAATGATGTTACCCGCTGTTTGGAGTCTTAGACAGCAGTCAATAATTAAAGTGTATTTTGGTGGATTAAGTCAACTATGGCATTTGATGTGTAGAGTTTAGGTAGCAACAATAATACTAAAATTAAACCATGATAATGCTACCAAAAGCGATTTTGGCAAATAAATAACCCGAGCCTCTCCTTTGTTAAGCCTTGCATACTATTTATCTGCATTCTGTGTATTGGCTCGCGGAGCACGGGGTTGGAGTGCTCACACTCGCTTTTGCGACAAAAATTCAGAAATCAGGAACCAAGTCACCTCGCCTCAGCAACAAGATTGGACAAGCTGGCAGAGAAGATGAAGATGTCAACAACTAGGTCGCGTACCTCCAGTTGGCTGCCTGTGGGCATGTCCTGAAGGTCCCACCTGTGTGCTCGTTCTTCCGCTGCTGCAATTTATTGATTTCGGTCTAATCGGCCCATGAAGTAAGTCTACTATTACATTTATGCTTTCGCATGATATGTATTTTGATATTCATTACTGTAACTGTGAGCACTATCTACTGATCCAGGGAATAGTGCAGCTAAACACAGTAGATTCCGGATTGTAAAATCTGGGTCTGACAGGGATGGTATCAGAGCATATCGACTGCAGGTCGTGACCTAGTTAGCCTGGCCGTTAGTCTCATGACTAGAATTATTTCTTCGATACCTATTTTCACAGATATAAGTCATATTGCTCAATCTTCTCTCTCCTAGATGATTCCCTCTCATCTATATGTTGCCTTAGCCAATTTTACCTCTAAAGCTCTCTTACCCCGAATTCAAAATGATAAGTACTGATATCGATCAAGTTACCCCAAATACTTTCCCCTTCATTCTATTGATTTCAAAATGGAAAATTTTGTTCCATCTCTCGTACCCTTACTCCAAAAATTTAAGGTTAGGAGCGCTGAAGATGATCATGAAGATAAGGTGGTCTCGTCCTAAACGGACTATGCAGATGAACCATGTACTCTTTTGTGTGTGCTTTCCCCGAGTAGACGTTGTACTGTCACCAGACTTTCATTGGACCCTGTGCACTGCTTTCTTGCCCTCGGGCGTCCTATTTCGCAGTCACAGGAAAAGCTTGCTTAAAAAAATTTTGTTGAGTGGTTCAGTGTCACTCCAGTTCCCTGGATGTGCCCTTTTAAAGTTAGAATGGGTTTGGATTACCTTATCCCCACGATTCTATCTTTACCTCATGCTATTCCCTCTTACCCTTTTGCTGAAAACCCCATCGGACCCAAAGGAATGAAATAACAAGTGACCCCAAAACCAGGGCAATCAAGAAGCGAAGACTTTTCAACCTCTCAGTATTTAAGGAAAACAACATCACCATGAAGAAGACCACCCGCCAGAGAGCCCGCAAAGCAAGGTCACCTGCTTCTGCGAAGGACAAGACCCTTGACCCAAGAATTACTCCCCAAATCTGTTGTTGACCAAGACAGCTAAGAGTACAATAGATAAATAATGACAATCGTCATTTATTTAAGGGGGGTAGCACGAAGAGACAAAAATGTCGAGGAACTACGACCATATCCAAGAGCAAGTGATTGACAATCTGGGATCGCCGTATAAACACACAAGGACAGTCTTCATTGTTCGTGTAGCCTTTCTTGCAGAGAAAGTCGCTCAAACGATTATACCACATTCTTCCAGATTGTTTCAATCCATACAGTGACTTTCTGAGTTTCACACTGTACAGATTTTTATTTGCTCTGTCTTGGTTCGGTAGAGGTATTCCTTCAGGGACTCTCATATAAATTTCCGAATCCAAGTTACCGTAATGGTATGCAGTCACAACATCCATCAGTTTCATTTCTAAGTTCAAGTTCACTGTCATTGAGATCAAGTATCTAAAGGTAATTCCACTCATGACCGGGGAGTAGGTTTCTTCATAATCAACTCCAGGACGTTGAGTGAAACCTTGGGCTACTAGCCGTGCTTTGTATCTCACTACTTCATTTCTTTCATTTCTCTTTCGAACAAATACCCCACTTGTGCCCTACGGGGTGCACATGGGGAGGCGTGCGGCATATAGGCCCAAACACCTCTCTTTTATTCAGAGATAGCAATTCAGTTGCTAATGCCTTCTTCCAATCTTCCAATCTGATCTTTTCTTACATTCAACGAGCGATGCAGGCTCGGGATCAAGATCGATGATTGTGGCAATTTTCTTTGCGAAGTAGTTATCGATATTAGCTGTTGTCCTATTCAGGGATTCTCCCGTGTGCACATAATTTATAGCTATTTCATCATGAGTTGCTTCTTCTGGAGCTTCACCTTGTGCATCGCTTCTTTCAATTGCGGTGGCAAGTCCCTTTAGTTTTTCGACTCCGATGTGTGCGCACACATCCATGCCGATGGGGATATTCAGATCCGGTATGCCCTTTTCGGAAGGTGTCATACTTGTGTCAGGTCTCAACTGGCTCCCCTTCTCATTCTGGGGGACTTCAATGATCGGCTGTGATAAGTCCTTCTTATCCTTTTTCACCAGGCGTCCCCGGTTACTAAGGATTCGAGGAACCGGAGTTCTCGTCCTTTATTTTTTTTCCTGAGGCCTCTGGACGAGATTAGGGATACCTTCTGCTTTCTTTGGTATTTCAACCCTCTCCGGTGCAGTGCGTGCAGGCACATGCGACTTAGTCACGCTCTTCAAATCACTAAAGTGATCAGGCAGCTGATTTGGTAATGCTTGCAAATCAATTGTCTTCTGGACTTCTATTGTCTTCTGGACTTCTATTGTTTCACTAGTGCACGGGTTATCTGCATAGATTCCCATGGCTTGTCACGTAATTTCCCAACATTATTCATCAAGGGGTTGATTTCCTCCCCCTAATGTTGGGAAATTTTCGGTGGTGACCCCTGCGCTAGTTGCATAGGTGAATGGATGTTGTAGGTCAAAGATCTAAGGTTGATGAGATTCACTGGATGCAGGACTGCATGTCCCCAACATGTAGCTGGCAAATTACAATTATGCAAAAGGTGGTCGGGCAATAAATTTAATTCTCTTAATTAAAGCCTCTCCCAAACCATTCTGGGTATAGACATGCGGTACCGAATGCTCAACTGCAATTTCCATCGCTATGCAATAATCATCAAATGCCTTCGAAGTAAATTCTCCGGCGTTGTCCATTCTGATGGACTTAATGTGATGATCTGGAAATGCATTTCTGATGCGAATGATCTGCGAGATCAATTTTGCAAAGGCGTGGTTCCTTGTGGACAATAAACCCACATATGATCACTTCGATGAAGCGTCAATGAGCACCATAAAATACTTGAATGGCCCTGAGATGGACTGAATGGGACCGCAAATGTCTTCCTGGATGCGCTCCAGGAATGCAGGGACTTCATCCTTCACTTTCAGAGTGGAGGGTCTAGTCATTAGTTTCCCGGTGGCACATGCAGGGCACACAAAATCTTCATGATTCAGGAAATCCTTCACATTAATATTATGCCCATGCGAGTTATTTATTATGTTTCTCATCATCCTAAGACTTGGGTGGCTTAATCTGTCATGCCAGAGACAGAAGAGTTCAGAGCTTCTAAACACTGTCTTCAGAATAGTGTACGCTGCAGGCGCTTTAATGTTGGTATAATATAGCCCAATTTCTAGTGAAGAAAGTTTTCTAATACCTTTTCACATTCTCTTCGCGCTTCGTAATGATCAGGTATTTCTTACCGTACTCTTCTTCAGTCTCAACGTGGAAACCATTTGCGCGGATATTCTTAAAACTTAGGAGAGTTCAAGTCGATTCTGGGTACAATAAGGCTTCTTCAAAGACCGAATTTGTGCCCATTGTGGCTCTTCCTGAACCAATTATACATGCATCGCTTCTGGCGAATGTCGTAAGGCTGCCAATGCTCTTACGAATCGACTGAAAATATTTAATCTCTCTTAAGATGGTATGTGTTGTGCCGCTTCTGGCTAAGCACACTTCCTTCATAGGGCGCTACACGCGTTCTAATATAGGGTATTTAATATGCATGAGAAGGCAATCAGCACATAAATAAAATACACCAATATCAGAACATATCATGCCATTATGAATTGAATAAATGAATGAATTCTTCAAATATCATCCAACCATCACGAGAAAATAACAATTCTTAAGTACCATCCATGCAAATTCTAACATATTCTTCCACACAAAATAAATGACAATTAAAGTCTAAATGCATTCTGTGCACTAGACTTCTTCTGCTATTCTCTCAGGGGTGACATTCTCTTCTAGAGAAATCATGGCGTTGGCTGCTTCTAGGTCGAGAGGGGGTGCTGCTGCCTGGATGATCTCAACCTCCATTAGCGCGGGCAGCTGCTCGGAACTCTCCCCATCAACCGATGCAAAGTGGGCTTCATGCTGCCCTTTGCCATCCCGTTTTGGCTTGTTGGCCATATTCTCATGTGGAGCGTCTGATTTGCCTTTCTGGGCTACGGCTTTACCAATCCTTCCCCCTTCTTCTTCATCAAGTGCTTTCGCACCTTGTGGCTCCCAGCGTTGGCTTCACAGCCAGCGGAGCTGCCTGATGGCTGAGTGACGTAATTCTTGCGGAGAAGTTCGTCCTTAGCCTCCGCAACCTGCATCATATCAATCAATTCGGCATACTCCTTGTAGCCGTCTTGACGATAGTTGCGGGCGGATTGTACGACATTGGGGTGAAAGGTGGACAGGGTCTTCTCGGTCTTCTGCTCATCTGTGATCTTCTTGCCACAGAGTTGAAGACTAGTACAAATTCTGTGCAAAACAGAATTGTACTCCCTGACCGTCTTAAAATCGGCAAACCTCAGTCTGATCCACTCTCGCTCTGCTTGAGGAAGAATGGTGTACTTTAGCCTCTTAAACCGCTTCTTGAGTGCGATCCAGAGAGCTAGCGTGCTTTTCACCGCCATATACTCATTCTTTAGAGTGAGGCGGAGGTGGTGCCTAAGAAAATAAAGTGCCTGATCATTCTCCTCAGGTTTAGGTTAGGCGTCATTCAGTCTGCCAAGTCCAATAGCAGCGCGGAGCTTCTTGGCTCCAAGCACAATTTTGACATCGGATGCCCATGTCAGATAGTTTTAGCCATGCTGGGCCAGCTCCTCGAACTCCCAGTTCGTGATGCTAGTCATCTAAATGTGTATAAGTCTACTGCTGGTAGACATGCACGGAATAATTCACTGCAGGTAAATAAATGGTACAAAAGGTTCTCGTAATGTTTCATAATTTTCTATGCATTTTCTATAATTTTACTGCTAATTTCAGTGATTAAAAGCAATTAAAACAATTACAATTAACCAAAAACAGTAAATAAATACAGAAAATACAGAGAATAATAATGGCATAAATAAATAAGCTTCAAATGCTAAAAATAATGCAAAATTCAGATTCCTGAGGCCCTTTTATGCTTAAATATGAAATTTCAGCAAATTCTGCGATTCCAGGGGGTTTTTACGCAAATTTCCAGTTCAGATAAAAATTCGCGTAATTTTCTAATTTACAGAGGGGTTTTCTGGAAAATTCTGGACCCGCTCGTAAATTTGAGGGCTTATTCGTAATTTTCGGAACTACGAACCCTTTTCTGCAAATTTCTGGACTCATATGCAAAATGTAAGGGCTTTTATGTAATATCCCGAAGAATGGAGGTTGTTTCCGCAACATTGCCTCCCCCTTGCTCTGACCGGACTTTTCTTTCCTTCCAGCCCCACCCCGGCCCAATTCCTCTCGGCCCAAGTGGCCTTTCCCTTCGCCCCCCAGCCCATCCCGTTTGACCCCCCACCGCCCCACGGCCCAGCCTGCTTAGCGCATGTGGTCCACTGGCCCACACGACCGGCTGGACACCCCTCCCCCCACGCCCGGCTGCAAGGGTTTCCCCTTTTGGTGGCGGCGGCAGATTTGGGAGGAGCCGGAGCGGTGCGCAGGCGCTCGCGGGCGCGAGAGGCGGGGGTCCAGGCACGGCGAGCGCGTTCGGGCGGCCGGCGCACATGGGGAAGGAGCCGGTCTTCTGGCCGGCCGGCGGCGCCAGGAGCGCGCATGCGGGCGCGTTGGCACTGCTGCTAGCCGGCGGAAAAAGCGGGTCGAGTCGGTCAAGGCCGGGCGGCACGGGCCAGGCGAGCGCGACGGCGTGCAGGCCAGCGGGGCGCGGGCGAGGCGTGGACGGAGAAGGCCGGCGGCTGCGGGGCCGCGCGGAGGAGGTGCCAGCGACTGCGAGGCCGGAGGCCGGGGAAGCGGCGGCTTTTGGCGTGCGGGCTGGCGGTCTACCAAGGCGGCAGCCCGAGATGCGGCTCGGGTGGAGCCGTGCGGGGTGAGCGGCCGGCGGCGCCGTGCGAGCAACGGCACGTCGGCTTCGGGCCACGTCCAACTGGCACGCGCGGCGGCGCCGTGCAGGGCGCACACACGGCCGGGAAGTCAAGCGGCCGGCGACTAACGCGTTCGGGCGGCGTGGATACCGACGGCATCGGTTACTGGCCGGCGGCCGGCGACGCGCGTACGGGCGCGGCGGCGCGTCGGAGTCCACGGCTGGCTGCAGGCCGGCTGGCTGTGCGCATACTGGCGCGGCGGCTGCCGCCACTCAATTTTCCATGTTTTTTTTCATGCGCAGTGCCCGTGCAAAACCGAACAGAGAAGATGATAATTTCTATCTTTGCACAATGATCATGCAAAATTAAACAGAATTCATGCAGGAATTTTTTTTCCGTTTTCCAATCTAGATGCAATCAACATCTACCCCGTTTTCGTAATCTACCGATCGACATTGTGCCGGCGATTTCAGATCTGCTCGCGGTAGATTTAGGGCGGATTTGCATCGTTCTACAGTGCAATCAACATCTACCCCGTTTCACAATCTACCGATCGGCATTGTGCCGGCGACTTCAAGTCTGCTCGCGGTAGATTAAGGCGGATTTGCACCGTAGAATTTCAATCTAGAACGCGAAAAGAAAATACAGATTCAAGAAGCGGTCTAGAAAATTCAATCTGTGCTTCGATGATTACCTCGTTCACCGGAGCGAAGTCGTGCTGATAACGTGTTGAGGAACCATCGCTGGCGACCAGTCCGAGCGATTCCTCTGTTTAGAACAAGAACGAATCAATCACAGAATCACAGAGTAATACATTGAACACACAGAGAGATAGAGAGAACTCCTGGTCTTTCTTTATTGCTTTCATTCATGTGTACATAATTCTCAGGTATGGCTCCCTATTTATAGACTACAATGAGGTGCCCACCATGGGCCATGGGCTGCTGGCCCAGGCCCAGGTTTCTTAACAACTTGTATCATGGCCAAGGATTGTGTTAATACCTACATGACTTAATCGTGTCGGGAAAACATCACCCTCTGATTGTGCAGAAATGGTATACCGTATTGATGCTATCACTTGCGACATCAGAAAACCTGCATTATTTCTGAGCTAACAAACCCAATCCCTCATAGAAGCATGCCGTCAATGTTGTTCTATACGGAAAAGTACATTAACAAAAAAAAACGAATTTGCTTATTTACGTGCTTGTATGTCTGGATGTAATAAAAAAATGGTTTTCTGATATGCGCACACACACACAATCCATCTTCATGTTTGATCGGGGTGAGAGAATTGGAGAAGCCAGCAGCAGCGACAACGCCATAGAGGTCCAATCTAGTTCGAGCGGCGATATCCTTTGCAAGTTTCATGAGGTTTTCATCAAATTTTGAATCCAAGTATTTTTCAACATATGGTTTTGTTTTTTTTCCTTTGCTAAATGACCTCTTCAACAAAACCGTGCGATGAATGTGATTTTTCATATCTACAAGTTTATTTACATTTTGGGAGAATTAATCTTGATCATGGTTTTTGTTACCAGCGATTAAGAATTTAAAATCCCTTTGTTAGGACAGTGGTCGTGTGGTCGTAGACTTGGTCAGTATGTCTGCACCAGTCGTGTTCATTAAGGGTGTGTTTGGTTCGTGTATGGAGGTTGTATTGTATATCCTGACTGAGTGGATGCAGGCTGAGTGTAATCGTATTTCAGAAAAAGAAGATGTTTGGTGAGGTTGCATGAGCAGATGCAAAAAAACTGAGATGCTGTTTGGTTGCCTGTATGAGCGGATGCAGTCTACCAAACCTGAGAGGCTGACACGTGGGACCGCATAAGATACACTGCATCAACCCATCCAGGATGGCCAGTGAAGCTCATTTTGAGCGTATCCACCCATCCAGGATGAGGGCGTATTTTTGCATCCGCTCATGCAGACTGCATCCACTCATACAGGCAACCAAACAGGCTCTTTCTCAGATTATACGGATCCACCCATTCAGGACGAAGGAGATTCAGGCAACCAAACACACCCTAACTGTGTTAGTTGGTTAGTTTAGCGAGTCTTTCGGATAGTATACAGTGTTTGAGTCGTAGGGATCGTGGGTGGTAAAACTGGATCATAGGCGGTCGTGTAGCTGTATTGGTAAGTGGTCTACATGTGTGACCCAATTATATTTATTTAAGACACGTTAATCTGTAGAGCAATTGAAGAAAATTTGAGTAAATATCGCACACACCTCTAGCTAGAGCGAAAGCTGCACGTATGCATGAGTATATATGATCTTATCTAATAATACGCGCGTACAGTAGTAGCCTTGAAGGTGATGGGTCGATCGATGGATCTATCCGGCGCGGCCTCTTTTGGTGGATTTAGCGAGGAGCAGCGCCCTGGTGATCTCGACGGACAAGCTCGCGTTTCTGACGGCGAACTCATGGTACTCGGGGGAGAACACCACCTTCTCCGCGTGCTCCACCACCGTGTCCATGGCTCGCTCCTTGAGCGCCACGCTCGAGCTCAGCTCCGCCACCTCCAGCGTCCGCAGCACGTTCCCCGGCTCCACGCACGCCGCCAGCCGCGCCTCGCAGGCCCGCCCGAGGAACGGGACGTCGTACTTGTCGGCCGCGACGAGGAGGGCGTGCAGGTGGTGCTCCGTGCACGCGCCACTCAGGGTGCCGCCGTAGAGGAAGGCGAGGAACAGCGAGAGCTCGTCGTGGTCGAGCTCCGGGAGGGAGATGGAGTCGCCGGCGGGGGCCTTGCAGCCGTCGTCGTCGCCGGAGAGGGCGTGGCGTAACACCTCCGACCTGGAGGCCTGCATTGCACGCGTGCACGCGCAGTTGGGCTTCCGAGGCCCAAGAAAAACTAAAGCCCAGGAGAATGAAACCGGTCGGGCTCACGCACCAGGATAGCTTTGTGGGCTGGGATTGGGGGCCCACTTGCAGGTTTGACGACGATGTCGGCGTGGTGGATGCCCTCCTTCCACGCCAACGCGAGGAACCCCGCCCTCTGCTTCGCCTCCTCCTCCCTCCCTCTCATCTCCTTCACCTGCTCCCATGCATCCCCCATCCCCTGCATCATTTCATTCAGATTTCACTTTTTTTGCTGAACACACTTCAATGTCATTGTCATCTATCTAAAGTGTCCGTTTTGCATATGTGAATTTTGCTTATCTTGGTGGGAATCACTGGTGAAAAGAAGGTATATATATATATATGTACGATGATGTATGCTCCGTCACTCTCTAGCCTGAAACTTTTCAGAATTGCTTTTGAAGGTTCAGTGTTTAGTACTGACAAGGCAAGCATAACAACTGGCACAAGGCACCTTTATTTCCTCATACAAGAGATGACAGTCAAGAACAACCTACAGTACATCGCAATGTCGTTAAAATAAAAGGAAACCATCAGCTGTTAACGAACACTAGTATATATAACAGTCGCTGAAAACAAACTTTAAGCATCAACCATGAGACTTTTGTCAATGTCATTCGCACCAAACCTCTCAGCTCAAACATACAACTTCGTGATTGAGACATGCAGCTCACCGGTAACCAAGACATTACTGCTAGCAAACCAGACGTCAATGAACCAAAGTTTTGTAACGCAATAAGAGATTATCTTGCGTTACATGCCGATTTCCTTTCATCAATTCGTTCTCTACCAGTATTGCGCTACTGAAATCTCTCAACATATTCAAGGGAAGCATACAATTTTTCTGAAGGGCAAGAGAAAGCATACAGTTGAGACGTATCATATCAAACCTTAAGGGATAAAGTTAGCGGATCTTGCCTTGGTTGAGCTGTTGGGCTTCATCAATCCACGGGGCTTCACCAAATCATGGTCGTCATCGTCGGCGCGCTCATCGTTGTTGAAGAAGGCGATGATGGCCTTGGCACCTTCGTAGCAGGAGGAGCAGACGGCGTTCCTTGGAGGCCTGTAGACGGAGGCCATGGGGCTACAAATGCAGCAATCCATGTTTCCGCTGTCGCTTCTTCCTCGCCTTCCTTCTCCCTTTGGCTTGGCAATGATGGTAACAACAAGGTCGCCATTGTTATGTGCCGTGTGAGGCTATAAAGATGCTTGGGGAAGGGAGGAGGATGGTGTGTTGCTATTTCTTGTTTTCTTTTCTAGGACTAGTATGTGGTGGCATCTAACAAAAACAAGCAGAGGAATTAAAATTCTCCTTCTCCCTTTAGGCTTGGTTTTCATCATGATATGAAAAATGTGCAACTCATGAATGTAGTTGGTGCATGATTACTTGCTTTGTTTCAGTACATTGTCTAAACTGACCTTGAGTCTTCCATTTTCAGATGGAATGATTTGTCCAACAAAAGTACATGCACCTTATTCCCTACCAGAAAGAAAGAATGTCTTGCAAGGTTTCAAATAGCCGGCTATAGCCACCGCTATAGCCGGATTTAGCCTTTGGGAAGGCTAAGGGCTAAGAGAAATCACTTTTGGCGCTAAACAATTTTTTCCGCTATTAGCCAGATTTAGCCCGCTAAATCCGCTAAATGGACTGCTATTTAGCCCGCTAAGGAGGGAAAAAATCTGAAGTGGGCCGAATTCTCGTCTGGCCCAAACTTGTGCGTAACCCTAGCTCTTGCTCCTGCACAGCCTCACACGGTCACACTCACACCAGCCTCCCGACTCCCGACTCCCGAGCCCGTGCCGCCGCCACGCCTCTCGAGCCCATGCCGCCCGCCGCCGCCGCGACGCCTCCCGACTCCCGAGCCCGTGCCGCCCGCCGCCGCCGCGACGCCTCCCGACTCCCGAGCCCGTGCCGCCCGCCGCCGCCGCCACGCCTCCCGAGCCCGTGCCGCTCGCCGCCGCGCCTCCCGGCCGCGCCCGCCGCTTGACCCGTCGGTGGCGGCAGCTGAGGAAGACCGAAGACCATGTCCCAACCAGAGCAACAACAAGCAAGTTTTACACTTTTACTCTCCTCTGTTCCAGTGTTCTTCTTCCTTCCTTTGCTCCATTCAAACTTTAGAGATTGAGAGATTCAGACTTTACATATACTTTTACTAAACCGCTAAATGAGGCTATTTGAGGCTATAGCCCGCTATAGCCTTTGTAACCTCTGCGGAACCCATCCGCTAAATATCTTAGCCGGCTATTTGAAACCTTGATGTCTTGTCTGTAAAGTAACCCCGTAGATATTGCCTTTTGGAATTTCCTTTTGATGGAGGCTTAGGTACAATTGTCTAAACTTGGCCAAGGCCAGCTACTGTGTACCGAAACAGCCTGTTCATATACTGTATAGGGTACAGTTTACCTAGGTTTATGGCAGAACTGATGTAATTGAAATCTTAGCTGAAAATTAACCTTTCTGATGCCAAAAGTGCTATATTTCATTATTTTTAGTGTTTCCTTTGCAGTTCTGGAATCTGTCTGCTCCTTTCTGAAAAATGGCAAAAGAGTCGAACGTGTAATCCTAATTATGCAGTATTTTTTTAACATAAACCTATGTAATGGTGAGCTAGACAGGAGGCATATATTCTTAGAAGGGTATGGATATAACTACTAAGAGAACAGAGTAGCAGATACAACTGGAAAATAGAGTTGGGGGGACAATACTGTCTTTTCCTCTCTCAAGATATGAGCACACATCAGATGAACATAATCTGATTTAAATTCATACAACATGATGAATTGATTATTACATGATGCATGAAAGAATCATGGGCCAGAAGGTTGAGAGGGACTTTCCAACCTCAGAAGAGACTTTGGGGAAACCGACCGGAGAGATGTTGGAGGGTGGCACGGCTAACCACTTCCACCCCATTCACCCAACCCGGTTTACTGATAAGAATTCAAGCAGAGTAATGCGATAATATGGTAGGACAGAGAAAGAATTAAAGCTGATGATAAAAGGTGTTCATGATAGAATCCCATCTCATCGTTCAGCAAAAAGGAAACAGCCGATGTAACAGCACATTCAGCCATCGTGCAATCACGATCATTGAGAAGTAAATAGGTTTTGAATTTGACGACCATTATGCATGTGCCGGCAACTAATTTTTCGTCCTTGACAAACCAATGAATGTCCCAGTTGATACATTACTCTTAGTACGAATTACGTCCAAGTCGTTCGTATGTAAGCAAAAGCTGGTAAAATGAGAAAGAAAAGATGGATCTGAACAAGCAACAGAGGTGTATGCTAATGCTAACGTACACCTTATCACAGTATTTGTTGTGGAAGCAAGGACGCCAGAGAAAGAAAAGAAAACAGAGAGCCAGCAGCTTGTGTTGATAAAGGTGAGGACAGATTATGCTGGAGATACGTCGATGACTGACGAGGCTGGGTTGTTGGGTTGGTTAGCACATAATAATCGTTGGTGTCAAGAAGCCAGTAACGCGTTGGTATCCTCTCCGATTGTTGGTGCCGTTGCATTTTGCAGCGTCAATCATGCATATACGTAAGGATGCCTCCCGTTTACCTACCAACATACACGTATACATCTCTCCGCCAATAAGATTTGCAATTTGTTCGCCATTTCAAGGGGAGAATCTGATTTAGTTTGCCAACAACTGGGGAGACTTGGAAATGTTGTTGCTTCATTTATACAAATAGAACTTGTGCTTCTGAAGGAAATGTTCCCCACATTTCGTCAAAGGCCGATGTGAAGTGATACTGCGATCGATCTAACACCTTGTCAACTACCTACCTATATTCTGTAATGTAATCTTGCATGTCGCAGCAATACAAATATTGCCATTGAGTTAATTCTGTATTTTTTTTGAGGGGATTGAATTAATTCTCAAGACAAGGACAGAGAGCAGAGGATTATTTTTTTGAGAGGATTAATTAGTTTTTTTATAGTAGAGGGAATTAATTAATTTTTTAGTGTAGGGAGGATTAATTAGTTGAATAACCTAGCCCGTATCATAATCAATGTCAGGGTGATCGATTTGAACTTAGTTCCAAAGAGTATTCTGATAACTGAAGGTGATGGGCAGATGTCAGAGCACCACCACAATGAGAATGAACAACAAGATGCAGCACCCCCAGCAGAACAAAATAAGCAATGGGAAGTAGCCTTGCATCAGCAGGCTCAGCCAGCAGGGGATTTGTTGGACCATGCTCTCTTGTCTGACTCAAATCAGCACCAGGAGATTCTTCTACAACCAGCTGACATGTAACTGGATTTTATGCCACTAGGAAGTCTCTCTATCTCTTGAGTCTCCGGCTGCTTCTTCTATATCTTCGGTGCATGGAGTCCTGAATGATGTAAATATGGTGATAAATCATGATGCTCCAGACCAACCTCTCCAGCCACCAAACCTCAATATTCCTGATCTCAATCAACCTTTACAAGAGGTACACATGGATATTCAGCTGGGTATGGCTCTTACTTACCCTGAATTGGTCTCTCCTGGTGTCAACTTTGTTCCATCTGACAAAACTTCAGGGGATAAGTTGGTTTGGAATAACCAACCAGAGACAAGGAAAATAATCTGGTAGGAAGCTTTGAACTCTACTTTGGAGGGAGCTTTGAAAACTTCAAAAGAGGGTTTCTTTTCTGAAGCGGGATTTCAGGCCTGGGCCAAATTCTTTGCACCTACAGAAAACAACCATTCTGGGCTATCAATTTCTGTTCCTGATAAATGGGCTGACTTCTTCACAAGTATGCTTCTTTCCCCCACAAAGTTTTGATCTGGCAAAGCAAATTCTAACCTCCAAAGTATGGGAGATTATAAACCAGTTAGAAAGTGCAACCCTCTGCAAAAAAGCAATTTGTCTTATCTCAACAGTGCCCTCTTTCAGAGTTCAAATGTCATCTTCAGCAAACTGAACAAGAGACTGATAGCCAGCTTAAGGGGAAGGCACTGGATATTTCTCGCAAGGACAGCAAGGAGGTAGAGGCAAGCGCTTCTCCTTTCACGCCGGTTTTTGCAGGGATGAATGATTTGAAGCCTCTTCCGGTGCCACTAGAGACAACAACAAGAGGAGGGCCAAAAAGGCAGTACCTTTAGTTGATACTAAAGTTAGGCGAAGCACAAGGCTGAAAAATCAACATGGGGGATTCAAGAAAAAGACCCGCTTGGACAAAAGTTGTTTAGCATGTAATGCTATACCACCCATTCTTTCTGGCAAAATCACTATAAACCTGTGTTCTGACTTCTGCAAGGTTCCTCCTAGTGAGGTCACTGAAGAAAGGCTGAAAACAAAGCCTGGGAAGAAAATATCAGATGATGGTAATAATGCAAAAAACAAGAAGAAAAAGTAGGACTAATGGATTAGTCCTCTGCTGCTGTAGAAGATGTAATCATTTTATCTGCAGAATCAACTTTCAGTCCTCCATTATTAGACTTCTCTTAAGGGGCTTTCGTGTTTGCCTCATTTTGGTTTTGACAGAACTATTACTAGTCAGCATTCCCAGATTGAAGTGGTGTGGACATTTCCTTTGAATGTTTCTTGGTTTGTTTGGTCTCTTTTAAATATTTTTTTGGCACCTGGTCCCTCTCAGGCTGGTGGTGGTTTAAGTTTTCTATTTGCTTAGCCTGGTCAGTCTCTGGTATCTTTTCTTGTTATGAGAGAAATCTTTTGATGCACTAGTCAATTACAAATAAGGTACATCACAATGTATCTGGTATACATTGTCGGCTTTTTATTAAACTCATAGAACAATGAATAGACAGTGGAAATTATTATCCTGGAACATCCGTGGAACAAACTCCAGCAAGAAGTGGAGAGCAATCAACAATAAGATTGAGAAGAGTGAATGTTGCGTGATTTGTTTACAAGAAACCAAAAGATTCTGCTTTGATTCAGCTTATTTAAAAAATTCCTGCCCTAAAAGGTTCAATAAATTCGCTGCTCTACCTTCGGATGGTGCATTGGGGGGGTGGATGGAATCCTTGTTTAAAGGGGCGGTGGTATTCCAAAATGAGTATTTGGTCTCTGTGGAATTCACCTCAGTTCACTCTGGTGAAACTTGGCTCCTGACTAATCTTTATAGGCCGCCTACCAACGAACACAAGGGAGATTTTATCAGTTGGTTTAAAAACATCCAAATGCCAGACGATATTCATTGGTTGATTGTTGGGGATTTCAGTTTCATCAGAGCGCCTCATTACAGGAATCGACCAGGGGGAGACATAAATAATATGGTTTTGTTTAATGATGCTATCAATCAGCTTGGCCTGGTTGAATTACCTCTTAAAGGTAGAGTTTTCACGTGGAGCAATATGCAAGCAATATCGCGGCAATACAAATATTGCCATTGAGTTAATTCTGTATTTTTTTTGAGGGGATTGAATTAATTCTCAAGACAAGGACAGAGAGCAGAGGATTATTTTTTTGAGAGGATTAATTAGTTTTTTTATAGTAGAGAGAATTAATTAATTAATTTTTTAGTGTAGAGAGGATTAATTAGTTGGATGGATGACGGATTAAGCCATCACGTCTTAGGCAATTATAACACGGTTTTCAGTCGATTTATGTTTATATTAGATTTAACTGCATGGATTAAAATTATATATAGTTATTTTTTCACGTATTGCCTCTCATTTTTTCATCTACCAGCTCCACCTCTCGTTCTCCTGGCCGTCGGCGGAGGTGGCCGCCGGCAGCTGCGAGTAGAACTCCTAGTCCAAGGTACTACTCTCCTTGTTCTTCTTGCTGATATTGTTGCTATTGTAGTAGTGCATCAGCGCCGCTCCCCCCAGCACGGCCACCGTGAGGGCCTGGGCGTGTATCCTGGCGTGGATCAGCCGCAGGCCCGTCGTCGTCTGCGGCGTCCTCCTCCGGCTGTACGCCACCGACGCGCCCACCGCCGTCGCCCACAGGGCTCCTGCATGTTGAGGGCAGGCCAAGATCAGTTAAGTCTCAATTCACAAGCGACATGAATCTGATCAAAAGAGAAAATGGGATTGATCGATTGCTTTTGCTTGCAAGTAAGAAATTACTAGTTGAATTATTAATTGCTGGCTCACCGATGCTCGTGAGCTTGTGCTCCTCTACCCAGGACTGCACCGATGAGCTCACCTTCTCCATCTTTCTTTCTCCGATGGATCAGTAACAACAAGAAACAGTCGGGCGTGATGCTTTCCTTGATGATTTTTTTTTCTTGGGATTGAATGATGGGATCGGCAGGTCAGTTTAGTAGCGTATTTGTAGCTGCTGAGTTTGCCCACTGGTTTCGTGTTGCATCAGCAAGAACGGCTAAAGAAAGAAATCAGTGGCCCGGCCAACTGTTTTCCGTGCTTCTTTTCTTTCCGCAGCTTGGATTAAGAGGAGGCACCCAAGGTTTTTCAAGGTCCTTGCCCGTTGGCTACCACATGCAATGTTGCAAATGGTTTGTGTTGTGTTGCCTCAGGTACTCGCAATGTGCCGCGGGCGACTCATATCAGTCACAGATGTTACTTGTTGCGAGTGTTGTTGGACTTAACCACGTCGTACCTACTGATGTTACAATAGTCTTAATCTTACCGTATTAGTACTATGTTAGGTGAGTTAGTGCATGCGTAAAGACTATTAGTACGTGCGTTTTGTAACTTTTATAAATGTCATGAATAACTATTATCCTTATTGTGACATGATATCTTGCTTCATATCTTATCACATTCTGTGTTAGTTAACTAGATTTATCATGTCTTTTTATGTATAGCTTAGCTTTGTCATGCTAGCTTTCTTCAATATGAGAAACTTGAACTAAACTTGTGTCTTATTAGATCTTATGACTAGTTTTGCTCTAATGATTCTCTTATGATTCATGCTATGTCAAATAGATTAAGTTTATTCTTAAATCTAAACTGAGTTTTAGATTGAACTATGCTAGTTCTTTATTGAAACATGAGTTTACTTTTTCTAGGCTTTTATGGCTCGGGTCAGATATAGCTTACAAACTTACGAGTAGCTTATTGCTCTTGAACTAAAAAAAGAAAGAAAATGATCTCTTTTTGCGTGAAAAACTAATCTCACTAATTCTTTATTATGAGATAGCTTACCATTACACTAGGAATAAACTTAGAGAAAGTTTTGAATGACCAAGATCACTCTTTTAAGCTTCTTAATTGGGATGGCTATAGTAAGATTTGAGATCTAACATACAACTAAGAAACCAAAATGTAAAAAAATGGTTGAAACTTAGGAATTAGTTCTGGATGGCTCCTAGTGTATGACTTGCTTTACTAAGATAAGACCAAAATTTGTTTGAAGAATTACTAATTGTGCTAATCATACAAAAATTAATTGCTCGAACAACATGATTCAATTCTGAATTTGTAGCGCTCTACATAGACTTAATTGTAGCCTTTTGGTTCCATTTAGTTTATTTTCATGGCTTTTCTTAGCGTATGTCACTTAACAGTGTATGTACCAATCATTCTACGGTCAATCTTTCGTAAAAAATGTTTCTAAAATTTTTTACGCACCTACAACATACAATGAACATAAACTTTTATTACAACTCTACCATATTTTTACCACTTTAAAACTACAAAATTCACAAAATTTAAAACAATCATGGGGGGTTCATGCAGTCGCCTAAGGGGGCGACTGCATGCAAGTCGCCCAACAGGAGGGCGACTGCATGAAAGTCGTCCAACGGGAGGGCGATTAGATGCATTCGCTCCATGGTTCGGCGACAGGTATTATGTCGGCCTCTGGTTGGGCGAAAGGCTCCAGTTGCCCAACCATGGGGCGACTGGAGTATATTTTTGTAAAAATTTTCCCGCGGGTATATTTCTGTAATTTCGAATAAAAAATGGTTATCAGTATAGGTATATTTTGGTATATTTAATTTCGAAGATGTGGTGGTTATTGACCGGTGGAACGACCCCCTCGAATCTGCCGAGCAGGTCAGCGCGCCACTCGGCTGGGGCCTCCGGTAGGAAGGCAGCGCCTCCCGCGATCGGAAGGCCAAGGAGCAGGGACACATCCTGCAGGGTCGGCGTCATCTCCTCGAATGGGAGGTGGAAAGTGTGCGTCTCGGGCCGCCAACGGTCCACCAAGCCATGATTGCGTCATGATTGCTCCACGCTCGCCACATCCCCGCCCGCGGCCGAGGCAGCTCCATCCTCCTCCGTGGCCTGCACCATCCGGGCAAGAGGGAGTAGCTCGGCATCCCGCAGCCTGCAAACAAAGTGAAGGTCAGCACGGAACGTTCTTACGGTAGCACTAAAACGCTAGCGTAGTGCAAACCTAGTAGTCCAACGGGGGTCGAGTCCCCAAGCCACGCGAGGTGCGAGTGTCCGGACCACTCCCAGCTCAGCCGGCTCATCCGTGCTCCCCGGTGGTGGCACACGACGGGAAGCGCGGTGCACGCGGTCCACGTGCTCATCCAACAGCGGGTACCGCCAGTCAAGTGTTCTTGGTTAGGATTATGGTTAGATAGAGCTGGTTGTGTTATCTATTCAACTAGTTAGGATAGAGACTTGCTAGTGAATCATCCAACCATCCTAGTTTTACTAATTGAAGCCAAGTGTTCTTGGTTAGGATTTGAAAAATATGAGTGTTGTAGTGTGCTCCCTTGTCCTCTTGGTGGAGTAGCTGTAAAGCCTTCATGTTCAAGTAACCATGTATCAACTTTGTTCATATCTCATGAATCAGTATTGTTTTGGTTGATTTGTTCTTGATTTAGTTGGTTTTGATTTTTCTCTCTCCCCTTCTTAATCTTAGTGGATTCCAAGGACGTGTAAGTGATGGAGATGTTTTACGGAAATCAATCTCCATCTATCTAGACATCATGTTTGGCAAGTTTGTGAAGTTGCTTGGTTTTTGCTTGATTTGGCCTCTTGGAGTGATTTCTTGCTCCAGCTATTTTTACCTCGATTTTTTGGGTGTTTTAGCTTGCTGTGACATGTAAAAATACATCTAGATCTATCTTGAATATCATTCACCCACGAGCAACCTGTATTCAGCGTCTTTGTTTTTGCCTGTTTACAGTGCACTCTTCCTTCAAACAAAAGGAGGTCAGTTACTGTAGTGGTTCTACCGCGGGTACTGCAGCGGTACATGTCGATTTAAGGCGGTTCTAGGTTTTAAATGGTGTGTCTTTTTAAGGCGGGATCTATAAGTCGATTATAGTGGATATTGTACCGAATTCATCTATATTGACCAGAATCATACGTGTGTGTCTCTATCCCCGTACTCGCTTTTACGAATAGCCAGAACTCAAAAGCTATAAGCTATAGTTCAAAAGAAACCACCTCTAGTTTGCTGGCATTTATGTTAGCTTTCTATCCTAAATCTTTCGTAACTTTGTAGCTAATAAAATGAGAGATCGATAAATACTTAGAAAAAGTTGAAAAAAATACCATTCGCCCCGCTATTATTGTTGTACCGGTCCTACAGTTTGGATCGTTCATGCGTTCACTTCAAGTGTTCTATTATTATTGTACGGTCCTACAGTTTGGATCGTACGTGCGTTCACTTGAAGTACGTATATAGTGCACAACTGGTCGGTATGCATGCGCATCTAACATAGGGTTCTAAGTTCTTAATTGCTTGCTTGACAAGACTGGCCTTAATTTAGGTGCGTCCGTGCGTCAAACGCTGTTGCTTGATTCTTATGGCGACCTAATCAACAGGGACTCGATAGGGCTAGCTTACCTTCGTCAAATTTTATACGTACACATCTAACATCTCTGCAGTTAGCTGATCGGGATCGAATCATGCTTTGATGGACAACCTGCTGCAACTTATCACAGGTTATGGCAGCTGCTCTCTCTCTCTCTCTCTCTCTCTCACCGAACCCTATGTGATGCTAGATCGATCTACGCAATTAGGATAGTATATGTTACTTGTTTCGTCTCTAGCGCTGTTAGTGCGTATGTTCGACAACGATTGTTGATTGCATATATATATATATATATATATATATATATATATATATATATATATATATATATATATATATATATATATATATATTTATAGGAAAATTACATAATGCACCATGGTGCCTAGGCACCAACATCCGATACACGTGTATGATTGATAATTTTTTTGAGTTTGGGTATAAAAATGTTTTATACCCTTAATATATTTATGGTAAGTTAGTTTTGAACTCAGTTCAAACTAGTTTGAACTACTTTTGAGTTCAATGCAACTACAGTGAGTATATACCATAAAAATAGTTCAAACTAATTAAACTGAAGTTAAATTTAAATTTTTTTTGGAGTTTGACATATCAAATATACTTTTTTATGGGTATATGAAGATACCCACATCAAACGTTGCGAATCTCGAAGCAAATCAACGGGTATTGATATTGGTGCCTAGGCACCATGGTGCATGAAACACTCGTCATATATATATATATATATATATATATATATATATATATATATATATATATATATATATATATATATATATATATATATATATATATATATATATATATATATATATATATATAAAAGCAAAATAATAGGTGCACCATGGTGCCCAAGCTCCATGATTAAAACTTTCCATCCATGATTGATTCCTTTCCAAATTGATACCTTTTCGAATTAATGAATCTTAATAGGTTACCTAATATATTGCACCTGCACGCATCTAAAAGCAATCTAACGACAGAGAGGCTTGGTGCCCGGGCACCTTGGTGTCCCATTTCAGCAGTCAGAGTTGCATTATTAATTATATGCAACGGGAGAACATGTAGGCCTGATAGCGCGCGCCTATCGTGTGGTGGCTTCCACGCCCGCACGGCCACCATATGGTAGTCAATTAGCTATATTAATTAATGTTAATTATTTTTAATTAGCGAATTTATTTATGTGTACTGTTTATAAAATTTTTTATATATAGTAAATGAGCATAAAAACTTATGAACTTATTTGGAGCCTCTCGATACAGCGTACTTGATTATACATATTTTTTTTAATAATTTTGTTCATTCTAAATTTTACTCTAAAATTCATTAGCTAAACTATTTGTAGAAATTTTTAATATAGAAAATGAGGTTCAAAAATTATGATTTTTAAGGATACTTACACAGTGTGCTTGATTGTGTAATTTTTATAGAATTTTATATTTTCTAAAATTGCCTAAAAAATTAAGAGTTTAGGCCTCAAAAATTAGGATTTTAGGTGGACGAAACTAGGGTTTTATGATTTCATGTGACTTTGAATGTTGGAAATTTACTACCACATGACTACTCTAGGTAAGAGACATTTATACGTGGGAGTATGTCATGCCTAGTTAAAGCAACCAAAAGACGAACACACGTGTTCAATCGCCTCGCCACCCATAGGCCTCACCACACCATCGCTTGCTCTTTGTAGATACATAGATGTCGATGGAATATTTTGATGTTGTTGGTATAAGGCATCAATAATTTGTTATAGTAGAATTCAGGTATACTCCTTGTTCTGTTGTAAATATATAGCAATACAAAATTGCATGACATGGGATCCAACATGGTTCACTCATTTGAGCCACTACTCTCTGCTCGCTGTGTCTGTGTCTGCATGCGTAGCCTTGTTTTGCGTCGAGCATGTTCCGTGGGATATGTCAGCTGGTTCGGAGAGTGCGTGTCAGATCAGAGGGGGTGCAGAGATTGTTGAGTCTGTTGAGTGGGCGGAGGTGCACCAGTAAGCTGAGTCGGAGCAAGCTAAGTTTGGTAAGTGTTGATATCATCCTATCAAGACATGCCAAAATGGGGGCCACCTGCAATGAAGGCATGGAAGAGGGACTGTACAAACTACAAATGCACTGCCCGAAGGTACGATGTCTACAACTCCGGTTGTGCGGAGGAGCTCTGGTCTGCAATGTACAGTGTGCCAGCGAACCCAGAGGAGCTCTACCCTGCATATGCTCTAAACCCTGGTGCCGTGTACTGCTCCTTGGCAAGAGCCGGGAGGCCCATATCTTCATTGGTGGACTGGCCATCACCCCCACGGTTAATTGAAGGCTATAAGACGGAATGATGTTAGTCAAAATAAACAATCTAGACGTAAACTGAGAATCTTATACCTCCCAGATGTACAGTGTAGATGACCGAGAGGAGTGGTAGTCTGTGTACAGGGTGCAGACGGTAGAAGTGATGTATCCTAATGGACCTACGGCGGGAGAACGACATGGTGTTAGCAGAACGTAAGGCATAACAAAAAAATAGAATGTATATTTGTGCATAACTTACCTCCTCACTGATTTGGCCCGCAGATGACCGACGGGACTTGCTAGGTCGTGATGACCTAGCGGGTGACCACGGTCCCCCACTTGGTGCTTGATGCGTAGGGCATCGTCCGTCAAACGACCACAGCTCAAGTTCTTTATTATTTTCTTCAACTTGTGAAGATGTACTTAAAAGTTTTTAGCAACCTTGTTGTTGTGTTTGGGATACAGATCGTGGTCTCAAATGCGGTTGCAATGAGCTACGCCCACTCCAACTGAAATGACATACAAAATAGGTTCAGCAACGAAGAGTACAATATCATCAATGAGACAATCAAAGGTTATCAGTGCCTTACGGTGTCGTCATGCTGTGAAGTGCTGTGGCGATTGAATGAGTGGTGGAGGCTCTCGTGGTGCGTCACATGCTCCAGTTGGTCCAGTGGAGGAAGGGTGAGTCTGGCGTGCGACCATGGTACATCTCACTCTAAGTACTCACTATATGCCCGAACGTCGTATCGACGTTGCTCCTGTAGGTAGGGGTGGACATTTGGTGAGGCTTGCGAGCCGGCTCGGCTCGTAACGAGCTCGAGCCGGCTCGGCTCGTAACGAGCTCGAGCCGGCTCGGCTCGGGCTCGTAATGGCTTCAAGCCAAGCCAAGCCCATCGTCCAGCTCGCGAGAATAACGAGCCGAGCCCGAGACGCTCGCGAGCCGCTCGGTGGCTCGTGCGAGCTCGTTCCCAGTCTGCTCAGCCCAATGGTGAATCAGTGATGCGCACTCGGCCCAGGCGCCCAGCCCAGTCCGAACTCCGATCGATGTGGTCGTCTGGTCGATGCGATGCGAGTCGGCAGTCGGCTAACCCTTCCCGTCCCAGTCCCAGATCGGCGATCGCCGCCACGCCACTCGCTCGGCCGCCGCCCGCCGTCCTTCCCCACGCCACGCGCTCGGCCACCGCCCGCCGTCCTTCCCCGATCCCCTTCGTTCCCCACGCGCGCGGCCGCTGTCCATCCCCGGACCCCTTCTTTCCCACGCGCGCGGGCGGCGTCCTTCCCCAATCCCCATCCTCCCCGAGTCCGACCCCCTTCGTTCCCGATCCACGACGCGGCCTCCTCGAAGGCTCCAACCGACGCGCATGAGCCGCGAACGGAGCATGGAATCTCGTGCTCGAGGGAAAAAGCCGGCCGACGTCGGGGCCTCCCTGTCGGCGATAGGGGGCCGGCCTACACAGCCTGCACCGCCTAGTGACATCGCTGATCCAGCAGCAGGCGCGGTGAGTAACACTGATTATGTGTTGAGCATGTGATCAGTTCATGGTAAAACTGAGGATTAGGGTTAGGGTTAGGGTGAGGAATGCGATGCTAGATGCTAGATGCCGATGCTGATGGTGATGTATCAGCATGTGATTTATCTGTTGATCTGTGGAATTTTACCTTGGTGTGGACATTAGTCTGGAATCTGTGATTCCACAGTGGAATCTGTTGAATTTAACCTTGGTGTGGAATCTGTGGATCAGGAAAGAGTCTAGGAAGATCAGGAAAGAATAGAGTTGGATTCACGTATTAGGAGGTGTCTTAGTTACAGTATAATACTTGGGGTCAGGTTAGGAAGTCCTATATGAGTGTCGGCCATGTACTTAGTTCTCTTTTCTGTGGAATCTGTTCCATATGACTACATGCTATACTGATAATTGACATAGTTAAATTGCTGTCCTACCTGTATAGATGTCCAGTGTTGTATAGATGTAACTTGTTTAACATACATCATTTGTGGTTATAAACATATGATGAAGACATGGATGAGATTTCAGTTTAAATCAGATGTGAAGTGTGATTATAAACATATATTGTCATTTTTAATCTGAAATGCACTATTATTTCTGAAATGCACAATTAAATCTGAAGTGTGATTATAAACATATATTGTCATTTTAAATCTGAAATGCACTATTAAATCTGATTCTAAACATACATTGTTTTATTGCAGTCATCGAGTGAGGATGTGGATTGGGAGGCTTTGGGTGGTGATGTACATGGTGGTGTACCATCTGATGATGAAGACATGGATGATATTGATGATGACTCTTCAAGTTCAAATGGTGCTGAAGAAGCCGATGTGGCATTGACAACAGAAGAGGGTACAGTTTCTCAGAAGAGGGGGGGGGGGCAAAGAGGAAAGGATCTCCAAAGGCAGCTGGTAGACAAAAACAGAAACAGAGATCAGATTGTTGGAAGATATTTAAGGTAGTGAATGTTCCATCGAAGACAAAGAAAGGAGAGGTTGATACAAAGGCAAAGTGTAGGTTCTGCTACAAACTCTTGTCTTACAAACAAGGGGGCGCAACTTCACATCTGATGATGCATATACCGAAGTGCACGCCATATATGAACAAGATGGCTAAGATGAAAGCTCAAGCGAAACTCAACTTGGGCCCTGCCATGGCAGGTGAGACTGGTTTACCTTTTGTTTCTACTCCTACGGAATATGATCAAGATGAAACTCGTCGAATTATTGCTAAGATGATAATTGCCCATGAGTATCCCTTTAGGATGGTCGAGCATACTTGGTTTAATGTTTTGATGAGATATTTAAATCCATTATATCAGTTCATTGGTCGAAAGACGATAAGAAATGAATGCATCAAGATTTATGAATCAGAGAGGGAAGTTCTTAGAAAGATTCTCATAAGTGTGTCACATATTAGTTTAACTTGTGATTTGTGGACCTCAAATCAAAACATTTGCTATATGTCTTTGGTGGCACATTATATAGATAAAAACTGGGAATGTTGTGAATGTGAACTGCTGTCTCTCTCTCTCTCTCTCTGTGTGAACTTTTTAACTCTACTGAACTGCTCTGTCTGTACTCTGTATGCTAATATCATATGCTCATGCTGGATATGCGGCAGTGGATCTAGACAGTGGTGGATATGCTCATAGTAATATGCTATGCTGGATGCTCTCTGTAGTATATGCTATGCAACCTGCTATTTCTGTGAATTTCTGTCTGAATTTCTGTGAATCTCTATCTGTGAACTTTTTAACTCTCTCTGTGAATTTCTCCACTTAATGCTCTCTGAATTTCTGCACTGAATGCCCTCTGTATCATACTATGCTATGCTATTTCTGACTTGTATGTTCTCTGAATGACTTGTATGCTGCTCTGTTATGTTGCTCACTGCTCTCTGTTGTGTTTCTGCGAGCGGCGAGCCATTTTGGCTCGTTCGGGCATCGGCGAGCTTTTTGGCTCGTTCGGGCATTTGCGAGCCATTTTGGCTCGGTCGTCAGCGGCGACCCTCTTTGGCTCGTTCGGGCTCGCGAGTCGGCTCGAGCCGGCAGTCGAGCCGAGCCAAGCCTCTTGCGTAGCTCGTTTCCAAAACGAGTCGAGCTGAGCCGCAGCTTTGAGCGAGCTCGGCCGAGCCTGGCTCGAGCCGGCTCGGCTCGGCTCGTTTCCAGCCCTACCTGTAGGACATCCAAGTGCGCCATCTCCATCCATGTCGTAATCCATTCGTGTTGTACTACTTGTTAGTTGTCAGCATGCTGACCCGCCCTCGATTGCCTGCATTTCTAGAAGGATAAATGTTAGAAGAGAAGACACAAGAAGTGTAAACATTACTCGGATGAAGTTTGACTCACATGTGTACGGCTCACTGCAAGACCCTACCATCCGGAGGAGGCACAACCTGGTACAAAGAAAACTATCGCATTATGCACTGTGACGCATAAGGCTTCACCATATGTGTGAACATCAGATGGTAGATCATTGCCCATAACCCAACGTCCTAGGTGCATTGCATGGACAGCCCATGTGGCACTATCGTCTACACGAACTCTGGAGTCTATGGAGCCCATATGATGTCGTTGTCATGCAATGACTCAAGCTCATTGTGGAATAACGAGTAGCACCTCGTCGGTCTCAAGGACAGCGTAGATGGGAAGCAGTCCACTGAAAGCCCATAGTGGGCATGTCTTTCGGGTCATTTGACTCGGTGTATGGGTGAACTGCTCTCACCAAGGCCGAGAGCTCAATAGGGAAGTGCTCCTAACTCCACAACTGCAGAAGCATGTAGTAGACGGTCAGGTTCAGGGTAGCACCAGTGGCGCACCGTGAAGCATCACACAACCCTGGGTTTGTGGTGCAAAGGACGGCTGATCCCTAGCTGTACTGAGTCGAGCCAACCTCCATATTAGCTAAAGACTCAGCGATGCAAACGAAGTTGGGGTAGCACCAGTCACCCTATGTGGTTGGAAACATGACCCAATCAAAGAGCTAAATAAGGTAAGCAACAAGGTGTGTCCTAACGACCTCATCAGGTGCATCCTACCAACATTGATTGAAATACCTCAGCCAAGTCTGGGGATGCCATGAGCACACTCTAGGACAGGCATGCCAAATTGATACGGTAGCGTGGCCTTCTAGTCTGCTGGCAGACGACCTGGAACAAGTGGCTCACCCTAGAGAGGGAGACTAGTCAAGAACGAGATGTCCTGTAGAGTGACCGTCATCTCACCCCACCAAAAGTGGAAGGTGTGCATCTCGGGTCTCCACCTGTCGACAAGTGCCGACACCAGATTGGCATCTAGGGTGAACCAACGTCCCACAGAGAACAGCAACACAAAAGGCAACAAGCCCGTGTCCCGAAGAATTGGGATGTAGCAATCATCCTGCTCGCAGCGAGTTAGCACGACGTGCAGAGCGACGGAGGTTGAGGTCAGCTGGACATGTGGGCCACGATGGTAGCTCCTAGGGCTGGCGGTGTGAACGCCAAGGAAAGGCGTAGCCGCAATTGGCGGTGTCGGCATGCGGCCTCGTAGCCGGAGGAACAAGGAAGGGGAGACGGCTTCTTGAATGGCACCAATGAGGGGATGAGATGGAATGGTCGAAAGAGGAAAGCAAGTTTTCAAGGTGGATGGCCAAAAGCTAAAAGAAATTCAAAATTTGAATTTTGAGGTTGTTTCAGATGTACACCATGGATCCAGATTATATCGGACAAGATCTGTTATTAAGTTTAGAACCCAAGAAATACAGTTCAGATAAATAATAAACCTATGAAAAGACAGTTATAACCATGACATAGACTCCTATCCTGATAGTAATTCCATGCGAATCCAATTAGATTTGTATATTGAGATGGTTCTCCGGTCATACAAAGAAGCATGCATGCATCTCATTTGATCATGGCACAATTAAGTTCGTGTAGAACGACACCACCGCGTACAGCTGGAGTAATAATTAGCATGGCGCCCAAGTTAAGCAGTAGAGCGGTCAGTGCGACGATCATCTCCAATGGTTCTAACTAGATTTTCACATCATTTATATGGTACACACTAAAAGCTAGAACTATCTATAAGGATAGCTATTTGATGCTTACATGCACACACAGAAAAAAGGACTATCATTTATAGAGGCTGCCTCGTTTTGCGTTATAGACTGGTGCTTAAGGAAGAGCTGGCTCGGTTTTTTTGCATATTCTCTTTCCTCCACATAGGATATATGCTGATGTGTACATACATATAACTAGCCGACTCAAACCATTGGAGATGCCCTAACCAGCTATTTATTGGCACTGGCATTGGCGGCTGGCTGGATGCGTGACGGAGCAGCAGAACACGATGGAACCGCCGAGAGCACGTCACAATCTGCGACCAATGAACTTAAAAGCTGTAAGTTGAAGCACACTGCACCAGCCAATTGGAGTTTGTATATATAACCATGCATGCAAATTCGACATTTTTTTCCTCTAGCAAAGACGTGCATCCGTCTTCTTGCTGCGGTGATCAAGTTTTTATTTATCTGCCCTGCAATCAATCGAATCAACGCACCTAGAGCCTTACTGCAAGTCTGCGACGGCATTATATTTCTCCAGCCTTGCTTACGTACCTCTCCTAGCATGCGACGGTTGGTGAAGATAAAAGACAAAGCTAAAACACTTTGCTGAATATAGCAACAAAAACAACAGGATCTAGCCAGGATGGTTTGCTACGTACGTATCAAGGGAGTTAACATGTGTCTAATGCACAGCGAGAGCGATTTAAGCATGGAGCAATACCACGAACACAAGAGCATGATCAACGATTCCGGCGGTGGTGTCAGAACTACGGTGAGCCCATAATTAGGGATGGGTTTTGGGTCGGGCCGTACGGGCCTATCGTGTTTTAGGCCACATCGTGCCGTGCCGGTTCAGGTCGGTCACCCCGCCGTGCTGGCCCACCTTGTCTCTGGCCAGACCCAAGCATAGCCTAAAGCCCGTTGTGCCGATGTTCGTGCCGTACCTGCTCAAACCTAACACGAAGTAACTATACACGACGAAGGTGGCGGTGACATGGTGGTTGTGGCCGCCATCTTCCTTTCTCTAGTATCCGCCTCGTTAAAAACTAGTTAAAAGCGAATTCGTTACATAAAAACACAGGTATGCAATGATGTAAATATTTTGAGAAAAAGTGAAATTTTCTTGATGTTTTAAAAATACAATGTTACTGTATCGTTAAAAACCTTACGCTCCAAAGTACGGTTCCACAAGTAAGAAAAAGTGTACAGTAACAATATATGTACACGCTAACTATAACAATAAGCATACATAGTATCTACTCATCAATGTCCAGGTCGTTCATGCGTTCAAGGTCAACGTACACCTACATGATTTCAGGATACTTCAGTTGATGTTGTTGTTGCTCTGGCTTGATCAAGGCGGATAAAGGATAAGGATTTAACAGATGCATACTTATGCGCTTTGAAAAGCGTGCATAAATGAACTTATATGAGTAAAACCCGTGTGTGGGGGGTTAACGAGTTTCTCCTACTATAATAGTGGATAGTATCTACTAAGCTGAATAGGTGGCTGGTTGCCCACCTATAAAAGAGGGTTAGGATGGAGACATATGTGGTTAAACAATCCAACCCATCTCTTATGCTCTCTACTTCAGGTTTAAGGTTAGGATTTGAGAGTTAGTATCTTGGGTGCTCTTTGTCCTCCAAAGTGGAGTGGCTGAAAAATCTACCTACTCAAGTAAGCAATACATTAAACTTTGTGCAACTCTTGAGTCCCTCTTGTTTTTTGATTGATGTGCTTGACTTTTTGTTGTTTTGATCTCTCTTCTTTCCTTCTTGTGGTCTTGTTGTACCAAGGACGTGTAAGAAATGGAGCTAATCCTTAAAAATATATCTCCACTCATTTAGACGCTTTGATAGCAAGATTCATGAGAAAACCTGGATTTGGTTGACTATGGTCTCTTTGGTCCATCTCTTGATTCGATGGTTTTTGGCTCGGTTTCTATGATAATCTAACTTGCTGTGACATGTGAGAATACATTTAGATCCTTCTTGATCATCATCATCCTACAAGCAAGTTGTCTTCATCGATTTTGGTTTTGGCCCGGTTTCGATGTATCTTTCTTTCAAACTGAAAAGGGTCTCAATTTTGGTCATGATTTTTATGATCGTTTGTTGGAATAGGTTCTTGATAACGTAGAGAAGATCCTGTAAAATTTCATGTCATTTGGATCTACGAATCAAAAGCTTCATCAATTTTAGTTTTTGATTTCACTGTAGCTCTTCAAATGCTGTAGCAAAACAAAATATGTGCTCTTCCTTCCGTTAAATTCTGTTGTACAAAAATTAAGCCAAGCTTCTTAGCTTGCTTGTTCTTTCCTAACTCAGTACAATGGAAAAACAATGGTTCAGCTAATTCAGAAATTGGACAGCTCAAAAAATAATTACTAACAACGGTAAAATTCTTCGTTTTATTCTGGAAAGCCATACCATCTTTGGCCTAATCCAGTTCCTCCTCCTCTTCATGTGCCTTCGTTGAATATGCAAGGCTGCAAAGGATAAAAAATAATAGAGTAGTTTATGTTGTAACTTTTCTGTGCTTGGGGTTTAGATCTGAGAGGGAAGGGAGAGAGAGAGAGAGAGGGGTACTGACCGTCCGGTGTAGCGGAGGAGTTGGCCATCGCGGTTGCTCGGTGAAGCAGTCGGGGAAGAGGACGATGGTGGCGGCGGCGGAGAAGACCCGGCGACGTGGACGGCGATGGTGCTTCCCGTCGCCTGCTGCGCACCCTCTGCGATCGGTCTAGGGTTTGTCGGGTGGGGTTGTACGGCTCAGGCGAACCTCGTGACGCGAGCCGCCGGCCCCCACCTCTTTATATAGCGCAGCGCAACGGGGGCCCATCAGCCAGTTATTGGGCTGAGCGCCCCCGATCAGGGCGCGTGATCAAGGTCCAGATTAGCCGTTGGGCTAATCTGGGGGAGATCAATCTAACATCAAGGTCCAGATTAGCCGTTATGCTTTAACTTTAATTACTTTTGACTTTACTCATTCCATCACAGATTAGTGTATAGAACATGTCTCATCGTCACGGTCAAACGCCGATAGATTTAACAGCTACAATACACCTCTCTGTTCTGAAATAGTTACTTTAATCTTTTGGGCCATCTTTTAGTCCAGGAATCATAGGCTTTCCCTTAAACCCATGCCGGCTACATGTTCTCTGAACACGTTGGGTGGTAAGCCTTTAGTAAGCGGATCCGCTAACATCTTTGCGGTACTTGTATGCTCTAGACTTATGATTTGATCCCGAACTTTATCTTGCACAACATAGTACTTTATGTCAATGTGTTTGGCAGCACCACTTGACTTATTGTTGTGGGCATACATTACTGCGGGTTCATTATCGCAGTACAATTTAAGTGGTCTGTTGATGTCGTCAACCACTTTTAAACCGGGTATAAACTTCTTTAGCCAGTTCACCTGCCCCGTAGCCTCATAACATGCTACAAACTCGGCATACATTGTGGACGATGTAGTGACGGTTTGTTTTGAGCTTTTCCACGATATAGCTCCTTTAGCGAGAGTGAACACATATCCGGATGTAGACTTTCTATCATCTCCCGCAAAATCAGAATCTGTATACCCCACTATATGGAGTGAATCTGATCTTCTGTATGTCATCATGAGGCATTTTGTTCCTTGCAAATAACGCAAGACTTTCTTTATCAATTTCCAATGTTCTATTCCAGGATTGCTCTGGAATCTGCCAAGTAACCCGGTAACAAAAGCTAAGTCAGGGCGTGTGCACACTTGAGCATACTGTAAGCTTCCGACAGCTGAAGCATATGGAACCGCTTTCATTTGATCGATCTCATACTGGTTCCTGGGGCATTGAAAATCCCCATATTTGTCGCCCTTGACTATAGGTGCAGGTGAAGGACTACATTTATGCATACCAAATTTCTTTAAGACTTTCTCTATGTATGCCTTTTGTGACAGTCCCAATATCCCCTTGTTTCTATCCCGGTGAATTTCGATCCCTAGAACGAACGAAGCTTCGCCAAGATCTTTCATATCAAAGTTTGAGGACAAAAACTTCTTTGTCTCCAGTAGCAGACTAACATCACTACTAGCTAGTAGGATATCATCCACATACAGGATTAGGAAGATAAACTTCCCATCTTTAAACTTTGCATAAACACAGTTGTCCTCAACATTCTCTTTAAACCCAAATTTTCTTATTGTACTGTCAAACTTCAAGTACCACTGTCTTGAAGCTTGCTTTAACCCATAAATCGATTTCTTTAGGCGGCATCCCATTCTTTCATTTCCTTCCACGACAAAACCTTTCGGTTGTGCCATGTAAACATTTTCCTCCAAATCCCCATTAAGAAATGCCGTCTTTACATCCATCTGATGTAACTCTAAATCATAATGTGCTACTACTGCCATTATGATTCTGAAGGAATCTTTACATGAGACTGGAGAAAATGTCTCATTGTAATCAATCCCTTCTCTTTGCGTAAAGCCTTTTGCCACAAGTCGCGCTTTGTATCTTTCTATATTCCCTTGGGAGTCAAGCTTTGTCTTGTAGACCCATTTACAGCCTACTGTTTTGTCTCCTTTAGGAATAATTTCCAAGTTCCAGACTTTATTAGTCTTCATGGACCTCATTTCCTCTTCCATGGCCTCAAGCCATTTTGAGGAATTGCCGCTTCTCATGGCATCTTCAAATGAGGTGGGATCATCCTCCATTTGAAATTCCTCTGTATGATAAATCTGATAATCATCAGAAATAGCTGATCTTCTTACTCTTTGAGACCTCCTCGGGGCCTCCTCATTTGGTACATCTACTGTTTGAGGCTGCTGTTGCTCCCCCTCATCTGTGGCAATAGGTTCTATATGATCCTGAAGAACAGGTTCTTCATTCTCATTCATTGTTGCCACGGGAGGAACAATAACAGGTGCTGGCACCACAGTGTCTTGCACCGTCGGTGCAGCGACAGCAGGTAGTGTGAAGAATGTCTCTTGAATCATCGGAGTGGGCGCAAACACCCGCTTCTCTTCAAGGTCAATCTCCCGAGCTACCATGCTCCCCCTCATCATTTCATCCTCTAAAAAGACAGCATGTCTCGTTTCTACAAACTTTGTGTATCTGTCTGGACAGTAGAAACGATAACCTTTTGACTTTTCAGGGTAGCCAATGAAATGACAACTTACTGTTTTGGGATCAAGTTTCCCAAGGTTTGGGTTAAATACTTTAGCCTCAGCAGGACTCCCCACACACGTAAGTGGTTTAGTGAGGGAACTCTTCCTGTCCACAACTCGTATGGTGTTTTGGGCAAGACTTACTAGGCACTCTGTTGAGAATATGAATGGCGGTTTTCAACGCTCCATCCATAAACTCAATGGGAGTGTGGAGTAGCTCATCATACTTCGCACCATATCCATCAGGGTACGGTTGCGTCCTTCAGCTACTCCATTTTGCTGAGGTTCGCCCGGCATAGAATACTGGGCCACTATGCCATTTTCCTGTAAAAACCTTGCAAAAGGTCCAGGAACTTGTCCATATGGGGTATGTCGACCGTAGTACTCCCCCCACGATCAGATCGGACTATCTTAATCTTTAAATCGTGTTAGTTTTCAACTTCAGCCTTAAATATCTTGAATTTATCCAAGGCTTCATTTCTTTCTTTGATTGGATAAATATATCCATAACGGGAGTAATCGTCTGTGAATGTTATGAACGAGTCATATCCATCCACACTTTTCACAGGAAAAGGACCACAAATATCTGTGTGAATAATTTGTAGAACTCCTGTGCTTCTTTTAGCGTCTTTCTTTATTTTCTTTACATATTTTCCTTTAATGCATTCTCTGCATTGTTCTAAGTCTGAGAACTCTAATGGAGGAAGAATATCATTCTTTACTAGTCTTTCTATTCTCCCCCTCGAAATATGGCCTAAACGACAGTGCCATAATTTCGACGACTCATCTAGAGTTCTCTTTCGTTTTCTGTTTACATTCGTAGACGAGGATTCAATCACTTTGTCGCACGCAACGTTCTCATTATCGCATACGACATTCACATCATCACACAATGATAACAAATAAAGCTCATTCTGTAATATGGCAATACCAACACATTCTTTATTAAATATTATTTCGCACTTGCCATTTCCAAAATTGCAATCATAACCATCTTTGTCCAAATTTGACACACTAATCAAATTACTCTGTAAAGAGGGTACAAAAAGGACATCTCTAAGTAAAAGAGTGGAGCCATTAGCTAATTCTAATGAAAGATCGCCAACGGCTTCAACTTCAGCTTCGACTCCATTTGCAACTTTAATGCATCTTTCTTTTCTTTGCGTAATCCTCGTCGAACGGAATCCCTGTAATGAATTAGCAACATGAACAGTTGCTCCTGAGTCAATCCACCAAGTGGATTTCGAATATTTCACATACAGGCATTCATTAATAAAGGTAATAATGTTCTCACCTTTCTTTGCCATTATCATCTTTAAATAATCAGGACAGTTCTTCTTGTAGTGTTCTGTCTTCTAGCAGTGAAGACACTGGTCTTTGTCTACAGCAAATTTATTCTGTTGAGGCTGATGTACAGAGGCTTTGCCCTTGTTCTTTGAGAAGAGGTTACTGTTGTAATTCTTTTTCTTGTTATCCTTCACATAGTTGATAGAACCACCATGTGAGGATTTGATTCTTTCCTCCTCTTGCACGCACATAGCTATGCACTTTTCCATGTCCCATTTCTCGGGCTGCATATTATAGTTGACAACAAAAGTGTCAAACTCTTTTGGCAAAGAAGCAAAAACCAAATGAATAAGGAACTCATCCTTGAGAGCCAAATCCATCGGTTTAAGTTTCGATGCCAAGTTGCTCATTCTAAGAATGTGCTCTCTTATACCATTGCCATTGCCAGAATACCTTTCTGTTACCAACTGCTTAATCAGCTGTGTAGCATAAGTCTTTGAAGAGCCAGTGAACTGACTCTTTATTTTATCAAGGTATTCAGTGACAGTGTCACACTCTGCAATTGAGCCCAGAATCGCAGGCTCAATTGTGTTCTTTATCACAGCCATACATTTCTTGTTGGCTGTGGTCCATTTCTTATGATCAAGGTCATAAGACATCTGTAAGGGAGCATGATCCCTCTGTCTTTTATGCCATGCAGTGTCATCCTCATTCTGTTCTCTCACTGGCGCCAAAGGCTCAGTGGGACGTGCTGTAGTGAGGACCCAGTCCACCTCAGCCAAGATAAACGCTAAGTCTATCTTTTTCTTCCACTCTCCATAATTATCACCTTTGAGAGTGGGAATCTCTCTGATACAACTCATCAAGTTGTATCCGCTGAAAAATATTTCAAATAAAGTGAGAACATAACAGGAAAATTATATGCCTTATTTCCAACGTTGGTCAAAAATACGACATACAATTAAAATCATTTTATCTATACATTAAATCTACATCACCGTTGGGCAGAAATAGAAATAATGCATAAAATCATCAATTAAAAAATTATAATACTGTTATTATCAACGTTGGTCAGAAAATAACAATATCATAATTATCTGGGATTTAAATCTATTTTTCCAAAATTAAATTCTCCCGTTGGTTCGAATTTAATAATGAAAATCAATCAACATTAACTTTTGCAGCGGAAACTGTAATTATTCTAAAATAATTCAATATTCAGAAGCATTATACTGTACACTTTTAATCTCTGAAAAATTAACACGTTGGTGCAAAATTTACAGAGATTTTAAGTCAAATTTCATTCAAATTCATGCTTCTGAAAACAATTAAATTCATTTAACAAAACACTGTTCAAACGACCATTTTGGCCCATTCCTTCGGCCGCGGCCCAGCCGGCCCGTGCAGCGCACCCGAGCGCGCGCGCTCCCCCTCACAGGCCGGCCCACTCAGCCCGCAGCGTCTTTTCATCATGGCCGTTGATTTCATCGGAAGGCTGGGAGTGATTTGCGGCCGAACAAAAATATCGCCTGCACCAAAAACCCTAACCCTAGCCTATTCCCGCTCCTGTCCTCCTGCAAAAACAGGAGCAAGGCCACGGCGGCGGCTCCCTCGCGCAAGGGCGACGGCGGCGGCTCCTGCGCGGCTGCAGCGCACACGGCGGCGGCAAGGCGGCGCCCGCGGGGAGGCGCGGCGCACGGCGGGGCAGTCCGCGCGCGGATGGGCGCAAGGCGAAGCGGCGGCGCGCGCGCCCGCGCGGAGGAGGCGGCGCACGGCGCAGCGACGGCGGCACGCGCGTCGGCCCGAGCGGCGCCAGGGCGGGGAGCGGGGCGCGCGACGACCCGTGCTCGGGGCTGCGGCGGCCCCCGAAGCGCCGGCCCGGAGCGGCGGCGGCCGGGGTAAGAACCCCCCCTCTTTCTATATTTTTTTGATTGTTTGCCGCCGATCCAGATTGGGGTTTTTCGGGATTTTGGGGATTTAGGGTTTCTCAACCAGGCTCTGATACCATTGTTGTAACTTTTCTGTGCTTGGGGTTTAGATCTGAGAGGGAAGGGAGAGAGAGAGAGAGAGGGGTACTGACCGTCCGGTGTAGCGGAGGAGTTGGCCATCGCGGTTGCTCGGTGAAGCAGTCGGGGAAGAGGACGATGGTGGCGGCGGCGGAGAAGACCCGGCGACGTGGACGGCGATGGTGCTTCCCGTCGCCTGCTGCGCACCCTCTGCAATCGGTCTAGGGTTTGTCGGGTGGGGTTGTACGGCTCAGGCGAACCTCGTGACGCGAGCCGCCGGCCCCCACCTCTTTATATAGCGCAGCGCGACGGGGGCCCATCAGCCAGTTATTGGGCTGAGCGCCCCCGATCAGGGCGCGTGATCAAGGTCCAGATTAGCCGTTGGGCTAATCTGGGGGAGATCAATCTAACAGTTTATGCTTGCATCTCTTTGTATTTTATGGGACAACACTATCAACTGAAAAAGACCAACGTGGCAGCACCTAATTTAAGTAATATGTAAACTAATCGATAAAAAATCAGCAAGAATAGTGATAATCAGCCTTGGAAGGCTAGAACCGAGATTGGAATCGGATCATATGCATTCGATTGTCTTTCCCCCATCGAAGGCAGTAAGAACTCCTGAAGCAGCAAAAGGACACATGCCCATTCCAGCTACATAGAATTTGATCTAACGCATGCACAAATGGCTAAAACTTATGCAACCGTTTGTTTTATCAATGGGCTAAGTTCATGTGGCATGTTTTGGTCACAACCCAATAGCTTGTTAGTGTTACAGAAGTTGTGATTAGTTACCGAGAACCTTGTAGCTCACAGACATAATTTGGTTTAGCTCCCATAACACGGTTGAGTCATGAATGTCAAAACTGTGAACTGGTTGATGAATTACATTAAATGAAGTGTCAGTAAGTAAATTACCTTTAAGATGTTTGTAAAGAACGGAAGTAAGGAAATCACAAAAGAAATTAGACAGAGAAGTGCCTTGACCATGAATTGAGAAACCTCACCTTCCAATATGTGTCGTCTCTTCTTCGTCAGCCAGATCAACACGCCTCTGTACCAATCTCGTTGAGCAGATGTCACACCCTCTTCCTCAACTCCAACGAGATCTGATTGAACCATCGTTGCTGAAGGAAAAATTAAAAACTTCTTGGGTCGAATTTTGGAGGCGGCGAGCCTGTGGGCGGCGCGGAGGTCGGATACAACGGCGAGGGCGGAGTGGAGTGGGAGGCCTCAGTAACCAGGCAGCTGAAAGGGTGTCGTCGGGGGAGGAGCGGCGGGCAAAGAGGGCGGACGCCATGCACGGTGAGTTTGGCGGTGTCGAAGAAGCGGGCAGCGACGCGGGAGATGGGGATGCAACAGCGGTGGGGACCTTGGCGGGAACCCAGCGAACAACAGCCAAGCTTGCCAGCGATTCTATTCTGTTTTTCTTTTTTTTCCCTTGACGATTTTTAGGCTGCGAGCAGGACCGTGCTGGTCGGTTTTGCTGGTTGTTTGGGTTTTCTTTGAGAGTCGATTTTCAAGACGACAAATAAACTCTCTTTTTCATATTAGCAGAGATATATAGATTATCAGTTTTGCTATTGCACAGGCGACTAAATTTTTTTTATGTTTCTGTCACCTGAAATTGCATTCTCAATGAACTAAAATTGCAGCCCCCCTAAAAAAACAGCTGCAACTTTAGGTGGTTCAGAGTGCAACTTCAGGTCAGGTGATTCAAAGTGCAACTTTAGGTGACTGAAAGATAAAAAAAATTCAGTCGCATGTGCAATAGTCTATCCCATAGATTATTATTTTTATCTATTAAATCAACATCGCATTATACTACAGTACGTCTATCTCTATGTAAATCCATCCGTCACAAAAGTCAACTTAAATATAGGAAAATATCATGCCCATGAGCAAAACCGATTAACTCTTCGGATAACATGTTGCCACCTTTGCTTAGTATTTAGCTATCTGTAGCTCTTTACCCTTATTTAATGTTGGTCAGAAACAAAAACACTAACTCGGTCGATCAGGAGTCAACACACAGAATCTCCAAAGAACTGACCAGATATTGTTACTAACCATTTTTTTCTTGATGTCGAATTGAGGTCACAGAAGTACAACTCACTACTACAGAAAAGGTCATCACAGACGGTTCGAAAACGTCATCACAGACAGTTTTGTGAACCGTCTGTATTTATGGGTCAGTGATAATCGAAGGTCATCACAGACGGTTTTCGACCGTCTGTGATTATCAGCTATCACAGACGGTTTTTGAGTAAAACCAGTCTGTGATAGCTGATAATCACAGATGGTTTTGAGTTAAAAACCGTCTGTGATACTGATAATCACAGACGGTTTTTGAGTAAAAACCGTCTGTGATACTTATCATCACAGACGGTTTTTAGTTAAAAACCGTCTGTGATACTGATCATCACAGACGGGTTTTAAGTAAAAACCGTCTGTGATTATCATCTATCACAGACGGTTTTTACTCAAAAACCGTCTGTGATATTCTCTTCAACCCCTAAATATATTTCTGTTTATTGGCTAGCCTCAGGAAATGCTAGCCATGCCCTCTGAAACAAGCAGATAATCACAGACATAAAACATATACAATTCACACATCTCATTTCATTTCAGATACATTTCACATCTCAATTCATTTCACAGACATAAAACATCCAATTGACAACGCACTTCATTTCACAAACATAAAGCATCCATTTCGCAAATCAATTCATTGAATTGAAATAAAATATCCATTAACAAATACACAATCGTAAAAGATCTACACTGCATTTGCACTTAGAATTACAATAAAAAATTATTCTGGGCAGTGGAACTCTCCATCTGATCTTACGACTTTAGTCCACAAAAACCAAATGAACTCTCCTCGAATTTTTGCAAAATCCGGCTGTTTCAACGCAGATGTAGAGATGGGCGCAGCCTGTCGATAGGAATATCAACGCGCGCACATATAAAACTTGACATTTATGAAATAAATGTGGGAAGATTGACAAACCTTAGGAGTGGTGATCTTGGTGGAATCGAGGAGTAGTCTCATATGGTGGCACACGTAGTATCCACACGTGTTGCCCGGCTGCTGCTGGTGGCTCTACAAAAAATAGAATGTGTTAAATCAAGTGGCATTACTACTAAGTGTTGTATATGATTAATTAATGTGTAGCTAGCGAATACCCGAAAATTGCGATCATGTTTCAAGGGCTTGGCCCCTGTCGTCGAGCCACGTGTTTGTTGAACGTATGTGGCGAACGACCTTCGTTATTCGAAAAAATTAGATTAGTCATTCGGAAGGAAAGAAAGAGTACAATGTACAATGTACGTACCTATCGAGTATTTTGGCGATAGCTGTGTACTTGGATTAAATCCTAACAGATCAATTTAACATCTTTGCCCAATAATTCTGTCTATAACCTGAAAATTGCATGAACCGACAGCTATTAGAGCTCAAAGACCGAATGAACCAATCTCAGTATATGAATTTATCATCATCGAGCAACTGTAAATCCCACAGGCAATCTCAGTATATCAATTTATCATCATCGAGCAACTGTAAATCTCACAGGCCATCTCAGTATATGGAAGATTAACAAACTTGCACAGGGGAGGTGGTCGGCGAGGGCTCGGGGGAGGCGGCGACGCGCTCGGGGAGGCGACGGCCTCGGGGAGGCGGCAACACGGTCGGGGGAGGCGACGGGCTCGGGGAGGCGGCGACGCGCTCGGGGGAGGCGACGCGCTCGGGGAGGCGATGGGCTCGGGGAGGCGGCGACGCGGTCGGGGGAGGCGACGGGCTCGAGGAGGCGGTGACGCGATCGAGGGAGGCGACGCGCTCGGGGAGGCGACGGGCTCGAGGAGGCGGCGACGCGGTCTGGGATGCGGCAACGGGCTCGGGGAGGCGGCGACGCGGTCGGGGTGGCGGCGACGGGCTCGGGGAGGCGACGGAGGAGCGAGGAGGCGACGAGATTTAGTAAGTGCAGGATACGCGGAAAACCCTAGACAGGGGGTATATGTAGGAGGTTTATTACAGACGGTTCTAAAGTAAGAACCGTCTGTGATATTAATATCACAGACGGTTCTACATTTAGAACCGTCTGTGATAGTATGACTATCACAGACGGTTCTTACGTTAGAACCGTCTGTGATAAGCCTCCCCGGACTGTAGTAATTAAGACAACACCAAGCAGCTACTGCGCATTCATACACACAACACAAATTAACCAGCTGCATTCATATACAACACCAACCAGCATAAATGCAAATTCACATATACACAATGTATTTCTTCACACATTTTCACATATACATAAATGTAAATTCACAAATACATCACACACATGAATATTGTTATATACATAAATGTAAATTCAGATATACATCACACACATGCATATTGTTATATATATATATATATATATATATATATATATATATATATATATATATATATATATATATATATATATATATGTCGTACATTCTCATTCTACTTGCTTATTTCCTTTAAAAATTAGCCCTTCATGATGATCAATGCGTACATAACTAATTTCGTCACGTTGTTCGACGTCGTCGACCCTTATGCCTTTTTCAAAAGGAGGTAACTCGTCAAATTGATTGTATTCTTCCTCGTCCACTACATTCTCTACTCCAACAATTCTCCTTTTTCCATGAAGAACTACATGGCGTTTCTTATTTGCCGGGTTGGTTACATAGAAAACTTGAACAACTTGTTGGCGAGTACGAATGGTTCGTCTTTGTACCCGACACGTTGGAGGTCCACGGTAGTGACACCGTACTTGTCAACCTTCACGTGTTTGAGATGCACCCAACGGCAGCGAAATAAGGGGATCTTGAAAAGCACGTAGTCGAGCTCCCAAATCTCTTCTATGAACTCATAGTATGAGTTTCTCGACCCATCAGTACTGTATGCATCTATGCGGACATCGCTGTTCTGGTTAGTGCTCTTTACATCCTGAGACTGCGTATAGAATGTGTACTCATTTATGTCATATCCTTACCATGTCACAACTGTAAATGTTGGCCCTCTTGCCAACCATGTCAGCATCTCACTTGGCGAGCTCCTAGCGATTTGCTCCTTCAACCATTGGTTGAACCGACTGTTGTGTTGCCTCATGATCCAAACATCCGGCCACTCCGGATTCTGTTGCCGAAGCACATCCTTGTGCTGGTAGACATAAGGCGCCACTTCAGTCATGTGTTGCAACACCGTGAAATGGGCTTGAGTATACGTGTCAATATCTGCAGTGATTGCTTTCCTTCCGATAGTTCCAATACCCTTCAGCCTCCCTTCATGACGAGATTGAGTCACACCTATCGGTTGAGTCTGAGCCATATAATCGACACAAAACTCAATGACCTCTTCGCTTGCATAACCTTCGACGATGCTGCCCTCCGGCCGAGATCGATTCCGTACGTAGGACTTGAGAATTCCCATGAACCTCTCAAATGGGTACATGCTACGTAGGAATACGGGCCCGCACATTTTTATCTCCCACACAACGTGAACAATGAGATGGACCATGATATCGAAAAACGAAGGAGGGAAATACATTTCAAGATGACATAGAGTCATCACCACCTCATCTTGCAGAGCATCTAGTCCTTCGGGATCGATGACCTTCTGAGCAATTGTGATAAAGAAATAACATAGCCTCATGATTGTCTCTCGGACTTTGATCGGCAAAATATTTCTAATTGCAATAGGGAGTATCTGTGTCATCAGCACATGACAATAATGAGACTTCATGCCACTTAACTTCAAATCTTGCATCGAAACAAGTTTCTTCACATTGCCGGAGTAACCAGACGGAACTTTGACACCATGCAAGCACTGGCACAGTTCTGTTTTCTCAGCCTTGGACAGAGTGTAACACGCAGGGGGAAGTTAAGCCGTGCATTGACGCCGTCCTTTGTTTTATCACGAATGTTCAGCAAGAGACCAATCAAGCTGTCGCATACATTCTTTTCTACGTGCATGACGTCGATGCAGTGTCGAACATCTAGGTACTCCCAATAAGGTAAGTCCCAAAATATTGATCTCTTCTTCCAGGTGTTCTTCTCATGAGCCCTCAATTTACGTCCCTTTCCGAGGACAACATCTAAATCCTTAACCATATCATAAACCTCGTGTCCCCTTAAATGCTTTGGAGCTGAACCGTCTTCCTTCTCTCCGTCAAATTGTTTCTTCATCTTGCGGTATGGGTGAGCCCTCCGAAGGAACCGGCGGTGACGCATGTAGACGGTTTTGCGTGAGTGTCTCAGCCACACACTCTCGGTACCATCTAAACAGTGAGTATAAGCTTTTGCACCTTTTGTACTATGGCCGGATAGGTTACCAAGGGCAGGATAATCATTTATGGTGCAGAACAATAAGGAGCGCAGAGTGAAGTTCTCTCGGTTGTATGCATCCCATATCTGTACCCCCTTCGTTCCACAGTACTTTTAGATCTTCCACCAATAGTGCTAGGAACACATCGATATCATTCCCAGGTTGTTTTGGCCCTTGGATAAGTATCGACAGTAAAATGTACTTTCGCTTCATACACAACCAAGGAGGAAGGTTATAGATGCAGAGAGTCACGAGCCATGTGCTATGTCGGCTGCTCATGCTACTGAAAGGATTCATTCCATCTGTACTCAGTCCAAACCTTATATTCCTTGGTTCTGCACCGAAGTTTGCAAAACTCCTATCGATGTTTCTCCACTGCGCGGAATCAGCAAGGTGTCTTAGCATTCCATCCTTCTTGCGCTCCTCCGAGTGCCAACGCAGCAGTTTTGTCTCCTTTGGATTTGCAAAAAACCTTTTCAAACGGGGAATTATAGGAAAATACCATGCCACCTTAGCAGGAGGTCCTTTCTTCGCCTCTGTTCCCTCGCCATCATCTGATTGATTGTTACGTTTGTATCGGGATGCGTTGCACACCGGACATACATGCATGTTTGCATACTCTTTACGGTAGAGTATACAGTCGTTCGGACATGCATGTATTCTTTCTACTTCCATTCCCAACGGACAAAGAACCTTCTTGGCTTTATACGTGGTTTTAGGCAACTCATTTCCCTCCGGAAGCATGCCGCTAAAAGACCTAGCAGCGCCGTGAAACTCTTGTCGGACCAACCGTTGCTTGCCTTCAATTTCAAGAGTTCAAGCACGGCCGACAAACTCGTGTACTTGCAGCACGTGTACAAAGGTTTCTCCGAGTCCTCCATCAAGCCTCGGAATTTAGCATACTCTCTCTCATCATAGTTCTCTTCTACTTCGCGAAGCATCTGATCCAGATTATCATCGTGCAACCTATCCAAATCCGAACCACAATCGACATCAGCCGGTGGCATGTCATTCACTTCACCGGCGATGTCATCCGGCGGCATATCATTCACTTCACCGGCGATGTCATCCGACAGCATTTGATCATTCACTTCGCCATGACTGGTCCAACACGTATAACCCTTTTTGAAACCCCTCCGAATCAAGTGCGCTTCAATTTGCCCTCGGTTCTTAAACATCTTTAAATTCTCGCAGTCAGTGCATGGACAGTACATATATTCCACCCCCTTATTCAACATATCCTCCTCGGCAGCTCTTGTAAAAGCAGACACGCCATTAATGTACTCTTCACTCACATGGCTCGCGGCATACATCCAACTTCGGTCCTACGTTACGTACATATATAACAACTTAGTATTACGAATTAAATTAACTAATTATTACTACATATATATCGGCCACATGTATTATATTGAGGCTTAATTTGCTAGATCAATTCATATTATAAACACAACAGCTATTATATAACCAACAATTTTGCAAACTATCTTCAATTAATAACACTCACCAATTACTTATATCTAGAGCATGAAATTCATTACTAACCATATCTAGAGCAAATTTGTAATGCACGCAAAGAAAAAATGAAATTCATTACTAACCATATCTAGAGCAACCAAGAAAATATAAGTGGCTTCAAAGCTCAATATTTGCCTCCTCCCACCAAATTAAGTGGCCTGAAATCGCCAAGCTTGCCTCCAGAGCGAAAGAGTAAAGCAACCAGCTAGATCTGGATCAAAATGAAGACAGATGCGGTCTGAGCAGCGCAATAAATGCCTACTGCCATTATCACAGACGGTTTTTAATAAAAAACCGTCTGTGCATTATCACAGATGGTTTTTAATTGAGAACCGTCTGTGATAACGAGCTTATCACAGACGGTTTTTAATTAAAAACCGTCTGTGATAATCTGGGATCATCACAGACGGTTTTTACTACAGACCGTCTGTGATACTAAATTATCACAGACGGTTCATAGTTAAGAACCGTCTGTGATACTCGTTTTCTCCGACGCCGCCAACATAGACGGTGTCTTAATTAAAACCGTCTGTGTTAGTGTTAGTCACAGACGGTTTTGTCAAACCGTCTGTGATTGGCCGTCTACTATTAGGCTTTCTGTAGTAGTGACTGTAGCATTTTGATATTATTGATACCAGTAACAAAAATTTAGGTCGAAGAGTTGCTATGACGAGGCTCCGACCCGGTTGCTATTGGATGGGCATTGAAATTTTTTTCTTTTAAATTAGGAGGAAAAAGGTTCATGAATGGATGTTAGGGTAGATTCTTTTGGACTGATGGCTTATAGTTTATGGCTTATATATTTGAATTCTGACTGTTCACGAGAGGCAGTACGTAGAGCAAAATAGTCACATGCGATTTTGACTTGTACAGCTAAACTCAGTATACTTGTGCGATTCGGAAAAGTTTTACCTGAACTGAACTGACTTGGCCCAGCTCATTTCGGCTTGAGCTTCTGACTTATTTTTCACTATTCCTAAATTTTATTTTTTTTAGTTTTTTTTGGCTTTTTTAGCTTTTTTGATAGTTCTTTTTTTCGTATTCGTTTGCATGGTCCACGATGGGCTAACCTGTTTTTCTCGTTTTTATTTTTTTTAAATTTAGTTATGCCAAATAAACTACTATCAGTTATAATGTAATTTTAGCCATAAATCAACTTATTTCAGTTCAACCGAGCGACACCTTATTGAACTATATATCATGAATGCATGCTTGTACATCACGTAATATAAATGGGTGTTACGTTGCTTGTTCATGAGTGCAACATTTTGGTCTGGCAAACCTCCAGTAATTGCGAACGGTAGCTAAGTAGAAGTCGTTCCATTCGGCAGCCAGCATTGAACTCATTTGGCTAACAATCTGTCATGGACTCAATGAGTCGGAAGGTTGTGAGGATTGACATCCTACGTAGTAGCTCTCTGATCCTTTTCATCAAATTGAACTGTATTGTGTGCAAGCTAGGTGGTTCTTTTTGGTTTGAGCCTTATGACTTTTAGTCCTAGTACAAACGCTTGTGTGAGTGAATCGAAAGCCGATAAGTTGCATCTAATAGGTTATCCTAGTAAATCGCTTTGAAACGGCGGCCAAAAAACTGTCCCTTTTTTTGTTCAAAGGAAACCACAAGCTAAAAAGAATAAGACCTTTGTTTTTAGAAGGTCTAGATCATCTCTGGAGTTATAGGAACTATTCACATATATGGCATTGTTGCAACATTTTATTTCAATTTTGGCCCTCTAGCATTTTTTTTTGCAAAAATAGCTCTCTCTCCAAGCTCGGAAGGTGCGGCAAGTGACACGTGCGTGTCACCTGCTGCATCGCTGTAGCTCGGCAGGCCGAGTGTGTTACATTAGGTCTTTAGGGATCTAGGTTAGATCTAGCGGGGTCTGTTTGGGTTCGTGTTCTTGAGGTTCTACCGAGAGGAGGAGAAGGGGTACCGACCTTCGGATGTAGAGGAAGCAGAAGCGGCCATCGCGGGTTCGTTGATGAAGATCTGCGCACGGGCAGCGACGGTCGGGGAAGAGGTGCGGTGATCCTCGACGGCGGCGTGTCCCGGGCGGCGGCGAACTGACGGCACGGTGGGGCTTCCCGTCGCTGGAGCGCTCACCTCTAGATCGGCTAGGGTTTGTCGGTGGGGTGACGGCGGCACGGTCAACCTTGGGATGCGTGCCGCCCGGCCCCCACCTCTGTATTTATGGCGCTGGCGACAGGGGCCCACCAGCCAAACGGGCTGGGCGCCCCCGATCAGGGCGCGGTCAAGGGCTGGGCTTTGGCCGTTGGGCCAAAGCCCTGAGATCACTCTAACATTCTCCCCCTTGATCTCAGTCTATACTTTATCCTTTAATTACTTTTGACTTTACACATTCCATCACAGATTAGTGCATAGAACATGTCTCATCGTCACGGTCAATCGCCGATAGATTCAACAGTTACAATACACCTCTCTGTTCTGAAACAGTTACTTTAATCTTTGGGCCATCTTTTAGTCCAGGATCATAGGCTTTCCCTTAAACCCATGCCGGCTACATGTTCTCTGAACACGTTGGGTGGTAAGCCTTTGGTAAGCGGATCCGCTAACATCTTTGCGGTACTTATATGCTCTAAACTTATAATTTGATCCCGAACTTTATCTTTCACAACATAGTACTTTATGTCAATGTGTTTGGCAGCACCACTTGACTTATTGTTGTGGGCATACGTTACTGCGGGTTCATTATCGCAGTACAACTTAAGTGGTCTATTGATGTCGTCAACCACTTTTAAACCGGGTATGAACTTCTTTAGCCAGTTCACCTGCCCCGTAGCCTCATAACATGCTACAAACTCGGCATACATTGTGGACGATGTAGTGACGGTTTGTTTTGAGCTTTTCCACGATATAGCTCCTTTAGCGAGAGTGAATACATATCCGGATGTAGACTTTCTATCATCTCCCGCAAAATCAGAGTCTGTATACCCCACTATATGGAGTGAGTCTGATCTTCTGTATGTCATCATGAGGCCTTTTGTTCCTTGCAAATAACGCAAGACTTTCTTTATCAATTTCCAATGTTCTATTCCAGGATTGCTCTGGAATCTGCCAAGTAACCCGGTAACAAATGCTAAGTCAGGGCGTGTGCATACTTGAGCATACTGTAAGCTTCCGACAGCTGAAGCATATGGAACCGCTTTCATTTGATCGATCTCATACTGGTTCCTGGGGCATTGAAAATCCCCATATCTGTCGCCCTTGACTATAGGTGCAGGTGATGGACTACATTTATGCATACCAAATTTCTTTAAGACTTTCTCTATGTATGCCTTTTGTGACAGTCCCAATACCCCTTTGTTTCTATCTCGGTGAATTTCGATCCCTAGAACGAATGAAGCTTCACCAAGATCTTTCATATCGAAGTTTGAGGACAAGAACTTCTTTGTTTCCAGTAGCAGATTAACATCACTACTAGCTAGTAGGATATCATCCACATACAAGATTAGAAAGATAAACTTCCCATCTTTAAACTTTGCATAAACACAGTTGTCCTCAACATTCTCTTTAAACCCAAATTTTCTTATTGTACTGTCAAACTTCAAGTACCACTGTCTTGAAGCTTGCTTTAACCCATAAATCGATTTCTTTAGGCGGCATCCCATTCTCTCATTTCCTTCCACAACAAAACCTTTCGGTTGTGCCATGTAAACATTTTCCTCCAAATCCCCATTAAGAAATGCCGTCTTTACATCCATCTGATGTAACTCTAAATCATAATGTGCTACTAATGCCATTATGATTCTGAAGGAATCTTTACATGAGACTGGAGAAAATGTCTCATTGTAGTCAATCCCTTCTCTTTGCGTAAATCCTTTTGCCACAAGTCGCGCTTTGTATCTTTCTACATTCCCTTGGGAGTCATGTTTTGTCTTGTAGACCCATTTACAGCCTACTGTTTTGGCTCCTTTAGGAATAATTTCCAAGTCCCAGACTTTATTAGTCTTCATGGACCTCATTTCCTCTTCCATGGCATCAAGCCATTTTGAGGAATTTTCGCTTCTCATGGCTTCTTCAAATGAGGTGGGATCATCCTCCATTTGAAACTCCTCTGTATGATAAATCTGATAATCGTCAGAAATAGCTGATCTTCTTACTCTTTGAGACCTCCTCGGGGCCTCCTCATTTGGTACATCTACTGTTTGAGGCTGCTGTTGCTCCCCCTCATCTGTGGCAATAGGTTCTATATGATCCTGAAGAACAGGTTCTTCATTCTCATTCATTGTTGCCACGGGAGGAACAATAACAGGTACTGGCACCACAGTGTCTTGCACCGTCGGTGCAGCGACAGCAGGTAGTGTGAAGAATGGCTCTTGAATCATCGGAGTGGGCGCAAACACCCGCTTCTCTTCAAGGTCAATCTCTCGAGCTACCATGCTCCCCCTCATCATTTCATCCTCTAAGAAGACAGCATGTCTCGTTTCTACAAACTTTGTGTATCTGTCTGGACAGTAGAAACGATAACCTTTTGACTTTTCAGGGTAGCCAATGAAATGGCAACTTACTGTTTTGGGATCAAGTTTCCCAAGATTTGGGTTGAATACTTTAGCCTCAGCAGGACTCCCCCACACACGTAAGTGGTTTAGTGAGGGAACTCTTCCTGTCCACAACTCGTACGGTGTTTTGGGCACCGACTTACTGGGCACTCTGTTGAGAATATGAATGGCGGTTTTCAACGCCTCCATCCATAAACTCAATGGGAGTGTGGAGTAGCTCATCATACTTCGCACCATATCCATCAGGGTACGGTTGCGTCTTTCAGCTACTCCATTTTGCTGAGGTTCGCCCGGCATAGAATACTGGGCCACTATTCCATTTTCCTGTAAAAACCTCGCAAAAGGTCCAGGAACTTGTCCATATGGGGTATGTCGACCGTAGTACTCCCCCCCACGATCAGATCGGACTATCTTAATCTTTAAATCGTGTTGGTTTTCAATTTCAGCCTTAAATATCTTGAATTTATCCAAGGCTTCATTTCTTTCTTTAATTGGATAAATATATCCATAACGGGAGTAATCATCTGTGAATGTTATGAACGAGTCATATCCATCCACACTTTTCACAGGAAAAGGACCACAAATATCTGTGTGAATAATTTGTAGAACTCCTGTGCTTCTTTTAGCGTCTTTTTTAATTTTCTTTACATATTTTCCTTTAATGCATTCTCTGCATTGTTCTAAGTCTGAGAACTCTAATGGAGGAAGAATATCATTCTTTACTAGTCTTTCTATTCTCCCCCTCGAAATATGGCCTAAACGACAGTGCCATAATTTCGACGACTCATCTAGAGTTCTCTTTCGTTTTCTGTTTACATTCGTAGACGAGGATTCAATCACTTTCTCGCACGCAACGTTCTCATTATCGCATACGACATTCACATCATCACACAATGATAACAAATAAAGCTCATTCTGTAATATGGCAATACCAACACATTCTTTATTAAACATTATTTCGCACTTGCCATTTCCAAAATTGCAATCATAACCATCTTTGTCCAAATTTGACACACTAATCAAATTCCTCTGTAAAGAGGGTACAAAAAGGACATCTCTAAGTAGAAGAGTGGAGCCATTAGCTAATTCTAATGAAAGATCGCCAACGGCTTCAACTTCAGCTTCGACTCCATTTGCGACTTTAACGCATCTTTCTTTTCTTTGCGTAGTCCTCGTCGAACGGAATCCCTGTAATGAATTAGCAACATGAACAGTTGCTCCTGAATCAATCCACCAAGTGGATTTCGAATATTTCACATACAGGCATTCATTAATAAAGGTAATAATGTTCTCACCTTTCTTAGCCATTATCATCTTTAAGTAGTCAGGACAATCCTTCTTGTAGTGTCCCGTCTTCTTGCAGTGAAGGCACTGGTCTTTGTCTACAGCAAATTTGTTCTGTTGAGGCTGATGTACAGAGGCTTTGCCCTTGTTCTTTGAGAAGGGGTTACTGTTATAATTCTTTTTCTTGTTTTCCCTCACAAAGTTTATAGCACCACCATGTGAGGATTTGATTCTTTCCTCCTCTTGCACGCACATGGCTATGCACTTTTCCATGTCCCATTTTTCGGGCTGCATATTATAGTTGACAACAAAAGTGTCAAACTCTTTTGGCAAAGAAGCAAAAACCAGATGAATAAGGAACTCATCCTTGAGAGCCAAATCCATCGGTTTCAGTTTAGATGCCAAGTTGCTCATTCTAAGAATGTGCTCTCTTATGCCATTGCCACCGCCAGAATACCTCTCTGTTACCAGCTGCTTAATCAGCTGTGTAGCATAAGTCTTTGAAGAGCCAGTGAACTGACTCTTTATTTTATCAAGGTATTCAGTGACAGTGTCACACTCTGCAATTGAGCCCAGAATAGCAGGCTCAATTGTGTTCTTTATTACAGCCATACATTTCTTGTTGGCTGTGGTCCATTTCTTATGATCAAGGTCATAAGACATCTGTAAGGGGGCATGATCCCTCTGTCTGTTCTGCCATGCAGTGTCATCCTCATTCTGTTCCCTCACTGGCGCCAAAGGCTCAGTGGGACGTGCTGTAGTGAGGACCCAGTCCACCTCAGCCAAGATAAAAGCTAAATCTATCTTTTTCTTCCACTCTCCATAATTATCACCTTTGAGAGTGGGGATTTCTCTAATACAACTCATTAAGTTGTATCCTCCTGAAAAAATATTTCAAATACAGTGAGAACGTAATATCAAAATTATATGCCTTATTTCCAACGTTGGTCAAAAATACGACATACAATTTAAATCAATTTTATCATACATTAAATCTACATCACCGTTGGGCAGAGATAGAAATAATGCATGAAATCAACATTAAAATTTATAATACTGATATTAACAACGTTGGTCAGAAAATAACAGTATCATAAATCTTTGGGAATTTTAATCTATTTTTCCAAAATTAAATTCTCCCGTTGGTTCGAATTTAATAATGAAAAACAATCAATATTAACTTTTGCAGCGGAAACTGTAATTATTCTAAAAATAATTCAATATTCAGAAGCATTAAACTGTTCACATCAATCTCTGGAAAAATTAACACGTTGGTGCAAAATTTACAGAGATTTTAGTTCAAATTTCATTGAAATTCAACAAAAAACACTTCTGAAAAAACATTAAATCCAAAATTCAGGTTTTACTGTTCATAACGGCCATTCGGCCTGCTCCTCGCGTGCGCGGCCCAGCCAGCCCGCCTGGCCTGCGCTCTCCCGCGCGCGGACGCAACGCGCCCGCGGCCCACGGCGGCCTGCTCGGCCGTCTCTCGTGCGCGCCCGCGCTCTCGGCCTCACGCACGCGCGGCCTGCCCGCTCGCGCGCCTCACGCTCGCCCGCGCGCGCGGACACCGCGTCGCCCCGCGCCCCGTCAGCCGTCGGATTCGCATCCGACGGCTCTTGCTCCTCGCGGCAGCACGATCTCGCGCGCAACCTGGGCCTGGGCCGGGATTACTTTCGCCCGCCTGGGCCGAATCTCGCCCGCGCGGCTCGGCGCGATCTCAGCCATCGGATGCCATCCGACGGCTGCGCGCTGATCTCGCCCGATCAAAACCACGCGACGCGGACGTTCCCCGAAACCCTAATCACTTCTGCCTCCCCTCTCTCACCCTCGCACCCGAGAGCGACCGCGAAGCGGCGGCGGCGGCGACCGCGTCCACGCCGCCGGAGAAGAAGACGGCAACCGGCGCCGCCATGGGCCCTCTCGCCGGCGTGCGCGCTCCCCTTAGAGGGAGCGCGCCGCCGTCGAGCGGCTCCGTGTCGGCGCCCGATCTGTCCCGCACGTCGACGGCGGCCTGCACGTTGAGCGCCGGCGAGCCCAAGGCTCGGCCGATCTCCCGCACGCCACCGACGACGGCGGCGGTCCCCGGTAAGTCCCGGTCTTTTCTTTTCTAGGGTTAGGGTTCGGGTTAGGGTTCTTCTTTCCCCTCCTTTTCTTTCTTTTCTTTTTCCTCCGTCTAGATCTAAACGCTAGGTGCTCTGATACCAATGTTACATTAGGTCTTTAGGGATCTAGGTTAGATCTAGCGGGGTCTGTTTGGGTTCGTGTTCTTGAGGTTCTACCGAGAGGAGGAGAAGGGGTACCGACCTTCGGATGTAGAGGAAGCAGAAGCGGCCATCGCGGGTTCGTTGATGAAGATCTGCGCACGGGCAGCGACGGTCGGGGAAGAGGTGCGGTGATCCTCGACGGCGGCGTGTCCCGGGCGGCGGCGAACTGACGGCACGGTGGGGCTTCCCGTCGCTGGAGCGCTCACCTCTAGATCGGCTAGGGTTTGTCGGTGGGGTGACGGCGGCACGGTCAACCTTGGGATGCGTGCCGCCCGGCCCCCACCTCTGTATTTATGGCGCTGGCGACAGGGGCCCACCAGCCAAACGGGCTGGGCGCCCCCGATCAGGGCGCGGTCAAGGGCTGGGCTTTGGCCGTTGGGCCAAAGCCCTGAGATCACTCTAACAGAGTGGAGCGCGGCAAGAGGCGGGGCGCACAACAGATTGATACCATTTGACACCGACATATTATTTTATGTACCACAGGCAATGACTAGTGGTGACGGTCTCAGGGGTGGCACGTTGCTGGACCCATCCTAGGATGACCAGCATCATTGTCAAGTGTAGTCAAGCGATGAAGGACCAGCCCCTTTGTTATCCAGGGACCTCAGGAGGAGTGACCCCTCGATGATCGGTACATTCTAGTTCTGCGGTGGGCCAGGTTGCTACCCATGGAGAGGATGATGGACATTGGGTGGTCCTTCGCGCTGGACTTATCGCTTCTATCAACACTCATTGACTAGTGGAAGCCGAAGGCCCACATATTTCACTTCCAGTAGGGAAAATGATCCTCACTTTGCAGGATGTTGTGTACCTCACCGGTCTGCCAATATGGGGTCGTCCCATGATTCCACCTGCTAGATCATTCAACTGGAAGGCACATATACTGCACCGCTTTAGTCATCCCATTCCGAATAAGTTCTCTAGAGTGCCACACGGGTGGCTGCGACTGTACAGGCAATACCCAGTGGACGTGCCTGCACATGTCATGAGGTCACACCTAGTCGCTTACTTGCTCTTCATATTCAGGTGGATCATGTTTCCTATGATTCAAGCAGACTCAATACTCTAGCTACATCCACATCACTGAGTCTCTAGTCAACGCCAAGCCTCAAGAGGTCCCGATGTATAGCTGGGGCTCAGCTTTCTCGTGCGCGACATACAAGGCTTTATGCGATGGCTCGCAGCATGCTACTGGTGTGCCAAACCTCACCGGCTATTACATTTTGTTGCAGCTGTGGTCGTGAGAGCACTTCCCTATTGGTCAGCCGTACTTTTAGGTGCAGGTGCACTCACACCAGTTGGAGGCACGCTTCTACGACGATAGGGACGACGGCGACCCAGTGGATGGACTCATCATGGGTACTCGTTGGACAACCAGCGAGCTAGTATGGTCTAGGGACAAGGGTAGTGTCAACATATTTTGTCTGTGGTTGCAAGTTGACCGACTGCGCTGCATCGTGTCCGAGAGTGGAATCGCACTGCTAGGGTCCATCTGCAACATGCACGAGGCCATCAAACAGGCACTAGGGGCCATCAGTTGTAGCCGTGCTAGTGATGTGTTTATCCTAGGGACGAGCCCGTATCCTTGGCTGCTCCCAGTCTGTGCAGCGCACTACTCAGATTCGACAATTTCAAAATCTACTGCAATTAGTAAAAATACCTTATTTTTGTTGCTTTCATACATGTTGTCTTCGTGCAGGATGCTCAGGCCGACACACTCTACTCCCGTCTTCGTTATGGAGGTAGCCCGAGCCCAGACCATCCTCGCCAAGGGGATGGGGACGAGGGAGCACTCTACTTTTGTCCTCGTCATGAAGACAGCCTGATACACAGGACACCGCCTTCATCGACTCCCCTGTCCGAGACTGCGAGGTGCAGTACAACACGTACACGCTCGCCGACCACCCGCATCTCCGGCAATGTGACGAGTGGTGCGATCGGACATATGATAGCTACACGGTCTACTAGTATGCTGTGGACTACACGGCATCGGGTTTCGCTGCAGTCGACTACCTTGGATCGGAGTATCCAAGAGGTTCATCATTCATGCAACACGTGACACCGTTACTTATAATTACAAGTTTTATTTCAGTTCTACTTTATGTCGGACTAACAAAACATGTTTCCCTCCACAGAACACCAGTAATTACGCGGAGGACTAGGTGCACCAGATGTTCAACACGCAAGAGATTAGGGCCAGCCCATTGTATGGTGCACCCGCTCCTACTTGGCCACCATCGCAATATGACTTACGCAATGTATGACGCTATCTCGACAGGCTAACCTTCTCTTAGGACCAACTTCACCACCAGAGTATGTGAACAGCGGGCAACCCTTAACTTGCTACTGCGTTCGGTGCTAGCTCTTTAGTTAGGTCATTTAAATTACAAATTTTCATAAGACAAACCCACTGATGGAAAATTATTGCCTCTCATCTTATTATATGGTGTTTGATGTATTATTATATTTCTATGAACCATCAGAGATGCGCAGGTGAAGCATGAGCGATAGGAGTGAAGTACGTGATAAATCTGCGACACTTGCCTTATCTTCGAAACGAGATGAAAGTGAAAGAAGTGAAAAAAATCGTTTAGATAAACTATGTATTTATTTTGATTTTTGAATTTTTTAAATAGAAGTTAACATGAAAACGGACTAATGGACGGATCGAGGAGGCTAGACAGGGAATGAACTAGGTAAGCTAGCAAATTAGTCATACTGCCGACCGTACTAGTTCCGATCGACAGAGTTAGACTGCAATGCAATGCAATGCAATACAGCGGGAGGAACTTGTTTATTAAGGAACTGACTAATTAAGGAACTTGTTTATTAATTCCACGGTAGTCGTGTGCCAAATTGTCTTTGCTTCCTTAGCAGTTAGCACTCGATCTCACGTACCTATCCTGGCCCCCGGCCGGCACGGTCCATTCTGAAATCCTAAGACCATCACGTACTGCCTCGTTGATAACTGGCTAGGATTAGCTCTACTAGAAAACGCACGGCAAAACAGAGAAAATAAGCATGAAATGAACACATGAGGTATATATTTAACGTAGAAAACCTTAATTGAGGAAGAAAACATAGACGCACAAAAGCACTGATTAACTATATATATTAAGAGAGTTGCCAGCTTGAGATTTTTCAATAATTCATCAACTAATTCCATACGGCTATATATAGGAGATATATATAATGGTAAAAAAAAACAACTCCAAGTCAAAAAATCAAACAGATCCGTAAAGCATACTAAACTACCCGGAGTCGGCCGGACCCTATATATGCTCCCACGAGCCATCCTTCCGTCAGAATTCGGACCAGTCACATTGTGCACTGACATGTGCCTCCTCCTGATGGCTATTGACCAACTAAAAGATCAGCACCAACTCTCCACAAATTAGTGACATTTCATCTGCCTCAATTTGGCTATGGGGAAAAGGAAAGCACATCGATCAATTCCTAGCTAGCTAGCTTTTCGTAAAATCAGAGGAAACATGCAAGCTTGTTTTCACTGCATCACTTAATGGTTCAGTTTAGTATCATTAAAATGTACTGCTACTTTGAAAGCTCCTCCATCCCTTTCAAAAAGGTGTACCAAAGACGAAAGGGAGAATTGGACACCTTAAAAAAAAGGGATAAATTGTTATAGATCATGTGCAAGCAAACAAAGCGAATGACCATTTTGGCCCCCAAAAAAGCTAGCAGATTGTTTGATACTTTATTGGATACTGAAAATTACCAAGCAAGCATGTATAATGTATATCTTAGACTGGGCATGATCACTTTAAAGATGAGGTGGCATTAGGAATTAATCTTCCCCCATCCCTGGTCCAGCGGCGGATCAAGATTTTAGAATAGGTGTTCGGAGTAAACAAAATATTGTTCAATAGAAAAGATAGAGATCCATATTAGCTAAAATCTCTCTTTCAAAAAAATAATAGCTAAAATCAAAAGATAAATTGTTCATACTAGGGACAGTATCAGGGGCAACATATGAAATTAATTTAGAGAAATTGCAGAATAATTAAGAAAAAATAATTTAACTCAATGATTTTTCATGCCTTAGAATCACCTGTGTTGTCCGAACACTGATGTGTATATCCTTTATGCAATGTGCACCTGTGTTGTCCGAATCACCTGCCTCGCCCTCGCTTGCCCAGCCGTCACCCCGCTCATCGCCACCTGCTTGCTCCTTGCGACTTTACTATGTGCCGACACACCGTTGCAGGCCTATTGTGGCATTCTCCATGCTGCCCAAATTTGGAATGGAGCGGTGGAGCATGAGATAGGGGCTTCGGATAAGCCAATTTGAGGAGGGAGTGGATGGGTTGTTTGCCTGCGCTACTTGAGGTGAATTGGGGAGGGGAAGGTGTGAGAGTGAGCTAAAATTAATCGGGGGGTATGAATATGAAGTATTTGGCCTAGTTATCAGTGTATATATTCAATATACCTAGCAAATATAAGATATTTTAGACAATTTTGGTGTTTAGTTGAACACCCTTAAACCATGGCAGGATTGCCCCTACCTTGAGCAATTTCCTTAAATTAAAAGAAAGCTAGGTTGAGAGTATGTGTCATGAAACCCGACTCGATGAGATATGAAATAATGAAGAATAATCAGGAGTACGAGATAAAGATTTAATGTGAAAAACTCTTACGGAAAAAACCATGGCACACAATCGGCAAAATCATTATATGGAGAAGTTACAGTACGCTCTTGATGTATTACATGTGTAGATAACTTGTAATGCGTAGTGCGCTATCATGAGGCTTATAGGGGGTATAAATAGTTTAGAAAACAAGAGTCCTAGATAAGGTAGAAACATAGTCCTAGTTGAAAATGGAAACAGAGACCTACTCAAAAATTGCAACAGTAACCTACTTAGAGATGGGAACAATGCCCTGCTTGAGGATGAAATAGAGTCTCAGAAAATGGCAATGAAGAGTTGTAGTTAGAAGCACCTCAAGTAGTCACGTCTGACTCTAGTCGGTACAAATACATTTGAATAGTGCAGAGTCCATCACGAACACGAAGATGATCTTAATCATAACCTCCGACCAGTTTGCATTACTGACTGGTCATGCTAGTCGGAATATATCATTTTGAGCGAAACTTGATCGGATTCTTCAATTGGTCTAACCCGATTAGATTCGGATTACAAAATATAACAATCTTCACTTTAAGCCGAATTCCTCCTGTAGTGAAACAAAACCAAAAAACACTTTTTGAATACCTTGTAAAATACTTCTTATGCATCAAATATTCGAAAATAATAATTAGTAATACCGACCAAATATGAGCAGAGCTCGTATTTAGCGGTAGGAACTAGCTTGTTATCATATCAGCTGGATTATTATAAGTATTGATCTTGCAAACTTTAATATCACCTTGAGAAATAACTCCATGGTTGAAGTGATATCTGATATCAATATACTTTGTTCTCTCAAGGGGCATTTGACTTTTGAAGATAAAAGGCACTCTGGCTATCGCAATGGATATTGGTACGTGTAAGATGTACTTCTACAAAAACAGACCTCTTAACCAAATAACTTCTTTACAGTCTTTTGAAATAGCCATATACTCAGCTTCAGTGGTCACAAGAGCAACAGTAGTTTCTAGACAAGCTTTTTAGCTTACGGCACAACGTCCAATAGTGAATATATAACTAGTAAGAGATCTCCTCTTATCTAAATCTCTAGCAAAATCAGAATTCACATATTCGACCAGTCCATCATGAGACTTTCCAAACTGTAAACAAGTATTAGAAGTGCTCCTCAAATATATGAAGATCCATTGAACTGCTTTCCAGTGGTCTTTCCCTACATTGGCCACATTTCTGCTAACAATACTCAGATCTTGAGATAGGTCAGGCAAGAGCATACCATAGCATATATAAGTGATCCAACTGCACTTGCATATAGAACACTTGACATGTATTCAACTTCTTTATCTGTTTGTGGACTTGATGGTGAAGAGAGTTTAAAGTGCGCAGCTAATGGAGTATTGGTTGGTTTGGCCTTTTGCATGTTGAAACGATGAAGCACTTTTTCAATATACCCTCTCTGACTCATGCATAACTTTTCAAACCAACAATCTCTAATGATTTTCATACCAAAAATCTTCTTTGCTACATTGAGATCCTTTATATCAAATTTGATGCTTAATTGTGCATTTAACTTTGATATTTCAATATTGTCTGTTGTCGTGGTTAGCATATCATTAACATATAGGAGCAAGTAGATAGCTGAACTATTGATGGTCCTCAAATAAACATAGCTATCATAGCCGAATCTCTTGAGTTCATAAATGAGTCAAATCTCTTGTACCATTATCTAGGTGATTGCTTCAACCCATAGAGACTTTTTCAATTTGTATGCAAAATTCTCTTTTTCTAGAACAACGAAACCTCTCAGCTTCTTCATATAGATGTCTTCTTCCAACTCCCCGTGTAAGAACAAAATCTTAACATCTAGTTGCTTGAGCTCATAATAATGCATAGCTAGAATTTGGTTGTATCCTTTAGCAATAAGCCTTATCTTGTACCTGACCAAATCGATCATAGATGTCCCTTCTTTATTCTTGTAAATCCACTTGTAGCGCATGTGTTTCTTTTTAATCTGGAGCTCAATAAACTCCCAAATTAAATTCTTCATGAGGGATTCCATTCTTCATGCATGCTAGTCATCCACTTTTCTGACTCATCAGAGCAAATGGCCTGCGAATAAGTTGAAGGCTCATCAATGCCTTCAATGGCTTCTACCATGTTCAAATAATAAGCAACAATATTGACCTCTTCAGTTAACCTCTTTAGAGGCTAGATTTTCCTCCTTTCTCAATCAACTGCAACAGATTGTTGGTTTTGACAAGTTCCTATCGGAGGATTACTGGTCAAAGCTTGAATAGGGATATCCTGTGTATTCTCCTAGTTGACCTCTGGTGAGAGTCTTGAATCAATGACATGCTCCATCTGCATGCTGGCCTTCTGTGGCTTCTCAGAATAACCTCATAAGTAACGAACTAGCTAGTCAAGGTTCGGGCTCATGTAGAAAGTGTAGGCTGAATCAATAATTCATTCATCACTGATTTTGAAATCACCAAGCAAAGGCAACAAAACCTCCCCTTCAGAACCTTCTTTTGTGATAGTGGTGGCCCAGCTTCATCATCTTTTTGATATTTCTTAGAACTATTATTCCTTTTCTCCATATTTTGGAGTTTTTAGCACTCAGAGATATCATTTTCACCCTTCTTGTTGTAGTGATACGACTTCTTGGTCTTTGACTTTGAATGACATTTGTATCTGCTCAAGCTTCTGCCTTTGGAATCACTGGTTGAAGACCTCTCGATTGGTCTACCCCGAACGAACAAACCTTTTGTATGTGAACTTGAGCTTTCGCTCAAAACCATATTTTTTTATCTTTCTTTTGGCATGCAAACCTTCATAAACCTCCTTCAGAGTAAGAGTATCTCGACTATAAATAATTGTGTCTATAAACATTGAGAATAAAACATGTAGCCAATAGAGTAGAATAAGACTCAAATATTCATTATTGTATTTAACCTCCATGCGGTGACTACATCTTTAAATGCGGTCAAATGATCTTGCACCGATCTGCCATCTGTCAACTTGAGTGAGAAAAACTACTACTTCAGATGCATTTTGTTGATTAGATCCTTGGTCATATAGATCTATTCCAACTTTAGCCATAACACAGCAGTGGTGGTTTCCTTCATAACTTCCTATATGATATTATTAGAAAGATTAAGATGAATTTGAGAAAGCCTTACAATCTCTCCTTTACTTCTCAACAGATCATGCAGCAGACATCTTGTCGATTCACAATAACGTAGCATTCAAATCGAGATGTGATATAACAGTTTGCATCTTGACTTGCTAGAGAGAAAATATGTCATGATCCAGTAGCAGAAGATCATATTTTATTAACATCATGTCGAGTATACCCTATATTGATTGGACGAAGAACCATGCTCTGATACCACTTGTTATGAAACCTGACTCGATGAGATATGAAGCAATGAAGAATAATCAGGAGCACGAAATAAAGATTTAACGTAGAAAACCCTTGCGAGAAAAACCATAGACGCACAATCGGCAAAATCGTTATATAGCGGATAAGTTACAAAACGCTCTTGGCGTATTACATATATAGATAATTTGTAGTGTGTAGTGCGCTATCATGAGGCTTATAAGAGTCCCAAATAAGGAAGAAATAGAGTCTTGGTCGGCAATAGAAACAAAGACTTACTCAGAAACTGGAATAATAACTTGCTCGGAGACAGGAACAACATCCCGCTCGGAGATGAAATAGGTTCAGAAGATGACGTGAAGAGTTGTAGTCGAAAGCACCTCAAGTAGCCGTGTCTGACTCTAGTCGGCTCAAATACTTCGGATACCACGACTAGTGCAAATCGATGCAGAATCCAATCACGAACACGAAGATGATCCCAATCATAACCTCTGGCTAGTTCACATTACTAATCAATCATACTAGTCAGAATATATCATTTTGAGCGAAGTCTAATCGGATTCTTCAAGTGATCGGACCCCATCAAATTCAGATCACAAAATACATTGGTATGAAATACTCAAATGAAAAGATTTGGTAAGTTACTTAAAGTTTTAGTTAAGTGAGTGGTTGGGTGTGCGAACTGCCCATACCGAATAATAGCTTTATAGTATACTTTGGCTAAACAATACCTACAAGATCTACACACACACACATATCTATATCTACATACATACATACATACATACATACATACATACATACATACATACATACATACATATACATACATATATGTATATCTATATATATATATATATATATATATATATATATATATATATATATATATATATATATATATATATATATATGTGTGTGTGTATAGTTATTACCATGAACCTAAAATGACAGGCAACAAACCGTTCACACAAATGCCACTTTGGTAACTTTTTTGAAATTAGCCCTTGAATACTGTTTTTATAAATCTAACATCCTTCGCAGAGCTATCAAGCTTGATAGGTACCTACCGAGCCAATAGAGCTTGGCAGGTGACCTACCGAGCTCCCTTGGCTCGATATGTTGTTGTTAAGCCACCACTGTGCGGCAGGTCGGCATGCATGATAATTAGTGCTTGTTAATTGAAATGCTAATCTTAATTACTGTCGAGCCGTGCCTCTCACGCTCGATAAGTACACACAGAGCGCGTTAGATTTGCAAACAAAAAGACCTGATGTTTAAGGCCAATTTGTTTTTAAAAGGACAATACAAATTTTGTGCACAGTTCCACGTACGTAGTAGGAGCAGAGGCTGGCTTTGCTTCGCTTAACCGCGTCGCCCTCATTTTTTGACAGGTCCAAGTGTTGTCACCCACCAAATCCATCCATTCACACATCACGTCCTAGACTAGAGTGAGTGACACGTACGTGATGTGCATAAGTATCTTTTGTGCTGTGTCCCTTCCGTTTGCAAACGAGCTCCAGCAGTTATGCCTCATCAGTGTACCAACCTCGAAATGAGCCCTAGCTTGCATGCACCTGCAATTGCAATGCGACCTGCTGGCCTGTTGGAGGAGTTGGACTCAAAAGTCCAAGAGAGTTGGTGAAGATGATGTACTCTAGCTGATCATATTTATATTGTTGCTTCTTGCATGGACTACTAGCAGGCAGCTTGTACTGCATGCAAAAATATTTTCACATGTACTAGCGCTCGATAAGCTCAAGGCAACAGAGCTCGTACTACGTGCAAAAATATATTGCACCATGAGGTAGCTTGTGCTGCTATAAATGTCCCAGCAAGCGAACTCAAGGCAACGCAGCTAGCTATAGCACACTTCGCATCGCATCGACCGATCGATCATGGCTCGGCCGTGTGCATCATCGGCTGCAAGGTGCAGCAGCATTGCTCTGATCCTCTTCCTCCTTGCGCTCGCCGGAAGCTCGTCGGCGCAGCTGTCCACGAGCTTCTACTCCTACTCGTGCCCCGGCTTGTTCGACGCCGTCAAGTCGGTCATGCAGTCCGCCATCGCCGGGGAGGCGCGCGTGGGCGCCTCCATCCTCAGGCTCTTCTTCCACGACTGCTTCGTCCAAGTACCTACTGCTACTACTCAGGCCACTAATCAACTATTAATCGCACTGCACTAACAAATAGTAACTAATAACGTACGGTACGTGCTTGTTCGTGATCATTCATGCAGGGCTGTGACGCCTCTTTGCTGCTGGATGACACGCCGAGCCTGCAGGGCGAGAAGATGGCGACCCCCAACAACGGCTCGGTGAGAGGCTTCGAGGTGATCGACAGCATCAAGGTGGCGGTGGAGAACGTGTGCCCCGGCGTCGTCTCCTGCGCCGACATCCTCGCCATCGCAGCCAGGGACAGCGTAGTCATCGTAAGTCTGTCTAGATCTATATATCGTGCTGCGCATTGTTATATATATGTAACAACGTACTGACATATGCCAAGTTGTGAATGGTGCAGCTTGGTGGGCCCAACTGGGACGTGAAGCTGGGGCGGAGGGACTCGACGACGGCGAGCTTCAACGGCGCCAACAACAACATCCCCCCGCCGACGTCGGGCCTTACCAACCTCACCTCCCTCTTCGCCGCGCAGGGACTCTCCCAGAAGGACATGGTCGCCCTCTCCGGTACGGTACCTGCTCAATTACTAACTCATATTATTCCTACTCCTTTTCTGACTAACTATTAACTTCTGCAAACAAATTAGCACCAGTGCAAGTGCTACTATGCCAGATTTTCGACGATGGAGTCCCTTTCACATCATGCTTAATTAACCAAAAGAAAAAAAAATCAATGATCAATTGAGTACACATTTCAAGTGAAGGATATTTGCTGGCTGTAATCATAACAAAACGAACAAGAATCAATTTCTCCCTCTAGCTCACACGATCACACTGTTTCTCAGTAGCTACATTATTAGCTTTATACGGTTGGTATATGTCACCAACGGAACTGATGGCTAAGTTTTGACTTCAGAGCTTAACCTTCTCACGTTGGATCGAGTACCAAGCTACCTATGACAGGATTACCATTTCTCCCTTTTTGTTCCCTGATTAAATTGACCTTAGCTTGTCGGTTTACGTACGTTCGAAGGCTAGACAACCTTTGATCTCTTCCTTGGCTAATAAACAAATCGCAGTACGAAAGTTGGTAACGCATGGTTGTCGGTGAGGGTTTCTGGAAGAAACAGTTTCAACTTGTGTAAAGCTTTTCAGCTTTCGCATGTTACAAACCTGGCGCTAATTAATAGCAACCCCTTAATTCAATCAAAAGACTGTAGTTGAAAGATGTCTGCCATCAGATATCTCAAATTGGAGAAATCAATAACCAACTGTTTCTGAAAAGAAATATCTCACAACAATTACTTGTAAATTAAGCGAAGTGACTAACATATTTCCTCGTACGCTACTCGATCTCTGTTCTTTTGCCAGGATCTCACACCATTGGACTAGCTCGCTGCACGAACTTCAGAGCCCACGTATACAACGAATCCAACATCGACGGCGCCTTTGCGAGGACGAGGCAATCAGTTTGCCCTAGCACCTCAGGCTCAGGCGACAACAACCTGGCACCTCTGGACCTTCAAACCCCAACCGTCTTCGAGAACGACTACTACAAGAACCTCGTCGGCGGGAAGGGGCTTCTGCACTCCGATCAGGAGCTCTTCAATGGCGTAGCCACCGATGCGCAGGTCCAATCGTATACTAGTGACCAGAGCGCGTTCTTCGCGGATTTTGTGACCGGCATGATCAAGATGGGAGACATTACGCCGTTGACGGGCTCCAATGGGCAGATCAGGAAGAATTGCAGAAGGGTTAATTAATCAAAGAGGCAATGCAGTACGCTGCGTGTGTGAGACCATGTTTGCAAGCATGTATTTCCTTTTGTTTTTCTTGTTTCCACCATTGTGAAACTAGTATATGCTGTACCGATGCATCAATATGTATGTTCGTTTGAATAATTAAACTGTCATTTGTTTTGTGCACAAACATTTTAGCAGTTGTTGCTCTTTCGTTCTAAAAGTTGAACTTTGATCAAATTCCTTAATAGCTGGTAACTGTTCGCCGCAAAGAATATCACATTCAAGCCCCAACAAAATACAATATGTCGATGGAAGCATCTTAGACCCTGCTCTACACGGATTCAGCTTTAGACTTATGATTTTTCATTTTTTTTATCTTTTTTGCTTTCCCCCCTTATTCATAACATATTTTATTTTTCATATTTAATTACATTTTTAGATAAAGGATATAATATCCGGCCTCTATATCCACGAGGGATATATACAGCCAAAAGTTACACGAGCTCTTAGGCTCAAAGCCTCAAAACTGAGGAGCATAAAACAACACTAAAGACATCTTAAAGACAATGAAAAAAAGCTAGAAAGACTAAGCTTCAGAACTCTTTCATCGTCCTTGCTTTCCACCAAATCTCTATCCTCATCCGACTGAGCCATCCAACCTTCGTCTACTTTGCATGAAGATGCACCTCCAAGGCGACGTCTCCAATGAGGCGCCGAGGGTCACCGACGTCACCCGCCTCACCGAGGCTAGGTTTTCACCTGGAGATCAGTAAACATGAGGGCTATGTAGTGCCATGACAACACCTCCAGGAAGGAAAATGGCGCCCGAATGCGTCATCGTTGTCGAGACCGGTAAGAACACCGGCAAGGCTTTCGCCAGCACCTCCACAGCACCCCACATACTACCCACACGCAAAATAGACCGCCACCAACACACCGAGGTCTTGCACGTCTCAAGGCCATGGCATAGCCACCCTTGAACTCCTCGACGAGCCGCTCCCTGCAGTATCCGTCACTGAATAAACCACTATACGACGCTTATGCGCCACCCATGAGCCGATCCAGCGACATGAGCCACGGATCCAGCCTAAACCCAAACCACAAAAGAGCACGGAACCCGGCCCCAGCCAAAACCAAGCCCAAGGTCCAGAGGAGCGCCGTCCTTGCCTCCACCCACCGCCGCCGCAGTTGACTCCGACACCACCTGTCCCTTCACCGCCTGCTCCTTCAACACGTCAGCCGCGCCGAAGTCGCCCAACCCACCGAGCTTGAGGTCCCCCGAACACTCCGCCCGGCTCGGCGGCCCGAGCACCGCCGCCGTCGCAGCAATACCCGACGCAGTCGCCGCTACGCTCGCGGCGGCGGAGATGGCGGGCACGGCGTCGTGCTCCAGCTCAGCCAGGTCCCAGGAAACCGGCATCTTGAGATCCCAATCCATGGAACTCAGCAGCTCAAGAAGCACTACTGCTCCCCGCACTGCTTCTTGGCTACTACAAAGCTAGCACCTAGCTAGCTCTCCGCCCCCGCACTGGCACCGGAGGTCCCTGCTGCGCCCTCCACCGACGAGCTGCCGACCACGTCGTCGCCCACGGGGCGCCGGCACCGAAGTCGACCGATCGGGAGCCCGCCGCGGCGCCGCAGACCCAGGCCGAGAGACGCCAAATCCGGCCACCAAGCCGCCGGATCTGCCACCGGCGAGGGGAGCCGTTGCCGGAGAGCTCGCGACCCTCTGCTCCCCACCGACCAGATCTGAGGAAGGGGAAAACCCCCGCCGCCGCTCTCCTTTCGACCACCGGCGACCGGCGGCGCGCACCGGCGACGGCAAGGAAGCGAGATCCGGGCGGGGAAGGGGAGGAAGGAAGAGAGAGGCCTGAGAAGCCCGCACTCGGCGTTGAAGCCCTCTGCCGACAAGGGGAGAGGGGCCCGAGAGGAGGAAATCCCCGCCGCCGCCCTCCTTGCGACCACCGTCGCTCGGTGGCGCGCTCCGGCGACGGCGAGGAGGCGGGGTCCGCGCAGGGGAAGGGGGTAGGGAAGGGGGAATATGGAGAAGGGAAGGCTGCATCACTTCAATTGACAATGTAAAAAAAATAAAAAATAATAACTAACAATAATTACAATATAAAATCAGTCATAAGCTCTGGCTTACAAGCTACTTGAAGCAGACGTGCAGGCTCACATCACCTTATGTTTCTTTCCTGCCTCTCGTAAGATTATTTGGATATATATATAGAGAGAGGTGGCAATTATGTGCTCAATGTTGATTAGTTTGGGAACGATGCATGATGGAACGTGCAAAAAAAAATCATGAGTGAATCATACTATAACTGACTGAAATTATACTATAATTGATAGTGACTTATTTGACATAACTAAATTTTAAAAATAAAAAATATTTTAACCCATCACGGATAATACAAAATGAATACAGGAAAAAGGCAAAAAAAATAGAAAAAAGATAAAATTTAAAAATAGTAAAAAATAAATCTAAAGTTAGAAGATCAAATCGAAATAAATGGGACTTTAAGAGAAAGGAAAAATAGGATCTTGGATACTGCAAATGGCCGTGATTTGGTAGGGTCAATCTCAGCAAAGTATTGATTTTACAATGGCCGTGATTTCCCCTTTTTCTTTTTGGCATAAAAGGGCTCCTAGAGTTGCGGAGATGAGGCTAGGCTTCGTAGACTTGGGCCACAACACTGCGTCAGCTAATCCAAATCCAAAATCACTCGGATTAGTATTAATTAAACTATCTGTTTCTTTCTTAACCGTGGCCTCCGTCTCATATTGACCCTTGCTTATGGCTTTTAGTTTTAGCTGACAAATAGTAACAGTTTATAAAAAAACTTACAGAAAAGAGATTTACATATAATTTTAGTTGATATAAATAAAGTTACTATAATATACAATTAATTAATAAACTTTGCTTCAAAAGACACTTGAAGAGCTATTTTCTGTAAAAACAATTTTCATAAGCGAATAGTAACAGGGCATAAACTTTCATGAAGTGCGTAGGCATGAATGGTGAATTTAAACAGTATGTTCAAGTGCTTTCTTGCTGTAAATATGGGGTACAATACAAATATTTGGCTGCTCCAGCATTAATTGCATGTCGTGTATTAGTTAGTGTTACAAAGGGAGCGAGCTGTATGAATCTATCGAGAAAAAGTGTATTTCAATTCAATCTAGTAATATCGATCACCCCCTGTTCGATCTCCTACTTATTACTTTGCTAGTGGTTAATTAGTGTGTTGAGTGAATTTGTATCAATATGTAAATGCTGGAAGAAGCTAAATTTAGTAGGTAAGACCATGGTTATTAAAGTGATGCGGCGAGATGCGGTGACTCAGCACCTTCACACCATAATATCGCTTATGGTGTACGGCGTGGTGATGCCATACACACATTTAACCTAGTTTGGTAGTAAATAAAATCGAAAATGTAGTAGAATATGCATATCTTAATATTGTCTGTTCTTGAGCTCTTAATTTTGTCTGTTCTTGAGCCCATGTAGCACCATTATCTACCAATGTACCTTCTCCCATACAGCACCCATCCCCTTGTAACTTGCAAGTTGCAACATGTAGTTTGTAACAATACATTACAATAATGCATATTTGATATTACATTTAATTGAGTAAATATGGATTAAATGACATACCTTGCTCATACTTGATAATATACCATATCTTCTTGTAACTAACAAGCTACATGAAAATAGACCCATATGAAGTGAACAACTAAGAATTAAAATTTAAAATATACAATTATATGTACAATGAGCAGCATGACAAGCATAACATAATCAATATAAGTCCACACTCAACAAGCATAGTCATAAGTCCACAAGACCACAACAATAACATAAATCTAACTCTCTCATCTTACAAAAGTCATCCAAGTCCAACTCTCTCATCTCTTAAAAGTCATCCAACTCGAACTGATCTAAATTGTTAGATGCTATCGTGTTGTCCCTATCACCATCTTGGATAGCATTGGATGGATCGTCATCATAATCATCTACATCATCGTCATCAAGTGTGATCTCTTCTTCCTCTTCTTCTTTATTGCCCGAGTGTGACTCATCTTTTTCGACCACCATTGATGTACATCTCACATGCCATGTAGGCAAAAAGCTCACCATGAGTCCTCCTAGGAAGATTACGACCTTAAAGCTCGTGTGATGCACCAATGGCTTCATCAACATGATCCTATGTAAGGTCACACTCACACCCACGAGCACCTTGAGGTGGTTCAGCCATTAGGTCAACCCATTCCTTGCCCAATCAAACTCTTCTATGACCAAAGGGTCATAACTTTTGCCCTTCCTTATGTCGCTTTTAAAATCTACTAATCATCTTTCAATTGTATGCAACATAGATCAAATCATTTAATTTCTTGTGCTCTAATCGGTTCCTTCTCTTGGTATGGATCTACAAATAATCAAAGCAAGCAAAAAGTAACAATAGGTTTGCTGAAATTTTGCTAATAAAATTAGGTTTGCTGAAATTTTGCTAACAAAATTGATCAACTTGACTTATAAATTCAAATGTACTCTAATTTGCTCACAACCGAATAATTAAGCATAAAGACTAACGATACACTTTACAAATCTTTGTAGTCCAATGGCTCTACCTACATATGAATGCGACCAATCAACTAAAATGGCAAAATACATACATATATTAGGATTTAGGACTGAAAATAACATACATGCTGAAATTTAATAGTTACAACTTAAAACACTTACGAGGGCTCCTTGAGTTGATGTTTTGGATTACCATTTTATTTGAAAAGACATCTCCGCGTTGGTCCTTAGAGATAATGCCTTGTTGATCGATCTTATTTCTAAGATCCTCATCTTCTACCATTCTTGCAAGCACATCAGTGAAGCAATCCCTTGGCTCCCCAGCATATGCACCATCACCCTTCTTTTGGATGGCAATGAATCCCCCAGCTTCAAATAGAGGATAGCCCCATACAATGGGGTGTCCATTTGCTTGTCCCAATGTTGTTCTACAATTTTTATAATACTCTTATGCAAACCTTTCTTGTTTTGGGTAAGGAAGACTGCCTTGATCTTTTTTTGCTTAAGTCATGAGTGTCGCAACCTTTGATATGGTAGGCTTCTCATCAACATCAACCATCCTCAATACAACAAGAAGTGGCTATGCAGCTCTAAGGCATCATCAACTGAATTCCAAAACTCTCTAGAAAGCACAATGACATACGCTTTTCCAGCCTCTATCTTTGCCAATTTTGTCATAGTCCAATCATCATCAGTAAATAAATACCTCAAAGCATCTTTGTGCCTGTGCAAACTCCGCATGAGAAACTTGCTCGCTGCCTTATAGTTAGCACCATTATCGGTGACAACTTGAACAACTTTGTCTTTTCAATATTCATGATCCACTTCTCTAGCAAATTATCTAGCATCATTGCATCATGTGCTTCACTTGATGCATCAACAGATTCCAAGAAGAAAGTTTCCTCCGAACTGTTGACAAGGAAGTTAATCAAATGTCGCCTCCTCCTACCTGTCCAACCATCCAACTTGAGTGTGCAACCATATTGCTTCCACATCTCCTCATGCTTCACCTTTGAATTATTTGTCTCCTTAACCATCTCCTTAAGCAATGGCTCCCTTAGCACATAGTAGCTAGGATATTTGTACCGAGAACCACACTGTGCAACGGCCTCCATAGCAATCTCGAATTATCTTGAATTTGCAGCATTAAATGGTACGCCACACTCATAAAAGAACTTGACTATCTCTATGTTGACGGCATACCTTTCTTCCTTGATCCTCATGCTGGCCTGAATGCTACTTTAAGAAGCCCATTTCACATATCTTTGCTCTACAACCTCTGTGGGTGTACGTTGAAGCACTACAGCAATGGACTTGGTCTCCTTTGCCATCTTTGGTGCTGGAACCTTGAACTTCAAGGCAGATTTCTTTGTTTTGGCAATTGTCTCTAAACTCGGCTACACAACACTCCCAACAGCATCTTGGGACTCCTTTGTCATATGCTCTTCATCTTGCTATTCTCCTCATCGTCATCTAGGAAGAGTGGCCTCTCCTCCCTCTTGTTCTTCATCAATGTATCATGCATTTCTCGTGTGATTGTTGTGGTTGTTTTGGTACACTTTTGAACATCTCCAACCCACCCACAAGATGCTCCTTGAGCCTTGTTATTCCTCTAGATACCTTTTCGCCACAAAGCTAGCATTGCACTGAATCTCGATTGCCAATTATTGGCCAAAACCCATACTTCCGTCCCGGATCATTTGACTTTGCTCTTCATTTAGGATCGGTCATTGGATCATATGAGGCGGTGTCAGGGCCCCTGTGCTTGTAGTTGCTATTTGTGATATGTCCTGCTTTTGCAAAGTGCAAACTAGCAGTAGCACATGACAGTATGATTGTATGACAATGCCATCAACAAGAGCACTAGCAGAGAAGTACATAGTAGTAGCACATCGAGATAGTAGCATACTAGCATAGACATAACACATCGAGCAACACATCAGGCCAGAGAAAGAAAATTTGATGATCTTTAGAAAGAGCTAAATGCCTAAATGTATTCATACTACATTTATGCTGATCCACATTTATATGGCTCAACCAACATTTTCATTTTTCACTCCAGCTAGGATTCATACTATTCTCAACATTAAAAGTGCCATTACAAATTATAACCCATAGGTTAGTTTGTTCTGATCACAAATTGATGTTCACTGTAACAGCTTTTTGATGCCATCATGCCACAACACGGAAGTCCGAACAGGCATACAACTTGATTACCTAAAGTTGCCCAAGGGGGACTGAAGCAAGCCAACATTTTGATGGGCTTAAATAAAGGGAACTAAACAGTAGTATGCTACATCATCAACATGATAGTACTACTAGTTCGTGTGATATTTATTACCTTCCTTGATGACCATTCTTGTTGGCCTACTTGACGAAGAGAAGGCGGATAATGTAGAGGGAGTGGGAGAGGAGATGGAGAGATCTCACGGAGCGCAAATGAGGGATATCTCGCGAAGCTGGAGGTGGTAGACCAAAGGAGGCAGTGACAGACTGGAGGAGTGGAACCGGCGCCGTGGTGAAGACCGAAGTTGGCGGAGGGAGTTCTCACGAAGCTAGAGGTGGCAGAACAGAGGAGGCGGACTGGAGGAGTGGAGGTGGCGCCACGGTAGAGATTAGAGCAGGCGGAGCCACGGAGTAGCTCGATCTGGCTGAGAAGACCAGAGCCGGCGACGGTGGAGACTCTTCTCCTCAGCTTCCCAAACACGTCTGAACGAGTCTCTGCCTCTCTAGATTTATACCCCTGACCCCTTCTATGGCGTCTGTCATACACTACCACATCATTGCATCGTCGCCACAACGATGCCTTACTGCCATGGCGGATGCCATACGCCGTAGCTCCATGTTGTTCACATGCTGAAGCGTTCCGTGCCACCACTGCGATATGGCGACGATATATCGCCGATATGGCAACAACTTAATAACCATGGGTAAGACGATGATATATCTAGTGGAAAATGGTCAAGTTTTCTCTTGTAATTGTGTGCATGGATGATGGATTACTCATCACTCTTTGATGGTGGGTTCTTTTCGGCTGTGGCTTATGGTTTATGGCAGTGGCTTATGGTTTTTGGCTCTAGAGCGAGTGTTTGTGTAAACGAATCAAATACCGACAAGCCTCTTTAAAAATATTGTCCCAATAAGCCGTTTTGAAACGGCTTTGAAGAAGTCATTCTATTTATTTGTTTAAGAGAAGCCATAAGTTGAAAAGAAAAGGGCATTTTACCAGACTGGTAGCTTGGGCCCATGCAAAATATCCCATGTCTGTCCCGGGCGTTCCTCGTGGTGACCGTCCCATCACAACTGATGCATGATGATAGTGGTTTAAGTTCACTTTTGACATGTTTTTGCTAGCGGATTATGCGAAGAAAATTCTTCTCTTTGATGGCATCATTTCTAAGTCAACTGGCCTCAAGAGGTTTGTGGTTGCCGTGGTGAGAGATTGTTGCATGCATATAAGATTCAGGGTTGGTTAACTAATGATGAAATGCACTTGAATACTCACAACCATCTCAATATGTGAAAATAGAACAAATGAGTAGAAGATAGTGTAACAAGGGCTTAAGAGTATTCAATTAGGTCGAAGAAGAGTTTTGCTACTGGTGGGGAAGTATTTATAGCTTCTACCCACCAGGATGACCGTTAGGGTCGAAATATCTAAAAAATTAGGAAATGCGGTACTACCAACATGTAGTGGCCATGGCTATTTGAGGTTCATTAAATTCATAGAAACTAATCCTTACTTCAAATATCGGTAATACTGTACTCACAAGGGCCAGTAGTACTGATCATGCAGTAGTACCGCACCTCAGTTGTGCTAGTACCAATTTTCAAATGAGAAAATGCCCCCAAAACATATTTCTCTGGAAATTAGCTACCTCCAACTAAAGTTTGGTCCTACCGTATTATGGTAGTACTGCTCTCACCATGTGGTCATACTACTCTGCAGTACTATCACGCAATACATGCAGTAGTATCGTTTCAAGAAAAGACTGATAAACACCTCTCTGAAAGTTAGCTACCGTCATGTAACGGCCGATAATACTGATGCAACAGTACTACCGTTAATATGCCTACGGTCATACCGGTTTTCAAAGGAAATTCATAGATGGTTCCAAATGAAGTTCCAAATACATGCATGAGCAATTAATTAATCAAGGTGGCACAAGATAAGCTACAAGCTACTAGCCATGACAACTCTTTATAGTACGGTATCTATCCTACAAATCCAGTCTTTTCAACTAAACACCGAGAATGGTAAAAATTATAAAGAGATTCTTAGACTACAACATACCTTTGCCTTGAGCCATATCTTGATCCATATTGATCTTTGATCGCTCTTGCATGCCTTTTCTATGACATCATCAAAATCAGGAATTAAACCTTCAATCATCTTAACAAACAAGTTAGTCTCTTTAATCATTGTTGTCATTAATTCCCAAAATCATTTTTAGGGGCCTAAATGCTTCATTTTTTTTCCCTTTTTAGTAATTGATAACAACCTAAACAATATGAATGAGTTGAAAGTTTTGAATATATATCTAATTCGAGAGCTAGTTGCATATTCTAGTTCTTGACTTTTGATTTGCAAATAATTCTTGAGATGAGCTCAAATGAGATAAAGAATCAGTTGCTTTCAAAGTCAATCAACAAACAAAGAAAACTCCCTTTAAATATGTGCATGTAGACTCATTAAGTGATATTTATGCACATTTGTGGATTTTTAGAAAATTTTGGTGGAGTTTCTTTTATTTATGGAATTTGTGGAAGCATAAACAATAATAATCAAGATATCAATATGATAAACAATAATAATCAAGATATCAATATGATAAACAATAATAATCAAGATAAATCACAAGTAATCATAAAATGAATATGATAATAGCATAATCATAAGTAATATAGCAAAAGCAACATTGTAGCATAGCACATATTACAAGTTTATCAAAACTAGCACATCAACATTAACTATTATAAGAGATTTATCCATGAAGTGTATACAATCAAAAGAACCAAAAGATTCAAATATAAATATATAAGATAGATAGCTAGATGACATCTTGACTTCATCTCTTTATTTTCATTCATCTCTCCCGCTTTCACTCTACCCCTTTGGCCACCGACCACTACCGGGCCACCGTCTCCCTAGTCTCCCTTTACAACTAGAGCGCACGGTGAACCCATCGTCGATAGCGTTGATACTTTCGTCAACAGACCTCCACCGTCATCCTTGTGGTGCTCTGTCAACGAGTGAGAGAGAAGGTGGGAGAGAGAGGGGTAAATCCAACGTTGTCCCGTCGGTTTGGATTTGCATGGTAAACCATGTTGTAGTTTTTCTCAAATAAAAACCATCGTAAACAAACCTAAAAACAATCAGGCCCATAACAGTAGGCTACAAATTATTTATGATCCTGTCCTAAACTTGTTTATGCTTGATCATCAACTATACAATTAGCGGTATACGGTACACTATGTAAGTTCCCCATGTACAATCCTCCACACGAGAGAGAGAGAGAGAGAGAGAGAGAGAGAGGACTTCTCCCAAAACTTTGCCGGAATAAGGGAAGGGAAGGGAAGCAGAGCAGAGTCAACTACAAGGGCCGCCGCCTCACTTGCCGAAGGCGCGAATGGCGACGACACCTCACCGGCTCCGCGCACGCGCCGAGGCGGCGGTGGCGTCTCTGGTGGCCGTCCTCCCTCACGAGATCCCCCCGCTGATGAGCGCCGCCTCCACCTTCTTCTTCGTAAGCAATTCCATTTCGTCGAATTGTACTGTGCCACCTCCAAATGCATTCATCAATAGATAGTTTTTCGCATGCAGATCCTGAGCGCCTACTTCGTGGTGCTGCCTCTGCGGGACGAGGGCGCCATCTCCCTGGGCCTCGGCAGCCTCCCGGGCCTCTTCGCCGGTTCCCTCCTCCTCACCGTCCTCGCCGCCCCCGTCGCCTCGCTCGCCTTCTCCCTCCCCTCCATCCCCAAACCCAGGGTCCGTGCCACGCCACTTCCTGAGTTGCGCTGTCTTTGTTTGGGGAGCTCTCAACTCACTCTGGTTAGAGTATTGCCTTTGTTTGGTTCATGCCTCAAGCTGACGTCTTTGATGGTTCAGATATAGAGATGCAAAGCTTTGTAATGTACTTAGAAACTTAGTTTTGCATGTGGCTAGGTTTGCGCTTGTTTTAGTCCAATGTAGAAAAACTACGTTGGGTTCTCACAAATATGAAACTCTCTAAGTTCAGCTAGTGCGCGTTGCTTGGATTGCAGTGCTTGTCCAATTCAATTATTTGCCCATTGGATATACTCTTGATGTTGGGATTCTATAGTTGAAACTACCCTTGTTTCGACTGCTAAAGATGGCATCTTTGCCTTGGGTGTGACTGGAATTGTTGGCAGATTGCTTAGAGTTCCACATCCTTCTTTGCCCTGTTGGATCATTGAATTGTATTGCTTTTGTCTGTTGCAGTCGAATTTTGCTGGAACATGAGTAGGCTAACAAAGGGAAAATTGTTGGGTGTATTTTGCGCTTACTTTGGTATATTTACCATGTAAGTGCAAAAACTGTGATTTTTCTGCACTAAACTGTCGTTCATATGGTTTTGCTAGTTTTTCTATGACTAGAACCAAGTTTTTTTCCTCGGTTTGCTTCTGTTTACTTGTCTATGTTTTGGTAAGTTCTCCATTTTAAGAATTAAGAACATTTTATAAAAGAAAGTTATGGACTAGAAATGCTCTGGCAGTTATTTCTTGTTCACTGATACAAGCTAATTTTATCATGTGTATCTGGAATTTCAGGCTTTGGTTTTGATACACCGGTTCTTCAGCTTATCTCTTCTTGCATTTTTTGTTCTTTGGTTTGCCTCTACCCCTGGGCATTCCCCATCTACCTCCCAGGTAATAAACATTGATAATATCACATTTCCTTGGAATCTTCAGAAAAAAATTATCCTTGCATGCATATTTTCCTCTTCCACTCCAGCCACTTTCTTTGTCCTCCTACATTTCCTAATCGAAGAGCAATTGTTTTTGGCATAACAAGAACTTATTTTTCTCTGTTTTCTTGATGTAACAATCAAGTCAGGTGAAGATGCTTTAAATAAACCTACTGGGTGGGGAGAACACAGCTGGTTCTACATATTAGTGCGAATAAGCTTGTTTCTTTGGGTATGCCTTTTCTTTTCATCTTACATGGGCCCGTTCATGTTTTCTGGTCTCAAAGCTGATTGTTGATTTGATAACTCTCTCCATCTGAAGGTTGCCTTGCTCAATCTCATTACAATATCGTCAACTTGGGCTAGAGTAATTGATGTCATGGACAGTGAGGTATCATTTACAACAGCACCAAAAGCTATGGGTAATCCCTAACATTTTTTGTGTTTGATTTTCAAATTCTTATATCTCTTTTAATTTCAGTCAGGTTCAAGACTATTTGGTTTTATTGGGGCTGGTGCTACGCTAGGGCAACTTTTTGGTTCATTATTTGCTGCAAGTATGGCCTGGCTAGGACCCTGTACGTATGTTTCTCTACAACAATTTTCTGAATAAGACAATAACTTCCTGCCCAATATTTCATGAAATGCAATTTCACAACTCCTAAATGTGCCTCAGTTCTGCTCCTATTTTCCTCCCTCTTGATGGAACTTGCTGCACTGTCATCGAAAGGAATCTGCATTGATGCTAATCATGGCTCAACAGAATTGTCTTCTACAGTGTATGTACCCTTCTTAACATGATTTATAATATTGACTTATTTTCTGTTGTTTTTGACATGGGCAATCTGCATCTTTTATATAGGAAAAATTGCTGGCTTGATTGTCATTATTAAACCGTGAGCCACATACATTTTTGTGAATCCTCCTCTTTATGATGAACCTCAAAACTCTAGAATAGATTTTATTAATGTTAATGATTCATATTAAAAAAATGTAGGTGTTACTGCTTATTTTATTTGACATTTTGGTGCTTCCTTGTTATTTTCATGTGTTAGAATTTAAGATACATTCATACATCCCAATCTATTGCTAACTGCAGAGCAGAACGAAGTCAAAATACTGAGGCTGATGATGAAATGTCTTCGCTGGTCACTTCACCTAGATCACCAATCCAAATTGAGAAAGCCAAACCTGAAATTTTCATGATGTTTGAAGGTTTCTGGCTGATTGCGCGCTCACCCTACCTGATATATATCTCTCTATTTCTATGGCTGAGCGCAGTTGTCTCATCCTTCTTTTACTTCCAGGTATGGTTCTACATATGTATATTGTCATTCATCATAAGTTTTGCATCACTGTGAGCATGTTGCTTCCTTAATACTTAATTATTTGGTTGGAAGGATGCATCATTTACTCTCCCAATTACCTATGCTCCCTGATTTCCAGAAAGTAACAATAGTTGCTACAACAATATCAAGCCCAACCGCCAGAAGAAGAACATTTGCACTGATAAACAGCTTTATAGCTGTTTTTATTCTTGCGGGACAGCTCACTTTGACGGTATTCTATCCACCTCCAGATTATCCTAAGTTTGCTCTATTTCTGTACTCCATTTCCAGTATGAATAAGTTCTTCTTAACCTAAAAATTTGTCCCCTGCTAGAACAAGCATGCAATACATCATGGATAACGAAAGTTCCTTTATGCATTGCCAAAGTGTATAAATATAATCCGACTTTCTTCATAGTGCTTCCATTAAGTTGGAAGTTTAGGCTTAATCTGCTCTATGACAAAACTCAACTGCATTGCTTAATATCCTATTTGAGCATGTACATTCCCAGTGTGCTAATTATTTTCTCATGCAGCGTCAATCTTCTTGTTTATTGATATATTCTGTTTGGAATATCCTCTTTATTCTTTTGAAGAAATAAGGCCTTCTATAGAATTTCAACACCCCATGTGCACGTGCAGTAATTCTCATGTGCACTCATATAATCTTCAATTAGATATTTAAGAACTATTCTTCATTCTTAGAAGAGCCTAAATTCAATACAATGTAGTCAAAATGATGTTTTTTTGTTTCTACATGTCTAGTGATGAACAATGATAATTGATGTTGACGAAAACAACATAAATCAAAATATGTCTTAGCCATATGGGTTGTTAGAAGACTCTGCAATGACTAAGGAAGCTTAGTTTTTCTACCCCCCCCCCCCCCCCATCTGTTGGTAATTAGAGGATAGAGCATTCTTGGAGTTCTATTGATTCCTGGTACTATTTGAACAAATATTTCAGGGTCATATCCTTACCATAGCTGGTGTAACAGTTGCTATCTGTGCATCTCCATTCATTGCTGCCTCAAATATGGTTGCCCTTGCTGTATGGCCAACTTGGGTTGCTGTGGCTGTCACTGAAACAATTCGAAAGGTATCAATAGACCAGGGCACTCTGATTGAACTTAAAGTGTAAACACTGTTTTTTACTGCTAAATGTTACTTTCCGAAATACACATTGAGATAGATACTGCATTTATAAATGGGGATTGGGGAGTGGTCATTGTTAGAATAGGATAGGAATTCTTATTTCCTTATATGCCATTGTTTCATTATATATGTATAGCATATTTCCTTGTAATATCCCTTTATACTCAATATATATATTGTCCATTGGGCCTTATGAATATACACACAATATTCATAACATGGTATCAAAGCAAGGTCTAACTTAGCTCTCCATCCGCTGCCATCCCATTGTCTATTGCCGCCACATCCGTCGCCGCTGCCGCTGCAATGATCTGACACCAGATGCCACCCCAGCCATCGTCGGACTGACACTCGCCTGATCCGTCCATGCCTGCGCACGTCACCGCCCAGTTGTTGCCCGTCCATACCCATGTGCGTTGTCGCCTGGCCACCAGCCACCACTTGGCCTTGCCTGCACAGGTTGTTGTCCGGCCACTACACACTGGAGCCACCATAGTCTTCCACGAAGGCCGCCGCCCGCTAGAGCAGCCGCTCACCACGTCAACACCTGGCGACTGAAGTCACCCTTGCACGCCATCGTGAGGAGAAGGCCAATCGCCCACCGGCCGAGAGCACCGACGTCGGCTGACGCTGGCGCCACCCGTTGCCGCTCGCCTCCCTCCATCCTGAGCCCATATCTGGTTTGTTAAAAAGGAAACCTATCTGGTTTCCTTATATTAGAAGTTTGCTTCCAAAAATTAAAAAAGAAAAGATAAATGTTGATCTAACCGCCGCGACATCCAGCGCTGCATGTTAGACTTTGTTGCCTTGGTCGCTGTGCTGTCCAGCGCCGCCTACCAATGGCATTTATTCCATCAGCTGTGATCCCATTCTCGGGAACAAAGCTACATGGGACGAACTATAGGTTATGGTCTTCACTTATGGAGATCACGATCGATGGTCTTCACCTCTAGAGACATGTCACCGGTACTGATCTTGTCCACCATCGCCAGTTCATCCTCCTAGACAACCTACTTTTGCACCCCTTGCAAAAGATGAGGGTGCCAAGGAGGCAAAGGTTGCTGTTGCTGATGATGTGACTTTTCAGTATGCCATCGACGCTTTCAAGCACTGGTGTGCTGATGAGGTCCATGTTCAAGCCATTCTGATAGTCAGCGTTGACGACTCTATCTAGCCAGACATTGTTGGTGTGTGTTCCACTCGTTAGATCTAGGAGTACTTGCGCAAGCGATACCAGCAGAGTAGCGATACTCAGTTCTTTTTGCTTCAGCGTGAGTTGGAGACACTGCGCCAGGATTACTCAGTCGACGACTTCTTTCGAACCCTAGCCAGTCTTTGGCACCAGCTAGATGAGTTGGCTTCTCCGCTCTGCCAGGAGTGTCATAAGGTGCAGAAGGTGGATCATGACCGTCTTTGCCTATATGACTTCCTCTGCCGTCTACGCCTGGAGTTTGAGCCTGTCAGGGCTCAATTGCTGAGCTGCTTACCGCGATCGACCGTCACCGAGGCCCTTTCGACGCTTTAGGCTGAGGTGCTTCGTCGGGGTTAGCAGCATTGTCCGTTTTGACTGTGCTTGTTGCCCCTTCAACTGCACCGACGGTTTCTGCTTCGACTATGATCCCTCTGTAGGCGGCTGTTTCCGCTCCTGTTTTTGCACCAACTGGAGTTCAGTGCAACTACTGCAAGAACTTTGGGCACGCTTACCAGAGTTGTGCGGTTCGGAAAAATCGAAACAAGGCGCTTGGGGTGGATGATCCAAGGGGGGCAAGGAGGCCCTTCCTCTACAGGAGAACAGACTAGCTCGATAGGTTCTCAACGAGGTGACTCTATTCAACAGCTTTGTCAGGTTCTACTTTAGCAGCTCTTTCACAGCTCAGTAGGGTCTGCCAGTCTAACTTAAACGTCTCCTTTAGGTACATCTTTGTGTTCTAGACTCTGATGTCTCTTTCCATATAACATCAGACTCCGCATCTCTTACTTCAGTAGAACTTCCTGTTTCTCCTATCTCTGTTCAGACAGCTGACGGTACTCCTCTGTTTGTTAGCTGTCAGGGCACTCATTTGTCCACTGGCTTTTCTGTTCCACCTGTTTTTCATATTCTCCAGCTTACCATGCAGCTTTTTTTAGTGAGTCAACTCAATGATCTTGGCTGTAGGGTTGGTTTTGACTCTCAGACCTGTTTCGTTCAGGATTGACATATAGGGACGGTACTTCGCCAGGGTCTCTACATCCTTGACTGCCTCCACCTACCATCCACTTTAGTTGCTCCTATCATATTTACGTCTACCTCTACCACCACTGCTGCCACCACCTCTGGAGCTTTTGCGCAGTGGCATCACTGTTTAGGTCACTTATGTGGGCCTCGCCTTTCTTCATTAGTTTGTCAAGGTGTTCTTGGACGTGGGTTGTAAGCTGGGCAAGTAGCTACAATTTCCATATCATTCTAGTGAGTCCTCTTCTCATCCTTTTCATTTAGTTCATTCAGATGTAGAGACCTGCGTCTATTATCTCTAAAGGTGGGCATAAATTCTATGTGTTTTTTATTGATTATTACCGTTTTACATGGCTTTCCCTATGTCTAATTGTGGTCAGTTTCTTGCGATCTATCGTAGCTTTGCAATGATAGTTCATACTCAAATTGAGTCATCTATTTGTTCTTTTCGCTGTGATTCAGCTAGCGACTATTGTTCTGGCGCTTTTAGACAGTTTCTTTCTGAGCAGAGCGCTCTTTACTAGTCTTCTTGTCCTAGTGCCCACACTTAGAATAAGGTTGCTGAGCGCAAACATTGTCATCTGATTAAGACTGCCAACACTCTTCTCCTTACTTCTCACGTTCCACCACAGTTCTGGGCTGAGGTTTCTACGGCTGTATATCTTATCAATATGCAGTCTTACACTGCTCTTAAGGGTGTTAGTCCTATAGTGCGTCTTTACTCTCAAGCCCCCCAGTACACTCATCTTCGTGTTTTTTGTTGTACTTGTTTCATCTTGCTGTAGCTTCATGAGCACACCAAACTGTTGGCTCGTATTTCTTCGTGAGCAGCGGAAGATTGAACTGGAGGTGAGCTCGGTTTGAAACCTAGGCTCTGATACCATGTTAATATGAAGCTTGAATGTATTGCAATGGCCCCGTGGGGCTTATATAGTATAAGGGCACAAACTCTAGAATATTAGGGAAAGATCTAAATACCCTTAACAACATAGTGAAGCATGAGCTCACCAAGCACATTGGTGTGGATATTTCATACACTCGCTCAAATGTGCAGGAAGGAGTACTCGCTTTATAGTTTGTGCTCTCAGAGTTACAGATTGCTGACCACGGACTAGGGTACAACATTTGTATTTTTCTCTCTAAACTCAGTATACGTGATCCGCCATGATTTTGAGGGGTGTTAGAATAGGATAGGAATTCTTTTGTTTCCTTATATGTATATGACATATTCCCTTGTACTCCCTATATATATTACTCATTGGGCCTCATGAATATATACACAATATTCATAATAGTCATTACCATTTGAATATTCATATCAGAGAGTTGGGACGCATTAAATCTTGAATTTTAATTTAGTATTCTCACATGAAGGACATCTTATGTGTCAATGGTTCATGTATGAGCAATTAGCACTTGGCAGGATTCATTTTTATGCAATTTGGATACTAGTACTGCTTCATTCAGTCGCATCCTAAAAACATGCAATATTTCAAGGGATTTATGTTTCTTCTATGTTCGAAACTAATTGTTTAGTGCTTCTTTGCCGTAGATAGGGTAAATTCAAGACATTAGTTTGTACTGATAGAGATTAGACCTGATTGTTTGGTCAATGGTTTCCAAGCAAAGTTTCTAACATGATTGTTTGATCAAGGGTTTATTGGTTTAACAAAAAAATTTCATGTACCAACGCTTTATTGGTTCAACAAAAAAATTTCATGTACCAATGCTGATCTGAGGGACAGGGTTTGTTCCTGACAACCCAGCATTCTTTATCTTGGCGTAGATTGGTGTCATGGGACGGATGCTGTGAAAAAGCTTTTTTCTTTGACCGGAATCGACAGGTGTGAACCCATCTAGGAGTAGTCAAACATAGGGGGAAGGGCCTCCTGGCAATATCCAGCATACTAGTAATCGATTATTTGGCCTTTTGCCGCTTTGGGCACAGGGAGGCGAAAACCAGGGAAGATGCGAACCGTATTCACTAATGAGCGGACCAGGAGCGTACTAAATGCAGTTTGATACTGGGAATAGCCTGTTGATTACCTGCCCATTATTGTATTTAGTCCATGTTGGCATTTCTATATTCAGATATAGTCAGGAGTAGTTCTGCATAATTGTTCGAATTTTCTGTTTTTCCCAATCTTTGACTCTTTGCACTTTTTGCAGGTAACTACTTATGTTTTGACAAGACCTGGAAGGGAGTTGTTGTTCACAGTTGTCTCACAGGATGAAAAGTACAAAGCCAAGGTAAAAGATGAGTTCCTTACCTAATTTGATTTTGATGACCAATAAGAAACAAAAGGGACTGGAGTCGGTACTTCATTGATGTGTTGTGTCAGTTGTATGCCATCTTCTATCACCGCCAAGAACTAATAAAATTTCTGGAATTCCTGCCAATTCCTGGATTTCTTACTGACTTTCATCAATTGGCACTGGGTTTTAGACAAGTGCCTCTCATAGATGATCAAACATATAAATGTGTGGTGTGTTCCATCTTTCATGTTGTTCTTTCAGACACTAAAAGAACACTATTCCATCGTATTGTTTTATAAATTGGTAATGATAATCATAAGTTCATAACTTGTTATCTTATTCTTCTTCGCCAAAAGTGTCCTTGTGATGACCAGTTTCCAGCTGAGTTGTATTTGGAGGTCATGCCCATGATGGTAAAAATCCTGCCCACTTGGAACTTGAAGGGAAACAGTATGAATGCCTATTAAGGAACTGGGTCCAGAATGATTTTAATAACTTGGATCACAACAGAGGGAAGCAAAATGATATTTCTTGGAAACATAACACCTGTTGTCAAGTGAATGATTTGACCATTCAACATTAGCTCCATTTTTAATTCATTGGGGCATACCAGAGCCAGCCTTGTCTCATAAAATGGAAAGTAGGTAATTATGAAATTTAAAGTCAAATTTTAGAGACAGTAGATGCTTACTGGAGACGAGTCAGTTTTTTCGGTTGCCTTCTTAGTTCTTACTGTGAATATCGGATTCTAGCTGATATTAGCAAATCATGCGAACATCTTCTTAATTTGCAGCTCATTTTCCGTGTGGAACAAGATTTTGCAGACATTTTGTTTAATATAAATTGTCTTGTAGATCTGTATAGATGTTATTGTTCAAAGGCTTGGTGATGCGGCAGCTGCTGGAATTTACAAGTTTCTGTTCAGCAACCTTGACAAGAAGACTTCCATGGCCACCCTCTATGCATTGCCGGTATACATCAATGTGCTTATGTTTTAGTCTGCAATCTGAAAAGTCATTTGCTTACTAGTTTCTGCTCTTCATAATTTTGTATCGTGTTTTCTATGTGATTTGTTGTTCTGAATCATTAAATAGTAGCTCCTTGACTATGTGGTTTTGTTCGTATTTTGTATTGTGGTCCTCAGGAGGTAGTTGCTGGTAAGATACTTGTATCTCTGAATCAATGCATTATACTATGCTAGAAACCTATTAAGATATAGTCTTGAGTCCTCGTATAAATATGCTTTGCATTAAAAAGTTTCTGCATTTAGCCTTGGGATGCTGAAAGGCATGTGGTATCCAGTTTTTGTGCGAGGATTCCCACCAGAGGGCAGAATTTTGGGAGTTTTGAGGAGCCCTTCTGCTATCTGAATACAATTGAAAAATAGGAATCCCTAGTAAAGACGAAAAATACCTTGCTTGAAACAAAAGAACAAAACTGTGTCTCCATGTTTATGTGAAACCTGGTTAACTTTGTAGCTGAGTCTTGTAATTGTATTGGATAACAAAAAGCAAATGGTGTCAAGAATGTTTTTGCATTTATTAGGTCTTGCGAAATATAACCGAAGAGTCATATGTCTTCCTTCTGATAACAGCTCTGCTTCCTGTGGCTTGTCATTGCATTTTATTTGGGCCGGCTCCAGACAAACCTCGCCAGGCTTCGGGTTGCTTCTGCCCCATCTTAGATTCCTAAACAGGTACCTGAGGACCTGAAAATGAAATGCCCTTGTACTGTTGGATCCATATATCTTTCATGTTCCTACCAAGAGTGAAGCTCGTTGTACCTGACCTTTTTACCTGCAGAAGAGTTTCTGACTCAATACTCAATACAGGGGACTGCTGCACGTGCCCACCGAAATGCATGGTGCTTCCAGAATGTAGCAAGAAAGATGGCATATACAAGTCAGGCTGCCGTCAATATTGATTTTCTTTGCACGTTTTGAAGGAATTGCAGATTTATGGAGAAACAATTCAATATAACAGCGGCGATAACTACAGGAAGAGTTAAAACGTAGAGGAAGAGAGAAATAGTGCAACATAGAAGAGGGAATATTACGACTTCATGTAGAGTAGAACAATACGCGATTGTGTATCTGTTTTTAGGTCATGAATGACAGAAAATTGTGTCATGGAAACTCGAGAGGGATTTGTTGGGCATTATTCTGCTCTCTGGAACTTTATATTGTCCAATACATGAATACAACACCCATTATTTGCAGATATGTTACAGGCAACCATCAGAGCCTAGACTATTGATGCTAAACCCAATATTAATACTACTTCACGGGCATTTTGCAGATGGAATGTTGTTCATATTCATATGCCTGGTACACCTGCTTCGATTTTCATAATGCCTGCTTTCTGGAACACGTACGCTTAAAGACGACGTGCATTTCTTTGCAAAACAAGCCCAAGATTTTAGCATGAAGTAGAACAGTTTCGCGTGCACGATCTTTGTGCTAATCATTTAGAATTCCATATGAAGTGAACAGGTGAGAGATAAAATGGAACGTACTTCGGCCAGATCATCAAATCATCCTGTTGCATTGCTCTTGTTTCTTCGCAAGTAATACTTGGTAATTAAGAAGGCATCGTCCATGATGTCGTCCAAGCGCACCGTCGTCATGGTTGCCGTGATGGCGACGATGCTGCTGCAGCTGCAACCATCGGAAGCAGCGAGGAAGCGAGCTGTAGCGTCCCCATTGCTCCGGTTCCCGGGTTTGCCGGGCACCAGGCAGCGTAATCCCGGCTTCCCGGGAGCCAGACCGTCGCCGCCAAGGGCCAGCTTCCCGGGCCTACCCGGTGGCAAGCCATCCCCGCCGTCGGCGCCCGGCTTCCCGGGCCTGCCACTGCCGCCACCCATGCCTGGCTCGTCGTCGCCGAGCTCGCAGCCACCGTGCGCGAGGCCGGCACAGCCTCTGCCCGGCTTTCCAGGTCTGCCAGGTAGCAACAGCGGCTCTTCTTCTTCGTCGTCGCCGACGGACTGCGTGACGCCGCTGGCGGGGCTGACGACGTGCGCGTCATTCCTGACGGGAAGCGAGCCTGAGACGCCGACGCCGCAGAGCGAGTGCTGCAGCGGGCTGGGGATGTTCCTGAACAGCTCGGCGGGGAGCGACCGGTCGCTGCGGTGCCTGTGCCCGGTGATCCTCGGCGACGTGAACCGGATGCTCCCCAAGCCCGTCGACCCCGTCCGCATGATGTACCTGCCCATCGCTTGCGGCGTCGTCCTCCCCCCACAAGTACTCTTCATCTGCTTCAGTGAGTTCTACTATCTCACCGCAATCTCTCTCTCTCTCTCTCTCTCTCCCTCCTGCATGCATTCATGCATTTGATGCTCACAAAACAAAAGAAACTGAGCTGAGCTTTGTTGATGGAATTTGTAACGCAGCCGGGCAGCCAACCCCGCCGGTGGTCACGCGTATTCCTGACTCCTGGACGACACCGTCTTCAGGCAATTCCTCGATCCCTTCTCAAAGGCATCCCATGTGTAATTCGCATTAGTTGTTCATGGTAAAATTTGCCTTCTCTCATATTGCCATCTCTTGTTTTCCATGCAGCTTTCTCACCTTGACAGTTGACTCACGTCGATCGGATCGGAGGTTACCTCACGGATGATTCAGTATCTCACATAATATATATATCCAGTTTAAGCTTAATTACCAAGCTGCTGCTCTTCATGAGTAGTCTTGATTCAGATACATGTGTTTTCAAGCGCGTCAGTGTTCACAGATAGGCTGTGTGTCTTGTGTGAGTTCGTACTTCAGAAATTAGTTACCATACTTCTCACAGCAGATTGATCAATACATCATGTGTGATGTAATAGCTAGCATGCTCTTTTTCAGATAGAAAAAATGTATATAAGAGCAACCTGCATTCAAGTATTCTTTCACTTCAACTCAAGAGTGTGATCAAATTGAGCAAAGAAAGAAAAGTGAAGGGCGTAAAATACAGGTACACTGCAGGAAACTTCCAGAAGGCATGACGTTGCCTTTTATCGAGATAATTTACTCGCAAAGCTCGGGTTATGGCGTAGACCAGATAACAAACAGTAAACTTTCTCATGCAAACACAGAAACTACTTTGCCACATCAACTGAACTGAACATATATACATCATCAAATTTGGCAATGGTATGACATATATTGGCATTTTGAGCAATAGGTTCAATGTTTTCTTCTTATTACCATATACCAACCAACAAAGATGATCTTGCGTAAGCTTTATTCTGAGAATAGTTTGGTCGAACCTCCTCCTTTCCAGCATCCAGTAATCTGGCAATCAACTCTAGCACTTCAGGGGCGCGCTTGTATAGGCCCCGTTTGGCACGGCTCCACTTCACAAGTGGAGCTGTTTTTTTTTTGCTTCAGCTCCACGAACAGCTCCACCGGTGGAGTTGTTTTGGTAGACTGTTTGGCAAAACAGCTCCACCTGTTTTATCATGCATGGTTGAGAGATGTCAATTGTCCAATATACCCCTGTCTATTTGGTTTGTAGTAACATCAAGAGTTGTATGTTTCTACATGATTTTTCATCCGAGTAAATTTGAATTCAAAAAAAATTAAAATTTAAAATAACACAAAGTATTAGCAACCAATATTTAATGGCGACGGCGCTCCCTTCACGGTCGAAGACGAGAATACCGAACAGAGGAACGGGAGAATAGAAAAGCCGGTGGCAGATCGCGTAAATTCACGAAAGTACAAGGGCAGTGGCATGCGGGCCTGCGGATGGAGCCAGGTGGAGCTACTTTTTTCAGCTCCATCTCGTACATATCTTTTGTCTCAGCGTGTTTTAAGGGACTCCTTGAGTGGAGCTATTTTGTTTTACCCCGTTTGGCACAAAACGGCTCCAAACAGCTCCAGGAGCCGGTGGTGGAGCTGTGCCAAACGGGGCCATAGATTGTTTCATTTGCCTTAACATAAGTTCATCTCCTGTACCATGAAAAGAACGTTAGTAGAGATATGCTACAGTGGCTTGTAATCCATATTAGACTATCAAGAACACGCTCACCTGAAAAAGGATATCCAGATGTTTTCCTTTTACTTCAATCTACGACTATCTACATGGTCTGTTAGACCATGTAGATGGTCGTAGATTGAATTATCTAGATGTTTTTCTTTTCCTTCTCTGTTAGTATTGTTACCTATTTTCTTGATTATAGGCTGGATTTCGAATTTCAAACTTTTGGTAAAATTATTTCAAATTTTGCCAAATTATCACAAGAGAATTTGGAGAAGAGATTGCTGGTGAGAGTATGACTGAATGATGGGGTTATGTTGCCTATATATATAGAAATAAATTGAGATTGTTTTGAATTCTTTGTATTTTTAAACTTACAAACATCCACTAATTGACTATAAATTTCAAAACATCGATTATTACTCGTGCTAAACGAGCTAAATGGGATGTGCCCGCCATACCGTACCTGAGCCAAACGTGCTTAACGGCTACATTTTCATGCCAAAATAGGCCATGCCTACTGGGCTACGCTTGCCTACAAGCCAAGCATGCCGAACTGGCCGCCGTGCCACACAGGTCGTATTGTGCAGTGCCAACACGCTGGGCTAGGGTGGCCCAGGCACGCCCTACCCCCTCATGCCGTGCCAACTTGGCCCGACTCATCTCATGCCATGCCGTGCCATGCTATGTGTTGTACCTACAGTAACAAGCTGTGGGCTGGCTCACTAGGCATGGTCTATTTGGACACCACTAGTCCAACACAATGTAAATGTTTACCAAACTTAGGAAATTGGATTTACAAAATTTTTGTAAGAAACATTTTAATTTCTCCAAAATTCTAACGAAATGCTTCGCTCCAAATGGGGCCTAATGCTATGAATGTTAAAATTTCTGGTGAGACTATTTTGAGGACCAAACTTCCACACAAAAAAGAAAAAAATGAAATTGTATCATTTATCAAGATTAAACGAGAATGATCTACATTGCTTTATTTGTGCCTGATCACGATGGTGTAGATTAATCACGTAGCATTTATATAACGAATACAACTCTATTTCTAAATATAGTACAACATTATTTTGAATATATAGATTTATGTATTTAGCATCTAGCCGTGCAGTTTTGTGATGTTTGTAGCTAGTTTTTGTTTAACGTAACTTGTGTTTGTTTGTTTTTTATATTATGCAATCTATAGAAACAAGGGAAACAAAGAGAGAATCACTCGGGTGGAAACCTTGACGAAGAAGAAACTACAATTTTATGATAGGCAAAGCGAAAGGTCGCAATAGAAATTAAACAAAGTTTCTTTTTCAAAATCTAGGACAATTTTAGATGACAAAAGGTACTAGTTTCCTTCTCAATGCAGCAAACCATAGGATTAGGCAAATACTATGACTCCAAGAACAACAAAGTAAAATCCTATGTGCTAAGACCTTCCGAAAGCCAAAAATTGTTATCTACCCTACTCTATAATACACCAAAATTTTCTTTACTAAATCCACCCCCTCAACCATCCCCACAGTCATGCCAAATCTAAGTCCACCCAGATTTGTGTACCAAAGTAATCCAACTTCATATAAATGAATGGTCTGGATCTCTCCTCAAGCCTTCTTCTCTTACTCATTGAAGATCCTAAGGCCAAAATCATCTGGATCATGCACATCATTGAACCTCCCACGAATCCCTTCCCTCCCCACCCGCCGCCGCCGCGGCCTCCTTCCCTCCCCATCCCGCACCGCCTCCTCTTCCGCCCCCATGCGCCGGCACCTCCTCCTTCCTCCTCTTCCCACCTCACGCGCCGCCTCCTTCTCCTTCCCTCCCCACCCCGCATCGCCCCTCCTCCCCTGCCCTGCCATCTCGCACCGCCGCCTCCTCCCCCGCGCCTCCACTCCCGCCGCCCCCCCATCTCCGCCTCTCCCCCGCGCCTCCACTCCCGCCGCTCCCCCCGTCCTCCACCGCGCCGCCACTCCCTCCGCTCCCCCCGTCCTCCACCGCGCCGCTGCTCCCCCATCTCCACCTCTCCCCAGCGCCTCCACTCCCTCCGCTCCCCCCGTCCTCCCCCGCGATGCCGCTCCCCTCACCTCCTCCTCCCCACTCCGCACCGCCGCCGCCTCCTCCTCCCCCCACTTCTTCGCTCTGCCGCCTCCTCCTCCCCCCACCCCTCCGCTCCGCCGCCGACCCCCGCTGGCCTCGTCCTCTTCGCCATCGCCTCGCCAACGGCTCCTTCGTCTACCTCTCCTACCCGTCCGACGCGCGCTCCTCCCAGCCGCCGTCGCCCAAAGGCCTCTCCCCCGCCGGCTCCTTCGGCAATAAGATGACCATGGACGACCTCATCGCGCGCCAGATCCGCGTGGAGGGCCTCGGCGTGCGCCGCGAGGGCGGCAGCCGGCACTTGCGGTTCAAGGCGTAGAGGGCGTGATTGAGGGGAGGTCGGGGGAAAGGGGGGTCGGCGACGAGCTTCGCGGATCTAGAGTCCGGGGCGCTGCCGGCGCCCAGGAAGACGCCCAGCGCTCAGCTCGCGCTCAACCATGGCTGGAAGTGCAAGAACCCAACTCCGGCGGCGTCGGCTACCAGCACCCACCCTCCGCGACCTCCAGGTGCGGAACCACGCCAAGGCTCCCCACTGGTTCAAGAATCACAGCGGAGGCGATGGGCAACTCGCTGGGGTGCTCCGCCTCCGGCGAGCGGCTGGTCTCGGCGGCGCGCAACGGGGACGCCGTGGAGGCGCGCATGCTACTGGAGCTCAGCCCGGCGCTCGCGCGCTACTCCACCTTCGGCGGCCTCAACTCCCCCTCCACTTCACCACCGCCAAGGGCCACCTCGACGTCCGTGCAGTTCCTTGCAACATTCTGTCTTTTGGTAGTTTCCCGCTCGATCTGATCGCGATCGTGAGGAATGTCAGCAGGGCCACGCTCGCGGATCTCTCTGGTGGTGGATCTCCTGCTGGACCGTGCCAAATCCGCCCCTAACATCTTGATGGTGCGTGATGCTACATCTTCCAGTTTTAGTTCCTGCAATGCCGCTGCATGTTTTGCTCAGTATTTCATTAGATGCTATTCCAGCAAATGCCTCATGTTGGGCGACCTTTCTTGATCCAAAGCTGTCGCAATGTCAGCATCTAGATGCCTTCCGACACGTGCGTATTCTGCCCATCCTCTCCGACTGCAATCAAGACATAATTCACACCCACGGAGGACGAAAAGAGAACTGTGCAGCATGCTTGCTTAGGTGGGATTTTCGCTCATTTCCCCTATTACAGTACGGAGGACGAAAAGATTACTAATCGTTTCTTGGTATGTTTTCTTTTTCCCAAGAACCAAATGCAATATCATCAGAGGTCCAGATTTTGCTAATCTTGGATAGGATTCTTACTCTAATATATGTATTTTTTTCCTTTCCTTTTATCTGACTATGCAGGTAAAAGGGGAATTGAGAAATCAAATTTGTTGCATTGAAATACTTTTCGCCGATGTGCGTCTCGATCTAGCAACTGTCTTAGACAAAGCACCAATTCTTGGTATGCCTTGTTCGGTTGCTATTTTCATGGATATGTTGTAGACTTACAAAATGTAAGGTGATTGAAATTATGAAAGCCTTACCCAGTTAAGATTTTAGGTAATAGCTCCAATGAAATAGTGAGGAATGTCTTTTAGGTTCCACTGATAGACTTTCGAGTCCAATAGATATAAATCAGATGCCATTTTGTGGCTAATCATATTATTTAGTATTATTAAGGCAGAAGTTTGGTGATGTGTTGTTTGTCGTTTATAGCAGTAGTGTTATTCTCAAGTTTTTTTATAAGACTAATTTCAAATGACGACAGTTGCTTCATGTGTTTTTTCAGGTCTGCATGGCATGCCTTTTGCATCTTTCGTGGCTATTGTTTTGTTTCAGTGGTCATGTATGTTCATCCAGTCATCCAGATGAGGCACCAATATGAACAGCTATAACATGATGGCTTGAATCAATAAATTAGTTGTGAGATAATCTTTTTCCTTCATTTGATTAAGCTTTTCTATGTGAAGAAGGATTAGCAATTACGTTATTTGTGTTCAGAATTGATGCATACCACTTTTTTTCTGTTAAGAACCATTGTTAATCACTAATCTGTAATCCAATACATTTTTTGCACGCTATTGTTTTGTTAAGAACAAAAGCACGTGCAAAAGCTGCTACAATTTTTCCTACCTTTACAATATTCCTTACAGCAGGTTAGTTGTTCCACCTTCTACGTTGTATGAATGAGCATGTACACTAGAACTTAATTCCATCAAGAGCTGAAGAAATGAGCATGTGCTCTCCTTAATCCTTATAAGTTTCTGTATTTAGCACTGTCAAAAAAGCAAACACAATCAAATTTGCATATGGCCATTAATAAGAGACTCTTTTTGGTTCATCAACTTTGCTCGAAACCATTTAGTTGAAATCACATGTTTGTAAAAGTTTCCCCAAATGTTAGAATGTGCTTAGGTGCATTAAGATTTAGAGTAATTTATGCCTGTTTTATTTTATTCTATTCTATTCTATTTGACACAAGCCAAGCTTTTTAACTTTATTCCTGAATTCAATCAAATACAGTCTACTCTAATAGTCCGCTCTCCAGTTGTCAATATCCATTGTATGTAAAGTATATTTAAAGATATTCTCTTGCAGTTATTTTTATCCAAGTACAAAATACAACGGTTACTAATATACTTCATGCTCCTTGTAGATTGGTGAAATGCCACCAATCAACAGGCTGAAGAGTGTTGCCACTAAGAGAATCAGGATTGATGTTTGCGAGTTGTGTTCATTCTTATCAGCTTCTTCTATCTTTGCAAGGCTGTTGGTTGTCCCCCCTCATTCTTAGGTTGCATGTTTGTGTTGAGCTTTGATTTTTTGACCAGCTGCTCAAGGGAATGTCTCAATGAGGTACCGATTAGGGAAAGACCTGATAGGGTAAACACTGTTATTTCCTTTTATCATAGCAATGGTTCAGGATACTTTGGGTGTGAACTGCCCCTTCATACCCTTTCATTTTATCTATGTTTTTCTCTTGCCTCCCTATGATTCTTATTGTCATGGGCGCTCAATGGTAGTTGGATAATGTACAAATTTGGGTATATGTATAGCATCAAAAAATTCATGTTTGTTTGTTGTAGGTCACGCATGGAGCATATGGAAGTTGCAGAGCTATATCTATTGTGGCTATGATTGTAGTTAGTGGTAACACATATGAGGATGTTTTTAGATCAACAACAATTTAATTCAAATGAAACCGAGCTACATAAATAGCATTGGACATGGTAGCTTTCCAGGGTACATGTGATGCTGCCCTGAATTGCATATTTTCATCCAGAGGAAAAAGGAGGCGGGATAGTCAAATAAGCAAGATGTGGTATGCAGATGTAAATCTTCATTACCATAGTGCCATGAAAGAGAATAGCCTCGTTAGTTAACATGTGTATTTCTTTTTCGTTCTTTTTATATAGATATGTAATTCTTCCATATTTTTTACTTTTTCTTAGGAACAAACTACCATGCCCATAGCCAAAGAACCTTAAAATAGTACAGTAACATTATTTGTATTTCAGTCGGACGATTTTACAATAGCCAGCTGCTTTCACTGTGGATATGTTTTACACTCTTATGCATACACCAAAAGAAGCCTGGGCGTCAGTTGTGAGCCCTAATGAACTCGAGAAAGACTTTTCATGGCTCACTCATACCGTCAGCCCTCAGCACTACAATTGGCTATGAGAGAATGGCTCCAACAACACTCTTTTTTCTACTATTGGCTATGAGAGAATGGCTCCAACAAATCTCCTTTTTTTTATTACTTAGCTATGATGTCTAAAGATACACAGAGATACAAACTTCCTTTATATCCAAAGCAAAATGCTATATTTGACATTTTATTTTATTCCGCACAAAAGGTGGTTTGCGTTTAGCATTTGGTCATCAGCGTATATGGTCTGCTATTCTTCTTAGCATTTTTATGTATCTGTATAAGATTGGGCTATCAAGATAGAAATCTATTCTATTTTGTTAGAGTTATCTTGATTCACTTGTTTCAAACTATATCTGTGTAGTTTAGATGAAATAAATTAATTTCTCTCCCTTTTGCACTTAGCATTATTATTATTGTGGCGTCCAACTATTTGTGATTATTTGCCAGTAACGTAACTCATGCACATGTATGTGGTCAAAAGGGGCTTCGACCATGGTGAAACTCGTGCACATTGGTCGGAAGTGGCTTCGACCACGACGAAAATTGTTGTATGTGGTCGGGAAGGGCTTCGACCAGCGCGAAATGGAGTCGGAAGCTAGCTGAAGCCTTTACAAGTGGTCTTAATGAGACGTGAATCTTAATGAATCTGATTGTTCGTTTTATTTTTTTACAAATTTTATCTTGTTTTGTATTTTACCGTAGCGTTAGCACGGGCACACTACTAGTTTTAGATAATTAAAATATACTGTAGGACAATGCATTCCAAGTGGTGATAAAATGAGAATATCTTTCTAAATGAATTTTTAAAACACGGCCACATTACAAAATTAATGTAACTCTTTCAGAATTTCTCTAAAATTTGCTTCATTTTAAGCCGGCAAACGTTGGAATTGTTCTGTGTAATAGTTCCTATCTTGATGTAGGTGATTACATTGTGTCTTTTGCTTTATAATTTCAATCATGATCCATGCTAGTATAGGCATCAAAATTACGTCACATTAGCAAAAGAAAGGGGACACATCTACGCTTTCAGTTACAACATGACTGGGAGCTCTCTCTCTCTCTCTCTCTACATATATATTCTTTTCTTGCTCTCTTAGAACAAAAGCTCCCATTATACAGTAAGAACAAAAGTAAAGGAGAAAAAAAAGCACTAGGGTGGACAGAAAAAAAAATCGATGCTAGTCACATTAATGTTGTGCCTTTTCTGTGCTTGGGGTTTAGATCTGAGAGGGAAGGGAGAGGGGAAGAGGGTACTGACCGTCGGAGGCATGGGAGGAAGACCCGGCCATCGCTGGTTCGTCGATGTAGTCTGCGCACGGGCAGCGACGGTTGGGGAAGAAGATGGTGGCGGCGGCGGCGTAGATCCGGCGACGTCGACGGCGATGTGCTTCCCGTCGCTGACTGCGCCCCCTCTCTGATCGGTTAGGGTTTTTCGGGTGAGGTTGTACGGCTCAGGCGAATCTCGTAGTCCGAGCCGCCGGCCCCCACCCCTGTATTTATTGCGCAGCGCGACGGGGGCCCATCAGCCAGTTGTTGGGCTGAGCGCCCCCGATCAGGGCGCGTGATCAGGGTCCAGATTAGCCGTTGGGCTAATCTGGGAGAGATCAATCTAACATTCTCCCCCTTGATCTCCTTTATGCTTTAACTTTAATTACTTTTGACTTTACACATTCCATCACAGATTAGTGTATAGAACATGTCTCATCGTCACGGTCAATCGCCGATAGATTCAACAGCTACAATACACCTCTCTGTTCTGAAATAGTTACTCTAATCTTTTGGGCCATCTTTTAGTCCAGGAATCATAGGCTTTCCCTTAAACCCATGCCGGCTACATGTTCTCTGAACACGTTGGGTGGTAAGCCTTTAGTAAGCGGATCCGCTAACATCTTTGCGGTACTTATATGCTCTAAACTTATAATTTGATCTCGAACTTTATCTTTCACAACATAGTATTTTATGTCAATGTGTTTGGCAGCACCACTTGACTTATTGTTGTGGGCATACGTTACTGCGGGTTCATTATCGCAGTACAACTTAAGTGGTCTATTGATGTCGTCAACCACTTTTAAACCGGGTATGAACTTCTTTAGCCAGTTCACCTGCCCCGTAGCCTCATACCATGCTACAAACTCGGCATACATTGTGGACGATGTAGTGACGGTTTGCTTTGAGCTTTTCCACGATATAGCTCCTCTAGCGAGAGTGAATACATATCCGGATGTAGACTTTCTATCATCTCCCGCAAAATCAGAATCTGTATACCCCACTATATGGAGTAAATCTGATCTTCTGTATGTTATCATGAGGCCTTTTGTTCCTTGCAAATAACGCAAGACTTTCTTTATCAATTTCCAATGTTCTATTCCAGGATTGCTCTGGAATCTGCCAAGTAACCCGGTAACAAATGCTAAGTCAGGGCGTGTGCACACTTGAGCATACTGTAAGCTTCCGACAGCTGAAGCATATGGAACCGCTTTCATTTGATCGATCTCATACTGGTTCCTGGGGCATTGAAAATCCCCATATCTGTCGCCCTTGACTATAGGTGCAGGTGAAGGACTACATTTATGCATACCAAATTTCTTTAAGACTTTCTCTATGTATGCCTTTTGTGACAGTCCCAATATCCCCTTGTTTCTATCCCGGTGAATTTCGATCCCTAGAACGAACGAAGCTTCACCAAGATCTTTCATATCAAAGTTTGAGGACAAAAACTTCTTTGTCTCCAGTAACAGACTGACATCACTACTAGCCAGTAGGATATCATCCACATACAGGATTAGGAAGATAAACTTCCCATCTTTAAACTTTGCATAAACACAGTTGTCCTCTACATTCTCTTTAAACCCAAATTTTCTTATTGTACTGTCAAACTTCAAGTACCACTGTCTTGAAGCTTGCTTTAACCCATAAATCGATTTCTTTAGGCGGCATCCCATTCTTTCATTTCCTTCCACGACAAAACCTTTTGGTTGTGCCATGTAAACATTTTCCTCCAAATCCCCATTAAGAAATGCCGTCTTTACATCCATCTGATGTAACTCTAAATCATAATGTGCTACTAATGCCATTATGATTCTGAAGGAATCTTTACATGAGACTGGAGAAAATGTCTCATTGTAATCAATCCCTTCTCTTTGCGTAAATCCTTTTGCCACAAGTCGCGCTTTGTATCTTTCTACATTCCCTTGGGAGTCATGCTTTGTCTTGAAGACCCATTTACAGCCTACTGTTTTTGCTCCTTTAGGAATAATTTCCAAGTCCCAGACTTTATTAGTCTTCATGGACCTCATCTCCTCTTCCATGGCCTCAAGCCATTTTGAGGAATTTTCGCTTCTCATGGCTTCTTCAAATGAGGTGGGATCATCCTCCATTTGAAATTCCTCTGTATGATAAATCTGATAATCATCAGAAATAGCTGATCTTCTTACTCTTTGAGACCTCCTCGGGGCCTCCTCATTTGGTACATCTACTGTTTGAGGCTGCTGTTGCTCCCCCCCATCTGTGGCAATAGGTTCTATATGATCCTGAAGAACAGGTTCTTCATTCTCATTCATTGTTGCCACGGGAGAAACAATAACAGGTGCTGGCACCACAGTGTCTTGCACCGTCGGTGCAGCGACAGCAGGTAGTGTGAAAAATGGCTCTTGAATCATCGGAGTGGGCGCATACACCCGCTTCTCTTCAAGGTCAATCTCTCGAGCTACCATGCTCCCCCTCATCATGTCATCCTCTAAGAAGACAGCGTGTCTTGTTTCTACAAACTTTGTATATCTGTCTGGACAGTAGAAACGATAACCTTTTGACTTTTCAGGGTAGCCAATGAAATGGCAACTTACTGTTTTGGGATCAAGTTTCCCAAGGTTTGGGTTAAATACTTTAGCCTCAGCAGGACTCCCCCACACACGTAAGTGGTTTAGTGAGGGAACTCTTCCTGTCCACAATTCGTACGGTGTTTTGGGCACCGACTTACTAGGCACTCTGTTGAGAATATGAATGGCGGTTTTCAACGCCTCCATCCACAAACTCAATGGCAGTGTAGAATAGCTCATCATGCTTCGCACCATATCCATCAGGGTGCGGTTGCGTCTTTCAGCTACTCCATTTTGCTGAGGTTCGCCCGGCATAGAATACTGGGCCACTATGCCATTTTCCTGTAAAAACCTTGCAAAAGGTCCAGGAACTTGTCCATATGGGGTATGTCGACCGTAGTACTCCCCCCCACGGTCAGATCGGACTATCTTAATCTTTAAATCGTGTTGGTTTTCAACTTCAGCCTTAAATATCTTGAATTTATACAAGGCTTCATTTCTTTCTTTGATTGGATAAAAATATCCATAACGGGAGTAATCATCCGTGAATGTTATGAACGAGTCATAACCATCCACACTTTTCACAGGAAAAGGACCACAAATGTCTGTGTGAACAATTTGTAGAACTCCTGTGCTTCTTTTAGCGTCTTTTTTAATTTTCTTTACATATTTTCCTTTAATGCATTCTCTGCATTGTTCTAAGTCTGAGAACTCTAATAGAGGAAGAATTTCATTCTTAACAAGTCTTTCTATTCTCCCCCTTGAAATATGGCCTAAACGACAGTGCCATAATTTCGACGATTCATTATGAGTTCTCTTTCGTTTTCTGTTCGCATTCACAGGCGAGGATATACGCTTATTCACATCACATACGGAATTCACATTTTCACGAAGTGACAACAAATAAAGCTCATTCTGTAAGATGGCAAGACCAACACATTCTTTATTAAACATTATTTCACACTTGCCATTTCCAAAATTACAATCATAACCATCTTTGTCCAAATTTGAAACACTAATCAAATTCCTCTGTAAAGAGGGAACAAAAAGGACATCTCTGAGTAAAAGATTGGAGCCATTAGCTAACTCTAATGAAAGATCGCCAACGGCTTCAACTTCAGTTTGGACTCCATTTGCAACTTTAATGCATCTTTCTTTTCTTTGCGTAGTCCTCGTCGAACGGAATCCCTGTAATGAATTAGCAACATGAACAGTTGCTCCTGAGTCAATCCACCAAGTGGATTTCGAATATTGCACATACAGGGATTCATTTATGAAGGTAATAATGTTCTCACCTTTCTTTGCCATTATCATCTTTAAATAATCAGGACAGTTCTTCTTGTAGTGTCCCGTCTTCTTGCAGTGAAGACACTGATCTTTGTCTACAGCAAATTTGTTCTGTTGAGGTTGATGGACAGAGGTTTTTCCCTTGTTCTTTGAGAAGGATGTACTGTTGAAGTTCTTTTTCTTGTTATCCTTCACATAGTTGATAGATCCACCATGTGAGGATTTAATTCTTTCCTCCTCTTGCACACACATAGCTATGCATTTCTCTAAGTCCCATTTCTCGGGCTGCATGTTATAGTTGACAACAAAAGTGTCAAACTCTTTAGGCAAAGAAGCAAAAACCAAATGAATAAGGAACTCATCCTTGAGAGCCAAATCCATTGGTTTAAGCTTGGATGCAATATTGCTCATCCTCAGTATGTGCTCTCTTATGCCACTGCCACCACCAGAGTACCTTTCTGTCACAAGCTGTTTAATCAGCTGTGTAGCATAAGTCTTTGAAGAGCCAGTAAACTGGCTCTTTATCCTCTCAAGGTACTCTGTGACAGTGTCACACTCTGCGATTGAGCCCACAATAGCAGGCTCAATCGTGTTCTTTATCACAGCCAAACATTTCTTGTTGGCAGTGACCCACTTTTTATGATCAAGATCATATGACATCTTTATGGGAGCAAAGTCCCTCTGTCTGGTCTGCCAAGCAGCATCAGCCTCATTTTCGTCCCTCACCGGTGCCACAGGCTCTGTGGGACACGGTGTGGTGACTACCCAGTCCACCTCAGCCAAGATGAAGGCCAGGTCAATCTTTTTCTTTCATTCACCATAATTGTCTCCTTTGAGAACAGGGATATCCCTAATGTAGCCCATCAAGGAGTATCCTCCTGAAACCACAATCCATATACAGTGAGAACATTTAAACATTAATAACAGCAAAATTATATGCCTTATTTTCAACGTTGGTCAAAAATACGACATACAACTTTATTTATACATTAAATCTACAACATCATAATTATCTGGGATTTATCACTATTTTTCCAAAATTAAATTCTCCCGTTGGTTCGAATTTAATAATGAAAATCAATCAACATTAACTTTTGCAGCGGAAACTGTAATTATTCAAAATAATTCATTATTCAGAAGCATTATAACTGTACTTATATAATCTCTGGAAAAATTAACACGTTGGTGCAAAATTTTACAGAGATTTTGGTTCAATTTTCATTCAAATTCCATCAAAAAAATGCTTCTGAAATAACAGTTAAATTCATTTAACAAAAAATGCTGTTAAAACGGCCATTTTGGCCCATTTCTTCGCGGGGAGCCTGGCCCACCGCTGCCACCAGCCCACGAACACACGCGCTCGGGCCATTCCTCTTGCGGCCCATGGCCTCCATCGGCCCAACAGCCCCCACCCAAACAATCCTCCCGGCCTCATCACAGCCGTCCACCGGATCGGATGGCACAGAGTGATTTTTGGCCGAACAAAAACTGCCGCCCCCCAAACCCTAACCCTAGAGACCAAACATTTGAGCCGCCAGATCCGAAAAAAAAGGATCTGAAACCATGAGCGGCGGCGCATGGGCGCCCGCATGGCGGTGGGGGGGAATCCGGAGGGGCGGCGGCTCGCGCGACGCCCGCGCTCTCAAGCTGGGAGGTGGCGGTTCGCCCGCACGGGGCGGCGCGGCAACCAGAAGCAGCGCGGCGGCGGCCCGCGCGGGGCGACGGCGGCGCACGCGCCCGCGGAGGAGCAGCGGGGCGGGGTCCCGCGCAGTGGCGGCGGCTCCATCGGGAGGGCGCGGCAGCGCGCGGAGGGGAGCGGCGTCGCAACCTGCGGCGCGCGCACGGCCGGAGGCATCGGCGCGGCGGCGCCATCGGAGCCCGGCTAAAACCGTAAGCCCCCGATCCTCTTTGCCCGCTCTGATACCATTGTTGCCTTTTCTGTGCTTGGGGTTTAGATCTGAGAGGGAAGGGAGAGGGGAAGAGGGTACTGACCGTCGGAGGCATGGGAGGAAGACCCGGCCATCGCTGGTTCGTCGATGTAGTCTGCGCACGGGCAGCGACGGTTGGGGAAGAAGATGGTGGTGGCGGCGGCGTAGATCCGGCGACGTCGACGGCGATGTGCTTCCCGTCGCTGACTGCGCCCCCTCTCTGATCGGTTAGGGTTTTTCGGGTGAGGTTGTACGGCTCAGGCGAATCTCGTAGTCCGAGCCGCCGGCCCCCACCCCTGTATTTATTGCGCAGCGCGACGGGGGCCCATCAGCCAGTTGTTGGGCTGAGCGCCCCCGATCAGGGCGCATGATCAGGGTCCAGATTAGCCGTTGGGCTAATCTGGGAGAGATCAATCTAACAATTAAAAGTTTGCGATTGAACAAAAATACAATATAATGTTATTTTCTATCAAAGGCTGCGACAATTTTGAAAACAAATGTGAACGAATCTTATTACCATCAAATCTCTCTTACGAGAGGCATCGTAGTACCCAGACTTCATAATTGAGACTTTTCATCCATGATCAAGACTTTTCATCTATAATTAAGACCTTCCATTCATGATTGATTCAACATACTAAACCAATGACTTTTTTTTTCCAAATCAATATCTTTTCGAATTAATGAATGTTAATGGATTTGTCTGATATATTATACGTCATTGCACTTGCACGTATCTAAAAGCAATTTAAAGATAGGAATGTTTGGTTTCTAAATACCATGATACCTTATTTCCGCAACCTCTATATAGATAATCCAAAAATAACTAGAGAATCGAATATAAAACAAGCGAAAGAGAGAAAATAATTTGTATGGGACGACAGGGCACCCCGGCAGACACAAGGCAAGCAACGAGCAGTCGCTTCATCTCCCTCCCTTCGCCACCACCAGCAGGCAGCAGCAGAAGGGGAAAAAAGAAAAAAAGAGGAAATTGGAAGGGCCATCCAAAGGAAAGCTAGGGTTTTCGCCATGGGCATCACCCACCTCGAGCTCCCCTCCCCCTTCCATTCCCAATCTCTTCTAGGGTGAGCCTCCCCTCCCCTCCCCCGCATCTCGCATCCGCACCACAGGAGCCGCCTTTCCCCCGCTCCTTCTCCTCCATCCGAGGGTTTCCCTTCCCTTCCCCTCCATCGCATCGCTGCAACACCGACCGAGCAAGCAACCACCCGGCCTATCAGGTAGGGTTTGAGGCGAGAGAGAGAGAGAGAGAGAGAGGCGCTGGCGACGGCTCCGGCGGTCGGATAATGTGCATACTGTGCGCCGTCCAACGGTGGTCGCGGCGCGTCGCCACCATGCTGCCGTGGCTCGTGCTCCCGCTCATCCTCCTATGGGCGCTCTCCCAGCTCCTCCCCGCCGCCTACCGCTTCGAGGTCACCTCCCCGCGCCTCGCCTGCGTCTCCGTCCTCCTCCTCACCCTCTTCTGGTACGAGATCCTCCTCCCGCGCCTCTCCCTCTGGCGCGCACGCCGCTCCGCCCGCCTCCGCGAGGAGCGCCGCGCCCACGCCCTCGAGCTCCACAAGCTCCGCAAGACCGCCACCCGCCGCTGCCGCAACTGCAACAACCCCTATAGGGACCAGAACCCTGGCGGTGGAAAGTTCATGTGCTCCTACTGCGGCCACGTATCCAAACGGCCCGTGCTTGACCTCGGCCCTGCAGGGAAGGTCCCCACAGCGTGGCCTTGCAGTCAGGATTGGGCAAATGCTGCCGGTGACCCAGCCTACTGGCTTGATTTGCGGTGCTCGGCTGATAACTCATACTCGGGATTCTCATGGCGGTTGTTCCCGTGCTTTTGCGTGTCGTTCTGTAGGAAAGTTTTCAGGTTTGGATCGTCAGGGGCCGGCGAAGGCTTGGGCAGGGATGGTAAAAGGTTGGCAAAAGGAGGGGAGAATGGTGAAAAGGCTGAGGGGAGCAGAGTGGAGAAGGCGAAAAGGAAGGCAGAGGAGAAGAGGTTGGCGAGACTGGAGAGGGAAATGCTGGAGGAGGAGGAAAGGAAGCAGCGGGAGGAGATGGCAAAGCTAGTGGAAGAGCGGAGGAGGCTGAGGGATGAGAAAGCAGAGGCTGAGGAACGATCCAAAGGTGCAACCCCCATTGGGGAGAAGGATGCTAGAAAGGAAGCAGAACGGCGGCGGCAGGAGAGGAGGAGGAAGGATGAGAAGGATAAGGGGTCAAGCAAGAGCAATTCAGATTGCGAGGATATTGAGAGAAGAGCGGGCAGGGAAGGTGAGAGAAAGTGGGACTTCGATAGAAGAAACAAGCTAGAGAGGCGGGATGCAGCAAGAGTTGGGACAGAGGGCTATAAGGTCCATAACACTGAAGCTAACAATCAGGGTAGTAAGATAGTACAGGGCAGGACCAAGTACTTTGGCCGTATGACGGGAGGTCTGTTATCTTCTTCAAGAGGTTTTGGCGGTGGTTCCTTTTTTGGCAGAAGTGCTCAGCCCCCTGCTCCTCAAGTTAACAAGGTGACTAGACCACTTGTTACTGCAATTGACAAGAGTAATGCAGTCAAAAGAGATGTGCAACATGCAGCTGCACTGGCAACGGCCAAATCTGCTACTGGAGAAACCAGAAATTCGTGGGCTAATTTTCATCGACCTGTGAGTAACAAGGGCATTACTATTTTATTGTAAACTGTTATTATTATGACATATCATAAATTGTTTTCACCCCATTTTCCATCTTAATCTTTCAATTATTTGTATTATGCTCTATGCAGGTTAGTCCAAATATGCAGCCACATCCTGCCGGCGTTAAAAAGTCATGGCATCATCTGTTTAGTCGCTCCGCATCAGTGTCCCCTTGTCCTGATGTTTCTGCTTCAGCCCGGGAAAAGAACGGGCAGTCAGTACATAATGATAATGGAGCACAAATAAGCAATGCTCAAAATTATCTGGCTCAGTATCGTCCTCTGGACAGCAAAACGAGCCAATCCATGCAATCTCCAGGTTTTCCACCAGTGAACGGAGCACCTGCCAACAGGCCACTATCTCATTTTCCAGCTGGACATATGCCCTTCTATAATGAGGCAGAACCAACAGTATTGGAAGAACCAGAGCAATTTGAGGACCCGTGCTATGATCCAGATGCAATTGCATTGCTTGGGCCAGTTTCAGAGTCCCTAGACAACTTCCCTCCAGACTTGGATAGCAGGTTCATCTCGAGTGATGTGACCAAGGAACCACATGTTAGGCCTTCACCAATTGAGTCTCCTCTCTCAAGATCACAGACTGTTGAAGAAAAGCCTACTAAAACCTCACATTTCTCAATTGCAAAAGGGCCTAATGGCGCCATTTCACCTGAGGCTACCAAGGAACAAGGCACATGGCAAATGTGGAGCACACCATTGGTTCAGGATAGTTTAGGTCTGCGAGGTGCTCAGACAGAGTGGCTTCTACCAAACAGGAACCAATTTAACCATGGTGTCAGCCATTTGAATGGTGGAACACAAAGCCCCCTGGGTGATGCGTTGAATGACAATGATTTATGGCTGCAGAAAGCACCCTTCCAGCAATTGCCTCTTGATTCAGGGAGTCTGTTTGTTTCACATAATGTTTCAGAAAATGCTATACAAGATGACTTGGGTTTTGGATCTCCAATCAAATCAGTTCATGCACACCCCTTTGGACCACCTGGTCATTCCTGGTCCAAGTAAGTCTTTTCTGACGTTTTTTTTCCTCCAAATTTTCCATAGAAAAGACGCCTTTTATCCTTACCAATTATTTGACACTCTTAGCTTGACATAGAAACTTGGGTCATAACTCATAATCGTTGTCACCCTCCCCCCAGATGTTGACAATGATTGTTTTGCATGTGACTATGTAAGTCTAATTGCCATTCAGGTGGTCCAATTCTCTACCAACTATAGCTTCATGTAGTATCAATACATATAAGCACCAAAGCTGAGGAATTCATATGATATTCTTCTGTCATGCATGCTGATATACATAAAGTTTGTGTGCACATGCACATGTGCGTGTGTATAACTTTTGAAGTTCATTATTAGTTTCCAACCAGGACATTTATAGTTTTACCGAATAGATAACCGAGAGGAAATTAAAAGTGGAGTGCATTGTCTTGCTATGTAGTACAACCAAGTGCTTTGATTTCTACATTATGGCAAAGTTCTTTTCGGCTTGTAGCTCCTCTCAAACAAACAAACGGGACGGCTTCCCCGCCGCTGTTTCGAAGCGACTTATTGGTACAATATTTTTTAGGTAGTTTATCGGCATTCGGTTCATTCACATAAACGCTCGCACTAGTGTCAAAAACCATAAGTTGCAGTTACAAGCCATATGCTGCAGCCGAAAAGAACCCACCCTATGCTGGTATGAGCCTCATCTTGTTGTATTGTGAGACCTATGTAACAGAGGCGGTAATTGGATGATCCTTTTGCCTTGGAACTAGGAAGCACCAGTAATCTTTTAATGATTAGTTGGATTTTTTATATGTATTTTGTTTATGAGAAATGTGTTACATCCTTGATGATATGATATTAACAGTTATATCGGCTAGTGGTTCATGGTGATGGTCAACTCGCATCCTAAACTTTTAGCTAGCTAGGATTGCACCTGGTCTGGTTTACATGATCATGATGTGTTCCACTGAGTATGATAACTGAACCGTCAGCTAAGAATTTGTTTCAACAGTGTCGTAGTTATTTTTTTTTATTACTAGGAAAAATTTACTCCAGTGCTGTTTTCAGCTATGTAGCATGGACACGGATACGTCGACACGACACGACAGCGACACGGGAATTCGCCGTTTTCCCAAAAAGACCAATACGGCGACACAACTATATATATATATTTAAATAATAAATAAATTATATATATATGTATTATTTTCTATGTTTCTACATTGTTTGTATTTTCCTCCTCTCTAGCACTAGAATTAGCGGCTTCCATTGTTCTAGAATGATGAAACAGGCAATCAAGCATAAGTTACAAACTTACAATTACAATGACATGGATGTGAATAATAATTTATATCAACCGGCTTGAGCAGGACATGGATGGGAATAATAATCTAGTGAGTGACTGGGTGGTGGCTTTCATTAACATCAAGATTTCATTAAAAGCACCAGTCACCACCGGCCTTCGCTGGCATTTTTATGCCTTGTCACCAGTCACCACCGGCCTGACCAAGTGAGCAGGAAATCTCAAGATAAAAGCCACATACCTCGGTCGGCGACGCGCGGGGAGGCAGCAGCGGCGACGCCGGGGAAGCACAGGGAGGCAGCAGCGGAGATGCCGGCGACGCGTGGGAAGGCAGCAGCCGGTGGAGCGCGGGGAGGCAGCAGCCGGTGGAGCTCGGGGAGGCAGCAGCGGGGACGCCGGCGACGCGCAGGGAGGCAGCAACCGGCGGCACACGGGGAGGCAGCAGCCGGTGGCATGGTTCAAAATCCCAGCGGTTACCGGCCGGTAACCGCCGGTTACCGGTTTTACCGGTGGAGACCGGTAACCGAAAAACCGGCCGGTATGATTTTTTTGATTTTTCGAATTTTGGCCGGTTTTTTTCCGGTTTTCCGGTTACCGGCCGGTTTTTCCGGTTACCGGCCGGTTTTTCCGGTTACCGGTTTCAAAATATCTCAAAATTCAAATTTTGATTTTTAAATTGTGAGCGGTTTTTTACCGGTTTTTCCGGTAACCGGCCGGTAACCGCCCGGTTACCGTTACCGGCCTCCGACCGGGATTTTTTCCGGTTCCGGTTTTTGGAACCTTGGCCGGTGGAGCGTGGGGAGGCAGCAGCCGGCGGTGCGTGGGGAGGCAGCAGCCGGTGGAGCGCGGGGAGGCAGCAGCCGGCGGCGCGCGGGGATCTCTGTCAGATCTGGTAAGTACTCCGTCTCCACCTCAACGCAACGGTGCACGGGAGATGCGGGAGCTGGCGGAGCACGGGCGATGCGCGCGCTGGCGGGCGACGGGGACGAGCGCAAGTGGTGGTGTGGCGCACGCGTGGGGGATGGGAGAAGTGTGAGTGCGGTGCGGCGCTCGGGAGGCAGCAGCCGGCCTAGGGTTAGGGGCAGGGAAGTCATGGGCCGGCTGTTCTGGGCCTGCTCCTGGGCTGGCTGTGTCCTGGGCCGTGTCCGACTCGTGTATTTATCGTGTCCGACACGTGTCGAGAATTTTAACAATTAAAATTAATTTCAAAATCGCCCGATACGTCGCGGACACGTGTCCGTGTCGTATCCGTGTCCGACACGTGTCAGACACGGATACGGCGGTTTGGACGCGTGTCGGTGCTACATAGGTTTTCAGTGTAGTCTGTGGACTCTTTAAGGTAGTCTAAGTCTGTAGCATGAAATACAAATCAAATATTGTTTAAGAGGTTACTGAAGCGTTTGACAGCCATAAGTCTTTGTACGTGGAGTCATGGAATGAGAAGTCTGGAGTGGATAAACACATTGGATACATGATACTGTGTTAGGATGCTCACTGTCACTGCAATGAATTCACTGGTCATCGAAGACTTAAAAATTCCAGCATGTGCACTCCGTGTTATCTATCACAGATTGTATGGAATAGGTTGTATGGTTTTTTAACAAGTTTTTTAAATTATCACAGTGCCTAGTAGTAGGATGGCAGATGAACCACCATTATGGTGGGATGAACCACCGCCACTAACTCCTTTTAAGTAGTAGAGATCTGGTCTAGAATAGTTTTTAGTTTTCAAAACCTTGGGTCAGTATTGAAGCTATTTTAACTTATAAGAGAGTTTTTTCTGTGGTGTCTTTCCTTATATGTTTAAAGATTTAATCACTTAGTTTGGACAAGTATCTTCTGGATTCAACTTGAGGTCAAAAGACACTAAGCCAGTATTTATATGATGAGAGTTATGGAGGTCTGGTCGGTTATGCACCATCAATGCAATTTACTAGGTTTGACGTAGGTTCTCTGGCTCTCTGCATTGACCAGCTGAGATACAAGGGCTTGAGATGTGTTAAGATAGAATGATATATGTTATGCACTTGTGCTTATTTTCTCCAACACTTGACACTGCCAAGAATCATCACCATTCATTAGTTTTTGCTTACCTGTTCTGTTTGGTGGGTCAAATAAAAATACCAGGATTTGTAAAATGTAAATGTCAATTGTCATGTTCATCATTTGAATGTGAGGCTATTTGTTGTTCAATAGATAATGTTCATCTTTGATTGTTCTGTAAGTGCTCTACTGCTATACTGAGACAATAACATTACGGCTAAACTGAGACAATAACATTACCTTTAAGCAGATTAGGACCATTAGGTCTTTTGTTCGCTGTTTAACTATTTTAGTCAGATCTTACATGTTCATGGCCTCATCATTGGGAGTCCTTGTAAATCCTTCGAATCTTCACTCTTTTACCATGGCCTTTTCGCCTTTCGGTGTTTTGGCTTGAAGTACTGCAATTTCACCTGTTGTAGGAAGAATTGTGTAGCTCAAGTAACTGAGCCTTACTGGCATTTTGCAACTGGTTGTTGATGTTGAAAAATGTTCTAGGCCAACAAATAAAAACGTGTACTACCACTAATGTTCTTCATTTCATTGAGAGCTATTAAGTAATAATGTGTTATTCATTTTCATGGTAGTATCGTACTTGGTTGATAAAATGTAAATGGTGAAAGCTCATGACTTGTTTGGTTATGATTTATGCAGGGAGGAACTGGTGCTGAGTGGACCTCAGGAAGCTGGTCAAACTAGCTTACCAACCGGGGCACATGTTGGAGGCATATTTCCAACTAATCCTGATGTACAATCTGTTTGGTCGTTCAATCAAAAAGAGACAACATAGAACTTGTTATAGAATCAAACGTGGAGCCAAGGCATCCTTGCCTCCTTTCAGTGTAGGGAGTTGAGATATGTTGAATTGTATTTGTATTCCGTGATGCGAATGATAGTCGTTTTATTTAGTATCACTTACCTGTTAACATGCGTCCATGCATTGCATTGGGCCTCTCACCTGATGTTTTGGCGCATTTCGCCCTTTATGTATTCAATGCACAATGGGATAGGAACTCACCATGCACAGGCATTGTTTCGCCCTTATCTTTGTAGTGACTAGTGATATCATCAGATTACTGGATCGATTGCTGCTAACATTGTCTTTTGTGTGCGGATATTGAGTCTTGAGCTTGAGTGGGGGTTGGTGGTTTCCAGTGAGATCTTGTTACTGTTAAGTCTGCTGAGTCATGTATATATGGAGGTGGTTTCCTTTTTTCAAATGCCCTGGATGGAGTTGGGGGGAAACTAGGATGAAGAAATCAAGGGAAAAAGATGGTGTTGTGGAACAAGTGCTGTTCGCATTAACTGCTTTTGGTGCATCTTATCCGGTAAACTCTTTCCCCTTTCTTTTTGTTGTCATCTCAGTGTTGGAAGGTGGCGTTGCAGATTTGTTAATCTGCATGCTTATCTTTGTATCAGCTTAATTGACAAAAATCAATCCAAAGCTGTGTGCGCAACCATGAGTTGCAAGTGGTCACTATTCCAGCATGTCCCCGTCTTTTGAAGGGGGCTAGCTAGGTCGCCCGTCTCCCCGAAAAATGAGCAGGTGCTTGGGAACCAAAGGGTGACTGACTGGATCGGATGGAATAGAAGGAAGCTGCTTTCTATGATCCTTGCGTAGCCGGCCGCCAGCCTTGGGATGTTGTGTTGGACAAGCGTGCGTGTAGGTCCTGTTCTTTTTTTTTTTAATGGTTTTCTTAGCTTCTTCGAAAGTCAAAAGGCCAAACATCAAAACAAGCAGATTCTTCATCTGACGTCTTGAGCTCAAAACTGTATATGTTATTCACGTTGGCGTCTTCGTTATCTGCTGCCACGTTAAAAAATATAATTAAAAGCGAATTCGACGCTGAATAAGAAGATGAAGAAGAAATCATCAGTGAGCATGACAAGGTTACGACACCAAGTGCATTGTTGGAGCTGTTCAAGGTGGCATCGACATCGGTGCATGACTTTGCAGAGTTGATCACTAGCCTGAACGAGCCGGTGACCACAATCTATGTACCTGCAGATGTGCATGGCTGGATCCCGGAGCACTAGCTAGCCAGCTAATTAACGATCGCTAATTGTGCTCACCACTAGTTGGTAACCACACATGGCTTGCAGTTGCAGATGCTGACTTTTCCATCAAACAGTGGCATTGGACTGATGATTGAGCGTGTGTCACTGCTCCTTCTTTCTTCTTCTTCTAAGTAATAGTGAAATTTTCTTGGCACAGCTTCCAGAAGGCCATTGCTTCCCAAAGGAGCAGCAGCTAGTAGTATTTGCCACACGCCATGGAAGAAAACATGGACACTGGGCCCACTGAACAGACAGGTGAAATGAAACAACCTTCAAGCCAAGGAAAAAAGGGTCGATGTCCTGCCTGCACGGCCGGACTTGTTTAGAACAAGGAAAGTGAAAGGCATTCTTCGTTTTAGGCAAGGATGCCCAGGACTTTTGACATGAAATGGGCTATAACTTGTACGTAAATAATACAAAATTTCTGTTTCCAAACAAGGCACGAGTGACAGACAACCTTACGTGAGAACAAGTAACTTTGGAGCTCTTCCATTCAGGAGCGGCAAGCATGGTCATTCTTAATGCAGCATGTATGTTATTCTTATTAGAGGTTTTCGGTTATATACCATCAAAATGTACCTACTTTAGAAATATACTATAAAAAACCAATTCACTTTAATACCACCGAAATTTCCACAAATTCACCGATATACCACTCTGTTAGAGAAGACATCCAACTACCGTTGGTTTACACATGTTTGCATGTGAGGAGCACTCTTTGACAAAACCTCCTAATCCTGCATGTAATAGTTTAGACACTCAAATAAAAAAAAAGCAAAGATTGAGATAAGCAAGTGGAAAACTAGAGAAGAAAGAACAACAAAGTGAAAATTGAGGGAAAAAATGATTTCTAGTTTTCAATTATCAGGACCACCAACCAATTGGGATGAGCGGTGCATCAAAACCACCACAGAGCATAACATCCTGAAAGATTAGGAACAAGATCAAACAAAATGTTACTCACTTGTAGAAGAGATCATGCAAGCATGAAGTTACTTACAACTTCCCCTCTTCTGATATGGTTTGCTACATTGAGGATACATAAATTACTGGTGGCACAAGCAATGAAAATAGAATAGTTCAGCCCCATCCAGCCCTATGAATCATAGAAGATATGAGCCATCAAGAACCATGATCGCTGTTAACTTACAAAGTTATGCAAAAGAATGAATGATAGATCATATTGCACCAGATCCATTGCAAGTATTGCAGAGCCCATATTAGTAGTTGCAAAAGGAACACATAATGGGTTCATTTTCTTGTAAGAGACCCTCAATGCTTCAATTGCATCATTAAATAACTGCTTGATATTGCATAACTTGGGTAAAATTATGGATAACGGGTATCTACAAGGCAACAGCCATGGTCATTTCTACAAATCGTGATAACTTTCATTTACACCATTGTCTACTTAAGTTAGCACATACAACAAACAAACAATAGACAAAAGAGGCGGGCAAGTAGCATTGTTAAGTGCCAACTTGCTACCCTGTGCCGTTGGTGCACAACTTAATTCACGCTAAGAAAGTAAAATTATTGTACGACTATAGTTTGTCTGCTAATTAAAGAGACATGCATCAAAACTTCAACCGAATGAAACTAATGACTCGGCATGATCCATCATCAGGGGCCTGTATGCGCAAAGCAATGGGGGCAGATTATACTAGCTGGCCCTCGGGGGGCTACTGCACATGTGCCACCACCTGTGCTCTTGCCTCAAGGGCTTTGTTCCTGACGACGCTTTCACGGAGCGTTGCGATGGTCGGGGCAGTGCTGAGTGAGGTGTTCACCTTGGCCGTGCACCTCGCACCAGAGCCCTGCTGTTGTCCGTCATCATGGCCCTATCCTCCATCATCTTGGGCCTGTCCTCCGTCATCGCATGCCCATCCTTCATCATCGCGGGCCAGTCCTCTTCCGTGACCGTGGCCTCTGTGGCCACTCCATTGGCTGGCCAAAGGTTTATTACCATGTCCGCCACCCTCGATGTCAAGGACGCACTTGGGACATTGACCCTTGTTCTGCTTGCGGCTGGAGTTGTCCTTTAAGGGATCAGTCGTTTGCTTTGCCTCGGAGGCATCGCCCCGGCGTCACTGCACATATTCTTCTGCCCTTGCGTGCTCCTCCATCTTGTCGAAGAGCTTTATGACCATATTTATGGGCTTGCGCGCATTAAACTCGGCCAACGATCCCGGATGAAGACATTGTATTGTTGTATTGATGATGATGGTCTCATTTATGTCCTTGACAACGGACTTTGGCGAAGCATTTAAAATATTCTAAAAGCTTCTTGGAAGGCTTCTGATTGATGGTGAAAAGCTGGTTTGCATCCACCTGTTCGACATAATTTACCTGGAAGTTGTTGTACATGTGGTCCCAAATTTTCTCCCATGCATATATGGATCCCGGCCCAATGGTGAAGAATCAAGAAAGCACTATCCCTTGAAGGGCGAGCAGTAATCCCTTTGTCTTTGTCGAGTCATCAGCCCCCCGCTGCTTCGATGGTCGTCTCATAGACGCATATGATCCGTATCGCCCTTGTACGGTTTGACCATGGGCATCTTGAAGTCTTTTAGCCACGCGGATAGAGGAGACTCTGGGTGCACGCACGGGAGTGTGTTGCGGGTGGTGGTAGGGGCCTTACGGCTGTCTGCTCTTTTGACGGCGACCTCCACGACCGTCACCATAGGTGCTTGTTGACTCCAAGCCTTTTGCATCTCCCGCATGGCCACTGGAGGTCTGCTAACTCACGTTGCAGCGTTCCAAGGGCTACCACTAGAGTGCCCTCCATTGCACGAGTAGTGGGGTCTGCTGGTGCAGAGGCACATGCGGCGAGGTTGTTAACGATGACGGCTTGGGCACTAGAATTGCTAAGCATGTTGGTGCGGTGAGCGTGGTGGTTGACGACTGGGCCAGCGAGAGCGTCGAAGTCGACGAACGCATCGGCGTGGGCTCCAAGGCCACTTTGACGTACTGGCGTGGGCGTCGGGGTCGATGGTCTTGTTGGTGCGGGAGTCTAGGTCACTTGATGTGTTGGTGCGGGCTCCGAGGTCGACGGATGTGCCGGTGCAAGTGGTGTCGTCGACGGACGTACCGACGCGAGCGGCGTCATTGACGGTCATGCTTGCGTGATCCTCGCTGCCATGGGTGTAAAGGTCCTTGGACCACCGAACCTTGTGTGCCAGCCTCGGCGGTTGCTGCCGCCGCGCTTCCCTTTCGCTTGGCTGTTGCCGTTGCTTTCTTGGGCGCCATTGCTTCTCTCAAGCTTGTAGCTTACTTGTTGTCCTTACGAACGGCGCCAATTGTTGTGGTTACGAACCAAACAGTAAGTGAGGTCATTAATAGAGTGAGTGTAGAAAATGAGTTGGCTTGACCCTTTCCGTTGCCAAGGCTATATATATACATGGCCATAAGGTCTTATTACAATGATATCCCCACAATGACCTACTATACCAGAGGTATATGTGTCTTTTTTATATATCTTATTAGGTATCTTGATTCAACATACCGAATGGATATAAGACACCCCTTCAATAATAGCCTTAGTTTGTTGGTAAATAGCCAATTATTTCTTATTATTATTAATACAAAAGTTTGGTGGTGGTGCGTGCTAGTCAAAGCGAAGAATCTCAACCCACCCAGCCCAACCACTCCTCGCTAATCCGTTTCTTTTCCTCCCTCCCCAGTTACCAAACGTATCACCAGAGCCCAGCAAGGACAAGGCGAAGCCAGGAGAAATCTTGATCCCCAAAGGCAAGGCTCCTGATGATTTCCTTCCATCTTCCACCATTTCTCGATTCCAATTCCATCGATTGATTCGGCAGAAATGTGCCCGCTGAGGGTGATACTCATCTTTCTCTCCGCCACCATCGCCGGATTCTTCCTCATCCGTGGCCTCAAGGCCGACCCCGACTTCCAGCACGACGCCGACGGCGACAATGGCTCAGAATCCCCCACGGCCCCACTGCCCCTCCATTCCAAGGTCCCCTTTTTCTAACCATTCTTACTCGTTCCCTCCCCATATTCTTAGCTCTGTTATCTTGAACGTTTCTTGCGTCCGCTCGGGACCTTGCTATAGCAACTCTGAATGCTACTGCTGCTGCTAATAGCCCTTGATATGGCGGCGCAAGTGCCAAATTTCCAGTCCATGTTGTCGCAACATACTACAACATTAGGTCTTTGCACCTCAAATCAGCTATCCGCTCTATGTATCATTCTCTTCTGCCACTGCTGATATGATTCATAGCTAACTTTTCCCCTCATATGCGTACAAGGAATTCAGCAGTTTTTTCTTTGCACATTCATGACCTCAGTAAAACTGCTTAATGATGATTTAGCACCGAAACTTTCATCTCGGTTGCAACTCTGTCATGTTTCCAGACTAAATTACAATCACTTTGGTTGTTAGTTCATACACATGCTATGGCTTAGCTACTCTTGTCATTTCTTTTTGGAATAGGACTACCTCATTAACAACTGTGACGCATGCAAAACAAAAGGCTGGCGATATGTGACTTTGTACATACACAGCTACATTTTCACTCGTTTTTGTCAGGCTTACACTACTTACACAAATACTTGAGTGGGCCTTGATAGCCTTTTACTAATTCAGAGCCTGGAGGATTTTGATTTTTTTTTTCATCAGAGACTTTAGTATAGGAAGGTCAGACAAGCGCTCACACCATCCTCAACTCTCACACCAACATACTATAACCTATGGATACATCTTTTTGATGTACTTGTCCAAATTTATATACAAAGTTAACGGCATAGACTTATCTGGAGTATTATGCAAATATGAGCTGATTTAAAGTGTGATGGTCCAAGTATTTAAAAGTTACATTATACATGATAAAAATATAGTTAACCTAGCTACATGTAAGGGTACACAGTCAATAGCTAGTTGGCAAGACTCCTTTGATTTAAGATTAAACCATGAAATAACACGGTTTTCCATTGTGTCCAAATCTGCAACTCAACCTTTTCATTGATTCTTTAATTATAATTGGTCTTTGGACTGAAGAAGAATTTTGCGTGCAAATGTAGGTTGGATCGGCCATGAAAACAGGATTCTGGGCAATGGTGGACATGGCTAGCGGGCAGTACCTTTGGCGGACCCTTGTTTCACCACCGGCAAAATGTGAATCTGAGAAGGCGCGGTGATGAACTTTTTCTGTGGTGGTTACATGTTGACGCTGATGTGTAATACGGTGGCAATTGTAATATAGGGATTATATGTCAAAGTAAATGTGCAAAATTGTTCATGTTTGAGCCTTGAGTTGTAATTGGGGAAATGTGGGGAGTATGGAATATGGACATGAGATTTGGACTGAATTTTGCGCATGTTGTCGTTCCACTAAATTCATGCATAAATGTGTGACTTGAAGCATATGACAGGTGTGTACCGTTCTGGGAGTTTCTGAGAAGGTTGATTGGACTGTATGCATTTGTTGAAATGATGTTCCATCATAGACTTCTTCATTTTCCAAGCAGTGTGATGCTACTCGTAAGAGACAATCTTGTCATGGCTGATTATTAGAGTATGTTTGTTACTTTTGTGAAGTGTATCTTGTTCTTGCCATCCGTGATGATAATGCGCGTATTTGATGAAAAGCACGGTAGTTACACACTGGAAAACTGTTCAACGGCCACGGCCAAGTGTATGCTTCAGGGGCATGGATTGCGTATATATTCGGCAAAATCTGAAGCATCGGTCCTTAAGAGGCAGCTTGCAGGTAAAATTTAAAAAAAAATTGGCCAAAACCATGTTTTATACATAATTTAAATTCAAAGTAGCAAGCGAACGGCAGCGAGCGCTAAGTATTGTTTAAACAGATCGGCTCTAACCAGATCGCCTACAAGGGGGGGGGGGATCCTGGGAGGAAGTGTGCGACGACGGTTGGGCCACTAGGGCCGGCAAGACATGACGCGCACGTCAACAACAGCAAAAGTGCATCCTTATTTTCAGGTTCTAAATCACATATTTCCAATTCAATAAATTTTTCTACATTATTTGAGATGTTGTTTCTACTACGAATAATTTATACTTTGATTTTTACTATTATAGACCTCTACTTTTCTATTGAATAATATTTTATATTAATTCTGAACATCTATCCTAAAAATCCTAATTCCGCCGCCGCGCTGCGGTGCTTGTCATGGCCATCGCCGAGGTCGTCTGCGCCCTGCGAAGGCGCCGACGTTATTCATCGAGCAGCTGCTGGAGAGGCATACCCGACGTCCCGTACCAGCAGCTACCTGATCAAGGAAAGATGATACTTCAATCATCTTTGTCGGTGAAAGTGAAAGGTCGCCGTGCGTGGTACGCATGGCGAGCTACGAGCACAAGGATTGCGTCGCTAGACGGCTGCGCAAACACAGCACCTGCATGCCCGCCTTACAGAGCAACGGTAAACATGGTGTAGCTTTCCCCCCCTTTTTTTGTGTGCTTACAAGGCTGTGACTGTGATGCTAGCTATGGATCAAGTCTAAAGATCGACAAGCACTTCAGTTCATATATACTTCTCTCTGATCGTTTGTCGAATACATGTAATTCGTTAAATATCTGTATTTATGTCTGATGTTCAACTGCTTTGAGGTATATATATATATATATATATTTTAGAAAACGCTTTGAGGTATATATATAATTGGATAGAAGTCAGTCAGATGTATACCGTTGCCTCGTCGGTTTTAATCCTTGGAATCTAAATGTTGAATGGTGATTGATTATATTGTTAAGGGAGGGAAATATGATCATAATGGTGATATTGCACGCTTGGGAATTAAGGACAATCTCTAGGGCCAGGGGTGTAGTATCCTGCTGATAGCAAACACGTTAAGTGAGTAGATGCATATAAAATTGTTGCCGTGTAAGTTGGGAAAATATGCTCAAACGATGTAGGGTTGGTGTGAACATTATAATTATGGGTTTATCAGTTAAGTGTCCTCAGCATTTTATTTTGTAGCTATCTTTCATGTTAAAGTAGTTCATGTATCCACCTCCTCAATATTCTCAAGAGAGGATTAAAAGGATAATCTGCACATGCATTTCGACATTTAGAAATTGGAAAGGTGGCTGCAATTTGATTTCGAGGTTACCTTCTTTTTCGAAAAGATTTGGTTAAAAATTCATTCTAATTCATTTACCACTTTTCCTCTCTTGCCTTGAGGCCAGCAGTCAGCGCACAGCCACTGGGACCTTCATCCTACCAGACCCACAGGCCACAACGCATCACAAATCCTTGTCTCTCTGCAAACTTTTGACTTTGCTGTTCCCAATGCCAATGCCATGTCGATGTTCTTGCCCTACATACCACCACCACCACCACCAATGCTCCTTCTTTCCCTTCACTTTGCCACAAGACTTCGAAATACTTCGAATTTGTTAGGCATGGCAAGTCTCCATCGCTCAACATACATCAAGCATTCCACACTCTCAGCTCAGGTACTATTACTCTTCTTGCCCTTCATGATCAGCCGATAATTTTGTTCCTTCCTAAGGTTTATCTTGTAATTTGTTGATTCCATGAGCACAGATACTTCAATCGCTCTCCGATTTTTGCTGTTTAGGGGGATTTTTTTTATCAGTAATCCTGCTGAACTGACATTACCCTCCACTTGTCGACTTATTTGTTTGATAAAATTCTGAAAAGCTAAGTCGTTAATCTGAAGCCTTTGTTGTTTGTCCAACAGCCAAAAGTTCTGTGCTAGATCTTATCCTGCTCACTCATATCCTTATGCGAGCATCCACCAGCTTGCTCCAATCTAATAGACTGCGGTGTCTGAACTCTGAATTTATTATACTCTTGTCCAAGACAGTGGAGATTGAACACAAGATTTACATGTCTCCAAGATTGAACACAAGAACTCTGATATAACACCACAAATTGCATTCACACTGCTCCGCTCATGGTGTAAAGATGTTGTTCTACGCGGAGGAGTAGATGGAGAGCGTGGCTGCATTTGGTGGGAAAGAAGAAGAGAAGCTCACTACTGTTGCATTCACCGTCACGCCGGGATTCAAGATCGGTGACGCGGTGGTCGCCTGCAGGGTGTTTCTGTGTCATCCAGACGACTGCGCCATCAGTAGAAGCACTGCTGACCCGAAATTCAGGTAGTAGCTAGCTTATAAGTCCGTACACTTCCTTCTTCTTTTGCCCATGCAGTTGTACCACGAGTGTTTGCATACGTACATGTCTGGAATCAATGATCTAGGCGCCATTCATTCTGGCTTTTTTGGGCTTGTCTTCTGGCTGTTTGTTATCTTTTTCTTGGTCATTCAGTAAAAGAAAAATAAGAAAAACAATGTTATATCTCCATAGACAATATAAAGGAAAAAAAAGTAAACAGCAAAAAAGAAGACTGAAATTAAGCAGCCAACACATTTATTCTAGCTTCTTGAAGCCAGAATGAACGGCTCGCCTTGCTCCAACCGGCTTAAAAGCCTTTGGTTTCTGGCTTGTCAGGCGCCACTTGAAACGTGTCAATTTCTTAATTCGGCTCTTTTTGGCTTTTTGATTTTTCCCTTTTATTTCTTTCCATTGTCTATGATGATACGATGGTGTTTTCTTTCTTCTTTTTTATTTTTTAATTGAATGACTTAGAAAAATTAATAGATGCTATAGTGCAATTTCAGCAAGAAACCAAAAGCTGGCAATCTGTTGGAGCAGTCCCTAAGTCAGCTAGGACATAGCTGTGCTTGAGGGGCCGTGGTCGAGGGGCCATAGCCAAAGCCAGAAGCTGAAGTTGGAATGAACGGCTCGCCTTGCTCCAACCGTCTTAAAAGCATTTGGCCTCTGGCTTGCGAGAAACCGCTTGAAACATGTCAACTTCTTAATGTTAGCTTTTTTCGACCCAGACTGCATATATATATGGCCACAAGACCTAATTACAATAATAGCCCCACAGTGTAGTACTATGTCAGGGCTATACACGTCTTTTTACATGCTTTATTGGGCCTTTAGACCCAGCAAGTTGAATGGATCTAGGTAGGGCCACCCCTACAACAGTGTATGTTTCATTTGAATTGTTATATATAAATATATACTCTAAAACTGATATTTAAAAAAAAATACAACATAATTTGGATTAAATTTGTGAATTTGAAATCATGGTGCCTAGACACCATGGTGCCCCATTTCAACGTCCTATATATATGTATGTGTATATATGTATGTATATATGTGTGTGTGTATGTGTATATATGTATGTATATATATATGTATGTGTGTATGTGTATATATGTATGTATATGTGTATATATGTATATTTGTGTATATGTTTATATATATGCATATGTATATGTATGTATAAGCATGTGTACTGCAGTACGTAGCCACGCAATTCTGTAGGAAATTTGGCTAGTTACCAACGATAGCAGTATTCCAATAATATATTGCAATATCTCTGCTAGCTAGCTGCACTACTTGTGCAGTTGCATGACAGCAGTATAGTACTTAATTACACATCGCCAAATAAAACAATCTCCAGAAACATGCACTCGATCCATGCATCCAAGATTCTGTGGCCATGCATTTCGCATGCATATGGATGATCCAATATAATCGTGCACTGCACCAGCTAGCTAGCTGTACACGAGGCAAAAAATTAACCACAAACATACCAAGCTTCAATTTGGTCAAAACATACAGTGGTGCTTGTCCTTGCTGGTTCTCCGGCGGTGGTCGGCGCCACGTGAGGATGACGACGACGAGGAGGGGCCGTAGCAGGGGAGGCGGAAGCCGATGTCCTCGACGGCGCCGACGGTGTTGAAGAAGAGGCGCTTGTTGAGCTCCTCAACCAGCGTCCGGTGCAGAAGCTGGCTCCGCATGTCCACCATCGACCGGTTCCGACTCAGCGTGCGACGATCGTCCTCACGGCTCCCACGTCCACGGTGCCGCCGCCGGCCGGACATGCTGCACCGGCGCTGCAACTGGTGTGCGAGCGTCTCGTACTGCTCGCCCTGATCAGCTCTGTTTCTTGGGCTGCTGCTGCTGCTCTCTCCTTGTCCGAACCTCGTCACCCTGACCTGCCCCGTCTTGTCCGCTTGGGCGTCGTCGTTACCTGAGCAGTAGTGCAGAGCGGCGTACTTACCACCGGAGTGCACCGAGCTCATGTCATCCTCGTCGCTGCTTAAAGGGTAGCAGTGGTAATCTACACCGACAATGTTCGTCCACAAAAATGTCATGGCTCAACAATAGAGCATGCGATGCAATGCACACAGATGAAGATGCAATGACAAACAGATAGCTAGGTGTTGAATCATGTTGTCCTTTCATCTCATCGAAGCTGATACATGTTCTATTTAGATATATCCATGCCAGATACTTAGCTGTGTGTAGAGGCTGGAACCTCGTTCCATTATCTAAAAATATCCATGCCAGATGGGATGATGCTGACACGACCTATCTATGCTTTTTATCCGTCTAAGAGAATGCAAAGAAATGACCCATACGTAACATCCCAAATTTTGCAACCAAATTCTCGAGCACGAAAATGCGGGATTTTAAAAATAATATTAATGCATGCTGGTGTTACTTGAATTTTTGTAGATTATTTGAAGTTATATCGACTTTTGAAGTTCACAAAATCAATTAATAAAATACAAACTTACGTAAAAGCCATGAAATTTGAAAAAAAAAGAAATCTGAAGTCAAGTTGCTAAACCAAAAGTTGAATTGAAATTTGATTTTGAAAAGGAAAGGGAAAACAAACCAAATAAAAACCCTAAAATCCTTTTGGGCCAAAACCTAACCCAGCCTAGCACATCTCCTCCTTTTCTTTTTCCTTCCTCCTTTTCTTTTCCCTCCTAAGCCGGCCCATTTCTTTTTTTCTCCCTCTTCTTGGCCCAGCAACGCCTGACCCGTCTACTCTTTCTTCCCCATGTGTTGTCGACGCTGAGCTTACATGTTGTCTCCCATTTGATTTGTGATTTTTCACAAATTTTACATGGGCTTTGGTGGATAGGCCTCAGGCTACAGCCTATATAGCCCGAGGTCTGGTTCCGCCACTAACCTCACGCTGAGTAAATGTTAGTGGGAGTTATTGGAAAGGCCTTGTGATGAACCTCTTCATCGCATGCCAATAGTAGCATGTATGACAATATAAGTTAGAACATCACTTGTGAGTAATTTTGTACGGCCTCTGTAAAGTGAAAATTATCTGAATAGTCGAGCCCACGGTCATGGGCGATGCATGAGAACTTACTTAATTAGTCTCAACTTTTATAAAACAGTTTGTGGGAGGGATGAATGGCTGGGTAGCAGCTTGAAGTTTTGATTTGGCCTGATAGTAGCCAGTGGAAAGTGTTGAAGTATAAGTGAATTGCCCATCTTTTCTCATCAGCTTAAGCTTTTGGGTGAACTGGTTGGTGCATGAAACTCAATATGGTATCAGAGCCAAGAGGTCTTGAGTTCAAGACCTAGCTCACGCAATTAAAAAAACAATTGCAGTCCACTTCTATTCCACGTATTAGGCCTAAGGGAGCCTACACGTGAGGGGGAGTGTTGAAGTATAAGTGAATTGTCCATCTTTTCTCATCAGCTTAAGCTTTTGGGTGAATTGGTTGGTGCATGAAACTCAATAACTCAAAAGCTTAAGCTAATGAGGAAAGATGGGCAATTCACTTATACTCCAACACTCCCCCTCACGTATAGACTCTCTTAGGTCTAATACGTGGAATAGAAGTGGATTGCAATTAATTTTTTTTAATTGCGTCAGCCAGGTCTTGAACTCGGGACCTCTTGGCTCTGATACCATATTGAGTTTCATGCACCAACTAGTTCACTGGTTGGTGCATGAAACTCAATATGGTATCGGAGCCAAGAGGTCCCGAGTTCAAGACCTGGCTGACGCAATTTTAAAAAAATTAATTGCAGTCCATTCTATTCCACGTATTAGGCCTAAATGAGCCTACACGTGAGGGGGAGTGTTGAAATATAAGTGAATTGCCTATCTTTTCTCATCAGCTTAAACTTTTGGGTGAATTGGATGGTGCATGAAACTCAATAGAAAGTACAGGTAGTAGTCCGATGAAAATATAGCATCCGGTGGTAGGAGCCACTATCTGTTAACAAAAGGTTGGAGCCTTCGCTAGTATTGTACAAAAGTTACTTGATTCCATTAAAATTGATTTAGTTAAAATAGCAGGTCTTAGGCCTTATCTAAGGCCCTGTTTGTATTAAATTCTGCTTCTGACTTCTGCTTAGAAAAGCAAAAGGCCAATACGAACATCTGGCTTCTCGAAATGGCCTCTCCACTCCTCTCGATGTCGTCTCGCTTCGCGGATAAGGCAGGGGGTCACGGGTGCATCACGCAACCCACTCCTCTCGCTCCCACCATGTGCACGCATCTCTCACTTTTTTCACCACTCGCCCCCTCTTTCTAAAAGCTACTTCTTTCAGTTATTACTACTTATTTTCAGTCAAAAGCTATAAATCATAACTAAAATCCATCAGTAAAAATCAATACAATTGCCCCTAATATTTAATCTATTACAAATGTGGTTTTCTGCAAATAAAAAACCACAAGCCTTCCCTTATATAGCCTTGCATCTACTATAATTATATTATGTGTGTTAGCTCGTGGAGTATATTTGTACTCATGCTCGCTCAATATAAATCAATTAGAGTAACCAGATCAAGACCCCTATGCCTACTACATCGCGTCCAAGCCGAATGGAGAAGAAGATGGCGAGATGTAGGCTAGGACCCCTAGTTGTTTGCCTGTGGGCGATGCTGATAGTCCCACCTTTTGTTATTTACTTCTGCATCTATTTATGTTTATGTTGCTGAACTCTGTGCTATGTATTTAGTCTAATCGGTCTGTATTGTAAGACAAATGGTTGTATGGCCTATTTATGTACTACGTAATATTAAGTATTGTAAGAACTTCTATAATATATATGTATGATTTAACAATATATCTATATAAATATAGAAAAATATCTAGTGTACAGCTCGAGTAAATTCAGTTTAACTTGAGTAATATTTTTATGATTCAGCTCAAATAGTCTAGATCATTCCTCCACCACTGAATATGGGACGTAACTAAATCATGCCTCCACCACTGAAGGCTAAATATGTCATGTGCTACACATTCTAAACTGAACAGACGATGATGCATTAATTCTTCATGTACTCATCTTGTTACCGTTTGCTAACCAATTTAACTATTGACATATGACAACTGAAAACAGTAGCACGTGTTACCTTGGAGCCAGCCAGCGTGGCCGCGCCCGGTATGTGGGCCACAGGATCGCCCTGAGGCCGGGGGCCCCACCCCGCAGAGAGACCCCTGGGAGGAAGTAGGAGAAGAGGACAGGTAGTAGTAGGGAGGATGCTCGCCATCCTCCTCGTCGTCGTCATCTGCGTACGTGTAGCACTCCTGCTTCTCGTCGCCGTCGCCGACCCAGCCGGGCACCAACCTGCCGATCTCCTGCTCGATCATGGCGGCGATCTCCGAGGGGTCCCGGTCGGCGATGTCCAGCTCCTTCACCATCTCCTTCGCCACGTCCATCGCCGTGTCGCCGGCGATGTCGAAAGGGAAGTAGATGTTCCTCACATGGCCTGAGAACAAATTCTTGTCCGTTAGAAAGAGAGAGAGTACAGTGTGTGTGCTGTGCACCTCTCAGAAACACTGCAATGCTGCACGACGACTTGTATATACCTGTCTCATCGGCGATCTGTACTCTGAGGAAGATGGTATCGTACTCGGAGTTCAGCTTGCCCGTGATGGTCATGTCAGTCCTCGCCGGTGGCTGCTCTGACGACTCCTCATCGTGATCATGTGACGACGAGAGATTACTGCAGGCCGGAGCAGGCAACGGCGCCATCACGGGAGCACAAGACGTGGTGTGGTCGTCCTGGAGGGAGAGGAAAGGGTCCAGGAGGAGCTCCTCGGCGGAGGGCCGCTTGGAGGCGGCGACCAGGCTCCTGCCGATGAACCTGCGCGCCTCCTTGTCCTCGACCCGGTAGAAGGCGTCGGGCAGCTTGCCGGAGGTGACCTTCTTGTAGATCTGCGCGGGGTTGGAGCACTCGCTGTAGGGGTACTCGGTGGTGAGCACCTCCAGCATGCACATGCCGAAGGAGTAGACGTCGACCAGCTCGTTGTACTCCTCCTCGTACATCTCGGGCGCCATGAACTCCGGCGTGCCGATGACGCTGTGGGCGGCCCTGGCGCCGCGGAGCACGGCGGCGAGGCCGAGGTCGCCGATCTTGACCTGGCCCTGGTGGCCGTTGACGAAGATGTTGTCGCACTTGAGGTCGCGGTGGATTACGGGGGGGTCGTGGGAGTGGAGGTAGGCGAGGCCCCGGAGGATCTGGCGCGCCCAGGCCTTGACGGCGCGGAGGCTGACGCGCGGGTAGCGGAGGCGGTAGGCGCGGAGGGTGCCGGAGGAGAAGAGCTCGGTGATGAAGTTGAAGGTGCGGCGGGAGGCGTCGACCCAGGAGGCGTGGAAGGCGATGATGGCGTCGTGGCGGAGCGTGCTGAGGAGGTGCACCTCCGAGTACATGCGCTGCAGCGCGTCCGGCGTACGGAGGACGTCACTCAGGTTGGCCTGGTTCCACGCAACCTCCACGCCCCGCACCTCGTCGAACCCCCTGTACCTGCATATATCGATCGATCATGCATGTATATATACACATACACGCATTTCAGTCGAACTGCAAATCTGGAGTTCAGTGGCGAGTGTTGACGTACACGGACTTCATTGCTCCTTTGCCAAGCAGCTCGTCGAACTGCACGTATTGCCAATGTACAAGAGAAAAAAGGAAGGACTTTGAATCAGCCAGCACGAACACCGTTATGTATGCTAGCCCAAATTACAGATCTGCACTTTAATTTGCGAAGAAAACTGCGTTGTTATGTAACTGAATGTTTTGTTTGAGAAACCCATCAGTTGGGAATTATTGATGGGTGTGTATAGGTATCACCCGAATGTTTTCTTCCCAACAATCATCCAAATTTCGGACCGTTGAGCACCTCATCTAGCAAGCTATATATATATATATATATATATATATATATAGTTGCTTTCACATTCATTTACATATCACTGAAGCACATCCATGCATCGTTTTGGGCTAGCTTAGTTATGTCACTAATTAACCATCTGCACTAAACCGCAGATTATCACTACTTTTTGGTTCAAACAAATAATATTAGCTGAACTGGTACTAGGTTGTTGGTCAAGGACGACAAGATAAGACACTTTTCCAAAGCCCACTTGAGTACCACTAAACTACTGAAAAGACGAACATGATTGACCTCTCCAAAATTTCATCCCACTAAGGAAAAAAGGTGAGCCATATCTGTCGATATGACGGAGCATATTATCCTTTTGAAGCTTTCAAAGCATCTCATTATTGGCATATTGACAATGGAACAAACCTCATTGATTCATCAGATCAAATTACTTGCTAGGAAAGTTCAATGTCCAATACCAATCAAACACCAACTCTCGATCGTTCGCTAAAGCGTTCTTTTTAGTCTCTCCTGATTGGACTGGAAGGAAATTCACAATCAAATTCTCATCTTCTCGAATTAATGATCCACTTCCACTAGTTGACCAAATATTAAATAATTGTTAATTATCCTTCAGTACAACAATTGTTTAGGATTAATTGTTCGTATTATGCAATCTGTAAATCCACATGAGCAACTGATTAATTAAACAAAGAACCCTGATCTGTATGTATGTATATATGTGTCTAATTTTCCTCCCGTGTATATATATCCTGATGATTCCAGCTAGCTTTGATATTCCATAACTTATTATGAATATTTTGTACATAGACCAGGTAATTTATTTGTAGTATTTTGAGAAAATTTGCCAGTTAACAACGCAGGCAGGCTGCTACTGCAAATGAATTGTCCCGTGTAAAATATGGAATCTTAGCCAAGACAAGAACACTATGTTTTCAGCAGACGCAAAAGAAATCACTGGGTCCAGCTGATGCTAGCACTGAACAAGAAACGAGATATCCAGCCCCATGCTAGGCAGCAAAAGCCAAATGGACATGAATAAGAAAGGAAAAGGTACAATAATTGTGCCCAAATTTAGGGGAAGCTCCGATGTGCACATCATCATGGAATCCATCCTTGAAAAGCTAAAGAATATGAACACCCTACAAGCTTAATTAATTAATGGTTGTAGGCATGACGTCGTTCTGGAATCTAATTAACCACTACATCCGAAAACATAGAACAAAAACAGTTGAAAGCATGGTAAACAAGACTAACATGCTGCTAATTTTAGTCAATTTAGGTTGCCTGAAAAGGCCATGTTCATGCCGAATCGAAGCATATATATGCGCTGCAACTTTCAACTGCAAGAACTTGCTTGTTGTTGATCATCGCCAATGACAATAACTTTCAAGTGCAAGTGTTTTCAAAAAGAAAGAAAGAAAGAAAGAAAGAAAGTTCAAGAGGAAGAAGTTACCCGGCCATAGCGACCAGTGGGGTCGGTCTCGACGTATCCATTGCTGTTGTCCCCCACCGCCGCCGTTCTCTCCAGCCGCCGGCTACCGCACCGCCGTGGGCCGGACATGCTCGACCGAGCAAGCACTTAATTTGTTGCACCAAAGGAATTATATTGAAAGAGAGACTAGTAGCTAGTTGCTGCTGTATGTATGGAGGTTGATTAATCTGGCTGTGCTAGATCCTTGGCTTTCCGTCGTGGTTCTCGTAGTTGAAGACACGGAAGAGGAGCCAGCAGCCGAGGCGGGAGTAATGGATGCGCAGCATGGTCCACGCCATGGACGCCGTAGAGGCCCCCGCGCAGTGCACAACGTCGAAGCAGGGCCGTGCACTCATCTGATGCTGACTTATCAGCGCAAGGGAGCGAGAGAATTATGCAAGAAAGAAACTCGATCGCTACGAGTATATGTGGCAGTGGCACGCACACCACGACCAGATCGATCGATAACAACAGGCAGACCGGTTGAGTGATGGAAATAGGATGCCAACTGATGAAAGTGGAATTCTATTGTATCAATCGATCGACCTTATGCATGCACCAGCTCCTGTGCATGTCCCTTTTAATCGTGGCAACTCAAGACAGTAGTAACCTCGATATATAGAGGAAGAATAAACGATGGAATTTTACTGGGAGGAATATGCAGCGATCTGCCTTGTTGTCACCTGGAAAGATTATTCGTTGACAAGTGTGGTGTGGACTGTCTGGAAGGGTGAGCCTAGTAAAGGTTTTTGTTTTCTCCTCTCTCTCCTCTCAGCTAGGTTAATTGTTCTTGTGCTGGTCTTGATCATTCGCAATTACGAGGAGAGCTGGAGGGAGGCGGCTGCTGATCTGAACTTGAAGAATCTTTGCCTTGAAAGCTCCATTTGTTCAGTATTCCTGTGGAAGAATCGGTAGGATTTGAGATGTCTGTGGACAAATAACCGGAAAAGGTTGGGAGAGGGGAGGCGAGCTTCAAAGGTTTGTCAATGGGAGAATTGGGAATTTGGGTTCCTTTGGATGGGAAGAAGTTAGAGGCCTAATTGTGGTTGCTTGACAATTGAGATATTTCAAGGGGGAGGAGGAAAGTTTGGTTACGTTGGAGGAGCAGAGCTGCCAAGCTTATATGAATGATTCTCAGTTGACTTTGCTTTATTTTTGTAACAAACTCTGGCATATTCTTTCTTAATATTTATTTATGTTACTTTGATGATGTTGAGCACAGGACTGTGGGGAAAGATGATAGATACTATAAGAAAGAAGAAAGGTGATAGTTCTGGACAATATAATGAGTTGAGGGAGTAAATTCTGAAGTTAGTTTCTTAAGCGAGATTGGTGTGCAAGCTAGCTGTGAAGTGCGTGCTGAAAAACGAAAGCTAGAGAATGACGAACAGATGAAGAGGGGTGCTTGTCAAATTCAGCATGTACTTGATGACACAAACCTAGAATTTCAGCAGGCCACATACACTGTGCAGAATGCTGATGTGGTGGCAGGATATCAGAGAGTTATGCAAATCGAAGTTCAGAAGATGCAGGGCTGCCGTCAAGATATAAACCAAAAGGTGGGGGAGGAAGAGAAGTTGCTGCATGATGCAGAAATGAAAACAGCAGGCCAAAATTCTGAAGGTGAGAGACAAGATAGGTTGCATTTGTTACTCGCTGGACTCTTGCTCTTGGTGATAGCAAGATCCTTACTCTCATGGAGAGGATGACACTTGGAGATGGGACAATTTTCTTGGTTTATTTCTCACAACAATGCCATGCCAACCTGAGGGGTTGGGGATACAAATTTATAGGCTGCTAACCAGCCAATCATATGCTAAGATGCTAGTCCTAGATGCTAGTCTAAAGCTGTCCTAAAGCTAGTCTAAGATGCTAGTCTAAAGCTGTCCTAAAGCTCAAGATGCTGTCCTTGACACAGAGATGCTGTCCAAGAACCATGTGCCCACCCCATAAAGACCACAGTACAGGGACTTATTCATCATTCTCCCCCTAAGTCTTGTGCGTCGTCTTGTGGGAAAGTTGAACCATCCCGATCCTAGAGCAGAGCTCGAGGAATTTGACCCTCCCAAGAGGCTTGGTGAGCAGGTCCACAAGCTGATCCGTGGTGTTGATGTAGCTCGCCTTGATGCTGCCTTCATCCAAACAGCCTCGAATGAAGTGGTACTTCACCCGGATGTGCTTGCTCCGTTCGTGGAAAACGGGGTTCTTTGCCAGAGCCAGAGCGGACTTGCTGTCCACCCTGAGCGCCACCGCTTCAGTGTCTCTGCCGAGGAGATCACCAAGCAGTCGAGCGAGCCAGAGCGCCTGAGTCGAAGCGGTGGAAGCCGCTATGTACTCGGCCTCACAGTTGGACAGGGCCACCACCCGCTGGTTGACTGACTGCCAGCTAACGAGGCACTTGCCGAGGAAGAAGAGAATCCTGCTTGTGCTCTTGCTGGTGTCGATGTCGCCTGCGTGGTCGCTGTCGCTGTACCCGATGAAGTGTGCCGCGCCGGGACACCACGGGTAGTGCAAACCGTAGTCGGAGGTGCCCGCAACGTAGCGGAGGATCCTCTTCACGGCCTGTTGATGCTCCGTCGTCGGTCGCTGCATGAACCGACTGACATAGCCGACGGCGAACGCCAAATCCGGACGCGTGTGGACGAGGTAGCGAAGGCTACCCACGATGCGCCGGTACTGCGTCGCGTCCACCTCCTCCGCCGTGCTGTCGCGGCTCAGCTTCAGCCTTTCCTCCATAGGAGTGTGGGCTGGGTTGCAGTCGGTGAGCCCGCCCAGCTCGACGATACGCTTGGCGTAGGCGGTCTGACGAAGGGAGATACCGGAGCTGTCCTGGTGGACCTCGATCCCCAGGTAGAAGGAGAGGAGCCCCAAGTCGCTCATCTGGAAGACGGTCTTCATCTCCGCCTTGAACGCCTCGACCTCGGCCTCCTTGGAGCCGGTGATCACCAGGTCGTCGACGTAGACGCCCACCAGCAGAGCGTTGCCGCCTTTGCCCCGCCGGTAGACCGCAGCCTCGTGTGCGCTCTGCTGGAACCCCATTTGCTTGAGGGTGGAGTCCAGCTTAGCGTTCCAGGCTCGTGGCGCCTGCCGCAAGCCGCAGAGGGCCTTGCGCAGGCGGAGAACCTTGCCCTCCTTGCCGGGGATGACGAATCCCGGCGGCTGACGGACGTAGGCCTCCTCCTTCAAGTCGCCGTTGAGGAAGGCGGACTTGACGTCCATGTGATGGACGCGCCAATCCTCCTGGGCTGCAAGTGCGAGGAGAAGACGAACGGACTCCATGCGCGCGACGGGTGCGAAGGCGTCATTGAAGTCGACCCCCTCCTGCTGCACGAAGCCTCGTGCCACCAAGCGAGCCTTGTGCTTGACGATGGCGCCGGCTTCATCCCGCTTCAGCTTGAACACCCACTTAAGGGTGATCGCGCGGTGACCGGCAGGAAGATCCGCCAGCTCCCACGTCCGATTCCGCTCGACGGCGTCCATCTCCTGCTTCATCGCGACACGCCACGCCGCGTCTCCCTCCGCCTCAGCGAAGGAGCGGGGCTCGCCGTCGTCGCACGCCAAGTGCAGCTCCGCCTCGAAGTCGTGCTGCGCCAGTCCAGGGATGGGCAGCTCGCCGAGGATGTTGTCCATGGTACGGTAGTGCAGAGGCTCGTCGTCGTGGTAGGCGTCGACGCGGTCCTCGTCGTGAGACAGCAGAGTAGCGAACTCCACCATGCGCTGCTCGTCGTGGACCGAAGCTGTTGGGGCCGATCCCGGTGGTGTGGCCGCCGGTGCAGGAGAGTGGTGAGCCGATGCGGGAGAGCGTGGAGTGGCCGGTGGTGAAGAGTGGGGCGTAGCCGGTGCCGAAGGTGGTGGAGCACTCGCCGGAGCTGGTGGCGAGCAAGGTGTCGAGGTGGACGAGCTCGATGAAGACGAGCTGCTAGCTCCCCCGGCTCTCTCGAAGTGGACGTGGTCGACAACAAAGTCCCTGAGAGTCGAAGTCGAACCGTCGTCCACCGCCTTGTCCCACGTCCAGACTCGCCCTTCGTCGAACACAACGTCACGCGAGATGCGGACGCGCTGTGTGACAGGGTCGAGGATGCGGTAGGCCTTCGAGCCCTCCGCGTAGCCGATGAACACTCCCGGAGTGCTCCTGTCGTCGAGCTTACCGATGTGGCCAAGCTCCTTGGCGAACGCGAGGGAGCCGAAGACCCGCAAGTGGGAGACCACCGGCTTGCGCCCATGCCAAGCCTCGTACGGCGTCCTGCCGTCGAGCGCCTTGGTAGGCGAGCGGTTGAGGATGTAGACGGCCGTCACCACCGCCTCTCCCCAGAAGACAGCCGGCATCCCCCTCTGCTTGAGGAGGGCCCGAGCCATCCCCACAACCGTCTGGTTGCGCCGCTCGACGACGCCGTTCTGCTGCGGGCTGTACGGCGCGGAGTAGTGGCGCTAAATGCCCTCATCAGCGCAGTACGACGCGAATCCAGCCGCCGCGAATTTGCCGCCGTTGTCTGTGCGCAGCACGCGCAGCTTGCAGCCGCACTCCGCCTCCGCAGCAGCCTGCGTGCGCCTGATGGCGTCCGCAGCCTCTCCCTTGCTGCCGAGGACCATCACCCACATGTAGCGGGAGAGGTCGTCGACGAGCAGCAGGAAGTAGCGTCGTCCTCCCGGTGTGGCCGGTGTCACCGGGCCACACAAGTCCCCGTGCACGAGCTCGAGCCTCTCCTTGGCTCGGAAACTCGCCCGCTGGGGAAAGGGGAGTCGCCTCTGCTTCGTCAACACGCAGACGTCGCAGAACTGCTCCACATGGTCAAGGCACGGCAGGCCTCGCACCATTTCCGTGGCACTGAGCCGTTTCAGGGCCTCGAAGTGAAGGTGCCCAAAGCGCTCGTGCCACTGCCACGCCTCGTCGTCCCGACGAGCAGCGAGACAGAGGGGTTGTGCCACCTGCACGTGAAGAGTGTAGAGTCGATTTGCGCCTCTGGTTACCTTGGCAAGAAGGCGGCGGCGAAGATCCCAAATCCGCAGCACCCCGTGCTCGATCTCGACACGTGAGCCGTTCTCATCCAGCTGTCCCAAGCTGATGATGGAGTTTCGCAGATCGGGGATGTAGTAGACGTCGGTGAGCAGCCTGTGCTCACCAGACACGGTGGTGAAGATGACGGAGCCGACGCCCTTGATTTCCACGCCGGAGGCGTCCCCAAACTTGACGAAGCCTCGGACGCTAGAGTCAAACTCGGCGAAGAACTCCCGTCGACCGGTCATGTGATGGGTGGCGCTGGTGTCGAGGCACCACCCGTCAGTCTTGTCGTTGCCGGAGCCGTAGCCGAGGAGGGCGTGTGCTTTTGGCTCGTCAAGGTGGAGGAGAGCCACTGCGGCCGGTGCCGCTGGAGGTAGTTGGATGCTCGCGTGGGCCTGGCCGCGTCGTGGCTGTCGACAATCCCTGGCCCAATGACCAAGCTTGCCGCAGTTGTGGCAAGAGTCGTCTCGTGCCGGCTTTTGCTTGCCAGCGGCGCCGCCCTGGGCGCCTCCACGGTCATCACCCTCGGCACGTCCTCGCGCCCCTGCTTGGGCGTCTTTGCGCGGCTTGCCGTGCTTGCGGCCGCCTGTCGTGGAAGAAGGCCCCCCTTCTTCCTGTCACCTTGGCCGGCAACTCACTGCTCCCGAGTGAGGAGGAGCTTCCCGCCAATGGTGACGGGTCCCGAGAGGCGCTGTGGCTCATCGCTGTCAACGACCTTGACGCGACCCAACGCCTCCTCGATCGTCATCGTGGAGAGGTCCAGCAGAGACTCGATTGAGCGAGCCATCTGCTTGTACTTCTCGGGGACGCAGCGGAAGAGCTTCTCCACAGCTCTCTCTTCGCTGTAGGTGTCGTCACCGAACTGCACCAACTTCTACAACAGAGTGTTGAGACGGAGAGCAAAGTCATCAACGTCCTCACCTGGCTTGAAGGCCAGGTTCTCCCACTCCGTGCGTAGTGCCTGCAATGTAGACTTGCGGGCGCGGTCGCTGCCGATGCGTGCTGCAGCGATGGCGTCCCAAGCCTCTTTGGCAGTTCGCTTGTTGGTAAGCGAGAACTGCATCTCGGGCGAGACTGCAGCGATGAGAGCATCCAGCGCCCGTCGATCCTGGTCGTAGTCGACGTCGCCGTACCGGACTGCATCCCACATATGCCGCACCTGGAGCTTTACCCTCATCACCGTAGCCCACTCGACGTAGTTGGTCTTGGTGAGGGTAGGCCACCCGCCGCTAGGGCCGACGTCCCTGACGACAGCCTGGTACTCGTGGTGACCACGGTACCGAACCGGGGAGAGAGAGCCGCGTTGCCTGTGAAGGCCGCGCTCTCCGTCGACCTGTACGCCGCCGCCGTGCGCGCCTCCTCCAGGAGCGTCACCGGCGCGTGCGCGCCTGTCTGGGCTGCCGCCGCGCTCGTGGGCGTGCGCGGCTACCCACTGCGCCGCTCGCCCTCGCGCTGCCTCCCTCTCCAGCGGCTCAAGATCCGCGTCGGCGCTGTCATCAGTAGAGATGGAGCTGCTGTTGCTACCGCGCAGAACCTTGACCTCCGCTGCTGCCGCACGCGCTGCATCTGCCGCCGCCGCCGCTTCCACCTCCGCTCTGGCTGCTGCCAGCTCCGCCGCTGCCAGCCTTGACGCCCTTTCCGCCGCCGCAGCGGTCTCCGCCGCCGCTCGCTCGCACTGCTCTGCCGCGGCGAGCTCGGCCGTCTGCTGTCGCCGCGTGCTCGAGGCGACCGAGCGCTGAGACTGCCCTGCGGACATGGCGCGCTACTGGGGGGCTGTTGCGTGGAGAGAGGGCTGCTTCTGACGAGCTGCTGCCCGTCTCCGGAGAGGAGTGAGCGGGGACAGCCGGAGCTGTTGCTGCTACCGGCTGGGGCTGCTGCGTGGCCGGAGAAGGAGATGAGCAGGAGATGCTCAGGCTACAGGATAGTATGGCTCTGATACCACTTGTTACTCGCTGGACTCTTGCTCTTGGTGATAGCAAGATCCTTACTCTCATGGAGAGGATGACACTTGGAGATGGGGCAATTTTCTTGGTTTATTTCTCACAACAATGCCATGCCAACCTGAGGGGTTAGGGATACAAATTTATAGGCTGCTAACCAGCCAAGCATATGCTAAGATGCTAGTACTAGATGCTAGTCTAAAGCTGTCCTAAAGCTAGTCTAAGATGCTAGTCTAAAGCTGTCCTAAAGCTCAAGATGCTGTCCTTGACACAGAGATGCTGTCCAAGAACCATGTGCCCAACCCACAAAGACCACAGTACAGGGACTTATTCATCAGCATTTCACTGATAGTGAGGAAAACCTGTCCCAAGATTCCAATTGCTTTGCAAAAATAGTTGGTGTGGTTCTAACTGAGAGTCAGGATGATAAAGAGTTGAAGCATGGTAAAAGACATGTTTCTCAACAAGAGCCTAGAAGATGTTCAAGACTCAAGAATGCTAAAAACAAAAACATCATGGAAAGGGCGAAAGAAAGAGCATAAATGAGAGATCTTGATATTAAAGGAGGTACTAAGCATCCTTTCCCCACAATACTCAATACTCCTAATGCTTCTTTTTTTTATATGGTGTTCTTTTTTTTATTGATGGAGACTGAAATTTTGTAGCTTATATTCAAACAAATAATCATTTCTTTCTAATGTCTTTATGTTGGATTTCAAGATTCCTGTTGAGTCCTTCCCATGTCCAACATCCCTTGTAGGCCAGGGTACTAGTACCACCGCCACCGGCCAAATCCTGAACCTGAAGACAGTTCTCCACTTCTATGATTGTGTGAATTAATTGATTATTAATTGGTAACCATCTTCAGACTACATGTTAGGTTATATGTAAGCTAAGCTTAATTATTCCTCTCTCTGAAAATAATCTAAGCCTCTTTGCACATAGCAAAGCATAACCATGATTTCGACTTCGACAAAATCAATTGGCTCAGATTAGATGGGTCCCAACCCAAATACCCAATAAGACCAATAGTTGCTGCCACCACACAAGCTATGTCCAACAAAACATATAGGATAGCTTTGTCTCTCAATAATTCAGACAGATCCCATCTAATATTCGAAAGGGATGATGCACTAGGTGAATGTTGTCACAGGTTCAGAACAAAGTCAACGGTGCAATATAAACATTTTTCTCACGCAATTTCGGTCCATTGTTCATTTGGATTTGGTTAGCCCTGTTTTCATGCAACAGTTTTTCTAGGAGACGGACCTGTGTTGTTTTGATTCCTCATGCCATCGAAAAGCTAATGGGCCTGTTCTTTACCTCAAAAGCTGATAGCTTTTGATTTTTGCTACAGTACTTAACTTTCAAACGAAGTATTTTCTCAAGACGGGATCTACAAGTTAAACGATCTACACGTTAAAAACCCAATATCTGTACCAGCCAAAATCGCATGTGAGTATCTGTCTCTCCGTAATCTGTACTGTGAACAGCCAAAATTCAAAATTTTCAGCTAAAAACCATAAGCCGCAGCCGAAAAGAACAGGCCATATTGGCTGAGGAATTGTAAACCAAATTGGCATCAATCTTTTCTGAATTAATCCTTGAGAATGTGTACATGAGAGCGAAGATTTGTCAAGGTGGCTCGTTTTTCTTCTGAACACATCACCTAGCAAAGATCAACTAACCTATTCATCAGACTTGTCAAGTTTGACTACAATAATTGAGCTACCAAATCTATTGTAAACATTCATACGTCCCACACCCACCAAAGAAACATATAAAAAAGTGGCATAATTTCTAGCTATGAGCACAATGTCTTGCAGATATAATTGTCAGTTTGCTACTATATGACATCTCATATGGAAATATAAAAAACACCATTATTGACTGGCGGCATTTCTTTTTTCTTCTTATTGACTAATATGCAGTTGAACATATCCATAGGTCCTGTCCCAGCTTGCCATTATCATCCCTCTATACAAAGCCGGAAGGATTCCTGCGCGCTCGCGCGGTCCACGTCGCCCCTGCGCTCCGTCCGGCCGGCGCGTGGCGCCCGGTTTTTGGTACGGTCTGGTGAGCTGTTTTACGAAAAAGTCTCTGCATTTTCCCGAAATTACGTAAAGGTCCTTCGTTCTCGCGAAAAGGTCCCTGCCAGTTTTTTAGCCCCTCCACTTTGCAGGATAGCCCCCTGCCGTTTTCGAAATTGTGCACGGGTCCTCGTTTGTTTACATACAGGTCCTCCATTTTTACAAAGAAGCCCTTTAACTTTTTCGAAAATACGAATGTGCCCTCGGTTTTTTTTTAAAATACAATGCCGGAAGGATTCCTGCGCGCTCGCGCGGTCCACGTCGCCCCTGCGCTCCGTCCGGCCGGCGCGTGGCGCCCGGTTTTTGGTACGGTCTGGTGAGCTGTTTTACGAAAAAGTCCCTGCATTTTCCCGAAATTACGTAAAGGTCCTTCGTTCTCGCGAAAAGGTCCCTGCCAGTTTTTTTAGCCCCTCCACTTTGCAGGATAGCCCCCCGCCGTTTTTGAAATTGCGCACGGGTCCTCGTTTGTTTACATACAGGTCCTCCATTTTTACAAAGAAGCCCTTTAACTTTTTCGAAAATACGAATGTGCCTTCGGTTTTTTTTTAAAAAGCTCCTCATGAATTATCGCCTCTTTTATTTTGGTACGCACGGTGGCTGGCGCGGCGTGCCGCCGCGCCTATGAGACTAGTTGGATTAAGATAGGGTTCGGTTCGTCCACTCGCATTTTGACGTGTATGCTTACTTATTCGATCGAGAAGCTACAGCCCATCTCGAACGCGACATGGCATTGCCTTATATTGTTGCGGACTACGTTTTATGTATACACATTTCTGAACAAATTGGCAAAAAAAAACCTGGCACAAAGAAATTTTTTTGCCAGGGACCCGGACTTCCAATCGATCAGTCACCAAACAGCCCGGCCCATCTCCTAAGTTCGGTGATCGGACGGCAGGTAGTGCCATTTTTTCAATTAACACAAATAGGGTACTATTTTTGCAAATAACACGTCCAAACCGACCATTTCTGCTAATGATTCTTCCATTAGTGCTATTGCAATTAATCAGTGCTAATCATGTTCATGATTGCTTTACTTAATTACATAGTACCATCCACAAGATTCAGTTATACAAGCCATGTTACTTTGGCCATTAAAACAACCTCCAATTATTGTATTGTATTGTATTGTATTGTATTGTATTGTATTGTATTGTCATGAGGCTTCCAAGTGTCAAACTTATAGTTGCCTTGTAGCAATAGCATCTGGAGAATGTCGGTATTGATAATAATAATGCACTTTAAAAATGTTGGAAACATCGACAGTTTAATATATACATACGCTTGCCTCTGAATATTTAGCTAGTAGCTTTGCAATAAGTAAGTACTAACTAGCACAACAACTGAACAAATATTTGTACTAGGATAAGGTAGCATGCCTCATTGTCCAGTTGTATGCACTTTGATCCATTAAATTTGTGACTAGCGTTAGAAAAAACTTCCTCCACTTGCTGATTTGTTCTAACAAGTTATAATCTAGATCAATTTATTTCTAGTTCTTGCTCTATTATAGGGGCGTTCGTATTAACTTTTGCTGATGGTTTTTGGCTGAAAATAAATAGTAATAGCCAAAATTAGTGGTTTTTAGAAGGAGGAACGAGCAGTAGAAAAACTGAGGGAGAGATATGTGCGCGTGACGGGTGCGAGAGGAGTGAAGTGTGTGCGCGCGCGTGATCCTCTGTTTTATCTCCGAAGCGAGACAGTAGCGATAGGAGAAAATCTTGAATTTTATCCCACGAAAGACTTTTAATTTTATACATGAATAAAATATCAGTGTCCACATGTACTTTCACAAATAACAATAGTAAATCGCCAATATTAGAAGTGAATTCTTAAAAGAAATATTGAAAGTGCAGATATGAACTATGATTTTCTCAAAGTAGTGATCATTTATTCAATCACTATAAAATACTTTCAAATCTAATTAAAAAATAATTATGCAAGATGTGATTTGAGAGGTTTACAAGATTAGGCATCACCTTGCAAGTGCAATAAAATACTATGCACGCTTAATTAGCACTGATATAATTAGCATTAATTAGTTGTGATTAGTACTAATTAAATACGACTAGCGCTAATATAAGCACGCACAGTGAGGTAGCCACTACCGAGTAGGGATGGCTCGGTAGGTCACTGCCAATAGCAGATGCCTGTTAAGCTTGGCAAACCTACAGAGTATGGCTAGAGTGAGATTTGCGTCCTCTTCAATTCTCTCCCAACCCCGCTTCCCACCTTCCCCGCCCTCCTCTGTCCTTCTCTCCCATGGTCCCATCTGAGCTCTAGCGCAAGCGCCGCCGCCGGTATTCGCTTCCAAGGGCGTGGTGCTGCACTGCCGCGTATTGAAGCTGGGCTGCGGCGCTGATCGATATGTGCAAAACGCGCTCGTGTCCACGTATGGCAAGTTCGGGTGTCTCATTGACGCACGGAGGGTGTTCGATGAAATGCACGTTAGGAACGCCGTCCCTTGGAATGCACTGGTGGGGGGCTCACGGTGTGGCTGGCGACTTGCAGGGTGCAAAGCCAGTGTCTCAGGCAACGCCGGAGAGGAACATTTCGTGGTGGAACACTGAGATCATGCGAAATGTGAGGGGTGGGGATATGGAGGAAGCAGCGAGGATTTTCAGGGAGATGCCTGATCGGGATGCCATATCTTGGAACTCTTTTTGATTGGTCGGTATGTGAAGCTTAGGAGCTATACACGAGCACTGGAGATTTTCCGAGAGATGCAGGAGAATGGCATCGAACCGACGGAGCTAACAGTTGTCTGTTCTTGGGGCTTGTTCAGAAATTGGTGATATGGAGCTGGGGAAGGGTATCCGCAGATACCTTCAGAGCAAGGGCATTGCAGTTGATGGATATGTTGGCAATGCGCTTATCGATGTGCATGCAAAATGTGGCAGGTTGGAGTTTGCCAGACAGGTCTTTAAAAACATGTCAATCAGGGACGTTACATGCTGGAATGCGATGATCGTTGGGTTGTCGGTCCATAGCTACTCGCACGAGGCCCTGGAGCTCTTTGATTCAATGAACGTTGATCCTGATCATGTCACATTTGTGGGTGTCTTGACTGCCTGCAGCCACAGTGGTCTAGTGAATGAGGGGAGAGCATATTTTAATAGCATGGGTGAAGACTACAAAATTGTTCCCGGTGTGAAGCATTATGGATATATGATAGATATGCTCTGCCGCTATGGGAAAGTTGAAGAAGCTTACCAGATGATCAAGGACATGCCTGTCAAGGTAAATTATGTGCTCTGGAAGATGGTGTTGGCAGCCTGTCGAGTGCACGGCCATGTCAATCTCGCTAACAAGGCTTTTCACGAACTGTATCAGCTGATGCCAATCAATGATGATGATGTCATCACAATATCAAATGTTTATGCGGAAGCAAAGAGATGGGATGACGTCGAGTATCTGAGAACGAAGGTGATTGGATGCAGTGTTTCGAAGCATGCTGCACACAGTCAAGTTGATGTAAGGTAGCCAATATTCTCTGCCACTAACTGGAGTGAGCAATCGGTTTCAATTCCAGGAGTCTGACTTACCCACTCGAGTATTACTGCCGGAAAGTAGCTCCAATAGGTATCTTAGCATTTCTCCTTTAACCTTGTTATATATCTGAATATGTTGGCAATCTTCATTCCCTATTTTCTGTGGCAACTTGCTGTCATTTTGTAGGTCGTTACTCTTTCTAATCCTCAAAAGGGAAGACTGAAAAGCACTGCCAAGTTAGTAACCATGATGAACTCGTTAATTAGTTGACACAACAGATGTAAGATACCCTTGTTACACTGAAAATTGCCTGTTTTAATATTGCATGGCGTTCTGAGTTCTAATAACCATGAAAAGCTTCATTTTTTTTGGCATTGGACCTACTTATTGGGAGTTCTCGATTTTGAGGAGTCGAAAATATTCTATTCCGGAGTTACTGTAGTTTGGAACAAACGCATTGCTTCAGAACAAGCAAAATGGAAACAAGCCATTTTGGCGGCTATCACTTTTCTTTACTATACTTGCTGAGTCTTATCATGTGTGATGGCACGCAAAAATCACTGGCAACCCTGCTTGAATGGCTTTGTTGATTGGTGATGAATGCTCCTATAAGTTGAATCGGGGATTCGATTTCCAGTCGATTCTCTGAAGTCAAAAGGAACCTTTCTAAAATTTTCTTGATCTTAATTACAGCATTCCATTTTTTGAGCCTTACAGCATTAAGACCAAATTTGACGAATTAGAGAATCTTCTGGTCGTTGTGTCAAGACATCTGGCCAGGATGCATCAATTGCAACATGAATATTTGGTGGTTGAGAGATTGGGAAATTGGATGATATTTTGTATGCCAAAACTTTTGTGTCACATTATGTGACTTGTTCCATTTCTGACTTATGCTGTGATGCAGCTTGTTCCATTTCTGACTTATGCTGTGATGCAGCCTTTGGATCTAAGTTGCTACCGATGTCATTGCGACCTTGTATGATCAGCGCTGTTTCAATTCTACTTTGGTTTGTTTGGATCCTAGTTGATGTTTGAGATGATGTCTTCAGGAGACGTTTGCTGAATTTTTCCTCTTTTAGTAATCTCTTTCTTCTGTCTACTTGGCTAGCAGTTGCTTTTGCGCTTGATTATCACTGTTGGAGAGTTGTGGTTGCAATTAAAATTGGAGAAAAAATGCAGGGGGCATCAGACTGACTCAGTTTGGTGTTTAGATTAGCACTTCTTGTTGTACTCTTTCTGAGTTTGTCCCTCGTTGTAAGCTGGTAATCCCAGCAGCTACTGTAACATGCTTTCTGAATAATAAAGCAGGGCCATTTTGGACTTTGATCTTAAAAAAGAGAATCTTCTGGTCACGAGCAATTTTGGTTCTGATCAATTGTCCACATTTTGGGCCTGTTCTTTTTAGCTGCGGCTTGTGACTTTTGGCTGCGACTTGTGGTTTTTAGGCTATTTGTACGAGAGATTACAAAGTAACAGAAACTTACATGCGGTTTTTGCCGATATAAATGAAGTCAGTAAAGTATGTACTACAATTAACTAGTAGACTCTAGCCGTTTAAAAGCTAGTTACTGTAGAAAAGTCGAAAAACAACTTTTTGAAGCTGAAAAGAACAGGGCCTTTACCTACTCTTGCTCAAACTATACAGTGTACATACACCTCTTATGTCAACATTGTCATCCAATTGAACACGGGATGTGTATCGTGTTATTCCAACTTGCAAGACAAACCAAAATGCGGAACAGATTAACAGAATCAACTCAAACCAATTCATCTCTAAGGTTGGACCAAAACTTGTCCATGCATAGTAAAGAGTATTATTGAAAGGAGGCGAATGAAAACTTGAAGTTTTTAGAAGCTCCAACCAATTTCCCACTCATTCCTTTGGGTGGATATACTAGTGTAAACAACAAACTAGCACTACTGACTGTGTATTTGCTTAAAAGGAAAAAGTTGTTAGGGGTATGCTGACCTCTTCAATCTGAACCAAAACAAACCAAACCAAATTCAACTGAGAAACTTGAAAATTTAGAGCCAACCCAGCCGAATCAGATTTGAGTCAATTCTGAATTTCTGACCATTTTGTCCATCTGCCTCTGCTGTTCTTTGTTAGAAGAAATGTAGACCAAACTGAAAACTCCCAGAAGTCTCCAACCATCACTGTCTCCGTTGTTCTTATTAGAGAGCCAATACCAAGGTCAGAGAGTGGGCCCCCTCTATCTGCCAAGTGGCCCCCTCTATCGTTTACCGAACGAACACTTGACCTGCTGCAACTGCGAGCTCCGGTCGTCTCCTGCTAGCCAATCCGCCACAGTTTCTCGCACCTTTCGACGTACTCGTTGATCTCCAAGGAAGGAGAGGAGAGGAGACTACTTACCTGGTCTTTGCTTGAGTTGCGGTAGGAAAGAGTACTTTGCAGGAGCAGGTGTTGGGAAAAAACTCCTCTTTCTTCGATTCTTGTTCTTCTTGATTTAAGGTTTTGCAGCTACTGTGGGGGAATTCTCTTCGTTCTTGGGTTGCTTCACTCGAGTTGAGGTATTTTAAGCAAGAATTCGCAAATTGGTGAAGTGAAAAAAAAATCTCTCCTTGGGTCTTCCTTCTTTCGCAGGCCTTCCCCAACCATTTAGGAGGCGGTTGCTCCGATTATCTCTGCAGCGGTTTGGAGAGTGGATTTTCCCCTATCCAATCCTTGGCTTGTGGTGGGAGAGAGCCAGAGACTGAGAAATCTCACCTTTGAAGGGTCTTGTGTTGTTTAATCTGTGGTGGAAGTGAGAACTGCCGGAAATCTCGATGTGCTTGGAAGCCTCAAGTTTCTGATCTGACTTAACGGCGCTAGCTCGAGGGTGTCTACAGGAGAGTCTAAATGATGGAATTGCTTCTCAAGGCATTTGGGAAAGGATTCGGCCCTCTCCAAAATTCTTGAAAGCTCAAACTTGACATATCGTACAATCCGGCCGGGTTCCTTTTCTGGTTACTTCCAATCTGAAATGGACGAGAATGCCACACTGCACATACTCCAAAATTCTATCGAGGCACTGGGGAGAGGGTTCGATGTGAATTATGACACGAGGCTCCTCTATTGCAAGGGGGTCGCAGGGTCTCGTCTCGTCGAGGTAGATGAGCTCACCTCCAGGGATTTGGTCATATCTGATACCTTAACTATCCCTAGTCTATCAAAGGATGTTCATTGCTCGAGTGAGTATGGGATTTGTGGACCGGAAACCATCGGTCCATGCAGCTTCCACGAGGTGCCTATGACTGATACTACTCTCGTGTTTTCTCTCTAATTTTTGTTAATCGTAGTTATATATTCACTGTTGATGTCATATGAATGGCAATCAAGGGCGTACTATTTCTAAATGTGCTTATTATCTTGGAGGACTCAGAATAATTGGATGCATTGGCAAGCACATGTTAAAGACAAGCATCACAATGAGTTAGTGTGATCAAGTGCTTTACTGTGACAATTCTACCTGGAACTGGGAATAGCTAGTAATTCACTCATCATGTTCTCAATACCGGGACCATAGTTCTTTACATTGTTTGAGTGTGTTTTTTTGGGCCGTGGCTTATAACTTTTGGCTTAAATTTTTGAATTCTGGCTGTTCGCAAGAGAGAGTATGGAAAGAGAGAGAGAGAGACACCCACTTGTGATTTTGATCGATATAAATGAATTCGATACAGTGTCACTAAAAGTACATACATTCAAATAGACAATCTAGAATTCAAGGAGTTAAACCATTGAAAGTAGTGTTTTTTGTGTCACATGATACCAGAGTTACTTATGGCACCTGTTAAGGGTATTAGAGATAGAATAGAATTGTTATTCGTTTCCTTATATATCTCGCTTTCCTTAACCGCATATGGCATATTCCCCTGTAATATCCCCTTGTACTCCCTATATATATTGCCCATTGGACCTCTTCAATATATGCATAATATTCATAAAATGGTATCAGAGTTTAGGTTGAAACCCGAACCTTGATCTACTTCCGATCTACTTCCGCTGTTGTTGCTGCCCCCGGGAGGATCGATCTCCTCTCCCGGGGGCGGCCATCTTGTTGGGCGGCCACCTCTCTCGGTCGCCGTGCCCGCACTGTTCGCCGGCCGTGCGCCACCGCTGCTGCCTCCTCGGGTTCTTGTCGGCGGCCGCCTCGCCCGTGCTGGCTACTGCTGTACGCCCGGATTCGGGTGGATCCGGCCTCACCTCGTTGCCGCGAGGAGGGCGAGAGCGAGTTCGGCCGTCTCCACCGCCAGCAAGCCCGGATCCGGCCTCTCCGTCACCGGATCCGGCCTCCCCGCCGCCGGATTCGGCGCCCTCTCCGCGCCGTCGCCGGCGCCTCGCCAGGCCAACTCCCGCCTGGATCTGGCCGGCACCACCTCGGATCCGGGCTCCCCGTTGCCGGATTCGGTCATCTTCGGCCGCCTGTGGCCCGCCTCCTTCGGCCACTACCGCTTCTTGGCCGCTGTGCCCTCGCCGCCGCCTTCGGTCGCCGCGTCTCCCTTGTGCGCTCACTCGCCAGCGCCTGTGCCCACGCCCACGCCGGCCTCTGCTCCCGGCTCTCCTCGACGACGCCTTCGGACGCCGCCTTCTGGCCGCCGTGCTCACGCCTCCGCGTCCGCGCCACCGCCGTCTTCTCCCTCCTCCGGCAGAGAGAGACGGGAGGGAGTGAGAGGGTGGAGAGAGCGGGAGTGAGGGAGGGGGCGTGAAAAGTGAGGCGGGGTCGGGGGTGTGTGAGAGAGGGGTGGACGTTGCCGTATGGCTGCGGGTCTGGGTCGGGTGTTACATTGATGGTTTGCCCGTTCCAAGTTGCATGGTTTTGAGTCAGTTTTCAAGCTACTTCTGTTTTTGAGCTTTCGTTGCGTCCATCCAAATCCGTAGTCTCTAATTTTTAGTTCGTCCAAACCGTGTGAGTCCACAAATTTATTGTCAGTCATAGAAGTGTAGGAATTTTCTTTTGTATGGCAGCAGTCGCTGCTCTACGCTCTGAGCCGTTACAGATCGTAGAAGTCTCTATGATGCCGCCGCTTCTCTTTAAGCCGTCGCACCGAGTTTCTAAACCCGCTACGCTTCTTTTGCACCGTGCCTCTGTTGCGCTTCTTGTGCATTGCGCCGCCGCCATCTCGGGCTTCGATCTGTGCCGCTATACTTCTATCTATTCCTCTTCGGTTTGATTTGACAGTTTATTCAAAGGCTGCACGCAACGACGACATCATCAAGACTCGGACTTCGGATTTTTCTTGTTTTAGTGTTAACTCCTTTTTCAAATGCAATGCTATTGCATACGCCTTGCATTTGAGAGGGGGTGTTAAGGGTATTAGAGATAGAATAGGATTGTTATTCGTTTCCTTATATGTCTCGCTTTCCTTAACCGCACCATTCATGATAGCCACTTGCTGTTGTTGTTTTGCATGATCTGTTCTTAGTTTTTCATTGATCATGAGACTACCTAACGAGTTGTGTAGCCTAGTATCAATAGTTCAGTACACAACTTTCTGCTTGTGATGTTCAGTTTTTATTATTTTCTTCATCATCTAGTCTCATTGGCACTTATACATTTCAAATTTCTATTAATCATGAAATTAACAAATCATTTTTCAGTCTAACATCAACTTGCTATTTAATACCCATCTTCCTTCCTGTAGTATTCATTTCTCATGTGTTTTATTTTCATTTCTTGTTTGTGAGAGAATGTAGATGGCTGAGCATTTCAACATAAAAGCTCAGCTTGCAGGGAATATACCTCTTGGAAGCTTTAATTCTGCATATAACTTCACTGGATCCAAGAAATTTGATGCCGTGGCTACCAAAAGTCTTGGGATGGTCGGGAAGACTATTCCTTTATATAATGTGCAGCTTGTACAGCAACCTTTATCGCTGATAGAGGAAGTTAAGCAAGCAGTGCCACGCTCATGGGAGCCATCATCTTTAGCAAGGTAAACACACACATGCTAGCTAAAATAGGTTGCTCTAAAAATAGGAAGCCCCTTTACAATTTTGAGTTTTTTTTTATCAGGTTCATTGAGAATTATGGAACACATATAATAAAGTCTGTTATCATTGGTGGGAAGGATGTAATTTACATCAAGCAGCATAGTTCATCATCACTTTCTGCAGTGGAAATTAGAAATTATATACATGATCTTGGATATCAGAGGTTTTCTGAAAATGAAATCCATACAGGCTCCGGTCCTATAAGACCGAAGAATAAGGTTTGGCTTTCTTCAGCTAGACTCATTGACATTAGGTTTTAACAAATCTTATTGTACTTCAATGATGATTCTGGCTCAGGAAACGGAAACTTTTGGGTTCAACAGCCAAGGAGTATATCCGCAGCCTCCAAATACACCATATCTTGCTGCAAAAGAGGCAAGGACATGCTACTATGATTTTCTTTTGCCATTCTGCATTTTCTTGATGTATTGCTGACTGCTGAAGAACAATTGATATGTTTTGTGAATTCTCTCTCAACAAAGTATGAAGGGCGTGTTTAGTTGATGTTAGAGTTTGAACTATCACTTATCCCCACCTCCCTCAGTGTATGTAGTGGCCAATGGGCGTTTCATTTCCGTTCCATCCAATTCCTTCAAACCAGTCATTGGAGTTATGAATATCCTTTCCGTAATGTAACTGCCATGGATTGTTTTTGCCAGCAGTTCACTATTAATTATGGTATGTGGGTTTAGTGTACCGGACGTGTCCCTTCCATACCACTATATACCTTGCCATCATCATCATCATCATCATGTTGTTACAATTTTTTTTAGCTACTTCACTGTAAAGCATCACATGTAGATTTATTGCCGAGGCCCCTTTCATAGAACCTAAATTCTGCTGGATGAACTTCCGGAGTGTTGTATTATTCTATGAAGCTTATGCTGTTATGTTTTCTGAATTTCTGGTCTGCCTTGCCACTAAACTGTGTGTATTCACCTATTTAAGCTGTTGCTTCTTATTGCATTGGTGAACAAACCAATCGACCTTGGTGATCATTTCTTTTAATGTGTCATTGTTGTATTACTTAATGTAACCCATTGTTACGTTCTGTAACTTTTGAGCCTTCCAATGGATTATCCTGCAGGATGTCACTGTGATTTTCAGAAGGAGAGGAGGTGATGATTTAGTTCAAAGTCACACTGAGTGGGCAAGAACTATTAACTCAGCGCCTGATGTTATACATATATCTTTTTTCCCCATAACAACTCTGCTAGAGGCAGCCATCCCTGGAAAGGACCACCTCATCTGGGCGATCAACCTTTATCTAGAATGTAAACATTACCTTCATATTTATTTATTCTTGGAGTGACTATCTTCACAAATTATTGTTTAAATGTCCTGGTTGCATGCATGAAATTTTCCTAGAAGTTTTATGGAGATAACTCTTTTTTCAAGAAAAAAAGAATTAACGAAAACAAGTGGTCCAACGATTGCATATTTTGTATATCCGGACCACTCCTTTAGTCTGTTGCTCCTATGTTTGGGCTACATTCTTTTAGATTGAATTGTTCTCTAGAAATAATAATTTTATGAATTGATTATTAACCATTTCTCTTTCTTATCCTTAGTAAACCATTTCTGCTGCTCCTGCCTTTGGGCTACATTCTTTTTAGATTGAATTGGTCTCTAGAAAAAATAATTGTTTGAATTAATTATTGACCATTTATCATTCTTTTCCTTAGATAAACCCCCAATTGAGGAGCTGAGGTACTTCCTAGAGTTCCAGCTTCCAAGAGTTTGGGCACCAGTTCGTGATGAGCACCCTGGCCATCAAAGGAAAGGGCCTGTGTGTCCATCCTTGCAGTTCAGCTTGATGGGGAAAAAGCTGTATGTCAGCCAACAACAGGTATTTGGATGTAGGGATGATATTCTTTTGACTTCATCAGAAACTTATTGATGCATGCATATCATAGTGATCTTTGATGTATTCTCAGTCAGTTAAACATGAAATTGAAAAATGCAATATATTCAGAAGACTGAAAACCACAACTCTGTAATAAAACTAACATAATATCAATTGATTTATACAATTCAGACTGTAAAGCATATGGTACTTCACTATTGCTATATTATGGATCACTACAAAAACCATAAACTTAGTAATGAACTATTCAATGCACATGCCACATGGTAAGCTACCTTCCGTAAGCTGGTTTTGTATTGTGTTTATGGTTGTCATAACTTGTCTCTGTAATCAGCTAGAGAATTTGATTACCTCAAAGTCTTGTCCATTTGTGTCAGCTTTGCTTTGGTGTAGACCTGACTTGTCCTAGAACAACTTTACTTTGTAGCCATATCTGTCTTACTAAACGAAAGAAGAATACTATTTTATCCGATCACAAATTAGCTCCCTAATTTCTGGAATTTATCCAAGTGCAGTGTCTTTTTGAGGAAATAAGTGCAGTGTCTTAAAGCCTAGATTCCAGGGACTGACAGTAAGTTGGTAACTAGTCCCTAGCTAAGTCTGTTGTAACCATATCTTTCTGTAAACCGACTGGTTAATGAACACAGTGAAATCTTTGTTTTTTCCTCAAAAATAGGCAGGAGAGCTGCATATTATTTTATTAATTAGAAGAGAAAAATACAAATGCTCCATCCAAGGACAGAGCAGAGTTTGAGATACAACCTCAGATTACAATTTTTATTTGCGCCTAATACATAAAAAAACAAACCAAGAAACAACATAGGAACCAAAATTACTAGAACTCGCCTTTAATCACTTGTCCAGCTCCTCAGATCCTTCCAACCTCCATTCAGTGCTCCCTGGATTTGTTGCAGGACCTGATGGACATTAGGTTTATGTAGTTAAACCCACTGACATGCCATTAAGTTGTGGCAAGTAACCAGCTGAAAACTGGTATTTGTCTCTGTATCTAATGGTGGATACTAGCCTTCTGACTACTGCAATACCTGCACATTTCTTCTTCTACACTTTTCCTGTAGGCTTTCGTCATGCTTTGTATCATTTCATTTCAGGTAGCAGTAGGTCGCAAGCCAGTCACTGGACTAAGATTATGCTTGGAAGGTGCTAAGCAGAACATGCTATGCATCCAAGTGCAGCATTTGGCGTCTCTTCCAAAGATCCTCAAACCCTACTGGGATGCGCACATCACCATTGGTGCACCCAAGTGGCAGGGGCCAGAGGAGCAGGACAGCCGCTGGTTTGAGCCTGTGAAGTGGAAGAACTTCTCCCACGTCAGCACAGCACCGGTTGAGCACCATGAGACACTCATTGGGGACGTCTCTGGCGTGTATATTGTCACTGGGGCTCAGCTTGGGGTGTGGGACTTTGGATCAAAGAACGTCCTGTACATGAAGCTTCTCTACTCAAAGGTGCCCGGTTGCACCATCCGGAGATCGCTATGGGACCATAGCCCTGCCACTGCCAGCAACCAGATGACAGGTGGGCTCAACAATGAGGCTCCAGACCCAGGGGGCTCAGGGGTGGACTCGAGCGATGCAGGGAAGTTTGTGAAGACTGTGGACAGATCAGAGTTGTGCAAAGGGCCTGATGACCTGCCGGGGCACTGGTTGGTGACCGGCGGGAAGCTTGGCATTGATAAGGGCAAGATTGTTCTGAGAGTGAAGTATTCTTTGCTGAATTACTGACAACAGTGTGTTTGTGTTCTTGAAAACTTTGTAGTGCAGCTTGATGTTCTAATTGTTGTAGTAGTTTTAAGTTGTCCCTTTTGTCTGTCATCTAGTGACAAGGAGATTGGTTGATTTGGTAGTTGCTTGCAGGTGTTTAGCTGTTCCTATAGCATGATATGAGATTTTTCTCTGTATTTAGTGGAAGGAAATGTCCGGACGGAGGTAGACGTCCCTTTCTCACCTGTGTTTGTTCAGGTCTTGGCTAGAATATGTTTGTGGTAAATAATTGGTACTTTGGTTAAGTTGCATTTAAATTTTACAAAAGTTTCAAAAAAATTCAGATTTCAAATTGTAATGTCAGGATTCAGGCGTGGTTGGATTGGCCATGTACTTTTGGGAAATGAATACCAAACACTTGTGTATGTTTGTTTAGGCATGAGTTTGCACTTGGTGCCATTGTAATTAAAAACTGAAGCTAAAATTAGATAGACTTTAACCGAAATTATAGAGAGTGTTTTCTGACAGTCTTAAGTAGTCAGACCGACTAGTAGCTGGCGGTGTGACCACTATAAGGAGTGTGGTTAGAGTGGTGGCTATGGCTAGAAATCAATAAAAATAGTTTTTGAGTTAGATGAGTTTGTGCACGGCATGGGTGCCGTTGGTTGGTTGTGTGGTGTTATATGATGCATAGTTTTGACTAACACGAGTCAAGTACATGGAACTTGTGATCGAGATGGTTGCTTGACCTTTGAATGTGCAGGTGTCTTGGAAAACGTTAGTAGTGACGGCAATGGACCAGGACTAGGTGAGGGAGCTGAGGTCTGAGTGATCATGTATGTCTGGATGAGGCTACTTAGTTTAAGCAAGAAGCATAGAGAAAATAAGGACCATGAAAAGGCGAGTTGATACATGTGGTGCGTCAAGTGACATGGCCAGTGCACGTAGAGACGGTTCGAAGGAGGCTGAATGCGTGAAGATATGGCAGCTAATCATTAGGTACTACGAGCTACGTGTTAAAGTATTAGGAGATACTTTAAGGTGAAGGTGAAGACAGAGTCAAGAAAATGTGCTTGAAAGCTTCATTGAGGGTATTGTGGTAGTTGGCTAAATATCGGGCTGATGCTTTGATCAAAACCATGGTGCGAGGAGGCACAAAGGAGAAGTGATTTAGGTCAAGGAGAGCTGACATTGCTAAGTGGATCAATCATTAATGTATTAGCAAGTTAAGTCTTGTAAATGCTTTGAGAAGCATGTATAAGTGTGTAAAATCTGTGCTAATGGGATTAACGGGTTTTCCAATAGGCCTAATGCGTTGGACCCATTAAGGCTTATTGCTGGTTACTAAAGGGAAGGAGAGGATGTGTTGGATTTAAGGATTCTATGGTTTAGGTTTTTGTTATACCATTTTGTTTCCTTCCATAGTTGTGAGAGAGAACTTGAGAGAGAAAAGAGTGGTGCTTTGACTACACATTGTAATCATCCATAAGTATGTAAATCTCATCCTTTATTAAAAATAGATTAAAGTTTTATCTTAATCATGTTCTTGTTTACATTATTGCTTGATTTTGTGCAAGATTTGTGATTTTATATTCGTGGGAATTCTAGCCCAAACTCTTGCTTAAATTACTTTGCAAGAACATGTGAGAATAGATCTAGAAGATCTCATGCCTTAGATCCTTACAAGTAAGAAGTAATTTAAGTTTTAGGATTTTTGTTGCTCTTATGACTTCGATTCAATTATCTTTAATTTAGTAAACCTGAACCCAATAACCTTATGATTCTTAATTGGTTAGGTTTGTAATGTCTTAAACAAGTTTATGCAAAATTTGAAGGTGTTCGAATGAAAATTGAGCAAGCTTTTAATATTTGAGTTTTGTCTTGAGAGACTTTAAGGTCTGAGAACAGGAGACCAGTCAGACCACTATTGACCCTGCGGTCAGATTGGCCATGGCGGTCAGATCGTCCCTCCCATGGTGGTCCGATCGGTCTTGTACCGAAGGTTGATGATTTTGTTAGCTTATATCTCTAATTTTGCCCGGTATAGCTGAACTCAGTATAATTTGTACTATAATTTATCTATAGACCCCGTCGTAAAAAAATACATTATTTAACGGTGAGTTACTGTAGAATGTAGAAGTAGAAGTCAAAGGCTAAACATAAAATCGAAAAGAGCTGAGCTGAGCGTTGATCCGAAGGAAGTGAATCTCAATGCCTCTCATGCCTGCACATTAATAATTAATTGATTGAAAACAACATAGATTAATACTCGAGAGAGAGCCGAAAGGACCTGTCCAGCCCAAGCCAAGCCAATGCTAGGAAGTCATGGGCGATGACAATGACAAGTGGGCCCTCGTGTGTCAGCGAGAGGACTGCCGCATCATCACTGCGTTCCTCTTTGCCTTCCTTCCTTATCATCATCACGTCACCTGCAGAGCGCAAACTCAAGGCCCACGAGAGGGGACGCCGGCGAAGTAGGAAGCAATAATGGCTTCTCTCCGCCACCTCGCCGGCGCCACCGACCACCACCACCGTGTCGCCGCTAACTCCTCCTCCGTCCAACTCCGTCGCCCGTCCTCCTGCCTCGCCGGAGCACGACCCCTCCGCCTCGCGCCCCTCCGCTCCCGCTTCACCGGTAAGTAACCTCTGCTCTCCCTCGACCCACCGTTTGCTCGCCACTTCTTGGATGGGCTCTTCGGTTCGCTCCGTGACTTTCTGTGTGGTTTCTGAACTTGCTCCTTTCAGGGGTTTATGCCTTGTCCAGCAACGACATCAGGGTGGGCACCAACGTCGAGGTGGACGGCGCGCCGTGGAGGGTTCTTGGTAACAACCAAAATCATCTTCCTTTACATGTCTATTATTCTCTACATACAATTGATTCTTGGGCGTCTTATCTGGGTGGATACACTAGTGAATGTAGCATCTGTTCTTGCACCTGATTTCATAATTTCGAGAAATCCCGTCAATGTACCTCGCTGTTCAACGATTGGTGATTTATTTGACCAGCTCCAAGCTATGTTAACACGCAAAATTTGGTACATTTAACCTTCCCCTGTGTTGTTGGGCTGTTCCGGCTGTTGACCCTAAATGTCTATCGAAGTAATGGTTCGTGTTAGTTTGATTTGTGAGTAGAAATTCCCTTGTACCGAACTGCTGATAATGTGTTTTTGAAGCAATATGGCAATGTAGTGCAGCAAAAGAAGGTTTTTCTAGGTTGTTAGCTCGACGTACTGTTTCTGATGAACTACCTCTTTTGTTTACTTTCTGGTTTGTAGGGGAACAAATGGGCTTTCATTGGTTTAATCTTCACATTCTCGCATCTAACTTAATGCTACATATGGGTGTTATTCTTCCTCAAGTGTGCTTCTATCTTCAATACACCCTTAGTAATATGCTTCTTCAAATTACTATAGTGAAATTGGACAGCATACTGAAATCCTTATGAACAGAGCATTAGAGCTCATTGTGTGCTTAATGAAGACAAAATTGTTATAATAAAGCTTCTGAGAAAGTGGAGTTTTTTCATATGAAAAGCACAGTTGAAGTGGCAGTCTCTTTTCGGAGAAAATATATGATAACTCACCATTGATTGTTCAACTGTTCTATTTTATTTTATTTATTTTTGAAGAATTCTGTTCTGTTTTATTTCAAGTGGTCCCAATATGAGAAGCATGTTAATCAAATTTTCACTCTCCATGCAACAACAGAGTTTCTCCATGTGAAGCCTGGTAAAGGTGCTGCTTTTGTGAGGACAAAAATGCGCAGTTATATCTCTGGAAACAGTTGAGAAAACCTTTCGAGCTGGAAGTTCGGTAATCTGAGCAGAAACACACTTTTCAGAATCCAAAACCAGAGTTCAGCAGTTACTTCTTTTTTTGTGTCGGTCATTCAGTATTAGTACATGCTTTAGCTTAGTAAACCAAACAGTGAAGTTTTCTGATTTCATTACTTTGAGAAATTATATGCTTTTTTTTTTTTTTGCCTACTGGGGGTTGCCTTTCATTCAACCAACTCATGTAATGCTTAGCGTCTCTTCCTCAGTGTTTTTGAGTAATGAAACAATTAAAGGAGCTTCTTTATTATGCTTTCAGATCCCGGAAGCATCCATTTCAAAGGAAACCAAGCAATTTACATATAAAGATGGCCCCCAGTTCGTATTCATGGATCTGGAACATACTCCAATTTTCATTGAAATATGTCATACTTCATATGTTTTTCTCACTGCATCTATTGAAAGAGATGGGCTTTATTTGGAAGGGAGCCGTGGTAACTACAGGATTTTCTTGGTATGTAGGTTATGCCGTTATGATGGATTGAGTTGTGTGAACACGCAGCTTCATTCTTTCATGACGCAATTGCAAACTACATGTTTATTAAGACTCCAAATTGTCATGTGTAAAGTTTTTAATAGAACTGAAGAGTCAGGCGATGGCACATTTCAGTTGCCTTTTCAGAAAAACAATGATGGAATTTCAGAAAACTAGAATTTAATTTTCCATCTGCCCAGAAAGCATGATCTCTGAACAAAACCAAGCCACTTGCTCCTCTAAATTTGCAAACAAGTTTAAACCTGAAATCCTGGTAGCAACTTGTGGACTTCAGAAATCAGAAGTACATATCAAACTTAATAGTCATGTAGAAACTAGTGCTAGAAGCCTAGAACCAGTGTCTATTTAACTTTTGCAGACAATCTTGCAATGCAGGATACATATAAACTGTTATCTTGGGAGCAAGGAATAAACCTCAGTTATTTCCCTTTCATTTTCATCCAACTTGTCACTAAAATTGGAATAAGTGCTTTCATGTATTCTTCAAGTGTACAATGCTCTCATTATTAGTTTCCTTTTACAGATGACCTTTGAAGAAAGTCGCTTAAACGAGGCAGAGGTTGGTGAGAAGCAAAAATGGTTGAAAGAAGGAATGGACTGCAATTTGCTTTACTGGAATGGGCGGGTATTTCTTTTTTTTTCCACGTCATCTGATATCCAATCAACTAGTCAATTACCTTCTCATAATTTTCCACAGTGTACTAGTTGATTGTGTTATATACTATTACACAGCAAAGGATATTGGCCATTAACTTCGATAATGTTTGTAGATCATTGATTTTGAACTTCCCATCACTGTTAGGCTGACTGTAACTGATACTGACCCGGGGCAAGGTGACAGTGCACAAGGTAGAGAATTCTCTAGTATCCTGATGCAAAATGTTTCTGTGATTGTTTCGTAGTCATACAACTTGCTAATAAAAATAATCACATACAATCTAGTTTTGAAGATCACAACATTGTCTCGGATTCAGATGTTTCTTTTATGATGGAAAATAAGTTAACCTTATCAGAATTCAGAATCATCTTCTTACTGTATTTTGTAGGAGGAACAAAACCTGCAACCCTGGAAACAGGAGCTGTTGTCACTGTGCCCTCGTTTGTGAATGTCGGTGATGATATCCTGGTTGATTCAAGAACCGGCCAGTATATGAACCGAGCATAGAGGAGTGGTTGTAGTTTTTTTTTGTCGTCCATTTTGTTTGCCTATTCACCTGTACGAAAGCCCTGCTTTTTTTGCCCCCTGAGATGTACAGGCTTCACTGTTCACTACATCGTTCATTGCATGTGGACTCTCGACACGTGCCATAAAATTCTGTTAAAATTCTTCGACCTGCGTCTCAAATTCCTTACTATACTGACGGGAGATGATGAGAAAAGCACTTCCCGTTCTGTTTTTTTTTGGTACGTGTCATTAGATGAGCAAAGCCTACAATGTATAATCCCAAAATGGAACAAAACTGCAGAAATGGTTAACGGCGACGCACATTGACAATAGGACAAAAAGCGTTGTAAGACAGTTCTCGTTAGTTCGGAGCATATATTGCCTCTAATTTCAAATACAAATCCTTTTGGATATTGATAGTCTCTAAGGTGATATTTTGACTATCAGTTTCTATAGATATGTGGTTTCAAATTAAAATAATTATACACTATAAAAGTATTTTTCATTATAGATCTAGTAATACGGAGCAATTCATCATATCAGCACAAAGGGTACTGGAGAACCATAATCAAATAGTATGTAGAACCAAGCAATTCATTGCACAATGCACATCAAACAACACGATAATGAATTATGGAACTTGATAAGTTGATAGTAATGCTAACAGTCAGATTATCCTAGCTCCCATATATCTTGGTTTTATATATATGTTGCATGGCATTCAATACATATACCTGCTGGGGCAGCTCCCTGTCTATGACAGGGACGCGGGTGTTCCCCTCGACCATGGACCTATTTGATATGGCTACGGCTTATAGTTTTTGGTTGAAATTTTTGAATTTTAGCTGTTTACAATAGAGATTACGGAGAGAGATACTCCCTTACGATTTTGGTTGATACAGATGTTGGGCTTTTAACGTGTACTATAATTAACTTGTAAACCCCGTCTTGAGAAAATACTCTGTTTGAAAGTTAGATACTATAGCAAAAATCAAAAGCTGCTTTTAAAAGCTGTTAAAAAACAGGCCCATGTTGCCGAGCTTATCATGGAATTGGTAGTCCACCTTGGTGATGTCCCCCTCGACCACCTCGCACACAACCTCGCCGACAAACCACCTCGCACATCAAGCCCTCATCGTGGTACCACCTCTGCACGTGGTCCCTGATCCTCTGCAGCAGCCTAGCGCTCACCATCCCCAGCACCTCCCCACGCACCAGCTCCGTCAGTATGCACACCTTGGCACCACCGACACGATGCTAGTAATCCCACTCCTGCCTCCGGAGGTAGGCCATCTTCGCCTCCCCGTCATGTCCTCGTTGAGCTCATCAAGCTGCCCCCTGACTGTGCCATGAGGCCCGCGTTGATGCACTTGATCAGTATGGTTTGATCAGTATGGCAGTTGGCTTGAGTATAGCAAGTCTAAAGATATAAAATTTAGAACGCATTACTATCTACTATATTATCAATGGATGTGTCGATAAGAATACACATAGAGCATGAGGCCCCCGCATCATTTTTGTTTTAGATCCGCCACTGCAGTTTTGTGAGTGGCACCTGCGTGTTGGCCAGGAGACCGTGCATGTCCCGGCCAGTCCCCCAACGGCTTCTCCTCATTCATGAGTGCAGCACCGGCAGAGAAGAGCCACGACAAGAAGCCTCCTAGTGGCGGAGGCAGCAAATTTTGGGAGCCAGGATGAGTCACAAGCCAAAGTATAGTCAATAAATGTGTACAAATCTATGTACATATGACACAAGCAAAATTGATAACCGCAATTGTTTTAAAATCCAACACATATTTGAATATCCATAGATAAAAAGAAAAGTAAGATACGATAACAAGTACCTCAGTACGATGTTATGTAAACTTCGATGATTCGCCAACAAAAGTGCAATCACACATCCAGAAGAGATTATGCAAAATATAAATATGTAGATTAGGATATCGTATAACATTGTAATGTATTCATATTGAAGAGAATGGAACAAAACATACCACAAATATGCTAATCACGCATATGAAGCAAGTTTATTTTCCAAGTCTTTATGCCTTGAAACCATCGGGTAGTGGTAACATCGAAAAAGTATTTTAAATAGCTCATCATTTCTAAAAAAAATTGTTAATTCAAATATTCATTATTTTCAGAAAAAAAATATTCAAATATATATGACCATGACTATAAAACAATGTATCACAATTCACAAATATCATATCTATGACTGATTCACGATTCACAATTGAATTCACAAATATTATTCACAAGAAGCAGATCAAATCTCTCCTCAATGCATAATCCAATGATTCATTGAGGCTATGAGGCATGAGAAATTGACAAGATACACATAACACATACACCGACTGAGGCATGATCCTCAAATATTTGATTCTCAATTATCAAGTCACGATTCAATTCACAATTATCATTCACAAGGAGCATGACAAATTCACACTAACTGAGGCATGACAAATTCACAATTCAATTCACAAATATCATTCACAAGGAGCATGACAAATTTACAATGTAGTGAGCTAACTAGTGATTCATTCACTGATTCTCCTCAATTCCCCATAGCCTCATTCGGTCATACCTTCTCTCAGTCTCTCCCTGCTGCCAGCCGCCCTGCTGGTTGCCTGCGGGCTACGGTTGCCGCAACCTTGCCACCTCCCCGCCCCTTGGCTGGTTGGCCCCTTAGCGCCTCCCCTCCCCCTGGTTGCTGACCACCTGCTGCTGCCCCATCCGCCCGGCGGTGACCTGCTCGTCCTGCTGCTGTGCTGGCTGCAGCCCCTGTGGCGTTGCCAAACCGCCGGTTGCCACCCCTGGCGCCACCTTGTGAGATCTGAGGGGAGAGGCGGGAGCCGAGGGAAGTAGCAAGCAGGGAATGCTGGAATGGAACAGGGATTGTGGATTACGAAAGGAATTAAGGTTAGGGATCATCGATCGAGTGACTGCTTGTCTGCTTTAGGATGGTGGGCACATACATCTCCAGGGAAAAAAACAAAGGAAAGACCACATGAGTTTGCCGTCTCTTTCCCGATAGGAGGAAAGAGGTCATGAAAATTATTACGTCGGAGGCATGCCAAGCTACAGAAAGCTCATGGTCGCAAGTTGGTCCAGAGATTTACAGTACAGTCTTAGTATGCTACACACAGGATCGTTGCGGTGATACACATGCAAGACAGATTCTTTTCCCCTCTTCATCCATTTCGTAAGGTGGATGCCGTATTGCTCTTCACATCTCAATATGGTGAGAATGATTTGGAATTTCACCTTGGCTGTCCAGGGGCATGTACTGAGCCATGATGGCACGGATCTCTGAATCCATGTAGCTCTGTACGAAGAAAAACACAAGAGAATTAGATGCCAACCTAGAGTTATGAGCAGATAATTAACTTGCGGAAGTTGTCCATATCATTCATACCCTGATCCTGTACTTGTACACTGCATATCCTGCAATTCCTGCTGCCACTAGGCCGAAGAAGATAACCCACAGGAAGCTCCACCCTACCTGTGCTGCTGCACTTTTGCCTGAATACAATGGGTGCCAATTTAGTATCAAGTCAATGCTTGACCTTATGACCTTCAAATCTCACTGGATAGCTTAAGTCTAAGTGCAACTAATGATTACTGGGACAATAATTAGAAAAGATAGGTACATACTTATGCATGTATCATGCTCCTTCATGTACAGCAAGCCTCCACTGCAGCCGCATTCATAGCTTCCCCATGTGTTCTTGCATTTGCATTCCTTGCACTGGCATGCAGTCTTTTCCTTGCATTCGTTAATATCTGTCACAAAATATTTACCATCACCACAACAGCAAAGGAGCAACATGACCAATGATATCCAATATGCTTGGACTCCAGCAAATTCTTAGGTGCATATTCACATTTCTCCATTAAAACCTACAAGTTTTGCGGGACACGCAAGCAATTCTAATAGCCTAATGGAGTTCAGGAATTGACTGTTACCTTCACATTTGTGGGTACCATCACCTTTGAACCCATCCGGGCATTTACAGCCGTCATCCTGTAGGTTATAAACACCACAAACATGCTTTTAGATTTTTTACAATACATGTGGCAGCATTAAGGTCAGCAAAAATACCAACTGATAACTTACAGTGCAGGCAGAGTATGTCCGGCCATTCCTGGTCTCCTTCCAACAACCTCCATTGTTAATCTCACAACGCCCAGATCCTGAAGCTAAAATAACAAGGGCAGGCATAATTAAATAGTCAATAAGGCTAAAATTGCATGTCACGAAAAAAACAACACTTTGTCTGTTGCAGAAGTGCTGCTATCTCCATTAACAAGGGTTAGTGCTAAACAACAATCAACCATCCTCAAGTAAAGAGTGTCCGTTATTTAAATACTCAAAATAAATAAAAAAAAGATGGCAAGAAAATTATCTCCTAATTTCTTGCAGTATATATACCTTCACAATGAGTGTAGCCATCACCAACGAATTTTACACCTTTCACAACCGGACATTTGCAAACTCTTCCACGAAAAGTATCCTACATATATGCCAGACAAGTACCATATGCATAAGCTAAACAGAGAAAAGCATTATCCCGTAAACTAGAATTTAGCAGAAAAGATAAGACCACCAGAACTACCTTGCATGCAGTAATGTTAGCAGCCTTATCTTGCCAACAGCCACCATTGTTCTCCAAGCACTCGTTTGTTTGTATATCTACAGTTTGACAACATGAATTGAAGATGTTTAGTTTAAGAGCAAGGTACAAAACAGGTTATGCTTGCAGTATAAGTATTCATCACAAATACAGCAAACTGAGGAAAAAAGTAGGGGAATCAATTCACTAGCCTTCACTCAAGCAAACAGCGGGCTCAGTAGTTTCTCGAAAACCTGCACAAAGCGCCTTAAGAACTGCTCCTTTGTCAAGTTTCCCTGAAGTGAGAAACAAATGTTTGGATAAGCACGACTGGAACCTCAAATCACTTTGCCAGAACTATAGTGGTTTCGAGAGCACGAACCTCTGTATTGTCTATTGTTGATGACTAGTGTTGGTAAGATGGTAACATCACCACGAGAACCCTTGCCAATCTATGTAAAAGGTGTAAATGGGAAAGGATATTATATTGCAAAGAGGCCCATAGGGCATATATAGTACATGACACAAACTCTAGACATATGGAAAAAGACCTAAATACCCTTAACAACCCCCCCCCCCCCCCTCTCAAATGCAAAGCGTATGCAATAGCATTGCATTTGGAAGGGTTGACACTAAAATAGAGAAAATCCAAAATCCATGTCTTGAATATGTCGTTGCGTGCGGCCCTTGAACAATTGTGTCGAATCAAGCCGAAAAGGGAGATAGAAGCATAGCGGCACAGATCGAAGCCCGAGAGGGCGGCGGCGCAATGCACAAGACACGCAACGAAGGCGCGGTGCAAAAAAAAGCGCGGCGACTTTAGAAACTCGGGGAGGCGGCTCAAAGAGAAGCGGCGGCATCATAGAGACTTCTACGATCTGTAGCGGCTCAAAGATAAAAGCAGCGGCTGCGACTATGCGTTAGGAAGAAGAGAACCACACCCATCCGAGAGGATGAACCGTGGCTAGCAAAGCAGTCGCCTGACTGACAGAAATTTTGTGGACTCGCACAGCTTTGACGATATGGAGAAACTATGGATTTGGATGGACGCAACGGAAGACTCTAAAAAAAGACTCAACGACAAAAGTAAGTTCACCCAAAGAACACAGATACTAGAAAACCACCAACACAGCAACTGGCCGCACACGAAATCTCCACACTTCTTTATCTTTTCTCCCCTCTCCACTCTGTCTCTTCACTTCCTCCACTCACTCCCTCACTTCCTCCCTCCCTCCCGAGTCGCTCGCTCTCGCTTGGAGAGAAGAGGAGCGGTGGCGGGATCCGGCGGCAGCGGCCACGGGAGCGGCGGCGGCGGCAAGGTTCGGCGGCGGCTGGACCTGGGAGAGGCGGCCGAAGGCGGCGGCGCGGGCGTGGAGGCGCGGGCACGGAGAGGCTGGAGGAACGGCGGGTGGCGGCGGCGCGAGCGCGGCGGCGGCGAATCCGCCTGGATCTGGCGTCGGGGAGAGCAGATCCGGCGGCGGGAAGCCTGCGGGAAGCCGGGATCTGGCGGGCAGCGGCTGGATCTAGGCAGCCCCGGCTGAAGGAGTGGCGTCGGCGGCTCCGGGAAGGGCGGAGGCGCGGTCGTCGGCGAGTCTGGAGGAACGGCGGGTGGCGGCCCCCGGAGAAGCGCGGACCGGCGACAAGGAGGCCTCCCAGTCGGGGGGAGCAGCAGTCGGCGCCGAGTGGGGAGAGGCGCGGGTGGGGGCGGCCGGTGGAGGGAGGCGGCCGGATCTGGCCGGGGTGAGGCCAGATCCGAGCTCGGCGGCGGCGAAGATGGCCGGATCTAGCCCGGAGGCGGCCGAATCCGGACTTGGCGGCTTCGGAGGTGAACAGATCCGGGCGCGAGCGATGGAGACGACCGGATCTGTGGCGGCTTTCGGCGGTCGGCGCGGCCAGGCGGAGTGGAACAGAGGCGGCGGCAGCGGCGGGCTCCTCGAGGCCAGGCAAACCGAGATCCGGGGTGGCGGCTGAAGAGGCGGCGGTGGACGCGGCGGGCTCCTCGAGGCCGGGCAAACCAAGATCCAGGGTGGCGGCTGAAGAGGCGGCGGCGGACGCGGCGGCGGCCGAACGCGAGCAATGGCCGCCGGTGGTGGCTGCCGGCGTGGATGGCCGCCCCCGGGATATGCTCCTCCCGGGGGCAGCAGCGGAAGCAGCGGGCTGGAGGTGAGCTAGGGTTTTGAAACCAAACTCTGATACCATGTAAATGGGAAAGGATATTATATTGCAAAGAGGCCCATAGGGCATATATAGTACATGACACAAATCCTAGACATATGGGAAAAGACCTAAATACCCTTAACAAAAGGGTCCAAAATGATACATTATGATCGCAAGCGGGACGAATATAAGAGATAAGAATATAAGAGATAAGACCACACTGAAGTACTAACCTGTGCAGCCTGTTCAGCTTTCAGCACAGGATTTTCTTCATCAGCATCTGGATCACCAATACACTTATCTATTGCTTTGTGATCAAGGCCTGGAAATTTCAAACGTATTCAGTACAATTATAGCACATTACAATAAAAAATAGAAAGGCATTTGCAAACTCCAACATACCAAGTGACTTGATAACTCCATCAGCACATTCCTTAGTGTACTTCTTTTCCTTCATTGGGCACCGAATTGCAAAATCAGTCACATAGTCCCACCACAACCAAGGTTTCTCATTCTCCTTAGCTACTTTATAAACACAAACTTGACGTAAATTCTGAACCACTACATCTTTCCCATCATACCCTTTGCTGAAATCCTGTTCTGGGTCAGGTGCGCAATACCTCCCATGGTTGATACACTGGGACTTGCACTGCTTGCTTAGAGTGAAGGCCTCTGGACAATACCAGGTAATGTAATGAGGAGTGAACTGCGTGTAGCCCTTCTTCTCAAGTATCTGTGCTGCTCCTTTGAAGCTCCTGACGAAATCAATCTGGCTATCACATTTTGGTCCACATTCATCATTACTGTTAGTCCAAAATTCATACTCAACACGTTCATCAGGGTGGGGCAGGGACTCCCTCCAATCCAAATTCACATTAACCATGTCACCGTTATCAATTGCTTTCTTGAGCCTGTCCCCGAAGCTTTTGGTTATCAGCGCTGAAGGAATGGTGATGTTCTCTAAATAATCTGCCCTCCCGCTCTCTTCAGGCGTGTCCATTGTAATTAGAGGTTCAACCTTGTCATCGGCAACAAGGATTGCCGCTGCTCCTGATTTCTGTGCATTCCATGCCTTCTTTGTGAAGAAGCAATCTATGAAAAACAACAAAACCATGTTATGTAATCCACAGTATATTTTAATGAATCGAGTAGAAATCAACATCACAGAGCAGACATATAAAGTCCCTGTTCTTTTGTGTTTTGCCTGATAGCTTTTGTCAGAACTTTCTGAGATGACAACGGACGGCGGAGACGCCAACGCGGATGGTGTACACAGTTTTAGACTTGAAAAGCTGTTTGGAGAATCAACTCTAAGAAACAACCATGTTTTGATGTTTGGCTTTTTTACTCCCGGAGAAGCTCAAAGAGAAAGGCAGAAGCCAAAAGGCAAAAAGAACACCCCAAAAAATGTCAGACAATAACTGTTTGAAAACAAAATCAGTGGAACATCATAGGGAGTTAAAACAACAAGACAGTGACCTAGCTACTAGTAAATGCATGAGGGCCTGACAGTAAGCTTTCAGATTAAGCTTCCTCCAAACATCAAGTCATAGATTTGCTCGTTGTACCAAACTGGGTCAAAGAATATTCAACTTAATCACTTCATCGCATAGCAATATTTAATTTTTAACGCACCAAACTAAAGACAACACGATTAAACAAAAAATTGTGCCACTTGTGGTCAACCTTTCAACTGCAATCTATCCAATTGAACCAACCGAGGTATATAAAGCTTACCTCGCTCACAATCACTAGTAGCATAGAAGCAACCAGAAGAGAAGCAATTTCGCAGTAATTATTCTCACCTCCCCTGTCGACGAGCAGGAAGATGGGAAAGGAGCCGGGCTTGGCCTTGTAGGAGATGTCGAAATCGTCGAAGCTCTTGCATGCCTTCCTGTTGGCCTTGGGGTAGGCGACGACACCGACCATGGTGCCGCCGTACTGGGGGACGCCGAAGTTGCCAATGGCGCACTCGTAGGTGCCCTTGAGCTCGTCGGGCGCCGTCACCTTGAGGCTGTTCTTCTCCACGACGAACCTCCCGTGGCAGCAACCCCACAGGAACGCCGCCCACAGCAGTAGCCGCAGCAGCGCGCAGCCGGATCGAAGCCTCATGCTCCAATCAAGAGATTAATCCTTGCAATTCGCGAAACCCAGCAGGGGATTGGATTGGTATCGGCGGCTTTGTCGAGGGGAAAAGAAAAGAGCGATCTTGCGGTTGTACGGTACAAGAAAGCCGCGGAAAACGGCGGAGCAGAGATGAAAGATTGGATTTTGAAGGCAGGGGAAGGATGCGCGCAGTAGTAGGGAATTACGGTGCTGCTTGGATGGACGGAGGAGTTGGAGTGGGAGAGATTTTTGGGGGGTTGCGTCGGGAGAGTTGGGGGAGGAGGAGACGGAGGTCGAGGTGGTGAAGAAGCCGAACTGTTCACGTATCTAGCGGGTCAGTGCAGGGTGGCAAAAAGAAAAAAAAAAGCGGTAAAAAAACTGGTTGATTCAGTTCTAAATTGTTTTAATTAGACTTGCTTATTTAGATTTTGCTTTAGTTCACTTGTTAACAAGTTTCTAAAAATACTTCCCTGTGCAAACTACTTAAAAACTCATAATTTGATACGTATTAAGGATCCTATTATGTTTTTATTGGCGTGTGTATAGAAATTTTTAGAAAGGTGCAAGGGGTCTAGAGAGGCAGATGAACCACAACAAACTCCATGTGTTAACCAGTAAAGAAACATTATTGTAAACAGTTGTTGTAATGGACCATGTATAGGCCGATAAAATAGCTCGTAATGAATATACGAATTACATGGCACGTGGGATTTAATTAGATGCGTATGTTTACCTCACTACTTATACGATACAAGTGGCAACATACGTGAACCATCAACTCCAACTACAACTAAGATATATTGCGCCTTTTGAAAGCCATAGTTCTAGTTAGTCGTCATACATATTTGGGTCAATCAATGTCTTTCCCTTCTCTCCTGCGCTGGCTTTAGCCCTCGCAACCTGACCCCGGTACTTGGCTTCTACAACTTGTATAGGTTTGTCCCAATCGGAGATAACCTGGAGTTCAGCGAGGGCTTTGGAGACCACGGGCACCTTACCCTTGTTCTTTCCGCTGTCATCTATGGTGTATGGTTTCGAGCGTGTGAATCTTTTAAGCGCCACTGGGTAGTTAAGCATGTATTTTTACTCGATGAATACCTTATCATATATATCTAGGCTGTTTATCCATTGAAAAAAGTAACAGCGCTTCGTGGTCTACTGCCATGGACAGGGTAGGTTAGAGAGGTTCGAAATGGAATATGTAATAGAAAATAGCAAATACATGCGTACAAGAACCTCGACACACGTGTAGTGTACTCGAGCGACAATTGGCAAGTGTGTGAACTAAATGATATGTGCTAGATTGCCGCAGTCGCACTATAGCCACGAAAGCTCCGACGATACGGGAGCATCCTTGCAAAAATTGTCGGGGTATGGTCCTTTCTTCTTGGCCACCCACTTCCGCTTGTGAAATATCTTTCCGCGGTTTAACATCCCCACCAGCGGCATAGTGATATATCTCTCCTCTCTTCTCCCTCACCTCTTCCCCTATTTTTGAGATTAGCTCGATAGGAGTGTTGAGTCTAGTTGTGGGGGCTAGCCAGATTTTATAGGCAGTTGGTGGGCACTGCTCATGAGTAAAGTTGGTATATGTTGTACAGGTTGTTAAGTCACTAGAAAAGCTAGTGCGTACTGTCCACTCGCTGTGAAAAGCTAGTACGAGTTGTTAAATCGTTGGGAAAACCGGTGCGTGCTATCTACAAGCTGTGAAAAGTTGATACGTGTTGTCAAATCACAAGAAAAACCTATGCATGCTATCCACAAGCTATAGAAAGCTAGTACATATTGTTAAAACACTGAGAAAGCTGGTACGTGTTGTCCACTTACTGCGTAAAGCTAGTATATGTTGTCAAATCACTGAAGAAGTTGGTACGTACTGTTCACAGGCTGTGAAAAGTCGGTACGTATTGTCAAATCACTGAAAAAGCTAATGTGTGTTGTCCACTCACTGTGAAAAGCTGATATGTATTGTCAAATCACTGGGAAAATTGGTACGTATTGTCAAATCAACAAGTTCTCTTCTTTTACCATCGATTTTCACTCAGCACCAAACATAAACTAACCTCTATTACTAAAAATTAAAGAAATTTTAATCCAGTTCTTTATATCATTCAAGCACAAAAATGTGGTTGGATCTGAATATAAAGAAGTAAAGAACAAGGTAGTAGTAGTATCTCTATGGGGTGGGGATCATTCAGATCAGTAGGTTGGGGTCCATATCACTCAACATAAGGTCGCCTCCAGCTCCCAATATAAACTCCAGCATCTCCTCCCATCAGAAATAATCACAAGAACTGAAAGTACTCGATACATCTTGACTGACCGATCGGTACCAATGTCCTCGACAGAGCACCGGTGGTGGTGTTGGACGAAGCGCTTGATTCGGCAAAATCGTCAACTTCCATCTTAACCGGAGCATTGCTTGTAGACAACGATGCGTCTGCCCACTGAAACCGGCGAGTGTAGGAGGTGCTCCTGTCTGGCTGTTCGTCGGCTCTGTATGATTGTATGCTTGGCGATTTCAGCGTAGTTGAGGACGTCAGGAATGTCGGCTGTTCACTGGTGGTATGCGAATTGAAGCAGATTGATACCGCCTTCCTCGAAGACAACTGCGCAGGAGTATCTGGGCTAGTGCCAACATGCCTTGAGCTGCTATTGCAGGCATGGTGGTTGAAGTAAGTGACCGAGAACAATGGCGGATCATTGGTGTCCTTCTGCTGGACTTGTTTAGTGGCAGGGCATTTCATGTCGTTCTTGTAGGTGCATCTGTAATAGAACCTGCAAATATAATCATATGAAACCAAAAATCCCCTCAGAAAGGAAAGAGAAGAAATCTTCACCAAAGCGCCAAATGCAAATTAACGTATATTTACGAAGTACAACATAGTACAATAGTTGCATTCAAGGGCACATACATTTTGTGTGTGCCCATGTGATACCCCAAATGGTGGTGATTGGCAAGAGTAAATTCTATAACCAGTTGATTTGGTAAGAGCCAAGACCATACCCAGTCTCAGCTTCAGTTCATATTTGCTTGTAAGAACAGTAACTGCCCTGAAAAGTATACTCCTTACTATTCCAAAATCATGGAAGTTTTTTCTTTCTGTTTTGAGTTGAGTACCTTCATGTCTGCACTCATGGCTTAGATTGTTCTGTTTACTATCATCTTTGCTTAGATTGTTGCTAAATCACTATTTTAAAACCTAACTAATCCACCTTGCAGTTAGCAAGTAAAGCCGGCACTATCCTACTAAATTTTAAGTTGGACGGTTGAACAACACATCTTCAACTTTTCTTCGCACCTTAGTGTACCAACTTGACTTGCACTCATGTGTAATGTGATCATTGCCTATAACATCCCTTCAAGGCATCAGGGAAAAAAATATCTGGATGGTTAAATCATGACTTAAACTACTAATTGATTTTCAAACGGTCGTGCACTGAGCAATCGATCAGGAGGTTGAGCACCGAGCGGTCAAAATCTTCATCGACCATCAGGAGATTCCAAAAAGCAACGACAATCGTTCACCCCTCTGATTGCAGTATTCGATGCTACACTAATGGATGGAAATCTGAATCAGAACAAGCGTGCTAAACAAATGAGGGAACTTTTAGTTTGCTAGTGAAGTATTAGATGTCAAACGAGTTGCAAATGACAGGCAATAAAGGAGGGCAACTAGCGATTTTCCTATTCAAATAATGAGCAACACTTTCTGAATTCTTATTTGTTTTGTTGAGTTGTCGATGACAAAAGAGATTGCCGCCGTGAAGGTTCTTTTCCTATGGTCATTACATAAACATTTTTTAGTTGGCAAACATATCCTTTCTTTGACTTAATTGAAAGCTATGCCGACACCCGTCCACCGCTAATTCTACCAACAGTGTTTTCTTGCTAAAAACCAAATACATTGACCAAACCGTCCACTGATATACAAACGTTGGGCGCATTAAGCGGCCATGTGATTTTCAATATAAACAGTTATTTGGCCCACCAGCTGGCTGCACAAACAAAGACTATATATTGACCCCCCAAAAAAGAGAGGATTGTTTGATCTATAGATGTTACAGACATTAAAGATTACCAGGTACATGTTTCATGTACAATATCTGAAAGATATGTTCTCCACTTAGACTGACGGGGCCTATGGTGTTCAAATTCCAAAGATCAAGGACACGCGATGAGCACACGAGATTTGTGCAATCAAGAAGTAGACGGCCCGCACTGCGGTGGTAAAGATTTGTGCCCGGGAGACCTTGTTCTGGAAGAAATCGGCGACAACTGCATACACATTTACTCGCATGAATTCTATTTCTACCAGCTAGAAACGGGTAGAACTTAGTTCGAAAGGTTTCAGATCACCGTACCGTCAGTTCACCCACCAACTACAGGTCCTGCAAATTCACCAGTAGATCTACTAATACCTAAAATCAACCGTTCTTCTTGAAATTATACCACCACAACAGTGAAAAAAATGTTTTTGCACAAGAAAGGCATGCATGCATGGACTGAAAACATGTAATTTCTGGAAAGAGTTGAATGGCGAAGGGATGAGGGCAAGAAGCAACCTTGGGAAGTTGGAGTTGGAGAGCTTCTTATCGCCGTACTTCCTCCACTGGTGCCCGTCGTCGTACGGCGCATAGGTCTCCGTCGTCCATGTACGCTCGTCCTTCCTGCAGTTGTGATTACACACAGAAAAGAAAAGAAAATCAAGAAACTAAACTGGAGGATCTTCGCTGTAAGAAATAGAAGAAACTACGCGTACCTGACCCTTTGCTGGGTTCTGGTGGCCCTGTTGGATCCCAAGTCGCTGGGGTAAGACGGAACAGAGTCGAGAGCCATGGAGGAGGAGGAGAGAACTGGAGAGCTTGATGAACTGAAGAGAGAGGATTTTGTGGGGGCCTTAGACGTAGCCGTATGCTAGTTATGAGGAGTCGTCGAAAGCGAAGAGACGTTCCTTCTGGGTCCTCCTCGCCTCGGCCTTCTCTCTGAATCTGACCACTTTTATCTATAGCAGGCCAGGCATTAAACAAGGACGGCGGAGGAGCATTCTTCAACGTTTACACGCGTCGCCTCCTCTGTCACCTAACGGCGCTTGCCTCGCCTTCTTCAACCTTGCGTTTCCTCCTTCCCCTTCTCCTCTCTGTGGAGAGCTCATGCATTCTTTCTCTCTCTCTCTCTCTCTCTCTCTCTCTTCAGACTGTCTTGTCTTTAATGGCTCATGCTTACCTAGCAATATCTTTTGCGCATCATTTGATATGATGTTTTTTCTTCCCTTTCGACTAATAGGTACTGCAAATTTGAAGTCTTCCTCTTGGCGTCATAGATAGATGTCCTGATTTGCTGTGTCAAATGCGGCCGCTGTCGTTTGCACAACAATCCAGACATCAGCAAACTTGATTGAATGTTATTTCATCCCTTTCCATAAAGAAAACCAGAAAACAAAAATAGTATACACATTATTTTAAACTAATAGTGTACACATTAAATGCTGAGAGAAATATCGTACAAATTTATCTCTTGTTCCTTAAATTTTTTCCCTTGCTAGTAGAACCAAAATGCAATATTGACTCTGATACCTTTTATCTCTAGATTTCAGTCAAACGTTTACAGAAATTCTATAAGAAAATAGGAAGGGGTAACGGAGAGGAGCTGACGGCCTGAAGCTGGCATCAGTCATCAGAGAACCCGGCCGGCACATCGATCTGAAAACAAAAACTATTGCCAATGTCAATGCAGCTCCATGTGCAAGAGGACAGCTCAACTCCATCTGCATTTCTTTTCGTCTCATGCAGTCTCTCACCTTGGTCTTATGTTACTTTGTTAAATAAAAGAAGGTATAGCTTTGTTAGTACAAAATCTTGGGTTTGGTGGATCAAACGATCCTACCGGCACAGGCTAGCATTGCAATCAATCAAGAGGCTTACAATGCTCCATCCCTTTGGACAATCTTCCACCATGTAGTCTTTCTAAAGCAGTTCCAAGACAGAGTATAAAAGAAAGAAGAAAGGACCAACTCTTGTTAATGACTCCTCACTCGAATTGCGTACTAGCTAGTTGCCAAGGTAATGGCATCATGGAAGGAAAACATGTGCCCTTGTAAATATCATGTCTTGCTCTTGTCAATGATTTCTTCATATTTATTTTCAAGTCTTGCAAAATGTTAATTTGCATGGGCTACTAGTTGCAATATGGCAAAAGCCAACATTTGAATTATGGAAAATATATTATTATTACCTGTTCAGATAATTCTTTGCAATATTTTTCAATTATTGATGTATCTAAATAAATTAGAAACTAGTATACTGGGACCACTTTTCCTACTTGAAATATTCTGAAACTTCTACCCTTCTACACCTATACAATAAACACTGGACAGAGTTGCATTCTGTAAGTAGTTTACTGTCGTTGCTTGTTCATTGGCTAATCAGCTCTGCTCCTTTTGAACATGACAATGGCAACTAAATTAACGATGTAGGAGTATTGATCTGAAAATGGTGCTATCTCTTTTCTTCCAAAAAGAAAAGGCTTATGGTTTGTGTAGGAAGATGAATATACTGCAATGAATGATCTATATTGAGTCTCAAGGGCGGTTTATATAGAATACAAGGTTTGGAAAGCAAGAAACATCTCCTAGAGATAAGGCAGGTATCACAAAATTACAAACCCTAAACTACCAAATATAGAGATATGCCAATATACTCTAACATCCCGCGGACAGCAGGAGCGTCGTGGACAGTCAGACTGGAGAGGAAGCCAAAGGTGGGGAAACTGTCGGATTGACATCCCCAGCAATCGCAACGGGAGTGTCAGAAACTGCTGTGGCATCGCGGACACGATGACTGTAGAGGGAACCAACGAGTTTGCTCAAGTTAATGATAGCCCTCTGTTGCCGAGGTAGCTGAGAGTGAGGTGACCATGGTTGTAGCCATGGAGGGGGGGCATGTCGAGGTCGTCGCTATGATCGAGGTAGTGGAGTTGATGCAGGAGAGGTCATGGCCGAGGTCGGTGAAGAGGTTTCCAATGTCGTCTGGCCGTGGTCGACCTAGAAGGTGAGAGAAAGGAGCAGAGAGAGGTCATCCGAGGGAACCGATTGGAGCTACAGGGAACCGTTTGGAGCCACCGTGGTCGTCTGGCTGTGGGTGATCGACTGTAGCCATCCTGATGTAGTCGAAGATGAAGCAGAGGGAGCCCTGGGCGAATCCAGCGTGGAGGCTGGATTTGAGTGAGGCACCACCGGATTTGATGTGGAGAAGGCCAGATACGGTCGCGACGGCGCCAGAGAAGGTTGGGGTAAGGTGGAGGCAGCGGCACCAGTGGTCGGGGAGCCCGGATTTGGGATCGTGGTGAAGAGCGATGGAGAGAGCCGGCTCTAGATCTGGGCGGAGAGAAGCCCATCGGCACAAAGAAGCGCCAAGATGAGGATGGTGGCATCGACGATGGCAGTGGTGACCACGGGCAGCTACACTGCAGCCGAAGGGGTGATGTAGCGGCAGCCTGTACATGTCGATGGCATGACCACAATTGTGGGCTCCCGATGGAACGACGGCTTGTGCTCGCGGACAATGGGGCGATGATGATGATCTGACGTGATGACAAAGGTAGATGGAGCGCTCAGAAGGCCGTGGAGGGAGGGCCGTGTCGACGAGCACGCTGCGTCACACAACATTATCGGAGGAGAGGAGGCAACGAAGAGGTCGAAGCCAAGGCGGTGAAGTCCGGATCCAAGTAACATCGATGGGTCTGCAGGGCGACGCAAACCGATCTATGATCGGAAAAAGTAGAGAAAATCCGATCTAAAGATGACCGAGGAAAACTCTAATTGATAACCAATCGGATGATCGGTGACACGACTTAAACTACTAGTTGCGCAGCCCTCGTGGGAGATCATGGAGACGAGATCATCTTCCAGGGGCAGCGCAACGGAAGCTGTGGAGGCGGCGGCTCAGGAGCGGTGCCGCTCTGATACCATGTAGGAAGATGAATATACTGCAATGTTTGATCTGTATTGAGCCTCAAGGGCGGTTTATATAGAATACAAGGCTTGGAAGGCAAAAAGCCTCTTCTAGAGATAAGACAGGTATCACAGGATTACAAATTCTAAAGTACCAAATATAGAAATATACCAATATACTCTAACAGTTGGGTTTACTTCAACTCTCAAGCCAAAATGAACTATTCAGTGCACGGACATTTGCACTGTATATATTTCGGCTCCAATTGTACCAGAAATAATAACCATCAGTATACCTTTTAACATCATCATCTAGCTGGCTAATTAACTGTCAAATTTCACTATCAAGGACCACAAAGCAATAGAAACAATGTGGACTTTTAAAACATTGCATGGCAATAATTTAGCATTTGAGATTGTGGCTATAGTTTAGCTGCATCACCTCAATGCATTATTTTGTTACAGCTGGTAGAGTCATCAAGACTTTCTGGTGACAAATTCAAACAGTCCGGCTTAGTTTATTTGGATTAATGAGACCAGATCAAATTGCATGGGTGATGATTCCGCAGGAGATCCTTATTTATTTCCAACATATCTACATAATAAACAGTTCATCCAACCATTGTTAAATGCTTCTTGCTTTTTTTTCCCGAAGTTCCGTGAGTCTTTATCAAGTTTTATGAGGAACTTAGCAGCTAGTAATAACAATGTCAAGCTACTCTGTGACTCTGTCCTTCCGTTGAGAACTTCCAGTTGAAACAGGCAAAGTTAACTGCTACTACTGCTACCTCGGGGAGGAGTCATAAACAATCGGCACCAATGCTCTGGAACATGTGAGCTGCCCTTAGTTGAAGAGTACTAATTAGTGACTGACAATGGGGAAAACAAAGACGATCTAGTAGATTCATTATCTGTTGAATCATGTGGACAAGTCGGAAATATAATGATGATAAATAATTAATATTTGAGTTGTATTGAAATTTATGCTTGTGAAAGTTGTGGTTGATGCAAATCTAGAATTACCGGAATACTCAGATTAAGTGGTTTGACCACCTTGTATTGGGCAGTCTGACCGGTAGGCTTCAACTATGGACGGTAGTCGGTGGTCTGATCGACCTTGTGTCAGGCGGTCCGATCAGTAGATCGACCACGGCTGAACGACCACGGCTAAATGACCCTGGCAGAACAACCACGGCTGGTCGACTATGCCTGGTCGATGATCGTAAGCTACAGTTAAACGGTCGTAAGCTATAGCAAACCGGCTGGTTGCTACAGTGCCCAATTAGTAGTCATAAGCTACAGTACCCGATCGATGGTCAGAGTTATAGTAACTGGTCAGTAGTTGAAGCTACAGTAACCGGTCATTAGTTGGATCTACAGTATCTAGTCGGTAGTCATAGCTATAGTGCCTGATCGGTAGTTGTAGGCTTTTTGTGATCAGTAGTCGTATGTTTCATGATTGGTTATCGTAGACTTCGCGATCGATAGTCATAGGTTTCGCGATCGGTTGATGTAGGCTTCATGGTCAATAGTCGTAGGCTTTGTGTTGGGCCAACGGTCAGACCGGCCTGTGCATGGTGGTTAGACTAGGTTGTTTTGGGTGGTCTGAAGTTGATTTTTTTGAAAAGCGTTGGAAAATGAGATCCTGGATGATCTGGTTCGTGTTTATTGACGGATGAGGGTGTGTTATGCATGTGTGATTTGACGTTGGTCAAATTGGAGAGAACTTGTGCCGAAAGAAAAGGTTTTTTGGTCTTTTCATGTTAAGGTTGGGTGTGGAGATGGTCATGGTCGGTGACGAGGAGGACCGGAACTAGGAGGGGGAAATCTAATGTCTAAGCGGTCAAGGATGTCATGAGATGGTCGGGCTCACGCTAGAGCATGTGGATATCAAAGATGGATGATGCGTGGAGAAGCTATGGGAGGTGCTGTCCTGGAGGCTTCGACACGTGATGAGTTGTAAGGAGTTATGAAAGGTGTCCATAATTGTCAGTTTTTGAAAACCCGTGTTTGGAAAGGTTTCGAGTCCTTTGATTTTTAGAATCAGATAGGATTTCGTACCTGTGTTGATGAGGATACAGTTTAGGGTTCTAGCATATAAAAGGAGGAAGAGGTTAAGAGTTAACCGAGGACTTCTGGGGGCTTTGACGGTTTTTTAGGAGAAAGCTTTGAGAGTTTTTGTGCTAGGGTTTGAGGGGTGCTGTGAGGGTGTTTTGCAGCTACAGAACATGTTTCAAAAAATAAAGATCAGATCTATTCTAAGAAAAAGTTAGTCGGTGTCAACAGTGTGTTATCTGGGTGTCATCTTTGACTTGTTCTTGTTGTGAGCAGCGTGTGGCGAATTAGCTTTCCTCTATCGACGTCACTTTTCTCGATCACACTACGGGTTATCCACTCGATCGCCACCAACAGCATCAGCAGAGAGAGTAGACAAGAGTATGTTAACTCAAAGGTACTAAATTCTCAAAGGTACAAGTGATCAAGGTTCTGCTTCTGGTGTCAAAGTTTGAGTACGTACAAATTGGTTGAAGATCAAGCGAGCAACTGAATGCCACGCGGTCAAAACATTTATCGAATACTGAGAGATTTCAAAAAACAGAGACAATCAATCGTCCCTCTTTGATTAGGGTATTCGATGCGACAGTATCTGCACGCAGAGTGGTGCAGCTGGTACAAAGTGCTTGCTTGCATGTGGCGTTGAGCTGTTCCCGACTTCCCGGGCAATCTAATCGATCCGCGAGAACAATCTGTCCATCTATCTAATCAATTGTTATTGGTACGTACTCCTATCCTATCCTATGATGGTGGCGGTGGGATTCTTCCCGGAAGATCACTCCAGATGACTAATATATATATAAGATACTAGAAATGAAACAGTAAGTACAGAAGTTTGATCCATCAAGGAACAGTCAGCTTTCTTGGCCCTAAATAACAACACAAGGGACTGGAACCTCCCAGCCTCTTCCCCTCCCAGCCTCCCCCTCGCGGACTCCGCCTCCTCGCCGTCGCCGGAGCGCGCCACCGAACGCCGGTGGTCGCAAGGAGGGCGGCGGTGGGGATTTTCTCCTCTCGGGTCCCTCTCCCCATGTTGGCAGAGGGCAAAATCTCCGAGTGCGGGCTTCTCTCCCCCCTTCCCGCTTCCCCCTCCCGGATCTGGCTCCTCGCCGTCGCCGGTGCACGTCGCCGGTCGCCGGTGGCCGAACTCCCCTCGCTCGCGGCGGATCCGGCGGCCTGGTGGCCGGATCTGGCGTCTCTAGGCCCGGATCTGCGGCGCCGCGGCGGGCTCCCGAACGGACGGCTTCGGTGTCGGCGCCCCGTGGGCGACGTCGCGGTCAGCAGCTCGTCGGTGGAGGGCACAGCAGGGACCTCCGGTGCCAGTGCGGGGGCGGAGGTGTCAGGGAGAGTGTCTTACAATGGGCATGACTTGGATGAGTTTGTTCCTCAGAGGACATCGGCATACATCGGGCAGCACGATCTTCACATTGGCGAAATGACAGTGAGGGAAACACTGGCCTTCTCTGCAAGATGTCAAGGAGTCGGAACTCGATTCGACATGCTTACTGAACTCTCAAGAAGGGAGAAAGAAGCCGGCATTAAGCCAGATCCTGATATTGATGTTTACATGAAGGCCATCTCTGTGGAAGGCCAGGAGACTGTGGTCACAGATTACATCCTCAAAATCCTGGGTCTGGAGGTCTGGAAATCTGTGCAGACACAATGGTTGGAGATGCTATGATCAGAGGTATCTCAGGAGGGCAAAAGAAGCGTGTCACAACCGGTGAGATGCTTGTCGGGCCAGCAAAGGCACTATTCATGGATGAGATCTCCACCGGTCTGGTTGCCGGCGACTTCGGCCTAGTGCCAGGTGTCACCGAGCACGGTCGTCGGTGTATGGGTTTGTGCGGTGGTGTCCGTGGTCGTGGTGTAGCCATCAACGCTGGATTGTGCTAGTAGTTGGCGTGCTGTCGTTGGGAGTGGGTTGGGTGCCAGGCGAAAGCCTTTGTCTTGCTGTTGGGCTGACAATGACGATACCTTTGGGAGCCGTATTACTCCTTGGAGGCGTCTGGCTGTCGATGCACCCCTCCTCTCTCGATGTGGATCTTGCGGGAGAAATCCCTGTCCATGTTGGACGGGCAGCGGCGGCGTGGCTACGTCGTGTTCCTTCCTGAAGGCGTTGTCTTTACAGTTCCACACGTGGTTCCCACTTTGGTGGCTTCGTTTTGATATCTTAGTTTCTAAGTAAACGAGGATGCGAAGGTTTGCTACTGCACAAGATCAAATTTTGAGGCCTGACATCAAGAGTTTCTAAGTAAACTTGGTTGCGAAGGATTGCCAGTGCACAAGATCAAAGCAAGTTTGAAGCAAGGACATAGAAGTTAGAATTTTAGTCTTTCTAGCTTTCTTAGTCTTTTTGCTCTTTGTTTTTGCGTACCTCAGTTTTGAGGTTTTGTGTAATTGAGTCTAAGGGCTCCTGTAAACTTTGGCTGTGTATATCCACGTGTGGATATAGAGGCCGGATTTCTATCCATTATCTAAAAAAAGTACAGAAGTTTCAACTACTTGATTGTTTGCGTACTGCCGAGCTTTCTTTGATGCAAAACTTACTGTAACATAATAAAACAGAAGGGAGATAGATGAGTATTCCAGTTGGAGGCAACTATATATTAACCCTTGAATTAAATATGGTAATGTTGGGAACATCACAATAAAATGAGGTGTAATACTGCCATTTCTATCTTGTGAACATTTTAAACCGCAAATCACAACTGATCTCTTGAAGCCAATTCTTTTTAAAAGAAAGAATGGCTCTCAAGATGACAAACATGACACTTTAATAATATATGGACTGGTGCAGATGGATTTCATAATACCAGTACCCATGTGTAGGGATCAAGTGGTTGTGGGGGAAGTTGTTTTGTTAACTCAGAAGTTGAATTGCTTTAGGCTTTCTTCTAGTTAATTAATTAGTTTGTGCAAGCAGCAGCCATCTAGAACCAAGAGGAAGCATCTTAGCAAGAGACACGGCAGTCTTGGCAATTTTATTTTTAAGAGAGTATTGTAATGCTGCAGGCTGCAGTCCAACTATTAACTATATTATATCTGCAGACTTTGTGGCTGCAATAGGAACCTGGAACAACTTATAACTCCATACATCCAAGGTGTCGTCGATGGGAAGGAATTTCAGCATCCAAAGAAGTTTAAGCAGCGAGAGATAATAGAGTTTGAATAAATTATGCTGATGACTGGATGTAGAAGAGGACGGATTAGTCTTATTCATGATCACCAGGCAAAAAAAAAAGAAAGAAAAGAAAAAAGTGGGCCGAATAAACAACAGCCATATGGGCCTTCTTCCTTGGAGGTTTGCATGGTTTCAGGGAGGCGACGCGACTGGCTCATTTAAATGGGCTAAGTCCATTTCCTATCTTCAGCCCAAGAAGGTGAAGCTACCCACCTTCTTCTTCCCCGGCGACGGCGAGAGGCGATCAACCTGGACCTACCTGGAGACAGCAGAACTTACCTACAGAGGGAATTGGGATTCTTGTGATTCTCCTCCAAAATGCATGCCCCCATTCCAGGCCCATGGATTGATTGATTGATTGGTTAGTCTCAACTTTAATTTCATCTATGCAAAACTTACTGCTCTGAACCTCTCGTCACCTACCTTTCGTACCTACTATAGACAGCTGAAATCACACAAGAAGCGAACAGTATTTTCCTCTGATTTACAAAATCAAATGGTTTTGTTTTTTAGTTTTACTGTGATTGCTAGATTTAGTTCAATTGAACATCATATATAGAAATTTGGACACTGTTGGACCCCTGCACATGAAAAATTCCGTTTTTGGCCCCCGTTGTAAAAAAATTCCGGTTTTGGACCCCTATTGAGCGCGGGATCGCCAAACGCCGCCACGTGGGCCTGCGTACGCGCCCGACCGCGCGATCTCACGGCCGAGCGCGCGACCGTCCGCCCCACCGCGCGATCACACGGCCGAGCGCGGGACCGTCCGGGCCACCGCGCGATCACACGGCGGATGTCACACCATTTCTTTATGACATGTTGTACGCCTGTACAATGTAAAAACATGCTATATTATATGCTTGTTTTAGATGAATCTGGATAGTGTTTTCTTGAGGTTGGTAACCTCTTGTTGCACCCACTTTTAGCCATTAATGCGTCGCTCCCAAATCGTAATAAACAATGAACAAGAGGCATTGAGACAAGTCCCGGACGGTCCCGCGCTCGGCCGTGTGATCGCGCGGTGGGGCGGACGGTCGCGCGCTCAGCCGTGAGATCGCGCGGTCGGGCGCGTACGCAGGCCGGTCGTGCGGACTGGTACCGCACGACCGGATGAACAGTGCAGTCGTGCGGTACCAGTCCGCACGACCGGGCCACGTGGCGGCGTTTGGCGATCCCGCGCTCAATAGGGGTCTAAAATCGGAATTTTTTTGCAACGGGGGCCAAAAACGGAACTTTTCATGTACAGGGGTCCAACAGTGACCAAATTTCTCATATATAAACTGATCAACTCAAGTACTCGATGGTGTGAGGATGACCGGCTAGCTAGGCTAGGCAACTGTTCAAAGTGCTGGCTGTGGATATAACTGCTTCACAAACTCTGCTCCACGAATTCTACCGTGGAGCAGCTCCACAAAAAACCTAGAGTTTGTGGAGCACCCCTTTAGGTGCTCTCACAACTCCACCTTTTTTTCCTCGAACAGAGTGCGTGGAGCTGAATCTGTTTGGCTAAAAAATATAGAGCGAAGCTGAAAAACGTGGAGTGGAGCAGTCCCAAACACCCCCTATGGTTGCTACCTGTGTTGTGCACGGCCCTTGCCAGTTTTGAGTTTAGGCAATCTCTTCAAATGTATATATGTCAAGTTCATCAACATTTGTCAGATTCACTTGTAACTCGATGCCTGCAGAGTCCACCCTCACACGATCGAGTACGACATTAAAGTTTTCGGGCAACTTTCTTTCGGGAACGCACATGAACTTGTGTGTCATATTCATTAAGATAGGAAACAAAAACTGAAACAGTTCAAACGATACAAGCCTTGGAGGGCTAGCCCGAGACTACCGAAACCCAAAAACGACTGAACAGACTACTACTAAAATCAGACAAGACACAAACAGTAATTTCCTCTGATTTACAAAATCAAATTGTTTTGTTTCTTATTTTTACTGTGACTTCTAGATTCAATTCAATTGAACATCATATATAAATTGATTGTCGTCGGTACAAATCCAGATAGTAAACTTGGAAGCACCCCCGCTCGGATGCGAAGACCTCTAAGGATGCGAAGAGATCTAAGGAGAAGCACACAACCACCAAGTGAATTTCATATGAAGTCTAAAGTTACAAAATGGCTTCCCCTCTCCCATTATAAGGGGTTCTATTTATAGAGGGAGAGGGGGTGGCCAGTGTAGTTACAACTTTGCCTTAGGGTTTGGCCTACTTCTGCGGGCATTTCGGTCACTTGCTTCGGGCGGGCCCTGCCATGTCCGGGGTCGGGCTCGCATACCCCGCCCGAGATTGGTCCTGTACCCTCTTAGGATCAACCTCGCGCACTTCTCTCGGGGTTGGCCCCGGACGCTTTCGGGGCCGTTCTTACGCACCTTGCCCGGGGTTAACATCGTTCGCCTCTGGGGCCGGTCTTGCGCACCTCACTCGGGGTTAGCCCTGGACGCCTCCGGGGCCGATCTTGTGCACCTCGCCCAGGGTCGGTCTCGAACGTCTCCGGGGCCGATCTGGTGTAGTCCGCCCACGGTTGACTTGGGGACTTAGCTCGAGGTATGTTCTCCAATGGGTGTCGTTCCTCCGAGGTGGTCGTGGGCCCGAGGTAGCGCGAGAACCCTTCCCCAATAATAGCCCCTCGTCGATTTGGATGGTCGCTAAGTGTGTTACGTTGAAGGCAACAAGATTGCTGTGGAGTTTGCGAACACTGATGGGCAATTGCCCGACATCGCAACATCCCTAGTTGAGTCAAAAACGGAACAACAGAAAACGACTCTAGGCAGTTTGCAGCGTCACAAACTGTGTGTGTTCTTCCCTGTTCATCGTCTTCCTCGAGATACCGTCGCGTGTGTGTGTCTGAAAGCTTCTAGTTCTTGTGCGCACTTTCTCATTTGTTACTGTTACATGCATGGATGTACGTAACGTATGAATAACTTCAGTAGAAAGTCATATTATGTAAAGTTTACTTATATGTTGATAATAATAAAATTTGTAATTATCATTTTGCTGTTAAAGAAAGGTTAAAACAGAGATGAGTGGTCAGTATTTGGCGCGCGCGCTTTCTACATGTGTCCAAGTGGGTATAAGTAAAGTTGATGTGTTGTATATGAGAGGGGCATTTTGGGAATTTCCCAATTGAATATATGCCACCGGATGGAATCTAGGGCGGGGCCCACCTGTCTGTTGCCTGCGCAAGAGATAAGGGGGAGGAGACAGAGTCTCCTCCCCGCGGTGCGTGCGGCGCTTGGGCCTCTCCCGTGGCGGTTGCGATTCCCCTCCTGAAATCCGGATTTTTGGCGAAGGGAGGCGGCGATGGAGGCGAGCGTTGGAGGCGCGGCTGATGCGGGCTTCTCGGGCCCGACCGCTGGCGTCACCCCTCGCAGACCCCCCCCCCCCTCTTCTTCTTAAAAAGGCCGATGCTCTCTATGGTGGGGATTGAGCTTCTTGCCCCGATCTGGTTTTGTCTCTTGAGTCTTCTTCCTCCTTTCTGATCTCTGGTGGTGCTGAGGGTATTGGCTTCGGCCATTTCCGATTGAGGCTTGGTCTTGGTCTCTTGCACAAACCCTAATTTGGGTTGTGGGGACTTGGGACCTTGGAGTTCCATCCGAGAGAGGAGAAGGTGACGTCGGCTCCCTGCTGTGTGTGTGCGCGCGTGGCCAGTGCGTATATCGTGGTCTTGTGCGGCATCTCTGTACCTCGACTTCACCTCTGGTTTTCGGCTGAGAAGTGAAGGGCGGCATTGTGTCTCCGTGAATCATCTACTTGCGCGTGATAGCAGGTTGATAGATTTTCTGGGTGAGCGATTCATCGTGCCTTGCCGAATTATTTGATTTCTCCTGTGGCTCATTGGCTTCTGGACAGTTTCGAGTACTGTCTGATTTGTGAGTATAATTGTTTCTTCATTTACAGTAGCTATACTTGATCTGTACTTTAGTTCAAGTCTTGAGAACTGCTGTGAATGCTTGTGGGCTTATGTGTTTGCTCTGTGATGATCATAGTCCATAGCTGAGTGTAATCTTGTTAGAGAAATCGAATTTGAGCTCTATTGTTGGTATTACTGTCTGGACCGCAGCTAGTTGTCTTTTGGATTATCAATTCTGCAGATTTGTTAACATGCCATCTTGTTGATTCAGTATGTTGTAGTTTCTGCTATATGTTGATTATACATTCCTGTTGGTACATAGAGGTATCTTCTGTTCTCATTGGATTGTATTTATCAATCGTATTTGGCAGCCCTCTTGCTGTTTTCGGTCTGGGCATTGGCCGCATACTGATCTGTTATATATATGTGCATGTGAACATCTTAAGTCTGGCACCTTTGTTCGGTTCAGCAGTTTATTGTTAGGGCTCAAATTCTGTTTTAGTAACAAGATTATACATATGAAGAGAATGGACATATGCATGAGAAGGCCAAAATTTTTAATTTTGTGCAACTCTGTTCTGAGAGCAATAATAAAACAATTAATTAGTTATATGCTGGAATTAGTTGTTTTACTGCTTTTAGAACTGGTTATAGAGGTATTTTCAGCAGCATGTAAATTATATTCTTTGAATATATTTGTAGAGGTGAATAGCAAGATGGAATTTCATGTTTATATGCAATTTATGCTATTCTTCTTATGCTGGAAATACATTGTTTATATGCTAATTATTGCTGGAATTAAATATTCAAATATGCTTATACCGCAATATTTACAACATGATGTACGTATAACCTAGATTTGGACAAAAATAATGTAGAAAAGCCATATCTCAAAAAGGAAAAAAATAGAAGTCCAGGAAACCTGAATTTAGCACATGCAGGTAAACCATTCAGACAAGAGTGTTCAAATGAGCTAGGTCAAGACTCGAGAGAATTAGTAGGAAACATGTAGATATCGTAGTCAACATATATACTGTCATATATGTAGATCAAGCCATATATATGATGGGTCCAATCAATTTCTCTTTAACTTCACATATATTAATTAAGCTTAGCATGCATGGATCTGATGTCTCCTAGCTAGGCCATATTTCGCAAATATCTAGTTAATTATCAATATCCCATACATTGATCGTGCACAGTACTAGAAAACAAGTACTCCCTCCTTTTACGTTTACTTGTCGCTGCTAACTCTGATCATGAACTTTGATCATTACTTTTTAAGCAAAACGATAGCAAATCGTTGTAAACATAGAATATTAGTAATGTATTTTTTGAATACAGATCTAGGTAGTGATCAGCTGGGCTTTTTTTTGTGGCTTATGGTTGAAAGCATTGTAGCTGGCTGAAAAAAAACATTGTAGCTGACAGAGCCTTATTTAGCATAATTAAATTTAAAAAAATATAAAAAATATGTTAGCCTATTACGTATAATACAAACAAATACGGGGAAAAAAGAACCGGCAAAAAAGCACAGAAATTCAGAAAAAGACGAAATTTATAAATAGTGAAAAATAAGCCGGAAGTCAGAAGCTTAAGCCGAATTGATCTGGACCTAATAATACTACTTTTATGTTATATAATTAGATATTTTAAAAATTATCGTTGGTCAAAGTAGTCGTCGGCTTGCAGCTCCAGCAATTAATTGAGGTGCCCACGACAGCAGAGTGATGTCACCGTGGTGATGTCATGGACAAAATCGTGCAACTCGTGCATGGTCAGATCTATACGTGTATCGAGCTGAGCTGCTGTCAACTCCGGCATTTTATTTAGCCAAGGCGTACGTGAGAGTGATGGGCAGCCACTTACAACAACTATCCATCTCCCTTTTCAACATTAAATAAAAAATATATGATATAAATATTATAATAACTACATATTTGAATTTCGCAATAGATTTACCTTATGAGATAACGTTTTTTTAAGAATAAAAACTTATATTGTGAGACAGAGAGAGTAGCTGCTTGTAGCTCACCTTATATTTTAAACAGGAGTGTCTTATTACTAAATTGGTAAGATTTCTAGCAAAATTCGATAGAGTGGCACTCCCTAATTAAGTTTTGGCTCAAACTCGATACGTTCGGCCGTATAATAAATTAGATTATGGTCAAGTATATAGCGGGGAAGATAGTTTTTGTTCTTCCCGAAAACAACAGTAGGCCGGAGTAGTACAGTGCGTAGATATACATTATTGCATGTACGGAGATCTAGAAACCGAACAAATGGCAGTTGCTGGGAATATTAATAGGCTCATTGACGAGCAATTCATCGATCCAACCGTCCGCCGCCGCGATGTGCACCGGTGACCGGATCGGCCCGGTGAAGTCCGTTTCCTGAAGCAGAGCAGCAGCCGTCGGGTCCCAGTCATCGACGGCGAACAGCCCGTCGACGTGCGAATAACAATAACCCTGCTCGCTCGAATTGGCATCACTGGTCCAGGCGATCTCCGATGAGATCGCCGGAGATCCAATCCCATTAGTGGCACCACTACTAGATGGACTAGATGAGCCAGTAGTACTACTATTAGCCGGAACAGCGACGACGTCATCAGGAGCCAGTACATGTGCTGTTGCGTTGTTATCGGCTGCCGGTTTCTTCGTACGGACGGTGGTCTCGAGGATCACCGGCGCCACCGATTCGACCGTCTTGCAGGTGTGCCGCGCGATGTACACCACCGTGTACTTTGGGGGGCCGCCGCCGTTGCGTTGCACGGTTCTTTTGGCGGGGCACCCTTGGTCCGTGCTGTTGGTGCACCTGTAGTAACTCCTGTAATTGGAATGCGCCAAGTTAAGCAACAGTATATATATACTAGCTGCGCGGTGTTACCGTGCGGACCGAAGTAAAAGAGACGATAATTCGTGAGACGTTTCTTAAAAAAATCGAGGACGTATACGTAATTTCGAAAAAATCAAAGGGCTTTTTCGCAAAAAACTAAGGATCTGCAAGGACATGTACGTAACTAAACAAGGACCTATACATAATTTTAGAAACCGCGGGACCTGTCCTGTTTGCAATAACAAAGGACCTCTACACGATTTTACAAAATGCAGGGGCTTTCTCGCAAAAAAAAATAACGTGGCACAGCTCCTTGCCAGGAAGTCCCCCAACTTTAATATACGGTAGATATCAACTTGAATAGTTTGCGATTAATTCGTGCATGTGTACAACGTAAGCATCTGGTCTGTCTAAGGCCTGTTCTAAACAGCGATATAGCCAGAAACTGTTTAGAACCATTGATTTCTTAACATAATTTTTTTTTTGTATTACCTATAAAGTTAGGATGGTGTTTTTTATTTTTGTGTAGTTAAATACGAGCGTCGTGTATCACGACACATTTGAATGCGTACAGCAACGGGCCGGGGACCAGAGGAGGACTACTGTATTGCATATCACTGTCCAGAGAGAGATGGATGCGATAACGAAATGTCATCTTTTTAGCTCAGCTCTCTCTCTCTCTCTCTCTCTCTCTCTCTCTCTCTCAAGAGATCGACAAAAAATCTTCTTGTTATCGCACCTCTAGGCTAAACTAAGCATGCATGCAATGTATGATACTCCCAATCAATTAATTACATGCATGTTCTAGTCGCTAGTACAATTAGAAAGTTGACTGATACAAGAGTAATACATATTTGTATACAACATTCGATTGTTTTTTAAACAAAAATAGTCAGATTTTGAGCTGTTAGATGGAGATCCAACGCCCTAGATTATTTTTTTTGGAGCGGGTCATTTTTTTGGAAGGGGCTTGTATGGGTGGATCCGTTGGATGAAGATGTAACGTCCCAGATCAATCTAACTGTTTTTATCCTCAAAACAGTCGAATGTTGTATAGCAATACTCTACATATTTTTACCTAAGGTACTTGGCGCGTTCAATTTGCTTCTGGCCGTACTTCCTCCATTGGTACCCGTCGAAATCCGGCAGCGTTGTTACGAGCGTTGCAGTTTCTTGCCTGTTCCTCCTCCTGCGATCGGTCCATCAATCGACACACATAGATGATTAGTAGCTAGCTGGTATGATGATCTTGCTAGAGAGGGATCGCGCGAGCACTGTGTGAGCTAGGGATGTGATCGATCGATACCTCGTTTTGTTACCGCAACGAGGCTTTGCATCTGCACCGCCACCGGCCAGCTCGTCGTGCTCTTCGTCACGGGCTCTCGTACTCCCCCGGCGCCGCCGTCTCCCACCGGACACCGGCGCCTCGGCCATCGCCGACGCGTGGCTGCAGGCGCCGCGCAGCGCCTTCACGGAGCACTCGTCAATGCTGTCCAACAGCTCGGCCGCCACAAGCCCCGACGACCACGACGAACCGTCGCCGGTTGGAATCGGAGTTGGAGACGGCGGCAGCAGCTCCTGTTCCCGCCCTAGCATCCCCTCCGCCGCCGCGCCGTGCTCACCAGCAGCTCTGCGAATGCAGCTGCGTTGCAATGCTACCGCTGTGCAGATTAATTATATAGAGAAGCGAGGAAGGAGAGGGACGCATCGATGGTCCACAATAGTGCCACGTGGATGGTGCAAGTGTGCTGCACGTGGAGCTAGCTAAACACAGGGGCACTTTCATCTCAGAAAAGGCGAGGTGTTTTTCAGCGGTGGAGAAAGATGGTGAGCAACACACTCGGATAAAAAGTAACTTACTCCTCCATTATATTCAAAAATATATGACTTTTTAGAAAATATGCCCTTAAACTTTCTTAATTTTGATCACTAATATAAAAAAACTATTGATTGATTGTGTGAAAATTATATCGTTGGATTAGTCATGAAAAATATGTTCGTAATATAATGATTGTATAAACATATCCATTTATTATTAAAAGTCGATGACATGTCTCTTATATTTGCTATGAAAAAAAGAGAAATATGTAAGAAATTTTCATAAAAAAGCAAAACATCTAGCTCTTAATTTGATAGACCCAAGTTATAACGGCTTAGATTAAAAGAAAGAATTTATATAAATGCAATTAAATCCAGCCCTTAAATATTGTAGATCCTAATTATGAAGGAACACCTGTCATTAATCTTGTGATCCTTAAATTTAATTAGAGATGATTTCTTTTAAATAGAACCTATCTTCCCTATCCTTGCATCCGCAATGCCCTCTCCACATCCTTGCATCCGAAAATGCCCTCTCCACATCTTTCTTCCTCTACCTTATCACATGGAAGTAAGGACTAGGAGGTTTACAAAAAGTACACAGCATATTACTCCCAACTGTATTATGAAGTCTATTTAAATTCAGAGAAGCTTATTATCTCGTCTTTTCGCATTCAATTATTCACATAGCAAGTCATCTAACAATATTAACATACCAATTTTCTCCGTATACGAATTCACAGTAACATCACAATATCACTTACCATCATATTTACCGATCATTCTAAGGTCAATCGTTCTTAAAATTTTTTAATTGTTTTTGTTGATTCTGATTAGAGGTGTCAATGGAATATGAATTATCCATTTTATCTGCATCTGAATTCAGTTAATAGCGAATGTGAGAAGCGTTAATGCATTTGTGTTATAAAACGAATACGGATCTGAATAGTATCCGAATTTTTTTCTCAAATGCAAATTCGAATGTGGTATACGGAATGCGGTGCTAAACGAATACGTATCTTTTGTATTTGATCTTCAAATGGAGCATATTATATATGCATTTCGATTATCTTGATGAGCTCGTGTCATGGTGGACTCTAGTTTGGCATTTTATGTTTTTTTATTTTGGTACATCCCCAATAAAGTTTTTTGTATGTTTTTTTAGCCAAATTCAATAAGTTTATAACCAAATTATTTGTAATATATTTAGAATTAGTGTTAAAATAACACCAATGATTAATAATTATGTGATAAAACTAGAGAAAAATAGGCATAAATATTATTATAAAACAGATGTCAATTTGCTAAACTTCATTGTGCCATATGATATTCGCATCCAATCAAATTGAGTAGATATTTGATTCGTATTTTTATTTATTATAATATTCAATTCATATTCGTATTTGAGGATATTCGAATTTGTATTTGTTTAAAAATACGAATATGAATATGGAAAAACCACTAATTAATTCGTATTCGATTCGTCGACACCCCTAATTCTGATGACTAGGTACCCTGTCATCCAAAACTTGCTGGCTTGTAAAAAACTACTATCACGTTAGCGACATGTCAGATAAAAACTGAAGTAGAATGGTCTTGGAGGTAATATACCTGGTTTTTATAGTTAGGATCGCCGGTTTTCCTGCGATGATGCGGCCGTGTGGGTTGGGAGCTGATCCGTGTGAGGGATGGGCAGATCCGTGCTCCGCCTCTATGGATCTTTGCATTCTTCGCTCGTTTGCGGTTCTCCGGTGCATGTTCGGCTGGGCACGCGGGCGCGTCGTCATTGGCGCCTCCTGCGACATGTGCGGCTGCAGCGCTGCCTCATGATGGCGGCCTTGGCCGGGACGCCGCCGGATCGGAGTGGGGGATCGGGGTCAGCAGCGGCCGTGCGGAGCAGCCGCGCAGTGCTGCGTGGATCCAGCGGCAGCGCGGCATGTTTGTTGGCTCGGCGGCGTCGGTGCTGCGCGGTTCCGCGGCACAGGTGGCGGCGCGGCGTCCGCGTGTAGTGGTTGGTGCGTACCCGATCGTGAAGGCTCGGTGCGATGGCGGTGTTGCGTGGATCTATCGGGTTGCTGGCTGCTGCGGGGGACAGTGCTGTGCAGTGGTTGGAGCCTCTTGTTCGGAGGTGGCTTTCCCGCGGTGGCCGGCAAAGGCTAGGCTAGTAGCGGTCCTCGATGACCGCCGCGGCAGTGGCTAGTTCTGCGTGGCAGCGCTGGTCAGGTGCTGCAGTGACGGCTGGACAGAGGCGGCTCTCTGCGGTCGTGGCCACGGTCAGTGGCAAAGGAAGGAAGGAAGAAGGTACCATGTTCACAGCGAGGAGGAAGATCCAGTAGGTCAAGGGCCTCGTGCCCTCGGAGTTTGAGGACTCCATCACGCAGGCGTTCTTTGACTTAGAGATTGGCAACCAGGAGCTCAAGAGCGTCCTCAAGGACCTCTACATCAACTCCGCCTTCCAGATAGATGTGGCCGGGAGCAAGAAGGCAGTGGTGTTCCGCGTGCCGTGCAGGCTCCGTAAGGCGTTCAGGAAGATTCACGTCAGGCTCTTCCGGTGTATTGCTGGAGGCTTGATCCGTGGCTCATGTCCCTGGATCTGCTCAGTGGTGGCGCTTGAGCGTCGCATAGTGGTTTCTACAGTGGCGGACATTGCAGGAAGCAGCTCGTCGTGGAGTTCAAGGGTGGCTATGCCATGGCCTTGAGGCGTGCAGGACCCCCGTGTGTTGGTGGCGGTCTTTTTTGTGTATGGGTAGTGCGTGGGGTGTTGTGGAGGTGCTGGCGAAAGCCTTGCCAGTGATCTTACCGGTCTCGACAGCAATGACACCTTCGGGCGCCATTATCCTTCCTGGAGGTGTTGTCGTGGCACTCCATAGCTCTCATGTTACTGATCTCCAGGTGAAAACCTTGCCTCGGTGAGGCGGGCGGCGTCGGCGACTCTAGTTGCCTCCTTGGAGACGTCGCCTCGGAGGTCCGTCTTCACGCAAAGCAGACCGTAGTTTGGATGGCACAGTCGGATGAGGATAGCGACTTGTTGAAAGCAAGGACGGAGAAAAAATGCTGAAGCTTAGTCTTTCTAGTTTTTTTCATAGTCCTTAAGCTATCATTTCTGTTGTTTTATGCCCCTCAGTTTTGAGGTTTTGAGCCTAAGAACTCGTGTAACTTGTGGCTGTATATATCCCACATGGATATAGAGGCCGGATTTTATATCCTTTATCTAAAAAAAAGAAGTTGAAAGTAGTTTTATAGTTAAAAGTTAGATCAATAGAAATAGTTTCAGAGAGTCAGACGGACTTATTCTGTTAAAAATTGATGGCATCGTTGTTCTGATTTATACAGTTTACACCAGAAGGACGGACGTGGCTGCCCCCTCCAACAACTCGTGCACACGTACAAGCTAAGTTATTCGGTACTAATCGCATTGGGTTATATTCCTAATTTTTGCTTAGAGAAAATAAAAATCAATATAAATACTTAATTTTTTGAAATAATTTCTTTACTCCTCTCGCTATATCTTATTTTGGAGATAAGGCAGAAGGTCGTAGGTATATTACGTACCCTCACTCCTTTCGCTTCTATCACGCACATATATCTTTCTTACTTTCCTTATGACTGCTCTCTTTCTTAAAGTCACTTTTTTAGCTATTACTATTTATTTTTAATAAAAAAACATCAGTAAAATCAATATAAATGCACCCTAATCCTTTTGGGCCTTTTCTTTTGAACTTCATTATTCTTCTGGGTCGAAGCTAGTGTAACGGGTCACTTCTTTCAGCTTTCTAAAACATGGATTTTGATTTTTTTTTTTATATTAAATAATTTTCAAACGGATTGTTTTTTAAGGTATAATTTGTAAATTAATTGTAGTACACACTGTAATAACTTCATTTATATTAATCAAAATTATACGTGAGCTTTTTTTCTTATTTTATACTTACTCTCACGAATCCAAAGGCATAGGCTCTGCCCCAAGAACAACAGACCCATGCATGCGGCGCGGCAGGACGGCGTCGAGCCAACGCGTGCAAAAGGTAGGAATGGGCTAGAAGCCCACGATGCGGCCCATCATCTCCTCTTGTTGTAGTCTCGGCCCAACTTGTTTGGGCTACTTGTGCTACAAACTCAGACTAATCTCTTACTGAGCAATGCTAATTATGCTATATTTGCAGGCAGCACTGCAAATAGAGATTGCTGTGCGACACACACACACACAAAAAGAGAGGGGTATAGCTATGACTTGCATGAGGGTAGGTAGTCATCACCAGCTCGACGACGCGCGGTGGTCGCCGGCGGCGGTGAGACCGACGAGGACGTGGTGCGCGCCGCCGCCTGGAGAGGACGGAACCGGCGGCTAAGAGGCGCCGCCGACGGCGTGCAGGGGTGTTCCATTGCAGCTCGAGGGTATGTCCTGCTTACGTGGAGGTGGGGCCCAGGAGACAGAGACTGGGAAGGAGCGGGCTGACTTGAACGTGTAGCCTCTGCCGAACTCTTGGTCAACGCATTTTGTATCCTCTCTGGAGCTCGCTTCGGCCTAATCTGATCCTTTTCGGTGTGCATGTTATATACAACTGTTATTGAAAAGCTTATTAAGTCTGCTTTACAATGCTGTTGTTTTGAGGTTTATATATATCTAAACTAATAAAGCACCAGTTCAAATTATTTTACATCCACCCAATAATTACCTGCTCCACAGTCATGACCTTAACTACGTCCACACCACAATATGTACCCATAATTACACCATCATAAAAACGTCTGCACCAGATTAACTCTCCTCCATTCTCTCTCCTTACCCAACCATATCCGACGGTCATCCTTCAATGGATCTGCAGTACCCTCCCGCGTCCCTGACGCTCGCGAAGGCCCCGCCTCCCCCGAACACCCGAAGGCCCCGCCTCCCCCGAAGGCCGCCACCCCTCTTCTCCATCTGCGCCGCCATCCATCTCCTCCTCTCTCGGCCGCCCCTTCCTCTCCTTCTCTACGGCCCCCCTTCTCCGCTTTCTCCACCACATCTCGGCCCCCTACCTCTCCTTTGCTCTCCCGTGCGCCACCAACGCCGCCCCCCCTCCATCGCGCCTCCTCTTCCTCTACTCCGGCCGGCGCGCCTCCGCATCCACCGCCTCCTCCTCCCCCCACCCCCCGCGCCGCCGTCTTCTCCTCCCCACACCACCCCGCGCCGCCGCCTCCTCCTCCCCCCACCCCTCCGCTCCCCCGCCCGGCCGCCGGCCTTCTCCTCCGCCCGGCTCGCCCGCCGCCCTGCGCCCCGCTCGCCTCAGCCCTCAGCGCCTCCGCGGCTCCGCCTCGCCCAGATCCGCCGTCGCACCCGCCGCCGGCCGCCTCCTCCACCCCTACCCGGCCACCGGCCGCCTCCTCCGCCCCCCCACCCGGCCGTCGGCTTTCTCCTCCGCCCCGCTCGCCCAGATCTAATCCGCCTCCTCCCCTCCCTCCCGCGCCGCTGCTGCCTTGGAGAGGAAGGGGGCAGAGGTAGGAGGAGGCGCGGCTACGGCGGTGGCTGGCTTGGAGAGGAAGGGGGCAGAGGAAAGAGGAGGCGCGGCTGCGGCGGGGGAGAGGAAGGAGGCGACGGCGGGGGCGCGCCCCAACTCCTCGCCACCTCGCGACCGCGGCGACAATGGCGGTGGCGCGGCTGCGGCGGCGCGGTTCCAACCGGCGCTCGCGGGCCGAGGCGAGAGGCGGCGGCTCGGGACGACCGCGGCGGAGGTCGCGGAGGCGGGGCCGGTGGCCGGAGTCGCGAGGTGGGAGCCGTTGGGGGCGCGGGAGTACTACGACTACCGGAGGGCCATCTACGGCGACATCACACAGAAGGTAGGCGGCCGCGGGCGCTAGGGGGGAGAGAGGGCTACCATGGATGCCATGGAGGAGCTGTCGGAGCTCTCCGAGTCCATGCGCCAGGCGGCCTCGCTCCTCGCCGACGACGACCCCTCCGACGACGCCGCGCCGCGCCGCCCCTCCACCTTCCTCAACGCCGTCACCCTGGGCAACGTCGTGAGTATCGGGAGCCGCCGGCCCCCCGCCCGACGCCAAAATCCCCCCGGCGATCCGCCGCTCGTGCTCCGATCTGATCCATTCTGATCTGTTCGTGCAGGGCGCCGGCAAGTCGGCCGTACTGAACAGCCTCATCGGCCACCCCGTGCTGGTGAGCTTCTACCCGACCAGCTCAGCCCTCTTTCTCTCTCGGTGGTTATTAGATTTGTGCGGTGGTGTGTGGTGCAGCCGACGGGGGAGAATGGCGCGACTAGGGCTCCGATAGTGGTGGGCGTGCAGAGGGACCCGGGACTCAGCAGCAAGTCCATCGTGCTCCAGATCGATAGCAAGTCTCAGCAGGTGTCCGCAAGTCAGTGGGATCTCACAATCTTGCTTTGCTTGATCCAGTGGGGATTTTTAGGATTGACCTGGTGCTGAATTTGTGCTGTTTGTTGATGTGCAGGTGCTCTACAAATATAAGTATAAATGTTATAGCAGGCAAGATTCAGGCTTTCTGTGCTAATTGCTTGGGTGCCTCGTGATGGTTGGTGTTTGGTCTTTTAAAAAAGGCACAATAGACGGTTGTAGCAAGAGGATTCTTCTAACAGGAAAGCTTTTTTTTCTCCTTTTTGCAGCCAAGTAATACCTCTTTGTTTTTTGCAGCCAAGTAATACCGCGGGGGTACTCCATGAATGAGAAGTCTGTGTTTCTATTGCAAATCATAAGCATCCTACAATTGAAATGAGCTCACAAGTTTGTGATGCACCTGTTCAAGAAAAGTTTGGAGTTCTCCTCCATGCGCTCTGACAGTCATGTGCAGCCATCATGGCGTGTAGCTGTGCGTGAGGTGCCGGATTTAAGTGCTCCCAAATGACCAAATCCAAACCAAGGTTTCTTATGGTATGTCATCTTCCCTGACAATCTTTTATTTTTCCTGATAAGCCAATAGCTTTCGTTATCTGTTTGGCGCTCTTGATTTGCTTTATTTTGTTTCTGATATTGTTATGATGATAGCAGCTGAAATATTTATTGTGTCATCACAGCATTGATATACATAGAGCGGAGGAGATAAGATATGTAGCCCTAAGGCATAATCTGATCATCCATTGCGATTTTCGTCAATCTTTCAAGGTGACCATTTTAATTGTTTCTAGGTCAAATTCCCTCATATTTATCTATTGTTCCTGCTCTTTCTTTTTCTTTATTATTCAGATTTGTTGGGATTTCTAGATAGGACAGATTGCTGGTCAGTAGGATTGTTGAAGCTGAAAAGAAGTTGCCACATCAGTCATTAGTGGACAAATTAGATACAGTGCAATTTGCACCTCTTTAGCATTGGAAGAAATTGTATATAATTCTTTTGCTGGCCTAGGTAGTACAACGGAGAAAGAAAATGGGATAAGAGTCCATGGTATATATGCCTGTTAGTCTGTTCGATGTGGTGTTTCCTCGTGCTGTCAATATGTCACAGAGTATTGGTTTTCCGATGATCAGATTTGCCTTTTCTTTTTGTTAGATCAATATGTGATTGGATTGGCAGTCATTTACCCTTATTATCAATAATCCCTGATCCTTTGCTTGAGGTAATGGAGCATGCCAGCTTTCTCTCTGGTCCTTTATGTGGATGATTTTAGCGTTTACTGGTTACGATTTGTTTGCATGTGAGGGATATAGAGATCTTCTTGTTCTGTTCTTTTGAAGCAAGGTGGTGGATGCCGACCTTGCTTGCTTTTCTTGAGAAGTAAAAAGGAGGTCTTCATTAAAGTGTGGGGATCCAACAATGGTGCTTACATGGGCTGGAGCTGTTAGTCTTAAGTGATGGCGTTGCTTGGATTAGGGTTAGCTGGGGTTTGTAGGTGCTTTGATAGAGATGATATATTTTTCCTTGCTCATTCTGCCTGGTAGCTGAGATCAACATGATTTGTTCTCCATTCACTGCTGACTGTTCCAGTATGTTATTCAGTGCTCCATTTAGGTTCAACTTCTGTTTGTAAGTAGGCGCGTTCATAGATGTTCCATTACTGTATTTAGTGATAATATTATTTTTGGTATGCCTCATTTCCATTTCATTTCGTGCTTATAATTCGTGACTTAGTCTCTTACCATTTCAACGGCTTGGTTCTCTATTATTGATTTAGCTTAGCATTGCACATTTTCGTCAATTGCTCCTTTTAAGTTTCTCATGTCACATCCACTGCAATGGATATTAGTTGGATGGGGGAAATTATCTTGGATATTAGTTCGGAGGGAGGGAGGGAGAGGTGTGTTGGTGCAAATTTGATTTCTGGGTGCAAAATGTAGTTTCTACCACGTTTAGTGCTCGTTAACTTGTTATATTGTTGTTGCCTTGCATGCGTGTTATATTTTTATGTATCACCAGGATTACATGCAAAAGTATTTATGTTGATATTCAAATGCATTCCATATCTTTTGTTTGTTTAGCTGCTTCTGTAAAAGGGCAGTTTCACCCTAATTTTCATTATTAATCTTTGTTCATAGACAGCATAACAAAGCTGCAGTTCAGATCATCATCAAGCATGTTGCTCCTTTCAAAGCTACGCTTGATCACTGTGGATGTGACTGGTACTCTGATTGCTTACAAAGGACAGCTTGGGGATTACTACTGTATGGCAGCTAAGTCTGCCGGGATGCCATGTCCTGACTATAAGCGCATGCATGAAGGCTTCAAACTTGCATACACTGAGATGGCAAGACAATACCCATGCTTTGGATTTGCGGCAAAGATGCCAAATGTCGATTGGTGGAGGATGTGTGTTAAGGATTCATTTGTGAAGGTAATATCGTTTTGTAAATATGGAGCTTTTAAGGAAATAGTGGTGCTTTTTTCATGTGCAGATGGCTTAGAAACTTTCTACTGCTATTGATATGTGGTCAAAAACATGAAAAAAGCACCACTATATCCCTCACATGCAAACAAATCTACATATGAGGGAATTCCCTCATATTTTAGCGTTTAGGAACAAAGGAATATTCTACTGCTATTGATATGTGGTCAGTGGGCTGCATAATGGCAGAGCTTCTGGCCAAAGAACCATTGTTCAATGGAAAAACTGAGTTTGAACAGCTTCATAAGGTATTTCATTTGACTTTTGACTGTCACATCCATGCGGTTATTATTACTTTGTTATGACATCTCATGGTGGATCTGTTTTCTTCTCGCAGATACCTTTAGCCCTTTAGATAAATTTTATTTTATGATATCTCATGGGGAAGCTACTTTGTTGTAGATATGTAGAACACTTGGCACACCTAATGAGAAGATATGGCCTGGCTATGCCAAATTACCGGGTGTGAAAGTTAATTTTGTCAAACAACCATAAGTGTCTCCATTTATACTTGCTTTTGTTGTTGTTCTGCTGAGTGCTTTTGTTGTTGTCTCTTGAATTCTTCACAATGCTATGCAGGTGCCCAGATTCAGGAGACGCCCTGTTCGATCAGCTATCAAAAGAAGGTGTCCATCTCACCAGATTCAGAGACCTCCAAAGGTAATATATGCAATGAAAAATTTTCTCTTCTTTCATACAGTGTGTACATATATTGGAAACAAGAAACAAGCGGATTATAGCAGCGTTCTCAGAGGGTAGAGGAGATGTAAGGCTATGAGCTGATTACAGAAATAGCATCATTGGGTTTGTTCTTATCTACACTATTAATCCACCAGTTAAAATTATCCTACATCCACCCAACAATTACCTGTTCCACAGTCATGACCTTAACTACGTCCACACCACAATATGCACCCAGAAATACACCATCCTAAAAACGTCTGTACCAGATTAACTCTCCTTCATTCTCTCTCCTTACTCAACCATATCCGACGGTAATCCTTTAATGGATCTACAGTACCCTCCCGCGTCCCTTCTCATCGGTGGATTATAGGTTGTTCCATTCCATCCCCTCCGAGCTCCCCCTCCCCTCCGCCCCCGGCGTGTAAGTGCCCCAAACCCTAACCCCACATGCCGCTGCCCCGACCCCTCGTCCCGCTGTGATTGACCGACTCCTCTCGTTCTCGCAGCTCCGCACGACCGCCGGACCGCCACGTGTCCTCCCCGTCACCGGCCTCGGCCGCATCCGCCCCCGCGCCCCCGCCGCTTCCTCCGTCGCCGCGGTGCCTTCCTTCCTCACCAACTCCTCCCGCATCGGTCGCCACTTCGACGAGGATGAGCGCACGCCCTTTGAGGCCGTCGTGCCGCGCCGCCAGGCGCCGTCGCCCCCGCTGTTCGTCTCTTCCCCGGCAGTGGGCCCCGCCAGATCCGGGCCCGGGAACGCCTGGGGGCCGAGAAGGGAGGTGGCTCCGGCCGCGGCGCCTGTGGGTCCCGCCCCCGCCGGCGGCCAGATCTGGTCGGCGACACACATCGCGCAAGCAAGCGCCCCCGCACAGCGCGCAGCAGCACGCCGACAGGACCGCGCGCGCCGTCGCCCAGGAGGAGGCCGCCATGCACCGCCACTTCGACGACCTCCGCGCCTTCGGCAGGTACTCCTCCCCCGGCCCCGTTCCTCTATTGATCCGGGAGCTTCTTGATATTCATAGCCCCTATGTGATATTCATAGCTTCTTGATTCAGGATATAAGGATTTAGTTAGCTTGGGGAAATGAACGCTGCTGAGATGATTTTGGAAGGGATGAGAGACAGCCCTGCCCCCCTTCTCCTGCCCTAAATCTTAATTAGGGCATTATTGAGATTATGGAAATTAGTACATGTATCTTGTATAGATGATGTTCGGGAAATCGATGACTGTGATCTCGGCTAAGCTTGTTCGAGTTGTATAGGTGAATTTTGTAGGAAAACTGTAAGTTTTAGGGTTTGTGTTGTTCCCCTAGATATGCATATTTCTCTGTTGTTTTTTCAGGAATGCTGAGTTAAAAAAAAGTCTTGTTGGAACTGCGCTGCGGTGATATTTGGTTTTGGGTTATAACTTATAAAAGGTTCTGTGCGGGTCACTGTTTGGACTTCGGAGGTAATTTGAATCATGGACAGCTAGCTAATTCAGTTATATTGAATTAATTCTGTTAACTTCTGGTCTTATTATTGTGGCCTGCTTGACATAGTTTGGACTTGTTTGAATATTTTGTAAAGACAGTGGATCCATGGTAAATTTTGATAACTTTGAGCCAAATGTATTGAGAAATTTAAAATTTAGTCTGCAAATTGGACAGGTTCTCGAAAACCTGTTTCTTGCTAAACACCCTAGATCTATATCTTTATCAAACACTAAAGTTTGATCTATCTGTTTGGTTCATTTCCTCGACGAAACCCGCTTGGTGCTGCTCAATGTTAATTCTGTTTAGGCTTCGATACAAATGGAGTAAATTTTCAGCATTTCAATTTCATTCCAAATATGCACTGCTGGATAGTAGCCTTTATGGTTGTTTTCAAAATTGATGTTACCCATACATTTAGGTAGATGTATGGTATACTGAAATGCATGACATTTCTATATGAATTATGAAGGGAAAATATTGCATACTTTTCCTCCTCTGATGGGCAACCTGTATCCTGCGAACGTTTAAACTTTCCTGCTTTAAGTAATCTGGCTGACTCTTTTGGGGCATCGATAACCCCTATCACATCCTATGAATTTTTCTAACTGCAGTACAGCACAATAAACTCATTTTTTTTGGCCTACGCTTTATAAACGTACCAAATTGGCAGCTGTCGTCTGGAATTCAGAAGATCTGTTTCCTCCTCCTGAAAGATACATATTCAATTTCAATTCAAAAGATGAGCTGAAAAGGTGGCATTTGTACTCAGATTCAGAGTATGGAGGTAATGCCCCACTTCGAAATGTTGTTTTTATAGATATAACTTGTTACAGTTTCTCTGAGTAACTGAAACGATATAATATATCATTTATTGTGTTGTGATTGTGAGATACTCATGCAAGATTCATGTTCTTAATACTTTTGCCTGGCATCAAAATTGCTCCCTTGTTTTTTGTTCTCAGAATATATGACTGTTAGAGTTTCTGATAGCTTTATTTTCTTGATGATCATGTTATTATTTCAAGCTTTCATGTTGCTTTTATGCTTCAAACGAAAATGGATAAAATCAAGGAAAGTTCTCCCCTTTCGGAGAACAGCGGAAAAATGAATTACAGTTTAATTCTGGTAGGCTCCTAATATTGTTCTAGCCAAGAGTCTTCCTAATGTATTATAAACAAAAAGGGGGAGGTTTTGATACTGTTCTTGGGTGGAGGGTGCAGGGGGAGGAAAGGAGGGCGATGGGGGCGGCCGCGGAGGAGGCGGCGGCGGCATGGGATAAGGCGGAGGCCAAGGAGGAGAGGATAATGGTGTCCGTGCGGCTGCGGCCGCTCAACGGCAGGGAGGCCGGCGACAGCTCCGACTGGGAGTGCATCAGCCCCACCACCATCATGTTCCGCAGCACCGTCCCCGAGCGCGCCATGTTCCCCACTGCCTACACCTACGGTGAGTAGTAGCAGCAGAGCTCAGTTTCGCAAAGAAAGTATGGCAATGTTGGTGAAAATTGCTGGTGTTGTGTGGCTCAGGCAAGTTTCTTGATGTCGTAGCCCTGTAGGCATTTTATTTGGCACTCTTTTGCTCAAGTTGTTGTTCTTTCTTGTCCTTTCAGATAAGGTGTTTGGCCCCAATTGCTCTACAAGGCAGGTCTACGAGGAAGGAGCGAAAGAAGTTGCTCTATCAGTTGTCAGTGGAATTAACTGTATGTACAGGAGAAATGAAGCAGTTTTGTTACATCACTTAGTTTGGATGAACTGATGTGGGCTAACTAACATTTGCACATGCATTGGATCTTGACAGCAAGCATATTCGCCTATGGGCAAACAAGTAGCGGAAAGACTTACACAATGACTGGAATAACTGAGTACAGTGTGTTGGACATCTATGACTACATAGAGAAGGTGTGTGTGTGTGCGCGTGCGCCATGAACGTTGTTTCAGTTTACCTTTGTGAGACATTATTTGGCTCATTGTTTGTCATTGCTACAGCATCCTTAAAGAAAATTCATTTTGAAATTTTCGGCAATAGAAATATACAATGAAGCTGTGAGGGACCTTCTGAGCCATGATTCAACACCTCTTAGACTTCTTGATGATCCAGAGGTACACTATTCTCCTTTACTTGAACTTACTATAACTTCTTTTTTTCGCTGCACCCTATGTACTGTTCTCAGCATTGCTCATGTTGTCATTTGAATTCAAATAGAAAGGAACTACTGTAGAAAAACTCACCGAGGAAACATTGAGGGACAAGGATAATCTTGGGGATCTTATTGCAGTGTGTGAAGGTGTGGGACTGAACTTGCTGGAAACAAAAGAGGCACTATTTTTTCTTTTCTTTTCTTTTTTTGTTTAATACGGTTTGTGCTACAGCTCAAAAGCAGATTGGGGAAACTGCTTTGAATGAAACGAGTTCTAGGTCCCATCAAATACTCAGGCTGGTTGGTGCTCATCTTGTACTATTTCTTTGACGTTACTTTTTTAAGAATTTTTTTTGACAAGTTTATGCTACTTTCAGACAATCGAAAGTTCTGCTAAACAGTATTTAGGAAGAGGCAACTCGAGCACCCTTGTGGCTTGTGCGGTATGGAATTTCCTTCTATAATCAAGATTCTTTGGTATAATGTGTTCCATGGTCTCTGAGGTTCTTCTTCTGGACAGAACTTTGTTGACCTAGCAGGAAGTGAGCGTGCATCTCAGACTGCTTCAGCTGGTATGAGGTCAAAAGAAGGTAGCCATATTAACCGAAGTCTGCTAACACTGGGAAAGGTTGTTCGCCAACTCAGGTTTGTTTTCTTCTTGCAAGAAATTGTAATTTCAGCAGTTTGCATTTTTGTTAAAGAATTTATGTTCCTAAAAATTCTGGGAGTTTGCACATATCCTTTCCTCTTTCCTTCATACTCTCTAGACAAACTAATTTCGAGTTACTTTTGGTGTTACAGCTTGACATTTCTCCTTCCTGCTCATTTTGCATGCTCTATGACCATAGTATTATCATCTACTGTAGTCTGAATTACATATTCCTGCTGTAGCAAGGGAAGAAATGGCCATATCCCTTACAGAGATTCAAAGCTGACCCGTATATTGCAGTCCTCTTTGGGAGGCAATGCAAGAACAGCCATAATCTGAACAATGAGCCCTGCACATAGTCATATCGAGCAATCCAGGAACACACTTTTGTTTGCGACTTGCGCAAAGGAGGTAGTTACAAATGCACAGGTCAATGTTAGGCCCACTGTAAGCTGTGTATTATATGGTATGACGACAAATTGTGTCCTTATTCATTTGTTTAACTAACTGGTTTAATTAAGTCAAATGTGTTTCAGTAGAGTTGAAAAGCTTCACTTGTATCTATCTCAGTGGTACTCTATCTCGCGCACACGCATCAGCCAGAGCGATCGTACGGAACGGGGAAACGATGACGTGAGCATGTTGTACATAAGTTTTAGGTTTGTTTACAAATGTTATCTTGTTTTGTATTTTACCGTAGCGTTAGCACGGGCACACTACTAGTATATATATAAAAGTGTTGTGCATGTTCAATTTACACTGCTCAATTTGGACCACCGACTAGAGCTTATCTTGAAACGCTTGCCGGAGGAAATTAATATATCGATCTTCAGAAGTAGTCTAGATTTTTTCGAATATCCATCATCATATTGTTGCTCATCCCTCCAAACATCATCTGCCTATACAGCGACTGTGTAGTAAAATGACCATGCTTCTCCAAGCCCCAACCATTTACATCCTCGTCACCCTCATTTAACTGATCAATTTCCTCCAACTTGTCCATTAACTCCTCGGACAGAGATCTTCTGAAGTTTAGCAGCCAGTATACATCCGGACAGCCATAATCCACTGTGCTGTCTGGATCAGAGCGTATCTAAAAAAAGAGAGTGATACTGAACACTGAAGAGGAGTATTACTATTCCCCAGCCAAATATCCCTCCAGAAACCTTCAGTTGTATCAAACTAACCTTCTGTGTTTAGACTGGAAATTAATATCGTAGGAAACCAAATATCACTTACAATTTCAGTAGCACTGTCCCTAATAAAAACCCTATATACACAAGTCATCCTATAAGAAGAATATCATGATAACACAAATAAAGATAAATTTTCGCACATAACTTGGGACCTCACGCCTAAAAACGCTCGGGACTACGCATCCAAAAATACTCAAAACTATGCCCCCAGGAGCATTGACTAGCAACATTACTATCAAATAAACCGTTACAACAAACATATTCATAACTCATCATTACCAAAGGCATGCGAAACCCACGTTAAAGCATGCAACGATATTACATAAACGTAAAATAGATTGGCATCGCTCTTATGCGCTAACCCGACCTAATCAACCCAGGCTTTGCTTCAACGACAAAATATCATGAAAACCAATCTAGCAACCGAAGGATATAATGTCGTAGGTCACGCTAAACACTCCAGATAGTAACTATAACTGAATCATTACACAAGCAATAACTTGTTTATATGCAAAATTAAGATTAACATCTGGTTTCTCGATAACTGTACTTAACCAAAGAACCAACCGGAAAGAATTCAGTTCGTATTCTCGATACACCTCTCTCTTTGACAATACACATTGTGCGCATGAACAATATATACATAGAATAATTTGAGTTATGTGACCACTGTGTTTGATGATTTTTTTTTTGGTGCAACGCGCTCCCCTCAAAGGGATTGTCTTCATCTCTTTCTGGCAGTGGCAGGTAAATACTATGCTCCTAAATCTAAATGGAATTAGTATTGTTAGAATCCTTCTTCTTTGATTTTCAATAGGACTAGCTCTGTGTGTCTGATGACTGATTGTGTGAATGCTCTTATGGCTTATGGCTTGAAGAGTTTTATGGCTTTGGATGGACATATGAGACTGAGGAAGGCAAAGAATAATAGAATATACAATATGCATCAAGGTAATATCAATTTATTGTTTTCTTGTAACCTATCTATATTTTTTAAAATTTTAAATATGTATATACTAATATACTTGCCGTTTTGCTGTATCTTTATTTTTGCAAAATATCGTATCACATTATTATAGTATCCTTGTGTTTTGCCATAATTTTCTTATTATGTTGTATGTTGAAGCATTGAGCTAAAGTTTTATATAAATAATGCATTTCCAGCATGCTTTTGTTACGTCGTTCTGTAGATAAAAATTGATGTTACTTCTAGACTATTAGCCTTTTAGAGTTTATTGTTTTCTTGTAACCTATCTATATTTTTAAAATTTTTAAATATGTATATACTTGCCGTTTTGCTGTATTTTTATTTTTGCAAAATATCGTATCGCATTATTGTAGTATCCTAGTGTTTAGCCATAATTTTCTTATTATGTTGTATGTTGAAGCATTGCGCTAAAGTTTTATATCAATAATGCATTTGCAATGTACTTGTTTTACGTCGTTCTGTGGGTATAAATTGATGTTACTTCTAGACTACTGTTAGTTTTTTAGAATTTAGTTCAAAACGTGATAAAATCATAGATCTATCATTGGGCCCGAAAGGCAGTCAGAGCATGATTGACACGCCGCGACGCGCACGGCCGGCGCGCGAGGGATCAACACGAAACGTATACGGCGAGATAGGATGGAGATTTGCCTCAGCGTATCAGCTTTTGCAGTGGAAGACAACTATAGCATATCCTCATCTCTCTAATCTAATGGAAACAAGGAGGACATGAATGGACACTTGCAATCCTAATTCCCACGCAAAGAAATACTAGAGCAATTTCTCATATCAAACACACCGTTTTTGTCTGCAAGTAACAGCAAGAATCCAACAAGATATTTGCAGAATAAGCACAGTACATGAATCATCAACACTTGAGCTAACTTTTCAGGACACTGAAATTGTTAGGACAGTAGCTCGATGCCATCAGGAATGGCTTTATTAGCCTGTCCACAGCCTTTGGCACCTGACATAATGTGAGGTTCAATGCAACTTGTAACAGCTTTGTCTATTGTAATCATTAGAGACAAGATGCACCATGCATGTCTTGCATAGACAAGGGCACATGGCCGGATATTATTATCCCTGCATATCTTAACATGCATGGAAGGAACGCCTCGTATGCTAGATTCAGAGTGGTTCAATAGTCCCCTTCACCTCCACACGCACACCCATGCGCGCCGACAGAAATAAGGGCTGATTGCTCCACCTGATTTGATCCGCTGGCATGCCACTATCAATTTTGGGATGCAATAAATAAGAATTGTCATAGATGACCTTGAAGCACTTCTCATGTCACGAATTCTCAGCCTTTTTCATGATGTAACAGTTTTGATATCTTTCTACTTGAGCAACAACTGAAGTTACTGAACTAAATGCCAGTATGGACAAATTAACACTATAACATCAATAACTGTTATTACATCCTCAAATATGGGCAAATTTACAACAAGAACAAACAATATATATACCATAGCTAAAGAAATTGACAAACCCAAATGATTTAAAATAGACTTAATCTGAAAAACTTATTGAACTATTTGCAGGCAAGGTGTCCGCTTGTGTTCATAACTATGACTTGTACAATTGTACCATGCTGCAAAATTGTTTGCCCTTCCTATCCTAATTGCAGGGGACCAAACGCTTCACATCTCAGTGCAAAACCTCACATGTTCTTTCTTCCGGATACTCTGTTGGAAACTGGCACCTTTGACTCAAAGCTGTCATATCCATCGTCAAACACCCTGCTTTGATGTAACAACTGACTCGCAGAATCATAACCCATGAGTCGATGAAGTGCCGAGTCTGAAACCTTCTTACCACTTCGTGAGGCAGCAAGGCCTGATCCAGCTTGAGTTGAGAAGCTTCTTGTGAAGGATGCTCCATATTCTTCGTTTATAGTAACAGGGTCCCCCGTTAGGCACTCGGTAGAATGAGGAGCAGCATCCTCAGTCTTAGTGACTATGCTGTCGACGGGTTTGTTTGATTTTTGTGCTACTTCATTACTGATCTTTGCATCCGTGTGACACACAGCAGGAAATGATACTACAAGAACCTTGGAGCACTGACTGCACTGTATTTTGCCTATCTTTGTTTTTGATAAGTAGATATCTGATGGCATTTGAACCAAATTGAAACAGCTGTTGCAGATAGTAAACGGTGAAGCACCGGACAGAGGCAGCAAAATATGCTTTCTCACCACTCGCTTCTGCTCCTTGTAGCTTGACTTAAGTGACTCATGGTCAAGGATTGTGCTTCCAGCGTATGAGGGCTGATAATATGAATTGAATTCCCAAGCATCATAATTGTACGGCATGTGTGTTTGCACATGTCCAAAATGGCAGTGAGTGCGTGGATGGGTTGGTGAGAAAGTATTTGGTGGGGAGTACGTCGGTGGCTTTGCATGACCATAATAGGACTCTAGAGCACAGGAACTTGGGATGGAATCAGCATCAACACTCTGAAGATGTTGCTCAACATCGTAGCTATTCGGTTGCGGCTGGTACTGAAGGCCTTTCTTCTGATACCTTATTTCCAAGCCCTTCTGGCTAGAAAGCCTATTTAGTTTATCTCTTAGTTCATCCATCTTCTTGAGGCGCTCAAGTCGATTAACATTCTTGAACTTGTTTGATGTTTTCTGCAACAAATCCTCTTGATTGGGAGACCCGCTTGAAAGGGAACTCGAGGTCCCATCCATGTGCGGCTCGATAAAGTTTTGGATTGACTTGAAGTCTTCAGAATCAAGAGGAAGTCCCTGATAAAGTTGACTTGCTCTGTATCTATACGATCTCTCTTCTTTCTTCTTACTAAAGCTAGACGATTTGTGGTAAATCCTCTCGTTTGACAAGCTTGAAAACCCAGCAACAGCTGCATCGTCTGCCTGAACACAGTTGGTCATATTGTCATCTTCTGCATGGCCCTCTTCCTTTTCTTTAGTGTCATCATCAGTTAGCTCATTTTGTTGAAAACTTTGTCTAGATTTGAGATGCCCATCATTGAACGGAGAGATGGTTCCTTCACATAGATTTGCGATTTCAGCGTCTAGGGATTGCGGATCCTTATCATGCTCATTCCCACGAATTCTCTCTGCAATGTCTTTATCTGTAACCACAACATCCTCATTCTCATGAACACAGTTGGTCTGATTGTCATCTTCTATATGGACCTCTTCCTTTACTTTAGTATCATCAGTTGTTGGCTCGTTTTGATGAAAACTTTGTCCAGATTTGAGATGTCCATCATCAAAGGAAGAGATGCTTCCTTCACATGGATTTGCACTTTCAGCATCCAGGGAATGTGGATCCTTACCATGCTCATCCCCATGAACTTTCTCTGCAATGTCCTTGTCTGCAACCACAACATGCTGCTCCAATGGTTCTTCTGTATCACTAAAAGACCTCTCCAGTTCTTCAATCAATCGACCATGAGGATCACTTCGGGAGGCATCATTCATTTTGCCCCCTGACAAAAATCTCCGGCTACCAATTTGATAATGTATAGCATCATTAAGCCCATTGTTGTCTGTTACATCAAAAAAGTCTTCTTCAACATCACTAAATGAAAGAGACCTCTCCAATTCTTCAATCAGATCTTCATGAGATTTAACATGCAAACATTCATATAGTTCTGTCCTCTCCTCTCTTCGAATCAACATGTTATTGGATTCGGCCTCAGTTTCCTCATACAATTTGCTCCTTTCAGCTATCTCTTTGCAGTTCACATTTTTATTGCCAACAGAACACTTTTCCTCAGTCAGACTGTCTGTTTCTCCCCTCATATTATTCTTAGAATCAGCTTGTGATTCCTCACCCGCCATGCTATGGATGGCAGCAACTTCATTGCCAGCACTTCCATCGTATGCATCATCCATAGTGTAACCTTTTTCCCCATTTGCATTTTCACTCGTGTCAACATTCTCTACTTTTTCCATCAACATGGGATTAGAAGTAGCTCCAGTGCCTTTGTCATCTGTCTCTTTGATCACAAACTCAGGGTTTGGGGCATTCCCATCAATTAAGGAACAATTTTCCTCATTCTCATGCTCATAAGGGGTTACACTCTCCCCAGTGGACATAGCTGTCACTTGGTTTACATTCTCACGGGAATTGGCATTCTGGCTAGTAGAGGAAATGTTTTCCTCCACAACATTTTCACTAGGCTGCGCATTGGAGGAGACAATTTTCTGTTCATCCGAGCAATTCGATTTGTTATTCTGAGGGGATCCTTTCAAGCTACATGGAAAATTGTTGCTTTCACCGGATTCTGAATCAGCATGTGTTACAGGCACCGCAACTTGAATTTTTGCTGCATTACAGATTAAATAATGATTAAAGTTGTTCTTCAAAATAGAAATATTTCTGAATAAGGCAACCGGCAACGGGAGATGGATCGTATGATTTGTACCTCTAAGAACAGTACCGCAGCCACCGCATTGGAACACAGGAATGGACGGGTATTCAACAAGAAGCTGGAGGCATTTCGGGCATCTAACAAATCGAAGCTTATGAGCTTCCGTGGCCATGATCTTCCCCCCGCAATATCTCGATTACAGAAGCTAGATGCACTTCACTCAAATGGCATCAAACCCCCTGTTGATAAACAACACCAGCTCAGTTATCTTCTACTCAGTGTCTACTTTCTTGAGAGTTAATTATTGGAGCACCCCTACCCCAACACTATGTCGCGTATATGTTAGGCAAGACAATTTAGCATAGCAAGAATAGAATAAATAATCTAGGAATAAATGCAACAAAGAGGAATGCCACCAAAATATGTTGGCCCAACCCCCAAAAAAATAGGCAGGAGACAATTGTGTCGGGATTCAATTAGTCCACAACAACTAGCTTAAGTTGAAGAATCAAATAGGTTGCCACCTGTTTTTCACCGACACAAGAAAGCATACAAATTGATCCAGTCTTGGAGAACTTGCAGATCCTGGACCCATATTTCGGAGGAAAATCTACAACCATATTCAAGAGACGCAAAGGGAAAAAAAATAACCTTTTTTTCTTGGCAGACCATGATCCTGAAGATCATCCCATGAAGCTTCGCTTCGTTCTTTTATCCTTGCCTCCTCCCGACGCCCCCAGAATGAGCTTGAAGAAATCTGTCGGCGGCGAGTTAGGACACAGAGGAAAGGAAAAGGGGGGGAAAGAAGCCTATGGAAATATTAATGGCCAGCTGAGCTAAAGGTTGGTCTGTCCGGTAGGAGTTTTGAGCAGAGGAGGATCATGAGAGCAAGAGAGAGAAATGGTGATGGTGTTGGTTGGGCTGGGGATGAGACAAGCATGATGGCGTCGGGCGAGCGGCCTGACCACTGAACAGACAAAACAGCAGCTCCAGTTCACTAGGATAAGAAAATTGTACAGCCAGATTGCATGGAGGCTGGAGCCATGGACTGACTAGTCCGCGCACGACTCCTCTCCTCTGGCTCATTGTCAAGAACACAAAAAATATCCCACGAGTTTAATTGACTACTAGGAAAAAGATTCCAAGTTTTTCTTAGTGCTGGCTGATAATACAGCCACGCCTTCGTATGCAGCTTGCAGCTTGACCGCATGGCCCGTGGATATTGTTGTGCTGTTTTTTTTTTGACGGGAATTAATTATCCTCTAATAATACTCTCGGTGTTGGCTTTGATGGCTTCGACTTTCTCTTAGTGAATGGCACCCACAGTTGTATTATTATAGCTTGCCGTTCAGATGTGGTGACACTCATCTTTTCAAACTGGAGAGTTCACCATCTCGACCATTGTTAGGGCCTTAGTGGATGATGCTTAATGGTATTTTACCTCTGTCTACGGGTCATAGTTGGAGACGAACAAGGTCTGCTTCATCGCAGACCTAACCACCATCGGGGCTAATGTCTAGCTCCCGTGGATGCTTAGTGGCGACTTCAACTTGAGTTGCGACCCTACCAACAAGAACAATAATCGTATCAACCAAAGGCTTATGAGCATATTTCGGCATGCCCTCAGCTCGTTGGCCCTCTCGGAGATGTCGCTTGCTAGACGTTGTTTCACATGGAGTAGTGAATAGTCGCGTCCCACGTTGGTAAAGCTATGCAGGGTTTTTTTCTCAAACTTATGGGATGATCTCTACCTGACAAGCCAATTGCAAGCTCTAAGTTCCTCGATCTTGGATCACTACCCGATAATCCTAGACTGCCATGCTCCTATTTGCTGTGCTAGACAATTCCACTTCGAGACTTTCTGGACCATACTTGAGGGCTTACAAGTGTTGTTCTTGCGGCATGGTTGTCACCAGTGCACAGTAAGACGGACGGCCATGGCATTGCAAAAGTGGGGGCAGCGCAAGCTTAGAGGCCTCGGTCTGCAACTCTAGATCACCCATGAGATCATTCTTCGGCTCGATCAAGACAAGACTACCCACAAGTGCAACAACCTTCTTCAGCTCGATCAGCTCTTCTTCGCTGCTTCAACAACCTTCGCTTGTCACAAGTGCATCTAGAAATCTAAAGCACCGTCGCAATGTAAGCTTTTTATGTGGTTGGTCATTCATAAGAAGTGTCTCACCAACGATAACCTCCAACCGCACGGCTGGCCCAATCTTGGATGTTATTCTCTTTGCAATCACTCGACGAGAGTTGCAAGCGCCTAGGGGTGCAAACGGGTCGGGTTAATCCCGACCGATCTGGCACCGAATCCGATTGATACTGAATCCGGAGAAAAAATATGGGTTAGGATATGGTAACAGCAATATCCGTCCGAATCCGATACGTCTTCAAGTTTGATTTCATGTTAGTGCTACTATTTGACGTTTCATTTTCTTTTGCAATGGTAAAATAAAATCTTCCACATCAGCTATTAAGTAGTAACATCAAGTTCTTGACAGTACGTCCTCCTACTCTATTTGCTGTACTGCATGCATTCCTTACAAACAAGTAGGGGTGCAAACAGGTCGGGTTAATCCCGACCGATCCGGCACCGAATTCGATTGGTACCGAATCCGGAGAAACAAATATGGGTTAGGATATGGTAACAACAATATCCGTCCGAATTCGACCCGTTTGCACCCCTACAAGCGCCTGTTCGTTGACTGTACCTTCTCGACTGAGGTTTGGGCAAGATTCAGGATATGGAGCAGAGTCCAATTCACAATCCCCTATGCTACGATGTCTAGCTCCCAAGTTTGGTAGCTTACCACAAGAAAGTTAATCTCAAATCTGACGTGAGTTTGACATTGTGATCATCCTCATTCAATGGTGTTTATGGAAAGAGCGTAATGCTAGAATCTTTGAGGGAAGATGTCATCCTGCAACTGATATGCTCTGAACTAAGGAAAAGATCTTCTCATGGAAGGCTGCCAGATATGTTTTAACTTTTTAGTCTTCTGTGTGTAATCTATCGGTGCTACCTTCGCATGGCTATTTGAGATTGCTAGGTAATCAAAAAACTCTCTCTATTCTTATACCCTTATCTTGTTCTACCCTTCTTAATATATTTAGCCCGGGATTCTCTCCGCCAGCCTGTCGATGTTCTCTAAGAGCGCGTTTGGTTCGTAGCTCCCGCCACCCAGGCTTCCTTTCTCTGGCTCCCGCCAGCCAGGCCAGGGAGAAACGAAAATAATTTTCGTTTCCGCGCGGCCAAGCGTAAAGGTGCTTTTTGCATGCAATGAGCCAGGACGAGGGCAACCAAACGCGGTTCCATGCATGCACAGAGCCAGGACAAGGATTGGTGCAGGGAACCAAACGTGCTGTAACAGTCCCCTACGGTACACAAACATTCATTTTCTTCAAGCTAGGCTGGATGCCCCCGGGCTTCAATTATTAAAACCAAAATGTTACGGTAAACAACATTTATTAGTCATGGTACTATATAATGTTAGCTTGAGAAGGGATATATTACTATTTACAACGTGATGATACATACACAAGTACTAAATATTGCATGACACTGTTTTGTTAAAAAAAACTAGTATTCTCAGTTACAGAACTCTTAGCTTGATTGGCTGTTGCGCAGACATAATCTTGATTGATTGATCACGGAATCGAGGATTTGCTTCATTAAGTTTGTTGGTATCGTTCACGTCCTAAACGTCTCTTCATGAGTGTGACAGTTGACCATCCGGTCCTGGCCATTTCGAGAGGAGACTAGTGTTAATTAACCTCCGTCAGTCAAAATTTATAAAACATTTTAAAATAATTTTATCTATAAATATAGAGTATATTTTTATATTTTAATATAAAATTAGTGTGATATTTTCTTTATGCCCCTATTAAATATGTAGCTTTATTTGCTATTCTCTATATGTATACATTGAATGCAATGCTTAGAGATAATAAGTAAGGGTAATTTAGTTATTTTTACTATCTTATTGATCTATATGATAAGAAAAAATACGTCTTATAAACTTAAACGAAAGGGTACTTGGCTACTATCTAGACCATGCCGCCAAATATGTAGAAAAAGAACTTATTGACTAGCTGGCTCTCAAGTCCATACCTTTTACAACAATTAGCATAGTGCCCAGGGTAACATTTTAGAATTTTGAAGAATGTATACGTATAGAAATAAATGGAATCAAACTTGGCAATATATCAATAAAGGATTGCTCTCTTTTACATCTTTGTCTATTGTTTAATTATCTACTTTAGCTATTACTAATTACTTGTATTATTACTGTTTACTAGTTGCATTGATTCACTATCTACTAAAATCCAGCACTTGAAGCCGATCTAATGGTCCTAGTCCTACGCGCACGGGCCCGGCGAGTATTCTCTGGTGCCGGCCGCCACGCCGCCGCTCCTGATCGCGATGGCCCGTCGACACCGCGTTCTTCTCCGGCCGCTGTCGTCCGCCGTCACCCGCACTGCACGCATGAGCACCACCGCCATCGGCTTCGCCCGCTCCCATTGCGCGCTGCTTCGTCTCCACGCGAGGAGCGAGCACCGCCGCCTCGGATCCGCCTCCGCCGACGCCTGTACGCGTCACCACCGCCGTCGGCTACGCGTCACTAGGATAAGAAAACTGTACAGCCAGATTGCATGGAGGCTGGAGCCATGGACTGACTGGTCGTCTGGCTCCTTGTCAAGAACACAAAAAATATATATCTCACGAGTTTATTTGACTACCAGCTAGGAAAAAGATTCCAAGTTTCTTTTTTTAATGTTGACTGGTAATACAGCCACGCCTTCGTATTCAGGTTGACCTTATGGTGTGTGGATATTGTTGTGCTGTTTTTTTTAAGGGAAATTAATTATTCTCTGATACTCCACTACGGTACACAAACATTCATTTTCTTCCAGCTAGGCTGGATGCCCCCCGGCTTCAATTATTAAAACCTAAATATTATGGTAAACAACATTTATTATATTAGTCATGGTACTATATAATGTTAGCTTGAGAAGGGATTACTATTTACCACGTGATATATACACAAGTACTAAATAGAGTTATCGGCCAAAATAGCCATATTTGACATGAGATTAGTAAATATGGCACCCTTATAGCCACAATTGCAAAAATAGCACATCTGCCACACTACTATAAAAAGCCTAATATTAGACATCACATTCTGTGTTAAAATACAATCACAGACGATTTTAGTTTAGAGACCGTCTGTGTTGCTGCCAACTCTAAAAACCGTCCGTGAAGTAAAAATATCACAGACGGTTTGAGGTGAAAACCGTCTGGGATGTTACCAAATATCACAGATGATTTTTTTATTTTAACCGTCTATAATATTTCACAAACAGTTTGTATTAAAAACCGCCTATGATAATTTTTATAAGCTGTTACTATCCATAAACTAAATCTAAAATCCAGTATAAACGATTCTATGAGTTGCTCGACGGCAACTCTGCAGGCTGAACCACCCTCAATTCTCCGTGGGCTTAACTTGTAGTACGTTGTTATCTGACAAAGTCCCGTCGAATAATAGATGGTTGGGAATACAAAATATCAGGTCCAGCTGGATGACGGCGCCTGACCCAAAGTATTGGACATGTGTAATACAAAGAGTCCTAAAGCCTTGTTTCGATGGGCCCAAATTCCGTGAATAGGCCGGAATGCAGAATTTTTTGTACGGATAATCTATTTTTTATTCGAAATTATATAAATATACCTGCGGAAATTTTTTTTTACAAAAATACGCTCCAGTCGCCTAATGGTTGGGCGACTGGAGCCTTTCGCCCAACCAGACCGCGACATTTAATGAATCTACCAACCGTTCAGCGATTAATTGCAGCCGCCCAACCGTTCGACGACTGCAATCCTGTCGTCAAACCGTTGGGCGGCTGCAATCCTGTCGCTGAACCGTTGGGCGACTAAATTCCATATAAGACCGCTCGGCCGGTGTCGTCCGTTGCACTGTTTCCATTCGGCCGAGCGCGCGCAGAGGCGAGGAAGAGGAAGAGAGGAAGGAAGAAGAGAAGGGGGGAGAGAACGAGAGGGAGAGCGTGATTTTCAGGTATTTTGTTGTGTTATAATTTTTGATAGTGTTAGAAATTTAGTTTACAATTTTAGTTTAGAAAATTTTTAGAAATTTAGTTTAGAAAATGTAGTTTAGAAATGTAGTTTAGAAAATGTAGTTTAGAAATTTAGTTTGCAATTGTAGTTTAGAATTTTTTAGAAATTTAGTTTAGAATTTTTTAGAAATTCAGTTTAGAAAATGTAGTTTAGAAATTTAGTTTAGAAAATGTAGTTTAGAAATTTAGTTTAGAAAATTAGTTTAGAAAATGTAGTTTACAAATTAGTTTAGAAATTTAGTTTAGAAAATGTAGTTTACAAATTTAGTTTAGAAAATGTAGTTTACAAATTAGTTTAAAAATTCAGTTTAGAAAATGTAGTTTTAGAAATTAGTTTAGAAATTTAGATGTCCACAATTTAATGTTGAAATTATTGCACAAATTTTGCAGATATGACTCGTGCTGGACGTGACTCCGAGTGGCAGTACGAGCTGTTGGACGAGCATGTGGACCGCGTGCATCGCGCTTCCCGTCGTGTGACGCCACCGGGGGGCATGGACGAGCCGCCTGAGCTGGGAGTGGTCCGGACACGCACACCTCGCGTGGCCTGGGGACACGACCCCCGTTGGACTGCCAGGTTTGCACTACGCCAACGTTTAGTCCGACCGTAAGAACGTTCTGTGCTGACCTTCACTTTGTTTGCAGGCTGCGGGATGCCGGGCTACTCCCTCTTGCCCGGATGGTGCAGGCCACGGAGGAGGATGGAGCCGCCTTGGCCGCGGGCGGGGACGAGGCGGGCGGTGAGCGATCACGACGCTTCCCGTTCGACCGTTCCCTGCTGACGGCTTTGGTGGACCGTTGGCGGCCCGAGACGCACACTTTCCACCTCCCATGCGGGGAGATGACGCTGACCCTGCAGGATGTGTCACTGCTCCTTGGGCTTCCGATCACGGGAGACGCTGCCTTCCTACCGGAGGCCCCGGCCGACTGGCGCGCTGACCTGCTCGGCAGATTCGACGGGGTCGTTCCACCGGGCGATCACCACCACATCTTCGAGGTGGATCAGACCCATGGGCCGACGCTGAGGTGGCTCTCACAGTACCGGGTACGTCGTATTTACAATTGATCGTGTCTTATTTGTGGTATTACGTATTTACAACTTGTTTGCATTCAGGTGGAGCGCATGGCTCAGCAGGCAAACGATTACCAGGTATCGCGGCACTTGGAGGCGTATGTGCTGTGGCTGTTTGGTTGGGTGCTTTTCACCACCAGCCACGGCAACTCGGTGGATGCGCGCCTTATCGCTTATGCGAGGGCGATCGCTGATGACGAGCCCCACCAGGTCAGCTGGGGATCGGCCGCACTTGCCGCGATGTACCGCGCCCTGTGCGATGCGTGCACGAGGACCAAGGCAAACTCAGTCCTCACGGGCTGTCCCCTCCTACTACAGTTGTGGTCGTTCGAGCGCTTCAGCCTCGGACGACCTGTGCTAGACGACATGGGTCCGTACGGGCCCGAGATGTACGATGGGTTCTCTCTGGTGCCGTCGTCGAGTAAGTATTATCACAGTCAACTATTTATTTCGTATTGACGATCGTCACACTAAACAATTTGTCTTTGTAGCAGGTACAGTTCGCGCACGTGCAGGTCACGCGGGCGTACGCACCCTTTGTGGAGCAGTTCGACCGCATCACAGTCGACGACGTGCGCTGGGAGCCGTACGTAGATACAGCAGTGCAGGCCTGTGCTCCTGGCGGGCTGTCCACACTTTGCTTCCGTGACCGGGCTTTCTGGCTCACCTGCCGAAAGCTCGTGTATTATATCTACGTTGAGGACTACACGCCCCAGAGAGTCATGCGCCAGTTTGGGCTACGCCAGGCGCTTCCTGTACCATTCGGACCATCGCTTCCGCGGAACGTGCACGCGTGAGTGATCGTTCGTGCTAAATACGTACATACTTACTATTGTGTTCGCAAATACTCACATTTCGTAATGTTTCTGTACGCAGTCATAGCGCGAAGAGAGTTAAAAGAGGCACGGACTAGTCGTCGAGGATGCAGCCCTGGGTCGAGCAGTGGGAGGGTGCGCTCAAGGACCGCGTGGAGGAGGACCGCCCGTACGACAGCAGGGAGTACGCGGAGTACCTGCGCTGGTACCAAGTGCGGACCCGTACCAGGCTCGTATATGTCGTAGACCCGCCTGCCACACACGTCGCCGCTCCGACGGACACGTACCCCGCGCACCTCGCGCGCGACGCTCACATCGCGGTACGTTACATGTCATTTCAAAGATTCCCAAATGGTAATGTTGTTTCGATGATCGACCATTTCATGTCTTTGTGTTCAGGCTGACGTCGGTGCTGCCCTATGGGCCGACTCCAGCTCACTACTGGAGAGGGTCGCCACTGGTGCGCAGCTGATCCATGAGGAGGACGTCAGCTTTGTGCGTCGGATGCACGACAGTCGACAGGTGTAGACGTATTGTTAGCCTACTGTCCTGCACGAGGCTACCGGCGGTCTCCACGTCCACCGCTCCGACTGCTCGGCCACCAGTGCCACCCCGACCAGCGTGGCACTACTCCGGAGGTAGTACGTGGACACGTCCTCCACCACCTCACCCGGAGCAGCCAGGGGGTTCAGCCTGGGCACAGGCTCCTACACCACCTCACTTCACGCATCCTCAGCACATCCCCTTCCACACGCAGGGGGTGCACGCCCCTCCTCCTACCTCGATGGCGCCAGCGTCAGCTACGGGTACGCATCGTCTGATCTAGTTTTTATCCCAAGACGACATGCAACGAACTAACGATATTACTATTGCAGGTACTTACCAGCAGCACGGCGTCTCCCCCGGGCAGGACGATGTGGACCAGTTTTTCGCGGAGTGGCCCGGACAGTTCTCCGACGCTGCACCGGAGGTTCTCTCTGGCAGTGCCCTCCCCGGTGCACCGGAGGCCACACAGCCAGAGGTGCACCTGACCCCACCAGCGCAGGGGCGGAATAGACACCCTCTTGCTCGTTTTACCTTTTCGGATTGTCCTAACCCGTTGCACCGGAGGAGGGCCAAGCGAGGCCGTATGGGAGGACGCGGGCGCGGTGATGGGGCACACCAGGGTGACGAGTGAGGCGTGCTGCAGATGCTATATATGTTATGCATGTAAAGAAAAAATATGCGGCATGTAACTCACAGTTATATTATAAAGTTTATTTAAATTTACATAAGTCTATCATCTCTTCTCCGCACATAAACTATCTCACTTAACAGTGTATATATCGATCGTTCTCTACTCAATCTTTCATAAAAAAAGTTTCTAAAACTTTTTACGCACCTACAATATATAATGAACATAAACTTTTATTACAACTTCACCATATTTTTTACCGGCTGAACATTACAAAATTCACAAAATCTAAAACAATCACGGGGACTACATGCAGTCGCCTAACGGGATGGCGACTGCATGCTAGTCGCCTAACGAAATGGCGACAACATATAAGTCGTCGTACGGAAGAGCGACTGCATGTAATCGCTCCACTGTGCAGCGACAGATATTGTGTCGCGGTCTGGTTGGGCGAAAGGCTCCAGTCGCCCAACCATTAGGCGACTGGAGCCTATTTTTGTAAAAAAATTTCTTGCGGGTATATTCATGTAATTTCGAATAAAAAATGGATTATCCGTACAAAAAATTCCCGGAATGCATCCTGCAAATTCCTCTCAAAAAACAAAAAGTCCTGTAAACGAGCGACTTATCCTTTAACAACTTCTAAAAACGGCTTTTAATTTTTATTTTAGTATCTAACTTTTAAACGGAGTATTTTTTTAAGACATGATCTATAAGTTAATTGTAGTACACGTTAAAAACCTAACATCTGTATCAACTAAAATCGCAAGCGAGTATCTCTTTCCGTAATCTCTGTCGTAAACATAAAATTTAAATTTTTCAGCCAAAAGCCATAGGCCGCAACCATATTAAGGGCCTGTTTTTTTTTTGTGGCTGCGGCTTATGACTTTTGGCTGTTCATGTGAGAAATTATAGAGTAATTAAAATTCACGTGCGACTTTTACTGATATAAATGAAGTTGATATAGTACGTACTATAATTAACTAGTAGATTTTATGTTAAAAAGATATTACTAAAAAGTTAGGTACTATAAAAAATATTTAAAGTCACAAAAGAGCAGGCCAAACATGTCCATAGATTGAATCTAACTTTAATCTTTAAGCAGAGAAATAAAAATGTCACATCGCTAGGCTGCGCTGCAGTTGGCCATCGCCAATTCCATCTTGATGATGATGACCCTGGCATTGCCATACGTAGAAGCAAGAGTTTATAATAGTTTGACAATTGGAAGCAAGAGTTCATCGGAGGAAACCAAGGATCTTGCCGCCCGCCCAGCTGTTGCTAGCCTGCTCCTCCCTACAAACACAAGTTAGGGTTTATTCTTCACGACTTCTAAATTTTTTAAGACGGTGTCTATAAATTAATTACAGTACATGTTAAAAATTTAACATCTGTATCAGCCAAAATCGCAAGTGAGTATCTTTCTCCATAATCTCTATCATGAACAGTCTAAAATTCAAAAATTTTAACTAAAAACCATAAGAAAAAAACAGACCCTTCATCTACGCAAAATACTACGTACCTTGGACTTTGATTCCGTATCTCCTTTGGCAAAATTCAACACACTTACTATGCTCTCAATTCATCACTTGTTCTGTTTGACTCTGCAAGCTAATACAAAATTTTAGTTGTAGATTTAGCCCCGTTCAAAACGGCTTTAGGCTTCTAGCTTCTAAAAACTGTTTAAACGTGTTAGCTTTTTAACGTGACTTTTTCTCTTTTTTATTCCTTCACATTGCCAGTGGAGATATAATAGTTTTTTATTTTCCACTTTTTATTTTTTTCCATTAATTGAATGTTTTAGTCAAAAGCTAACAACCACTACATTACCTATTTCAACTAAAAAATCAACAGTCCCAACTAAGAAGCCATCAACAAAATCTATTTTGAATAGGGCCTTAGACTGAGCTCTATGTACTATCCCCAAGTTGACAAAAGGTAAACTATTCTTACAAATGAATCAAAATGCTGGCGAAATGTCAACTCAAAGTGATCGACAAGGGGAGTCAAAACAACCCTAATACAGAATATTTGTTATACATGGAAGTTTTGTGGGGAAGTAATCTCTTATTGACAGTACAATGTGCAATTTCTTTCCCAAGTCAAGTATATGTGCACTGTAGCTCGGTTGGGCTGAAAAGTTGTGGCTTATAGCTGAAATTGCACTGTAGCGGCTAAAATTTTACTGTAGATGGAAGTGGCTTATTTAACGTAATTAAATTTAAAAAATTTAAAAATAGAAAAAAATGTTAGCTCATTACGGACAACGTGAACGGATACGGAGAAAAAGAACCGACAAAAAAATACCAAAAGTTCAGAAAAAGACGAAATTTATAAATAGTGAAAAATATGCCAGAAACTGAAGCTGAAATGAGCCGGGAATGCACCCCACTAGCGGTCGTTGAATGCTTCTCAGACCCCCTCTAGTTGACTTCAATTTGCTGATCGATCGATTGTTTTCATTCAAGTCTGGGTGCAATTGCATTGGCTGTTTCAAACGTAAGCATCATAGACTTTGCTGGCCAGTTCCAACATATATACTATATATGACCGTCCTGCTCTCTCTCCTTGCCTGCGCATCCATCCATACATATAGATGTTTGCACAGGCAAGAAAGCAATTTTAAATACGGCAAGTTAGCAAGATGGACGCAGGCGGCGATGTTTCCAAGAGGTGCAAGGAGCACTTTGTTCTTGTGCACGGTGCCGGCCACGGCGCCTGGTGCTGGTTCAAGCTCCTCTGCCTGCTCCATGGCTCCGGCCACCGCGTCTCCTGCGTCGACCTTGCCGGCGCTGCAGGCAGCCGCGTCGACCCCAACACCGTCCGGTCATTCGACGAGTACGACGCGCCGCTCATCGACCTCATGGCCGCGCTGCCGGACGGCGAGAAGGTGATCATCCTAGTTTAATTTACTTTGTTTTTGTTATTTACATGTTGTTATAAGGTAAAAAAATATTATCTTTGACATATTAGATTATTTGTTTATTAAAAATAATTAAATAAGTTTCAAAAATCAATTTTAACTTAATATAACATGAATAAGTGTACTCAAATTAAAATTCAAAAATTTTACTATAGACTTGCATATTTAGAAATATAATTTAATTTTATATAAAAAAAATATGATAGAATCGTGATTCTACGATTCGATCCCGTCAGATAAAAATAATCCTACTTAGGATCGTAATCCTGACAACCTTGGCACATTGCTTGTGATTGATAACATAATAATTTTTTCCCCTCAGGTGATTTTGGTAGGACACAGCGCGGGAGGGTTAAGCGTGACACATGCAATGCATTTGTTCGGAGACAGAATTAAGCAAGCAATCTTCATAGCAGCAACCATGCTTCCATTTGGCTACCAAACTGACCAAGACATCAAAGATGTGACTCAAATCTCCCTTGTGCCTTATTACTCTCTTACCGCAAGTTTATTAAGTGTCCCTCTTGTGTCTGATGACAATAGTAGCATTTATCCCTTCTAAAATTTTCTGTTGAAAATCAACAGGGTGTTCCTGATTTATCTGAGTTCGGGGACGTGTATGACCTGACATTTGGTCTGGGAATCGATCATCCGCCCACAAGCGTGGCACTGAGAAAGGAGTTCCAGCGCACAATCCTATACCAACAAAGCCCCCAAGAGGTTAATGAATTGAAGCAGCGAAACATTTGTGCATGAACTCTTCCAGTTCTATCCATCAGTACTCTGATTGTAAATGGACTGCATGGTGGTTAAAAAAATGTTTGTTCAGGACTCTACACTCGCCTCCATTCTGCTCCGGCCATGGCCGGCCGCGCTGAGCGCAGCCAAGTTCGGCGGCGGTGATGAGAGCGCGATCAACAGGGTGCGGCGAGTGTACATAACGACGGCGAACGACCACATGGTGAAGCCGGCCCAGCAGGAGGCCATGATCCGCCGGTGGCCGCCCAGAGAGGTGATGGCCATGGACACCGACCACAGCCCCTTCTTCTCTGCGCCGGAGCATCTCTTGGACCTCATCCTCAGGTCGCTGTGACCCTTGATGCACCATGAATATTCCAAGCGGATTTACCGACGACTTGCCTTCGACACACTGCAATTCTGAATTGTGTGATGTTACATGTCAAATGAAGTTACCAACAGGGTCTCGTTATTTATTCACCATAGAAAAGGAAAAAATGTACGACACACATGAATCTATTGTAACTTGGGAGACACAAGAAAATTTAGTTCATCATAAATGAAACAGTGCCTTCATCCACTAGCTTTATGTAAACTAGCAGGATGACCTGTGCATTTGCATGGTTAGATTTATTACATATGGTTCGCATGTTCAATAAATCCCCCCCCCCCCCCCCACCACTATAAGTTGAGTTTACCGAACAAATTTACTTTTCTACTTGAAACTCCAATAGCAAGGACAATCCTTGATCAATCTCGCTCAACTACTATCCCTTTCAATGCAATACTCTACTACATAGTTATTTTCTACTTCTCTCTCGTTATTGTTTAATGCCGACCATTGCGACATCAAATACTCATATACAGAAAAATCCAATATTTCAAAAGTTTTCAGCATCACAATACCCCCCAATATTTTCTGAGTTTATCAAAATTGGCCCGCATATTTTCTGAGCCCCATGCATTTTCTTGAGATTAAAATCAATTCTTGGGCAACTAAAAATCTCTTTTTTCCTGAAACCCCTTCCTTTTCCGGAAGCTCTCTCTGTTTTCTGCTTTCCTTTTTTTGGTAGGACACCTCCTCCTAGCACCTGTGCCCCAGCTGCCTCCTCCATTTGCACGATGCTCCACCTAAGCCACGCAGCTCCTATGCGTCGTGCACCAGCTGCAGAGCCACCATCCTTGCGAGCTTGCAGCCCAAGAGCCAGCGCACGTGCAGCTCGGCCGAGCTCGATATCTAGCGCACCACACCAGCATCGTCGTCGCCATGGCAGTGTCCGCCTACGACTGGGCCCTCGCCGTCGCTCCATCATGGCTGTTCTGTTCATACAGATACATACATGTATACGCACATGCATGATGTTATATGTGCTCGATGTTCTATTATCCCGTGTCAATCGCTCCTCTTCTTCGATGTTGACGAACCCAACATTGTGATTTCCTCACTAACTACGGCGACCTCCCATCTTCATTGATATCGGCATATCTGCTTCGGTCGCTGTCTAACGATATAGAAAATCCTCTCGCTATCACCAATGACGTTTTGCCTCTCACCAGCGATGACATGCTCCTAGCGACCCGATGGTACCATATCATTCGTAGCTTGTCTCAATGTAAAGATTCGTCTCCTCTCTGTCAGGACTTCCCTATCATCGAGCCCCTTCAACTCTAGCCTTTCCCTTCACCATCTCCGACAAGCAGCACAACATTGTCATCGTCGAACGACTAATGTGAGCAATATGACATTATCTTTATCCCTGCCGTTGTCTCGGCTCTTTGCTTCTTCTTGACAGATTGATGTCATTGCATTCTTTTACAGTTCTCCTTCGACACAATTCACGCTATTCTTGTTGTAACCTTTATTTTTATTCAAAATTTCAGTTATTTTTTATTAGAGTTTACATACAAATCAAATTGTTAATTTTATTTAATTTATTTCAAATTTTTATTATTTAAACATTGTACTTTGAAATCTGTATAGAAATCAAATCGCAAAATTTTCTTTTATTTTTATTCCTAATTTCAATTATTTTTTGTTGTAATTCATATCCAAATCCAATTGGTAATTTTTTAAATTGTATTCCCAATTACAATTATTTAGCAATTTTACTTTGAAATTTGTATCAAAATCAAATTGCAAATTTTATTTTATTTTTTATTCCGAACTTCAATTTTTTGTTGAAATTCGTATACAATCCAATGCTAATTTTTGTTCCAAATTATTTTTATTTAGCTATTTTATTTAGGAATTCGCATGTGATTCAAATTGCTAATTTTATTTTATTTTTATTCCAAATTTTAACTTGTTTATGAACCTGCAGTGGCAACGCTATCACTAGCAGTTTCTCTGTTCGTATATCAGTTAACCCTCCCAAAAACTATTATTATAGCTCCCTTCATCCTATCTCCTACTTCTGTACTCTTGCATTATCATGTGATTATACCTGAGTGCCACCATCGTATTTGATTCCACAATATCAAGAAACCAAAAGCCCTTAAATGCAACCAAAATACCAGATGTTAAAAGGTGATGTAAGGAAACATTGGCGTTTACTTCAATAATTGTAGCTCACAACTCAGTTTATTACCAGAAGATATTTGAGATGAAAGTTGAAACATGTTAGTATTTAGTACATAAAAATAAAATATAACTAGCTAATACAAGTTTACAAGTATGTGTTGATTAGAAACTTACTATCCATTCGATACTGTTTTTTAGCGAAATTATCCATTCAATGCTTAAGTCTGTACAGTATGAATAAATGCGCAAAATTGTAGTTAGCTCCCACAAAAATGCTGAAAGTAGTTATGAAGATACTTATGGACAAATATTCAAACTTGTGAAGAATAAAGACACGTCAAAGGGAGATTTGGTTTACCTTGCTAACTCATTTCGATCTAATTTCAGGTAATTCTGGTCGGACATGGTACTGGAGGGCTGAGTGTGATTCATGCTATGCAAGAATTCATTGACAGGATTAGGCAAGCAATTTTTGTGGCAGCTACAATGCTACCATTTGGACTTCAAACCGATGAAGATAGAAAGATGTAAGGTTTTCAAACTTCTCTTTATTTTCTTCATGAAGCATAGGCCACCAAACAAGTGTTGAGAATATGAGATAACGGACACAAACAGGGAAAAAAATCTCTGTATGAAAAATTGCACCCCACTGAGAAATCTGAAAACTGGGAAATCCAGAAAATCTCATGAAAGAGGCCAATTTTTTAAAATTCGAATTTGAATTTCTTAGCAAAAGAAAAGGCAATAAATTTTGCTAGTTCTGGGGTTCAATCCCACGCTCCCCATCCACCAAGCCTTACCACTACGCCAGGCAAGCAATATTTGTATGTATTGAAACCGAAAAAAGGCACCCAATATTTGTATGTATTGAAAGCCGAGATTTTTTTTCCCTGGATACAACAAACAAACATATATTACATATACCTAAAATTGTAATCGTTAATACAAGCATATATACCTAGGTATGGTAGCTCAAAAGTAGATGATAAAAAGTAGGGTAAATATGACGGACGTTGGCAACTAGGCACCCAATATTCCTTTGATTCCGGCTTACTTGGAGTTCTCAGTGTAGTCATTTGCTTGACTAACATTGTAATATTGACTGTATCATATACGAAGCAGGAAAGCAGCATACACTCAATATCCCATCCTCATTGAGTGATTTGCATGTAAGTTTAATATGGATGGTGATTTTGCAAAAATAACTGCATATCCATCATCCATGTGCTCTGCACCTTTAGGGAAGAACTGCCAAAGAAGGCAGCCTCCTCCAATCACTCCTCTCTTCCAAAAACTCAGGAAATTGCTGTAAACTGTCCCCATGAAAGTTTCACGGAACTCATTATCAAACTTCCCATCCTTAAGTGATACCCCAAATTCCCCGATCACTATTGGCATCCCCAGCAAGTTGGCTGCATCATCAATATGTTGTTGCATCCAAGTGTTCACAAATTGAAGGTGATTTTCCTCTATTGAGTGAGGCAACCTAGAAAAAGGATCTTAGTTCAGTCATGATAATAAACTGTTTTAGCTGCTCGGCTATATATCTCACATGAAATTAGACATGAGAACTTACCAAGTGTCAGAATAAATATGCACTGAAGCCAGATCAATTCCCAGGGCTTGATGGTTCCTGATGAAGTCTGTTCCAGCATGCCCGGAATAAGCATCTGGATTGACGAGCAGAAGTTCTGGAGTGGACGGACCATAAAACCCTTCAACACCAATCTCCAAGAGGTGCACAGGATCTATGGACTTCACATAAGATGCCATCTCTTCTATCCATGCCTACAAGAAACCCTTGTCTTCAAAATGTGCAGAGAACAAACATATATGGAAGACAGAAATTTTCAAGAATACCTAGGAGGAGAAAGGCACCCAAATCCGAGCCGAAGAGGACTCGAAACCTGGGTGGTGGGGTGTAGTGTACACCCACACCCCCCACCAACTGAGCTAGGCCCAATTCCTAGAAAATAGAAGTTTACAAAGATAAGACCAGGTTAAGGACCTGCAACGTATCGCCTGATGGATCCGAAGGGCAGCGTGGCTCGTTAATCAGCTCCCAGGCAAGAATAGTAGGATCATCTTTGTAGGCCTCATTTGTGATCGTGTTTATTCTTGTCAGAACAGCCTAAGCAAGGGAAACATAAGCGCAATATTGAAACACTGGGATACGATAGAAGGACAAGAAAACTCAGGGCTGGCAAATCAAAATTTGCAGTAAAAATTAGCTGTTATTGACAACTCATTTCATATAGATACGAATATGGAAAGCTCCATTCCCCATCAGCACGATAAATATCAGGAATTAATTTCCAAATGCTATGTGAGCAGGCAAAGCAGAATTTTCACCTCAACAAATGCTTTGTAGTAGCTCTTAATTGTTGGATCAGAGAAGAAGTCATCATCAGAAGTAAGATCTAGGCCAGCCTCCTTGCCCCACCTTACATATTGTGCCTTCCCTCCATAATCTTCCCAGTTATTACACAGCGACAGTATCAACCTCATCTTATGCTTTCTTGCCTCGCTGACCACGAAATCTAATGCCTGACAAAATGAGATGACAAACTCAACTATCAGTAACCCGCTATGCAGCGATTAAACCTTTTTTAAGCGATACATAAATTTTGGTTCAAGTTGTTTCAAGAAATGTATGATAGGCATCCAGTTTCAACAAAAACTTCTGGCAAGCGCAACGTGATTACAGGGCATGTGAACGAGACAACCATTTCATCAAACACATGGCATGCGCCTGCTAAATCCAAGAACCAAGACAACAAACTGTTTGATCTAACACGGCAAGCGCAACTCGAGCACGCATTTCATCAAACCGGTGCCGTGTTGCCCGAGCACAGGACAAGAACCCAGCAGCAGCTCGCTGCACATAGTTTACCTGGAACACCTCCTCGTCGTAGCAGAAGGGAGCCGTCTGCAGAGCGCGGTAGCCGCCGTCGTTGAAGGCCCAGGTGCGGCACACGTTGAGCCCTGCGTCGGCCGCCTCGGTGATGGCGTCGGTTACTCGCAGGCGCGTGGCCTCGTCGGCGGCGAAGGACATAAGCCCGTAGGTGTTGAAGCCGTGGATAATGAAGGGTTGCCCTGCCGCCACAAGGTGGGAGCGTTGGCGCTCCACCATTGCCCACTCGTCGGCGTCTGGCGCCATGACGGAGGCGAGGCCGAGGAGCAAGTAGTGGAGAAGGGGGACGCGAGGCGTCGTCGTGCTCCATCTTGGAGCATTGACGGTGGTCGACGGACACATCATGTGCGATTATGCACTGCGGGACACCTCATGTGCTATCTGGCCATATTCTTCTCAGTTTTTTATTACTTATTATTTTTTAATAAATAAATATAACAGTTTCTCGTCGTCTTTTAGAATAGCTTATCGAAACAGTTTTTCGAAATAAATAGGCTCCTTGGTATTTAATTTATTCGCATAAACATTTATCCTAGAAACAAAAATTATCCATCGCAGCCCGAAAAACAATAGAATGGTTTCTCCAAATCAAATCGGTTGCTACGTCAAACTATCATGCAGCCTCGCTGTAACACCTCACCCACCTGCCAGGGGGGATGTGGCAGCCTCAGGCCTGTCCTAGGCGTGCATGCATGCCACCTGTGCCTTGCTTCCCGCAGAAGCCAATACCCCCCCCCCCATTTTAGCACCTCTGCCACAGCTCAGCTCAATACTCTTCTCTTCCTCTCCCCTGCTCAAACCCCTCATAGCCACACCTTCGTCCAAGCCGTACCCAGGTAGGTCTCCTCACCGTAGCCTAAAGGAGAAAGAGAGGGAGAGTGTACCTGGCCGAGCCGACCGGGTGGCGACGCCCCAGCGCCCCACCGCCGCGCATGCCATGGGAGGTGTGGATCCGGTCGGAGCAGGCCGGATCTGCGGCGAGGTAGGTGGGGGCTGCGCAGGAGAAGGCGGCGGCGGGCCGGCGGCCGGCGCACCCGTGCGCCACCGCGTCGCCCAGGGAGGGCGGCCGACCGCTCGGCCGCGCGCGAGGGGAGGAGGTAGGAGGGGGTCGGCGGAGAGAGAGGGCCGGGGCCGGCAAGCCGCAGGCCGGCGAGCCTCCCGTGCGGCCGCCGCGCCGGCCCCAGGCGAGAGAGAGAGAGGTGGGAGAGGAGGAGGCAGGGGGGCGGCGGGAGGGCCGCCGGTGACGCCGGCCAGCCGTGCGCCGCCGCGCCGCCCCAGGAGGAGGAGGAGGCCGAGGCCGTTTCGGCCGAGTGGAAATGAGGAGAGAGAGAGGGGTAGGTGAGGGAGAAAAGAGGGGGGCTGGCTGGGTGAGAAAAAAGGGGAGGAAGGGAGCCGGCCGGGTAAGAAGGGAAGGGAAAGAAGGAAAAAAAAGAAAAGAGAGAAAGGAAAAGAAGAGAAGAGAAAAGAAAAGAGGAGAAAAAAAGGGAAAAATTAGAAAATTTGGGGGTTTTGGTGCCGCGCGGAAGACCCCTGAAAGCCCGCGCGTTTTATGCCCGAACCAGTTTATGCATATAGTATCGTCGTTGCCCATTTAATCTCTGGTTTCGTATGATGCGTTAAATCGGATTGTTTGCTTGGCCAGGTGGAGGTCCCGAGTCGACGCCGTCCGCACGTCGCTCCGCTTCGTTTGGTTAACAGGCAAGTGCATGGTAGAGCGGTAGATCGTAGAGATTATGAATATGCGGTGTTTACACGATGTGCTAATGTTGATGTGGAAATGCGATGTTTACATGACATGATGTTTATGGATGACCATGATAATGACAATGGCATATGCATTTGCATTATGTGCACTCAAGAGTGAGGGCGGTGAGAAAGTCCCTAGCTATAAGTAAAGCTAGCGGGCTAATCCGGAGTGCTCTTGAGTAAGACCTGCTTCGGTAGGCCTCCACGGGAGTGGGGGGGACCCCGTGCCAAGATGGGCGGGCCCAGATGATGGGTGAACATCGACGGGTGTTCACTCGGCGATACCGGTATTCGCATTATGATGAGCAAGTGTGCATATAGAGCATGGATGCATTGCATTGCATTGTTGTTGTGGCAATGTGCAACATGAGAGTGTATGTGAAATATGTACGATTGATGTGGAATCTTAAGAATGATGATGTGAGCTTGGCTTTGTATGCAGAGTATGTTGGTTGGATTAAATTGTTTCATGATGTGATAGTATTTATCGTTCTATTATGTACTTGATAGTATTTATCGTTCTATTATGTACTTGCTGAGTCTTTGGACTCACCCTTGCCTTGTTTTATTTTTAGGTGATCGTTGAGGACGTCATGCCTGGGGCGGGAGTAGCACATGAACAATCTCCATACACTAACCGCACTCCCTGTACCATCTTTTGTCAGTTGTTTTAGTCTCTACTAGACTGCTAGAGTAGGGGCTAAAAAAAAACTATGATGTATCTATTCGCCGCTACTTAACTTTATTAGTATTGAACTTCTGGTAATTGAAAGAAAGGTGAAAGTTTGCAATGGTGGTAGCACTCCGGGCCCAGAGGTTGGGCGGGGTGTTACAGTTGGTATCAGAGCGGGCGTTAGGTCCGTGGTAGGGAAATTTGATAACTTAGGTTTCTAATTCAATTAAATTAAAATTTGACACACTGGTGCACCATAGGATGGGGAATGGGTCTTGCATTGCATATACCCTTTCGTTAGCATTGATGTTGATGTGTGTTGTTGAAATGGATGCTTATGGGCTTGTTGAGTGATTGGCTATCTGTCCTGATCAGATATGCCGAGAGCGAGAGGACGCGGGCGTGGCCGTGGAGGTCGCGGCCGTGGTCGTGGCCGTGCCCAATCGGAGCCACCGCTTGAGGTTCAGCAGGAGGCACCTGATGCAGAAGTTGCTTCCGCTGAACAGTCCGTAGCCAGAGATCCGGCAAGGTCTTCAGCCTTGTTGCAGGAGTTTTTAGAGGAGGTCCGTGCGCTTCGCCGTCAAGGGCCGGCAGTCGCTGCTGCTGCCGTTCCCGCTGTTGCCCCTGTTGCTGTTCCGGCCGTACCAGAGGCAAGAATGGGCCTTCGTGAGTGGTTGGCCTTGCGGTTAGATACCTTTGATGGTTCGGGCACGCCAGTCCAGGCTGCGGATTGGTTGCGCTACATGGAGAGACAATTCGAAGCCCTTGAGATGAGCTCTCAGCTGAAAGCTCGCTATGTGGCTTTTCAATTGAAGGGTCAGGCGGACATCTGGTGGGAGGGAGTTCTTTCCGCCAGGACCCCTGCACAAGGCCCCGCTACCTGGGAAGTCTTCACTGAGCAGTTCAAGGCAAAGTATTACCCAGATTCATTTGTGGAGAGTATGGAGGTCGCCCTGACGACCTTCGTACAGGGAAAGATGACCGTAGCCGAGTACGAGGCGGCATTCAATAATCTGGTCCGCTTCGTGCCATCAGTCGCAAACAATGACCTTGAGAAGGCCAAAAGGTTCCGCCGAGGGCTCAACTCGGAGTTCCGGCATGTCATGGGAGCTACTGCACCGCGTGACTTTCGATCCGTGGTAGAGCAGGCCAGGGGGATGGAAATGGAGATGCAGCTCACTAAGGGGCTACAACCCTCTGGTGGTTCAAGCGCTTCAGGTGGTGACCAGAAGAGAAGCTTCACTGAAGGGGGTGGGTCATCTCAGCGGCCCGCTCCTAAGAAGTCCAAGTGGGGCCAGCATCCCCCACAATCATCCAAGTCCAAGTCCTCGAGGTCGTCTTCTTCAGTGGCTCGTTCTTCATCGGTAACCCCAACCTATCGTCCTGTCCCAGGACAAGGCATGATTTGTTTCAAGTGTGGAGGTGGGCACCGAGCTGCTGAGTGCTCCTGGACGGGGGAGTGTCGGCACTGCGGCCGATCAGGCCACATGGAGCGGGTTTGTCGGCAGAACCCCTCCAGCATTCTTAAGTGGGAGCCCGTATCTTCTTCGTCGTCCAACTCTTCACCCCGGGGGTCAGTCCAGATGATGGCGGCTGCCCCTGCTTTGCAGCCTCCACTGTCCTGGGCTCCACCCGCCGGCTATTTCTGGCATCCTACACCGACTCCTTCACTCCAGCATGTTACGCCGCCTCCAATCCCTTTGCCGCCACAGCAGAGCGTCGGGGCTCTCGCCGCCCTGACACCACCCGGAGTTTACTCACTGCCTACTGCTGAGTCTACAGTTCGTCCTGACGTGATGACAGGTACCTTGTTAGTGGACTCATGTGAAGCCTTTGTTCTTTTCGACTCTGGTGCTACTTATTCCTTTGTGTCCCGGGAGTTTGTTAGAAAGGCCAAGTTGGGTGTCCAGCAAATTTCTCAATCGGTTGTTGTTAGTACTCCAAGGGGTATCCTTGCTAGCTCCGTAGTATGCCCTGGCTGTGTGGTTGCAATAGATGGTGAGGAATTTATTGCCAACCTTATGGTTATTCAGTTAGAGCCTTTTGATGTTATCCTTGGCATGGACTGGTTGCATCGCTACCAAGCCGTGATTTCCTGCTTCTGGAGGACAGTTACCTTGCTAGCACCTTCAGGGAAGGAGATAGTCTTTCAAGGGAGTGCACCCACGTGTTCCCTCCTTGTGTTGGCCAGTTTATTCCCTGGCCGACAAACAATGAAGTCTGGGTTACTCCTGGCAACTGTGGAGAAGCCAAGTGCGTCTTTGCACGCTGAGGATATCCCTGTGGTACGTGAGTATCCTGACGTGTTTCCTGAAGAGCTTCCGGGTATGCCACCCAAGCGAGATGTGGAGTTCAGAATTGATCTTGTTCCTGGCACAAGACCTATTTCCATGTCCCCCTACCGTTTGGCACGACCCTTGCAGGAAGAGTTGAAGAAACAATTGGATGATCTGTTATCCAAAGGCTTGATACGTCGAAGTGTGTCACCATGGGGAGCCCCTGTCCTATTCACTGAGAAGAAGGACGGGAGTTGGCGCATGTGTATAGATTACCGTGCTCTCAATCAGGTAACCATCAAGAATAAATACCCATTGCCTCGCATCGAGGACCTGTTTGATCAACTGAAAGGAGCTAAGGTGTTCTCCAAGATTGATCTGCAGTCTGGGTATAATCAAATTCGAGTGCGCGAGCAAGACATTGAAAAGACAGCTTTCTCCACAAGATATGGGCACTATGAGTTTACAGTTATGTCCTTTGGACTAACTAATGCCCCTGCTGTTTTCATGGAAACTATGAACAGTATGCTACACAAGTATCTGGATGACTTTGTAGTGGTGTTCATCGATGATATCTTGATTTATTCCAAGACGGAGGAAGAACATGAGCAGCATCTGAGGCTCGTGCTCGAGACTTTGAGGAAGAATCAATTCTTTGCCAAGTTGAAGAAGTGTGAGTTCTGGATTTCTGAAGTGAGCTTCTTGGGTCATGTAATTAACCAGGAAGGCATTTCAGTAGATCCAAGCAAAATTTCCACCGTCGTGGATTGGAAGAGGCCATCTAATGTTAAAGAAGTGAGAAGTTTTCTTGGCTTAGCTGGTTACTACCGGCGTTTCGTGAAAGACTTTTCCATTATTGCCAAGCCAATGTCTCAGCTCACACGAAAGAATGTGAAATTCCAGTGGACCGATGAATGTGAGCGCAGTTTTAATACTCTGAAAGAGAAGTTAGTAACTGCTCCTGTTCTCACCCTTCCTGAGCCAGGGAAGCGTTTCACGGTCTACTCAGATGCGTCTCGAGTGGGACTAGGTTGTGTGCTCATGCAAGATACCAAAGTGATCGCGTATGCCTCGCGACAATTGAAGAAGCATGAGCAGAACTACCCAACTCATGATTTGGAGCTTGCCGCTGTGGTTTTTGCTCTAAAGATTTGGAGGCATTACTTGTATGGAGAATCTTGTGATATCTTCACTGACCACAAAAGCCTCAAATATATTTTCACTCAGAAGGAGCTCAATTTGAGGCAACGGAGGTGGTTGGAGCTTATCAAAGACTATGATCTCACTCTTCAGTACCATCCGGGCAAGGCAAATGTGGTTGCTGATGCTCTTAGTCGCAAGCTGACACCCTCTGCTCTAGGTTGTCTCGTTGCTGACTTTGAACGGATGGGAACTTCCTATTGTTTCGCTGGTACAGCACAGGCTGAGACACAACTGTTGCTAGAATCAGCGATTCCAGAGCGAGTAAAGGAGGCGCAACAGCATGATCGGTTGCTTCAGCAAGTGAGGAAGCGTCTTAATGAAGGGAAAATGGGGGATTTCAACCTTGATGACTCAGGTGCTTTGCGATTTAAAGGCCGCCTTTGCGTGCCGCAAAAGGCTCAAGTCAAGGATGATATTCTGAGGGAAGCTCACCGTACCCCCTATACGGTGCATCCTGGTGAGACCAAGATGTATCGTGATCTCAAGAAGAGTTTCTGGTGGAAGAGGATGAAAGTGGATATCGCCAAGTATGTGGCATCTTGCGGGATTTGCCAGCAAGTAAAGGCTGAGCATAGGCGTCCCGCTGGGCTATTGCAGCCTTTGGAGGTTCCTCAGTGGCCATGGGATGATATTACCATGGATTTCGTAGTCGGCTTACCTCGTACCCCGCGAGGTAAGGATGCGATTTGGGTAGTGGTGGACCGATTCAGCAAGTCTGCGCACTTCATCCCCATTCGCACGACAAACTCGGCAAGTGAGTTGGCGCCCATCTATGTACGAGAAATTGCGAGGTTGCATGGTGTTCCCAAGTCGATAGTTTCGGACAGAGACGCCAAGTTTGTCTCCAAGTTTTGGGAGAGCTTGCAGGGCGCTCTGGGCACGAAACTCCAGTTTAGTACTGCTTTCCACCCACAAACGGATGGACAGTCCGAGCGCACCATTCAGACACTAGAGGACATGTTGAGGTCTTGTGTTTTGTCCTGGAAGGGTAGCTGGGAGGATCATTTGGCACTTGCAGAGTTTGCTTATAACAACAGCTACCACTCCAGTGTTCGAGCAGCACCATTCGAGGTTCTGTATGGGCGAAGGTGTAGATCGCCACTTTGTTGGGATGCCGTGGGCGAGAAGGCCGTTTTGGGCCCAGATTGGGTCCAGCAAACAGTGGAACGAGTGGCGGAAATTAGACAAAATCTGCTGGCTGCCCAGAGTAGGCAGAAGAGCTACGCCGATGTCAGGAGGCGAGAACTAGAGTTCAAAGTGGGGGAACGTGTGCTTCTGAGAGTATCTCCCACCAAAGGCATAGTGCGATTTGGTACCAAAGGAAAGCTTAGCCCGAGGTACATTGGGCCATTTCCAATTCTGGAACGGATTGGAAAGTTGGCATACCGTTTGGATCTCCCTGACTCCATGCGAGGAGTGCATAATGTGTTCCATGTTTCGATGTTGAGAAAGTTCTTGCGAGATCCAGATCATGAGATTGTGTTAGAACCAGTGTCCTTAAAGCAAGACCTCACCTTCGAGTCCCGTCCAGTTCGGATTCTGGAGGAATCAGAGAAGGTGTTGAGGAATAAAACGATAAAGTATATTAAAGTGCTTTGGTCGCATCAAACTGAGCGAGAAGCGACATGGGAGTTGGAGTCTCGCATGCGCGAGAAGTACCCAGAGTTGTTCTCTTCGGGTATGAGTTAATGTTATGTCAAGAGCAGTTATGTTTATTTTGTTCTTTCGTGCGTATTGTTGAATGCCAGAATTCGGGGTCGAATTCTGTTAAGGGGGTAGAATGTAACACCTCACCCACCTGCCAGGGGGGGATGTGGCAGCCTCAGGCCTGTCCTAGGCGTGCATGCATGCCACCTGTGCCTTGCTTCCCGCAGAAGCCAATACCCCCCCCATTTTAGCACCTCTGCCACAGCTCAGCTCAAAAATCTTCTCTTCCTCTCCCCTGCTCAAACCCCTCATAGCCACACCTTCGTCCAAGCCGTACCCAGGTAGGTCTCCTCGCCGTAGCCTAAAGGAGAAAGAGAGGGAGAGTGTACCTGGCCGAGCCGACCGGGTGGCGACGCCCCAGCGCCCCACCGCCGCGCATGCCATGGGAGGTGTGGATCCGGTCGGAGCAGGCCGGATCTGCGGCGAGGTAGGTGGGGGCTGCGCAGGAGAAGGCGGCGGCGGGCCGGCGGCCGGCGCACCCGTGCGCCACCGCGTCGCCCAGGGAGGGCGGCCGACCGCTCGGCCGCGCGCGAGGGGAGGAGGTAGGAGGGGGTCGGCGGAGAGAGAGGGCCGGGGCCGGCAAGCCGCAGGCCGGCGAGCCTCCCGTGCGGCCGCCGCGCCGGCCCCAGGCGAGAGAGAGAGAGGTGGGAGAGGAGGAGGCAGGGGGGCGGCGGGAGGGCCGCCGGTGACGCCGGCCAGCCGTGCGCCGCCGCGCCGCCCCAGGAGGAGGAGGAGGCCGAGGCCGTTTCGGCCGAGTGGAAATGAGGAGAGAGAGAGGGGTAGGTGAGGGAGAAAAGAGGGGGGCTGGCTGGGTGAGAAAAGAGGGGAGGAAGGGAGCCGGCCGGGTAAGAAGGGAAGGGAAAGAAGGAAAAAAAGAAAAGAGAGAAAGGAAAAGAAGAGAAGAGAAAAGAAAAGAGGAGAAAAAAAAGGGAAAAATTAGAAAATTTGGGGGTTTTGGTGCCGCGCGGAAGACCCCTGAAAGCCCGCGCGTTTTATGCCCGAACCAGTTTATGCATATAGTATCGTCGTTGCCCATTTAATCTCTGGTTTCGTATGATGCGTTAAATCGGATTGTTTGCTTGGCCAGGTGGAGGTCCCGAGTCGACGCCGTCCGCACGTCGCTCCGCTTCGTTTGGTTAACAGGCAAGTGCATGGTAGAGCGGTAGATCGTAGAGATTATGAATATGCGGTGTTTACACGATGTGCTAATGTTGATGTGGAAATGCGATGTTTACATGACATGATGTTTATGGATGACCATGATAATGACAATGGCATATGCATTTGCATTATGTGCACTCAAGAGTGAGGGCGGTGAGAAAGTCCCTAGCTATAAGTAAAGCTAGCGGGCTAATCCGGAGTGCTCTTGAGTAAGACCTGCTTCGGTAGGCCTCCACGGGAGTGGGGGGGACCCCGTGCCAAGATGGGCGGGCCCAGATGATGGGTGAACATCGACGGGTGTTCACTCGGCGATACCGGTATTCGCATTATGATGAGCAAGTGTGCATATAGAGCATGGATGCATTGCATTGCATTGTTGTTGTGGCAATGTGCAACATGAGAGTGTATGTGAAATATGTACGATTGATGTGGAATCTTAAGAATGATGATGTGAGCTTGGCTTTGTATGCAGAGTATGTTGGTTGGATTAAATTGTTTCATGATGTGATAGTATTTATCGTTCTATTATGTACTTGCTGAGTCTTTGGACTCACCCTTGCCTTGTTTTATTTTTAGGTGATCGTTGAGGACGTCATGCCTGGGGCGGGAGTAGCACATGAACAATCTCCATACACTAACCGCACTCCCTGTACCATCTTTTGTCAGTTGTTTTAGTCTCTACTAGACTGCTAGAGTAGGGGCTAAAAAAAAACTATGATGTATCTATTCGCCGCTACTTAACTTTATTAGTATTGAACTTCTGGTAATTGAAAGAAAGGTGAAAGTTTGCAATGGTGGTAGCACTCCGGGCCCAGAGGTTGGGCGGGGTGTTACACTCGCATCCCTAAGCCCTTTTCGACATTGATGAGCAGGCCTCGCAACAGAAGGCCAGGCCAGGAGAGGAAGCAAAAGGTTTACCTAGAGGTGTAATCGTAGCGGATACAGTCGGATATTATTTATCATATATCTTATTTTATATTTTTTTTCTTTGGAGTCAGAGTCAGACACTGTAGGTGCATGGATTGCTATCGGATTGATGCAATTTCTAAGCTGATTTACATCTTATTAGATCATGTGGATACATCATGAATTTAGTCATTGTCGCTATATGACAAACCTTAGCCTTATAGTTTGTTGGATGTTAGCTTTTGGCATTCGAGTTAGGAGACTGTTATTTATTTATTACCATTGATCATTTGTTTGTATGCTTTTAGTGTTTGTGCGTCTATAAACATATGTATATATAGACACGTTGTGCTCCCATTGGCATGCTTACTTATTTCATTGACATCAGCACGAAGGCTACTGATGCATATGAGGGTGCAAAAACAAAAGTTGCAAATTTTGTCAATGCAGCTGATAGTAGAGAGATTGTTTTCGCTCGTAATGCTACTGAAGCTATCAATTTAGTGGCCTATTCATGGGGCCTATCTGACTTAAAACAAGGAGATGAGGTGAGTGCGCTGTTTTTCCCAGCTGATCACTGTGAAAAGTGTTAACTTTACCTGCTGTCTATATTCCTATACTGATGCATGCCATTGTGAAAATTGTGCTTCTATCACTGTTCTAGCCTTTTCAAGTATCTATGCAATATCATTTTTTCTCATTCTTTTTTAGTCTATTAATTTGCAAAGTCTTCATCTAATTAAACACACCTACCTTTCTGCCAGAGAAAAATATTAATTTATCTCATCCAAATTTCACCAAGTGGTTGGTTTGTTTTATGTTCTATGAAAATATGTAGTCTTTTGTATACTTCTTGCTAAGAACTTTGTCTGCTATTTTGTTGGCTAGATTGTTCTTACAGTTGCAGAGCATCATAGTGCTATCGTTCATTGGCAATTTGTTTCCCAGAAGACTGGTGTTGTCTTAAAGTATGTTGGCCTGACTATAGAAGAGGTTCTAAACATTGAGCAGTTAAAAGGGCTTCTATCAAATACGATAAAGATTGCTGTTGTCCATCATGTCCCGAATGTACTGGGTGAGTGGATGCTTTTCTTTTAAAGAAAATTTACTTAAAAGATCATGAAGTTTTAAAACCCATGTATATTAATCCTTGGCAAGTGTATTGGATTGCCTTTTTTGATGGAAGGATTTTAGAGCTAACACAAGCTATGCTGTCTGAGCCAAAGCTTGGCAAAAGTAATTTTTTTTATGTGAACAAAAAAAAAGAAATGGTAGTACTAGCAGTTAAGAGTCTTCGTTAAAATATAGCATAGTTAATGACAAACTGGTAAATCAAATAGTTGCATTAGACTTGGTTCATTTCTCTGTCACCTAATCAGTTGTAGGTGGGCATGGTAGTCCTTGTACCTGACTTTTTTTTTCATTTCTTAAAATTGTTTGGTGATCATGAATTACAATGTATGCTAAGTTTCTGGCAAATATTCCCTGGCTGGATCCCATTATTGTAAGTTTCATTCCATGTTATTTCTGTCTTGAAAGCACATTTGCTGAGAAGGGTTCTATTATATTCCTTCATTATTTTCCAAGTTCAATGCTTCCTATTGAGGTGATGGTGACATGCTCAAACAAAGTTGGAGCTAAAGACCTTGTAGACGCTTGTCAAAGTGTTCCCCATATGCCAATTGATGTTCAGCAGGTTGGTGCAGATTTTCTTGTTGCATCCCCGCACAAGGTTGTTGTTATCAACTCTCTGTTACTAAATAAATTTTGAGTCATTTCGGAATAGCAAATAATTGACCTTGATAGGTTACGGGCTGAACTTCTCAGATGTGTGGTCCTACAGGCATTGGACTCTTACATGGAAAAACTGAGATATTATCATCTATGAAAAGGCTTATGATAAGGTTAATTGGTCTTTTCTCCAGCAAACCCTTCGTATGAAGGGTTTTAGCCAGAAATGGTGCAGGTGGATTAATAAGTATGTTTCGGGAGGAAGTGTAGGCATCAAGATAAATGATGATATAGGACACTACTTCCAAACTCAAAAAGGCCTTAGGCAAGGAGATCCTTTGTCACCTATACTGTTCAATATTGTAGCTGACATGCTCTCGATATTAATTAAGAGGGCAAAGGATGATGGTCAAATTAAAGGAGTCATTCCTCACCTTGTGGATGATGGATTGTCTATCTTGCAATATGCAGATGATACGGTCCTTTTTATGGACCATGATTTTGAGCAGGCTAAGAATATGAAGTTACTGCTCTGTGTTTTTGAACAATTATCAGGTCTCAAAATTAACTTCCACAAAAGCGAGATTTTTTGTTTTGGAGAGGCCAAACAGTACGAACAAGATTATACGAACCTGTTCGGATGTGATATGGGTATGTTCCCTTTTAGGTACTTAGGAATACCGATGCACCACCGAAAACTTCGCAATTCGGAGTGGGGTGCTATCGAAGAAAGGTTTAACCGGAAATTAAGTACTTGGAAGGCTAAGCATTTATCCTATGGGGGTAGACTTGTATTGTCGACTTCAGTTCTAAGTGGCCTACCTATGTTCATGATGTCTTTCTTCGAAATTCCAAAGGGTGTTCTTAAAAGACTGAATTTCTATCGGTCAAGATTTTTTTGGCAAGGCAGTAATGATAAATACAAGTACCGTCTGGCCAAATGGAACATCCTTTGTCGTCCAAAAGATCAAGGTGGGTTGGGCATACCTGACCTTTGGATCAAAAATAAATGTCTTCTAAGCAAATGGCTATTTAAATTGTTGAATGAAGATGGAATTTGGCAAACCTTACTCAGACATAAATATTTGAGTTCAAAATGCCTTACTCAGGTTCAATCTAAACCTGGGGACTCGCAGTTTTGGAAAGGTTTGCTACGGGTCAGGGAGGATTTTCTGGGTTGTGGGTCTTTCAACATAAGAGATGGCTCGCAAACCAGATTTTGGGAAGATACGTGGGTAGGTTCTTCACCCCTTAAAGAGCAATTTCCCAGTCTGTACAATATAGTCAATTATCCTCATGTAACTGTGGAGACGGTTATGAATCAAGTACCTATTAATGTCTCTTTTCGCAGAGCTTTAACTGAGGATAAATTGGTCGCATGGTTTAACCTAGTAGCTAAAATAGCTAATGTTCAACTTTCAAATGAGAGGGATGTTTTTAAGTGGAATCTACATAATCATGGTCAATTCTCTGTACGATCAATGTATGCGTACTTGATAAACCAGGATATCCCTTTCACTAATAAATTCATTTGGAAATTGAAGCTACCTCTTAAGATGAAAATCTTCCTTTGGTATCTCCAAAAAGGGGTTATCTTAACAAAGGATAATTTAGCTAAGAGGAACTGGACTGGTAGCCAAAAGTGTGGTTTTTGTGATCGCAATGAAACAATAAATCACCTTTTTTTTATTGCTGTCAGGCTAAAACTATTTGGAATATTGTTCATATTGCTACTGGGTTAACCCCACCTAGATCTATTACTCACATGCTTGGAAACTGGCTTACGGGCATTGGACGAGAGGATAAAAAACAGATTTTTGTGGGGGCTACTGCTATGCTTTGGGCAATTTGGTGTACTCGTAATGACATTGTTTTTGAGTACAAAAAAATATTTCTTTTATGCAGGCTGTTTTCAGAGGAGCATATTGGTTGCGGTTCTGGGCGCTGCTGCAGCGTGAGGATAAAAGGGAGACGTTTCGTTTGGCCAGCAAAGCTCTGGAGGTTATCGCTTTAGATGTGTTTGCCAAGAATGGATGGCAAAGTAATAATAGACTTTGCATATGATTTGTTCCTATTTGAGTATTCTTCTGTTCTTTATTTTGTAAGCAATTAGTGGACAACATTGTAAGAGTTGGCTGTGTGCGGTTGCAGAGGCCGGAATTTTTCCATTTTCTAAAAAAAAAATGCAGCCTTTCTTAGGTAAGATATTGTAAGCCACACTAAATTTGTTCACTCTATATTAGAGGATAAATTGGGTAGTAAACAACTTAACAATAATTGTTGAAACACAGACATGACTAAGCCTCGATTTCCTATTTGAGAAAAAGATGTTGATGATTTACTCAGTCTTGAAATACTAATTTCCTTGCAGGTGGTGGTGAAATGATTGTAGATGTGTTCCAAGACAAATCCACATATGCTGAGCCTCCTTGTAGGTGAGGAATCAGATTGAAACTTCTGGTTGTTTTAATCTTTCTAGATTAATTCATATCTACCTTGATCTGCTATCAGATCTTCTGAAAGAAAGTTGGTACATGTTAGATATGTATTATAGATAATTGTGTGTTTAACCCGTTGTGTGAGGGTTTCTTGCATATATGTCATATATGTACGTGTATACAGTGGCAGAGGACGGGAAAAAAATGAGGTGCGGCGGATCGCCCGCCTCCCGCCGCCCGCCTCCCGAGTCCCGCCCGCCCGCCGCTCCCCCAGTTTCGTCGCCGCCGCGAAATTCAAGGTCTGGCTCATGCCACAGCTTGCCCTATCGGATCCTCCGCCACTGCGTGTATATATACTAGCACATTGGCCTCATGATGAATATAAGCGCTATTCATAACATGGTATGCATTACCTAGGAGTTTTGTCCACCCACCGTGTCTAATTTTGCCTGTGGCCACCACTGTTCTTCTCTCAGCCGCCGTAATCTGCTGCTTGCTACTACCGCTCGTCTTCTCCATCGGCCGAGCCGTGGCTGATCTCCACCAACCGCTGCTATCGTTGACTATCCAGGCTGCCGCTATCGTCTCTAGATCTTCTGCATTTGTGGCTGACATCTTCCCATTCGGATCAGGGCTTTCTTCACTGCTGCTAGCTCCACCCGAGACCACTGCCATTGAGGTCGGCCGATCCAGGCTTCCTTGAGGTCACCGTATCGCTGTGGCAACCTGCCATCTTTCGGCATGTGGATGGCATGGCGGTGAGTTATATGGCGGTCTCCTCTGCCAGCCAGATCCGCACCGATCATTTGCGCCTCTCTGCTTCGATCCTCCATGCTGTCACCTCCAGTTCTCCGTGTGCTAGTGTTGGGGAGGTGGTAGAGGGGCAGCGACAGACGTAGGTGAGGAGGAGGGCGGTGGTCGCGCCATTGCGAGCGGGGGCAATGAGATCCGAGGAGTGATTAGGAAGCGAGAGAGGTGGCTATTGGTGGCAAATCCCACAGTGCCATTGTCTTCAGAGCCGAGAAGGGAGGCGTATGGTCGTAGGGGAGGTAGGGCGAAGGAGGAGGGGGTGGCGTCGGCGGCAGTGTGGGAGGCAGAAGCAATGACCGGATGTGGTCGTTGGCGGTCCTCGTCGACGCTAGGGGTGACGCCGGTGAAGAGGAGGGTGGTGGCGTGTGGAGGGGTGGGTGTGGCGGCGCCAGCTAGGGAGGAGAGAGGGAGGTGGAGGATGTTAGGGTACATTTATATAGGACTAGTATAGTGCCCGTGCTAACGCCACGGCGGCATTTCGGGGATGCACATGAAAACAACCAAATGATGATTTTTTTCATAGTTTAAGTTTCACGCAATTGTATATCACCATGTATATAATCTGGAAAGCATCTCTTTGATCGTGGTCGAAAGCTATTACGACCACGTTGGCCATGGTCGAAAGCTATTATAGCCACATTGGCCATGGTCGAAAGGGTTTACGGCCACATTGTCCGCGGTCGGAAGCTATTACGACCACGTTGGCCATAGTCGGAAGCTGTTAGGGCCACATTGGCCGTGGTCGAAAGGGTGCTATGTTTGGCTGCAGTGGGCGTAACTCTCCCGGCAGGTTTCTAACCGCACAAAACAATCAGACCAACAAATTTTCCAGTGCACAAACATAGCACAACATACGACCACTCTGTTGTAGAAACCCTCAAGCTCACAAGAGCCTTCCTGCAGCCTACGACCGCACACAACACCGCTACGACCATCGCTAGCTTTAGCTCCAACTCACCCAACCAGGTCGTACCAACTTACGACTGGTTGAGATCACACAACAAGCAACACTCAAAGCCTACGACTTCAACCCAAGTCGTTACGACCTCCCCAGATGTCCATACGACCGATTCCCAGTGGTTACGACCGCTCCAAGAAGCCATACAACTGGTTTCCAAGTGTTACGACCACTTCGGGGCACTTCCGACTGCTATCGACCTCGTCCCGAGCACGTCCGACGTCTTACAGGCCCTTCCGATCACAACCGTCCGAGTCCCAAGCCACTCTGACAGCGTACGACCGCAACCGACCATGTCCGACTGCGTTACGACCGCTACCGAGGGCTTCCGACCATGTCCGACTGCGTCTGACAGTGCTGCGACTATAACCGACTGGTATCAACCACTTCCGACCGTGTCTGATAGCGCTACGACCACGTCCGACTGCATTCGACCAGGTCCGACTGTAGCCGACTGAGCTGAAGTCTGCCGACTTCCCACGTGGTCGTGGTCAAAGTCTGCCGACTATCGACCGTAGCAGTCGAAGCCTCGACCTCCGACTTCTTCTCGCGTTAACGTGGTCGTAAGCCGCCGACTACCCAATGTGGTCATAGTCGTAAACCGCCGACATTCGACCACAGCGGTCGTGGCTACGTCTTACGACTACCGATCGCTTCAGCTCTCGACAACGTGGTCGTAAGGCGCCGTCTCTTCAACGTGGTCGTAAACCATAGCGCCGACTTCTGACCGCAGCACTCGATAAGGTTTTTCATAACCCGCCGATCGCTTCTGACCACTTCCGAGCGCATCCGATCACATCCGATCGTGTCCGTCTGCGATCCGACCACGCTCGACCGCCTCACAACGTGGTAGAAGTCCGCCGACTTTCCACGTGGTCGTAGTCGAGGTCTGCCGATTATCGACCGCACCAGTCGAAGCCTCGACCACCGACTTCCTCTCGCGCTAACGTGGTCATAAGGTACCGACTTCTCAACGTGGTCGTACGATCGAGCTCCGACTTCCGACTGCCGTAGTCGTAGCTTCGACTTACGACCTCAGACCATGGCCAACGTGCCCAACCTACAAAAAGGGCACCAGTGTCAGTTCCAATCCACTGAGAAAGCACCGAAAATTACTGCTTACCAAAAATTTACACAAGTATTTATGCACTTTTAATATACACTGAGAACCTGAAGATCCACCTCTTGTATTATAATTATGTCAAACAATCAAAAGGCAAAGGAAAAATTCACCTCTGCGTGACCAATTGAAAAGGAGCTTGAACCTTCCAACAAAGGTAGTAAGATTGACTGCACATCACTGGGTGCCTTGTCGATGTCTTCGAAGACAATCCATGTTAACAATTTGATCTGAACTCATAGTGAGATCAGAGTTCAACCAACCTTTTCTTCCACTCTGGGACTATTGGAACTGTTGTCTTGTCATGACCTAATCGTCTAACTGAAATCTGGTTACACATGCTTTTGTGGAATACAAAGCCCACCATGTATGAAGCAAACTTCAATTCAGAAAATATTAAACAACAGAATGCTATACCAAACATTATAATGGTATAGTATGATATGCAACAGTGTTCAATGTTGTGATAAATATTCCATTTATACACTTAGCGCGTAGCCAATTAGCCATACAACCCTATCAATTGGACTGAACCTTCCGAGTATATTTTTAGCTTGCACAAAATCTTCTAGCAGAGTTCCTAAACATAGTTTATAACAGTTGTAAATCATAAAATATATACCTCGATTCCCACCAATCTGTGCCAACTTGTTAATAATTGCAGTTTTCCCAGCGCCAACAGGACCATAGAGAAGAATAGGCCACTTCTGGCTAACTGCCATCGAAGCCACCTCATAACTCTTTCGCATAGTAGCAGTGAGCACAAACGGGCTAACAAAGAAAAACAATTCAAAATTAGTATAACTAAGGCAATCGTTTTCTAAAAAAATAGATTGAGAAACATAGAACAATGGAAATATAAAGAAATTCCCACACCATATATCACTTCCAATGCTATGCTCCCCTCCCACTGCAACCTCTGGCCAATCTGACAAAGTATCAGCCAAACAAGTGACTCCATCTACACCAATTTTAGAATTGCCTTCTTCAGTTTGAAGATATAAAGAGGCTTTCTCTAAGGAAGTCCCTGTGCAAAACTCCTTCCATCTAAAAGCATAATTTGTCATCATAAACTCATGTTGATCTACGTCCAGAGGAAACCATAACAAAAAAAAAGAGTAAGAAGGAACCTCAAGAAACATGTAAATCCCTCATCTGCTCCTAGACCAAAACTTTCAATACCCCTATCACTTGCTTTCAGAACCACCATGAGTATTTGTATTGCACACCATCTTAAATCCAATCCAACATTAAAATGTGAATTGTCAACTAAATTATAATCAGCAGTACTATATACAAGGTCTAAAAAGCAAGACCAGTCCCATTGTTCACAAAATACTCTGGGCTCCAACTCCAGAAACCGATATGATACTTGTGTAGCATCAAGGAACAAATGTAGACCCTGAAAATAAACAACATTAATCATGTCACGACGATGATAAAATGACAAATTTCATATATTACTATATTAGGCTATTACCAGAGATTGCTTCTCAACAGTGCAAGTCAAAATTTTAATGCCAAATGATAACCACATAAAAATAGGGAAATAATTGCTAAACACATCAAACCAACAAAATAATTGCTATCTTAATAAAAATCAAAATTTAGCAACAATAGTTGCTAAATCCTAAGTACACAATCAAGATCAGATACGAGATTGCTATCTTAATCTTGTTTGGCTCATTATAGAACAATTAAATTCCATTCCAGGTGGATTTATCAATTAAAACTTGAAGTACCCTCTTATCCACTGCATTGCCATCTTCTGTTTGATTTGGAGATGGAGAAACTACGTATCTATAATAAGAAATAATTTAGGGGCATTTAATCTTCATCATGAGAGCGAATGTGTATGAGAACTCACAGGCCGAGTAACTGAAGATTAACATCAAACAAGAAGCCATTCGAGTGGTACAGTGTATCAGCAAAAGTGCCACAATGGTATAAATGAGAGCTGTAAGAATGTTTGAGACTTAAAGAATCAGAAGAAGGCATAGCCTGACAATGAGGAGAGCTAACCTCAGATGTTGTTACTTCTTATTATTTTGCTTGTCTTGTTGCCTGGAAAGAAACAGCAGCTTTCAGTTTGAAAAAGCAAGGAAATAAAGAATAGTATTGATGATAACAACACAAAGTAACCACTCTGGCACTAATAGAGAACAATAATGACTTCCTAACTTTCTAGACAAAGTTTACATTGACCAAAATTATTAAATAATCATACTTGTCACCATAGCACTAACAGCAACAGAAAGATCAAAATCCTACCTTCGATAACTGTCTCCAGTGATATTGTTTCGTGTGAGGTTCTGATTGGCATGGTACACTACATGCGAATTTGCCCTTGCATCGCATGTCTTGAGATTGCAATGTTCTTGAAGGGAAGCATCCACACACTATATAAACCATACACTCAATGTAAAATAAGCTACTTGAGGAAAACATAGCAATTGATTCCTATATATTTCCTAAGACAAACTAACAAATCTAGGCTCTTATCTATGTCCTTCTCAAATTATGTTCCGGAGGTGAGTTACCTGGCTAACATAGATAGTTGTGAGGAGATAGTTGTAAGGGAATATCAGTGGTAATTCAATATTCCAATAATATGTTGGCACCAACTTTGACAAAAAAAATTTGGTGCAAATTCAAAAGATCACATGTAAAGTTTTGAAGAGGCTTACTTGTACTGTATTGTTTGCAAGGTCCAACATCCAGAATCCAAGAATGAAAACGTATGAAGTCTGCCTATTAGAGCAGGGAGTGAATGGGGAAAATATGATAACCTATGAAACTTCATCAAACTCACAGCAGTGCATATCATTAAGCATCCAGCCAAAATAAATTGTCTTCTCCTTCCATACTTTGAACGGCATTTGTCACTCCAGACACCAACACATGGTTGAACCTGGACAAAATATTATCACTTGGATATGTGAAACTTTTACATGCTGACCCTGAACAAAACCAGTAATATTGTCCTTGCAAAAACTTACCACAAAGCCAGTAATAGGTCCACAAAGCCAAATAAACGATGCCATGGCATGGTCTATTCCTAGAGTCTGCATAAAAAACAGGAATGAACAACAGGTGAAATGGTGAATACATAGAGAAGGCTCAAAACCTAGACACTCGACAACCAAAGTTGTTACACTTTGTATCATTTTTTTTCAACATCGATATGCACATACGGAATGGTCGAGCATAGCATACTGGCACTGAAACAGGATAGATACTATGCCAGGCCATTCTAGAGACATGCACGTTGCCAATAGAATATTGGCTGCTAGTGCTAAATGCCTAACGAAATAGCTCTCCCTGTTTTGTTTTGTTTTTTTTAACATATTGGCAGCAACCTTGATTGCAATAAGCAATTGCATTTGTCCTACATTTGTAGATTAGGTGATCAGCAATGACCAACAACTGAAGTGCGTGTGCTAGCTACTTCATCGGGTACGAATAGGTAGAGGTGTAGTATTGGTATTTCCATATGCGGCGGCGTCACCCAAGACAGAAAGGGGAAGAGCACGAAGACATGGGCGCTCGCTCCTAAATGCTCAAACGCAACAAGCCAAGCCCAGCAAGGAAGGAGAGGGATGACGACTCCAAACGCTTCCCGCCGGGATGGAAAGGGAAAGCAGCGGGACGAGATCCAGCGGCCGCAGCGTATGGTGTGTAGATAGGTATACCTGGATGTAGGGCGTGAGGAGCGAGAGCTGGAGCGCCCAGCCGAACTGCACGCCGGCGGCGACCATGCAGGTGAGCACGAGCTTCCTGGTGCTGTTGGGCCTCCTCTCCACATGGTCCTCATCCGGCTGCTTGGGCGGGCCCTCCCCGGCGGAGGCGCGGGTGCCGTTGAGGCTGACGAGCTCCATCTCGGCGTCGCGGAGGTGGCGGTAGGGCAGGCGGATCGCCGTGAGGCCGCCACCAGCGGCGGCGGAGTCCATGGCGAGAGGCAGATCTGGGGGGTTGGAGCGGGAGGCGGTGAGATCTGCGTTGGGGATTGCGGTGGGCAGGAGGCACCCACCCACTGCTGGTCAGACGAGGAAATCGCAAAAGGAGATCGAGGAGGCGAGGGGCGGAGCGGAGGGTGGGAGGAGGCGGTGGCGGAGCGGAGGAGCGGGGGGGAGGGGGAGGTGGCGACGGAGCGGAGGAGCGGGGGGAGGAGGCGGCGGCGGCGCGGGGTGAGGAGGAGGAGGCGAGGGCGGAGCGACGGAGGAGGGAGGAGGAGGAGGCGGCGTAGCGGAGTGGTAGGGGGAGGAGGAGGCGGCGGCGGTGCGGGGGGAGGAGTGCTTCTTCTCCGGCGCCACCGTCGGGGACGAAGTCTTCGAAGCCGCGGGCACGGACCCGTTGTTCTTCGCCGAGTCGGCCGCGTGGACGACGGGGATGGTGCGCCTCTTCAGCGGGAGGAACGCAGCGCGGCGCGGGGTGGGGTAAGGAGGAGGCGGCGGTGGAGCGGGGCAGGCGGCGGCGGATGAGTGATGAGGTTTGGTCCCAGCAATCTGATCCGTTGGATCTGAGTGAGTAAGAGAAAGACAAGGTTAGATGGGATCTTGTCCCTTCATTTCAAACGTTGGTTGGGTTTGGTGGTAAATTTTTGGGTGTACTTAGGATAGCTAATGACTGTGTTGTACAATTTTCTGTGTGGCTTTAGGATTGTTTTTTAGGTGCATTATATGTGGTAGAGATAGAGATAGAGATAGAGATAGAGATAGAGATAGAGATAGAGATTTGATGACTCGATCTGGGACTTGGATCTCCGTCGGATGGTCTAAAATTTGACTAATTTTCTTTAACATTGGTTATAGGATTTGATGACTCAGTCTGAGATGTTGGATCTCCATCGAACGGTCTAAAATATGACAAAATCAGATGATGGTACTACATGGGCTCAACAATAGACAAAATCGGATGCTGGCGCCTAGTCAAAGTAGGCGCGCGCGCGCTCCGTCCCCTACCCTTCGAACGGGTGGCAGCGGAGGCTGGCGCCTAGTCGAAGTAGGCGCGCGCGCGCTCCGTCCCCTACCCTTCGAACGGGTGGCAGCGGAGGCTGGCGCCTAGTCGAAGTAGGCGCGCGCGCGCTCCGTCCCCTACCCTTCGAACGGGCGGGAGCGGAGGCTGGCGCCTAGTCGAAGTAGACGCTCGCGCGCTCCGTCCCCTACCCTTCGAACGGGTGGCAGCGGAGGCTGGCGCCTAGTCGAAGTAGACGCGCGCGCGCTCCGTTCCGGCGCTAAGATTGGAGCTTGGCGCCGATATTGTTGCGCTTCGGAGCTGTTGTGACCTTGCAGTCTGGTAGTGCGCTTTTAATGGTGGCTGGAATCACGCCGACGCCTGGCCTGGCAGAAGTCAGGCTGTCGCGTCGTGCAGTCTGCCATTCTGCGGGTGGGACACGCATAGCCTCACGACTGGTGCGTCGTGGGATGTGAGCGGTTGCGTGACCGTGGCCGTTCGCCTCTTCCCCCGGGAAGTTGGACGCGTGTTGAAGGCGTGGAGGCGTTGTGCGCTGCTTGGTCACCTACCGAGCACGGCCCTCTAAGCCCCGGCGGTTCTTTCCAAATCGTGGGCAGCCGAATCGCTGCGAGTTTGATCTGTCTGCGCTTCGAGCCACATGAGAGGCGAGCGGCCTTTATAAGGTGCCAGTGTTGAGGTGGAGGCACCCTTTCTTGCTTTTTTTTGTTTTTGATCTGCTGCTTTGTTGGGGAAGAGCCGCGTGACCGAAGGGACGCTGTAGCGACTCGTGGATGAGAGGAAGATCGTGGATCGCGATGGGGCTCGCCTACCCCGTCGGGACGAGACGGAGCCGAAGCCCCGGGCAATGGAGGCGATTGTTTTTGTCGCGTTCTTCGACGCCGGCCTTCGAATGCCCTCCACGTTGTTCGTGGGCGAAGTCCTGCGGGCCTACAAGTTGGAGCTAGCCCAATTGACGCCTCACGCAATACTCCGCCTAGCTGTCTTCACGTGGGTGATGCGGACAAAGGGGTGGCATCCCAGCGCGAGCTTATTCGCCACACTGCACGACGCGCGCTGTCGACCCAGAAAAGTTGACGGGGCGGTGTCCAACTTCGGCGGTGTGGACTTCGTGCTCCGGGCGTCGTGCGCGACGTTGTTCCCCGCGCCAGCCTCGCCGAGGCAATGGGAGTCCGGCTGGACTCGGCAGTGATTCTACTACACCGTGACCGACAAGAGCGGGATGCAATGCCGAGGTGGGCCGATCTCGTTTAACAGTACGCCGAGTCTGAAGGCGAAAATTGACGACACGCAAAAGCTACAGAGTCTTGTCGGTGTCGCCCGTCGAATGAGCCTGCGCGACCTAGCCGAGGAGTTCACAATGTATGGGGCGGCGCCACTCTCCTCCCGGGGGAAGTATGTTGGACAGAACGGCCCCCGCGAGGACGGGTTCAGCCCATCCGTATCTCGCCTGCTTCCGCCGTCCGCTCCTTGTAAGTCGCCCAGCACGTTTTACGCGTGCCATTGTATCTGTTTGGTTTCTGCCTGACTGACGTGATCTCCTGCGCAGTGGCTCGGCTAGAAGATGCGGAACGCGCGGTTGCGGTGCTCCTTGGCCCGTACACGCTTAAGGAGCACCAGGCTCGCGAGGCCGCAGTCAAGGCGGCTAAGCAAGGGCGGGTAAACCGCACCTGCGAGGCTCTGGGCATTACTGTGCCCGAGCGCGCGGTGTCGGGGGAGCTTCCCGCCGGGACTCCGGGCGCTCAAGACGGTGATAGCCCTGCGGAGGTGTTATCTTCGCGACGCCGGGCCCGTTCCCCGTCGGCCGTATGCGACCCCGCAGGCCCCTCGGCGACTAACACAGTTGGGACGGGGCGTGGGACCGGCGGTGGGCCCGGCCACACTGCTTCGGAGGAGCACGCCGCCTCGAATCCCCGGCACCCTCTGCCGACGCCAACAAACCCGTGCTCGCGGCCATCGTTGAGCTGGAACTCGCCAACCCGGGGGGAGCACCGTTCCCGGCGAGAAAACCACGGTCGATGGTGCGCTATCAACCGCAGCGGCCGGCGAGGGCGCGCCCCCTACGGAGAAAGCCGTGGGGCGACGGGAACCGTGGCTGGTGTTGCCCCGGAAGAATCGCTTGTGCCGCCGCAGGCGAAACGCCCTCGGACGCAGTCCCCACCGCCAGCGAGGGGTCGATACGCTGTTGCGGGGCCTTGTCGCGGGATTACGGCGTCTGGCGCGGCCGAGAAGACCTCCTCGCCGACCACCGAGGTGCCCGCCTCCCACTTGGCAGTCGAAACGGCGCCACTTCCTACCGCGACGAGAGGCGCAGGGGTAGGCGTGAGTCCCTTTCCTCTTGTGACTTCGCGAGACTCTCTCCGATCTGCTCGCTAATTCTTCCAACATCAGGCGAGACGAGGTCTCCCGGACATGGCGAAGGATCGAGCAATGGAGGTATGCGCGAAGTCCAAAGCCTTGTGCAGGGTGCCCCGCAGGTGTCCGTTGCTGTTGACGTGGCCGCGACCTCGGTAAATCCTGGCGCGTTGGGGCCGGGGCTCGCTCGCTCGGACTTCCTCACTCGCCTGGAGATACTTCGCGTCCTCACCGCAGCCGCAGAGCGTGCCGACAACGGCCTTGACCGAGAGATGTTGTCGTCATGCGAGGGGGAACTCCTAGCGCTCGCGCTGCAGGCCTCCGAGATGAGGGTAAATATGTGCGCTGCAGCTTGTAAGGTACTGCTGGGTGGCTGCTGACTTGTTGTTTTTGCCAGACGCATGCCCTCAGCCGGTCCTTCGACGAGGCCCGTGTTCGGGAGTGGAGGGCTCTGGAAGCCAGCCTTCGTGAAGCAAACAATGCTCTCGCAGCGAAGGATGAAGAACTTCGCGCGCTGCAGGGCGCCATGGCGGCCGCACAACTCGAGGCCACGGAAGCCAAGTGCGCCGCGGCTGAGGAGCGCGCCGCCTTCCTGCAGCAGATCGTCGTCCTAGAAGGGGAGAACGCCCAGCTGGCGGAGTCTGCTGCAGGGAATAGTCTCGTCTTGGAAAATGCATCCATGTCGGTGTGGCGGGCCATGGAGTCTCTGAACCAGGCCCTCCGAGATCTGTGCGTCAGAGTGCCGAACACTACGCACGGGCCGGAGGCCCTGTCGAAGATGCTCGGGTTGATCGAGGAGGGGGCAGGCGTTGCTCTTCGTGGCGCCAGAATGTTTGGCGAGCACTGCGGCTATCTTGGTGCGTGCTTCGCCCTCGCCCTGCTTCACACTCGTGGGTGTAGACATACCCATGAGCTGGCGAATCCTCAACTGGATCCTCCCGGCCGACCAGAGGTTATGTCAGACGCCATTCGCTCCATCGGGCCTAGCCTGCAAAACTTCCATCAACGGATCTGGGGCCGCTTCGGGGAAGATGCAGCGAGGGTCGCCGTGCAGCAAACGCTGCATGGGGAGGGGGACCTCCTCCACTGGCTCGAAGGAGTCCTTCAGCGTCACGGCGACGACGGCACGGGTTCGTCCGCACCGCGCCAAGGCTGAGCGGTTGGTCGGGTAGGGCGGGGGGATGATATACTGGTTCTTATGCTTGTAACCATGTAACCCCTTTGCTTTTATAATGAAACCAAGTAGTACCTTATTCTTGGTGTTACCTGCCGCCGAACGCGAAGGGAAGACCTCCGCATCTTGTTTATACTCCGTAGAGTGCGCAGGGAGAACATCCGCGTCTTATTTAGAGTCCGTGGACTGGCGCGTGCGGAGGCGAACCTCGACGCTACGACTTTCTTTATAGTCCGGAGACTCGCGCGTGTGGAGGCGGACCTCGACGCTACGTCTTATTTAGAGTCCGTGGACTGGCGCGTGCGGAGGCGGACCTCGACGCTACGACTTATTTAAAGTCCGTAGACTGGTGCGTGCGGAGGCGAACCTTGATGCTACGACTTCTTTTATAGTCCGGAGACTCGCGCGTGCGGAGGCAGACCTCGACGCTACGTCTTATTTAAAGTCCGTAGACTAGCGCGTGCGGAGGCGGACCTCGACGCTACGACTTCATTTAGAGTCCGTAGACTGGTGCGGGCGAGGGCGTCCCCCCGTTGCGTCTTATTAAGAGTCTGTAGACTGGTGCGTGCGGAGGCGGACCTCGACGCTACGTCTTATTTAAAGTCCGTAGACTGGTGCGTGCGGAGGCGGACCTCGACGCTACGTCATATTTAAAGTCCGTAGACTGGTGCGTGCGGAGGCGGACTTCGACGCTACGTCTTATTTAAAGTTCGTAGACTGGTGCGTGCGGAGGCAGACCTCGACGCTACGTCTTATTTAAAGTCCGTAGACTGGTGCGTGCGGAGGCGGACCTCGACGCTACGTCTTATTTAAAGTCCGTAGACTGGTGCGTGCGGAGGCGGACCTCGACGCTACAACTTCCTTTATAGTCCGGAGACTCGCGCGTGCGGAGGCGGACCTCGACGCTACGTCTTATTTAAAGTCCGTAGACTGGTGCGTGCGGAGGCGGACCTCGACGCTACGACTTCCTTTATAGTCCGGAGACTCGTGCGTGCGGAGGCGGACCTCGACGCTACGTCTTATTTAAAGTCCGTAGACTGGTGCGTGCGGAGGCGGACCTCGACGCTACGTCTTATTTAAAGTCCGTAGACTGGTGCGTGCGGAGGCGGACCTCGACGCTACGTCTTATTTAAAGTCCGTAGACTGGTGCGTGCGGAGGCGGACCTCGACGCTACGACTTCCTTTATAGTCCGGAGACTCGCGCGTGCGGAGGCGGACCTCGACGCTACGACTTCCTTTATAGTTCGGAGACTCGCACGTGCGGAGGCGGACCTCAACGCTACGTCTTATTTAAAGTCCGTAGACTGGTGCGTGCGGAGGCGGACCTCGACGCTACGTCTTATTTAAAGTCCGTAGACAGGTGCGTGCGGAGGCGGACATCGACGCTACGACTTCCTTTATAGTCCGGAGACTCGCGCGTGCGGAGGCGGACCTCGACGCTACGTCTTATTTAAAGTCCGTAGACTTTGTTCTGCTCAGCACGGACAGACAATGCTCTGGGAACAGCAATCTTTATTGTTCTCCCGTTTGCGCGGGCGAGCATCGTATAACAAAGGGCTGGTGGCTGTACGCTTGTTGTTCTACTTCTAGGCGTAGTATCGTCGCAACCTGTCCGCATTCCATGTGTGCCGGAGGGCTTGTCCTTCGAGCGTGGCGAGGCGGTACGCCCCCTTCGGCAGTGCCTCCATCACGATGTACGGGCCTTCCCACTTGGACTCCAGCTTGCCAGCGGTCTCCGCCTGGAGCGCCACTCTGAGAACGAGATCCCCAGGCTTGAATCCCCGCGGGCATATAGAGCGGTCCCGAGTACGCGTTGTCTGCCGCGCATACTTCTCGACATGGTGGGCTGCATCTGCCCGTAGCCCGTCGAGGAGGTCCAAGGACACACGGCGCTCCTCTTCGGGTGCTTGGACGAGGACCCTCCGCGAGCCGGCCTTGATTTCCTCGGGCGTCACTGCTTCGTCGCCGAAAAGGAGCTTGAACAGCGTGAATCCCGTCGGGCGCGTTACCGTTGTGCGAAGCGACCAAAGAACGCTGTGAAGCTCGCTTGGCCACTTGCCCTTTGGCAACCCGACCAGGCGCTTTTTGATGGCAACGGAGATGGCGCTATTCGCCCATTCGACCGCCCCATTGGACTGGGGATGCCCTACCGAGGCGAATCGGAGGGTGATGCCCATGCTGTCACAATAGTCTTTGAAGAGGGTTGCGTCGAACTGCAGGCCATTGTCAACCGTGAGCTCCCGGGGCACGCCGAAGCGACATATGATGTTTTGCCAGAGGAAGCGCTGTATGGCCGCAGAAGTTACTTTAGCCAGGGCGACCGCTTCCGGCCATCTGGAGAAATACTCCAGCGCGACTACCATGAACCGGAGGTCCCCTGGAGCTCGGGCAAGTGGTCCTACTATGTCGACGCCCCAGCGTGCCAGTGGCCACACCGGAGGGATGGGGTTGAGGCTCGTCGGGGGCCTGCGGATGATGCGCGCCATCCACTGGCACCCTTGGCACCGACGGACGAGGTCCTGGGCGTCGGTGATGGCAGTTGGCCAGTAGAAGCCCTGCCTGAACGCCTTGCCGACTAATGACCTTGGTGCCAGGTGGGATCCGCACGCGCCCGCGTGGATCTCCGCAAGGAGCTCCTTTCCCCCCTCAGTCGAGAAGCAGCGCAGGAGCGGTGCGCAAACCCCTCTCTTGTAGAGCATCCCTTCGAACACCTGGAAGGACCTTTGCGCGGTGCTGCAAACGCCGAAGCTCGGCGGGGTCCTCCGGCTCGGCGATGCCTTGCAAGAAATTGAAGATAGGCTCTCGCCAATCACCTGGCCGGTCAATGTGGTGGACGAGTGCCGTGTCCCGGTTGTCCTGCGCGATGGCCGCCTGCACTAATATCTCGTAAAACGCCCCATCAGGGGGGCAGTTGCTGGCTGGCCGCCTTAGCGAGGGCGTCGGCCTGCTCATTCTCCGCGCGGGGGATGGCCTTGACGGTGACGCCCAAAAAGTGCCTTTCCCTCGCCCTCACCGCCGCGAGGTACTTGGCCAACTCAGGGTCCTTGGCTTGATATGACTTGTCCACATGACCAGCCACCAAGCGCGAGTCGGTGCGGACTAGCACCCGTCTCGCGCCGACTGCCTTGAGCTTCGCCAGGCCAAAGAGCAGTGCCTCGTATTCAGCCGTGTTGTTGGTGGCGGGGAAGGCAAGGCGCGCCGAGTATAGCAAACGCTGTCCTTCGGGCGTGATGATCACCGCACCTACGCCCACGCCGGCGACGCCGTAAGCTCCGTCAATGGTGAGCGTCCAGACGGGGTCATCGTGTGTCTGGACGGGTTGGGCCGGCGGGGTCCATTCGGCGAGAAAATCCGTAAGGACTTGGGATTTGATTGCCGTTCGTGAAGCATACGTCAAGGAGAAGGGAGCGAGCTCGGCAGCCCATTTGCCGATGCGCCCTGTGGACTCCTTGTTGTGTAACATCTCTGCCAGGGGGAATGAGGAAGGCACTGTGATCGGGTGGGCCAGAAAATAATGCCGGAGCTTCCTGGAGGCCATGACCAGCGCGTAGGCGAGCTTCTCAAGCTCCGTGTATCTTGTCTTGGCGCCTTGGAGGGCTTTAGAGACAAAGTATACGGGCCGCTGCATGGCGCCTTCCTCTAAGACGAGGACGGCGCTGACCGCAGTGGATGACGCGGCCAGATAGAGCAGGAGGGGAGCCTCTGGTGCTGGGGCGACCAGAGTGGGGAGGCTCGCCAGGTGCTCCTTGAGCTCGTTGAAGGCCTTCGCGCAATCTCCGTCCCAACGAAATCCATCGCACCCGCGGAGCGTCTTGAAAAATGGCAAGCCCCGCTCCGCCGCCCTGAATAGGAAGCGGCTTAGTGCTGCCATGCGGCCCGCCAGCCTCTGGACCTCCCTCGTTGTCTTGGGCGGCTCCATACCCAGAATGGCGTCTACTTTGTCGGGGTTTGCCTGGATGCCTCGTCTGGACACGAGGAAATCTAGGAGTTTGCCCGCCTGCACCCCGAAGACACATTTGTCGGGGTTGAGCTTGATGCCCGCCTTCCGGAGGTTGTCGAAGGTCTCCTGGAGGTCCCGGCCATGCAGAGCAAGCTGCCGAGTTTTGACCACCACGTCATCGACGTAAGCTTCGACGTTCCTCCCGAGCTGGGCGGCCAGGGCAATAGCGACGAGGCGGGTAAAGGTAGCGCCTGCGTTCTTCAAGCCAAAGGGCATTCTGACGAAGCAGAACGTCCCAAGTGGTGTGATGAAACTGGTCTTCTCCTCGTCGTCTTCGGCCATGTATACCTGGGGGTAGCCGGAATAGGCGTCCAGGAAACTCATGAGTTCGCACCCCGCGGTGGCGTCGACCAGCTGATCGATGCGCGGCAAGGGGTAATTGTACTTTGGGTACGCCTTGTTCAGTGCCGTGAAGTCGATGCACATATGCCAGGCCCCGTTGGCCTTTTTGACTAGTACCGGGTTAGCGAGCCACTCTGGATGGTGGACCTCGCGGATGACCCCGGCCCGAAGAAGCTTCGCCACCTCTGTTTTAGCCGCCTGCTGCCGATCCATCGACATACGCCGAAGCCTCTGCTTGACCGGCTTGGCGTCGGGGCGGACCGCCAAGCGATGCTCGATTACCGTTCGGTCTACGCCCTTGATGTCCTCCGGGGACCATGCGAAAATGTCAACGTTGTTCTGAAGCACTCGGAGCAGATCCCGTTCGACCCCCGGTGGGAGCCCCTCGCCGATGGACACAAACTGCCCCTCCGCCTGGAGCGGCACCTTCTTGACTCCGCCCTCGGGCCGAGGCTTGGGCGTCCACCCGGGGGCGGAGGGCCCATCGCCAAGCGTGCCGGAGAGGGCATGCACCGGGCGATGCGGGACGCGGCTGCCGACCTCAGCACGTCTGGCCAGGTCTTGATCACCGAAGACGGTGATAACACCCTCTGGGCCTGGGAGCTTCACACACAAAAACGCGTAGTGCGGGATCGCCTCGAAAGAGTTGATGGCGGGTCGCCCCAGTATGGCGTTGTAGGGATGTGGGATATCTACGACGTCGAAGATGACATGCTCGGTCCGGATGTTACCCTTGTTGCCCTCCTGACGGAAAGTCACCGGAAGGGACATGTGCCCCAAGGCCTGCAGCGGTTGACCCCCGAAGCCTTGAAGTGGAGCTCCTGGCTGCTCTAGCCGGCTTCGGGGGATCCCCATACGTTCGAGGGCCTCTGCGAACAAGATATTCGCGGAGCTTCCCCCGTCGACAAGGACGCGCCTGATGTCACAGCGTGCTATGTGGGCCTGGATGACTAGAGGGTCTTGGTGAGGGTACTCCACACCCCTGGCGTCGTTCAAGTCGAAGGTGATGTTGCGGGGCAGCATCCACAATTGCGGCTGCTCCCCGGGGGCCCTTGAGGAGAAGCCTCCGGTGATGATGCTGACGGTGCGATGCTGCGCGCCCTCCGTTGCGGTGGCTCGTATGGGGCTACCCCTTGGGTGCCCCACGTGGGCTCCGGCGAGGGGCCGAGGAGGCAGAGCCCGAAACCCGGCCGTCACCCTCCGCAGCTCCATAACTGTGGTGCATGCCCTTGTGTAATGATCACCGTAGCCGTGTACCTCGCACCACTTGCCATAGTGTAGGAGCTCTTGTTTTGCGTGGGGTTGGCCGCCGCAATCAAGTCCGCCTTCTGATCCCCGGTCTCCCTTCCATGAGGCGGGGTCGGGTCCTTGGCGGGCGCTCTCGGTGTCGAGGACATGATGGGCCGCCTGTGACCTGCGTTGGCGGCGCCGAGGTTTATGCCTGCTCCTTGAAGAGCCTTTCTGTACCCCGATATCGCTGCCTCGGGGAGGGCCTCCTCGGGTCTCTCGGCTGCGGCCCTGCTTCAAGGGACCACCCGCCCCCACTTCGCGCGGGGGGCGCTCCTCATGGGCGAGGCCGAGGGCGGTAATGCTGCGTCTTCGCGCATCCTCCTTCACCCGCGCATACTTGTCCATTTTGTCGAAGAGCTTGGCGACTGTCTTGATTGGTCTCCGCGCGTTATACTCGGCCATCGGGCCCAGACGAAGGCCCTGTATGGCTGCATTAACGACGGTGGTTTCATTAACGTCTTTCACCTGGCATCGAATCTTGGCGAAGCGCTTGAAGTAGTCCCGGAACTTCTCCGAGGGTCTTTGCTTCACAGCGAAGAGTTGGTCCGCATCGACTCGCTCGACATAGTTTCCTTGGAAGTTGTTATGAAGGCGGTCGCGAAGCTGCTCCCACGCGTAGATGGAGCCCGACTCTATGGTAAAAAACCAAGAGAGCGCCACTCCTTGCAGCGCGAGGGGGAGTCCCTTCGCCTTCGTGGTGTTGTCTCTGCCCGCAGCCTTGATCGCGGTTTTGTGCACGCGCACGAACTCGCGGGGATCTGTGTCGCCTTTGTACGGGTCGGTGACGCTAGGGAACTTGAAGTCTTCGGGCCACGCCGCCTGCTGCAGCCCCGCCGAAAGCGGGGACTCGGGATCTACGCGCCTCGGCGGCACGCGGCTAGACGTGGGGGCTTCGCGGCTGTCCGCCCTGTCCGGCGTGGGCTCGGGCGCGATTACTGGCGCGGCCTGCTGGCTCCGAGCCTCTTGTATATCTCGGACGGCTCCGCGAAGGTCCCCTAGTTCCCGCTGGAACGCGTTGAGGGCTGCTAGTAGGGCGCTTTCCACCGCAGGTGCTGTCGGGGCCGCCGGAACACCTAGCGGACGGGTCGGTGCAGGGGCCATCGCTTCACGATCTCCGGATCCGCCGGATGCTTCGTTGCGGCTACCCCCGGCCGTCTGATCCGCGCTGCCGGCGAGGGCGGCGGGGGCTGTCGTTGCAGTGCCAGCGACGGGGTTGGATGTCGTTGTAGCGGCGCTGGCGGGGTCGGTCGCTGTAGCGCGAGCGTCGACGCCCACGACCACTGCGCCTACGCCGCCGCCAGCTCCTTCGGCGGCCGATGCCGAAGCCCTGGTATTCACGCGCCGCCCTGACCCAGCCGTCTTCTTTCCCTTTGCCGCCGCTGGTGAAGCTTTTTTCGGTGCCATCCTTCTTCTTCGGTCTTCAGGCTTGTCCTTGTCCTCCCCACGGACGGCGCCAACTGTTGTGGTTACAGACCAAACAGAGAGAGAGAGATGGTAGTGGAGAGGTGGGAGTGTTCTGTCTCATCCTCCCCCTCATCCTGATATATATATTCACATGGAGTATGCTTTTACAGTTATGCCCTTACACCCATACCTCCCCATTAGGGGCACTTATGTCATTACACATGTTACTCTGGTTCTTATAACCCCCTAACAGGCCTGCTGGGCTTAGGTGGGGGCCACCCCTACGGCAACGACAATTATGCTTGTCAGGAATTGCGAGACTACACAATATTTGGCAAACTTATCAAGGACAGATGATTTCATAAATAACAATGCAGCAACTTATGCTAAAATCATAAGACTAAAGATAGCATCACCTTCTAAAATCTTTCTTGAAACAGAGGAACTCATAGTAATTGGAATCTATATGCAAACAATATCTGCTTCTTCGTACAAATCTTACCAAAAAGAAAAATCACCATTACGTCTGCCTCGACCAAATCTTAAGCAACACAAAATCTAATCCCCAATCCAATCAACTAGCAGCAAAAGCGCGATGCCACATTGTGCTAGCTACCACGTGGACTGAAGTAAAAGAGACGATAATTCATAAAAGAGGTTTCTCTGGAAAAATCAAGGACTCATACGCATTACCGAAGGAAGTGAAGGGTTTTCCCGTATAAAACCAAGGACCAATGCGTAATTTTGAGAAAACCGTAGAGTTTTATCCGACAAAAGGAGGGCCTGTATGAAAAAGTAGAGGACCCATACGTAATTGTGGAAAAGTGGAGGTTTTTTCGCAAAAAAAATACGTGGTAGGGATCTTTTGCAAAAACCAAGGACCCGCATGTGATTTTGCAAAAATAGGAGGGTTTTTTTCGCAAAGAATCCGACGTGACGGCCTCTAGGGGCGAATAATATGGGCCCATTCTTTTCGGCTTTTGAAACCGACTTTTGGCTTTTGCTACAGTACCTAACTTTCAAACTGAGTATTTTTTCAAGACGGGGTCTACAGGTTAATTGTAGTACACGTTGAAAACCCAATATCTGTACTATCCAAAATCGTAAGCGAATATCTCTCTCCGTAATCTCTATCGCAAACAATTAAAATTTAAAAATTGCAATTAAAAGTCATAATTCACAACTATAAAAAACATGCCTATAGGAGTGTTTCACACAAAAATTAACCAGCCCAGGCATCCATGGCTACCCTTACCCAACGGGCCGGGCCGGGCCGGGCCGAGCCGGGCCAGACGACACGACGCAACCTCACTCGCAAACCTATATACCGCTTGCTTACGTCATCTTCCTCGTCTCCCGAACCCTACCACTCTGATACTCTCCCAAGCCCACCTCATCTCCACTCCCCGATTCGCCGCCTCCGCCTCACGACTCATCCGCTCACGCGCCGCCGGCCAAGGTAACTCCAGCCCCCCCCCCCCCCCCCCCCCTCTGAATCGCGGGGCTCGCACCGCCGCCGCCGCGGCCGGACCTTTGATTCTTCTCGATTCTTGTGCTGCGTAGGGTTTTGTTAGCTTCCGTTGGAATCGATTTTATTAGCTTCCGTTGGAATCGATTTTATTAGCTTCCATTGGACTCGATCTGTGGATGGTTGATGCTGTTTGCGCGATTCGATTCGACTAGCGCGTAGTGTCCGGTCCCGAGCGCGGATCACGGCCGGTGCGGTTGTGGGTGGATGGTTCTTGGATTGCAAGAAAAACGCTTGCGATTCGAGGATTGGTGTAACTATTAGTCCATAGATTTGAAGAAACAGTTGTAGTGCGTGGATTGGTGTGGTTGTTAGTTTTGAATAAATACTTGCGATGGCTGGATTGGTGTGTGCACGTAATTGTTTAGGAGACTTCGCTATGTCTTGCACAGCAATGCTAGTGTGGAAGTTTTTGTTTCGGATGAGGAGTTTGTGGTAGCCTCAGTTTACTGGGAAAAATATCGTTTCTGAGTAGTACTTGTGAGCATATTTGTATTGATGTTGTGAAATTTGTGGTTAGTTACAGACTTACAGTTTCACCTGCACATGTGTTCTCACTTCTCACTGTTGCAATACAAGTCTACAACTCTCTCTGCAGATGGCTGTTTAATTACTAGTTAGCTTCGCAGGTGGATATAGTGTATTCTCTATTTTCCTGCAGTGGGTCTTGAGCCAGTGAACAAGACACTAGGTGACATTGTCCATTTGCAGTTTCGAAGATGGCACGCCGGGGATTGATGGAGCAGGACTTAAGCAAGCTTGACGTGACAAAGCTCCACCCTTTGTCGCCTGAAGTTATCTCACGTCAGGCTACAATCAATATTGGTATGGACACGATCCTTTTAGCAATGTTTTGCCATTCTCTGGTTCAGTATTAGTATACAGAATTTATTACTGCATTTGGTTTAGCTAAGCTCTCTCGTGTAAACAATGAACTATCTATGCTTCATGATTTATGGAAGAATGATTTGTTTATTTCATTAGCATTTAGCTCTGCTTATCTTGTACCATGGGAGGAACTAGGAAAAGTTCAGTGAATCTTATTTACACTTTTGATTTGTGAACCATCAGTAATTTTTATTTATCTTTTTTCTTTAAATTTTGCCATGGCCTTTGAATAGTATTCAAATATTATGTGACACAATGCAAAGCAAGAACCTCATGCAGTGGCATAATATTCTTCATATTTATGTAACACATCAGGTACCATTGGTCATGTGGCCCATGGAAAGTCTACTGTCGTGAAAGCCATATCTGGCGTTCAGGTATCATTCGTATATTCCATTCACATTCTCTTTCCAAATTCTGAATCTGAATTATGTGTATGTCTGACAAGTATGTGTCACATTTATGATTTATCAGTAACTGCTTGTGAGTTTTCCATATTACTCCAACATGTGATTCTTAGGTGTGCACCTTTTGGTAAATGCATGAGTAAATTACAGAACTTTGAAATTTATTCTAGGAATACGGTGTATATTTGTTTAAACCTGATTCAGAAAGGTTGTATCTGGGAATTCATTTGATATTACTATGAAGTAAAAATAAGCGCTGCTATTCCTTAAGTAAATGCACTGTTGTAGTTCATGCTTTTTTGTCTATGTTTGCTACGATGATTTCTAGACTGTTTATTAACTGATGATTGCTGAGGTGCTCAATCGTTTTCAGTATGTCTGTGCTTCATATGTTATTTATTTTGTATAATTCTGATGGCTTCCTTTTGATTTGTAGACTGTTCGCTTCAAGAATGAGCTGGAACGTAACATCACTATTAAGCTGGGTTATGCTAATGCAAAAATCTACAAATGTGAGGATGACAGATGTCCACGACCAATGTGCTACAAGTATGTAATCATCCACAAAATGCCATGTTCTTTTTTAACATGATGATCTATTACTACCACCCTGTTAACAGTGGAGCGAAAAGAACTTCAGCAGGGCTGTTCAATAGTCCTATCTGTTGCTGAACCTTTCTGTTTATATAATTTATTTTCTAGTGAATATCTGGTATAACTCGTGATTGGAATTTCAAATAATGGATTCTCCAGAAATAACTAATATATGATTCTTTGCCATTCACCTACTTAGAATTACTGCTTTGTTGTCAAGCGCTTGTATATTGTGAGTTAACTTTCGTTCTGTTTTAAAGGGCTTATGGAAGTGGAAAAGAAGATAGCCCTCTCTGCGATGTGCCTGGGTTTGAAAACACTAGGATGAAGCTCCTGAGACATGTTTCTTTTGTTGATTGCCCGGTATGATGAAACCTTACCCCTTTTCTCTTGTGAGTGTTATCTACATGAATTCTCGGGACACTGAGCCTGACCATTTATTGTCCAATCTGAATGTTCACTATCATGGCTGCATGCAATTCATGGCTTTGGACTAGCCTGCAACATATAGTTCTATTTTTTTCTGTCATTTATGATCATGAGGTTACACTTGCATCAAGCTGTATAGATGATAAACGATGTTTCCACTAAAAAGTGCATGGGGGTATTGATAAAAGAATTGGCATATCATCTCGAGTTCTCTGATGCGCCATTAGATATTGGTTTTATTGGTTGAAGATGATATTGGGAAAAGATTATATGTAGTAACAAAATCTGTCTCCATGAGCAGGGGCACGACATTCTGATGGCTACAATGCTTAATGGAGCTGCTATCATGGATGGAGCGTTGCTTTTGATAGCAGCGAATGAAAGCTGCCCACAACCCCAGACATCTGAGCATCTTGCAGCTGTTGAAATCATGCGTCTCCAGCATATCATCATTCTGCAGAACAAGATTGATCTTATCCAGGAAAGTGCAGCGATGAATCAGCATGAAGCAATCCAAAAATTCATCCAGGTCACTACTGTCCATCTCTCTTGTTATAATATAATACATTTCTTTTCTTTCACAATTTGATCTTTTTTTCCATCTGTGCAGGGCACGATAGCTGAAGGTGCTCCTGTGGTGCCAATATCTGCCCAGCTGAAGTACAACATTGATGTGATCTGTGAATACATCGTGAAGAAAATCCCCATTCCCGAAAGGAACTTCACTTCACCTCCCAACATGATTGTTATTCGCTCATTTGATGTTAACAAGCCTGGTTCAGAGGTTGATGAAATTAGGGGTGGAGTAGCAGGTGGCAGCATCCTCAGGGTATGTAGATCTCAGTCAAGGAACATAATTCGATCGTCAGTGTTTTGTTTTCTCTTGTAGTAAATATGAACTGAATGGCAATGCTTATTTACAGGGTGTTCTGAGGGTGAACCAGAACATTGAAGTTCGCCCTGGCATTGTCATGAAGGATGACAGTGGCAACATCAAATGCACCCCAATCTACTCGAGGATTGTCTCACTCTATGCTGAGCAGAATGAACTCCAATTTGCTGTGCCAGGAGGGCTTATTGGTGTGGGAACAACCATGGATCCAACTTTGACGCGTGCTGATAGGCTGGTTGGCCAGGTTCTAGGTGAAGTTGGGTCGCTTCCTGATGTATACGTGGAGCTTGAGGTTTGTCAAATCTGTCACTTCAAGATTTTAGTCAGAACTAGCTGTTACATCCTTGGACCTTGCTTTGCAGATCAATTTCTTCCTCCTTCGAAGGCTGTTGGGTGTGAGGACAAAGGGTACAGAGAAAGCTGGGAAGGTTTCCAAGCTCACAAAGGGTGAGATCCTGATGCTTAACATCGGATCTATGTCAACAGGCGCCCGTGTGGTTGCTGTTAAGAACGATCTTGCCAAGCTCCAGCTCACTGCGCCTGTCTGCACTAGCAAAGGCGAGAAGGTTGCCCTGAGCCGCCGTGTTGAGAAGCATTGGCGCCTCATCGGATGGGGCCAGATCCAGGCCGGCACGACACTCGAAGTTCCACCCTGCCCGCTCTGAAGCATAGTACTCTAGACAGAACTAAAGTTTGTGAGGAGAGAGAAGAAATGTGGAAGGGCAGAGAGCTCCTATGTTTGCTTTCACTTCGTCCGAATTTTGGAGGCCATTTCGTACCATGTTATTATGCATGTGGTTGGCACTAGTTTGGATCAGATTTGTCTAATTGTCTTGCCTGTCTCATCTACTTCACTGTGAGCAGGTTTCTACTGATAATAGTATGGCACCAAATTTTAATCGTCCTCTGCCTCGGCTTTTTGGTTCATTTGCTTTCCCAGTGTAGCTTTTATAGTTCCTGGCACGACACAAGTGTCTTCACTGACTTCAGTGTGCCCATGTGACACGGGCCCGCTGCTCAGCTAGTTTTGCCCAGATGTTCCAGGAGCCTGTACCTTGTCTGCATAAGAAACGTTTGGTTATGATTACTGCAAAAGTTGGAAGTCAAAAATTAGCTGAAAAGAACGAGCAACCCAAAAAGGCGAAAACTACAATGGAAAACCTAATGACTAAGTACTTCTACGTGTGATCGTGCAATTGAATTACAATGGTTGCCAGTAACGAATTAGAGCTACAACCCAGAAAACTGCGACGCGAGAAAATCTCTCCTTAACCTACACTCCACTTGTTCCCAGAAGGCGGTCTCATCATTGGATGATGATTGGGAGTCGCCGAATTGTGCATGCCGGGGTTGAACGTGACATTGGGTGCCGACGAGGAGGTTGAGCCAGGGTGGATTGCTGAGAGCGGCAAGCGAGGCCCGAACGAGAGCATCTGCTGCTGCAAGAAAGCCATCTGGGCCGGATGCCCCTGCATGTTATTGGCGTATAACGCTGGCATGCTGGCCTGAGGAGGCATCGAGCCTGGCATTCCTGGCGGTCGAGGGCTGCCTTGATTCATTGGATTTGATGCCATGGTGCTGCTGCCTCCAGGTAGAGTGCCTCCAGTGGAAGCTAACCGAGCTGACATCATCCCAACACGCTGAGCTGACAGCCCCTGCCTGATCCTCTCAACCTGCTCGCTTTCCTTCAAAAGTACGGTCTCGACCTCTGCAAATTGCTTCAACTTCAACTCCAATCTCTTTAACTGCAAACGAGTGTTATGGCAGAGTAAGAGTGGGAATAATAAAATCAATATTAAATATCACCTAGTACATCACAGGTGACAGGACCATGATAACGGCATGCTCAAAGTTAGATTGTCATTATTTTTCTGCCCTGGATTATATGTATAAATTTCAAAAAGGTAAATATGAAAGGGTACTCTTCGCAACACATTTAGGAACCAGTTCCTGGAGGACCATTGGTTCCAATTTCCAGGTGGTTTACAGAAGAAGTTCAAGGCCGGTTAAGGTTTCGAAACAAAAACCCACATCGAACTTGGCTGGATCCTCCTGGTTTACTAAGACCTGGGCTTAACCCTGAGTTATGACAGTTAATGCCAAGTTCTTTAAACCATTATGACAGAACAATTTGTTTTCTTCAAACTCCTTCAAAACTACTCAGAATCAGCAAGACTCGTTAAAAACTCAGCTCCATTAGGCAAAAACCCAAACCTTCCAAATGGAAACTGGTGTTTTTGCCTCCAATGGCTCTCCTTCATGCTCAAAACCTCCTTTGCTTTTTCTCAGCGTTTGTTTAATTTATCTGAAATGCCAGTATAAATTTTGAGGTACCATAATCAAAAGACAAGACCAGGAAACTAGGTCAAGGGCAGTTGTGATTTGAAGTTTTATCAAAGAGCTTCCATCTTCAAGTCATAAAGTAAACATGCAAGAACTGGCACAACAGCAGCGCACAGTAAAAGCAAAACAATGCCACAAAAATATGAAACTAACCATATTATCACCACAACAAAATTGCAGCACACTGAACTTTTGTATTCCGACGAACCTGATGATTTATGATGGTGGCAGTTAATCTCTGAATTTCACGCTCCTCCTGATCCGCAAAAAGTTTACACTTTGTTGCCGCTGCTGACAAGCCACACATTGCAGCATGTTTGACACTTTCCACAGAGATGGATGATGAGGCATCTGTTTTAGAATGAGATTGTACTTTACAGTAATTTCATGAACAAATAAGATTATACAACAAACGAAATTACTAATTTGGGGAATAAAGAGGTTACCGTAGCTTGGATGAGCAATCTGGCCCATAACATCATTGCCTTCTGAACACATCCTTAATACAATAAAAAGAGCATGTCAAAAGACAACTCCAGCAAGGTGAGACCAAAACAACTAAAATAAAACAAGTATCAACATCCAAAATTGAACACTTGCATTTCCAGTTACAAAACCAATATTGCATGTTGGAATTGACAAATCATTAATCACGTCACTGCCTCACTGGACATCCCTTGTGCAGCATATAGGTGGCTCACCTGGAATCATCTCTCGTCAAAGCAGATAACGCTGCATTTGCACAGGATGCTGCAACTCTTGGTCCTACTGCAGAGGCCAAAAATGCAACCTGCGAAACGTTTCTGAACAGTAAGACCAGATATATAATAGAGATCTACAGTAGCCTGAAAAGATGTATAACAAAGACACATAAAACTGTATTTGCTAACTAGCAAAAAAATAGCACTGTGCTCCTCAATTTGTGAGGGGGTTATGCACGCAATAATCCACCTATCTGCTCCTCAGTTCCACCTAAATGTGATGCTTCCAGATCTCACCCAACAGCTCATGTCGGGCGTTAACAAGTTGGCACTAAAATATGGTTATGCACTAGATATTTCCACATCTAATGTACATGGATTTCCACCTACCACTGGGATTGCCTATTTGATGTACCTCCAGTGCCCTCAATCACATGTTTTTGAGTTCGAGAATTCAATCAATGGCAATAAGCTTTTTATGCTGACAAAATCTGACAACGTGTTCTACGGACCCAGAATTCTATGTTGTTCAACAGCTTTTCATGTTTGATCAGTCAAGTGAACTGCAATGAGCAATCTACTCATGCATTGAGTAAAATTCTACAGATCTACAGCATAGATGTCTAGATTAGCAGTGCCAGCGCGGCAGCGTATGGTCAGCAACTACTAATAGTCACAACTCAATTTTTGAAATTCACAAATGATTTGTCTTAAAGATAGCATGGGCTTTGATTCACAAATATTTCAGTGGAAGAAATTTGAAATTTGCAGTCAACATGCATGTGCATCACTAAAAGTAAAAATAGGCCATACAAAAGGAGCAGTGAAGATTACTATAATTGCAACTAAGCACAAGCATTCAGACATTTTGGCACCTAAAATTGAATCGAGCAGTTGCAATGATTTTACAAACAACACATAGTGTGCAATCACTCACCAGTGACATAACCGGATTAGCTGAATTAATGAATGGAAGCTGGTGTCCAGGTTGGCTGCTTTGAGGAAAGTTTCCTAAGGTAAATAATTGTCACAGTTAAAAAATGGAGGCAGAAGCATTTTGAAACCATCGAAACTGAAATTGTAAAAAAAAATGAGAAGCTTGTCAATAGAGTAAATAGTGAAGACACCTGAAGTATTGCCGTTGGAATTTGAATGCAAAAATCCATTGCTTTGCACTCTAGATGAAACGGAAGCTTCTGGTACTTCAATGCTCTCTAACAAACTAACTTCCACTGGAAGACGAATAAAATGGTGAATACATTGCGCCTTTGACTTTGTTCCGACATGCTCAGCAATATCATTCCAGTTATCATTGTTCTTCTCTATGCCCTCCAACAAGAGTAAAGTTTCCTGATCAGTCCAGCTGTCTCTGTCATAGTCTGATCCATCTTTATTCCCATCCACTCTCTGAAAATCTAAGCTTGAGTGCCCAGTAATAAATTTTGCATCATGGAAGCAATCCGAGCAAAGAGCAATGCCTGCCTGCTCAATCAATCAGCTTGTTAGCACCTTTAGAAGCTTTTTTTTAGAGAGGGAGTTTACAATAGAAAGCAGAATAAAATTGTTATGATGCTAAGAAATGTGTGTGTGTGTGTATTCATGAACATCTAAAAAGAAAACCATAATGGCATAATGCAATAAAATATATATCATTCGTAAAACACGACATACCGAAACTAAACATATCTGCAGGGTAAATGATTGTTAAAGAGATAGTGCATTGAAATTAAAATACCCAAAAAATTCAGATCACTTGTTAACAACAATCAAATGGTACATCTTAGAATATGGTGTACAGAAGGTTACACAATACAAATAGATATTCTGCCATATGTGTGTTCTAAACTGATAGACTACCAACTTACAGATAAATACTTCCAGGATGCTAAGTGCTAACACACCTAATTTAGATGTAATAAACAGTATATTAAACATACACACTGCTGCTCAGATACTACTGAAGCATACACTTGAAAGTTGTAAACTTATGCACAGCAAAATCGATGGATTAATCCAATGAATCCTGATGCATGCTTAGTCTCTGTTTGACAGGATATGAAGCTCCTCTTCGAATCTGTAAACATAGCCTTAAACCATAAGTGGCTTGCTAGTGGGATGGCTTCTAGGTTCAGAGCTTCACACCAACTACAACCCATGCAAACTTAGCACTGTCATCTCAATTTTCAGACAAACAGGACAGTGCTTAAAGGCTACAGCACTACATTAAATGCATGACCAGCACATCTGAAACAGTCATTATTTTAACTTTTACAACTGGGCTTCAGGTATGTCATCTTATTGATCAAGTAAAGCAAAGGATTTAGCATGATTATTTGGGATGGCCTGCGGAGTTGCTATGGGCAGGCAATGAATAGCAACAAGTGGGATAGACAATATATGGATGCATGAGCTATTGAGAGCTAGCGCACATTAACTAATAACACCAGCTAAGGGCAAGTTGACTACAGGCCTGCAGGTACCATGCAGAAGAGTGATGTGTGGGTTGCAACAGAGCAGGCACAGGCCTATTTGTGAGTCACAGGCTCACAGCAGGTATGCATACACATCAGCAATCCAAGGCTTCTTTTTAGAACTCATTTGAACTTTGAACATTTGTTTATCAAAAAATTTATCTATACTCAGAATTGCTAATTCTAGTACGTCCTAGGATTAGCTAATCTTTAAATTTCTCAACCTAGGCAGCAGTGCATGCAAAGTCAAAGGTTGTCATTAACCGGTATAACAGATTTTGTAGCATAAAAATACTCTTAGCAAAAGAATAACATAACTATACATTTATATCAAAGTTAATAACATATATGATTCAATGTAACATCTTCAACTTAAAGCTGACATTTGGGAGCAGCTGGAGGACAGGATCTGGCCATTGGAGGAGCTAACTATTTTAAGACCATTTGTATGTTGGGAGATCTACATAAATGCACATAAATGTACTAGCAGCAAATCAGAAAGCCTTTTACCTATCCTCCCCATTGCTCTTTGAACAAAACCATGTTATACACTTCTGATAAATTTTTTTTGTTAATGTATCATAACATTTTTCAATGAACTACACCATTTTATTTGAACTATGCAAGCTCGCGATTTTTCTTTAGTAGCATATGTAGCAGTAGCACCACAACATGTCATAGCATAAAAATATTTTAGTGAATAGCATATTGTGCCGTTTTTCAACAGCAACTGCAACGCTACAGTGCAACATTTTGAACTACTGCAACATTATTGTAAAACATTTACACGTCTCTTTTTTTATTATTTGAAGATACTCTTTTCATTTTTCTTGACTACTGACTCGTGACAATAGCAAAAATTCGACAGCAAAGGAGGTGCATATTTTGTAGTAGCAAAAATTCATTGGCAGATCCCAAACGACCAAAAATAGGGACAAATAAAAGTATAGAACTTTTCATGTATGTTTAACAATTGAAATGTTAGCTATCAATTTTCATCCTAGGGCAATTCATATTTAGAGATCAAAATGCAATTTATACTGGACTCAAATAAACTTAATAATTGTCACATTGCAAACCATTTTCATTGCAATTTGCATATGATCAATAGGTCACAGTGTGGTGTCACAACCAGGGTTCAAAAACCCGGCCCGGTTACCAGTACCGGTAGAATAAAAACCGGTGGTTTTTTATTTAATTCAAATTTAAAATTTTGAATGTAAAAGTTAGTTTCTCTAATAATGTTTACATTATTTAACACTAATGGAATGTATTAGAAAGATGCATGCACCTTTCGTGCTTGGCTTCATGCTTTTTGCCATGAATGTATTAGGAACTTTCAATTTCTAATTTGAAAACCGGTTTTCAGCGGTTTTCCGTTTTTAGTGGTTTTTCTCCGGTTTTTTGGGCGGGAACCGACCGATTTTCCAGTTACCGATTTCAAATTCAAAATTGGACAATTGAAATTTGGCCAATTTTTTTTTTCCAATTTTTCCGGTTACTGGCCGGTACCGGAATTTCTAACCTTGGTAACAACAACACATTTTTAACCAAATCATCACGTCAATTATATGAGCTTTTGGTTGTTGAAATTGCAAATGAGCTTAAAGTTGAAATGTCATTGCTATGCACAAAAACGCATCACAAGTTCATAGCACACTATGAAGCATAAGATCCGATATTCCGATCCTTTTCCCCATGAAAATTTTTCGGCCAAACGGCACATCAGGATAACTACCAAATGGCACATCAGGATAACTATCTCACCATAGGAATTAGACTATAATTGCTGTTTGATAATTGATTATAGCATTGAAAAGATTGTATGATAATTGGCATTTGAATTTAACCTTTCAACAATAGGTCACAATCGAGCCATAGCAAAAATTGAGCATCTCCTCAAGCATAGCATATCATTGTCTTAATCAGTTCCTTTTCACATGGTCAGTCATGTGGTAAAGCAATGCTAAATTTTGAACGCGACATAATAACATAGTATCACTCTAAAAATGGAAATGACGAAGTGTGAATGTGAAGAACATTGCATAATCAACAATCCTAAAGACGTGGTTAAAGGATCTCCCAAATATGAAGAATGAAAATATCTGCATAGCAGTTATAATGATACCCACCTCCTTTTGTGACTCGTAGCACAAGCTGCGCAAAGGTTGTGAGCAGTAACTACAAAAATTCTCTGACAACCGCTCCCAAATCTTTTCATCCAAATCTGCAAAACCAGCATAACCATTTGCCACCTCCAGAGCAGATGAAGTTGATGCCACAGAAGCAATATCCTCTGCCCAGACATTGCATTTTGGCCGATCAAACAAAATCAAACCATCAATTGATTTCAATGGCGCAGACCGCAGCTGCAGCTCCCCTGTTGGCTCCTCTCTGATTAGTGATTCTTCCATCCTCAGACCCTGGTGCACAGACTCAGCCGCAAGGTAATTAATGATCCCCCAAGTGTCCAAGAACCTAACTATCCTACTCAGGTCATACAATTCAGCCGTGCTCGTGACAAGCCCCTGGCACTCAGCAAATCCAAGTCTCTTCGCAGGGCGCTCCAAATACTTCGCAATCACCTTATTCCTCAACATTATGTACTTCTCTGGTGTGTGCCCTAGGGACTTCCCTGAGAAGAAATGCGGCACCACTTGCCTCTCCAACCTGTGCACCGTTGTGGGCAAGAACCAATCTACAAATTACAGATCAACCCACATCCCCAACCAATTTAAATTAACATTTTGCTCTACCAGTGTACCTCATTAGTAAGCATTTTTGGTGCGCAGAACAAACCTGCGTGCCTGGGCACGGCAAGTAATTTGCCATGGAACTGCTTGGGGACGCCACGACCCTCCATAAGTGGAGGCGTGGTGCAAACATATGAGGACGGCTTGTCAGGGTCGTTGGACAGGGACGGGTGGTCGGAGAGCATGGCCGACAGCACCTGTAGCTGCCCGTGCGAGATGTTCTCGAGCGCGGGGGCAGAGGCAGCCGCGGCGCAGCTGGCACGAGCCGCGGAGCGCTCGGCCGCGACAACGGCGAGTACCGTGGGATGGAGACGGCTGACGGCGCGGCGGGTGGCGGCGGGGAAGGCAGAAATGGGCTCGGCCGAGGAGAGCACCTCCGCCTCGCGGAGGTCGAGTACGGGGTCGTCATCACTGCCGCCGCCGGCAGCTAGGGTTTCGCCCCCGTTGGCGGAGGCGTGGAGCGCGTCGTCGTCGTCGTCGTTCGCGGCGGCGGCCGCAGCGGAGTCGGAGTAGTCGGAGTGGTCGGCCGCGGCGGACTGCTTCGAGGGGGAGGGATTCAGGGTGCGCTTCCGCTTCCGCCACTTGAGCCGCGCATCTGGGAGGGAGTTAGGGTTTTTGAGGGGGCGGAGTCAGTGCGGGAAAGGGGGCTCGCTTGGCGAATTGCGAGGCGCGGAAGGGTCGGGGAACGTACCTGAGGAGGAGGAGGCCTTGCGAGGCATCGTCGCCGGCGCCGGCGGAGGCGGTGGGAGCTTGGAGGGTGCCCGCGAACGAGGAGACCACGGCGGGAGGGGAGGCACGTGCGAGGGGAGTGAGGCGGCGGCTTTGAGCTTTCCGTTTCGAATTTCTTCACTTTTGAATTTTGAACGTCATCACCCTGAGATCTGAATTCCTCGTGAGAATTTACAATGGCCGGCTAGTAGGGAGGGTGAAAGTAATTTTAATTTTGGTTCTTTCAGAAATGCTTATGGGCATTTGTTAGAGCAGACAGCGACAACGGGACCGACCGGAGGCAAGGGTGTAGGAGCTAGCAGCGTCGAGGATCTAGAGGGCAGCTGTGACTGGGAGCAACAGGAGGCGAGCGACAGTCAGGACGTGGCGGTGGGATCGACAGGAGGACAATGCTTTCCCTTGCCTTGAGCAGCGATTGACCAATTCACCAACTAGATGTAAAGAATGTTTTTCTCCATAGGACATTGGGTGAAACAGTGTACTATAAGCAGCCATTAGGTTTCATTGATCCAGACAAACCGTCACATATCTGCCATTTGAACAAGTCTCTCTACGGACTAAAGCAAGCGCCATGCACATGATTTAACCATTTTCAAACCTTCATCCTGTCTATCGGCTTCACTGGTCTTCATACATCACCATGGCGCTGATGTGGCCTACCCGCTCCTCTACATTGATGACATCATCTTAATGGCCTCTAGTTCGAGTTTTCTTCGCCGCCTCATCACTTCTCTTCAACAGGAGTTTGCTATGACAGATCTTGGTGAGCTACATCACTTCTTGGGGATTTCTGTCCAACACTCCTCTCATGGGCTATTCCACTCTCAAGGGGCCTATGCTACCGAGATTTTGGAGCGTGCTTCCATGACCCACTGCAATCCTTGTACAACACCGATCAAAGTCCACTCCTAGCTACCTACTGCTACTGGTGAACATGTTGCCAACCCAACCCTCTACAGGAGCCTTGCAGGAGCTCTTCAGTACCTAACCTTTATAAGACCGGACATCACTCACGCCATTCAGCATGTGTGCTTGCATATGCACGACCCTCATGAACCACATCTCCAGCTGGTTAAGCGAATACTTTGCTATATCAAAGGCACTTTGCACTACGGCCTGCACCTCTCCCGGTCTCTCCAAATCGACATCATTGTATACTTGACACTGACTAGGCCGGCTGCCCCGACACCAGGAAATCCACCTCTAGTTATTGTCTCTTTCTTGGTGACAACCTCATTTCTTGGTCATTGAAGCGACAACACACAATCTCGCGGTCAAGTGCGGAGGCTGAGTACCACAGCGTTGCAAATGCCGTGGCCAAGGCATGTTGGCTTCATCAGCTCCTTGAGCTTCAGTGCCCCCTATGCAAGGCCACGGTCATATATTGTGATAATATCAGTGCCGTTTACCTCTCTACCAATTCGATACAGCATCAACGCACCAAACACGTAGAGATTGATCTTCATTTCGTTCGGGAACATGTTACCTTGGGCGACGTCCAAGTTCTTCACGTCCCCTCATCCATGCAGTACCTTAATATTTTTACCAAGGGACTTCCGACGGCTGTTTCAACCGTACATATTGTATACGATGTACTATAAATAGCCATAGCGCATATAATGAGAAGTATTGCGTGAGAATATACACGCTTTCAGTCTGGTCTTATCGTGGCAACAAGTTCCCGGGCGGAGACTAGCCACCTCTTGGATCTGCACTGGTTTAATTTGAGAGAAATTTATGTTCTCGATCTAGGCTTGGATCCTCACCAAACAATACAATTGAAGTAGCTAGCTAGCCAGTGCCAGAGTGGTCACTGGTCACTCTTCTCTCTTGATCACCGATGCTTTGCAGATCGATCATCGATCCCGTCGATGTGCTTCATGCCTGCCGGCCGTCGATGTGCCGTAGGCAAGTAAACAGAATAATGGACCATGTAACTTGATATGATAACCACGACAAAGATCAGCAAACAAACCGAAATGGAATCTTGTATTGACGATAAATGAAAGGCACTCAGGGAAACTCCGAAAAGGTTCCGATCTTATGTACAATTTTAAGGGACCAAAACCCAAACCTTATTTCATTATCTTGATGTACACCAATCTCAATATACAAGTAGTAAACTCACTCTTCAAAGCGCTGTTCATTTTGACTATTCACACCAATCATTCTCACCAGTCCTGCATGCATGGAAACCAAACCGTGTAATACAAACTTTGCCTATATATGCACACCAGTCAACTTCACCAACACTACATGGAAATTCAAACTACACATAATCTTACACAGAAGCAGAAACCTGCAACTAAATTACAATTAAAAAAAATTGCCAAGAATTTATGCACACCAATCACAACCAAACCAGTTGCAAGGCCAAACAAGATACCAGATAATATACGTCAATCTGCGTCAGGTACCAATGCATTTGGCTTTGAGGCATTGTTGGGTAAACTGGCAACATTACTTAGAGAATTGCTGGATTTCGGGGATGATGGCTCGCCTAGGCTGAGGATTGGAGATTCTGTCCTGGAGTGGACAGGAGATACTTCTTCATGGGCTAAATAAGCTTCAACCACAGGAAACATATTTTCAGCGTAGGAGTGATTGCTATCTTCTTCTGGGTTGCTGTCTTCCATGTCACCAACTTCCAAGGAGACAACATCGTGGGCGGTGAATTGATGAAAATCTACTATCTCACGCAGGAAGCGATTCTCACGGGCATACATGGAATTTTCTTGTGCCAGTCTTGATTTCTCGGCCAGTAATGTCTCCAGTTGCATGCGGATCTGTTTCAAGGAGAATGACTATTTCAGTATAACTTGGAGTGGGCATGCTACACTCATCAACTAAAAAGGCAGCATCAAAAATAAACTTGTACTATAGCAATAATTGAAAAGACACCAGTAAATCTCTTCAAATGCAAAGGCAGCTTGACTGTTATATCTATTTAGTTAACAGTCAGATTACAGTACGGATCCGTATTTATTTTAAATTAAGATTACGGATTCAACCTCCCATCACCATATCTCACACTTTCATGTGAATCAACCACACTAAAATGTACTAAGAATTCACACAACTATTAGAATTGTTTAGAAACAGAAAGAAGGAAAACAGCAACTAATATCGTATCATTATTAGTGAGAAATGTATGATAGAAAACTATAAACTAATTCCATCCATCTCTGCTGTTTACACTTTCAATAGGTGAATAAGCTGAAGTACACATCAGATGAAGAATAGGGAAAACAATATAACTCTAAGGTAGAATTGGCCTAAGAAATTTTTTTACCAGATCATCATCCTCTTCAGTTTTGACCCCTTTCTGCTTAGTTTCACGCAAGATCTTGTTCTCTTCTTCTAGCTGAGCACATCGCTGCTTAGCGAAAGCTAGATCAGCTTTAATGGTTTTTAGTTCACGAAGTACAAGCTTTGCTTTAGCAGCCATCGCATTAGCAACCTGAAACAATTTGTAGGGGGTAAGAGAAAGAACCATTGTGCACACATAAACTACAAATGAGTATATTCACTTGTCTAAAATAGTGCTATCAAAATGGATGGTGAAAAGTAGACAGGGCTCTTTTAAACCACATCGACAGCTATAAGCCTATAACCAAGAACTTAGTACAGGACTACAGGGAAACTTAGTACAAATATCTCTCAGCATAAAACACAAATGCCTGTATGTTTTATTTATTGCTACCGAGAATTACTGCTGCGATGCTACCGGTGCCTTGAAATAAATGAAACTAGAAAACCTAATCCTAGATGTTGAGCTAAATATAAACACCTCTAAGCATTGCAAGCTTTTTCCATGTAAAAGGTCTAGTAGCTGTAGCTCTACAATAAAGTTTCCACAAAGGACCTGGAAAAGCACATTCCTAATTGAGGTACAATAATATGGCACCTTACGTCGCGAGAAGCTTTTAACTGAGTCTCCTGGGCAGAAGCTTCAGCTTGCTTCTGTGAGAAATTAGGAGGGGTGAATGTATCTGCAGCAGGGTTCTGCATATACGAACTGGAACCATTAGGCTTCCTTCTAATTTGTATCTTCTTTGTTTCCTCGATGATGTTGGATGTCTTATTATCGACAATAGTGAGGCCTTCCTGTTACACAGTGGAAAAAAAGCAACTTTCTTGAGAAACCCAATAAGACACTGTACTTCCAAAATAGAAACTCTGCCAAGTATCCAAAGGGTAGACAGAAAGAAGACTCGGAATGAAGCAACTTTTAATGGTTGTGTGACTTGTGTTGGTAACAGTGTAAAAAAATAGAGTGTCATGATGATAAGAATATTACTTCCAAGGCATTTCTGATTTTTCCACCAAGCTGGTTGACAGAAGCAGCAAGTGCCTCTGATCTTGTTCGAGAGTCACTCCTTTCTCTCCTCCCATGGTTCTCGAATGACCAACGAGACTGAGGGGCCTGAAATCACAAAAAAGAATGGAATGCAAGGAAGGTAAACATAAGCGTTTATTGGAACGTCACCGAAGAGACAAGGTCATGGGTTCCTAAACAAGGGCCATGGATAATAAGTTTACTGAGTGTAAAATATTGTGTTTCACCAATTTATGGGGACTGAGCTCAATATATATTTGCTACCTCACCTGAGCTCCATTGGATGAATCGAACTTGTGAGGGGTTTGGTCCTTTCTATAGTCATCGAACTTATGCACGGCAGCATCCTCATCGAGAATCCCCTTGGCCTTTCTTGCCAAAGCTCCCCACAATCCGAGCTTAGGCTCATGCATGGTTTTCATCGATGTGTAACTGTATGGTGAAGTAGCCGAATCCTGCTCATTGCATCCACAGACAAATTAACATATCACGAGTTAGTAATATTGGTCGATCAATCATAATCATATATTCATTCGTGACACATACAGGCTAATTTTTTCACGAAGGAGCACTTCAAAGTGAACACCAGAAACAAATGTCAGATGATTAGCACATGTTTATTCTCCCAGAGATAAAATGAGATGGTGGTGATTTAAGGAGGCGACATATTTAGGAGTGCTGAGCCCCAAATTGCGAAGGAAGAGGGGAAACTTGGATCAATACATGACAGCCATAGAGCACTCCCAACATCAAATTGACTGCTCCAATTAAGTAATCGAGCACTCACAAAGTACTCCCAACATCAAATTCCCCTAAACTGTCAAGTAATCGCATTTATAAAGTACTCCAATCATCATTACTCCACTCGTATGGTAGGTGTCGGTGTGTCACTAGGAGTTAGGAGCAGGATAGAGAATTTTGGGTCGATTGAAAGATGGCAAAGCCGGAGAGAAGCAAAATTGACGTGATGTGATCCGACGTATTCGAGCAAGGACTAGAAACAAATTGGCAAAAAATAATGAAAGAAATTGGACGGCATATAAGAGGGATGAGAGGGGGGAGGAAGAGAGGGCGCATGCCTGGGGTTGGGAACTCCGGCGATCGTCGGCCGCGACGGGGCCCTGCTTCCGGCGGTAGGCCATGGGGCTAGGGTTGGGAGGCGGAGAGGAGGGGAGGCTGGTTTGGTGTGACGAGAGAGAGAGTTGAGAGTCGAGACTCGAGACCGACCAACCTGGCAAACTCAACAATTGGGCGGGGCCCACGTACCGAAAGCTGAAAATGCTGGCGACAACCTAACGCGCTACGCGCCTCGACACTCTGTCCTCTCGGATAATTATCTATAGATATCGGCTTTTTTAAAGTAGTAAATTTATAATCTTTTCAAAGTAGTTTATGGAGTCATTTTTAAAATAATTTATCAGCTTATCGATATTCGATCTGCTTACATAAATACTCATGTTAGAGATAAAAACTATCAACTATAAGGGCATCTCTAATGGTCTGAGTCAGCTAGCTATATGCATGTACACATCAGCATATATCCTATGTGGAGGAAAGAGAGTATGCAAAAAAAAAACTGAGCCAGCTTTTCCTTAAGCACTAGTCTATAACGTCAAACGAGGCAGCCTCTATAAATTCTGTGTGTGCATGTAAGCATCAAATAGCTATCTTTATAGATAGTTCTTTAGAATGTAGCTTTAGTGTGTACTATATAAATGATGTGGAAGTCTTATAGTTAGTTGCTAACTATAACCATTGGAGATGCCCTAACTATAAGCTATTAGCTACAGCAAAAAAAAAATGCTCATCATTATGCGCCTTCATAATGAGTATCAATTAAGAATGTGGTTTCTTTCTTTCTTTCTTTCTTTTTCTTTCTCTTTCTCCTCTTCTTGTTTTTTAAATGTTTTGATGTATATCCTCCCTTTCCTCCTCTCATTTTTCCCGTGAAAAACAACAAAAGCTTGCTTTGTTGTTTATATCCTCCCCACTCCTTTTTTAAGATATATACTCTCTAATGTCTCCTTTTGTTCACTATCTCTCTTGTTGTTGTTTGTTCTCTTCTCTTAATAATCTAATCCTTCCGTTCATTAGTTTCGGTATTGTATGTGACACTAAATTACCCTAATGATAGTGACAGACTTCGAATTTCTAGGACCCCAATGATAGTGACAGACTTAGAATTTCTGGGGAAGTTAATAATATATTGTTTAATAGAAAATATAAAAACTATAATAAGAAAAAAAATCAAAGTATAGATTATTCCTATTAGAGACAATATCTTAAACAATTAGAAAATCACAACATAACTAAGAAAAATTTGTTGAATTGCGAATGTGGGATTTGGGACTTAACAACTAAGGAAGAAGGATGCACTTGCGCTGTTGTCAACGAGGGCAGATAGCCTCGGGTTCGCTCCCTGGGATCGTGGCTCCTAGGTGGCCCGGCCAGGCCCCGCTAGGTGCTCACCGTGCTCGCTTCTCTTGGTGCTAGCTACCTGCCTCCTAGTCCCAAGACAGTGCGCCGGCATCGAGGTCAAGTTAGAGCCTAGGAGATGCCCTTGCCTGCTCGCCTCACCACCAAGTGGCCTTGCCCGACGCTCGGTTGCCTCGTGGACTCGTGCGCCTACACTACCTGGCAGCCTGAGGGGGAGAGAGAGAGGGGAGATAGGTTAGAGTTTTAGGGTTTGATGGGAAGGGGTCTTTGAATGGGTTGAAAGCTATTTGACTATTGGGTTGGCCAACTAGGCCGCACTACTTGAGATGAACTACGGAGGGGGAGGTGTGGTAGTGGATTGAAATCTAATGGGGCATAAATATGATGTATTTGGTCTAATTATCAATATATACATCTAGTATACCTACTAAATGTAGTTATTTTGTAAAAATATCTAGGTGTTCAAGTGAACACCCATGACCCATGCTGGGTCCACTAGAGAACATATCTAGTGCATCTCAAGTATTGGTGCATCCTCTTTGAAATATGATGCGAATGGTCATAAAACATTCTAAAAAAATCGACAACATCGACACAATATCAATGTATCATGCCGCAAAATTTCAAACCTAAATTCGATCTGCACATGGAGAAATTAAAAAGACAAATTCTGCTGAAAATGAAATCAGAAAATAAAAAAAGAAAATGGCACTATTCACTGGACAAACACTCTTGATAAGTACACCTTTTGGGTTCATTGCCAAAAGAATTTCAACAAACATCAAATCTATACAAATTTCAACCATCAGCAGAATCTGCTCCCATTGCATCATGGCATATCTCACAAATATGAGTGAATATATGAAGCACGCACAAAAACACACAACATTAAGTCAAAAACAAGCCGACATTGTAGCTTTGCATCTTCCAACATTTTCTGTGGACCATGATTTTCCTCGTTGAAGCTGTCTGACCAAGTGTCGAGTACTGACTCACCACGTCATTTCAAACTTTTAAGACCTACAAGACTACAACATCCCAACATATATTTTTTTATACATTATCCATCCATCTTGAGTGAACTCAGCTGTCTAATTCTTTGATCAAGCTCAGCCATGACAATTGTCTCTTGCTTTGTACTTTCCTTTGTAATTGTGTTTGTCGCCATGGAGCCAATCTTATCAAATGCAAACTAGAAAAAAGAATGGTAAAAGAAAAACTCAGTCTCTAATGTTTTTGGTAAGGAGGGCTTTAAGGCGTGAAAAAACATCTATTGGATAAATCACACAAGATATTTCTCAAGTTATTGGATTTCACTTCACTGTAACTTCTCAAAAACCCAAATTTGTTTCCTTAAACTACTATGATGACATATGCTTATAATAGTACGTATCACTAGCTTCTTCACCTAGTATTTTGGTACAAAAATCAAAATTTTACCCTGAGGAGTTCATCAGGATTATATAGATAATGAGCAATTGTTTGCAAAGCATCAATTACATCACCAATATGTTGGATGCGTAGTAGAACATCTTTTCTCATCTGCACATATTCTGACACTTTTGAAAAAAGTAACATGAAACAAAAAAGAAGGCACTCTTTCATCAATATGGGCAAGGAATCCAACCACCCTAAGAAAACCAGGCAGCGAAGGAGATTTCTTGAGCAGACACCTTGAAAATTGCTAGTACGAGATGGAACAAGACCTTTGCTCCTTCATTGAATAAAACATCCCACACCCTGAGGGTTGTTTGTTCACAGAAACAATAATAGTAAGTGTAAAAAAATTGTACAATAACTTGTTGGAAAATCATAGATGGACTAATTAAACACTAGTTAAACTATTGTCTAACCTCCGAGGGCAAGCTCTTGGAGAAGAGATACAAGAACCATTTGTGGCAACAAGTGAAACATCAAACCCCATTGCTTCAAGATGAGTAGCAATCCTACATCGTTCTGCCAATCCAATATAGTCCAGAATCATAGCATGATGTTTTCTTATTGATTTATTTGTTGGTGAGAAATCACAGCATAAACATAATAAGGGAAAAATACCTGGGGCATTTTTTAGCTAGAAGATCTTTGAACACTCTTTGCTCAACATGGCATCCAGAAATTATCAATATAACAATCACTGACAAGAACATTTTCCAAGAGTATAACAAGCATCCATAATGAATCTTCCTTTGTCTTCACAACGAGCAACAACAGTGCAGCTACAAAATTTAAACCCTACAATGTACACTGTTAGTAATGGAGGTACTCTGTGCGATAAGTACATTTGATGAACTAGAACTTGGCATTATGGTTACTTGGCAATATCCAACTTCTGAATCACGAAATGAGTACCCAACAAGTACACGTCAAAGAGAAGCCTGACCATCCTCACTGTTCAACCAAGGATGGCAAGGAAACGTGCGAGAAAGAAAAAACACATATCTGAGATGGAGTTTTGGGAGGAGGAATTATCTTGACGGTGGCGGCGGTGTCCAGGATTGGCCGGGAGGCGGTGGCGGCTGTACTAGGGATCGGAGGAAGGCGGCGAAGTTCGGACCTAGCAGGAAGGTGGCGGCGGCGACGATGCTTGACCGGAGGGAGGAGGAGGGAGTTGGAAAGAGGCAGTGATGTTTTGGTCTGGCAGGGAGGAGTCGGCATTGGTGCTCAGGTCTGGAGGGAGGCGAAGGAGAGGGGGACGGGGAGGCCATGGTGATGGAGAGGCAACGGTGGTAAACCTTGGGGCGTCGGCTTGCTAGCGGCGTGGTCCTAAGGAGAGGAGGCCGATGGAACGAGAGAGGTGTGGAATAGGGTTAGGCGGAAAGAGACGTAAAATTTTTGCTTTTTAGTCCAAAATTTAAAAGTTTTTTACATATGGACCCCTGGAGAAAAGATTTGCAAAAATGGACCCCTAGCACGGCGCCAATTCACATGGCGCCCGGGGTACACGACACGGCGCCATATTCGTTGGCGCCGTAAATGGACACGTAGGATCCACGGCAGGGAAAAAACTTTCGGTATGGAAAATTTTTCGCCTGCCAACGAAAGTGACGAAACAACGAAATTTCGTCCGTTTCGGCCAACATTTCGGACGAAAATTTCATAACATCATTTATATTTTGTTCAAATTTTATCCAAAATGGTAAATTCGGATGAACTCTGGCCGAATGTTCCTTCTTTCGCTACCCTCCGAAAGAAGCGAAATTCCCGAAATTTCGTTGTCTTTCGGACGAAATGTTCAACCCTGATCCACGGTGGCACAACACGACGCCAAAGCACATGGCGCCGTGACATTCATGCACGGCGCTAACGTTCGTGGCGCCGTTTCCTGGGACTTAACACCGAGCGCAGCCCCCGGCCCCCCAGCACCCCTCAGTGCTCTGTTCAAACAGACCGAGCAAGCAGAGAGCAGCCTCCGCCGCCGCCCCTCTCTCCCCTCCCCAAATACATCCCAATCCAACGAATTTTCTTGCGATTTTGCTTCCAAACCGAGCAAGCAAGGTGAGCTCCCTCTCCTCCTTTGATTTGTTGCAGTAGATATGGATTATTTGAGGTACATTTCGTAGGGCAAAAGTTGAAACCCTAGATGAAATTAGTTGGATTTGGCTCGGTTTTAGGTTCGATTCGCACTAGATATGCGTAATGTATTAGCAATAATGTGTATAGATCCGTTTCTAGGGTTGAAATTAGTTGGATTAGGGTTTGATTTGGGTAACTAGCTAACCTAGGGTTAGAAACGAGAAAAAATATAAATCTTATTCATTTCGCATTTTAGGTTGTCATGGGCTTCACTCGTTTGCCACCTCCATCCGGTGTTCCCGTGCCGATGTGTTATTGCGGCGATCCTTGCAAAGTGGAAAGGTCGGATGATCCGGATACATATAGGCAGAGGTACTGGATGTGCGCCAACTGGGCGTTCGATCCGCCACGTGCCGCCGTTGTCCTCGGCAAGATGGTATGTTGTATTGTCGATTCATCGAATTGATATTAATTCTGTTGGTTTAACGAATGCGTACATTTGCAGGAGCCTCCACCGCTTTGTGATTTTGAGCAGTGGATCGACACTGCGATCGCTGAGGATGACAAAAAATATCTTGACACCAATAAGAAGTGGGATGAAGAACGAAAGGAGAGGTGGGAAAGGGAGAAGAAACAGGAGGAGGCCGCGAGGGAACACCGTGAGGAGGAGCGTAGGAGGGCCGCGGCAAAGCGCAAGGGAGAAAGGCAGAAGAAGTTAGAGAGAGCGCGGCGTGCCAAGGCAGCCCTTGAGCAGTACCCTGATGCTCAGAGAAAGGGGAAGTGGCCTCGATGCACTCAGTAGGTTATTTTAATGTTTGATGTATGCGGACGTATGTATTTTCTGAAAATTTATGAACTATATATGTGGACTATGTATGTATGTGGACGTATGCACTCAGTATGTTATTTTGGGCTGTGCTTATTCATTTGGTGAATGTCAATTAGTATTATTTGTGCGGATGCGGATAGAACGAAACAACTATAGCTTGCAGTTTTAATGCAAGTGCAATAATCACGGCGCCAAACACCCTGGCGCCGAATGTAAATATCACGGCGCCAAACACTCTGGCGCCGAGATATTGAAATACGGCGCGCAAAACTTTGGCGCCACATCCCGGCGCCAAAGTTACTGGCGCCGTTTTTCAATATCTCGGCGCCAGAGTGTTTGGCGCCGTGCTACGAAAAGCTACAGAAAAAACAGCAGAGCTGTCTGTTTTTGCATATACAAAACACATGCACACATGCACATATACAAAATACATACATTCACATATAAACACATACGCATAACTGAATAAAGTCTAGATGCATACATTTTACATATATATATATCTCAAATCATACATACATACATATATGCACACATACATCGTCATGCACACATATAAAATACACATACACATACACATACACATACACATACACATACACATACACATACACATACACATACACATACACATACACATACACATAAACACAACTCTCATCATCATGGGTTGGAGGACGCAGTATGGGAATCATCGTGAGCTTGCCGCGGTGCTCTCTGTCGTAGAACTCGTCCACCAGCCGGTACCTCGCCATCCTGTGCATTCAAAATTACGTTAGTGATAAAAATAACAAAATATCTAAAAATTATGCTCTCTAGACCTAACGATGCTAACCTGAGTGGAACGACGTTGACACGTCCGTGAATTGTGACCCAATAGACCACACATACCGCAGTGTGTCTCCTGTGGGTCCTCAACGAAGGGATTTGCCCTACCCCTCTTGGTGCGACCAGGTATCTGATCCATGTCCATCTTGTACCTTGACCGCTTCCTGCTGCCCCTCTTGTGCCAACGTAACCCCGCGTCCGCTATGTACCTGGGACCCGAGTAAAGTGGCCACTCGCTTTCATCACGATATGGCTCGAACCGTGGGGCCCATGTCCTCACCAACGCATCCACGCTGAATAGTCTCGGGATTTTGGTCTCAACATCGACATTCCGGGCCCTGCATGCGGTCACCATGTGGGAGCATGGAAAATGGAACTTGTCGGGAACACCGCATGTGCATGTGAAGGATGTAATCACGACCTTATGCTTTCGGGCCTCTCGGAGCTCTCCATTCTCGGTTGTCCCTCCACCCTCAACAACCTCATACGTGCCCGTCACATGGTCAAAACAGTGGTACTCCTGTTCATTGGCTTGCATATTCGCTTTGGTAATGAAGCCGTGAGGACGAGGTGGCCAACGTGCATGTGCCTTTAACATGTCTGAGGCTTCCCGGTGCCGGTTGACAAACCATGCAACACACTTGTAGAAAGTGAACGCCGCAATTGCGGTAACTGGCAATCCACGTGCCCCCTTAAGCAGCCCGTTGAAGCATTCTGCCATGTTGCTAGTCATGAACCCATACCTCCTTCCCAATGGGTCATGAGCCCTTGACCATTTGTGCACATCCCTCATTAAACCCCTTATCCAATCACGACCCTCGGCATTAGTTTTCGTTTTCAACTCCTCTAACTTCTCATCGAACAGCTTTACCTCCCTCTGGCGACATACCTCCTCGAAAAGTGCAAAGTTGGCCTTCACCCCATCTTTTTTGAACAAGTTCTCTGCAAGGTGCCTTGTGCACCAACGATGATGTACATGTAAATGTCCTGGTATCACTTCCTTAACGGCGCTCAAGATCCCAGCGTGCCTGTCAGACAACACACATACCTCCCTCCCCGGGCCAACCACATGGATCCGTACAAGCCGTAGAAACCAAGCCCAGCTAGATTTGTCCTCCTTCTCCACCAAAGCAAAAGCCAACGGCACAAGCGAGTTGTCCGCATCACAACCAATAGAAATCAACAACGTTCCCTCATACTTGCCCAACAGGAACGTCCCATCAATTGACAGAACAGGCCTACAATGTTTGAAAGCCTCGACACACTGACCAAAGCACCAGAATGCTCGAAAAAAAATCTGTCTTCCATTAACCCATACATCGGGCTTAGGCACGTACTCATACCGCATTCCTGCATTGGCCGCTTTCATTGCGTTCAACATGGCCGGCAAACGCTCATACGCCTCCTCCCAATCACCATAAATCAACTTCAAAGCACGTTGTTGCGCCCTCCATGCTTTCCCATACTTGATTGTGTAGTGCCACTTTAGTTTAACGGCCTCTATCACTGCTGCCACGCGCATCGTCGGCATGTGCTTTATCATGGGGTACAGGCGGGTTGCAATGAACCGAGAAGTCAACTGACGATGTTTCTGGCTGGGCTCGGAAGACCCACAGCTGTGCGGTCCATCCACAGTTGTAATCTTAAACCTCTCCGTACCCTTCACCTTCCTGGCACAGACTTTCCATGCACACCCTGTGCTCTCACATTTGATGGTGTACCGACGTTTGGCGTATGAGTTCTTAACCCGGTATGGACGGTTGTGCACGATCGAGTACTCTTTCAACCACATCTTCAATGCCGACATATCCTCAAAGACATGACCCTTCTGAATTATGATACTAGCCCCAGGCCTAGGTACGTCCCTCTGCATTTGCCCTCCATCCGCGACAGCCCTATGTGCGTTGCTCAGGTCATTATAATCGGACACTAGTGGATCACGGCCAGGAAACATTCTTCTCAACATCTCAATTTCGCTAGACGTCAAACCTGTGACTGGTCTATCATTATCTGAGTCCACAGCCCTCGCATCCTCATAATCAGCCTCGTCTCCTGCAAGCTGTACATCCACCCTGTTAGATGCTACACAAACCATGGGTTCCTCAAACACTGTCTCCTCGTCGAATCCACCAACAAAGCGGTCATCGACATCCTCAGAGTCAGCTTCTACCTGAGTCAATGGAACCTCACATACTTGAGCCGAGGATACAACTTGCACCTCGACCTCTTCATGATCTGGTGACCCAACCAACGGTGAGTCATTGGGATCCAATGCAGCCCTAGGAGGCGATTGATCTCTCACCACCCTCTGCACAAACAAGTCAGGTGCTCTGACCTCTGAGTCCAAAACAATGGCCACATAGTTATCCCATTCACCGTCGCTGCCAATCGAAACCAATCTCTTTATACGCGGCCCCTTTGACGACCCAACATCAATCAACCCTTGCATAACGACATCACCATGCTCATCTGTCCATCCCAACCTCTCTTTCAAGCGATAAATGACCTCACCATACGACGGACGTGAACTAAATAGCAATGTGGTCTCTTCCATGCCCTCCAAATCAACACCCCCATTGTCATTTCTCTTCACAGTACCACCATGGTGCAAAGTCACAACCTTATCCATCTATAGCACAACAAACAAACATATCTCAGTCATTACGTACAATAATCAAACCCTAGAAACGGATCTATACACATTATTGCTAATACATTACGCATATCTAGTGCGAATCGAACCTAAAACCGAGCCAAATCCAACTAATTTCATCTAGGGTTTCAACTTTTGCCCTACGAAATGTACCTCAAATAATCCATATCTACTGCAACAAATCAAAGGAGGAGAGAGAGCTCACCTTGCTTGCTCGGTTTGGAAGCAAAATCACGAAGAAAATCGATGGATTGGGGTGGATTTTGAGGGGGGAGAGAGGGGCGGCGGCGGAGGCTGCTCTCTGCTTGCTCGGTCTGTTCAAACAGAGGAGTGGAGTGAGGGGGCCGGGGGCTGCGCTCGGTGTTAAGTCCCAGGAAACGGCGCCACGAACGTTAGCGCCGTGCATGAATGTCACGGCGCCATGTGCTTTGGCGCCGTGTTGTGCCACCGTGGATCCTACGTGTCCATTTACGGCGCCAACGAATATGGCGCCGTGTCGTGTACCCCGGGCGCCATGTGAATTGGCGCCGTGCTAGGGGTCTATTTTTGCAAATCTTTTCTCCAGGGGTCCATATGTAAAAAACTTTTAAATTTTGGACTAAAAAGCAAAAATTTTACGAAAGAGACCTCACCTTGCAAAGGAGAGGAAGCCGATAGACGCTTCTGTGCTCACGTGTGGAGACACCGACATCGCTGAGCAAGCTGCCGAGGAAACACCTGAGTCACAGCTGAGTCGCCTAAGCAAGCCTCCACCCCAACGTCTATGCGTCTCTGGGAAAACCCGAAGGGGTATCATCCGATGGCATTTGTGGGTAATTCCCCTGAACTTCTATGGGCTATAACTTTTCATAGGTGTTGGCTCTCCACGAGAATCCACCTCAACCCAGCTTCTCCTAGTTAGTTTATTTTAGAATTTGCTCCTCACAAGAAGCAGAATCAGTCAATTTTGAGAAAGTGATTGTTTGACATAGCTTCACTAGATTCAATAGAGAAGTTGGGAGCAGAAGTTCTAACAAACAGGCCCAAAGTTAGCTTGATGGGCCGAATTCTGCACACACACACACACACTTTGGTCTCTGGTTGGTTGGACTACACACCATAGTTATTAGACTTAGACCACTTAGCAGTTGAACTGGAAAATTAGGACCCTGAAGCACGCCGAGCTGGTCACACTCACAAGACCGAAGAAGATGGGATTGACCTAGAAAAAATCTGGTCGACCCGACCGTTTTTTCATTTATCAGGTTGGTCTGGCTGGTTTGCATCGACCCAATTGGGTTTTGTCCGTGAGGCCAAAAGACAAAATTACCTTCAAATGAAAGAACTTTTCAAAAGAAAAATGATGGAGATGCTTGTCTTTTGAGGGCTACTAGGGTTTTAGTGGTTATTTGCCTACAGATTTATTAGCTAGAACAATGTATACAAAATTTTAGGCTATTGTAATTTCACCACGTTCTTGCTTGATTTTATCTTAACGACATATGCATGACTTTATTGCTTAGTGATCATGGACCTCATGGTTGTTTCTACGAGCATCATAGGCTACTTGTTATTTGTCATTCACTTTCTTTAATTTCTATTGCTATTATTGCATTGTTGATTTTTTCTATTTTTAAGATATATATATATATATAATTTAATTTAAAAAAATATATAGTCCGATCAATGACCCAATGGTTCAGCCACCGGGTGACTGACCAGGGATCTCGGCCGGGTCCATGGCCGGTCGGGTCTAGCACTGCTACACACCATACTTTTCAGTCGCACACGGCAGAGAGAGAGACGACCGCCGGCAGTCTCCAATCCCCAATCCTATAGAGGCACTAGCACTGCGCTGTCTTCTCTTCCCCCAGTCGAGCCCAAGAATCGTCGACTCAGTTGATTGATTTGCGATTTCTCGTCCGTTCCGGGTGAGGAAGCTCCCTCCCTCCTGCCCTAGTTTTCTCAATTTGATGTAGAAAATTTGGAGCCATCACCGTTGGGAAGCGAATGCTATCCCTGCTGCTGGCTAAACTACTGAACTAGTGTTGCTGTTCTCCCTGTTTCCATTAATTCGCGTGGGTCTCCTCTCCTGCTATCTGTTCTGTAAAAAACGGGATTTTCTTAAGCTGCTGCTGCTTCTTCTTGTTCTTCTTTTGTGGAAGGATAGGGGAAACCATACTATTTCATGGCTGTTAGCTGCAACGCTAGAGCAGCCGTACTCTTTCCGGAATTAATTTGATAAGGTCTGATTGATTAGTTCTGAGCTGTTTGTCCTGATTAGTTTTATTAGGTTTTATTGCGTTGAATTGGGGGCTCACTGGTTACATACCCTTGCTTTGATCCAGATATCTTTAGAGATTTAGCTTGTCTGTGGGATTGATAATGCAATTTTAATCTAGAAGATGTCGATGAGGAAAGCTGAGTGGACTCTGGGAAATAATTTGGGAAATGGCCGTTCCAATTGTGTGGTTGGTGTGATGCTGTGGTCTCTTTCTTGTAGGATCAATCAAATTAAACGTTTAGTTAGATTCAGTTTGATCATTTATTTACTTTATTTGTTACCTTTTATTTCTATAGATGCTTATCCAATTAGATCCAATCTCCATGATCCCTTCTCATAGCCATCTGGTTTAGTATATGCTGCATAAGCACATTAGGTTTTCTTCATTCACTGCGTAATAACTGGAGCAACCGCTTGCTTTCCTTTGGCAGGTTCACATCTGGGCAAAACTTTTTTAATGTGCTCAACAATTTATATAATGAGCACCTGATCCAGCAATTCAACAGGGACTTCTGTCATCTGCAACAGGTTGAATTCCCATTTGTTCGTTTCGCTGGCCCGCTGCTGACACATTGCAGTGTGTCGAATTTACCAGTACAGGATACCATGTCTGACAATCAAAGACAATTTAGCAACTATGCACTCCTTGCCAGCCAACCAGATGTTCAATGCCTAGTTTGCGCAAGGCCTTTTACTTTGGATACTGAGGTGGCTGATAGCTTCGAAGCTTTAGCCATATGCAGGGATTGCAAGACGATTGTGCTTAATGACAATGAAAGAGATGTAACAACCAGCGCTTATCAGCAGAGAGGACGAAGAAGGGGGAGGTCCAGGGCTGCAAGTCCTGAATCCATTGAGGATGCATTCTCACAGCAGTTCTCCCAGTTGATCAACTTAGCTAGACAAGGTCATGAAGCAGATATTGATTCTCCGACAGTTGTGCGGCAGCAGGCATCTTATAATTCTACACCAAACCAATCCCAAAGATGGCGTGCTTCAGATGATGAGAGTGATGGTCTCAATTATGTTGATTCCGTGTTCAGTGAAATCGAATCAAACATCAGTTTTGGTGACTATGGTGGGGACTCAGATGCTTCTCTAGATCAACATAGCATGATGGGAAGAGAGATTGTCATTCAACTTGACAACGAGAGTTACATGAACACAGATACAGATATTGATCCCATGGATGCTGGAATATATCAGTGGGATTCAGATGACCAAGATGATGTGCATTTGGGAGAGTCTGATTTCAGTGAAGCAGTTGACACCATGCAGCAGCACCAGCAGCAATCACGTGAAATTGGCCCAATTGAATTGAGCGGGCAGGAATCTGAAGATGGTGTATGGACTTGGAGGGTGACTGTAAGTCAAACAACAAACGTGACCAACTTGATGGCAGATGTGGAAGGACCAGAAATCAGGAGGACACCTTTTGTTGGGAATCCTGGTGATTATGTTGATGCAAGACAGTTTGAGATGCTTCTTGAGCAATTTGCTGAGGACAACAATTCCAGAAGAGGAGCTCCACCTGCAGCGACATCTTTCATTGACAACCTTCCCTCTGTGGTTATCTCCACAAGCCATGAGACAAATGGTAGTGTGATCTGCCCAGTCTGCAAAGACCCAATGCCTATAAGAGCTAAAGCAAAACAGCTACCATGCATGCATCTATACCATTCATCATGCATCTTGCCGTGGCTTAGTTCTAGGAATACATGTCCAGTTTGCCGATATGAGCTTCCTACAGATGACCCAGAATATGAGAGGTCCAAGCAAGCTACAACCAATGAAAGAGACGTCCATGGGGTGGAGCACACGCATTTGATGGAAATTGTTGAAGAAATTTCTGATGAACCAGAGGTTGAAGGAACTCATTACACGACTAGTGGTACAGTGGAAGACGCTAATACAAGTGAAGATGCTGTCCATGTTGCAGAGCAGCCAAACAGAGCATGGGGGCGCAGTAGATGGTTGTTTATTGCAGCTGCTCCAGTTGTAAGCCTTGTCAGTTTAGCTCTAGTTTTATGCTTTACAAACCCGGCTAGCAGTGGTAGAAGGCAACAGTTCCGTAGATCCCAGAGTGTCACTGCGACGCATGTAGACTCAAAAAGAAGTTGGTGGTCCATGTTCTAGATATCCAGTACATACATGCTTATACCAAATTTACTGTGTGATGGCACGTGATTGTTGACAGTGCACTGTCTGTAGAAAGTTTGATTTGAAGTTTTAAACATTGTCATCGCTGAGGTGATCCATCGAGTTGCTCTCGTAACTGTTCAAACACCTATTTTCCCCACCACTTTGCTCAGTTCAGGAAAGCTTGTATTGATACCTGCTGTAGTTCAATTGCCATGTGTGATTGGATGTCCTATGCTTCCTTCTGCTGTAACGGTAATTAAATCTCCGCTTCAAAGTTCAATCAATGCCTTAATAATCTGCAGTTGAACAATCAACTTGCCTCCAGTTTGCCTTCTGTTAAAAATTTACCCAGTGTCCAGTGGTGAGGTAATTCTTCTCCTATTCTTTGAAGTTCGTGTATTAGTTTTTCTTGTTTTTTTTTTCTCCTGAAGTGGAGCTCTTGCCTAGCTAAACTAGCCTCTTGCAGCATGCCTGCTGCAGAGTGTATATGTTATGTGGTGGCTTGTACTTTTTCATGAGGTAAACCACTGAAGGGACAATATTTTGCAAGCAGAAAGGCAGAAACCAACATGCTACAAGCCTACTGGTGAATAGACGCCACCATGCATTGATCGATCAACTAAGGCTGCCTTTTTGCTGTGATCTTGTGGATCCCTCCCAGGATCTGAAAGCGATGTAAAAACTAAGAAATCAATAGATCGGGAAAAAGGACAAACAATCGTTCATATATTTAAACAAGTATAGACGTAGATAGGAGCTCAGCACTAAATATTTTGAACTTACACACTATATACACACTGATTCTCATGTATATTTGACATAAGACTGTCATTTGTTTCCTCCCCTCTCATGGAGAAACTACTTGCGGTAATTCAATTTCTTTTGATCATACTTCTTGGCTTAACTCTTGTGTACTTATATGACACCCTATGGCTAAGGCTGGAGAAGATAAGGAAGAAGCTGAGGAGGCAAGGCATAATGGGCCCCAAGCCTACTTTGCTCTATGGCAACACCCATGATATGAACATACGATTCCTCTCTCTCTCTCTCTCTCACACACACACACACACACACAAATGGAACTAGTCTTCTCATCACTTCAATGGCTGGCGCTGCTACCTCCGGTCTTCCTTTGTGTCCTCTTCTCCTACTTGTACACCATCATATGGCTAAGGCCAGATAGGCTCAGGCAGAAACTGAGGAGCCAAGGGGAGAGGGGTCCCAAGCCTTCTTTCCTCTTTGGAAACATACCAGAGATGAGGAGAATCCAGCAGCTGTCCACGTATGATCAAGAACTGGAAGCAGGGTCTAGTGGTCCGTTCTCCTCAAATTTTGTGGCCACTCTATTCCCTTACTTCCTCCACTGGAGCAGAGCTTATGGTATGCTAAAAAAAAAACCTGTACTTAATAGTATCAGCAAGGAAGGAATTGCACTTGAAAGTGTTTGTTATTGAATTTTAGTGTATTTCTTGTTCAATATCACTTTCTGTGGATTTTACTAGGTATAGTGTTTCTTTACTTAATTTTCTGTAACTGGTTGTCGTCCAGTCCATCATTGAGGGTGCTAAAGCTGGTCCCTTCGCTTCATGCACGCCTGAAGATTTCATTGTCGACAACTGCAAGAGCCATGAGACAACCTCGACCAACGCTGCATGGTGTTTGATGCCTCTAGCTTCACACCCTGATTGGCAATCCCGTGCGCGGGTGGAAGTCCTTGACGTTTGTCAGGGGAAACAACGAGACTTTGACGTGCTACGGAAGTTGAAAACGGTATGCTTATCCCTCTCCCTCTCCCTCTCCCTGTTTTTTTTTTAAAAAAAAGGAGAAACTGGTGTGTTCATGAACAAAGATCGATAGCATGTTTGGTCGCAACAGAAGGACCCATTGGTGGTGATCGGTTCGGCTGAAAGCCTCATGGCTTATGGCTGAAAACACTGTAGCTGGCTGAAAAAAGCACTGTAGCTGACAGAGGCTTATTTACCATAAATAAATTTAAAAAAATTTAAAAATAGAAAAAACATATTAGCCCATCACGTATAATGTAAACAAATACGAGGAAAAAAAGAACCGGTAAAAAAACTAAAAAAAAGCCAAAAATTCAGAAAAAGACGAAATTTATGAATAGTGCAAAAATAAGCTGAAGCCAGAAGCTGAAGCCATATTGATGAGGGCCAACTGAGTAAAGCTTTGGTAACTGCTAGCCGGCATAGCTTTTTGCTGACTTTGTGCGCGCCTCCTGCGAACCTAATCATGCTTGTGCAGCTAACAATGGTGATCCAGGAGACCCTCTGCCTCTATCCGCCGGCCTCTTCCAGCACACGGGAAGCTCTGAGTGACATACAGCTTGGCGACATCGCCTTAACCATGGATCATGAGCTCAAGGTTGTGCTGTCAAACTATGTGCATTGCCCTGCGTTCGGATTGACCATCACCGCCGTTGGATCAAAAAGGTGTTTTCCATCCAAATGCTTTGGGTACCTGGAAACGGCAGGAGTTTGCATGTAGACACAAAATGGACTCACAAGTCAGTGGTGGTAATAAAAAGTGAGACAGGACGTGATGTGCACATGGTACGTTTTATTTTTCTGATTTCGCGGGAGGAAGCTGCACGCGCGCGTAGATTTGCCCGCCAATATTTTCCACCATTCTTCACTCCAACCCACTCCTATTTCCATTTTCTCATGTACACATACGAGCAGCACATGTGCCCTCTGTATTGTGTATACCTCAGGGATACATTCACAAATTGTACATAACATACGGTGTCCTTCGGAAAAGTTGTTATTTTATTTAGTTTCTTCCCGGCGGCGGGAGGGAAGGCTCCTTGCTCGCTGCTTTTGGTGCCCCAGCCCAACCCAATCTCATCTGAGGTAACCTTCCATGGCTTTTTGTATCTGCATCTTTCACCGTGATTAGCTCGAATTCTTCCTATCTGTTCATGTAGATCTTAGTGTTCAAAATAGCTTTTAGGTGACTTTTGGTGTGTTTTTTGGCCTTAAAGATGGGATCTTTCTGCCTTCTCGGAAAAGTCTCTCTGTTCGGGCAGGTGGCTAGGTATCATGTGCAATAGAGGTCGTCGAATCTCAATCAAACCAGCTCCAGGGGAGGGGGGGGGGGGTATTTTCACCCCTTGATGTTATACGCTTGTTTTTTGGCTTAAAGATGGGATCTTTGCGCTTTTCTTGAATGAATATGATATCCGTTTGTGCATCTCTGGCGATGTCGTTACAGTTTGTAGATTTTCCCTGTCGAGATATGAGGCTGATAAGGGTTTTGTTGTCCCTAAAATGGATCTGTTGAGATTTTTCTAGGGTTAACTACAGGGAAGCTTTTTGAGATTTTGCAACTTGCTTGCAGACTTTGGTTCTGTGAGATTCATTGTTTGTAGTTGGTGCCGTACTTAAGAAAATAAGTTTTGTGGCATAAATCATATTGTTTACTTTCTGAAATATTGGGTTACCAAAACCCCTATCTGGGATACTACAAATGCATGCTGCGAAATGTCTTCCCACCTATGCACATGTAGTACGGGTATCTAGAATCTGCATTCTGGAATGTATCTGGGGCATAGCTGCATATAGGAAATTCTTTTTTTTCTTGAGACAATGGGATATGGTAGTTAAAAAGCGTTCTGTTGCAACTGTATCTTCTGATGCTGTTGTTGGTTTAAATATTAGGTTATCTCTCTCACACACACTTTAGGGTTGCCTTGCATGATTTTCTAGAATACTGTTACCTGGTTAGCAGTTGTGTCACCTGGCCAGCAGTTTTTATATAGCTAATGCTTAATGTTGAGTTTGAAATATCAAATATACAACTTAGTAGTAGGACCATTTTGTACTCTTTTTTGGGTTTTTAGCAATGGTAATAATTTTTTTGTTATTCCCTGAATAGTTTATGGTATTTACTTTTCTATCATCAATTTTGTTGCAGGTTTTAATCTTGCAAGTTGCGCACTGATAAATCTTAAAGATTAGTGGGGTTGACGGAGGAAATTGTTGTCCTTCTAAACTTTGTTGTTAACATCCATATCATGGGGGTTGAATCCACATTACTCTCAACAGGTCATACAGTGGATAAGAATGAGATGGAAACTTCACAAGCTGTGAACTGTGATTTAACAGTTGTCGAAGAGGTGGAAAAGAGTGTGAGTGAAGAAGTTCTTCTGCATGTTCCCTTCGAAAATAAGGAAGATGTAGAATCCCTTGGTACAGTTTGTCATCTTGAAAATAACAAGGTCGATGTTGCTGAGGCCATCACTCCACCAGAAGGGGATAAGCTTGAATTGTCTGTCTCTAGCGAGGTTGCAGATGAAAGTCTTCCATCAGGTTGTCAGACGCCACGAGAAAGCATCTTTGATCCTTTTGCTCCAGGACCAGAGGAGGCGGCCTGTGCACCAAAGAAGAAGGTGATCAGGGGAAAAGAATTTCCTTCCCGCAGGCAGCTAAAATTTGATTCTGGTGACTACCCAGTTAAAAGATTAAGTAATGAATTTGATGCTTTTGAGGAGGAGGATCGATTTCTCCAACGGATCGCCAAGATGTTTCTTGATCTGATTATCTTAAATCAAGAACTGGAGGCAACTGGAAATGATCTGATTGCTGCTAGTCCACCTGAAAGCTGTAAAACCCCTGTTTCAAAGCCTCTACTTACTGGCATTGCAGACACCTGCCCAGACGCTCCTTTGAGGCCATCTCTTAAAGTGGTAAAGCTCAGCCCAAGCATTTGTCGAAAGCTTGACTTTGGTTCAGTAAGTCCAAAATCTTTATTTGTTAAAGGAAGTGAGGAATGAACCTGTTCCTCTTGTTTGACGAGTACTGAGCTGTGTATTTTTGGAACTGAATAATGCATCCTGAAGATCTGCCTTGGGAACATGATTTTAGTGCAGTTGTTGGCTGTTTATCTCGCAACAGCGTGTCTCAGTTATCTGTCAATATGGAAACTTTGCTCACTCTGAACCTGTAGGGCTATTAGTGATGTTAAAGAAGTAGCAAGCAGTTTAAGTTATACATGTAAGCTATGTTAGTTTTCCTTTTAGCTAGCCTAGACTTAGTGCCCAAACTTACACCAGTATATGTGTTTTGTGGTCTCTGACCTAGTGTTTTGTACGTCTTAAAAATAGTTGCGCTGTCTGCTTGAACTATTCCAGTTAATTCGGTTTTATCATTGTTACTTCCTTTTGTCTGTCTCCTTTACATGCTTAATTTATTGGAGTGGTATCATATTCTTTTTTTCATCACTGAGAATTGAGATATGATCTGCTTGAATGATAGTATTATGTCTTGGAAAGAGCGAAAGAGGAGTCAAATCTTGATTGATAATGCGTGGCTGTTGCATATGTACTACGTGTGTTCTATCCTTGATGCAACAATATGCAACTGAAATGATGCAAGAGCAAATTTGTGCGTAATTAGTTTGACTAGTAAGATGTCCGTGTTTTGTAATAAGGTTTTAAAAGGTGATACATATATTCAAACGTGACTCAAATTATACAATGAACATTAAGAAGAGCGCATCAAGAGTGAGATCGGTGTGGTCGGATCTGCCGTTGCTAAGATTGCCGCTTTGGATCTGCCCTCCCTAACCTTGTTGCCTTCGTAGTTCCTCACCTCCGGTGATATACACCTTGTCCGAGTTAGTGTGCCCCGTCTCCCTGTTCGTCGTCTGTGCCGATGTACTCCACATTCTGGTTGTTGACCTCAACCATGTATATTTCCATTCCGTTATTGTTCTCTGTGGTGTACACCAATGCCTCGTCATTCGCACCGGTGTGCTCCTCTTCTTCGCCATCGAGTACCACTCCGTCTCTCTCTTCTTCACTGTCCTAGTGTAGTAGCAGCATGACAGTGCACGGGGGAAGGAGTAGAGGAGGCTTCAATGGGCTAAGGCTGAGGGACCAAAGGGGTTGGCCGCAGCATCATTTTTTTATGGCCGTTGGATTGAGATCTAGTGGCTAGAATCAGTTAAGGGAAGATGTTACCCTAGATGTAAATAAAAAACGCATCCGACCTCTCCACTCCTACCCAACACCACCTCCTCTCCCTCGTCTCCCCTCGCCTCATGGCGGAACAGCTCGCTGACACCATAGCCTCGAAGACATTTTTGGGAGCAAGAACCATCCTTTTGACAGCATCCGTGGTATCGGACGGTGGCACATTTCTGGAATTGGATGGCATGATTGGCAGCATGGCGTGGGACAAGGAGGTGGGCTAGATGACGTAGCCTTGGGAGCAGGCGGTGGGGCGGGCGACGAGGAGCTCAGGGTTGCCGACGCAGGGGACAAAGTGGGAGGAGGGCACGGGGCGTAGGGCCTAGGCGAGCCACTAAAACAAAGCCGGGGGAGTTTCTGGCCTCCCACCTATGCCACATCATCTTTCTTATAAAAAAAGGTTCCTGTATTTTCTGAAATCGCATAAAGGTCTTCGGTTCCTGCAAAAAGGTCCCTATCAGGTTTTTTTTCTGAAAACCCCCTCCACTTCACCGAAATTGCACCCCATAGTTTTCCAAAATTACATATGGATCCTCGTTTAGTTACGTACAGGTGCTTACAGGTCCTCGGTTTTTTTTGTGAAAAAGCTCTTTGGTTTTTCCGAAATTACGCATGTGCCCTCGATTTTTTAAAAAACTTCCCACAAATTGTCGTCTCTTTTACTTCCGTTCACACGGTAGCTAGCGCGGCGTGCCGCCGTGCTTACGCTGCTAATTGAAACCAAGCTAGGTCAGAACTGAAGCTAGCACACATTTTTTAGTCTCTTTTTTTGGCTTCCACAAACCGCTTTTCTACAGTAACTATCTTTTAAATAAAGCGTTTTTTTAAGACGGGCAGACGGCACATATAAATTGATTGTAGTATACACTGTAACAACTTCATTTATATCAGTCAAAACCGTACACAGATTTCTTATATTCTATATTTTCTCTTATAAACAATCAAAATCATAAACTATATCGAAATAAAACAGCCCATTCACCATACCTAGAGTCTGCCCGAACCGTACTAGTAGTAGGAAGAGAGAACATTAGGTATCCTTACCTGTCTGTCTCCCTCTCTCATTACACAAGTTGTCCTTGCTTCATTCTTCAATCAAGGGCCTCTGAATCGCATCATGCGTGACACACCTTCCAAGACTTTTGGCTGCGGTAAACTAATCCCTTGTTACCTCATCTTCTTCTCCGTACCGTGCAAGCATACGACCACATTTCCATGACTAACAAATTTGTGGTATAATTCCATTATGGATACCTAATGGAAACGCATGTGGTATGCGTTTCATTTATTAACAAGCGAGGAGATACAATTATGGTTTGCGGATACGAAAAAGGGGAGCCGATAAAACAGCAATACAGTAGAGGAGCGACTAACAAGGGGAAAACGACTGATTAGAGAAAGAAACACTAAGCCCAAAACAGGTTGCAGTAGAGAGCATCCAGTTTGGATTTGGCGGCTGATGACCGGGCGAAAAATTCATGCTTTATGCGATGGACAGTCTCGTCAATGTTTAGTTTTTTCTTGATCATGCCACAGTCTGTCCCGCACCTTCCAAATCATCCAAACTAGTAGAATTATTAAGGAACCTATTCCTTCACGCTTGGAGTTGGGCATCAACTCTCGAATAGCCTTCTATCGCTCCTGTAATGCCTGTTTGGTGAAAGAGTAGGAACTGCAGAGTAACAGCCAAGTGAATTGCGATGCAACAGTTACTTTGCCACCGGACAAAAGATGCAACTGGGAGGCAGGGGCAGGCGAGCGAGCCTGTTTCTAGACTCGCGACCTGCAGGTACGATGTGTGTATGATCGAGTATGCATGTTAATCGTGGAAGGCAGCAAAGAAGTGCACGAAGCTATCCCAAAAGCGCAGCCCAGCCATCCAGATCCAGCCAGCAAACCTGGATATCAAAGCCATTCGGAAGAGTCAATTGCAGTCTTTTGGGGAAGGATACCGCTTCGTGGGTTCCTGTGGGCAACATCCTACGGCCAGGACTACCCAAGGTCTGAGAATGAGATATCAACGGTCTACATTAGTGCCATTAGTGTAGTCTTAAGCATCTTTATCTGTTTACTTGCAATAGTATTTACTTGTGCTAATCTGGGTGTAATGGTTGTAATTAGCTTAAGCATGCTGTTGGCCTTTGTACCCATATGAATACTCTATCTCCAGAGGAAAGGATATGCTGTTTGCCGATATCTTCTTTAGTTGTTAGCTGTAGCGTAGCTTTTAGCTGTAGTGTAACTTTCCCCTTTGCTCCCGTTCCTCCCCTATCTCCAGATCTCCTGCGGTGAATCCTCCCTGGAATCGCTGCTTGCAACTTGGGGATGTGACACAAAAGCAACGCAGGGGAAAACTATATGATTTCATCGTCATCATCGTTCATCAAGGGCCAAGCCAGCCAGGAATTAATTCAGCAAATTAAATGGTTCTCAGGCGTCTCCATCTCTGCTTTATATTCTAGCAGATCTATACTGAAAATGAATGCTAGCTAGAGTGATCAAGCGCGCGGAAAAAGTGATCGAGATCATGCATGCGTCTCTAATAAGACGTAATTCGTTGAGCAGAATTGCGGTATATGCATAATTCTTAATTTAATTCCAGGAATAATAATAATAGTCCAACCATGATAAACATGGCATAGAAACATATTAACATATGAATCATTTAAGTTTCTAGAAAAGAAACATATACTCAACAAAATTGTCATATAGGAGTTCAAAAGTAGCATGGCATCAAGTATACATGTGAATTTAAATGCTAATTTCATTAAGAACTTAACATATATGACCAGATTAAGCATATGTTCAACAAATTGAATTATTTTTAGTGCTCTCAGATGGCTAGTTGCACAAGATTTAATCTTGGTCATCTCCGCCATGACAAAAGGCGAGAGAGAGGTGGGGTAGGAAGAGTCTGCGGCGGCCAGCAGCGTCGAAGGGGCGGAGGCCGGTGGCGGCTCGGCGGATCTACTGCTCGCCGTGCGGCGGCAAGATCCGGTGGGAGTGAAGGAGAGGTCGGCGTTGGAGAGCGGAGCCGTCGTTGGTTTGGGCACGAGGATGGTGTGGCGGTGGCGCTGGGTGGGCAGAGCAATGGACGGAGTGGGTGGGCGCGCTGGAGCGCGTGGAGGAGGCCGGTCGGCGTTGATCACCGACGACTTCCGCTTTCCGCGCCTCCGTGCCCACCATCAAGTTCTTCCTCGAGAAGGGCGCCAGGGTCATCCTGGCCAGCCATCTGGGCCACCCAAAAGTGGTGAGGAAGTAGAGATATTGGCTGCTGCTTTGCAAGATGGCAATGTTCTACTCCTAGAGAATGTCAGATTCTACAAGGAGGAAGAAAAGAATGATCCTGAGTTTGCTTAGAAGCTTGCATCTGTTGCTGACCTTTGTGTAAATGATGCTTTTGGCACAGCACACAGAGCTCATGCTTCAACAGAGGGGGTCTCCAAGTTTTTGAAGCCTGCTGTTGCTGGCTTCCTCATGCAGAAGGAACTTGACTACCTTAGTCGGAGCTGTTGCCAACCCAAAGAAGCCATTTGCTGCCATTGTTGGTGTTTGAGTCTCTGCTGGCGAAGGTTGATATCCTCATCCTTGGTGGTGGTATGATCTTCACATTTTACAAAGCCCAGGGATATGCTGTTGGAAAATCTCTTGTGGAGGAAGAAAAACTTGAACTTGCAACTTCACTTATGGAAAAGGCGAAGGCAAAGGGTGTTTCTCTCTTGCTTCCCACTGATGTTGTCATAGCTGACAAGTTTGCGGCAGATGCTGATAGCAAGATTGTTCCTGCCACTTCTATCTCCGATGATTGGATGGGTCTCGATGGCTTTGTTTTGGCCTTGAGGCAGGTAGAACCCTGGTGTGATGGTGGCGGTCTTTTTTGTGTGTGTGTAGTGCATGGGTTGCTGTGGAGGTGCTGGCGAAAGCCGTGCCGGTGTTCCTACCGGTCTCGACAACTATGACGCCTTTGGACGCCATTTTCCTTCCTGAAGGGTTGTCATGGCACTCCATAACCCTCATGTACTCTTTTCTCCAGGTGAAAGCCTTGTCTCAATGAGGCGGGCGGCGTCGGCGATCATCGCTTCTTTGGAGACGTCGCCTCGGAGGTTTCTTCACGCAAAGTAGACCGGAGTTTGGGTGGTTCAGTTGGAGGAGGTTAGGGGATTGGTGGAAAGCAAGGACGAAGAAGTGCTGAAGCTTAGTCTTTCTAGCTTTTTCATAGTCCTTAAGCGCTCTTTCTTGCTGTTGTGTACTTCTCAATGTTGAGACTTTGAGCCTAAGAGCTCGTGTATCTTTTGGCTGTGTATATCCCAAGTGGATATAGAGGCCGGATATTATATCCTTTATCTAAAAAAACTCAATCTTGATTATATATGGCAGTTATAGATTAGATCTTGAGCAAATTAAATCTTGCTACTGCCAAGAATCTACAGATCAAGAAAACTGCTCACTGGACAGTGCAAAAGTTTTCTAGAAATCAATCTTCTATGCACTCACAGAGAGTACTATTGATTCAATAGATTAATAGCTTTCGGCACAGACTGGAAATGAGTAAAACTCACCACTGCCCAAACAGAGAATGTCAAATGGGTAGCAAGTTCAAAGATCAGTAGAAGTAAACTAGCAGACTTAGCTAAAGCTCAAGGTCAATCTACCATCACATCCATATATAATCTTAGCAATATGTCATTTCATCACAGAGCAATTAATTCACAAGAATATCTATGCAATTTTCTGCTAAAGAGGCTTCACAGATATATGAAATATATCACCAGATTGCAAAGAAGTAACAAACAGATTACTCACAGCAGTGGTAATACTCAAAATCACCGTGAAGAAATCAAAAGGGGCAAGGCACGCTTACGATGCCGACCCAGAAATCAAAAGGGGCAAGGCATGCGGTTGTATGTACATACGGTATTGATTTTCTAAAGTCTTCTTGAAAAAGCGCCAATTTCGGTTACGAAAGGGCAAAAGTTCACCAAATGTCACATTAACACAACTGGCTCAGGATTGAAAAGACATTAATTCTGGATGAGCATAGAAATTCTGGCAGCCATCTTTCTGTGGGGCATGCTGGAATTGATCTATCTGCCTTGAATTTCTTTGCCACCTAGCAAGTCTATCTATCACCGTGTCAATGGAGATTTCTAACTTACGATCAAATCAAAGCTGAAAAAGCGCACAAAATTACAAATATATTTCCAAAAGGAAGCCGCTTGGTCAGCAAAAGTAGTGCGTACATGGTGCATATATACATACATTAGCAACACGGATGACTATATATATATAGAGAGAGTTCTATATTTTTGAAAGTACGTATTTTTATTTCTAATATACTCTTTTAATATATATATATATAACTGAGATCACCATTGCGCGCGTTGCATGCATGTGATGTGCTGTTGAAAACAACATCCATGTGTGCCAATGTCGATGGCCTACCTGGCTAGTAATACAATGTGATGCCACACGGATCTAGCTAGTTTGGATTTGCTTGGAACATATTCCGTAGATAATAAAATGTGCCGCATGATTGGACGTTGATCCAATATATAAAGAATCAGATTTATTTCTAAAATGATTCTGGCCACCTTACAAATATACGACACCTAACGGAAAGGAGTGGTAAAAATAGAGTCTCTAACGGAGAAGAAATCGAATCAGAATTAGATATATATGTCTGCCGTTATCACGTCTGATACACTTTGGTGTTTGCACTGCTCGGCACTACGTCTAACGTAGTGTCAATCATGGACATGATGACGAATTTGGACCACATTTTAACAATCTTCACCTTGGGATGAATTCACTCATGTAACTGAAAATCAAAATCTCCTCAAAATAAGTCTTCATCAATTAAACTTGTACCTCGAAATTCTATCGGACTAATCTCAACAAGAAAGATTGGAACAATCGTATTCAAATGCTTCTCGCGAAGCAAACTTGGGCAAACCACTAGCATGTCCAAACACAGAGCTATCAACAAAGCAGACAAATAAATTTAGATCTTTAACAACTTATAACCCCAGCAAAACCTGAGTCTGTACAACTAATCTCCTAAAACAAATGTTTAATCGTCAAATGGCATAAGCAAAAATATCACCTATAGCGCTAGATAGATAGCGAAGAACTCATATAATAGAACATGATATGTTCCACATGGAACACAAAACTCAATAAACAACGCTTAATGAAAGAGTAACTTGCATGTGTGACCATCACGCACGCCAAACTACCTATTGTAAAAGTAAATGAAATCCATGATATGGTTGGAACTACTCCTTAAATCTATCTGAATGAAAAAAAACTCATGTATCGTTAATGGAATATCGAGCTATGACAACTAGAAAATGTAGTATCGACGCAAAAAATAAACTCCTTTTTACACTTAAAATCATTCATCTTGAACTAAAATTAGAGCAAAACATTCACTTTTAAATAGCAAAACTCCGAAGAATATCACGATAGCTACTATCAGCGTGTTATCAAATTCTTGAGAATTAATGTTGCCAAATCCTCCACGACGATCACGCAAGTGATCCAAATTGCAACATATCCAACGGTGAATAAAACATCAAAGTCAGTTGTCTCTTCGAACTAACATTGGTTTTTTTAAAGTCTCCTTGAACAAGTGTAGCACAAATTAACTCATTATGTTGAAAGACTATAACTCCACCTTAGACTTTACATGTATGGATCTTGCCATAGTAACTCTAATAGACGACGGATCGTCGAAGAATCGCCAATGATTAATCCCACATGGATGCTGCCGATAATATGCATAAACGACCTAAATTGCATTGAACTCCACCTTCAACAAAAAAAATGTAGAGCTGATAAACAATTTCTTGATGGAAGATAACGATTGACTGAATCAAAATATCATCGACATAGATGGCATAGTACGATACCAAGGTATGGTGCGGGGTGGCATGAGTAATGGTGATGGTGATCCTGACGCTGAAACAGTTATCGAGATAAAGCGTGGGTCGACGTTCAATATAAAGTCGAGTCGCGGAACCTTGAGTGCCGTGATGGCTGCCCCACCATTTTTGAAATAAGTACCTTGAGTAACAAACAGATTACTCACAAAATGTCCTCAAAATAAGTCTTTATCAATTGAACTTGCTCCTCTCGAGAGCAACAGATTGGATGTTGAACTCGGAGCTTTGATACTACTTGTTATAAAACGTACTACTTGTGGGAAAATTATGGACTCACGAAGATAGAATTCACTATATGAAGAGAATTATAAGCACGAAAAACTTCAGTTTATCTAAACCATACGATTACAAGTGTATATATATAGGCTAGGAAACAAAAGTCTCTAATATAGAAGGAAGCCAAATCATAGTCGGATACGTCTGTCGTTGTCACGTCTAACACGGCTCGACGTATATACCGCTTGGCGTTATGTCTAGCGTAGACATGATGATGAGTCATTCTGAATTTCTTGCCGTGTTCATGCCGATTATTCTTTTTAACTGCCTGTAGGATCGTCGTGTTCTCATGACAACATTGCTGCACCACATCTAAAACATTGCCTATTGTATCTCTCATTTTCACCCTACAAGGATCCTGACAATTAATGCAAACACAGAGTACAATGATGCATCGTCGCTATCAGCTATCGAATCGAAACCAAGGTTAGAACTCACATTTTTCTCCATACCATACTACTAGCAAGAGAGAATATTAGGTATCCTTACCCCTCTGTCTCATGTTATCCTTGCTTCGTTCTCTCTTCAAGCGTCTGAATCACATCACCCATGACACACATTCCAAGACTTTCGGGCTTTGGCCACGGTGTGGAATGAAAAGCTAGCATCCTAAGCCCCGCTCGATTGGACTAAAAAATAGTGATATATGATTAAAATTGTATTGTAGCTGGCTGAAATTATACTGTAGCTGAAGGTGATTTATTTAACGTAATTAAATTTAAAAATAAAAAAATGTTAGATCATCACAAACAATGCAAACGAATACGAGAAAAAAGAACCAGCAAAAAAGCTCAAAAAAGCCAAAAATTTAGAAAAAGATGAAATTTATAAATAGTGAAAAATAAAGCAAAAATCTAAAAATTCAAGTTAAAATAAGCAGGACCCTAATCTCTTGCTATTTCTTTTGATCTCTACCATACATATGACCGTCCAGATTTCCAAGACTGGTTTCCATGGGTTTAAAGAGACAGGACAAGATAGGATGAAGAACAAGTCTGTGCCTAGACTTTCGAGTTTCGACCTGCTGGTGCAATGTATCATGCATGCTTACTGTGGATCGCAGCGAAAAGTGCATGGGATGATCCTAAAAGAGAACCAATACATCCAACCAGCAAAAGCAGCCACGGGAATGTTGGACCAGACAAGGAAAGAAATACACGTGAGTAAAGAGAGAACAAGCAAAAATACAAGAAAAACTTCTTTTTCAGTAATACACACCTTTTCTCCTTCCTCTTCTCTTTAATCTGTTTTCTCATACACTCTCGAGCTCTATAGATTGACATGGCTTAAATAAACTTCACGCACATACACGATTACACCACCTATGCACGCACTCACTATTGCTACAGACTCTGACAACCACTACTTATGATTCGGTTTTTCCAGCCTCAACTACCACACCACCTGTCCACGCCGCTCAGCCGCCTGTCCACACCGCATAGTATGCTAACAACTGCTACAGTGACCGACAACTGCTACAGTGGCAGCCACCTACCCACACCGCGCAGTATGCTGACGATTGCTACAGTGACCGACAACTGCTACAGTGACCAGCCGCCTCCCATGCCGCTCAGTCGCCTACCCACACCGCTCAGTGTGCTGACGACTGCTACAGAGACTGACCGCACGACCACTACCACTGGCTTAGAGTCCTCCGAGCACAGCACTTCGACCACATAGATCCGCCACGCTTCGAGTCCTTCTTTGACCATGGTGTTTCGACCACACCTCACGACCATGGCTGCTCGGACACGGTTTCTCAATCACATCTTGTCAACCACTTCACCAATCACGGCTTGTTGACCAACGTCCACGGCTTCCATTCGACCACTTCACCATGCAACTACGACTTATTGACGATAGTTCTTCGACCGTATTTCCGACCACACACGTATGTATCTCTGCTTATATTCCAGTGCATAGGAAATTAGGAGATAGTGATCAAGTAGAACAAGTGATCTATCATGCATCTAATAAGACTTGATAATAATGGTGAGCCCACCCACAGTATTGTGTTGACTGTTGATCATAATGAATAGGTATTTGTATTTTTGCGAGATAAGCGTTAATCGTAGATGGAAAGAATTAATCTAAAATGGTGTATGAAGTGTAAGGTTTCAACGCCTATATGTCATCCCATTAATCTATACCTGGTTTCTAATCATGCTCAACTGAAGAGGAGAGGACAAGATGACTTGGCCCACAAAAGTGCCAAAGAATTCTCGAACAAGATCGCCAATTTCGGCTGCAAAAGTTCACCAAATGTCAGACGAACGGCGGCGCATGCTGGCCTGAAAATGACACTCCGGATGAGCATAGAAATTCAGGCGGCCATCTTTCTGTACCATGCTGGATTCTGTTTCTGCCTCAAATTTCTTTACCAAGTCTAGCTAGCCTCTTTCGTGGACAAGATCGACCTAGTAGCTAGGAATGTGTGCCTGTTGGATGATACAACTCGATCGGCAAGCACGACATACCAGCTAGTAGCTGTGCATTTCGTTGTCGACGTCTCTCGCTATCTTCTCTGTGTGTGCAGCAGCTAGCTAGCTAGCTTGTTGGTATATAATCCATCATTCCCTGCCCCGGTTATCTGCAGCGCCACTGGATGACATTCTCAAGACTTTTTCGGGTTCGCATGCAAATGGATGGAACAATGGAAGCTGCCGAAGAATTCCAGCTGAAAATTCCATTGACAAGCCGCCTCCTCGGTGTTTGATGGAGTACTCCGATCTGTGAAATTGCCGCCAAGTCAAACGCTGAAAAAGTGCAAGAAAATAGTTCCAAAAGGCACCCCTTCGGTCAGCAAAAGTTACACATGGAGAACAATGTAACGCCCCCGACTTTTGGGAACAGGGACGTCGTACGGCCCGCAACAGCCCAGGAGTTCTGTTGCGGCTTAACAATGTATCATGCCTGCTCACGAACAATTAAAAGAAGTTAATTTAAGTGAAATAAGACCTAAAGGCCAATTTTAACAATAATACGGGCGTCCAAGCCCAAAACTTAACTTACATACAGAAGAGCCGAAGAAAACTCCACAGGAACACTTGAGTGCAGTCGTAACCTTAACACGAAATCTTGATTTGCTTTCTTTTCTCCTGATATCTGTTGGGGGGAAATTGTGCAAGCCTGAGTACTCCAACCCCGTACTCAGCAAATCACATGTGGAAAATAATATATAACTATATGCCAGGATTATCAAGGGATGGGAGTATAGTTGTTTTATTAAGAGGTGGATGCAATTTTATTTGCAAACAAAGAAAAATTTAAAACAATTGCTCCTTAAGATCAGGGGGTTTTCTGTTATCAGATAAAATCTCATCATTACTCAAATTAACAACACCAGAAACACTACTTATGCCTTGTTGTTGGAATCACCCAATTAACACAGCTTCATTAACCGGAAGCACGGCGTATTCGAATACCATTTATTTCACTCTGCAGAGCTGCCCTACTTTATCCACAAGATTTCTTAATTCCACGTCTGATATTAAGAAAACAAAGTTTTTCGCTGCTCAATTCTTTATATAGCCTCTACCTAGTAGGCCTCCCAGTAAGCTCAGGCTACCCCTGACTTACCTTAGCCTACTATTGTGCGGCACACATAACACATGATCGAATCGGTCAGATTGATCAAAATAAAATAACCAATTTCCATACGACCCTTCTTACCCCTTCCGTATGGACTCGCACTTTGCCTCCAAACTGCTTTTGTAGAGGTTCAATCGAATTTGAGCAGCTACTAGACCAGGGTTGACGTATCAACACTTGTGGTTGGGCGATCACTGTGTCTTTTACTTAGCACAAGGTTCTTGTCCTTATAGTTTTCCGAGGTCCGCAACGTCCACTCTAGGGTAAAGCGGTGGGAGAAGATCGCTACACGATTCCCCACAACACCCTTACCCTAACTGTGCACACCGGCACCTCCGCTCTAGGGCACGCTCACCCTAGATCGGGTTTTTCCAAATCTACTAGCTCACGGTTCAAACCTTAATAGTGTACATGTTGAAGGGTAAAGCGAGGGGCGAAATTCGCCGTACGGTTTCGCGCAACACCTTTACCCCACCCTACACACCAACATTACCGGCCTAGGGTACGGCATCCCATACTACCCTACCCTAAGTCCGGGGTTTTTCAAACTAACTGGCCAACGGCCAAAGTCGCTTAGTAGTGTAAACTGTGGAATGAAATAATATATGAGTAGTTGTACAATATTTCAATAATTACTAAGGTTGTCAAGGTGAATATGGACATCAAGGTAAACAGGGCTTTTATCAGTGGTAGGACTTATCTAAATAACATGTCATTCTAAACATTTATTTTAAGCAAATATCATTTCACAACTATCAATAATGAAAATACATTAAATAAATAATGTAAATTCATCGGATTCAATATGATCAAAAACATTTGACTTGCCTTCTTTCTGTTGCTTTTGATCTTCTTGACCAGCTTTAAATGTTTTTGCTGCCCTTCTGCTGAACAACTCGCTTGGTCCCGTCACTAGCGTAGAAAACGAGATCAAATAAGTTCTTGCTTTGCGAGATGCAAGCTGGGAACAAAATGCAATTAAACATAAGAAAGAGTATAAAGAAATGGATTGGGTTGGGAGGTCGAGGTTCAACGATACTTGATGGGCTGACATGGCTAAACTGGATTAGACAAATTTAAGACGATCGAATAGATAATATATGTGGTAGGCCAATTTTTGGAAATAAAAGATAGATATTTAAAAATGGATGGTTGATCTTTGAATAGGATGGATTTGGGTTTTATCGGGATTTACTTTGACAACACGGAGGAATTGAATTTATTTGGAAATACATATGGTGAAAGGGTAAATTGAATTAATAAAATTTTGAATTTATAAGACTTGAATTTATAAAATTTTGAATTTGAAGAAATGGAGATCAAATTTAAATTCAGGGCACTTCACTGGACAAATTGATGTATTTTGGTATTTTTGGTATTTTTGGATTTTTCTGGATTTTTAATATATGTGAACAGTGTCAAGGCCGACCCGGTTGAACAGTAGACCCGGCTGGATTTTTCTACCGCGCGACTCAACGGCCGGTTGGCCCACGGCCGAATCGCGCGCACGGCCAACAGGCCGCGGCCTGCGGCCCACGCGGGCGCGGGCGCAGCCCAGTGCGGGCGTGCACATCCGCCCGATGGGTGACACGCTGCCGGCGCCAACGGGCCCGATCTCGCGAGCGTGGCTGTTGGATGGGAGTGCGATCCCAATTGAACGGCTGTGGTTTAAACCGACGTGGACGGCTGGATGAGGTAGACACGGACGCTCACGATATGGCCACGTCGCTCCCGGGAGTCGTCTTCAACCTCCGGACGGTTCCCGGGGCGGCAAAACAGAGCCCGCCATTTATGGCGAAGCGGCGGCGTCCAGTCACCCGGAGTGGAATGGGTTTCACAAAGAGGACTTCATGAATTTGGGAATCCATTTTAGCACTTGGGGAGGTAAGTGGGAGGGAGATGATGGCTAGCGGCGGCCGAAGAGGTGATGGTCTCCATAGTGGCTCTAAAGGATTCCGGTTGGGTTTTGGCCGATTGAGCTGTGCTTTCACCATCTAGAGGACTTAGGGAACATGCTGGAAGTGGCGGTTAAACTCGGGAGTGGCTCAGGTGGCCTAGCCATGGTGAGGTCCTTGGGACCCAAGGCGAGCTTCGTTGCCCAAGCAATAGGCTAATGCTACTGTCCATCCGAGTGCAAGAACGATGGGAGCTCAATCGTCTGGGGAAGGAGGTGCGGGGAAGTGCCTGGAGATGTTGCACTGTGACCAATCGGGTTTATATGGGGTGTAGGGCGGTTTCTACAGTGAGGCGATTTCGGTCACGATTTTCTCACGCGAATGGAGAGGGGGAATGAACTAAATCTTCCCAAAGATTGTGTGAGAGGGAGGTGGCGGGAGAGGGTGCGTCTCCCCTGTGAGTTGGGGTAGGTTCTTTGAATCTTGTCCTTGAGTGGTGAGAGAGGGAGAGGGATTTGCTGCGGCGGAGGGAGCAGGCGCGAGAGAAAGAGGTGGCGCACTGCCAAGGGGAAAGAACGGAACGGGGAGGCGGCTGACGAGTGGGGCCGGGGCGCAGGCGTGACGTCAGGTGAGGGAAGCGGCGCTGCAACTTTGCGCAAAAAACGACGATGCGTACGGTGGTGAGCGAGGTAAAGCGGTGGGGAGGCAGCGCGCGAGAGAGAGAGCGCCAGAGGGAAGAAGAAAGCGCATTTGCCAAAATGGGAAAGCGCACTTTCACTAGGATTTGCCAAAAAGGGAAAGAAATCCGAATTTAATCAAAATTCAATAAAATTTCAAAAAGTTCGGGTGTTTCAAACAATTAATTAATACTCGTAGAGATTTCAGTAATTAGGACCGTTCACCATTGCATGTATGTGCTCGATCTTGAACATGTGATGCATATATGCACACCTGCATGCCATGTGGCAGTCTTGGTAGTACAATGCGTGCGATCCCACACGGAGTGAGTTTGGATCGAGTAGGAAGGAACCATGAATTTGCATGCACTCCTCACTGGCACTTCTTCGTTACTTCCTTTCTTCCTGAAAGAAAGGTGATTAAAACGTGATTGGTCGGTTGGTGCACTTAACGACTGCACTGCGAGAGATGCGCAACTATTTCAAATACAATGCCAGATGTGAGACAGTCAACGGCACAACGTGCTTTTGCAACCATTTGAAGAAAAAAACAATCTCCAGTCAGGCCAGCAGTAGCTCAAAGTAGAAAAGAATCATAAATATAATATCACTGTCATTGAACCATATCACTGTCAAAGCGATTAAGCAACGAAGGCTGCAACACGCACGTACGTACAAACCTCAACGGCAAAATTCATAAGCGTGGCTGCATATAAAATGAAAATCCCCTGAACTGTTACTTAAAACAAGTACGAAAATTTGCCGAGTAGAAAGAAGAGAAGTTGATTTGTGGCGCTGATGGATAGGATCTGATCATTATGACTGATTTTATAGATGGGTGTTGGTGTTGCAAGCTTGATCTGTTAGACAAAGGCACACGAGAAGAAATCTTCAGAATTCAGACGCTGGCTGCTAAGCTGTAGAGGAAGATCAGTTTGGAATTCAGAATTCAGACAGAAATCTTCAGAAAGTAGCGTCAGATCGGTTCACTTGAGATGAAGATCGTCTTGGCTGCTCCAAACATTACGAAACCAATCAGCATCAGAAGCGAAAATTAAATTGAAGGTAACAGAGACAGAGAGCACCATTTAGTATCACTAAGAGATTCCATTCATGTACAAACTCGTGTAGTTATTATGTATTCACCATTCCTACAACTCTAAAGCAGCAGCTTCTCGTCTCTTCTCCTCTGTAATCTGTATTCCTTCTTCATCGGGGAACAAAAATGTGGACCACCCCCAATGAAAACCTGCGCACCCCCAATTCTACTCTGACGAGGGCAAGGCTGGCTGCATCGATCATATTTTCGTAGCTAACTAAGCAGATCAATGGAAACGAAAGCAAAAGGCAAGAACGAAGCAAGTAGCTAGCTAGCGAGATGCAAGCAGGAACTCTTGCAACACGTAACAAAGTTGTTTTGGTTTCAGTCAGTCGCACGCATGCTCCTCCATTGTTTTGTTAGGCTGCAGCTGCAGCTCCATTCTCCTGAGAACTCATAGTCCCTGCTCCGTGAGCTGCAGCTCCATTCTCCAGAGAACTCATAGTCCCTGCTCCGTGGTCTGCACGTCAGTCAAACTGCGCTGACGCTGACAGGTGGAGACTCTGAATTTTGAATCTTTTTTTTATTCAGCCTTATTGTGCCACTTTAATTTTAAAATTGAACGGTACAATACGAAAAATTACAAATCTAGTTTCTGGTCAAACACAGAAGTGACATGTGATTCCTGCCGCATCACCGAGCGCGGAAGCAAGCTCCCACTCCCCTCCTCCGTTCTGCGGTTGCATGCTAGCAAGCAATGCATTGGTGATTAGTGCATGCATGGCTGATGTGCTCCCGCAGAATGGGGCGTGGGAGCTCGCTGTTTGCTTCTGTGTTTGGGTGTTGTGGTAGAAGCCAAGCGTCACGCAGGTTCTTCTGTGTTTGGTCGAAGGCTGGATTTGTAATTTTGTATCGTATAGGATTAATTTTAAAATTAAGGTGACACAACGGGGTTAAATAAAAAACAATTCCTGAATTTCCTCATGATTTTTTCTTGCTCTGCAGATCCATGTATGTACAGTGTAGCAACTATGCTGACCAGCTCCTCGGCAGCAGCGAACGCGCCGAGCCGCCGCCTCCGAACATCTCGTCGACGGCGATGACGAGGCCCATGGCCAGCGTTGCGCCCAGGCGGGGTTCCGCCACCAGCCAGAACACATCGTCCCCCACCGACTCCTTCCGCCGCACCTCCGCCACCGCGTCCCCGCGCGCGTCGCGCACCGCGCAGCTCCGCCGGCCGTACGACCCCTCCACCACGTAGTCCTCGGGCAACGCCAGGGAGGAGAGGGGCGTGACGTTCGCCAGCAACTTGGAGGCGCGGAGGCTGACGTGGCGGCGGACGGAGAGGAGCGGCTTGGCGGCGCCGTCGCCGTCGCCGTCGTAGATCACCCAGTGCTCCGCCAGGCTCAGCTTCTGTAAGCAAGCGTATGATTTAGAGAAAAAGGCCCCTCTTTTGATAATCAAGAAGGATTAATTAATGATTCTTAGCAAGGAGATGGAATAACTAGGAAATTAAATGAATCCGACCTTGCGGCGTACGGTGAGTAGCGGCTTTCCGGCGACGTCCATGAGGACGACCTCGGCGCGCCTGCCGGAGCCGTAGCAGTCGACGCGGAAGGCGAGGTTACCCTTGGCGTCGAAGACGGTGAAGCCGTCGCAGTTGAAGAGCAACGACTTGCGCCACACCGTCAGCACCGTGGATTCGTCGGCCGACGACGAGGGCTGAGGGCACGCCGCGGCGCCGACCGGCTCTTGCACGGCGGCGTTGGGATGAACCTTGGGCATCGCTCCTTCTCCTCTGTTAATTCCTTTCCCTAGCTCGGCGGCGCGCGAAGAAGAAGAAGAAGAAGAAGAAGAAGAAGAAGAAGAAGAAGAAGAAGAAGAAGAAGAAGAAGAAGAAGAAGAAGAAGAAGAAGAAGAAGATGGAAGTGGCGCGTGTGTAATTTGTTGTTGCGTTTGGAGATTGGAATTGTAAGCGGATCGGAGGTGGAGAAGAGGGTGGGGGGGAGACGCGAGGAATTTATAGTGCCGCAGCTTGGTGCGGTGGCTGGCGGGCGCAGACGAGACGGCGAGGAATTTGTAGTGAACGCGCGATTGGGAGACCTGACCAGGGTGGAGTGACCTGCTTGCTGACCTCACCGGAAGTTCCTACCGGTTTTTGGTTGGACGGGGGAACTAGCCTACCTAGATGCACGAATCAGGATTTATCACCTTCACCGCGTCGGTGGAAGAACTCATTCTTCAGCTAGCTAGCCACACCGACATTAATTCACTTTGTAGGGCTGAAGAGATCATAAGTTCCCTATTCTCAATTATATGAAATGGGCGAAGAAGAAAAGAAAGCTTGTGATCATGGAATGGCCGGGCAAGTAAAGTTGTTGCCTCCAAAAGCAAGGGTCGTCAAACATTAATTTTTAGCGGATTTGACACTGTTAGTTTAACAGTATACTTATCATATTTACAAAAATGTCACTTTTACCGTCCGGTGGACGGGCGGCAGGTGATTAAGCCGACTTAATTACCAGCCCTATTTTTTTTGCTTAGTGTTTATTTGATTTTTTTAAAAATATATCAAATAAGCTTAAAAAATTACAAAAAGTTATATACAGTCTCCCGACACAACGTACTTGATAATAAAATTTTTGAGTAATTTTATCCATTGTGAATGTTGCTCAAAAATTCATACAATTTCGATATTTGTACGAGTTCTAATATATAGTAAATGAGCTCCAAAAATTACAAAATTTTATTTGTAGCCTTCTAATACAGTCATAGTTATTATATATTTTTTGGGAATTATATATAGTCCAAATTTTTCACATTTATTTGGATTAATTTAATCATGAATTTAACGACGTCAGACCACCGGGGTTGTCAAGCCTCATTTTGCTCGGCTTTTTCTTGGATTTATCCTTGTGGGTGACTGATCTATGATCTTCATAGTTTCTCATAGCTATTGAAGTGAAGATGCTTACTTTCTCATCGAAAAAAATTTGAAAAAGTTTTTAATCATGTCGGCTCCTATTCACCTCCCTCTAGTCACTGTTTTTGGTCCTATAGCTATCATATGTGAACTAATGTTCATTTCTTTGTGTTTTTACACGTCGCTCACAAGGGCATGGAGACATGAGAAAATGAGTGTCCATGTCGTGTGTGCTGTTGGAGACTTGAGAAAAAAAAAAGCCCACTGAAATGTATGAGAACTAGTATGTGAGATAATCATGTGCTTCACTTGTATGAATGGAAGACTAGTTAGCTCCCAATGTATTTGCTGGAAAATATTCATGTCTCATCTCCGGAGATATAAATATCAAATATCTTTATGTGGGTTTGCAAATGCATGCTATAGACTAATCAAGTGGGAAATATGCGTATTTTGTTTTATGGATTAGCTCTAATGGTGCGACTTTATTGTATTGTATTGTTTTTAATTTTCTTTTTCCTGACGGTGTGCCACCTCGATGGAAAAATAACACATACCCTGACGGGACTAACCTACAGGAATAATTTTTGTGACAGTTTTTCCTGATGGCTAGTTGTCACGGATATTCCTACTAAAACCTGACATTGGAGCAATTTCCTTGTTGGTGTTCGTTAGGGAATGCCGTCGAAAATAATTTTTCTTCGGTTAACCGTCATGCAATTTCTTTTTTTTTTGCCGTGCTCATTGTCATGGTTATTTCCTGACGCTTCCCCAACAGCAAAAAAAATTCCGATGGTAATCCGTATTTTTCTGACGGTTTTTCCCCGTAGCGAAAGATATGCTGTGTGGTAGTGACAGAAAGGCTATACAACCATTGGGGAACTGGCCAATGCTCACCGAGGAAGGAAAAAAGTTGAGATGGGAACAAATTCTGTTTTGTATTTATCATAAATGGAAAAGGAATCTAAATTAATTTCTAGATGAGGTATACTTTGATGTCATCACTGTTGTGATTATATACAAAACAGTAGATAATAGTGCTATGGAGATGCCACAAAGGGACTACCAGGAGCCTAAGACACAGTAGGGAGCAGTATAAAGTGTATGCACAATGCTTCTCTTATTACTTTCACCTTTTCTTACAAATAAAACCTGTCCCCCCTTTATGGCGCTCTAAGGGTCATATTTATAGTCATGGAGAACCTATTTATTCAAATGCCCCTTATGGTCTATAATAGTGAGGGCAAACACATCCTTTCCTTGGCATAATCATATTGGGTTTGTCACGTAATTGCACACGTAATGGGTTTTTGACGTAGTGAGCCGATCTACTAGGTTGTGTTCAGTTGGGGTTTTTAGTGGCTATTGACTTTTTTTTCACTGTAAACTGGTTTATTTTGCACTGTAGCAGCTGATAGCTTTTTTATGGAAATTAAATTTGAAAAATAGAAAAAACATATTATCCTATTACGGATAATACAAAGGAACACAGAAAAAACAAAACACCTAAAAAAGCTAAAAAGACAGAAAAATAAAATTAAGAAATAATAAATTAAAAATCAAAAGTTAGAAATTGAAACTGAAACGAGTGTTAAGGTGGGTCACTCCCTCAACAATCACATTTTTGGGGAAGTAGTATCCAACTCTGGATTGTTGATGCTATAGCTAGGTGTGGGCGTGTGGTGCACATTATGGACGAGATTTTAGGTGCCGTCTTCACTATCCCTCGTAAAATTTACTTTATGGACTGCAGTAAGACATGAAAATGTACCTTATTAATGCCTACTGAAATCACTGAAATCGTCATAAAGGATGATAATTTGAGATAAGCTACTATAGATAGGAAGAGAAATCAAATACGTAGCCAGGGGAGTCAACAAAAGAATAACAATGTGTTCAAGGTGGCAGTGCCCTTTCGCTGGAGTTTCCTTCTGATCTTCCCTTTACTTTGTGGTAAACTGATTCTGCCTTTAGCTAAGATAGATCAGCCCATCATGCATGCACCAACAACTTTCTGAGTTGTACGAATTAACATATAAACCTATCCAAATATATTTTGATGGTATCATATAGTCTATTAATTCCTGTTTGCTTCATTCCATAATTGCGGTAGTGTAGCTGTATCCATTGGATCCGCACAGGTGACATGACATGGATATCTGTAATGAAAACAAGGATATGAGTTGCAAAATTGCGATGGATGATGATCAGAAGCTACGCTAGCTAGTCCCAGACTCCCAGGTGAAGCTTAACGTTTTTTTTAGGAAAAATAATTTAGCTGATAAAGTTTGGCGGTACTTTGGCTGACGCCTACCAACAGGAAGACATGGGGGCATGCATTGCTGTCTTGCTGATAGACAAAAAGGTAACTCAATCCTACAGTTCCATGATTGGTGCTGTCCTGCTAATTCTACCACTTTCTTTTCATGTATATGGATAGACTCTTTTAAGCTGTAATTAATTGTTTAAAGTTTTATATTCTAGTTGTTTATAAGAGAGTACGAAGAGAGAGATATTTATGTATAATTTTATCTGATATAAATAAAGTTATAAGTATAAAAGAACTCACCCATAGAAGTATGTCTTAGCTTATCCAGTAGATAAAATAGTTGAATAATAAAGCAATCTGCCGTAGAAAAGCGTCTTTGCTCAGCTGATAGCTCAACATTATTGCGGACCTATATGCTAACAAGCTATATGCGAGATCGTTTTCTTACTGTTTATTCTACATGATTTTAAAAACTATATTATAGTATGACATGTAGTTGAGTATATCCTATTATTTATATTGTGACATACGTCCATGCCAGCACGCTACTCTGCACTTATTCTAGCTTTTGGTATCTGATTTCTACTTTTCAGAAACTAAAAGTTCTTGGAACGTGTTAGCTTTTTAACGTGATTTTTTAATCTATTTTTCCTTTATCCTTTACATTGTCCGTGAGATACAACGGTGTTTTTTCTTTACTTTTTACTAATTAAATAATTTAGAAAAGCTAACAGCACTACCATATCATTTCGGTCAAAAATTATATGAAAAAACTGAATTGAACAGGCCTATATGTAACTGATAACCGTGCATTTATCCTTACCATGCCACCACACACTTATGGTCGTTATATGTAAAATAACAAATTAAAAATATCGCCTTCGCTTTTAGGAATATAAGTTTGTAATTGTATAAGATCTACCGGGACTCGCCTGTCACCTGCTACGCATGTGACCAATCAGATAATGTCTACATAAATCTGATCATGTTGTGTGTTGTACAATGTGGATCTAGTGCTTGTACAATCTGTATATCTATCTAGAATATTATATTGCAAATGATTCTAGATGCTGTTTCTGAAGATAGTGGAGAACAAGTACTCATCAGGTTGCTCCGGCATATACTAGCAAGTTAATCTGATTCAGATAAAATTATTCAAGGATATATATCCTGGGGACATTCTGGACTAACAAATACTCATCAGGTTGCTCTGTTGAGACTGCTGTCACTCACTGCAGATGCTTCTTGGTGAGGCTGCTCAGGCTTTGTTGATGAGGAGCCTCCATCAGAGTTCTTGTGAACAAACTGCTTCATTGGATAGCCATTCCTGGACATGAAATCCTGATCACACAGAAGTGAATTGTTAAATTTGTTGTTCGTAGCTCTACAGTCAGTGATCCAGAATCCCACTATGTTGAAATTGTACTTACATTGTTGGGCATGGAATGGACTGAATGGATTATCATTGTCCAAAGGCATTACTCAAGCTCCACAAACATTTTTCTTCGTCCTATTTTTAATTTTGAGACGTTTTCAGGACAAACTGCATGTACAATATTAGATCGGATGAATTGACAATAATGAACCGAAGAAGGTAAAGTACACATAAAATTTTATAACACCTTGAATTTGGTTTATTCACTATCTGCATGCAATGATTAGAAAGTATGTTAAACAAACAACCAAACACAGTTCGATGAGCAGTCAAAAATGACAGAAACATAGAATAAATCAAAGAAACATTGCAAGGCTTGAACCATGTCATTAACAAATAGTAATCCTGTCATCTTTATGATGGCTTAATCCTAGCTATACCTGCTCTAGGATAAGAAGCAGAGCTTTAGTGGCATCATCTGCCGAGCTAATCCAAAAGTAAAGTAATCATTGTGTACGACAAGACATGTAGACATCAGTCCATGCATTGCGTGTATATGTAGCGCATGCGCTTAGTTTTCTTGTGTGCAGTGCATGATGAGACCGCCATCGCCTCGATCGTCAACTAACTCAGAGGAGACATGTCCCTCGACCTTTTTTTTACTTAGATTTTATAGAATTTATGCTGTTCAACTTTTCAATTTTTTAAAAGTTTAATCATTAATAAATTTAAATTATAATTATATCATTAGATTTATCATTAAAAATAATATTATTAGTATATCTTAGTGTAAAATTATAAAAAGTAACGATTAAAATTGTATTTCGAAGACTCTAAAAAATCAAAAAATATTAAGAAAAAAGGAATGCAGTACACTGCACTTCGCTAGCTCCTGTATAAATATAAAGTACATATCTGTTCCGAAGTTGATACAGGCCAATATATAAAAGAGGACGTATACTAAGTTGTAGTTAACATCGATGCAGCGATCGATCCTTGATATTCTTTCTGCTGGAACCTGGAGATGGAGATGGATGGATTGTGCATGCTTTATCTTATCACCTCAACAAGAGTGCGTGCGTCTAATACCACTTGCTGCACACTCACTACTAGCTCCATAAACAAACAGACCAGGCCAAATAAAAATACAAAGTTTCATGTTACTCCCCTCTTTTCTACGCACATGCATGCATATATATGCTTCTTCCATGCTTATCTCAAGAGTAAACATGACATGAACTAAGGAGTATCTCATCTCCACAAGTCCGCATGCCGCGTGCAGCACCACGTACGCTGCTGCTGCAAACATATGTAGGCGATCGAAAGCATGAGTTGGTCTGCCTCATGTCAAGCAGTGGCTACCAAACAAACACAAAAGTTTTGCAGGAGATTTATTTGCACGGGGAGATGTCCCCTGGCCAGACTGCAACCGGAAACAAAGAGCTGCCCAATCTTGGCATTGTCTACATCTGACAGTGATACTAGCAGATCACTGGTAAGCAGCAAAACTATCCTGCGCACTGTTCCTCACAACAAAGCAAACAGACACAGCATATCCATCCAATTGCATCAACTGTTCTTCCTCGTTTCCCGGTTAGCACACACAGTATTCTGCACGCATGAATGCATGCACCAAAGCGAAGCGAAAGGTATCAGGAATTGCTCTGCCTGCTTGCTTGCTTGTCCAAGCTATGTAGGAGCTGGTGAATGTGGACATTCAGCAGACATGCATGCGTCCATGTAACTTTGGCAGGGAGCAGCCAATGCTGTCACTGCTGCATTCGCACAGTCCAAACAACGCCGACGTGGGAAGCTGTTGGCACGAAGACCAGGATCACACACACTTACTTTGTCGACGCACGCTATCACAGGAGGAAGAACGCGGAACAGAGTTTTTGGTGTCGCGCTACTGCTTGCGACGCTTTTTTTTTTTTTGCGTTTCTCTTCTTTTATTCTCCCATTCAAATAGAAATGCTTACAATGCTATATGAGTCTGTTCTTTTTAGCTGAAACTTATAGTTTTTGGCTGCGGCTTGTGGCTTTTGGGCTGTTCGTGCGAGAGATTACAGAATAATAAAAACTCACGTAGGGTTTTTGCTAATATAAATGAAGTCGGCACAATATGTACTATAATTAACTAGTAGACCCTTTCTTAAAAAAAAATACTCCATTGATATATTTTAACCCTAACTTAACTAGTAGACCCTATCTTAACTAGTAGACTCATGTGCGATTTTGGCTAGTATAGCTGAAATTGATATAGTATTTACTATAATTAACTTATAGATATCGTATTGAAAAGATACTTCATTTAAAAGCTAGTTACTATAACGTAAATCATAAATTAGAAGTCGAAATGAACCAGACCAATGACTGATATATAGTTGACTTGATAATGTTATGATAGGTTGGTAATCCACTGCTATTGACTTCACACTTGCCTTGCACTGCTTTGTTAGATCAAATAATAATATAACCCCATGCAAGTAGCTAGTGCGCGTACATGGTGCACGTATGTGTCAAATCCAAGAATCAATGGAAAACCTACGCAGTATGTACTGCTACGGAGATAGCCAGATTATTAAATTGAGCAGCACAAAGTAAGAGTTAAACTACAATTTCATCTACAAGCTAGCTAGTAGAGATGATAACGGGTAAATACCTATCGGGTATTGCCATTCCATACCCGTATCCGCTAAGTGTAAATTTACTCGTCGGGTTATCCGTATCCGCACGCGGGTAGGAAAATTTACCCGTACCTGTACCCGCGCGGGTATTACTACCCGACGGGTAACACGTACCCGCAAGCATAACCGGTTCAACACATAAGAATATCATCAATTTAGACATTCATTAATCATACATGCCAAGCACAAAAGCGTCTAATGATCAAAATTAGTACATCACATAAACATACTTGACATGACCATATCAACATATGACAAACAAATAAACAATCAACAACAAGTAGATAATAAAATTAACATTTGAGTGGGATGTCTAGTTGTCTAATGCGGGTATTTATTACCCTCGGGTAGGCGGGTATGGGTAGTATATACCCACACCCGCACCCACCTACCCGTCGGGTAGAGGATTTCGCCCAATAACGTACCCATGGGTACATAAAATTTTTCATACCCGTCTCTTTATCGGGTAAAACCCGTCGGGTATTCGGGTATCGGGTACCCATTGCCATCTCTACTAGCTAGGCTACTATCCTAATGTGGCATGACATGCAACCTGGTTATTGTCAACTCACCAAACAAACAATGCCATTATGCCAAGTGACGCTTTTTGGTCACAAGTCACAAACGTACTACGTGCTCTTGTGTTGAGCCTTTCTTGCATGCAAGTGGGAGAGGATCGATAACTTGGATCAAACTGCACTACATATGCACACTCTGCAGGGGATTTTCATGGCCCATGCCTTGAGGTGGTGGATGGTGCACCATGCTTCACACAGTATTTAGTTGGGAGCAAAGTCAAACTGCTTTCTTGAGCTTACTTATGGGGGTACTTATCAGGCAGCTCTATCCACTTTTGACAGCAAATCAATTGGAAGGTAAGTACTTTTCAGTTTATAATTTATAACTTCCTTTGAATAAAAAACAAGAAAATTTCTTAACTGTCGGTTCAAAACGACTTATCAGAACAGTTTTTTTTGAAATGATTTATTAGTATTTGGTTCGTTCACATAAACGTTTATACTATTGACAAAACTCATCAGGAACAACCATAAATCTTCAGCATAGCCGGAAAGAATACAAGCTGCACGCATGCATCGCAAGTTTTGGAAATTGGCAGAGCCCACTGGTCCACCTTCACAAACTGGAACCAGATTCTCTTTGACTTTGCGAAGCAGTCACGGTGCTACCATACCATGATCTTGCTTTTGTAGCTATCGGATCAGAAAATAAAGGGCGAAGACGATGTAGCAAGCACTGTAGCTCAGTATTGTAGCATCCAATCTAATCTATACTATTCTTTTTGTATTCCACGGTTAAGAATCTTTTAAAGTCAAAGTGACAGTCACGTTCTCCTTTGACTTTGCTGACTACCGTCAAAATGGGGAATTGTTTCCTTTTGTTACCACTCGGCGTCTTTTTTTATATAAATATGGCTCACAATTTTTTACAGATTTGATCTCCTCTCAAGCGCGGATGAACAGATAGTTGACACGTAGCATCTCATGCGCTCTTCGGGCGCATGAAGTGCACTCCTTGGCCACATGAGGTGCCATGTATCAACCACCGGTTCATCTGTGCTTGGGAAGGAGCTGCATTCGAAAAAAACATGTCTAGGAGGTCATATTTGCAAAAAAAAGGGGCACCAGTAGGGTTGTAAACGAGTCAAGCTCGAGCGTGGTAGAAGCTCGAGCCGAGCTCGAGTTGGGGTCCAACCTGGACTTGGGCTCGAGCTCGACTCGGCCTAAGCTCGAGTAGGCTCGAGCTCGGCTCGTTGAAGCTCAATAACAATTAAAATGATTTATTATGCACTATTTTTCAATAATAAGAAAAATTTAAGTTCGAGCTTGGCTCTAGTAAACCCAATAACAATCAAAATAATTCAAATATACACTAATTTTCAACAATAAGAAAAGCTCGAGCTCGAGTTCGGCTCGAGTAAGCTCGGTAAGAATTAATATATATTATTATTTAAGCTCGAATCGGGGCTTGTGAACTATTCGAGCTCGGCTCGGTGAAGCTCACGAGATCGAGATTAAGCTCGGGTTCGGCTCGTTTAAAGTTCGAACCAAGCTCGAATCGAGCCTAGAATGAGCCGAACTCGAGTAGCCCGCGAGTTTCGAGTTTTTTTAACAGCTCTAGGCACCAGGGTTCGAAGAAAAAAAAAATTCCAAAATGGGCTACGATGGACCTTCAAAAATTTGCAAGTGCGTCCGTGGCTCGTCGTCCTCTCCGGCTCCCTGCTGATGCTTGGGTTCTCCGTCCTGCGCTCGCGTGCTTTCCTCACTCCGCCGCCTCCTCGCAGCCTTCGGCTCTTGCTGCTCCCGCGTGCCATCGCCTCCTCCTCTTCGCCGCCATCACCCTCGGAGATGGACGCGCAGTACAAGTTCGGGCCTTACAGGATCGATGCGAGGGTGGTCTTCCACTCCACGCCCCTCTCCTACGACATGGCCAACCTCCGCCCCCTCCTCCCTCCCTGGTAACCTTATATGCTATTTCCCTTCTCCTTGCACCTTCCATTGATCAATTTCCAGTATCTCTGTATCTGATCTGCTAGCCGCTGCCACTCTGCCATCCCGAGCTCAGTACGATAGTATGGTTGGAGAAATTGCATGATAAATTGGAATCGTGAAAAAAAATGATCTTGCGATGCAAATGTAGTTCATGATAGATAACCCAATCACACTTCAGATTCCCATCACTGACCATAATTTATTTATTTATTTGATCAATTGAGGTTCAGGTGGGCGCTTTTGCCCACCGTTGAGTTCTAAAAAAACAAAGAAAAGAAAAGGAACAAACTTGGTAGGGAACTGACTATTAGTAACCCTGGCTCACATTTTTCCACCTGGAAGGAGGACTTTAAATACATCCCTTCATATGCAATTCTTACGAGTATAAATCATTTGAATTCGCTGTTCGAACAATTCCTGCCCCATTCCATTCATTCACATTTAAATCGTCTATACAAAGCAACTATGTTGATGGACGGAGGGTTTGTTTGATTAACATGTGTATCTAGCTTTGCATTTACGTGCGAGTCTGATCTTGGATCTTCTACTTAAAACATCTTCAATTGGATTCAGATATAGTTCAAAATCGAAGTTTGTTGAGTGCCATTACTCTCTTTGTTATATTTAACAAATTCGTGTGAGTACCATTTCACCAATAATTCCATTCAAGAATTTCTCTAGACAATAACTAGGAGTAGCAGTGGGTGCATTTAGAGTACAAAGATTGATAGTATTGTGCTACTATTGTACCAGTTGGTCGTGTAGTAGCTATTTGTGATCACGACTTTATACATTGCGTATTTGAGCTATTCTGTATTAACCTGTGCCAATCTTACTCTGCAGGTCATATCCTTCATTTTGGCAAAGGTCTTGCTGAGATTTACAGTTAATTGCTAATGGAATATCTGATACCTGGACTCCTGGTTTTGTCAGACTATTATAAACTTTGCTTCTCTTTCGTGTTTACGCTTTATTACAACTATTGAAGAGTGTCCATACACATGCAGTTGAAAACGAAGATTAGAATTTGATAAGTGAAAAATTATACAGTATGTATCGTTTCTCTCTCCTTTTATACTGATCTGCAAATACGCATGGCTATTATAAATCTGAATATCAAGTATGACAAGAGAATTATGCTAGAGTTAGGTATTCATAGAAGTAAATGGTCATAAAAATAGTTGAATCTTCCCTTGTTGGAGTTTGTTTCATACCTGATGGCTTCACGATCAATTGGTCTTCATCTTATCATGAAAATTGTCTTTACTGTTAAATTTCATGCACCAACAATTTCACCCGAAAGCTATGTTGCTAACAAAATGCGGGCAATCTACTCATACTTCAACATTTTACCATTAGTTATAGGCTTATAGCTACTATTGGTATACAAATTTTACTTGAGGTAGTATATGTTGCCCCTTGTTGTCCTGTGGTTCACGGCTTTCATAATTTGAAGTATAAGACATCTCCTTACGGTTTGAAGTTTGATATGTTGAGAGATCATATACATCATTTTTCCTTGACGATACATACATGTCCTTGTGTGTCCCAAGTGCGAAGTGAAACGTTTTGCTGATCTAAGTTCTGATGAGACTAGTGATTTATGGGTTACTGCAAAGGAAGTTGGTGTACGGCTTGAGCAGTACCACAAAGCTTCTTCGCTTACATTTACGATTCGGGTAAAGTCTATATATCCATGTAATGAATAACTCATGCTTCCAAATTTCGTATAATTCATTCATACAATTTAAAGGGCCATACAGTGTCGATTTTGCTATTGGGATCCAAAACAAAATAGAATAGGCTAAATCACCAAAATTACATTTTACACTGCCATACGAGGCTTGCTAGCTGCTCTTTGCTCTTTTACACTAGTTCCACCTTTGATTACCTTGTTCACATTTACCTTTTGATAATCCATGGACTAAGAAGTAGTTCTTGAATGATTGCTATTTGTACTTATCAGGATGGTCCTCAAGCTGGCCAAACAGTTCCACATGTCCACATCCACGTCATCCCAAGGAAGAAAGGAGATTTTGAAAAAAAAATGATGAAATATATGATGCAGTTTGTGACCTTCTTTGCCATCCAATGGTTTCATATACTATTTTTTCACATAAAGCTTACCATGTTGCTTTGTAACAGATTGACGTGAAAGAGAAAGAATTGAAGGAAAAGCTTGACCTGGACATAGAGAGAAAAGATAGAACCATGGAGGAAATATCTCATGAGGCCAACGAGTACCGTGCTCTTTTCTCCTAGATGTATTTCTAATAAACTTTTCTCTAATTTTCACTTGCTGCTTTCCCAGTAATAAGCTTTATGACTGCTTGTTCTGCATTGTGGCAATGGAGTTATTATTTTCCATTATCCTGGTGGTGTCCAATCTAAATTGATGCAGCTGTTTACTTGTTTGTTATGTAAGTATGGGAAAACAGTTGTTTGTTGGAAGAAATATATTTTTATGTGGAACTGTAGTGAAACTGTGAAAGGGTACCTTTCTTTTTCCTTCTTAAATTAGGCAGACATTAGTTATGGCCTTATGGGTACTGATGGTTTAGTGAGCTCAAGCAGGGCATAAAAACCCATAGATAATCCTTATTCCTTGCAATGCCTGACTTGTTTCTGAGTTTGTAAGGTTCTAAATCTTACAAATTAGGAAAAAGTATTGTGGACAAAGAATTCATTTTATGAGTTACAGAAGATATTGGCTGAATTTTAACAAAATGGTACCTGGAGTTTAGTCATTTCTTGAATGGCTACGCAATAGCCTGCTAGGTATGGAGCAAATGCTATATGATTATGACATGAATGATGAAATCTGTTAATATGAGCTGCGACCATAACTACGGACACCAGCCCTAGTGCCTAACAGCCTAAGGTAATATCTTTGAAGGAAAATTCACTCGTGTCCATGGGAACCCACTTCCCCTATTAGCGATTTCACCATGATGCAGTGTTTGAAAAATACCAAAAAAAATCATGGATGTACTACACATAAAGTTATGTGAACCTGCAAAATTTCGTTTTCAAATTCGTCCCTGGTATCAAGAAACGATAAAGACAAACTTGTCCTTTTGGTTCTTAATACCAAAGATGAATTTGGCCCTATTCTTTTGGGCTGAGGCTGATGGCTTTTGGCTAAGCCTAATAGCTTTTGGCTACGCTTTTTAAGACGGCGGCGAACAATGGAGCCGTTGATGCGGACGACGTATACGCTTTTGAGCTCAGAAAGCCGTTCGGAGAAGCCGCCCTATTTGTTTTGGCTTTCGGAGAAGCCGAACCCAAAAGCCACAAAAAGCAAAAAAGAACGGAGTCTTGAATTTGAAATTTTACAGGTTCACATAACTCTATGTGAACTATATCCATGATTTTTTTTTGTTGGATTTTTGAAACATTGCATCATGTTGAAATGGCTAACGGGACGCTAGTTCCCCTGGACACCATATTCATGTTGTATTTCTAAAATATGGAACACATTTTTTAATTGGGCCAAGCTGTGATGCAAACATGTAAGATTCTGCAGATCTTGTTAAGATTATAGAATATACGAAAAGCTAGGCTTGCATATTGGCAAGACGAATTGATTCATGGCATAAATTGTTTATAAGCATGTTTTTTCCCTTCATTCTTGCAATCAGCCAGCATACCATAAGTTGACCTTACTCGTTAATACAAGACTACTGACTATTTGCGGCAATTTTCTTGACATCATTCCATGCCAATGTCCGCTCTGATATTAACTTCTTGACAACATAAATATGTTAATAATTGACCTGCAAACATCCCATTTTCTAGCTTTATATCCTTTTTTTACTCTTAACGTTTTTGAAAATTTGTGCTGGAGAAACTCTGGATCTCAGTAACGTAAAGATTGTACTGGTTTTGCTTAGTCTTGAATGCCAATACTTGGCCTTGCTTTACACGTCGCAGAAGATAGCTCAAGTGCCTGATTAGATCCAAATGACCTTTTGCTGATTTTGCTCCTGGAATTTGAGCAACTTCGGTCACTTTCATCTTTTGTATTGCGCTTGGTATCACGAGTTTCATTGGATGCCCCTGGTTGGAGGCCATTGACGTGATAGGATACCCTGAACAGAATAATTGTGTATATATGCCCTGGATACGTTTTCAGCTACCTCTGCCAATTGAAAGAAAAATGATTTCATTGGCAAAGTGGCCAGTGTGTGCTTTCGCTATGTTGTAGGGCTGAACTGGGATGTGACTGTTGAACCGGACCGGAGGAGTTGGTATGCCATTTTGTGCCCTTCATTGGTAGGTTGGATACGTTGCCGCTGTACCAGGTAACCAGCACCAAGGAATTTTCTGTTGTAGTCGTGTGTCCTGGCGTACTTGGCATGCCAACAAGCGGTCGCTTGAGTGCAGATGAGATGCTATTGTTTGTTGGGTTGTTGCCATTGCTCGCTGGACTAGAAACACTAAAGAGACGCATTGCAAAAGCGACTGCTTTTCAGGTATGGACTATAGCAGGTGCATCCGTGCATGTCATTTTCTCCTGAATGTCTTCACTGAAATATGTATTCTGAGGTCAAATGATGCGTATTTTGAGCTGAAACAACAGTTTCTGCAGAATTGCCAAAAATCTACCTTACTGATACTCTTCGACTCAGTGTCCTTCTCTCATACTGTCTCTTGCGAACAGTCAAAAGCTAAAAATTTCAGCACAAAACTATAAACCGTAGCCTAAAAGAATAGGCTATATTTGAGAGACCACATGAGAAGGTCCAGATTAATATTGTGATGAACCATTGCAAGTTTCGTAGGGTAATTAAGTGAGTTTGTAAAGATCGCATTTTGTCTGGACTATTTTATAAATTCTTTAGGGAAATCGGTAATACCACCGTTGTGTTAGCGGTCATACCGCAAAACAGTAGTTCTGATTTCTAGTTGGCGGTAGCTAATTTCCAAAAAGGTCCAGTACGAGGTGCGAAGGTGTTGTAGTATCGGTTTGGGGAGCGGTAGTATCGACATATTGCGTGTGATACTACTGATTTTCGCAGAAATTGAGGATTTTGGGAAATTGAGTCATGGGATGGTTTGGGTTCACATAGGTCGATGTATTATTATTACATGAAGCATGTTTTGACTAATGTGGGTCAAGTTGTGAAGAACTTATGCTCGAAAATGATTTTTTTTATCTTTAGATATGTAGGGTCGCTTAGAGTCAACGGCGAGGATCGGTGCTAGGCTCATGGAGGAGCTGAGGCCCAAAACGATCAAGAATGTCGGGTGAGATGGTGAGTTTAAGCATGGCACGAGAAAGGTGGGAAATATTGAAGGCAAGTTCTATAGGATCAAAGATAGCAATCAGAAGGAGGATTGAATGATTGTCGTCGCTTTTTGGTACCTGAAAACAAATCTCAAACCAACAAAAAAATAATCTAACTTACAAACGTGGAATTAGACCGCAAGATGCTCGACCATGTGCATGGGCCCGATGGAGCTTACGACTACTCAGCGTTGCTCTGCAACTGGTTTGTCAACCATGTCTGGGTCAACGAAGGGTATTTTATTAGTTTGGCAAAACTACCTTGGATCAAAACCGCGGCACATGAGTGATGTTTGGGAGAGCAGTTTAGGTCAAGGTGGAGCTTTTTTTGATCAAAACGGATCTAAGCTAAGTATTTAGTGGATACTGGTTTATGCGCTTTGAAAAGCGTGCATAAGTGAACATATGTGAGTAAAACCATGTGTGGGGGGTTACTGGATTTCTCCTACTGTGCTAAGTAGATAGTATCCATTAAGGGTTAGATGTGGCTGGTTAGCCCACCTATAAAAGAGGGTTGGAATGGAGACATGTGGTTAACCATCTATCCCATCTCTCTTGTGCCTTCATGTCTTGAGTTAGGGTTTGAGAGTTGAGTTTCTTCTGTGCTCTTTGTCCTCTAAGATAGAGTGACTATAAAATTTACCTTTTCAAGTAAGCAATTACATCAATTGTTATGCATCTACTTGAGTCTTTCGTATTTTGATTGATGTGCTCTTGTTTCGGTTAGTTTTGATCTCTCATCTTCCCTCCTCTTGATCTTGTTACGCAAAGGATGTGTAAGAGATGAAGATAATTTCTGGGAATCTATCTCCACCATCGGCATTTTGATAGCAAGTTCATGAGAAAACTTGTTTTTGCTTGCCTTTGGCCTCTTCGAGTGATTTCATAATCTGAGGATTTTTGGTTTGATTTCTTTGGTGTTCTAACTTGTTGTGATATATGGGAATACATTTAGACCCATCTTGGTCATCATCTACCTACGAGCAAGTTGTATTCACCAATTTTGGTTTTGGCTCAGTTTTGGTGTACTATTCATTCAAATTGAAAAAGATCTCATCTTTGGCCATGATTTTCATGATTATTTATTAGAATAGGTTTATAATACCTTAGAGAAGATTCTTACAAATTTTTATATTAGTACTGTTTCTGCTGATTTTTCTTGGGATTTCAATGTCTTAGTTCGCCGATTTTTGTGATGGCTTTCTATCCTAATCTTCATAACTTGTTGAAACGAAGGATTGGTGAATATTTGAAAAAAAATAAGACACTATTCACCCCCTTTGTTATCATCGTCGGTCCTACAATATTCTTTTTGCCGAGTAAGTACTAAGTTTATGTTAATCAGAGTGATGCCGCTTACAGGTTTTGTCAGGGCATATGTTGTTTATTAACATTTTGCTTTGCGCAGTTATGCATCCAGCCAACATTTCAAAAGTAGCTTAAATATGAAAAGACTAATGAATACTAGACAGCTATGATTTGTGGTAATATTTGCTGAACTTTGTCCATGTTCTTGATTCTTCTGATATTTTGATATTGACAGTTTTCTCGGTGCACTGAACACAATATGTTCTTTTTGCAGTATATTTCCAATATCTTCTGAGTCCTGACGGGGATTGCGGATCTTAATAGATGAAACAAGCATGGATGGCATAAAGCGAGAACTGGTTTTGCATCGTCTTCAATGTGAACACTCAACTCGCTTTATATTGCCAAAGATAGCTGAAGTCACTGATTAGATCTTAAATCTATTCTATTTCAGATTTCTCTTCTATGATTCGACAAACTATGGCCATTTTTGTCTTTTGCATTGTCCTTGACATGCATGCATAGTACTTGTTCTGATGGTGCTCTTCTAGGTGGAAACCACTAACAAGATACTTCCCTGTAAAAACAATTGGGAACAGCTCAAGAGTTTGTAAGTAGTAGATTAATGGAAGCACATGGGAAAGAAACAAGCATTTCAAGTTGCAAGAGCAAGCAAAAGAGCTATCTATTGGGTTTATTCTTTTTATTCCGATCGTTCCTAGTCAAATTGTGATTGCCTTTTTTTCCCTGAGGATAAGGAGACACCCTCAGGCTTCCCCTGATTTGCATTATGGGATTTCATTATGCGTTGCAATGTCAAATTTTGGTTCAATCTGAAAATACGAAAAGATGACCATGATCTTTTGCTGACAAGTTACACGTTAGGTTCAGTCAATTTACAACTGCAATTAGCAAACTATATTCTCTACTGGCTTCTTCACTTCAGCGACTGCCAGTTGAATTGAAACATCTATTTTAGAAGGTGTCAGATAGATGTTATTCACCATGAACTATGAAGAACACATTAAAGGCATGTATGGTCTCCAGCAGATCCGGTCCAGAACAACAACGAAAGCCATGATCATCGTACAATCTACGTTCGGTTGGACCGTAAGGCTGAACACGTCTTCACCAAGCGTCAGAGACTTAGGTGCTGCTACAGACTTCTTCCTCGTTATCCTTGCCACCTCCTCGCCGTCGTTTTTGCGGATCTTGCAGCTTCTTCTCCTGAAACAGCCCTCAATCCAGAAGCTGGGAGCTTGACCAGTATGATCTGATGTAGCGGAACATCCTGACATGCGCACTTCTGCTTCACGACAGCTTTGCAAAACTGAGCATTTTCTCATCGAGAAGAGTTGCTGTGATCTCGTCCTCTTGCCTTGGCCTTCTTCTGATGGCCTGTAACAATTCCATTGGTCGTGCATGCTGATGATCTGTTACAACAGAAAAAAAAAGAGAACTTTCTCAGTTCTTGCTCCCACTAGTTCTAGTGATTTTTCTTGGTCAGAAACCGATGCTTCTGTCAATCTGTTGTACTAATTGCAACTAGGGAGAAAACTGCTATCAGAAAGGGAAATGAACTAGGGGAGAAACTAACGCTTCTATAGTACTTTTGTATTTTGATTTTTTTTAATTCTGCTCTTCTGTAGCAAACTCTCAAAGAAAATAACCGAGCCTGAAACACGGAAAGCAAAGCATTTTGTCTTTGCTGAGCTCATTTTGTCCGCTAGTTTTTTGGTTTGTGTTTTTTCCCTAGATGTATCATGTATGCTTGTTAATAGAGGTAGTTAATCGCATTTCCCGTAAAAATTGTCGTGGCTCCTGAATCTTTCTGGTGAGCTATCAAATCTTTCTAGTAGCACCAAGACAAATAGACAAGACAAACATGTACTTCCGATTTAGCGAATTATCTTGGGAAACAACGAAAATATTTCAGTCTCGCGGATTCTGCGAACTTACTAACATTTTGGTTGCATTGCATCGCTGGGGGTGTGTATTCTGGAACCTAACATGCACATTCCGCGATCTTAAAAAAACCGTGATATGCGTATTGGAAAATATTGCAACAAGAATGTGATTCTACGATGATGCATGGCGGCCGGAACTTGTTGAATGAGTTCTTCGATTGGTTGTAACGTAACAAGATTAGCGCGCAACACTACAAGGACATCTAAATGTTACTGCATGCATGCTACTGTATCGGAACATGAATTGGATGCAATTAATCTGGAATCGATCGTCACTCACCTGCGGCCTGAGGGCCAGGAGAGGCGAGCCGTGGCCATCCATGAGCAGCAGCTCGCCGGCGAAGAGCTTGCGCCGGCGGGAGTAGTTGTCGACGCGGAAGGCCAGGCGGCCGGCGGCGTCGTAGACGGAGAAGCCGTCGGTGCCCTGGAAGCCCATGCTGGACCTCTTCCACACCGTGTACACCGCCGCCGATGCCGATGCCGCTGCCGCCGAGGCGCCGCCATCTGGAAGACTGATCTCGGAGCTACTAGGGTGTATCCGACACATGATGCCGGCCAGGGTCGATGCGATCGACGAGGCCGTGAGTGTTTCTTGATTGGTGTGTGCGTGTGATGCTCAACTGATCTTATATATACTGATCACTCGGTCACTAGGTAGGCGATTGGCTCGCTGTATCCTACGACGCGCGTGCCTTTCGCTTTGGTTTTGATGTGTGTGCTAGCTAAGTAGAGGTGGTAATTAATTGTGTCCATTTACCCGTATATCTATAGGTAAATATCCTAATGGAGCTGGGTATAAGATATTTTCTTTACCCATGGGTATGGAAATAGGGGGGGCACTCTACCCGTCAGGTAAACGGGCACGGGTATGGGTAGGCTCCACCCGTACCCGCCCCGCCTGTTTACCGCGATATAGATTGACAGGTGGTGCAGTCATAGCAATATCTCTAATTACTATTGATTGTTATAAACTTTTGCGTATCTCTAATTGCTATTGATTGTTATAAATTTTTTTGATAGCTATTATATTTTGTAGCAACAGCTGCTGCTGCTTGATATGTACATGTCATTAGTTCAACCCTCAGATGGTAACTCTCAGTTCGCGGGTAAATGGGTATGCCCACGGGCGACAGGTACGCACGGGTGACGGGAATGGGTGAGATTTTTCACCCGTCGTCCTTCGTGGGTATACCCGTGGGCGTAAATTGGGGTCGCAGGTACGGATATGGACGAGCACTACCCGTACCCGCCGCACCCGATTGCCATCCCTATAGCTGAGCTGTGCTGTGATGTGGCCTCTGATTTTGGTGTACGTGGTTAGTACAAGTTTTTTTTAGCGTGTGAAGCATTTTCCATTCGATGCCAATTTGTTTGATCAAAGTAATGATACAGTGAAATGCACTTGCAAGTTGTAACCTCACTGACGCATCATCTATCCATCTTCCTAAAGGACAGAGATATATTAATTATAGCCTATGGCACTCGTTTGCAGTAGGGTGCATGCCCTCCATTGTTGTTGTGGCCATTGTCTTAACATGCATCCCATTATTTCCCCAATAAGCACGCTGCCCTGAGTGCCCGGTAGAGATGCTAATCCGTAATCACTTGGAATAATCACCCGTGCAATTGTTAAAGCCCAAGATGCCGCAGGAAAAAAAAAAGAACAAAATTTTTATTGTTCTTTTGCGTCGGTGGGTGGGTGAAGTGGAGTTCCTGGGGGGTCACCGTCATGCATGCGTAGCATCGATCGAGTTGTTGCACCAAAACAGCAGTCCAGAACCAGGGGCTTTTATGAGATGCATATATGACTAGAGACATAAAAAAGCCGATAATTTTTGTCCGTTCAACCGATCGAAGGCTCGTGGAATAAATACGGAAGAGCTCAATGGTATCCATACTATTCGTGTTTGATTCCGATTCCGAGAAAAAAAATATAGAATATAATACAAGATGAGTGATATCTATCTGTATGTATTCGCATGTCAAATGATATGAGGAAGTCTATTGTGACTTCACTTAAGAATAAGATAACGTATAGACGTATTATCACATCTAAACAGGTAGAAAATATCGAGTGCTCTTCTTTCGACATCTCGACGATTAGTCTTTTTGTGTTCGCTCTGATTGCACCCTACGATTTAATGCCCTATGTAGATGTGTAAAAGAAACGGATAATTTCCATCTGGTACCATCCGAAGGCTTTTGGAATGGAGAAATGGGTATCCGGTATTATCTGTGTCTAACTTTGAGAAAAAAATATGGAATAAGATACATGACAAGCGATATCAGTTTGTATCCGCTCCTATTGCACCCTATGGCTAACTAGTGACCAAAACTTACTTCATTTCTGTGGTTTTGCATTGGTCTATTGAGTTTGTACCTAGGGGTGGCAATTTCTCCTGCGGGGAATTTCCCCATCGGAGGTGGGGGGCGTTCTCCCCCACAGGGGAATGTGGGCGGGGCCCCACTAGGCTAGCGGGGCGGGATGGGGGTCATCCTCCCCGCGGGGCCTCATAGGGATCCGGTAAAAATAAAAAAATATTTTTAAATTATAGATTATAGTTTTTAATATAGGAGATTGTATTCTTTTCTTATATATTTGATTAAAAACTTGAATCTATATGTTAGAATATATATTTTGAAGCTATATTTTGTAAAAAAAAAAGTGTTCCTAAATAATTATATATTAATAAACAAAGTCATATTATTAATTTTAGAAATATTTTAACTTATTTTTTTAATCCTCCGCGATGATCTCCGTGGGGGTCGGGTCCCCGCAGGGACCGGCGACGGGGGCAAGTCCTCTTGGGAAGCTTAACAGGGCCGAGGGCGGGGCCGGCTAGCGAGGATCGAGGCAGGGCTGGAGGGCCTCTCCGGGAACCCCCGCCCTGTTGCCACTCCTACTTGTACTTCTTGCTTGCTCTTGGAAAACAATAAGTTTCATATACAGCTATGAAAAGCATGTCCTGACAGAGGACAATTTGGCCATGGAAGGATCCTCACCTTGGACCGGAGTGTGATTTGATCGTTGGTCTAAATACCCACTACATTCCATTGAGGTGAACAAAAGGATTCTTTATTTGACAACAACCAGCCCATGCTAGTAATTTACCGACGGTCCATGCTTGTAGCTTACAAAATGAAGCTTCATGACTTCTTCCGTCATGATATTTCCCATCTGCTACCTGCATGTTCCAAATTGAGCAACATGGCATTGATAAATGGTAACACAATTCTCTCTTCCATTTCATATGTGGAGATCGAATATAAGTGCCATCATGTTGTCAATGTCAGCATGTACATACTTGCATCAAACATGTGTCTACATCTGAAACTAGAGTCTGCTAGTCTTCATCATAACTCATGCTAAGTGACAGAAGTTGAGCTCTTAGATCAATTATATATGCATAAACTCCTTAGCCAATAAGAGTTTTCTTATCAATTGACAGTTTAAGTTGTTCTTGGGTAAACTGTTATAATTAGTTTATGGGACTCAATATATTACTCTCACAGTAGAATAGAAGATCGTACGTCGATCTTTCCAACATAATATTACTTAATGAAAAACAGCCGGTCAGATGAAATTAAGATGCTCTGGCATGCATGGGGAAGAGACATGGACTCGTGAAGAAGAAAGTGAGAACAGAATCATCTGATGAATCTTTTGCCAGATTGACACAACAACCCCAAATGCATACATGCCCTGTGTTTATTTCTCAGTCTGGCCAATGGGAAAGAGACAAGGTTCATTGCGGCTCACATTACACTGCACTGCACGCATGATCAATTACTCTAGAGTCTAAGACAACATAAACACCAAACCAAACAATGACAGGATTAGGTTGAACAATTCAGTTGATTAACTAGTCACTTGTGATCCTGCTTTTACACTGCGATCCTAATCATCATCTCCTTAATTTGATTAGTATACTAGCCAAATTAATGGTGGGTTTGGTATTCGATCGATCGCCGCTTAAGCCTCAAATTAGATGATGCAAGTTAAATAATGGAAGGAACGTGTTAATTTGCAAGTTGCAACTTTAACTAATAAGATCATCTTTCATATATAGCAAATTGGGCATAGATTACTGCGTAGATGATGCAAGAACGTGTTGTCTAGGCTTATGACTATTTGGTTGGTATAACTGACCATCCATTAATTCTAGAGGCTATGAAAAGTATGGAAAATTTTAAACCTGTAGGACCGACAATAGTGGCTAGAGGGGGTTGAAAAGTACCGATCGAAATTTCTCCAAACTAATCTTGATCCTTCACTCAAATAACAACAAAGTTACTGAAAATAGAAATAAAAGCCAAAATAGAAGCTAGCAAAACACGAAACCAAAATTCCGAAAGAAAACCAGTGCCACCGGTTAGACATCTCCCTAAAACCGGTCTGATCGGATAAGCAGTGAAATCAGGCATATGAATAGTAAAACTGGTCTTATTGGATGAACAGTGAAATCGGATGTATAAACAGTAATTTTAGCACTGTTTCAAATAAAAAAAACCTTGTAACTTCTGATTCGATAATCCAAATGACTTGAAACTTGGCATGTACCTTTTTTCTAGGATGTTACAAAATTATTCCAATCAATTATCGAGAGAATCGTAGCCAAAGTTGTGACTTTTTTCATTTGAGTGAAGAATGCACCAAAACTGGGCAGAAAAGAGAAATCTCAATCTCTCTTGCTCATAAGTCCTAGATGATCTAGTGTCGAGACCCAAAAATGCAAATCTGGACTCTCTGGGTATTCTACATTAGTCCAGAATCACGCTAGTACATATAGTAAAAACATAAATAAAATATCAATCATAATCACAAATAATTATGAAAGATACAAATATTATTAATTATCAGAGTAGCGACCTTATAGCCAAGCTTATAACTAATAGCTTGAAGGGCTTAAAATGAGTGGTGAAAAATAAAGGTAAATATAGTGGCCATTCGACATGCCCACAAGCAATCGACTGGAAAGCAAAGTCCTAATTCGTGAAGCCGTCGAAGAATCCTTCCTCAAATACCTCTATCTGATACGATTCTTCTTCAACAATTGAGCAACAAAGGATATAGCCATGAGTATACAGAGTACCCAGTAAGTTGTTTATAACAAGATACAATATATAATGATGTAAGGCTAATCAAATGATGACTAGGGGTTATTTTATAGAAAGCAATAATTTAGAGTAAATATAATAAATAGATTGAAATTGCACTTCAAAAACAAGTGATATGTAGATAAGTAAGTCAAAGGAATTGAATAAATCACAAGTGAACTAACCATTCACCTCCCTTCCAGATCCAACCAAGGTTTTATGAAATTCTACCCCTCTTGTGAAATCATCGAGCATTATCCATAATCGAGAACATGGCTATTCTAATAGCTTTACACTCTGCAGAGGTTACATAACTTTACCCATATGATATGACCATTTTGTGGTGTCACTGGTATAACACGCTTTCTTAGGTGTGCTGTCCAAGAAGATCACAACAAAGCTTTTATCATACTCAATCTCAACCCGATCTCACCCATTAAGGTTTTGCTGCCGAGTAGGCTAACCACATAGTCAGAAAAGCCCTCTTTTGCGCAATGTGGGCAATGGTTACAATCACAACCCACATTCATCTCAATGGCTATAGTTTTTTTTCCTTTCAATGAATTAAGCTTTACATGTTCATGATCATAACATAATCTCCAGCAAACTATGATCCCCACTACTTCTATGAACCATAGATGGTTGAAACTAAACAAGCTAAAATATAGTACGAAACTATTTCTCCAAGATCTCCATAGTATTAGTCTCATAATGATGTGACCACGCCACCAACACGTACGACCATAGCGGCCAATATCAAGAATGAACTAAAGGTGAATTCGTTTCTTCAACTTCAACATATTTTAAATGAGAATATGATGCTACCTAATGATGAAAATATATATATTTGTAGCACCACATCACTTTGGAACCAATTGAAGCAAGGGTTCAACTTGGACAGGTTTTGGAATCCAATTCGGCCTCCAGATCAATTCGGATTCAGCTTGACAAGCCAACTTCAAACGGCCATAACTTTTGATTCAGAAGGCTTCTCGGGGACCGTGAGTACTCGTTGGAAAGATCTTGGAGTCTACTTTCAGATGGATCTAGTCTCACCTCCAAACTCCACTCGAGCAGATCAGAAACTGCGAAACAAGCCACGTCACTTTTCCAGTCCGACTCAAAGTGGGCCGAGGGCCTTGTAACTTGGGCTATTTGGGCCGGTACTGTTCACGTGAACAGTACCACGCGCGTGAACAGTAACTAGGAATAGTACCACATCCCTTTTCATTAGATAAGTGTGGCTTCCCCCTCCCCTATTTAAGGAGGCCACACCCCTTTAGTTTTCCTTAGGTTTTGCTTAGATTAATTCTGTCTTGAACAGTTTCGCCGTTCATCAGTTTGTGAGACCCCAACTTTCGAGTGCTAAATCAATACATCTGCAATTCAGTTGTGTTCTTCCTTGTTCTTGCTTGTGTTCTTCGATTCGCAGGCGAGAATTAGCCTTCTTGGCGAGGTCAACCGGGCTGCGCACGGTTGATAACCTGAGGAGACGTGGTGCTGCGATTGCGGGGTTCGGGACGTGTTGTTCGGAAGCCGGATCGATTTGTGTCGCGCCTCCACCAAATCGAACATATCCAGAACCTGTTGGAAGATCGGGACCCCGTTCACATCAGTTGGTATGAGAGCAACGGTTGCCCGTGAGGTAATTCTTGTATCCCTAGTTAGTAGATTGGTTTTTATTTCCTATAGTCCAGAAAAAAAATATTGCCCCACAAAAAGAATTAATTCCGCTGTCCAAACCCCGTTGTGCCTTTCAATCTGTTAGTTTTGGTTTGCTAAATTGAATTTGTATCCATATTAGCATTGTCTAGTTGCTGGTCATATCTTTGTTCCATTAAAAATCCAAACAAAAGAAAAATTCCCCACCCCAAACCCTAATTTCCAAATTCGGCTGATTTTTCCTTTCTCTGCAGCCACCACCAAAAACGCCATATCTTTTGATTCCGAGATTATTTTTGAGTGAGACCACCGCCATTAGATTAAAAAATTCTTTATCCATCTATCTGTAAAATTTCACGTCATTCCAGCACGGCAGTTAAGAGATATATGCGGTGAAAGTTGACCCAGTTATCTGTTTTGAATCTGCAACAGTCAGCAGTTGTGATTTTTGTGCGAATTTCTGCGTCGGGCTTTGGAAGTTGGCCCCAAAAGAAAATCTGTATAAAAAGCCATCAGAAAATAGAGAAAAAAGAATCAGTGGAAAAAATGCATCTGACAAAAAGTTACGGCCAAAATACCGACGTACTGTCCAGTGGACAGAAATCTTCAGTTTTCAGTTTTGGGTCAATCCTTGTGTTCTTCAATTCCGGATTGCATTGGATTGAATTATCTTGTATTTACCACTCATACACATTGCCATACACTTGTTTTTAGCCTTCTTCCATTCTTGGTTGATCAGCAACATAGGCTAAGTGTTAGATACGGACTATAATTCAATTCTATACAATTCTGAAATTAACTGATTGTTCCCCATTGCTACCATATTGTGCCTTCCAAGCTACACCTACTCTTGATTAGAACAGGTTCCCTCTTGCAATCGTACCCACGCTCGACACGGTATCACGAACCAGCCACCGGTTGTACCACCTGCTGCATCGGTAAAAACACTTGTAAGAGTGTAGTAAGACGCTTGAGAATATGTGATTCCACCTTCCACCACCTAGTAGTGCATAGGGATAATACCTTTGTGTTGTCTTTTGTTTTCTACTAACCATGACAGGTGGGTTGTCTGATGATAATGAGAGACAAAACCGCGACGCAAGTGCTTCATTTGCTGCCCAAGATGCACGCCCACGACACCGCCTACATCAAAACCGTCACGGTATGGGAGGTAATAATTTTCAGCACCATAATGATCGTTCTAATCATGACCCTTTTGCTAAAGTCAAATTTATCATTCCATCTTTTTCTGGTCTTTATGATGCTGAAATATATCTTGATTGGGAGATGACGGTAGAGCAGAAGTTTAATTCTCACTTGGTTCCTGAGCAACATAGAGTTAGAGAAGCTACTAGTGAGTTTAAGGACTTTGCTATTATCTGGTGGAATGATATGGGTACCATGCGCTTACAACCTGATACATGGAAGCGGTTAAAAGAAGCTATGCGTGCTAGATTTGTTCCTCCTGCTTTTAAACATGAAATGCAAAAGAAATTGCAGTGCTTAGACCAAGGTAATAAATCTGTCGAGGAATATTATCAAGAACTACAAATAGGCATGTTGCGTTGTAATGTTGTAGAAGATGAGGAGGATAAGATTTGTCGTTTTTACGGGGCGTTACGGCGTTAACTTCTGGACATTGTTTATTATAAAGATTTTACAACTATCAACCAGTTGTTCCAGCTTGCTGTGCTTGCAGAAAAAGAATTGCAGGGTAGGCAACAAAGGACAAGGAGCAACTTTGGAGGTATGTCTACATCGAGATCAACGCCTGGGCGAGCCAAGATAGCCCCACCACCTATTTGTCGAGCTGCTGCCCCCTCTGTGAGTAGGGCGCGTTCAGCAGCATCGCCGCCACCATCACACGCACCCGAGACAAGCAAATCTACTAGTGTGCAAACACCAGCAAAGAGCTCTTCATCGATTGCTTCCACGGGCCGTACAACGGGCATTGTGTGCCACCGTTGTAAAGGGATGGGCCATGTCATGAGAGATTGCACAAGTCAGCGGGCGTACATTACGACAGAAGATGGTGGTTATGTAAGTGCTAGTGATGTTGAGGATGAATATGCTCTTGCAGCTAACCTTGCAGGTAGTGGTGATGAACATGAGAACAAACATGTGTTTGTGCCATTTTCTGTGACTAACAACTTGCAGGTAGTTGAGAACCATGCCAAAGAAGAGCATGAGCTGATTGAATCACTGACCCCATTGGTTGAGAATGAAGATAAGGAGATGGATGCACTTACATCATCTGAGGAGAGGCAAAAAGGTAAAGAACATGGTACTATCATCGCTCACGGTATTGATTTGGTGCTACAACAAGACATAGAGCAACCTTGTGAGTATATATCTGTTGTAGTGCAATCTTTTGATATTCCTTGTGTTGACTTAAATAAACCATGTGCTGATCTAAATTCTCATAATTTTGCACATGTTAAATTAATAACACATAAAGAAGTTTTGACTAGAATTTCTCCTGCTAATTCATTGTGTTACATCATGTTAGATCTACCTATGAAATTGTCACATGCTATGGAGAAAGTTTCTGAACTTGCATATTCGAAATTCTTATTTAGTACCTACACCCCTGGATATAAGTTTAATTTGATTGGAGATTATGGTGTGGAAAATCAATTTCTTGTATATCGAATATGCATAACTTGTGATCACATAGATGAATTGAAACTTGTTGTTTGGGTCAACAATTCTTGTATGCTGAATCATGTTGAATGTGAGAGGGAAGTAAAATTTAGTACTCATTCAATGCCTATGTGTTCATCTCTTTTTGCACCATCTAGTATAGACAATCTGAATAAAGATGATGAATTATGGCCGAACATACAAAGCTCTTCACTCTTACTAGATGAATTTGCTATTGTTCGATTGAGATATGATTATATAGATGAACTTTGCTTGATTCCAAAAGTTGTAGTTTTGCCCATATGTGCCACCACTACAAGTTTACAAATTCAAAGATTTGAATTGCATAAATGCTTCACTTACATTTGCAAAACAAGTTGCAATAATTACTGTGTGAGAAATTTTGAATTGCTCATTAACATATATGATTACTTTTGGGTTAATAATACAACGAGCTTTTATGATCATTGCTGTTTTATAACATTAATTGTGCAACAACGAAGAACGGTTAAAACGGATGACATATACATATACCATGCATACACCTTGGCTTCTTTGTTACCATTTTTTCAGCTTATCAAAAGCCGAGGTTTGCAAGAAGGGGAGGATGATAAGAACATGAACCCTATGGATACAACCATATTTGCTCTACTTGTTGTTACAATTACAAGAGCTCCTACGCATCACTTAAATTATGAGGTGAGCTCGTTTCAAAGAGATTTTACTTTATTTGATAAAGAACTTATGATATTACGTAATGAGAGTTTGTTGCGTTTGTTATCATACACCAAGATTTATGATCAAGATCATGCAATACGTGACACTACACATATGTTAAAACCGAGGACGGTTTTCCATCAAGAAGGGGAGGATGATGTGACCACGCCACCAACACGTACGACCATAGCGACCAATATCAAGAATGAACTAAAGGTGAATTCGTTTCTTCAACTTCAACATATTTTAAATGAGAATATGATGCTACCTAATGATAAAAATATATATATTTGTAGCACCACATCACTTTGGAACCAATTGAAGCAAGGGTTCAACTTGGACAGGTTATGGAATCCAATTCGGCCTCCAGATCAATTCGGATTCAGCTTGACAAGCCAACTTCAAACGGCCATAACTTTTGATCCAGAAGGCTTCTCGGGGCCCGTGAGTACTCGTTGGAAAGATCTTGGAGTATACTTTCAGATGGATCTGGTCTCACCTCCAAACTCCACTCGAGCAGATCAGAAATTGCGAAACAAGCCACGTCACTTTTCCAGTCCGACTCAAAGTGGGCCGAGGGCCTTGTAACTTGGGCTATTTGGGCCGGTACTGTTCACGTGAACAGTACCACACGCGTGAACAGTAACTAGGAATAGTACCACATCCCTTTTCATTAGATAAGTGTGGCTTCCCCTCCCCTATTTAAGGAGGCCACACCCCTTTAGTTTTCCTTGGGTTTTGCTTAGATTAATTCTGTCTTGAACAGTTTCGCCGTTCATCGGTTTGTGAGACCCCAACTTTCGAGTGCTAAATCAATACATCTGCAATTCAGTTGTGTTCTTCCTTGTTCTTGCTTGTGTTCTTCGATTCGCAGGCGAGGATTAGCCTTCTTGGCGAGGTCAACCGGGCTGCGCACGGTTGATAACCTGAGGAGACGTGGTGCTGCGATTGCGGGGTTCGGGACGTGTTGTTCGGAAGCCGGGTCGATTTGTGTCGCGCCTCCACCAAATCGAACATATCCAGAACCTGTTGGAAGATCGGGACCCCGTTCCCATCACATAATCCCTGAAGCAAAGCCAGTAACTTCTGTAAGTTTGCAAAGCTCACCGATAACTTTTCGCCACAAGTGCTAAACTTGAACCAATCAATCATCCAATTGGGATTAAATACGCATCAAACCTAGCAAAAATTGACCCCAAAAATACACTGTTAAGGGCCCTAGACCACAGCCCAACCACCTAATCGCTCAAATCCAGCCCTAACCACAAAGAAACAGATACCCCCATCTAGCATTTCCATGGGTATGGCGGCACGAATCTAGGATGCCGCGGTGGCAAAGAAACCATCGGACCAACAGAATTCACGTCGTCGAATACAGGGCCTCACCTCAAGGCGCGGTGATGCCTCATTTCGAGGTGATTACGGGGTAGGGAATCGCTTGATGAGATGCCACGCAACGCGGTTGGATCAGAAGATGCTAAAAGGGATATGGGAGTGGGCAGCTACTACATCGGAGTCAAGTAAGGTGACGGCAGGCGATATGAGAGCCCGCGATGCGGTGGCCACTGGGTGCGGGGGAGATCGGTAGGGAGGTGTCACTAGAGCAGAGTGGCAGGGGGTAGGGGTTGGGAATGGGAAGCAGAGGGGGGAACAGGGGTGGAAGGCTATGGTTTTTTGGTAAGGAGCTGGCCTACATGTCAGTTAGTTATCCTAGTTTTGTTGGTTTTCTCTAAGAGCCGGTTTTTTAGGAAGTGCATGGGAAGCCCTGTGTGTATGAGGGAGTAGAGGATGACAGACAAACTCCTCTTTTATATTAGTAGGTATGTGTGTGCATGCGCGCTTGTGTGCGTGCATGTGTGGGGGATGGGGGCGCATAACACAACTCCTCCAATTCAACCATCAGTGATGTACATAAGATTCCGTGTTGATTATGATAACCCAATTATGCACCCTTGGGAAAAATATTAGAAGAACAAACTTCTTCTAGCGTAACTGAATAAGATGTCCTTTTACTTGGATATAGTTGTCAGTGCATGAGTGTATTTCTATCAATTATATTATTAAAATATAGAAAAACGGTGAAAAAGGAGAAAGATTTACACTATCAATTTTTGGTGGGTCGGATTATATTACAGAAATAGTCTACTTACCCACCTTAAGTATGGTTTGTGCCTCCAAAACTATACAAAACCATCTTAATACCCCCTAAAGCAGTTTTGCCATCTGGCAATGATGTGGATGATGACAGGGCAATGACTCAATGGAAAAAAAAAGCATTACGAAAGTGGGGCCCACATATCATTGAGTGAACCTCCTCCCTCTTCTGTCATTCCACGCTCTCTCCAACTATGCCTCACCTCTGTTGCTCTACCTGAGTACCTATTTTGCTTGACTCGACAGAAGCAAGGGTGCCATCTCCTGCATTGCCACCACACAACGCTCTGTCGCGTCTGTGCCTCGCCTTGCACAACGTGCCTCGTTGCTTGCTCAGCCATGAACACCATCGTCGCCTTCCTCCTATCCCTACCTACAAAGAGAGTACAAAACCTAGTCCCCTCACTCCCCTTTATCATGTACTCGCCCCCTCTTCCACACAAGATGCCCAAGGAGAGTTTCTCTCCACCATGCTGCCATTACCTTCAGCCACCGGGAGCATCTCGTAAATTAGTGATCAACCTTAACATTCGCTCACGTCACTTTGTGTTCCACTCTCTTTTCATCCAAACCACCAAATTAATTTGATAAATTTACTCACAATAGCCGAGAAATCAAGTTTCTTCTCTCTTGCCTCTGTTCGGGTTTCGTTGTCGTAGTTCGTCTTGTACGGGGGGCCTCCATCCAATTAACTTACACCAAAGCTTCCCCTTACCATGTTCTACATTATGACATGAGTATCTATTCCTCCCAACCTCCATAGCACGGCCTCCACCATGCCAAACCACCACTGCCATTGCTACTCGTCACCGGCACCTCCTTGCTGCCCCACTCCCTAAACCACCACCACCATTGGCTCCCCATCATCGCAAAAATTCCATTTTTTTCCTATTCCCGGGACCTTGCCACCCCAGTTGCTGTTCTCGTACAACCCCTCTATATCTCCCTCTTTCTCCCTATGACAAGAAGGCCCCACCAAGGAAATTTCTAAAAAGGAAATTGAACTTGACTCTATGACATGTGGACCCCACTACTTAAAATAATTGTTAAGCTAAAACCATTGCCATGTCATTGTCCATGTCGTTTGCCACTTGGCAAAACCATCTTATGGCAGTATTTTAGAGGGTTTCACATAGTTTAGGGGGGCTCAAATTATATTTCATGGGGTTAAGTAGACTAACCACTGTACTTCACCAGGTAAGTAGATTTTTTTCTATTTTAAACTGTAAACATTATAGTTGTATAATAAATATAACTATATTTTTAAATACAAATATATGTACAGTGGTATCTAGACGGGCAGTTGCGTGGTAATTTAGCTGGTTTCAATTAAGATGACAACGAAGAGGAAGGGCATCTTAGCGTTAAAAGGTGTGCAGCCCATGCTATTTCAACAGTTAGTAGGCTGAACTTTACATGGTTGCCACGGCCCAGCTGAGTGAACACAAATTGAGGTATTACTTCTGACATGCTACTATGGGCTCAAAAGAGCGTCGCCGGACACGTCGCATGCAATTCAAGGATGCCGGCCGGTGCTGCATGCATTGCATGTCCCCTTGTTGGCCTAATTGGGCATCAAATCCGAACCACTTGTCTAATTGTACTGTACCATACGTGCATGCATGGTGCACCGGCAAAGCAAAGCAAACTTAATTATAAATCCTTACCTTCCGGTTTGCGTTAACTAGTACTTGTTGTAGTTGTTGAAATGCACTCTCTTGCCATTGCCGCGTTGCTATCCATCACTCTTAGATCAAAAAAGAATAGAAAAGATAGTATTTGCACCATCGATGCATGCATACTACTGTTTTGCAATTTTTGCAGAGTCTACACAAAAAGGCTAACATGTTGTGTGGTTAGTAGCCAGACAAATTAAGCTACTGCCTCTTCTGTTAGTTCCAGATTCATTGGTCTCATTCTTTTCAGCTTATAACTTATGACTTTCTACGAACAAACAAACGGAATAGCTTCTCTATCGTCATTTCGAAACGGCTTATTTTTGAAACGGTTTATTGGTTTATCAGCGTTCGGTTCGTTCACACAAATGGTCATGCTAAAGTTAAAAGTCAGTTGAAAAGACACCTAATAAAACTACGGATGTCTCGGGTTATCTCAATAAAAGAAACTGTAGGATTGAAGATAGCAATCAGGGTGGGTGAATGATTGTCGCTGCTTTTTAGCACCTGATAACAAATGTTAAACCAATAGAAAAATAATCTAACTTATAGAGGTAGAATACAACCGCAAGACGCTCCGCTCAACCGCTCACTTGACTGTGCACAGGCTCGATGTATATTATGATCGCTCAGCGTTACTCTGCGACTAGTTCGTATATTACGATCCAGGACAGCACCTCCTGTATCTTCATCACGCACCATCACCACGTGTTGAAGCCCCCGAGAACGCACCTCCCATATCTTCTTCACGCATCATCAACCTCCGTGTCAAAGCCTCTTGGACCGCATCGCTCATAGCTTCTCCACAAATCACCACCTTTGATCTCTACGTGCTCCAGCGTGAGCCCGACTACCTCGCGTGATATCCTTGATCACCCGGATCTCAGACTTTCCCATCCTAGTCCTAATTCTCCTTGTCACCGATCATGATCGTCTTCATGTCCACCTGTACATCAAAGACCAAAGAACGTTTTCCCGGCACAAGTTCTTCATAACTTAACTGATATTAGCACACACACACACACACACTCTTGTCTATCCATTGACATAAACCAAACCATCCACAATAACCAACCCGGTCGCCCACGAACACAAACTCCATCGCTACCCAGAAAACAGCCTCAAATTAATCATTACGACCGCTATCTCAACAAGTACCCAAAAACAACAAGTACTCAGGAAACTCCATCGCTCCACTTAAAACACTCAGAAAAAACAAACATCGCTACCGACTAGAACCATCGAGTACCGTCTACCGAGTACCAATCACATACTACACGTCTCTGACGATCGCAATGCCTACGACTACTGATCACCAACCATTGAGTATCGAGTCCTTCTAACTACAAGTACCGAGTACCAGCCACTCATCCCGCTGGCTTAACACGAGTACTCGAAATACTCGAAGATTGCAAGAATTGAAGCACTCGTACTGACAATGAAGTCTACGAGTACCGATTGTGAAGCCAACGACAACCAATCGCAAAATCTTTCGACTACCGGTCGCGAGGGCTACGACAACCGATTGGAAAACCGAAAACAACGACAATAGACCACAAAGTCTACGACTATGATGACAAAACTATGAAGACTACAACTATGAAAGTAGTCTACGAAGTCTAAGACCATCAACTACAAAGTCTATGACAATCGACCACAAATTCTACGACTATTGACCGCAAAGTCTACGACCATCGACCGCAAAGTCTACGACTATCGACCGTAAATTCTATGACTATCGACTGCATAGTCTACGACCATCGACCGCAAAGCCTTTGACTATCGACTAGTAAAATCTATGATTATCGAGTACTATAGCTACGACTTTGAAAATGTACTGTAGCTACGACCATGAAAAAGTACGGTAACTACGATTACCTTCAATGATCGTTCTGTCGTGGTTGAAGTCTGTCGTGGTCGGAATGCCATAGTCGAGTTGCCATGGTCAAAGCTAGACGTAGTCAAAATGCCGTGGTCGTTCAGATGTGGTTGAAGTCAGACATGATCAAAATCACTCATTTTGCCGTAGTTGTTCAGCTATGGTCGTAACGCCGTGGATGTTCAGCTGTGGTCGTATTGCCGTGGTCATGACGCCTCCCGACCGGACCTGTCGATCTGACCTCCCAACACAAAGCCATTTGGACCAGCCGATCGGACCTCCGACTCCCTTCAGACTGAGTGAGAACCTTTAGACTTTAATCAAAGCCATTCGGACTGGTCTGTACGTTCTGACATTGATCGGACCGTTAAAACGACTTAGATGAAGATCCGATGGTCTGAATGTTTTCGCTGATCAGACTGGTCCGAATGTTCCAACGCTGATCGGACCATTAAAATGACTTAGATGAAGATTGGATGGTCTGAATGTCTTCGCTGATCGGACTAGTTCGATCAGCTTCTTCTTCGCAACTCAAAACCATTCGGAATCAAAACATTTGACTGCGGGCGACCGAAACTTTCATATATACAAATTCTAAAACAATCTAAATATTAATTATTTATCATCACTTCTGACATGATCATATATGGTTTAAAAGAAAAGTAAAATAGGGATTTTTTTTTCCAAACGTAGTGGTTGGTCGGGTCTGACAGAGATGCTTTTCTAGGGTGTACGAATTGCATGCCTGACAGATGACACAGTGGCAGAGCATCTCATGGGTCCCTTGTTCGTTTGCGTTTAATCGTGCTGGAAAAGGACCCTCACGTGCGCTTCAGATACTTGTACAGTTCATTTATTTATGTAGATTAGGTTTTGGACCTCTTGGCAGCACACGACTTGCAGACCCGACGCGGCGAGGGTCGTACACGGGACAGAGCTCGTCCCCCACGAGGAGCGACACTTTCCCGTCCCAGGGCGGTGAGGACGAGGACGACGACGAGGTGGAGCAGACTTACGATGAGATAGGCCCGTCTCAGCTCGTAGACGCTCCTTCGACTCAGCCTACACAGCCCGTACGACGCAGACGCCGCCGCGAGCCTAGCCGTTACACTCCAGGCACCGACGCCCTTGGTAAGGGTAAGGGTAAGGCTAGGAGGCAGTGATACGGCCGTGTATGCTTGTGGTTGGGCTTAAAAGTCGTTGTATATATTTTGTAATGAGCTAGGAGGCACTTGGTAAGTGGTTGGACTGAGATGTGTTTGTAATGAGCTAGTTGTTGTATACATGTGTTTATGTTATATTCATTGTGCTTTTGTAATTTTTGTGAGGTTTTTCAAGTGCTTGATGGTTTGATGTTCACAGATGGTTTGCAGTATAAAAGGGTTGCTCTAAGTTTTTTTATTACGACAGCATACAACCAACCAACCAACACACCAACGAACAAAACAACATAGCATAAAACTTTTACAACATAGCTTGACGACAACATAGCATAAAACATTACCTAAATAGCTTGACGACACGATAGCATAAAATATTACCAACACACACGAGCAGAACCTCCAGCACTACAACTTGAGGATAACAATAATCACAAGTAGTACACCTAATAATTTAATTCAACACAACAGTCGTACTGCCACATCATCAACACATCAACATGGAGAATTGCTGAATGCCATAACCCTCGTTACCTAAATGCCAAACGAGCCTCGTGGCACACACGAGAGGTCGTACGAGCAGTTGGGTAGATTAGTCGGATATCATGCTAGCATGTAATAAAATTGTACGCGTCATGTTCGTCCCAACTTCATAAGCTTATTATCTCGGCTTTTCGCATGCAATGATTCCCACGTGTCTTATTATCACTTCCCCTCCTTTCGTCCAATTGTTCCTATCACAGTTGTCATACAAAATAATTCAAAAAAATCCTTCCAATACAACAACATAACATGATCAAAAAATGTTATTGCCAGTTCAACATATTTTTCACGGTCAGCATTGTACAAAAATCACAAATACACTAATCGTTACTTCACACATAACTCGTTCATCAATCCACAAACAGAGGGGATGGGATTGACCCAGAATCATCCCAGTAATTATTTCCCCAAGTGTGTAGTAACAACTGAAGAGGAGAGTTGCTTGTATGCCACATGTCGCCTCCCCTCTGTCTTGCCCGCAGCATCTCACGGCCCGCAGAACTTCACACAAAACTCGTTCGTCACGGCCTGCATAATTTTATTTTTCAAAAACCATTACCAACGTACCATAATGTTTTTAAAAAAATCTACACGAATTTTCCTACATGTATCATCTGCAATACATAACGAATTTTCAAAACATACGTCGTATTTTTTGCTCTCTATAAATAAATAACTAACTATATTACATAATATTACTATCATTAAATAATCCAAATGCAAAATACAACTAATAATTCATTTTGCGAAAAAAAAGGCTGATCGGTGCAAACTCTAAACAGCGGCGGGGACAGAGGGAGGAGGATGCGAATGAACGAAGCCCGCGTGCTCGGTGCTGTTTCAGAAGCCACATGCTCGGCGCCACGACTCACGGCGCCGAGGTCGGCGCCACGAGTCACGGCGCCGAGCTCGGCGCCACAAGTCACGGCGCCGAGATCTTGCCACCTCGGCGCCACGCCGGCCGCTACGCTGGCGCGGGGCTCGCAGCTCGGCGCCGTGGTCCACGGCGCCGAGACGTGTTACCTCGGCGCCGTGACCCACGGCGCCGAGCTCCGGGTCCAAAAACGGAATTAAAACTACCAGGGGTCTAAATGTGAATATTTTTCAAAAAAAAGGCTAAAATAGAAAAATTTCGGCCCATCTATGCAGTCTGAATTTCTTTTATACAACATGCAGTCTCCATTCGCCGGGAAAAGTCCCAATTGCACTTCACTGCAGTCAAAAGGAGAACATAATCTTGTGGTCTTGTGCTAGCAGCTACCAAAATGGACCCGTTTTGTTGCTAATAAGCTAGAGTCTACTAAGTTAACTGTAGTACATACTGTACCAAAATCATTTATACCGGTAAAAGTCGCACGTGAATTTTAGTTACTCTCTAATCTCTCATACGAAAAGCCAAAAGCCATAAGTTACTGTAAAAATCATAAATCGTAGCCACAAAAGAACATAACAAGCATGCAATGGATTGCTAGCTAAAAGGACCACAAAGCAGCTGAAATGGATTGCCCAACTTTTCCACCAGAACCGTGGACAATGCACAGTTGAACAATTTATTATATATTGGCACGTACGTACAGCCAGTGCTTTGAGAAGAAAAAAGGCATACAGAACAAGAAGGTTAGGTACTAGTTCTTGTCTTGCAAGAGTCAAACATGTACAGCAGCCGCCGATCCTGCACTGTAAACCGGCCAGGCCAGAACAGCCAAATCCACACACACCAACTTCTACAGCGAGCAACCAAACCCTAAATTGAAGTCTCTGACGAAAGAAAGCAAAAGTAAAACGTTAAACTCTAGCTAGTAATGCATACTCCAGCAATAACTTGTCTCTGTAAAATCACGAACTAACTCGCTATATATTTTTGAATGTTTCGACAGTAGCTAAGCATTGGTCCTAGCTAGTAATGAAGTGTTAACGCACACACAAACTGTTTTGAGGAACCGATGGAATTAATCCCGAAAAGATATATGTTACTCGATCGCTAAACTTCGAGGTCACATGTCAACAGCAATGACAGCAGCCTAAGGACGCAAAAGTCCCTGGACGATCACAAAGGTAAGGTCTGCAATTGCATCATCAAATTAACCACTGAGTTTGGACGCATATATCAATCAAAACTAATAATCAATCAACCCTCGATCAGAAGATCAGATGAGGTACGTCATGCGGCAGGAGCTGAACGATGTTAGGATTGGGTGCAGTTGTTGGCGGCGCCGCAGTCGCAGGTGTGTGGCGAGAAGGCGCAGACGCCGAAGGGCTTGCCGGGGATGTCGCAGTCGATGGCGTAGCAGCACCGGGTGTCCACGCAGCTGCTCGCGTTCGACGCCGAGCAGCAACGGCAACCCCTGCACAGCTCGAACGGCTCGTACCCTCCTCCTCCTCCACCCGACGCCTCCGCAGTAGTCGCCGGCAGCGCCACCGACCGGTACACCACCGTCCGCACCGGCACGTAGTCTGACGATCTCCTGGCCTTGCCGCCCCCCAGCTCCGCCTGGTTGGCTCCTGCATGCGCGCAGATATGATACTACAAACCGGATCGAAGTAGGAGCGGATCAAGAAGACGTTACGTACGATGCATGCGATCGATCGATGCGTACCTTGTGCAGCTTGGAGGGAGGTGGAGAGGAGGAGCGCGAGGACGGTGAGGGAGAGGGGCGCGGGGTTAGCCATGGTTGGATTGGCTTGGAGAGAATGGAAGGAAGAGGGTCTCAAAGGGAAACAATATATGGTTGCCTTTTGGGTTAACTAAGGAATAATACTCCACTAATTAATGGTTTGGTAAGATGGCAACTCCATATATATGTAGAATGAGATCATCATTAATATGGGTAGCTTAATTAGCTAGTGCGAGTTTAGAAGGAAACGAGTGCATACATATATGTTTAGTCGATTAGGTGTAAATAAATTAAATTGCACATTTTTATATTCCGAAATCAGATCACTAAGGGGTGAGTGCAGATCAAATCAAGATTTCGAGGCCGGTCAGCGTCACATCAGAGCTAGCTTTCTCCTCCTTTCCTCCGATCTCTTTCTTTTTGACTAACAAGGTTTGGCCAAGATGCATATGTCAACTTGTAATTGGAAGCTAAAAGGACAATATATGGTGGTCTAACAATAATAATTACTAAATTCTGGATCAGCTGTTGTGACCACCAAACTAATGGTCATAACATAACATGGTGGTTTCAGACTTTCAGTAACAGAACGGAGGACCCTACGATGAATCATTGCAATATTTATGGAGTAGTCAATTGGTTTTGCAAAGATTATATTTAATTTGAACTGTTTTTTTGGAATTATCAAGAAAATCGAAAGTACCACAGGTATTAGTGGGGTAGTTCCGCTTTGCGGAAGTACTGCAGGCATAAGTGCGGTAGTACTATTTGGCGAAAGTACCGAGTTGAGTTACGATACATTTTTTTCCCAAAGAGCTCCAAGTGACGTTTTCAGCGTGCGAAAGTACCGTTTTGGAAGATGGTAGTACTGCAGTGCGGAAGTACCGACGTGTTAGACACGATACTTTTGATCTTCCCAGAAAAACAAGGGTTTGGGGAATTGATCTATGGATCGAGTTTAGATGACCTAGGTCATTGGATTAAGCTAGCATGATGCATGTCTTAGATAATATAGGTCAAGTTGTGAAGAACTTGTGTCTGAAAACGATTTTTCTGTCTTTGGATGTGCAGGGTCGTTTGGAGTCAACTGTGGTCAACAGTGAGGATCGGGGCTAGACTTATGAAGGAGTTGAGACCCAGAACGATCGAGGATGCTGGGTGAGACGGTGAGCTCAAGCATGGCACGAGAAAGGTAGAAATGTTGAAGGTGAGTTCGAATGACGGGATGGCACCATGTGACTTGCACGGGCCAAGTAAGCTGTGGTTTGGTGGAACCGAAACGGAAGAGACTTAGCGTCACATGGTAAGCTAGTGGTGCACCTACATATGGCAAGTATGCCGATTGCTTGCAATGGTTGATGATGACCGGGTCAAGGAAGTGTATTTTGACAGTTTGACCAAAATATCAGAAACCATCTTGGATCAAAACTGTAGCACATGGGCAATACGTTGGAGAGCGATTTAGGTCAAGATGGAGCTGGTTCGATCAAGGCGAATCAAGGCTAAGAATGTAGCGGATGCACACTTATGCACTTTGAAAAGCATGCATAGTGAACTTATGTGAGTAAAATCCGTGTGTGTAGGATTAACGGTTCCCCATTATAATAGTGGACAGTATCACTAAGGTGAATCGGTGGCTGGTTAACCATCCAACTCCTCTCATGTACTATCATCTCTAGGGCTAGAGTTCGAGAGTGAGTGCCTTGCGTGCTCTCTGTCCTCTAGGGTGGAGCGGCTGTAAAACCTACCTTCTCAAGTAAGCAATACATTAATCATTGTGCAATTCTTGTGTCTCTCTTGTTTTTTATTGATGTGCTTGTCTCTTGGTAGGTTTTGATCTCTCTTCTTTCCTTCTTGTAATTTTCTATACCAAGAACGTGTAAGAGATGGAGATAATTCTTAGAAATACATCTCCATCCATCTAGACACTTTGATAGCAAGATTTATGAGAAACTCGGTTTTGCTTGATTTGGCCTCAAAGTGCAATTTCTTGATCCAAAGATTTTTGACATGATTTGTTTCATATTCTTACTTGCTGAGATATATGGGAATATTTCTAAAGCTATCCTGGCTATATTCTACCCACGAGCAAGTTGTATTCACCGTTTGGGGTTTTGACTAGATTTTGGTGCAACCTTGCAATAAACTGAAAAAGGTCTCAACTTGGGTCATGTTTTTATGATCATTTGTTGGAATAGATTCTTGATTACATAGAGAAGATCCTTGCAAAATTTTATATCATTTGGATCTACGAGCCAAAAGTTTTATCAATTTTCACTTTTGAACTAGGGCTAAAATTTCTGTTCTCTGAGAAAATTAGAAGCAACATAGTGCAAACAATGATGCTTCCGAAAATCAGAAGTACCGTAGTGCAAACAATGGTACTTCTGAAAATTGGAAGTACCGCAGTCCGCAGTGTAAACAAAGATACTTCCGATTTTGCTGGTTTTTCTCTAAATTTTCAAAGTGTTGTTTTGCTTGTTTGGTGGTGGTTTCTCATTTGAATATTCATAGTTTTGTAGCTATTAGAATGAAGGAGTGTTGAATACTTAGAGAAAAATTTGAAAGCAATATTCACTCTCTCTGTTGCTATATTTGGTCTTTCAAGAACTCCACATACAGAAGCTAGATTTTTATGTTTTTCACAATGAAAACAAATAAAAAAGAATAAGAGAAAAGAAGATTAAAAGGCTCAAGCGCGTGCCTGTTAATGAGCGCGATTGGCGCACCTCTCTGTCAATAAAGGGAACTAGCCTCATAGGCGCGGCGCCACGCCGCGCCAGCCACCGTACGTACAAAAGTAAAAGGGGCGATAATTCGTGAGGAGTTTTTTAAAAAAAAATCGAGGGCACATGCGTATTTTCGAAAAAGCTAAAGGTCTTTTTCGTAAAAAAATCGAGGACCTGTACGTAAACAAACAAGGACCCGTGCGCAATTTCAAAAACCGCGGGGGGCTATCCTGCAAAGTGGAGGGGCTAAAAAAATTGGCAGGGACCTTTTCGCGAGAACGGAGGACCTTTACGTAATTTCAAGAAATTGCAGGGGCTTTTTCGCAAAATGGCTCGCCAGACCGTACGCGAATTCCGCGTCCACGCGGCGGGCGGAGCGACGGCGCGGCTGACGTGGAGGCCCTCCCGCGCAGGCATTCCGCGAGGTGTAATAGGGATAGTATACCTTCCTTTAGGTTTGCAGGAACTAACACTAGCTTGCAGTTGCACATCAACAAACAAATATGGTTTGCAATGCAACCTCTTGGCCCTTTTAGCATCAGATCCTGTTATAAAACACACGACAAAAATAGATGATCAAAAGAATAGGTGTAATATTTCAAAAATTGGATGTTTGAAAATACGGAAATTTTTAAAAACTTTTGATGTGTTTTGGCGTTATTTCAATTTTCTGATTTTTGTTTAAGAAACTTGATTGGATTTTGTGATTAACCAAATAAATAAATAAATAAAGATAAAAATAAAATCTAGCATTAAAAGTCATGTAATTGTAAATCAAGTTAAACAAAAATAATAATACAGCAGCTATGAGCAGACATGTCATGATTCACAGCAATTCAAATAATAATACAGCAGCTATGAGCAGACATGTCATGCTTCACAGCAATCCAGACCGACAGGAAGCAAGCACAAGATTTAAAAAGGCAATGTAACATCAGCAAGTAGAGCTCAGCACAATTGCACAACGAATTCAGAAGTCATACAACATAATACTCTGTAAGGTATCACAAGATCCTTCTTGCCTGTAACAGCATATCAAACAAGAGAAACTTGTGAAGCAATTCCATACTGATTTCTGAAAAGAAACTCCAATATGTGACAACACTTCCATACTCCAACAGCATACCAACCAACCAACCACTCTTAGTTCAGCCTTTCATTTGTAGGGTTAAACCCCGCCGGTTTTAGCAGGGTTCACTCAGTCAAGGATACATAAGACCACTGTGAAAATTAGAGGGCCTTACAAGCAGCAGCATGCGGATCAAATTTACACATTGAAAAACTGGGGAGAAAGCAAAAGGCGAACCCAAACGCACACAGTGCAGCTGCGCACACGCACACACCATCCACGGTTTAGGCTTGAATGTACAACTGAACCTATTCCAGCAGTCACTGACACAGCACGCTCTCATCTCACCCTGCATGCCGGGACAGCAGGGGAGCACCTGGGGTTTGGAATGGCCCTACAGTGGACACTGTTCCGCGTTAGCTTACGGTGAACTCTATAGTCAGGAAGGCCACTGACATCGATAGATCGAACAGCTCCATCACTTCCACCGCTGCCCTGCAATGGCTCAAGGGTCTCAACAACGTCGCTTATAAGAGGCCTTGCCTTGGGGTTTTGGCTCAAGCAGTAGTATGCAAGGCTGCAGGCTTTGTGAGCAGCTTTAACTGAATACTGTCCCTCCAGTTTTGGGTCGACTATTTGGAGAAGCCTCCTCTTGTCATTCAGCTTGGGGAGGGCCCAGTCAACCAAGCTGTGCTCCCTGCTGGGCCGTGACTTGTCGATGGACTTGCGCCCTGTCAAGAGCTCGAGAAGGACAACACCAAAGCTGTAGACATCACTTCTGGCAGTTAAGTGACCTGCTCATAGGTATATACATGAGAAGAATTAGCACAGACAAACATATATTGCATATTGTTTGGTCACATTTTGCTACAAAGTAATATTCCCATACTGAAACAAGTAGTAAATGACACACACACACACACGTGATCTCAGCTCATGCAGTACCTTTTCTGACTGGACAATATGACATCAAGAAGTTCATGTCCAAACAGTTTACTGATATCTTCTAAGAATATTAGTTACCAAAGCAAATTTACAAAATTAGGACAGTACCGGTCATCACATATTCAGGGGCAGCATAACCATATGTTCCCATCACCCGTGTTGATACATGGGTCTCATCACCTTCTGGGCCAGCTTTTGCCAGGCCAAAGTCGGACAGTTTAGCACTATAATCCTGTGGCAATGTAAATAAAAGATAAAATGTCATTATGTCAAACATATATGTGTTCCCAATAGATGTGCATACAACTGAAAAGAAAAGAAAGGCATGGGCAAGTAATGAACACTCAACAGAGTCCAGCAGAATATTTGAGGTCTTGAAATCTCTGTAGATTACAGGCCTTTCAGCGTTGTGGAGGCAAGCCAGCCCTTTGGCAGCTCCCAATGCGATAGACATCCTAGTTGCCCAGGGCAACGGAGTAGCTGTCTCTGAGGGAAAAAACAAGAGATGGGTCAGCAAAACTTCTTTCCTCTCAAATACAAGTTGACTCCAACTTATAAATAATAGAATATAGTTGATTAATAGACAACATATGCCTTAGCCAATCAATATAGACACGTAGTTTCCTCTATGAATGAATAGAGGGAAATAGCCCGAGTATGGACACTCTATATCACAAATGTAACAATAAGCAAGCATTCAGTTCTATATTGTTAGTGGGGAAGTTACACATTTGTTATAAAACATTAAAAAAATAAACTGTAGCAACTAATAAGGATAGTCCAGAATTAGAGGAGCACGACTAAAAAACTTCCACGATAATATGCAGAAGAAATTCACAGCAAAGTGTGGTAATGTGTGGGGGCAAAATAAAATTATGTTTATGACTCCTATCAACCAATGTTTACATGATTTGGATTTGTCTCTTGAGAACAAAAAAAGAAGGCATAAAAGGTCAACATTATGATCAGCTTAAGGGATTCTTTTTTTGAACCATAGCTTAAGGGATTCTTATCAGTGTCAATGGCATTAGAGAAAAGGAAGGGGAGAAAATGTATAAAAATATGGTGCCATAGAAACTATCAGTTACTTATGATATCATGCAAGTTGCGACGAGTAGAACTATTACTTCGAAATAAGTGGTTTTCTAGACTTCCTCGAAACATGAACTCATAGACGAGCAGCCTGTGGTCATCTTCACAGCAATATCCAATCAACTTTACTAGATTTGGATGCCTTAGTTGCCCCAGGAAATTAACCTCGGTCTGGCCAAGAAACAAAAGACAATAAACAAATTGAGAACTCCATAGCAAAAACAAAAAAAGCATAAAAAGGTGTGATGTGCCATACATACATAGCATATGCAGATATCACACGATAACATGCATAACTAAGATATACTAAAGTTCTTGTATTAATTTTCCGCATGCCCATGTACATAATGAACACTAGTGAGCATAACAAATAGTGAACTTGGTGACTCACAAGCCATTCTCTGTGTCCTTGATGTCCATCTCTGTTGAGCACCTTGACCGCAACAGGCAGTGATTTCAGACCAACCCTGACATTCTCATCTATATAACCCTTGTAAACAGTCCCAAAGCCTCCTTCACCAAGAACATAATCTGCACGGAAGCTCTTTGTGATTGTCTCGAGCTCAAACAATGTGAAGGCAATCACATTGTTGTATATGGAAATGTTCTTGGTGTCTTCAATTTTCCAAGGTGTTGAAGGATCACTTATATCTGATGAGGTGCGGTTGTGCTTCCTATCTGCTAGAGCATTCTTGGCAGGATGTTGTAACAAGTGGAGCTGCTGAACTGAGAACATGACATTGCAACAACAATAAAGAAAAAGTTCACGTTATTGCAAATTATACATCAATAAAATTAAGGTTACCAGAAATTCTCACATTGGTAGGATGAAATAATAAAAGCTCAAACTCCCCACGCTAGCCACTAGAGAAAATTCTCGTGCTCAGTTTTACATAGCCAGCATAAGCCACAAATTTTAGAAAAAAAATTGTAATGATCTTGGGTTCACATGTCATATGTATACAAATGAGTTTAAGTGTATATAGTTGGCAATTTACCAGATCGATTTTTTTAAAGAATACCATATTGAATTTTCAGCATTATTTCATTAAAGTATCAATTTTCCATGTTTAGGAACACTGTAAATTGTAAAAGTAACATGAGAACAAGTGAAAATGAGAGCTGGCACTTGCTAGCATCCATTAAATGGGATTTTCCCCTAAAATAATAGCTTCGAGTATATTTCTGATTGTGAAGCAAAAAAAAAAAAGTATATACATGCGCAAATTGATTACAGTTAGGGGTAAAGAGGACCAGGAGACCAGATCTACTCCACAGTTGCATGCAATAAAAAAAAGCTTCAAATTGCTTTAAAAATGCAACTAGCTACTGGAAGAGATTATGTTTATTCAACTTGCAGGATCATGATTTTATTTTCTGCAAAACTGAAAGTCAACTGTGAGGAGGAGAGCACAGAAATTGCGGGGCCCATTGGAGAAAGAGCCTGTAAATTTTCCCAATGAACACAATCAAGCAGAATTTATGATACAAATGACGAGAAGATAAGGAAGCACAAGAGAACGGCAACATGGACAACAAATGCAGCAGAAAAGCAATCACAGATCAGCAACCTAGAAATATAACAAAAGAAAAATCAAAATAAGAGTTGAGGAGATGAAGGCTTCCAACAAAAGGGATGAAATTTGAGCAAAGCCAGATTGCAAACCAAAATCCCGTACTCGACTAACAGGGGAAAAAGTGGGAAATTTCGGGCAAAAGTTGATATCAGATTTTAATCTAAACCACTTTCCGCAATGCCGATTTGGAATAGACCCAATCAAAATTTTAATTTGCTACCAAAAATCCAAAATCACCAATACAAAGATCCTAATAAACCAGGAGCCATCACAATAGAAGGAAAGATTGCATTTTTTGCAATTCCGCGCCGAGCCCACCAACCAACAGAAGAGATCCCATGAACCGAGAAATACCCACCAAGATCAAATTTTGATGCAATTCGAAGCACCCAACCCGAGATCCCAATAGCCACCGACCCGACACAAACATTGCCCAAAAATCCCCAAGCGATAGGCCAACTAAGGTAAGAAAGGAAGAATACCTTGCGCGTGCGCAGCGACGACGGCATTCTCCTCTCGCGTCCCGCAGTTGCCCATCTCCTCCTCCTCGTCGTCGTCGTCCTGCTGCTGGTGGTGTGGTTGGCGGGGCTCTTGTACTGGTACGATACTCTCATTCTTGGCGGGGGCGGGGCGGGCGATACCTGGCTTCATGCCATGCGCCTCCTCGAGACGAGACGAGACGAAAGGAGAGGAGAGGAGAGGAAGCAGCGCAGTGAGTGTGGTCTCTTTCCTGTGGGGAGCAAAGCAAAGCAAAGCTGCTGCTGTTTGCTTGTGCTTCCTGGCTCTTCCTGTGGGATGCGTGTGCGTTGCGTTGGTGTGTGTTCAGGAACCGAACCGAGCAAGGAAGGCAGCTGGGGTTAAGGAGGCACCAGCAACCGTTACTGGAGAGTGGAGACTACTGGTGATGATGATGAGCCTGCCTGCCTGATTGAGTGAGTGAGAGAGAGAATGTGTCATGACAGAGAAAGTGAAAGTGGAGAGAGAGAGAGGATGAGAGAAGAAAGTACTACATTTTATTCTTGGTTTTTTTTATTGTAACTTTTGCTAGACACCATACTACTGTTTTGCCAAGCGTAATGCATTCCTTTCCCCTTTTCCACTTACAACTTTAATATTCATACTCTTTTTATCTTCCTGGAGTTCATCAGGTCCCAGCTCTAGACTCTGTTGCTAACATTGGTGTGACGGTAAGCAATGCAGTGCATGAATGAATGCACGAGAGTTAATAGACAAGAGAGTGGCATTGTGAGGATACCGGCGGTGAGGATGTGATAGCCATGTCAATTACGAGTGGTGAAGATGTGCAGCGGCGATAAAGGAAGAGCAACGGTCATGAAGGTTGCGAAACGTTGTGGATCATGTCAGGGGCGGACCTAGGGATGGCAATGGTGACCCGATCCCCGATCCCCGACGGTGAATTCACCTATTAGGGGATGGGTCTGGCGGATTTTTTTCCCCGCGGGGATTTTCGTGGGCAAAATACTGTCCCCGTCGGGGATGGCGGGGCCGGGGACGGGGAAGTGATCCCCGTCCCCGTTAACCATCGGGGATCACTGACATGTGGGGTCCTCTACACTTCATATAAAAATCAGCCCAAAAACCCTACCCCCAGTCCCTCTCCCCAGCGCCGCCAACACCTCCCCTTCGGCCCTTCGGCTTGCGCTTGCGCCCGAGACCCCGAGTCCCGACTGCCCCTACACCCCGCCGCCCCCCAGTCCCCCTCCCCCAGCGCCTCCGCCCTCACCGTGCCCGGCTCCCCCGCCGCCCCTCCCCCGCCGACCTCTTTCCCTTCCCCTTCCCCGGCGCCTCCGCCCCCTCCCCCGCCGCCCTCTTCCCCTTCCCCTTCCCCGGCGCCTCTGCCCCCTCCCCCTCCCCCTCCGCCCCCTCCACCGCCGCCCCTCCCCCGGCGCCTCCGCCCCCTCCTCCACAGATCTGCGACCGACGACGCCCTTACCCACCAGTCCACCACCGCGGTGCTGTGGCCCTCGAGCCGGCGCATCTACTGCGGCGGCGACCGGCGCATCCACTCGCGGCAGCGGCTCTTCCTCATCCGCGGCGGCGGCTCTTCCTCACCCACGGTGGCGGCTCCTCCTTCGGCCCACCGGTTCCTCTTCCCCACCGGTTCCTCATCTTCTTCCTTGCTGGTATTACCGTGAGATCATCAATTGCAACATAGTTACTGTTTATAGGTACAAATCAGGAATTTCTGGGGTTTATGCACATATATATAGCATATATGCAATGATAGATGTGTGGAACATTCAGTATTTCAGTAGTCATGACACATATTAGCAAGCACAACATAAGAAAAAAGGGACAACCAGTTAAAACGAAAACGATGAAATAGAAGTTGCCACATCCATTTTTGAATGTTTTACAAATTTTGTGAGAACCATATAGTAAGATGATATATAGACTGTTAGATCCTTGTGATATTGTTTGCAACCTTATAGTCGTTGTTCTTGTGCTCATAGCTTCATCTCGGTTAATCTGTTGGCGGGGAATTTTGCCCCGTCGGGCCCCCGAAGCCCGTCGGGGAACGGGGACGGGCCCAACTTGGCCCCGGGGCTGGGGCCGGGGCCGGGGTTCGGGGAATTTTAATTTCGCGGGGATCGGGGACGGGGATTAGGTCCCGTCGGGGATGAGCCCCGTTGCCAACCCTAGGCGGACCCTGTATGTTCGTGGGTGTCACCAAAAATTTTGGCAAAAATTCAATATATACTAAGTACAATACATATATATATATATATATATATATACTCTTAGCTGGGTTCATATTTATACCACATCAGTCCAATTCACCCTAGTTTCCTAACTTCCCCTTAGCCCATGCGCAACCAGTCTATCCCACACCCTCTCTAGCTAACCCAATTCATGTTGGCCTATTTGACCATCCCCAACCCTAACCACATAACCTCCCTATCCTCTCTCTATGCGTGTGGGTCGACTCACTCGATGGCTCGGGCGCTCGGCCACACGCACGGTGCACGTAGGTGACAAGTGGCCAGCAAGCAAGCGGCGACAAGGGTGGTCGACAGTGCGCGTGGCAAGCAGGGTGGTAGGTGGGCAATATGTGCCAAGTGCAAGCGAGGTAGCAGCAGCCAGTGGAGTGAGCCCGCACCTCGTATACTGCAATGGCCATGCACAGCGCCGCCCTGCCCTGGGAGGTTGAAGAGCGAAGGGGAGGGATTGCGGTAGTGCGCGCAAAGACAAGGTAGACCGAGCGCCACCGATGGCACCAAAACCACCATAGATGAATCCCAAATCCCCAATTTTAGACCTTAGAGATTTGAAAAATAAAGAAACATGTTGATTTGAAAAAAAAAAAGAAGAAGCCTCAATATAATTGCAAGCAAGCGGCTCTAGGAGCGAAGTGATTGCGTGAGGCGCCACGAGTGAGCAGGGAGGTAGGGAGTAGTTGGTGCTGTGGCAAGGTCTCATCCTTAGACAAGTTGTGTTCATTCTCTCACTCCCCTTCTCAATTCCAAAATCGATAAATCCTAAATAGTTTATTGAACTATTGTGTCTTTGTGAAATATAGATCATATAGTCTTAAAAAATAAAGAAGTTTGTAGATTTGAAATTTTGCGAGATAATGCTGGTTATACTCACATAATAAAGGGGAATACCTTGAACTTTTAAAGTTTGAAAAGTTAGTAAGTTAATCCTAAGAAACAATGAAATAAAATAGCTACCTTTAAGATTGCATGAAGAGTCGCAGAGTTTAAAATTATATTTTTTTATTAATTATTTTATATTTTTTATATTATTTTTAGATATTTTTAGTAGAAAAAAATTTATAGTTTGGTTTTTGCTAGTGAGAGCCTTTTCTTTTTATATTAAACAATATTTTTTTAATTTTAAATATATATTCTAAAAATCCTAGACCGTCACTGACTCAAGTTAGTCGAGTAGTAAAGGCAAGATAATGCATTTGAACATTGTTTTGGATGCGGGGAGAAATGGCTCGCAAATGGTGGTCATGCAATGCTAGGGATGCAAGAGAGAAGCAGAGTGGGAAGAAGAGGACATGCAAACTCCAAAGCAATTCAACAATAGAAAATGGTGTGTGACGCCTAATTGTACGGATAGCAGCACATTATTTTTTTTTTACATTTGCAGCCAATTTACTGGAGGATAATTACAAAAACCTTCGTGAGCTTTTTTTTAAGCATACCCATATCCTGTTGATGAAACAGAGGAAGAAAAAACAACACTCGCCACAAGACTGGGTTGAACCATTTATGTGACGCTAAAAAAATATGACTCTTTTATTTAAAAAAAATTTATTCACAAGCAATAGAAAAATACGAAATTCTGAGTTGATATGCAATACAATCTTGTTACGGTTTCGTTTGCTTATTTGGGGAGGGTTTGTAGCGATGTTTTTTTTTTGTTGTTGTTGAAAAAAATGCAATGTACCGCCTCATAAAACACAGCATTTGGCTTCACAATACCGATCACTCTCTTTCTTTGGTTATTGACACCATATTGCCAGAGACAAACGAGGACCGATGATCTTACTGAGCGTTAACACTGGTAAATTTCACTCTAAAATTCAATAAGATAAGCATGGTTCATGCGACCCTTCTGTTCACAACGGCTGCATAAATTGTAGAAACGGGGCCTGTAACAGTTGACTTACTGGATCTGTTTGGAAATTCAGCATCATGTTGCTGGGATAGTCTCACATCGATTACGAAAGAAGGCAGAACACGATTTATAATGATGAAGGTGTACCCACTAAGCAGGCATTCTTTTGGAGGGAGATACCACTTATAAGGTTGTTACTCTGCTGGTTGAGCTTACGAGTATAGCGGCCTAACTACCTGGAGCCAAACTGCTGGTTTATTGGGCCTGAGGTTAGACGCTGGTTCAGCGGTCTGATAGCGCTGACGCTGCGTAACAAGTGGTATCGGAGAACGGATTTTTCAAATACATCTCAGACCTTACGTTTACTTGTGAGTACACCTGATATATGAGGAGGAGATTTATTGAAATAATCTTACATTAATTATGGAAGGAGGAAGAGCATGACTTAAATTACGAGCCATGAGCAGAGGGATCCACCACGTCCCAAAGATTCCTCTTGATGGGAGGATATCTTTGACAAGTGAACCGACAATGAATATGGATTAGCTGCAAATCAAATGAAAGAGGTGTTTTGCTTCTGATACAAAATAACTCATTGGAACTCACTGTGATTTGTTGTCCTGAAATCCTGATTATTCTAGAAATTTAGTTACATTGTCTTTTCTGTCACATTTCTTCAAATATAAGCTTGTAGGGACGAACACCAAAGCTTTGTTGTCATCAACATCACAATCTTTTTCAATTCTTTTTGGTACAGCAAAATCGGTTTCATTACTACGGAGGATGTTTCTTTTCCATGTCTCCCCTTTTTCATGATACAAAGCTGTTGGGCCATGACGTGAATCCATGGTACAACCACTTAATTTCTTGTCTCCGACAGATACAGAAAAGATGCTATGCTCAAAATGACATCTTAAGTGCTTTTAGTCGCCTTTTCAAATTTAGATGCACAAGAAACATGAGCAATCAAAGAAAAACTGAAGCACCCGAATCTATACTCATACTACTGTCTAGCAATTGCTGATACTTGAACAAGAGTTAGTCTTATCTCAAGTTCTCATCTGTAACTTGAACAAAAATCACACTATTCTGAAATGAATAACGAGACATGATATCCTAGTATTAACCAAGCAGAAATCAAGTTGCCATGAAATAGAAAAATGCAACTAGTGCCTGTAGCAGCAGGAGGACCACAGACAGAGAGCGATAAGATGGTGGACACACCACACCACACGGGTGTAGCTGCCTGCCTGCCGATTGCAGAGCAGCAGGGGACTCAGCGCCGAGCAAGCCAAGTGGCCATGAAAGATGAGAGAGGAGAGCGGCCATGATGGGAGCAAGGCAGCAAGCAGAGCTTCATGTGGGCACCGATCGAAAAGGACATGTAGCAGCAGACGAAGATCTTCTATCTTGGAATCAGCGAAAGCTACCACATAGCTGCTGCCATGCGCACGCCGTGAAATGAAATTCAGTTAATGAAACAGCCTGAACTTCTGGTCCAGGCACAAGATCACACTCTGAAGAAATTTTAGCCGCACCAAAATTTTTATTAATACCTCAGATCCACAAGTTCATGGCGCACAACTGTCAGGCTTGAAATACAATAGGACTAATGCTAAAGGGATGGGCCGGTAAATAATTGATTGCTCCGCTGTGACAGTTGGGGAGAATGTGCGAGAGCTTGGGTCATCACCGACACCTGCATCCATCCGGTAGTTAGGTGTCCCTCGGTTAAACTAGAATAAGCTAATTTATGGATAAAATTATACTGTAACTGATGATAGCTTATTTAGCGTAACTAAATTTTAAAAATAAAAAATGTTAACCCATCACGAATAATACAAATGAATGCGGGAAAAAGGAACCGGCAAAAAAGCTCAAAAAACTAGAAAAAGATAAAATTTAGAAATAATAAAAATAAGCTATAAATCAGAAACTCAATCCCAAATGAACGGACCTTAATCAGGGTCATCTCCAATACAAAACATGCTCCATATAAAAGATGTTAAAACACACTAAGCGAGTATTGTACCACGTCATCAAGTTAAATAGTGAAAAAGTCAAATAAGTTAAATGTGGTTCCCTTTAATAAAATCGGGGGTATCCTCCTGGCTCGAAGAAAGAAAAAAAAAAGCACCCGTAAAAGCATCGATGTTTATATTTTGCACCTTCTCTTAAGATGCATGCGCTGTAAGTGGTTCTAATGATCAAATAGATGATAATTGTTCTCATGTTGATCGGACAGCTTGCAGAGATTATAGTAGATAAATCATGCATGGATCCCTAGATGCGTGCGTGCATGCATGCCTAGATAGATGTCAGATTGTAACGCTTGGACTGGAACGATCGAGATTAATTTAATTACTACTGCAGGCAGCAATTAAGCTAACAAGACCTGCAAGTTCGTGCGTGATCAGTGCACATGGTTACAAGTTTTAAGCCCTGTTGGGATATGTTAATTACCGGGCTGATGATATCATAATTAACTAGGAGGATCCACGCCAAAAGCTCTCTTCACTAGAGGCTTTTTAGCAAGTTTTCAGGTGCATGCTCAGCTGACTCTCATCAGCGTGCTACTGGCTTGCCCCACCAGTATAATGTCATCTAGTCTAGCTAGCTACATGATCTATGCTACGCATGGGAGGATTGGAAGGAAAAACATAAAACAGGTGTAATCAATTGAGGATTCCATTCCCAGGCCCCATGAAATGAAATGAAATATGAGCGAGCTGGCATGGATAAGTGACCATCGAACGCGGCTTCCCTGTTCCCGTTTCCTTATCCCCCTCGTGTTCCCGTCTACGTGACATTCATCTAGGGTCACTTATCTCTTTGCTAGTGGATCCAGAGTGATCTGAATCTTCGCCACGTGGATGAAAACACGAGGGGAACACAGGGAAACCGCATTCGTGACCATCAGGCTCGGAGAGAAACGTCAGAGGTGGTCGTTGGAATGTGCAGCAGCTGGATCTTCAGCTTGTCCCCTCCACACCTTGTCGGTACCATCCGCTCATCCATCCATCATGAAAACGACACTCACTTCTTCTTTCTTGCCTCTCCCTTTTACTTCCAAGTTTCTACCCCACTCCATTATTCAGAAGCTTGTGGCCTTGTTCCAAATTCCGATCCAGGATGCATTTTGAGGCATCAAAAGGGCAATGGTACTTGTGAGGCAAATACATACACCAACATGTTCTCTGCTTGGAAGCACCAAGGCACGGTTAGAATGCAAGTGCTCTTAACCATGAGAGATGAGACCTGAACATTGAAGTTTTACCATAGCGTTCTTGTCTCCTCCCACAAAGAAGTGACTTGATTTCCCAAATAGAGCAGACACTCGAGTCCACCAACTCACGCGTGCTCACAAGTAAGTAACCACTGTTTTACCATAGCTGCAGGTCCCTTGTCATGTGAGATGAACACCCAAAAATTGAAAACTAGGGGACAGGTGTCACAATCCAAATCAAAGCCATGCCAAAGTTGGGAAGCAAATCATGGCCAGAAACAGTGCAAGTTGTTTACAAGAGAGCAAGCACAGGCAGGCCCAGCTGCTCAATGTGCTACTATTTGGGGATCACAGGTAGCACATCCCTTTCCATGGCGATAGATGTGTACCAGACTGAACCAGCAGAGTGCGAACATTTGGCAGCCTTCCAGTGCTGGTAACCTTTTGTCAACATTCATCAGTGATCACAGATCCATATCATGCCATCAGATCCCAACGTGTCACCAACCCACGTTGAAACCATCCGTCCAGGCATCTAGGTGTACCCTCAGACCATCTCAGTTAGTTCATGTTCAGTTTAAGATCAGAACAGAACACCACCAAACATATGAGAAAAGGACTCAGTAAGATGCCCACGTATACAGTGAGGATGGGAGCTCCGGAAGGCAGAAATAAAGCATCAGCAACAAATAGTTGATCAATCTAACATCCATACTGTACCACAATTCTGAAAAGCCTATGAGATCTCAAAACAACTCAGCCGGTAATGCCAGGCACAAAGACCCATATACAGGGGGAAATAGGGTAGGGACACTGAAAGTGGATGGAGGAAATGCCTCCCGGCTCTAGCATCGCCTAATTCAGTACCACTGCCTGTCACTCATCAAGGCAGCATTTGTAGCTTCCTAACTATATCAGCAACATGAGAATGATAACAATGAAACAGTAAAATTACGGACTGCGTAACGTTTGCATTCGTGACAGAATGCTTGGATCTTGAAAGATATGGGCAACAGACTTCATGCAAGACCTGTTCGTAAGTTACTCTCCATTGATGAAGTTTTTACTCTCGTAGTACTTCTTCTCACTAGCTTCCTTCTTCTCGTTCCGCTTCTGCACAAAGCGACGACACAGAACAGAAATGAATAAAACCACACCAGATCAATGGACCAGAATAAATGCCAAAGAACATGTTGCAGAGCATAGTTATAGCAGGAAATATTGGTCCCGGGGAAACAAACAAATATTTAATGTACATATGCAAAGGGCTTTACTCAAGCACTAATGCATCGTCACAACATCAGTAGATAATAAATCCTGCATGCACATCATCGATATAAAGAGTGTTAAGGGTATTAGAGATAGAATAGGACTCTTATTTGTTTCCTTATATCTCTTGTACTCTCCTATATATATGGCCCATTGGGTCTCATATCAATACACACAATATTCATAACATGGTATCAGAGCTTAGGTTGAAACCCTAACTCGATCTACTTCCAATCTACTTTCGCTGCTGCTGCCCCCGGGAGAATCGATCTCCTCTCCCGGGGGGCGGCCACCTCTTCCTTTCGTGTCCAGACTGCGACGACTCCGCGATGCGCGCCTGGGTGAGCAGGAAGAAGGGCGGCGGCGAGCAGCTGCTCACGGAGCAGGTCCTCTCCCTCTGCACCCGCCTCCATGACGTCGGCGCGCCCGCCGTCGCGCCTCGGATCCGGTTGCCGCCTCCGCCGCCGCCGCCGTTGCCCCCGGGAGGATCGATCTCTACTCCCGGGGGCGGCCTCCTCATCTCCGGTCGGTGGATCCTCTTCTTGCGGCCTCTTCACCGGCTCGACTTCGCCGGATCTGGGTGCCCTCTTGGGTCGCCGTCGCCTGTGCGGCCTCTTCACCGGCTCATTTTCGCCGGATCTAGGTACCCAAGGTTGGCTCTTCCTCGTTGGTCGCCAGGTTGTTCCGCTGTCGCCACTCTCGGGTCGCCGCCGCCCTCTTGGCTCGTCTGCCGCCGGGTTGCCCGTGCGCCCACGCGGGGGGGTGTTAAGGGTGTTAAGGGTATTAGAGATAGAATAGGACTCTTATTTGTTTCCTTATATCTCTTGTACTCTCCTATATATATGGCCCATTGGGTCTCATATCAATACACACAATATTCATAACAAAGAGGACAAAAGGCAAATCATATTTATGTAACTGAGAATATGTACTGTACTAAATGCTGCATACAGCATACAGAAGACCAAACTACAACCAGCAATCTGATCCAACGTCATGGTAGTTACCTGGTAGGCTTCATGGTTAGCAACTATCCTCCTTATAATAGTACTAGTAGTGATGTCCAAAGGGCTCTCCAGTCTACGGTAAATACCCATAGCCATTGGAACAGCATATGGATTTGAATCATCCTGATAAGTGCACAAGTGACAATGATTAATGAACGATCAATGTTCTAAATCTGTACATTCTAAGAAAAGTACAACTTAATTACCTTCATAAAGTCCATGTTCTCAGCAATTGTTCCATGAACGACTAATGAGATATTAAATGTGGTAATCTGCACAGAAAAAGAAGTTAGAGAACTCCTGCCACACACCACACACACAAAACCTGATAGCCATAACAAAAATTGCAGCTTGTGGTTTTTAAATGATCCTGGATATCAATACATAAGGTTAGACAGTACGTTATACAGGCAAAGTCATATAGTTTTTGGTTGTGAGGATACAGGGCTTGATCCATTGATCATTTTACCTTCAATAATATGCAAGGTTAGGTGCCTTCTACTTGGAGATTCAATGCAACCAGTGTGGACAAACTGAGACTGATCACATCATGTACTGACCACAATGTCCAAATTTTCTCGGTCTCACTTCCATTAGTCCTTTAGTTACTCCTATCACTATTCAAACAGCAAATGGTACCTTTTTCTGTCGTAGGACGAGGCACTTTCAAATTTGTCCTTTCATGTTCCTGTTATTTCTCATGTTCCAAAATTAACCATGCAACTCATATATACTGGACAGCTCACTAATTATGGTTATCGTGTTATTCTCGATTCTGATTTTTGTTGTGTTCAGTATCATCACATGGGGACTTTGGTTGGTACAGGCCCTCGCCGCCGTGACTCATGGCGGCTTTGGGAGCTTAACTGGCTTTATCTTCCTTCTGCTAACCCTGTCAGTCTTGTCCACCACTGCCTTCGCATCTGCTGCATCTTCCACCGCATCTCTTGCTCAGTGGCATCATCGTTTAGGACATCGTTGTGGGTCACGTCTGTCTTCATTACTTCGTCGTGATCTTTTAAGGTCTATGTCTGGTGACGCTTCTCTAAATTGTCAAGGTTGTAGGCTTAGCAAACAGCTTCAACTCCTCTATCCTTCCCGTGAGTCAGTGTCTCAGCGTCATTTTGATCTTGTTTATTCTGATGTATGGGGGCCAGTTCCTTTCCTTTCATTTCGAAAGGAGATCATCGTATTATATCATTTTTATTGATGATTTTTCTCAACATACATGGATATATTTTATGTCATCTCGTAGTGAAGTTCTACCCATCTACAAGACTTTTGCCACCATGGTCCGTACTTAGTTTGACTCATTCATGTTTTCCGTGCTGATTCCGCTAGGGCGTACTTGTCAGGAGTTCTTCATGATTTTCTTGCTGAGCAGTGCACTCTAGGTTTTCTTGTCTAGATTGAATAGTGTGACTGAACGAAAGCACTGTCATCTTTTTGAAACAGCCCGTGCTCTCATGTTCGCTTCTGCTGTTCCACCACACTTCTGGGCTAAGACTGTTTCTACTGTCACTTTTCTGATCAATATTCAACCCTCTTCTGCTCTTCAGGGTAGGATCCCAGTTGAGTATCTTTGTGGCAAGACTCCTAATTATTCCAGTCTTTACCTCTTTGGGTGTGTGCTATGTTCTTCTCGCACCCCGTGAACACACCAAGCTGACTGCTCAACGTGGAGTGTGTTTTTCCGGGCTATAGCGCTGAGCACAAGGGATATTGTTGTTAGGATCCTGTTGACCGACGAAAGCGAATTTCTTGGGATATTACTTTTGATGAGTCTCGTCCTCCTTCATCCACTTTAGCATCTCTTGTCGAGTCACTTTCTTTCCCGACTTTTCCTTCCACCCCCATAGTCACCACTCCACCACAACCTTTGGTCTCTCCGGTGCCTCCTTCATAGTCAGCGCCTTCTTCGCCACCAGCACCCTCCAGAGGTTACTCCTGACCTTGTTATTTCTTATCCTTTCTACTATACTCGTCGTCCGCGAGTTGAGGATTCTTCTGATGTGCCCTCTCCTTCTAATGGGTCATCCTCTCGATATGCTCGTCGTGATCGCCAATTTATTCGGCCTCCTGAGCGTTTTGGTTTTGCTACTGCTGCTCTTGCCAAACCGACTTCTTATTGTGATACTGTTGTTCATCAGGAGTGGCAGCATGTGATGGCAGAAGAGATCGCAGCCCTTGAGCGTACTAGCATGTGGGATCGTGTTTCTCTTCTTGCGTATATTACTCCTATCACGTGCAAGTGGGTCTATAAAGTTAAAACCTGCTTTGATGGTTCTCTTAAGCGCTACAAGGCTCGTCTTGTGGCACATGATTTTCAGCAGGAGCATGGTCGTGACTACGGTGAGACTTTTGCTCCTGTCAATCACATGACCACCGTTCACTCTCCTTATTGTGTCTTCTATTCAACAGTGGTCTATCTTTTAGTTGGACGTCAAGAATGCCTTTCTCAATAGTGAGTTGCGTGAGGAGGTCTACATGCAACCACCTCTTCGGTATTATGTTCCTGAGGGTATAGTTTGTTGCCTTCGTCGTTCTCTCTATGGCCTTAAGTAAGCTCCTCGTGTTTGGTTTGATCGTTTCTTTTCTGTTGTCACTGCAACTGCTTTCTCTGCCAATGCTCATGATTCTGCTTTTTATTCACACTTTGCCTCGTGGTCGAACGGTTCTCCTTTTATATGTTGATGATATGATCATTACTGGAGATGATTCTCAGTATATTACTTTTGTCAAGGAGTGTCTTAGTGAGCAGTTTTTCATGTCTGATCTGGGTCCTCTTCACTACTTTCTTGGAATTGAGGTTATTTGATTATTTCTACTCTTGAGGGCTTTTATCTGTCCCAAGAAGTATATCCAGGGTCTTCTTGATCGTGCCCCTCTTATTGATCAACGCACAACTGAGACTCCCATGGAGCTTAATGTTCATCTTCGTCCCACTGATGGTGAGCCTATTACTAATCCTACTCGCTATCATCTTGTTGGGAGTCTTGTTTATCTTGGTGTCACTCGTCCTAACATTTCGTATCATGTGCATATCTTGAGTTAGTTTGTTTCTGCTCCTACTCAGCTCCACCATAGTCATCTTCTTTGTATTTTACGATACATTCATGGAACAATCTCTCATCATCTATTTTCCCTCGCTCCAGCTCTTTACAGCTCCAGTCATATTCTGATGTCACCTGGGCTAGTGATCACTTTGATCGTCGGCCTCTTTCTGTCTATTGTGTTTTTCTTGGTGGTTCTCTCATCGCTTGGAAGACTAAGAAGCAGACAACAATTTCTTGTTCGAGTGCTGAGGCTGAGTTGCGAGCTATGGCTTTGTTGACTATAGAGATTACTTGGCTGCGGTGATTACTTGAGGATTTTGGTGTTTGTTTCTGCACTGACTCCTCTTTTGTCGAAAAGTACATGTGCTATTAGTATTGCTAAAGATCCAGTGAAGCATGAGTTTACAAAGCATATTGGTGTTGATGCTTCCTACATGCGGACACAGGTGCAGGATTAGGTTGTTGTTCTTTAATATGTGCCTTTAGAGTTTCAGTTTGCAGACTTCTTCACAAAGGCATAGACCAAAGCCCAGTACAGCTTCTATCTCTCCAAACTTCATGTTGCTGATTTATCATAAGTTTGATGTGGGTGTTAGATGTGTATTATATCTGTGTGTTTTTCTTGTTGTATAATGGGTTATCTGTATATATGCTATACCTGTATGTGTAATAATATTGGCCCATTGACCTCATGATAAATACAAACGATATTCATAACACTAGGAATGTTAATGGGCTTACAAGTTTACACCTATTTCTAATCTGGTTGAAACCTCAACTCTAGACATATATTTAACTTGGCCTAGTTTAGCTAAGCTCAAAACTAGCTTACATTCAAACCAAAAGCTGGAACCAAGCCAAGGCCTAACTTTTAGTGAAATTAACTGTGCTATGAAAGTAACACTTAGTCCATCCGCATAGATCCATGGATAAGCACAAGTCAGCCCATATTAGTATCTAAAATTAATACCACATGTGAAATTGGGCTTTTCGTACCATAGCATAAATGTTATGTTCAAGATCTATACAATGCATGTATAGTCTCCGAGTGCCACATTCAAGGAATTACTACTAACGGTTGCATCAAGCATTTTATACTACAATTATATAAGGGCATGGTTGGTAGTAGAATAAACAACTCACCATGTCTTTTGAAATGTCCCATGGAGCACCAATGATTACTTCATCAACATAACGGCATGCCAAAACACTCAAACTTCGCTCATGGAGATTCATGATTGGGCGATGTGGTCCTCTAGTTGAACTGGCAAATATAACAAACACCAACAACAACATATAAACTAAATGCTATGTTAAAGGAATTAAGTAGAGATGTTATGCTTCAACATAAATGCATAGACCGAATAAACTGTATGAGCATGGTTGTCACGGCATCGCCTAGGCAAAGCTAAGTCATCCCGGCGGCCGGTGGGGCACACCGAGACTCGTCGCCTAGGGCTGAGGAGTTAGGCGTGCGGCCTGGATGCTGCGACGGCCAGGAGGCGACGGTGGCCGAGCTGAGAGGTGGTGGTGCAGGCATGGTGGCACGGGAGGCCGTGGCATAGGCGCAGCAATCGGGAGGCAGTGGCGACCGAGCCGAGAGACGGTGGTGCAGTGCGACGGCCTGGAGGCCGGGAGGCGACGAGGAAGGCACCGGATCCAGGCGGCGGTGGCCGAGGTGGGCCAAGGCGACGACGGCTGTGGCGTGGGCGGATCAGGGCGACGGCCGAGCAGACAAGCGCACATAGGGGAGAGAGGACGAGCGCGTGAGAAGAGCAAGAGGCAACGGCTGGGAAACCCTAGCCTGATACCATGCTTGAGGGTTGAAAAACATGGCTGTATATTCCATGGGCCAAGGGCCTGTTATAAGCACATGTACATTTGCATATAACACCCTGCACTTTATACAAATAGCACTCTCTGCCTTGCAATATAATTGCTTGAGCTAACTGTTGTGAATTGTGATTGACATTTTGGTTGAGCTAATGCAGCATTTTTTCATTGACAGCTGCACACTAACTTAACACTCTAATTATTAATTTGTGCTATTATGTTGCAAGACAATTGCTTGAGCATACAACATTTTTTTCATTGACAGCTGAACACTCTAATTTAACACTAATTATTAATTTGTGCTATTATGTTGCATGGTTATTTAATTTTCAGTCATATAAAGTATTACTGGTATTACTTGTATTTATTACTATCATCTAACTGTCGTCATGGCGCCGTGACAACATTGTGTATGAGTATTGTAACTTGTAAATGATTAAATGAGGAAAAGAAGATGTAACCATCATATTACCTTATGGTCTGATCTGTGTGAATACCCACAAGCAAGAAATCTCCAAGCCCTCGAGCAAGTCGCAATATCTACGCAGAAGAAACTATAAATACACAGAAAGTCTGAATTACTATGTTTTGGAGAGTTAAAAAGTCTGAATTACTATGTTTTGGAGAGTTAAGTTCAGTTTGTTCCCTTCAATAAGAACTGAAAAAAGAAAAAGAAAAACAAAGTACAGCCAACACATGCATATGCAAGTATGTGCATGCTTAGAAAAATGTCATGGGTTTTCTCCGCTTTTAGTTTGTGGGTGAGCGGTTGGTATTTACCTCAACATGTCCAGCATGGAACAGATCAAATGCACCATCTATGTAAACTATATGAGAATCTGGTCCTGGGCCCTGCATTGGGAAAGCTTACAGTCAACAGAAAAAACATGTGGTCATATTCCAATTTTAAGTTGAGAGAGAAGAGCCAGTAGTTTTATTTATTAAGTTTCATGTACCAATCAGTTCATCCAAAAGCTTAACCTGATAAGAAAAAACGGACAATTCACTTATACTTGAACACTCCCCCCCCCCCCCCTCCCCTCTCCCCCTCCCTGTTTAGGCTCGCTCAAGCTTAAGACGCGGAATAGAAATGTGCTGCAATTTTTTTAAAATTGCGCTAGCCGGGTCTTGAACTCAAGACCTCTTAGCTCTGATACTATATTAAGTTTCATGTACCAGCCAATTCATGCAAAAACTTAAGCTGATAAGGAAATATGAGCAATTCACTTATACTTCAACATTATTTAGTAGAATAACATCAATTATCACCGGTTTTCAAGAAATGAAACTATATTTCATTAAATTTTATGTTTACAAAATTTATAGTTGATCTTACAAGCATATGAATTTTGCTAATAATTCAACGATATATGAACTTTTATTGTTTGTGATTACACCTAAGCTCTGTTTGTGATTACACCTAAGCTCCTCTAAGTCATGAAATAATCCATTTGTCGCAAGCGCACTCAACTGGCAATCAAATGGCAGTTGACTAATTGATGGAGCACAACTAAACAGTAGATCACTCCCTCCCTCCCTCTGCTTGTTTATATTGCCAATTCAATCTATTTTCATGCCTAGTAAGTACATCAACATTAAAAACATGATATTTCAAGAAAAAGAAACATTTGTCCCTAGAAGTTTTTATCTGCAGTTCACAAAAGAACCTCTGTCTGGGTAAAGACTGTACAGTTTGAGTTACAAGAGGAATTCAAGGTAGACAGTCTCACTCTCACCACAAAGGAACTGCCTTTTCCATAGAGATTAACATAAGTGTAACCACCTAGAACTAGTTTTGTTTTCTAATATCAAGACTAGGTGCTAAACCATGTTGCAGAGCCTCATGGAATGTTCATTACCGAGAAGTAAATGATATATTGATGCATGAGAAACTGTTGGCGTCATACCCTGCTATTTGAGAACTGAACTATTCGCCGAGATGTAGGAAGAAAATGAGATACTCTAGTTCCACTTCCAGACCCACTATCGTCAATTTTCTGACCATGCCCATGACTGAATTGCCTTTGTAGTGAAGAGTGGTTGTTACTATCAGAAGCTGATCTCTCTCTAACACAAAGAAGCATTCTTCCTGCCATGAAGAAGGATGAGCTCAAGATGAGAGTAAAATCTTTTCATCGCCATAAGCAGCTTCTTTACTAGAAATGACAAATTCATTGGTTACCATATGGTCAGCACAAATTATGCTCCACAATCCATACCATCATGGCCCATAAATGGATATAACAGCAAATTTATGGTGCACGTAATGGTGGGAACAAGAAAAACAGTTGACTCTTGGGGACAGCTTATCCCTTCATCATCTGTTAATAGGACACTAGTGTATAATGTTTTCTTAAAGTGGAAAATCAGGAGAAATCAGGTAAGAAAGTTTAGTGAACAGTAGGCGTGTCAACAGATAGATTTCTGGTTAACCTAGAATCAATTGCAATATTGGAGATCACTATGAGATTTGGCCATTAAAGATAACTTGCAACTCAGAACTAGAGCCCAGATATTCCCTTGCCGTAGAAGTTTCAGAATTGAATTTCATTATGGCAAATAAAACTTTAACATTTAAAACAGAAAAGATAAAACTAAGGCAGAATCAGTACCAACAATGTCTGGTGTTGACACTCCCTCGGTTCTTTTAATCTGCTTATATCGGCCAGCCTTTTTGGCAAGGGCATATGCGTCAGTACCATCTGGGAGCAGACAAGGATCATCACCATGGATAATGTAATCTATATTATACTCATTGAATAGCTTGTTCATGAAATCTTCAGTTATGGCATATGGTGCATCTGGAATGATATCGTCCACCCATTTCACAGCACGGACCATTATCATCCTGTATTACCCGGAAATGGAAGCATTATAAATAAGAAATTTATTCTAAACATAACAGAAATTTAGGGAATGACACCCTAATGCATCCAAAGAACCAAAAGCACAACACCGAAGAAATGTCTAAAATCCCATACGGCCTGCAGTCACATGTAAGGTTGCTAACACAATTGCGAGAGAGAGAGAGAGAGAATACAACCGATCATTTAAAATTAATTCATTTTGTATAAGCACAAACTGTAAAACACAGTAATCGACTTACTTAACCCGGGCCAGAACCACACGTGCAAGCTTCCTTGCATGTGGCTTGCCCATGATAGCTTCTTCGGATTGGCATGAACAAGCAGACCAATCACTAAGTGGCTAGTGCCTCCATCATGAGTGAACCTTTCCAGAACTATTTGGTACTTAATGCCATTATCCCAGCCCAGATCCTCCCAGGCTATCAAGCATCTACTGACCAAAACCCATTTAATTCCAAATGGAATATTAATTGCCAAATTCAAATCATTCATACCGTACAACCACACCAATAGTAGTTCCAGTACCCATAGCTGGCAGCTACCTTTTCCGTGGTTACTAATCACGGAACAAAATAGTGCTAACCTTCTCAGGTACTGCTCTGATTTAGATCCATACAAGTCCGAAAACACAAGAAACAGTTTGTGCAACCCAATGCTATGAGAAAAAAATCATCTTAAAACTCAAATTGACACCTAAAAAAATGAAAACTTTGATGCAATTGCTCTATGCAGCAGCACCTCAACTAACACATTTAAGTCACACAATCACACAACAGGTTGGTCCTGAGTCCTCACGATGAGCAACAAGCCAACAACCACGAGTGTTCTCCAGCAATTACTATTCTCCGAATAGAATTAAAACGAGACCCACAACAATCATCTACCTTGGGGGGGGGGGGGGGGGGGGTGATTCTATTTTCATTGGAACAAAATGTTGGAGCACTGAAGGTAGCAATCTTATACATCACGCAAGCACACGCTAGAATTATTCTTTTTAAAGAATCACACACTAGAATTATGTACGGAAACTAGTAGCCCATCACATACGAGAGATGAACAAGTGATAAAGCGAGGCTGAAGGGATTGGAAAATGACCTCTCGTGGAGCGGCGTGACCGGCGGGCCCTTGTTGGCCGTGATCTCGTCGTCGCTGACAACACCAACGACGAGCTCGTCCCCTAGGGCTCGCGCCTGGCGCAGCGCGTTGCAGTGGCCGTAGTGCATCATGTCGAAGCAGCCGTCCATGTACACGCGCACGGGGCGGCTGCGGCGGCAGAACCGCCGCCGCAGCGCATCGACCGGCGGCAGGGTCGGAATGGCCACTGGACCGCTGAGGTGGAGCGCTAACACGGACGTGCCAAGCACGATGCCACCGATGACGCACGCCGCCGCCAGCTTGGTGCTGCAGCCGCTGCTCCCCGCCTCCATGGTGGTAGAGAAGTGTGTGCAGTGAGAAAGAGGAACACGGGGAGAGTGCGGTGGATGCGATTGTTTGCGCGTGTGTGGGGTGGGATCTAGGGTTAGGGATTGGTGTGTGCGGCTGGAGGGCCAAGCGCCATGGCCTGGCGGGGAGGGGAGGCGAGGAGAGAGCGGTGGCGGTGGCGTGGCGACAGAGTGAGGAGAGTGCCGTGTGGGCGTACCGGAATTCTGCGTATGAGATTGGCCGGCCAGCTAAAGCCAATCTACTATAATTAACTGATAGATCTATTTTAAAAAACTATTAGCTAATATTAACTATACAGCTTCCACCGCTCCTCTCTTCCTACCTCTGTCGCTCCGCCTCTCCTCCCTCTCTTTCCCGGTGCCAGCGATAGCTCCGCATGTCTCCTCCTTCGCCCTAGGTAGCTCCATGCGCTTCCTCCACCGCCCTCGCCCCCTCTACAACCACCCACGGCTGTGCGGCACCATCATCGCCTTGTCGTGCAGCCCCCGACCCCTTCCTACCATGTCGTCCCGCCTAACCTAACTGCCATAGCTGCCACTGTCCTCCTATCCCACCCATCACCCCCACCGCCACCCACAGTTGGGCAGACGCCTCCCCCAACCTCCTTCTGTGCCCAGGGGAAAGGGTGAATCCGTAGCGGCCGGTGGTAGAGGAGATTTACGGGAATACGGCGGTGAGGAGGGAGAGAGAGAACGAGAGATAGCATGTGTGTAGGGAGCCCTGGAGGAGGAAGAGGAAAGTGCAAGCTTTGCGTTGGTTAGTAGTTCTCCCCGTTGGATTGCTATGGAACAGTATACCGTTTCGTAGTTTTTCTTCTTAAAAAAATACCGTTTTAAAATTAGTTAAAACTACAAAGGCCAAAAAGTATAAGCCAAATCGAAAACGCTGCCATGCGGGACCACTATGTCAATGATAGAGAGTTGCAGGGTCAAGTAACTATGACCCACATGTCAGTGTGCCATACCCTGAGTCATCATTTGGTCCATGCGTCACTACGAGATGTTACCGAGATACTCCTGGAAGAACACAACACCTATGCTCGTGTCGTGTCATGCAATGCAGCTTAACAGCTAAGACAAAACTATAATATTTTTGGCTTATAGGTTAGTTTTTTATAGTAGCTAATTTAAACAAAATATCTTTTTAAGGTATGGTCTATAAATTAATTATAGTAGATATTGTTCCGACTTTATCTATATCGACCAAAATTGTATGCAAGTATCTCTCCGTATTCTCTCTTACGAATAGTCAAAATTTAAAATTTTAAATCAAAAGTCATAAACTATAGTCTCCATCCATCATTTTTTGTGTGTAGTATCTTGAGATCGACGTGACGTGGGTCTACGGGAGGTTGCCGTGTTACGTATAACGACAGTCGCATCGTTATATGATGTCGCAGTTTAGTTACTAAATAATTGTTGTTTCTTGATATATTCGGATCTATGGATGGAGCTTATGTAACTGGGGAAAAAACCCTCAATCTCGTAACAAAATCTGACGAATCTTTACGATCAAAAGATAGGTTTTATTGGACACATAGCCGTACATTCGGATGATGCACCTAGTTAATTACTTTACAAGTTCGATAGTATTTGATTATTGGCGATAATTTTATGCTAGAGAATCTGACTCATGTGAACAAAGGTGTCCGAGGACATTACAAGATTATATAACGTTGGATATGCTGCACATATGCTTGTGAGCTACTACACCTAACAAGCAGTGTTAGACGCATCCACACATCATAGTCGAGCACCTTGAGAGTGAATAAGTCGGAAGTGTCGTTTGTAGGGACGTGGTATGTCGGCTTATAACTAATAATTTCTTTTCGATAAATAAATAAAATAGTTTTTTATCATTATTTTAAAACAGTTTATCAGGATACTCTTTGTAAAGCGGCTTAATCAATATTCGATTTATTCACACAAGAGCTCGTATTCGGACCAAAAGCCATCAGTTATAGCCATAAGTTATAAACTGCATCCGAAAAAAACACACCCTATTCTAATCTGAGGCACCACATGGTCCTCTGATTTTTTTTTCTTTATATATTTACATAGTGAAAGACATACAACATACACACATCCCCTGTAACATGTTTAATCAGGCTCACTGGATGGAGTACAAGTTACAACGGGCCGAGCGCTGCAGAGCAGGCACTCTCCCACGGCCAGGTGCAGATTCCATCACACAATATCACTCTTATTATTTTTAAAAAAAATTAGCATCTAAACACCTTTTTTTTTTGCAAATCTAGCCCTTCCAGTAAACCTATCGTGCGCACAGCAAACCTGTCGAACTACTGTAGCTCAATAGGTCTACTGTCGTGCGTACGGTAAGTCTTTGATAAAGGATTAGATTTATAAAAATAGATATTTAAGGTCTAAATTTCAAGAATAAAAATGATGCACGATGGTCTCCATACGAGCTATGCCTCTTGCCCCTCTTCTCTAACTGGGTTGCTCCGGCCATCTCCCTCATCTCCAGCGACATCAAGCAGAGGTTTCTACCGGCCATGCTCGACATCACCGGCAAAGACGGTGCATCAAGGTTGCTGCCGGCCAACCTCCACATCTCCGGCGAAGCATACTGCAAGTCTTCATCGACTTTCGTGGTCCTTGGTGAAGTCACTAGTATTGTAGAAGGACTCGAATGTAATCTTCTTGTCTGTTTGTTCTTTATTGCAATGTCTGGGACTTGTCTTGTCTTTGCCTCATAATAAAACAGGGTTAGGCCGTTAGGGGCCGTATTTCCTTTTTAAAAAAAGAAGAGAGAATAGAATCCAACACAATGGTCAAGGTTCTTTTCTCTCTTGGACAAGTACGATATTTTAACACAGTCGTCAAAGAGTAGTATTCTTTAGAGATCAGCATATGGCACAAGCTGGAGAACACTACCGAAAGCCAATTTGACCTTTTGCATGTGACTTTTAATGGGAATACGTTTGTTTGTGAAGTTAGATGACCACCTTTACACATTGAATCTTTTTTGCATTTGTATAGTTCTCATATGGAAGAATGCCATATATAATATATTGGACAAACAATGGCAATCCATCTTGTAGTTTCTAATGTCAATGACAGCTTCCATGCAAATCGTAGTGGTGGTGACAATTAGAATTTACAAGGGAACCATGCCCTGGAAAAAGGGTAAAGACACTACTAGTCTACTACACAAAAGGTTATACTGGATGGCTACATCACAAACGATATTTTCACATATAGTTATTTATACGAACCGTCTGTGATAAAGCAAGACATCATAAATGGTTCGTATTAATAACCGTCTGTGAAAATATCACAGATGGTTGTTAGTATAAACCATATGTGATAATACAAGACATCATAGACGGTTCGTATTAATAACCGTCTGTGATAATTTACAGACGTTTATTTATACGAACCGTCTGTGTTAATGCCAGACATCACAGACGTCTTTTAGTTAGAACCGTCTATGAAACAATCATAGACGGTTTTTATTTATGACCATCTGTGTTTCGTCCTTTGTCATACGAACTGCAAAAGCTACTGATCAGCTGGAACAGATAAGTATGACCAGTCACTTTTACAAAAGACAAATTCAAGTTAAATTTATTATAAAAGTCCAAAAAAAGATATTTCCATATCTTGATCTTCTGGGCTTCATATGCTTCCTCTTCTACTTTTGGAGTTGGAGGATCAGCGACTGAGTTCTCGAATGTCGTGAAGATTGTCCTTACCCTCTCTACTTCCTCCTCTAGTCTTGGCAAATCACTAGCATAGCCCATAATCTCAAAGAGGAAGCCATGACAAGCTTCCTCGGAATCGGCCGCTTTTGCTTGATCGACAAAGTTATCCATATGTCTCTCCACTGTCGCAAGAGATTCTTCCGCTTTGCGCACATTGAAGAGAAGAACGAGGCTAAGGGCGGTTTCCCTTTCCTGAGCGGCAAGGAGACACTTCTATCGACGGCGGATGATGAGGTCCAACTGATGGATGGAAGCGGCTTGAGGAAGGAGAGCAGGGCATGAGCGAAGGAGCTGTTCCAGATGTAAGTTTTTGGCCGCCTGTGTAAGGTTGCAGCCGAACAACTCATGATGGATAGATGAGAGGAAGGAGATCAAAAGAATACTAGATACCGTTATTGATTCGTATACCAAACCGTTTGTGATATGTGTATTATCACAGATGGTTGTATAACAAACCATCTGTGATAGTGGCAGACATCATAGACGGTTTGTATGAATAACCATATGTGAATCACAGACGGTTATTAATAAAAACCGTCTGTGATAGTTTGATATCACAGACAGTTTGTAGTTGGACGTTAAGATGAATGATCCAGAGGTTTGCCAATCTACCAATAATTATTTTGTGATTATCAATTTATTATACATGTATATATATATGCGCTAATGAATTTAACTACTCCTAGCAACAACGTGTGGAATTCGGCGAAAGTGCAATCGATTTTGACAAATTCACTGAAATTCGAGAAAAGCTCTCCCAATACTTGATAGCAGAGGTCATAAACAACACTGGAGAGTTTCACCCTAGCAAGGGTGATTAGATGTTGAATCATTGGATATATTATAATCACTCAATTGTGCTTAATCAAACAGTTCATTTAGTTGTTTAATTCATGTGTGAGATCTGTGTAACGATTGTCATGTGCTATATATGTGATCTGCTTGCGTTGTTTAATTCATTTATGATATTTGTGTAATGATTGTCCAATGCTATATATGTGTGATCTTTTTGCTTATTTTCAGAGTGCATGACTAGTATTTTCTGAGGCTAACTAAAAAACAGAAAATAACGTAGATTTTGGAATAGCTATCACAGACGGTTTGGAAACCAAACTGTGTGTGATATATAGATATCACAGACGGTTTTTAAAAACAATCGTCCGTGATATGTACGATATCACAGACGATTAATAATAAAAACCGTCTGTGATATTCCGCTATCAAATAACCATCTGTAATATATACGATATTATAGGCGGGTTTTCAAAAAAAACTGTCTGTGTTTTAACTTATCACAGACGGTTTTAGGAGCCATCTGATAACCACATATTATCACTGACATATAAATATAGATAATTTAGAAACTGTTTATGATGATGGTTTTGAATCATTTATAATAACATCGTCTGTAGTAGCGAGGATATCAACACGTGGTACTGAAGGCGATCAAAGTTCGTCAACGGCTACATCTTGGTCCAAGTGCATTAAAGGCAAAACCGATAGTGGAATGGAACGACAACTAGGATCTTGTTTCCTAACGCGTATGAAACTGGGAATATTTCATTTGTCATTCTCATGCAATCCTCACTCCTCAGACAAGGATAACGCCAATCCTACTGGAACCTACCTTACCTCGTGCACCGGGACTTGACATGATTTCGGAAGCCGTCCGATATTGGCAATGTGTATGGTTCTTGCTTCACCTCAGTTTCTTTTCACTCATTCATGGCGTTTCTTTTTCACTCATTTATGGACTAGTAGCTGTTTGCTCGGGAGGGATGAAACATGCTACTAACAGGTAAGCTGTAATCAGTTGTATGCCAGGCAACACGATCAAAACACAGTGCAGAGAGGGCTAACAGCATGCAAGAAACCAGTAAAAGGAAGGAATCTTCTACAGCAACCTGAATTTTCAACATGTTACACATACACGCCAGGATGTCAGTGATATACAGAGGTTGCAATGTCAGCATTCTCTCCAAACTGCAGTTTAGACCTAAAGTGCCATCTCTGCCTGAAGTTTGGTCAGTTCAGCCAAATCATTGGCTGGTTGAGAAGATGTTGTAGCAGATGCTGATGGTACCAGTGATGGCATCTGCGGTGGTTCAGGCAACTCTTCACCGAGCTCTTCCTCCTCGAGATCTTCCAGCTCTGCCTCTAGCTCATCCTGCTTCGAAAAAGAAACTGTATCATGCATTTTGTAAAACGTGTGTAATTGTATAAAAGTAACTCCCACCACTCCAATTTCACTTCATGCACGCTTACATCTTTGAAGCTAAGGCAAAAGCACTAGATTTGTTTCTTATGCAATTTTCACTATACATTGAGCGCGCTGGAGTAGTGGACTGTCTTGTTATTGTCTAAGCAACATGACACTGCCTTCACTATGTTGTTTTGAGTTTTGATTGTATGAGTATGCACATTTGTTAACTGGTGCAAAGGGAAGACAACCAGCACCTCGTCAAAATCAGCAGAAGCACCGACTGGCGTTGCCAGTGCTTCCTGTATCTGTCTCATATTTTCTGTTTGATCATTCGCCTCTTCAATTGCATTTTCGATGTCATCAATACTCCTGCAGAAGAATTACAGTGGTCAGTGTTGAAGTATAAGTGAATTGCCCATCTTTTCTCATAAGCTTAAGTTTTTGGATGAACTGGTTGGTGCATGAAACTCAATATGGTATCAGAGCCAAGAGGTCTCGAGTTCAAGATCTGGCTGACGCAATTAACAAAAATTAATTGTAGTCAACTTCTATTCCACGTATTAGGTCTAAGGGAGCCTACACGTGAGGGGGAGTGTTGAAGTATAAGTGAATTGCCCATCTTTTCTCATAAGCTTAAGCTTTTGGGTGAATTGGTTGGTGCAAGAAACTCAATAGTCAGTTCATTCATGGGCACGTTATTAGCATTTTAGTTCAAACTGATGGGCCGCATGCCTACATCTAAGCAACATAGCACATTCATGTATGAATTGAATGGCCATTGCTGCCGAGTGTTATGAATATTATGTGTATATTCATGAGATTCAATGAGCAATATATAAAGAGAGTACAAGAGACTATGTAAAAACAGTCCTACACATATAAGTAAATACAAAAGAAATATATCAACTATAACACCTCTCCCAAACTCATTGTGGATCATACACACTGAGTTTAGAGAAAAAAAATACAAATGTTGCACCGTAATCTGTGACTTTGTGAAGTCAGCAATCTGCAAATCTGAAAGCACAAACTGTATAGCAAGCACTCATTCCTACATCTGTGAGCGAGTGTATGAAGCATCCACACTAATGTTCTTGGTGACTTCATGCTTCACTAGATCACGGGCAATACTGATAGTACCTGTACAGTCAGCCAAAAGAGTCGTAGATCCCATCACAGGCAAACCAAAGTCTGCAAATAGCCACCTCAATCAAGAATCTCTGCTGTCACTACTGCGATAGCTTTCAACCCAGCCTCAGCACTCAAATGAGAAACTACAGTCTGTTTCTTTGTTTTCTAGGTAATCAGGGAGGAGGCAACAAAAACACAGTAAGAAAAAAGAGAACAACGATTAAAAAGATCACTAGCCCAGGTTGCATCAGAGTACGCCTAAAGTTGTAGTGAGTTGGAGCTAGGGTAAAACAAACGATGAGAGATAGTTCCACGCAAGTAGCAAAGAACACGAAGAAAATGACTTAAGATATGAATAGCATGGGCAATATCAAGATGAGTACTCACAATATACACCAAACTCCCAACAAGATGGCGATAACGAGTAAGATCCTCAGGAAGATCACCATCAGTGGCACGAAGCTAAAGGGATAGCTCCACGGGAGTCTCAGCAGTGCGAGTGTCAGTCAAACCAGAATGATCAAGAAGATCCAAGACATACTACTGCTGAGAGAGGTAGTAACCCTCAGGTGTGGAAGTGACCTCAATCCCAAGGAAGTACTAAGAGAACCAAGATCAGTCATCAGAAACTGCTCACTGAGATACTTCTTCACATACGTGATGAATAAAGAATCATTACTGGTGATGAGCATATCATTCATATATAGAAGAAGCTATGTAATGCCCCATGGTGAGACATGGACAAAAAGAACAGGAACGTGGGAACTGACAGTGAAACCGACAACGGTAATCACTGAGGTAAAACACGCAAATCAGGCACGAGGAGCCTGTTTGAGACCATAAAGAGCACGACGGAGACAACAGATGTGCTCATCTGAAACAAAATACCCAGGTGGTGTCTACAGGAGGCAACACATAAGGCTAGGGTACAGAAGGAACCACTAGAGACAGATCAGGAGAAGACTGTGATAATAGAGAAATGGGTAAAGAGTCAAAAAGAGACAACCATGAGATCGTCTCAACGGTGGAAATAGGACAAGGAGTCGATTCTCGATAGAAGAAAGGTTGAGATTCATCAAAGACAACGTCTCGTGAGATCCTGATTTGTCGAGCAGAAGGATCATAGCAGCGATAACCCTTATGCTTAGAATTATAACCAAGAAACACACACTCAACTGACTGAGCTGACAGTTTGGTGCGCTCACGAGGCTGCAGCAGGACAAAACAGGTACCGCCAAAAACACGAAGGTGATTATACTAGGGGCTCAAGAGTAGATACGCTCTATAGGACTAACACCCTTAAAAGAAGTGAAAGGCCACATATTTATGAGATATGCAAGCGTAGAAACAGTCTTAGCCCAGAACTGTGGTGGAACATGAGAGGCAAGAAGAAAAGTGCGGAAAGTCTCAATTAGATGACGTTGTTTGCGCCTAGCAACTTCATTTTGAGCATGGGCACCAGGACAATAAAGAGTGGTAAAAAGTGCCATACTTAGAACAAAACTGTTTGAAAACACTAGAACAGTATTCACAGCAGAATCGCAATGAAAAGTACAAATAAAATACTTAAACTAAGTACGAACCATCGTTGCAAAGCTACGATAGATTGCAAGAAACTAACGACGATTAGACATAGGGAAAAACCATGTGAAACGGGAATAATCATCAATAAAAATCACAGAGTTTATGCCCGCCTTTACAGATAATAGGCATAGGTCCCCACACATCTGAATGAACTAAATCAACAAGACAAAAAGACAATGACTCACTAGAATGATAAGAAAGTTGTAGCTACTTGCCCAACTTACAACCCTAATAAAACATGGTCGTGTCAATAATAACACGTCTAAGAACACTCTAACGAACTAATAAAGAAAGACGAGACCCACACAAGTGACCTAAACGGTGATGTCACTATGCAAAAGCTCTAGAGGTGGTGGCAACAGTGGCAGTGGAGGTAGATGTAGATGCGATACGAGCAACTAAAGTGGATGAAAGGTGGAGGCGGTCAAGTTTGTAGAGGCCCTGATGACCCCTACGGCGTCGGCCAATCCCAAGTACTGCCCCTGTCTGTCAATCTTGGATGAAACAGGAGAGAGTAAAAAATAGCCCTATAGCCGAGATCAGTGAGATGACCCACCGAAAGGAGTTGCATGGTAAGCTAAGGAACATAGGAAACAACTAGAACAAAAAAATCAATGGACAAAAGAGTGCCCTGACTGCTAATAGATAGAGGAGTACCGTCAGCTATCTGAACAAAGATAGCAAAAATACGATGTCCTATTTAAGTGAGAGATATGGAGTCCGATATCATGTGGAAAGAGACCAGAATCTAGAACTCAAGAGGTACCTGAAGGAGACGTCTGAGCTAGGCTAACAAAACCTGTTGAGTTGTGAGAGAGCTGCTAAAAAAGAGCCTAGCAAAGATGTTGAATAGCGTCACCTCGCTAAGAACCTGATGTGATGATCTGTCCTCCTGTAAAGGAAGGGTCTCCCTACCTCCTTGGATCGTCTACCCCCACGTGCCTTGTTCCACTTTTTTCGCACCGCACAATTTTAGTATTTGTGCCTGAAGTTTTTGCAATAGTTGCACTGAAACCTAGTTGGTGCGAAAACAGGAGTGAAAATAGGCGCCTAGGGAGAAACTGTAGTCAAAGCAGAAAACGTTGATGTAGTCAAAGAAGAAAGGCCAGAAAGCACAGCCGGAACAGACTATGTCGCTAACCCGCGGCGAAGCTTCTCAGCACGAAGCGTTAAAGGGCCTCGGTGATAGTCGGTCGTGGTGAGCAGCTCAGCAGTTGAACCCTGATAAGCTCAAACTCTAGGCGAAGACAATAGACAAAGTCATAAAGACAAAGGGGATCACGATCCACCTTCTTTACTTTATGACACTCCTGGCAAAGCAAAGATGCCAGCTCATCCAGTTGGCGCCAAAGACTGGCCAGGGCTTGGTAGAAGTAGTCAACGGAGGAGTCCTCTTGGTGCAGAGTTTCCAACTCGCACTGAAGTGAAAAGAACTGAACATCATTGCTCTGCTGGTATCGCTCACGCAAGTATTCCCAAATCTGACAAGTGAAACGTAAATCAACACTGTCTGGCTAGATGGAGTCGTCGATGCTGACCACCAGGATGGCTCGAATATAGGCCTCTCAGCACACCATCCAATGCTTGAAAGGGTTAATTGCGTATTGAAAGGCCTTATCAGCAATGTCAACAGTAGCAGCAGCAGCCTCTGCCTCCTTGGTGGCCTTATCTCCTGCAGAAGGTGCAGAAGTAGGCTGCCTAGGAGGCTGAATCGGCAATAGCGGACAAGGTCGTGCACTAGTAATATGTCACCAGAGGCAGAGACCATCGAGTGTGATCTCCATGAGTAAAGACCACAACCTGTAGTTCGTCCCATAGAGCTTTGTTCTCGAGAATAGGATCGCAGCTAATGGAACGGAAGCCATCGGTAGGCGGCACTAAATGGTGCAGTGACCAAGGCAACGAAGTCTAACAGGCGGTGCTAGACGTCGATATCAATGTGAAAAAGAACAGAATTTTTTCTTTTTCGTTTTGGAAAGTCTCTATTTGCTTTTATAGAAACCAGATTCAGTTTCTAACGAGAGAGGGACTGCCCGCTTGATTCAATTGTGGGGGCGGTGGTAGGGGTGGCAACAGGGGAAGGTGGCGGCGGTAGTGACGAGCTTGGCGGCGTCCTCCTAGGCAAGGTCCCAGGCACGTTGAGCGAACTCGCAGGGAGAAGGCACGGGGAGCTTCTAGCCAGCCTTAAGCTTGATGATGCCCGTGGCGGGCTAGCTGGAGACGAGATTGGTAGTGTCCTCCTAGGGCTGACGGAGGTGACGGGTGACAGCACAACGCGGATCCGCGCAGGAGGTAGCCGAGGCGGCGGCCTAGGCAGCGACTGCGGCGAGGGCGATGGCGGTTGCGACGGTGGTGGGGTAGCAGCGGAAAGAGCTAGGTTAGTACCCTAGCTCTGATACTATGTTACGAATATTGTGTATATATATATATATATATATATATATATATATATATATATATATAGGACGCTGAAATGGGACACCATGGTGCCCGGGCACCAAGCCTCTCTGCCTTTGGATTGCTTTTAGATGCGTGCTAGTACAATAGTATAGAAAGGAAGTCATTAACATGGATGGAAAATCTCACTCATAGATGAAAAATCTCACTCGTGGAGCCTGGGCACCATGGTGCCCCTGTTATATATATATATATATATATATATATATATATATATATATATATATATATATATATATATATATATATATAGGAAAATTACATAAGGCACCATGGTGCCTAGGCACCAACATCTGATACATGTGTATGATTGATAATTTTTTTGAGTTTGGGTATGAAAATATTTTATACTCTTGATATATTTATGGTAAGTAAGTTTTGAACTCAGTTCAAATTAGTTTGAACTACTTTTGAGTTCAATGCAACTACAGTGAGTATATACCATAAAAATAGTTCAAACTAATTAAACTGAAGTTGAATTTAAATTTTTTCGGAGTTTGACATCTCAAATATACTTTTTTATGGGTATATGAAGATACCCACATCAAACGTTGCGAATCTCGAAGCAAATCAACGGGTATTGATATTGGTGCCTAGGCACCATGGTGCATGAAACACTCGTCCTATATATATATATATATATATATATATATATATATATATATATATATATATATATAGTACAATAAATTATATGCAAAGATAACCCTACACATATAAGCAAATACAAAAGAAATGTTATTGTAACCATATAGTCTAAATGAAAGCTTTCAATACATGAGATCTAGTTAAGCTCAGAAGGTGCACAAACTCAAGATGTAAAAGGGGAAACAATAAACAAACCTGAGCTAGCTTGCACAGAAATGTTGAATTGAGGATTAACTTTCACTTTATAATTGTCATGAAACTAGTTCATGACAGAGGATAAACACCGTTAGAGAGAGATCGAATGGCGATGACTTGATGTAGAACAGTACTAGGTGTAGGAGGGCACCAGTTGGAAAGAGACGGATCTAGAATAGCTAGCCTAGTGGAGAGACCAGAGCTGGACTTAAGGGCTTAGGAAATACTTCTTCATTGTTGATTGCTTGGTAAATACATACAATTGACTCCTTTATATAGAGCCGACTCCAACTAACTCAATCTGCATATCTTATCCCTAACTTATGCATATCTTATCTAATGCAATTTTTATCTAAGGCAAGCAACTAATCTAAAGATAAGCATCCAAGATGCATTACTATGCCATGACCTACACGTCTACTAGTTATCCTTGGATGCATATGGCCGTGGCATGCTGGACGTTGGTGCTGCCTTGTGTGTGCCGGCCGGCCACAGGCCCATGCCCATTCATGACAATAATAGAAATGGCAGAATGGAGTCCGTTGGGGCATTGAGATCTTGCAGCTTCATATGCCATTGCAATGGAAAGAAGAGGGCAAATGGAATCTTACAGTGATTGTTGAATAGCTTTGACAGCAGATGATCCGGAGCGCAAAGCATCAACAGTATCAGTAGTTGCCTTCGCACTTTCAAGCATTATAATCTACAAAAAAAAACTAATTCCCTATCAATTTATCACAACCTTTTAGAATTTCAGAAATGTGTGATCTAAAATACTTCTATATCTTTCATCACCTGATCATGAACTCGCAATTGAAAATTTGCTAGCTGCTCAATTTGTGTTTCGTACAACTTCTTTTTCTTTAAACACTGAATTGCAGCTGCAACAAACAAGAAGCTATTTCTCATGTAAGTTACAAAAGCATCACAAGCTTAAGAAACATTATTTTTTCCCCAGCATTAAAACCAATAGCTAGGAATGGTGTCTAGACAACATGCAAGCTCACTAACTTTTAGTGTTTCCTTCTTTGTCTTACACATTGGTTGATGGATTCTGTGCAAGACATGGACATGAAGCTCAGTTTTTTACCAAAACAAAATGCAGTAACAAATATTGTTCTTTAAAAGCCTTCCAGTTGCAAAGCTCTTGAAAATGTTAATGAATAACCAAGCAAATCAAATTCAACAACCTTAGCATATATGCATAACTAAATCCTTATAAGATTGTAACAGAAGTTTATAGACAAACAAATAAAGTTTCTTCAAAGAAGCACTTGCTTACCATTCTTGTTCTTTCCTTTTGTATAATCCTTAGCCTTTTCTACTTCCGCGGAAGATTTTTTCTGAAGAAAACGCTCTTTCTTCTCCAGCATTTCCAGAGTCTACACATACAAATAATATTAAAAATAAACCACTGTGAATGGTAAAAATAAGATAGTCAAATTAACATCTTCAACTGTATTCATAATCGAGCAACTCAAAATTACCTCATCGTCTTGCTAGTATGAGTTCCTCAACATATAAGAGGCTCTTGACATTTTTCAGACAAATTAAAACTATCTTCACCATTACACAACATTTGTTGTGAGAGTTGTTACCATTATGACATTGTATGCAACAATAGCAGAGTGAAGACAGAATAGATTACTATCACCTAAACTGAGGCTGCAGCTGGGAATGTATAGAACAATACATGAGCCTAATTTGAAGTTTCCCTTTCCTTTGTGTTACGGTCCTTCACCTCCTGATACAAATCAGGACTAGTACTTGGGTAATTTGGATACAATAGAGAAATTGGATAGAGTTTAGGCTGGGATTAACAAAGAATTAGGGTAGACAGCAAGAACAACAGAGGGGATTTTGGGGAAGAGCGCAAGAACTAGACTGGGAACAGAGAGAACAGTCAAAAGAGGGTGCTACAAACCAATACAATTCAATTCACCCCCTTGCCCAGGGAGCTTGTATTCCTTTTATGCCGCACTCCTGCTGACCTGCATGGGCCACGATGGGGCCATAGTCCATGTTGCAGTCTAGCCCAATTAGGTTAGTCTGTGACAATCTGCAAGGGCCATGACATTTCTGCCCCCATGAAGAGCAGCTTGCCCCCAAGCTGCTGTCATCTGTACAGCTATTATGATACTTGAATTGAAATCCACAAGAGATAGATATCACCAGCATAGCAGCCAAAAACTGATCCCTCACTTGTTTACAGCACTGCTTGGTGTGAAGGTTGATCAGACAAACACCAAATGCAACAACTGGTGCCGGATGTGAGAACTTTCTGCAATTTTGATGTTCTAGATTCTTTTGCTTCCCATACTTCCAAGCCTAATTGATACCGCATAGTAGTCTTCTCACTATTGTAAAACTTACCAGGTTGACTCCATGACCATAAAAAAACCGAAATGAAGAGATGAAGCATTCAGAAACTCTTGTCCAGTAATAGTTTAATTCCTTTAGCCATGGGTAGCACAATGACAGACATTGTACTCTCTGGTATAACATGGGTCACCTTAGACAGCGCATTGAGGCTTGAGTTCTTGTGAAATTTGATGGTTTACAGATATAGTCTGAGCCTGAGAATCAATTGAGCCAAACACCTATTCAGATCAGCTGATCAGGTAGGATGCAAATATTATGCCTTTGATTCTAACTCCAACTTGAACATTTGAATGCTCGGATCCCAAGGTCGGGTACACAGTGCACCAACTAAACTCACTCTGACATGTATTGCCATTGCTAGAAAAGGGGAAGGCCAAGGTAGTAATTGGTTCTCAGTGGCCAGCTTCTCTTCCTTTCCAGGACTGAAACCTCCTCGTCTCCATGGCTGCAATTTGTCAAACACTGAGCAAGCCCAATCCATTCCATATTTCCAAGGACTGAAAGCACTTCTTCCCAATGGCGGTGTTTCCTGAAACACCTGCCGTGCATAATTGTTTTCTAATCTAGAATTAGCCATCCGATGTTGTCGATGCAGCGAGTGTCTTGGTCACCACCTAGCTTGAGTGTGCACCCGTTGCCGCCTATAGCCATAGCATGCACACCACATGCCGTGCAAGCCATGGTGGTCTGTGCTTGCACCACCCACTCATAAGGGTTGTGCACAGCTCGTCCACAATAGTCGAAGAGCTGATCCCTGAAACCGATTGGAGCCACACCTGAGTTGTTCTTGTGACAGGTGCTCTTGTGGCTTGCCATATGGCGACATTTCTATGAACACCACTTGGTCAAAACCAAGGACCAGAGTCTGCCATTGTTGTGTCAATTGGTCATCTCCTTCCTCACTCCACGAAAACTGGTCGGTCTTATCCTCCATCCCTTCAGCCTTGAGGGGCATTTCATCAAAAACCTTGGCGGGTTGCTTGTTGTCGAGTTTGACAGTATGCTTGAGCTCGATGTGAAGGACATCCGCATTTGCAACCTTGTCTTCCTTAATGTCTAAGATCTCGCCCTCACAAGCAGAGTTGTCATGCTTTCTCCTCATGACCCAGCACACCAGGCAACGAGTGATGCGCACCCGTGACACCCACTTGATGACGCTCCGACGCGTGCCCTTGCTCGGCATGGACGGAACAGCAACAACAAGCTCGTCCGAGTCACAGTGCTCCTTCTCACAAGTCGAGCTAGCTGTAGCATTGGTGCATGGATAGGATGTCACGACCATAGAGATGGTCAAGGACGGAGCTGAGGTCAAGGCTGGGGTGGACACAGGTATCGGCGTGCCGGTGTCGTGGCCGGTGTGAGGATGTACAAACTCAATGTCAAGTTCACAACAATGATCATAGATGCGATGATCATTCAAGGCTTGCAGAGCTCGTGCTGCCTCATGATGTAACTGAAATGGGATAAAGGCCTTGACACGATCTAACCTCTTGAACACATGCATCTTCTGCCTAGTGCCATATGTATCAAATATCTGATGGAGCACATCCTCGGTCACAGTGTAGAGCATGTGGTGAACTATGACACGGAGCACGATTGCCTCACACGGACTCTTCATTTCGTTGAACAATTGGTATGCATTTCTTGCTCCTAGACTTGGTGCTTGCACATGTTCGATGACAAGCTCACAATAGCCGTCATAGATACGACGGCCCTACAATGTCTCCAAAGCTTGTGCAGCGTCATGGTGTGAGTAATACTTGACGAAGGCCACAACTTCAGTTTCTCCTTGGGATACCTCAATGGTCTCCACCACGCCATACGGATCAAAGACTTGGTGAGGTGCCTCCTTGATCACTGGATAGAGCACATGGCTCACCATGACACGAAGAACACGTCCGGTGTTCGCCTCTTGGTGACCCAACATTTTGTCGAACATCCGGCGTGCATTGACTTGGATGGCAACTGCTACGCCAATGGTGGTGGCTGCCGTTGGCACGAACTGAGTGTTGGTATGGCCTTCTTCGACGGCGACACGGTCGTGGAGCTCTGGTTGCCACCTTCATGGCTGGGAATTGGTGTCGAACACGTGGGGGGGCCATGGTAGAGGTTGGAGCAGACGGCGATACCCTGAGCATACAGCCCAACGAATCATTTAACTTCACCAATAGCTCCAAGATAGTCTCCTTCCTCTCTTCTAAAGTCACCATGGGAGTTGGTTGCTTGAGATTGTCACCCATGGCTTCCCGAATGCCAGTGGAGAGGGAGATGGGTGGCTCTTATACCAATTGTTATGGTCCTTTACCTCCTGATACAAATCAGGACTAGAATTTGGGTAATTTGGATACAATAGAGGAATTGGATAGAGTTTAGGCTGGGATTAACAAGGAATTAGGGTAGACAGCAAGAACAACAGAGGGCCAGAGGGGATTTTGGGAAAGAGCGCAAGAACTAGTCTGGGAACAGAGAGAACAGTCGAGAGAGGAGGGTGCTACAAACCAATACAATTCAGTTCACCCCCTTGCCCAGGGAGCTTGTATTCCTTTTATGCCACTCTCCTGCTGACCTGCATGGGCCACGATGGGGCCATAGTCCATGTTGCAGCCCAACCCAATTAGGTTAGTCTGTGACAATCTGCAAGGGTCATGACATTTTGCCTTTGTCATTCTTATGATGACAATGATTATTGTGCTCCACAATTAATTTATTAATTTGTTGTGAATTGGTTATGATGTAGATCGATGGGCAGGCTGAATAACACTTTGATAAAAACCAAGAAACAGAGTACAACAGTTTCAGCATCGAATACTATAGATTATTATGTCCTTAAAAGTTAAAACAGGTAAGTGCTATCCGAAAATTGACTAGGACATAAAGTTGACCATATCTTGAATTCAACCAACTATATTCTTCTAGACACAAGGCAACTAATGGTCAAAATCTACAGGTGACTGGCCAGTTTGGTCATGTCCAAAAAAGAACTTAATTGTATTGTTTTCTTCTACCCTTGTGTTCGGGAAATCCATTGAATACAGAAATCCACACGTTTACATTACAGCATTCAACAGAGTTACAGAAGATGAGGTTCTTTCATGAAATTAGCTTTACTATTTACTTGGGCGATACACAGTAGCAATGATTTTTCTTTCTTTGTATATTTTACAAGTGATCCGTTGCTAATTCTAAACCCTTTTCTTCTTGACGAAAAATAATTAGAGATATCTCCAACTGCCCAGACCCTAATCCAACCCTATCTTGGCAACAATAGATAATATAATACTCCTACAGTTGATATATTACTGCTGAGGAAATACAAGCACGGAAAGTACAGATTACAAATAGGAAAGATAGACAAAAAAATTAAGGCATGAAAAGGATGAAAGACCTCGTGTAGCCGATCCAAAGTGGGAAGGGCAGAAGAGGCAGCCTCCTTCTTCTTCTTGCTCTTAGGCTTTGATAGCAGTTTCTTCAGCATCTTCTTGTCACACCCTCTTACTGATTCTCACCCTGCCTTGATGATGGCCTGTGTATGAAGGAATAGGTGAACGATGAATGGGGATGGCCCTTCCAACAGGGGTGAGGATCAAGAGGGGAAGTGAGGGAACAGGTGGTTAGACTCCTTGGGAATAATAGGAAGAAAAAGGCAGGGACAGCCATTAGCTTGTGACGGAAGAGAGAGGACTTGTCTGCTTATGAAAAAAAGAGAGAAAGCCAATTTCAATGAGATCACTATCATAATATACATGCCCCATGTTTGACAGTTTGCCTACTTGTGACCACTTTTTGTTAAATAGGTTATTCATTTTTGAAAGTATGTCTTTAAGGATAATATCGAGTTATGTTGATATCGAGTGACCTATATATTTTGGCATCTTGCTGCGCTCACCATTCATATGGTTAGTTGACACTAGGTACATAGCTCATGACAACAATGCACCTCTCTGAATCCTACCCCATATCACTTCAAGCTTGTTACTTGAGACAACCTAGTAAGGTAAATTATAAGCCATCTTCTTTTCCTTTTAGGAGTAGTAGTTGAGCTGCCGTTTTTATTTGAGTGATAATGAAAGCTTGCAAGCTGCCATATCATCTATGCTGGCTTTTTACTATTGGATGAAGTGCACCTTGCTCTCTTAAAGCAACATAAATGGGTATCCTTATTCCATGTTCTCTCTCTGAATGGTCCAACTTTCGCAGAAGGGGTTACAAATAGAAACCCTTTAATTCCCCCCCCCCCCCCCCACCCCCTTTTTTCTCTCTTTGATCTTTAACTGCAAGCTCTCGTTAGAATTAGATCCCCATCTTTCACGTTAACTGCATAATAACCTCTCCCTCCCTAATCAGTCCTTCACTACACGGCTACAGAAGCACAGAGCAATGCTGCGATGAAATCTGGTCAGAACCATAACCGTGCACAGCTACATATGCACTGCAAATACATACAAGTAGCTGTAGAAAATTCCCCATGTACCTGAACAATGAAAGCTACCAATCTTCACAGGCTCCAGAATAGACGGATTCCCGCAAGATGCAAGAGAAAACCTGAAACGGCGCCCACTAAATATACATACGATCGAAGCATCTCCCAAACTAATACGCAAGAATTAATGGGGAAGAAACACCAACCTTAGCACCGCATTGGCGCCACCGAGCCGTGCGGCCGCACCAGCACTCCCCAGCCCGCGAGCGCCCAGCGGCTCGCCGCAGAGGTGGAAGGAAGCAGCGGTTCGATTCCGGTCGGCGGCGCTGGCTGAAGAAGTGCGGTGTGCCCGACTGCGGGCGGAACCATGGATGGTGACGGATGGTGGAGACGGACACCGCACCAGCTAATGGGACGCTTGCAACGGACGCTCCAGATCACTGCCACAAGATGAATCAAACGGCCCGAAATCTCCGAGGAGGGACTGGGAGGATTCCCATGTGGGCCCGCCTCAACTCTGGAGCCCATCCAAAATAAACAAAGCCCACCAACACAAATGCAATTCGAAACGAAGCATCGAGGCATCATCCATCACTCCTCGCCATGTAGCCTTTTCTTTTTTTTAGTTTTTGGTTTATACTTTTAATTTTTTTGTAGTAGCTAATTTATAAATAAAGTGTATTTTCAAGATAGGGTCTAATAGTTAATTATAGTACATACTATACCGACTCCATTTATATCGACAAAAACCGCACGTGAGTGTCTATTACTTTATAATCTCTCAGACGAACAGCCTAAAAACCACAAGTCATAACCAAAAGTCCTAAGCTTTAGCTAAAAAGAGCAGACCCGTAGTAGTACGGTCACCCTCTCTCCTTCCCCACGACGCACCAAAGAGATGTAGGATGGGAGCTATAGCGATGAGGCTGCCTAGGGAGGGCAGGAGAAGGTTTAGAAGGTAGAGGTGGCCACGGTCATGCTGATGGTGAGGCGCGGAGTAACTACGAGCAGCGAATCGACGTGCATGATGGTGTGCCCAAAGCATAGTCATGGTGCGGCTTCGGCAATGGCATATCAGGTAAACTCAAACACCGCCCTGCGAATTCCAATTACTAGATTGTCGAATAATTCACGCAATAGCTCATAACTTGTTTGTTGTTGTCAAGGAAAATATTTACAACCGATCTTGTTTCTGATTTTACATGGATGTGTTTTATGAATGTACGTGTATGTGTCTGAGAATATCGTCTGAAATCCCTCCAGTATTTTCAACCACTGATTTTTTATTTGAAATTTTCAGCCAAAAACTACCGAAATTTCTATGAAACCGCTATAACCGCTATATGGAAAATATGGTGAGGGAGAACGGCAGATGGATGGCATCTGCATAGGAACAGAAGATGAAGGTCCATGCGACCCATGCCATCTTGTTGTGTTCATGGCGAGTTCATGGCGGCGCAAGGCTCGAGATAGCAGGGCTAGCATGGCTCTAGTGCACACGTACAGCAACACAAGCGAGCAAGAGAGAGAAGAGTGTGGAGAAGAAACACAATGCTTCTCTTCGTGTTGATATGTGGGGCCAAGGTCCACATGGCGGCATCTCCGAGAGAGAGCGGGGAGAGTTGGGATGTGGCGCGTGAGTGAGCGAACGGGCACGTCGGCTAGCTTGGGTCGTGGCGGGAAAGAGGAAGAAGAAAAGGGTTGGGCCGGTGGCTGGGTTTCGGCTCAAAGGGAAGAAAGGGAAAAGAAAAAGGTTTAATTTTTTATTTGAGATTTAATTTTGGTTTTGAATTTGAAATTTGAATATTTAGAAGGGCTTTTGCACACAAAATTTTTGGAAATTTGATTAGCACACAAATAACCATTTAAAATTTTCAAACTTGATTTTTAGTCCAAGGAAATTATTATAAAAGTCTTAAACTCAAGCAAGGCTTTGGGAAAATTTTGAAAATTCCACAAAAAATTTTGAAACCCATGAAAATTATGCAATTTTTATTTTAAGCCAAATTTGGGTTGTTACATAATCCATCTGATATATCGATAACATGCACACGTAGATGAAGTAGAGTAGACATTGCTGTAACAATTTTTAATTTGTCAGAAATTTTAACTACTAGTAGGAGTAAATTGCTGCCTCTAGGTAAAAGCAGTTTTGGAGGGGTTTCCAGCTTCGCATAGAAATTCACTGGACGCATGCAGTTGGTGGTGGTACAGATGCGGAGGTAAGGGCAGGAGTGAAGTGGTGGTACCTGGCCACCTGGGAATACATGACTGTCTGTTAAAGCCTGAAGCTCCCTTAAAGAAAAGGCTGGAGTACTATGCAGGAGTATATTAAAGCCTGAAGCATAGTAATGTGCATTGCTTGTGTTAGGTGAAATGTTTTCATGGCATTTGTAGTTGCAGGCTGTAGAGTTTTTTAACGCTGTTCCATACCTGTAGCTGGTTCCACAGCCATCAGCAAGCATTCAGCAGTCCGCAGTCAAGAGGATGCAGACAGATAAAACTCAGAACGCAATAGTGTAGCTGGGGTAAAGCTGTTCCACCTATCAGCAGTGCTCCAGAATACAATCGTATACCACGAGCTGACATTCACAATCTTGTTCAAACATATACTTTCGCCTCCCCTGCAACGGTCAGAAAACTAACCATTATCAATGAATTTGGTAGTTCTGACGACTAAAAGATCACGGTACTGACTACATAGGCTGAGTGGACCCGAGAGATCGAGATGGTTGGCATGTGGTGATGGATGATCGAGCAACAGCAATGCATGCATGCCTGGTCCAACAAACTCAAATATTATGCTACGGATCATTCCTTTTAGATGTGCAACAAACTGCAAGCATAAGCAGGCATGCTCGAGTCCCCACCTCCCATGCCAGGCTAGTTAAATTTCAACACTGGATAAGTGGCTTGTCCTGCTGCAGCAAGCAGCTCCATACTAAAACATTTCATGAGCTAGTTAGCTAGCCCTGTTTGGAACTCGAGATTCTCGTAGCAATTTCATGCCAAATCTAACGTCCAGTGAGAGTGGATATCTCCTTTTGTACAAAACTCATGTAAAGTTTCTACCTTCCAAATGAGCCGTTGCGAAGGAGGATTTCGTTAGGAAATTTCCAGGTTAGGCGAAGTTTGACTTGACTGAAGGTGTAAGAAGTTGAGTCAGCTGCCGCCGCCTTCGTTTTCGTAGATGGACTAAAATTTAAAATTCATACATTCAAATACTAGATATGAAAAAGGAAAATGTTACAGTACCATATATGTGATCAACTTCAATTTATGACGATGAACTAAACACGTCTATCTAAGAAACTGTAACATGACTCAGATTAGATATCAAATCAAACACCCCATAATCCGATCTCGTAGCGTTCATGTGTTCTAAACAGAGCTGAAGGCAACTAAAAATTGCTGGAGAAAAGCAGACGCGTGATTTTGTTGCGATAAAGTTAGATACCACGCGTACTGGATGATCATAAAAAAAACATTTTACTTCTTTTACCGTATGGATTTTCTATCGACAAAGGCGATCAGATTTCAGTAAGAATCAAGGAGATGCATCTTGTCATGCGAAAAGAAATAAAGGGAACGAATTACAGAAACCAGAAAAAAAAGAGGGATCTTTGTATTATCTGCGATGATATAACTTTTTATTTTTTAAACTTAATATATATAAAAAAGCTAACAGTAACATAACGTATTTTCAGATGTTACAGTAAAAAAATCTATAAACCTAGGCTTATAGACAACTACGTTTCGAGCTCTGGGTAAACGAGTGTCGCTGCGTGCGATATATAGCAGGATTCCTTCGGAGATATATGAGAAAAGTTGCTGCAACCAGTGCTGGTCAAGTCAACAAAATCCAATCAAGTAGCTAGATGATGTCACGTAGTAACTATTGCATAAATCGATTTACTAATAACACATTATGTGTTGTTGATAATTGACAGTATTATCAATGTGATTCTGTCCGGTAAAACGCAACACATACACTTATTCTGACATCATTGCATAGATTCTGGTGGTGATCGGTTCGGCTGAAAGCCTCATGGCTTATGGCTGAAAACACTGTAGCTGGCTGAAAAAAGCATTGTAGCTGACAGATGCTTATTTACCATAATAAAATTTAAAAAATTTAAAAATAGAAAAAACATATTAGCCCATCATGTATAATGTAAACAAATACGAGGAAAAAAAAAGAACCGATAAAAAAACTCAAAAAAACCAAAAGTTCAGAAAAAGACGAAATTTATAAATAGTGCAAAAATAAGCTAGAGCCAGAAGCTGAAGCCATATTGATCAGGGCCTGAACTCTCAAACTCGAAGTTGAGGTCAACTTGGAAACGCTTCATATACTCGAAGAATTGTGTTCAAGTTTTTCTGGTGATGGGTGCACGAGGTTATAATCCCTCCTAAATAAGTACGTAAATAAACCAAACTTGTTAGATCACGATCACAAGGCACTAGTAACAGTGTAATACCATATTGCCAAAGAAGTCAATGAGCTCTAAGCCTCATCCAGGCCATTCATTTTAAGGGCCTACTTGGAACAAATACAATTAGGAGGGGATATGGATGATTCCACTCCAATGGAAATTTGTTTCATCAAGTTGTTCTTTTTTGCAAGGAGTTTTAATCCAGAGGCCTTCTGTATAAACTGTCGAGGACACAAAACATTATATCTAACCTTATGTTAAAATTCCAAAGTTGTTCAGGGCAATTAACCTGTCGTGTGCCCTTGTTCCCTCTCCCCTGAAACACTTCGGGTGCGTTTGGTTTGGAGACTTGGTGGGATGGGATAGCTCCAACCCAGATATGTGGGATGGGATAATCCCACTTTTTGTTTGGTTGTAAGGATGGGTTAGTCCCTGTTTTTTGTTTGGATGGAGGGATAGAATGGGTTGGTGCAGAGGATACCGGCAGTGGAGACGACGGCGACGACGACCGGAGCACGGCGACCGGAGCACCATGCGCGGGCGGCGGGGGAGATGGGGAAGGGGCGCAGGCGGTGGGGAAGACGGGCGCCGGGGGGAGAGGCGCGGGCGGCGGGGGAGATGGGGAAGGGGCGCGGGCGGCGGGGAAGACGGGCGCCGGGGGGAGAGGCGCGGGCGGCGGGGAAGACGGGCGCCGGGGGGAGAGGCGCGGGCGGCGGGGAAGACGGGCGCCGGGGGGAGAGGCGCGGGTGGCGGGGAAGACGGGCGTAGGCGCGCGCAGGAGAAGTGGGTTGGCGCGGTTCGCTCGTTTTGGGCGGATCGTTCCAACCCACTTTTCAGGAGAATCTTTTCTTTTGGGTCCAACCCACCCCACCAAGTCTCCAAACCAAACACTACAAAAAAAGGGTCCAACCCACCCCATCCCGGGATATCCCCTGAACCAAACACATAGTTCAATGTAAGCATCTTTGTGTTTTCATCTGTAGCATCTGCACCTCTCTTCTGAACTACTCATACATTTTGAATTAATGTGAATTTAGTTAAGAGACATAGCATTTAGATCGCACATTTCATCTTCCCTCTGTCATCTCTATCATTTACCCTTGCATTACGTGGCACAGTGCCATGTTAGTGTCCAAGATTAATGAGACACTGTAGCAATTCAGCACAGGAATATTTGGATACTGTAGTGATCTGCTATAGCACTCCATGACTCGACTACCATCGCATTTTTTAGGATGCCATTATTCGGATACACTGTGAGACAAGCAGAGCTACATGTTCTGGAGACAGTGTATCATTATTATTACAGGGTAAAGGTGAACATTACTAGAACGAGTACATCATCATAATGAGAAGTGAGAAGACAAAGAAGAAAAGAAGGCACAGAGCCCAAAGGCAAACCCTACGGCTGGACCCGGGTCCCCGGACCGGAGCCAAGCCAACGGTGAGCAGCGAGAGCAAAATGCGGATAATCGTAGTACTTTTTGGCAAAGAGCACAGATGAGATACAGCTGAACCCCATTACTTATGATTTATAGTTTAAATATTATAATTCTAGCTATTCGTAAAAGGTAGTATATAAAGAAAAATAATCGCATGTAATTTTGACCGATACAGCTGAACGCAATACACTTTTTACTACAATCTTCCTGTTGACTCCGTTTTGAAAAAAACGCATAGTTTAAAAGCTAGTTACTGTAAACAGTATAAGTATAAGCCGCTTGAAAGTTGAAAAGAACTCAGTCATAGTAGCTAAAGCTGAGCATTAGGCCATACTGTACCAGCACCGCCTGGACCCACCGTGCTTCGGGCTGTGTTGTGTCATGCCGGCTTGGCCCAATCACCTCGCCGTGCTGTACCATGCCGGTCCGCCTAGCCTCCAGCCAGGCCATCTTCATTCCTCTCTTGCCCATCTCGTTAAAAACCTAGTTAAAATTACAAACCATTGTGACATGCCATTCCACCTTCGAATTTGGACATGTAATCCAGCGCCATACATATTTGGGTGCAAATTGAACTGTGGCGTACGTGGCCATCTAGTCCATCGGCCCGCATAGGTCTACCCAGCTGGTCAAATAGAAAAGGTCAAGCAAACTCATGAGTGCAATTTACTATAGTTAAGAAATCAATTTTAAATAGTTTCTCAAAAGTTTAGTAACTACTTAGAATAGACGCACTAATAACAGTCTGTCTCTATTTACATAATGGTTAATTGCAATATACATGGGTGATTATCTCATCAAATGCTAGAATTAAAAAAGCAGTCGGTGAAGGGAGCTGTGTTAGAATTAAAAGCATATGTAGTACTAATCTGCTTACATAAAATAAAATCACAATGGGGTGAGCTATGTTGTCAAAATTACAAAAGGCACCTCATATCACACCATATATATGTATATATCTTTACTATTATAAAAGTGTGAGTTGGTGGTTGGTTCATTCTCTCTCCTCTCTTCTCAGCCATCCGATTTGATCTAGACCATTCGTCTCTCTCCTCCTCCTCTCTCTCAGGATACAACCCCCACCCCCTCCACTTTCCCCATCTCCTCGCGCATTCTGGCCACCCTTCTTTTTCTGTCGCTTGCTCTCTAATATTTGATATGTGAAGTTGGTTAGGCAGTAAGTTCCGTCTCATTATTTTTATGACTCCGTTGCAATGCACGGGTCTCTAACTAGTGTGTGTGTATATATATGTATATATATATATATGTGTGTGTGTGTGTGTATGCACATACATGACACCTCCAAAAACTAATTCACTCCCACCCTAACCGGTCATCCCTAGCTGCTGCCGCCCCAACTCCTTCCTCCTCCCCCTTAACGCAACATGGGAGCGCGAGGCACCGAGGCGGCACGCTGTACGGGATTCTGAGGCACCGAGGCGACGCACCATGCGGGAGGTGAGGCAGACGCCGCCGTGCCCGCCATGCCGAGCCGACCCAAGCACGACACACTACGTCGTGCCGTGCCACCCAATGGACCAAATTACTAAGCCTAGCACGACATGCGGTTCGTGTTGTGCCAACATGGCCCGCCACGTGACGTGCCTTTGCTAAGCTAGCCAGGCCTCGGACTGGCACGGATAAGTCCGGCCGACTCTCACCTTTATTAGTAGCAATTGCGCTGCAGTGGAAATTGCGTGTAGTAGCCATAGCGCTGTAGCGTTCGATCTAGTTCATTCATCTCGGATGGAACGGCCGAGATTCGTAAAAAGAAAAAAAAAAAGGGTACGGTGCCTGTCTTCCTTGCTTGTGCTTACCCTCTTTGGCCGCCGCCCACTAGCAGAGAGTCTCAGCTCAGCAGCAGCAGGCAGCGCGGCGCCAAAACTCATAAAAATTGCAGTGCCACTTGCCCCGATTCCCAACCGCTCCCGCGCTCCTCGCTGGATCGCCATGCGCGCGGCTGCTTCTCCTTGGCGTTTGTAGATGGGCTCCTCCTCCCTCCTCCTCTTCCCCTCGTCCTCCTCCGCTTCCGCCGCCTCCCACTGCCCCCCCTCCTTTTCTTCTTATGCCACCACCACCACCTCTTCCCACTCCTTATTGCCGCCCCTCCCCTCCTCCTCCGACGATCTCCTCCTCTACCTCCAGCACCTTGATCATCAACAAGCCGCCATGGTCCGCAAGCGCCCTGCGCTCGACATGGACCTGCCTCCGCCACGGCGTCATGTCACGGGAGACCTCTCCGACGTCACCGCCGCGGCGGCGGGCGCGCCGCCGTCGTCCGCCAGCGCGCAGCTGCCCGCGCTGCCCACTCAGCTCCCGGCCTTCCAGCAGGCGGAGATGGACGTCGCCGCGCCGGCGCCGGCGCCCGAGTCCACCACGGCCTGGGTGGACGGCATCATCCGGGACATCATCGGGAGCAGCGGCGCCGCGGTCTCCATCACGCAGCTCATCCACAAAGTCCGCGAGATCATCCACCCCTGCAACCCCGGCCTCGCCTCCCTCCTCGAGCTCCGCCTCCGCTCCCTCACATCCGACCCCGCCCCTCCGCCTCCTCCCCATCCGCCTGTCCTCCTCCCCGACACCACGGCCGCCGCCCCACCGGTCGCGGTTCTCCCTCCTCCCCCACCCCCCGACAAGCGGCGCCGCGAGGAGGAGCAGAACCCACCGCAGTCCCCTAAGGCCCCCTCCGCGGAGGAAACGGCAGCTGCGGCCGCGACCGCCGCGGCGGCGGCTGCCAAGGAGCGGAAAGAGGAGCAGCGGAGGAAGCAGCGCGACGAGGACGGGCTGCACCTGCTGACGCTGCTGCTGCAGTGCGCGGAGTCGGTGAACGCGGACAACCTCGACGAGGCGCACCGGGCGCTGCTGGAGATCGCCGAGCTCGCAACGCCGTTCGGCACCTCCACGCAGCGCGTCGCCGCCTACTTCGCGGAGGCCATGTCCGCGCGCCTCGTCAGCTCCTGCCTGGGGCTATACGCGCCGCTGCCGCACGCGTCCCCCGCCGCCGCGCGCCTCCACCGCCGCGTCGCTGCGGCGTTCCAGGTGTTCAACGGCATCAGCCCGTTCGTCAAGTTCTCCCACTTCACGGCGAACAAGGCCATCCAAGAAGCGTTCGAGCGGGAGGAGCGCGTGCACATCATCGACCTCGACATCATGCAGGGGCTTCAGTGGCCGGGGCTCTTCCACATCCTGGCGTCGCGCCCCGGCGGGCCGCCGAGGGTGAGGCTGACGGGGCTGGGCGCGTCCATGGAGGCGCTGGAGGCGACGGGGAAGCGGCTGTCGGACTTCGCGGACACGCTAGGGCTGCCGTTCGAGTTCTGCCCGGTGGCGGACAAGGCCGGGAATCTTGACCCGGAGAAGCTGGGCGTCACGCGGCGCGAGGCCGTCGCCGTCCACTGGCTGCACCACTCGCTCTACGATGTCACCGGCTCAGACTCCAACACGCTCTGGCTCATCCAGAGGTACCAATGCTGCTTCCACTGTCAAATCTTGCATACTTTTCAGCCTTCACTTCTCTTCACCAATGTGTCAATGTGACTTACACATCAACCCATCAATGGTAGTACTGGTACAAGTACACCATTGATTTAAGGGTAGTAAAAAATTGCGTTTTGGGGCTAAAAAGGTTGCAACTTTCTACTGCTTTCGCCATAGTAAGCTCTTCCATGGTCTTTGGTGACCCGAGAAGTTGAAAAGATTTCGCTTCCATTTGGTTTGTGGATCACTAAGAGCGAGCTAAAAGTTCTTATCATCATGACCAACTTTTCATGCTGATACTTTTCGACTTTCTTGTTCTAAGTGCCACAGATGCTGATTATTAAAATGAAGTGACTGTCATCTGGTACTACTAATCAGTTCTTAGTTCGGATCACAAAAGCGAAGCTAGAAAGCTCATCTGAGGTGTTGGCTTTTCTGTAGTGGACTGGAATGCTAAATGTTGCCGGTTGAGTCTGTCCTAGTCGAATAGAATCACCATAAATTGCTGTACTGATCTTGAGTCTGCGGACCACTGGATCAGGTTGGCGCCGAAGGTGGTAACAATGGTGGAGCAGGACCTGAGCCACTCAGGCCCCTTCCTGGCGCGTTTCGTGGAGGCCATCCACTACTACTCGGCGCTGTTCGACTCGTTGGATGCGAGCTACCGCGAGGACAACCAGGAGCGGCATGTCGTGGAGCAGCAGCTGCTCTCGCGGGAGATCCGCAACGTGCTGGCCGTCGGCGGGCCGGCGCGCACGGGGGACGTCAAGTTTGGGAGCTGGCGCGAGAAGCTCGCGCAGTCAGGGTTCTGCATGGCGTCACTGGCGGGCAGCGCCGCCGCGCAGGCCGCCCTGCTTCTTGGCATGTTCCCCTCCGACGGGTACACGTTCGTCGAGGAGAATGGTGCTCTGAAGCTCGGATGGAAGGATCTGTGCCTGCTCACTGCATCTGCTTGGCGCCCAATTCATACTTCAGGCCGTTAAAATTGACTTCAGGCCGTCAAAATTGAGAGCAAATTTATAGAGGGAAGGGAAAGTATTACTAGATCTTACTTAGATGGCATTGCCTAGTTCTTTTGCCTCTATAGCTGCTCAATTTCGTCAGTTCTGTGATAAGAAAAGGAAAACATTCTGATCACTAATTGATAGCTCTCTCCACAGTGATACTTACTAATGTTTAGCTTAAATGTCATGGTAGCTTCTGTTCAGTTCATTCTCAACTGTTTCTTAGTACTTATTAAGTTCACAGATGCTAGTCTCCTGATAGTCTCGTCCTTGATCACGTACTCACATGGCAAAAAATTTGGTGCTCTGTTGGTGCATACAAGGTTGTCAGAATCGCGATCCTAAATCGGATCGGAGGTTTTTGGTAGGATCGCAAATCGTAGGATCGATGTAGAATCTAAAATCTTACCTGATTCTATCAAAGAAACACTTTAGAAAATCTATAGTGTATTATAACACTACTGCATTTTTAAAATTATATTTTTTGAATTTTCTTTATAAATTATAGAGTAAAGATAAGATTATGTATTATTTTATGGTAATTATAGTGAACATCAAAAGATAAAAGTTAAAATCTTCAATTAAAAGAAGTATACAAGTAATTATTTATAATAAAACAATAGAATCGAGTAGGATCGTATGAAAATTTTGATCATGATTCTATAAAAGTTTAGGTAGAATCGTAAGAACATTAAAATTCTACCGTATTAAGATTCTATAGAATCAAATCGGTCTAGTCAATTTTGAATCATAAAGGGCCTGTTTGGTTGGTGCCTAACCTTGCCATGCCTAAGCTTAGGCAATATGTGGCTGCCACAGAAAGTGTGGCTAACAAAATTGAAGCCACACTTGTGGCAAAGTTTGGCAAGAAACTGAGTCTATAACGTGTGGGGCCGGGTGCTAAGAAAGTGTGGCATGCCACAGTTACGTCAGTAAACCAAACAGCTACCTAAAAACTGTGGCACGCCTAACTTGTGGCTAGGCAACTTCTGGTCATGAACCAAACAGGCCCAAAATCTTAGGATCGTATAGCAGAATCGAGATTCTGATAACCTTGGGTGCATCCGTGTTCACCTTAGCTATGAGAAGTTACATGTGCCCCTATTCTCTCATGAATACCATTGCCAAATCATTAGTTGTCATAGAGGTGGGTCTTGGGCCCAGCTGGTCCATTATTAGAAATAAGATATTAGATTCTATTTGAGTTAGAGATTAGTTTCCTTATGTTAGAGATATGATATTAGTTACTATATCTGTTAGAGATATGAATGTGATTAGATTCTATCTGTTAGGGGGAGCCATCTATATAAGGGGGCTACTGCATGCTATTGGAATCAAGTAGAGTAATATCAAGTCTTCCTCGTCTAAACCTCTAGTCTCTCTCCCTCTCGTTCTACGCCGACGCCATCCGGCCATCTTCTTGGTGGTGTTTACCCTCTATGAACTAAGGTTCATGACAACTTGGTATCAGAGTGGTCGATCCCTTCCCACGACTTCTGCCACCATGGTTTCTGCGATTCGTCCTGCTGTCGAATCGTTAGAGATTCTAAAGGCTAACGTTAACAAGATGACCAGCACCGACAAAAAGATAGCAGACATCTTCCTCAACATCCATGCTATCCTTGAGAAGATGATCGCGGATAGAGAAAAGGCGCAACAAGAGACAAAGAGCCAGACGCCTCATCATCCAACACCAGATCCTCCTCCACAACAACAACAAGAATCACCGCCACAGTCATCACCAGAGACTCCTCTACCCCTCTGCAGACCGCCAGATCCCGACGAACACATCGCTGCAGCGTCTTCTCTGGTGCCTTCGTCCAGCGCCTCACCCAGCGTCGCCCAGCGTCGGCCGCCGCTGAGAAGACGTCTGTCGCCGCTGGCGTCCTTTCGCTCTCCGCCATCTCCGGTCGCCGGTCGTCATCGCCGCCGGATTGCAAGTCACCGCCCCCATCGCTCGGGTCGCCTCTGCCCGCGCGCCGCCATCGCCAGATCTAGTTGTTGCCAGAGCCGCCGCCGCCAAGAGCGCTGTCACCGGGTCGTCGTCGCCGCATCCGTTGCCGGGGCCGCCTCTGGCTGTGCCGCCGCCGCCGTGGGCCGCCTCCGGCTCGAAGTTGCCCGACCGCCGCCGTGAGGCCCCCTGGCGCCCGAAGCCGCGCCGCTGTTCTGCGTTCATCGCCGCCGCCCGCCGATGCCGACCGGGGATCCGTCGCCACCGGATCCGGCGTCCTACGCCGCCGAGCCACCTGGATCCATCGTCGTCGCCGTCCGCTGCCAGATCCACGCCGGAGCCACCGCCTGGAACCGCCGTCGCCTGGGTTGTCGTCGCTTGTGCCGCCGCCGCCGCCCGGGCCTCCTCCGCCGTTGGCAGCCGCTCCGCCGGCCGGGCCGTCCAGCCCGAGAACCGCCGTGGGCCGCCGGAGTCGCCGCCGCCGGCCGCCATGGAACGCCGGAACCGCCGCTCCTTTAGTCACCACCGACCGAGCCATTGAGTTTTGTGAGGTGTGGTGACCTGGGGGGTTTGTGTCGGTTTTTAACCGACCAATCGGCATCGCTTAACCTTGTTCCGCCTGGATCTGGCCAGCCGTCTCCATCCGCTACAGGACTCCACCACCATTCGTCTTCCACATCGGCGTCAGATGTCGTCCATTGGTGCCATGACCGCCGCCTAGCAGCTCGAGGACGAGCTGCATGTCCGAGAGGGGTGTAATGTCATAGAGGTGGGTCTTGGGCCCAGCCGGTCCATTATTAGAAATAAGAGATTAGATTCTATTTGAGTTAGAGATTAGTTTCCTTATGTTAGAGATATGATATTAGTTACTATATCTGTTAGAGATATGAGTGGGATTAGATTCTATCTGTTAGGGGGAGCCATCTATATGAGGGGGCTACCGCATGCTATTGGAATCAAGCAGAGTAATATCAAGTCTTCCTCGTCTAAACCTCTAGTCTCTCTCCCTCTCGTTCTACGCCGACGCCATCCGGCCATCTTCTTGGTGGTGTTTACCCTCTATGAACTAAGGTTCATGACATTAGTACGATGGATAGCATAGGATTTCTGTACCTTAAGTAAGTGGTTGGATCAGTAGCATCCTAAAGTCATGCTTAATTAGTACCAGTGGTTTAGTTCATGTTTGATAGTTCTTGCTGATTCTTCTTGTTTATTTGACTTCACTTTGCCTTTTTCATCACTCATATCTTAGTATTATTGTTCTTACGTTCTTGCATGAGTCATAGCTATATCTTTATTGGAGCTCACCCATTCATGTCTCTTTTGGATATACATGGTTTACCTTAGCATCCTTTTCACTTTTCCCTCCATGAGGTCATTGGCTTGTTAAATCTTGCTTTCTGGTCACATTGGCCAATAGGACTTCGCATGATCGTCTTGGATCCATGTTTTTTCCCCGCTAGGTCACATTCCATGAGTGAGAATTTGGGCATTTTGTTAGTTCACCATCCCCATCAAGCAATCCCACTCCATTAGTTTTGCAATTTGTTTTTTGCTTCTTGGATAACCTCACCCCAAACAGGTATGTTGGGCATTGTTTACTTGGACATCACTGTCAGATCTTTTCCGTTATAGTACTTTGAATATTTTCATTTGGTCTTTGTGTTCTCTTGGTAACATTCCTGACGAGTTCTTGGGCGTTAACTTTGTTATTTGAACACTACCATTGGCTGATTTTTTTTAAATAATCTATTTTTATTAATATTACATAAATATATTATCACTTAAAAAAATTATAGTGGTCCTGTTGTCATTTCAATTTGGGACAGCAAATGGCGACAAAAGCTTTGTCGTTGAACCAATGGACTCTAGAGTGCCACGTCGGAGCCATGGCAAATGGCGACAGAGAGACCAATCGTTAATTGAAATGACAACAGAAGTTCTGTAGCTTTAATTGCCATTTCAAATGGCGACAGAGGCTCCCGCACACTCTGTCGCCATTTGAAATGGCGACAAAAGCCAACCTATAAAAAGGCCAAAAAAAACATTTGAAATTCATTGTAGTTCAGTAAAAAAAGAAAGATGGGAGAAGACCGGAGGAAAAGAAAAGAAAAGAGAGGAGAGGAGAAGAGAGGAGAGAGAAGGGAGCAGGAGAAGGAGTTGATCTCTGCAGATGTGAGTTCTTTGTTTCTTTGTAGATTTTATTTTGAAACCATGGTAGGCTATCAAATAAAATCATTTGGTATGTAGTTGTATTGGATAGTCTTCAGATATGTAAATAGAAATATGTAGTTATAATGGGTAGTTATAAATAGTGTAGTTGTAGATATGTAGTCCTCTAGAGTAGTTTGTGTAGATTTATAGAACTTTTAGTCGTAGTGCATCGATTAGTTTTTCATTCTTAGCTTTGGTACATAGATTGTTCGAAAAATAAAGGATACAATATGTAGGATCCATCATTAGCTCTGTTTGTTGTGGAGGTGAAGCATACATAGTAATTTAGATTTTTATAGGACAAGTACAAATAGTTGTCTTTGTCTAGGGTGTCACATGTTGGACAAATCCTCTCTATTGCAAGTTTATTTTTGACCAGCAAGTTTATTATTTAGTCTACTTACGTGCTTATTTCAACAAACGAGTAGCTGTCATTAATATGAGATTATTTGTGGAATGATTGAGAGGTATGATTGAACGAGTAGTTTTTAAAACACTACGGAGAATGGATTCTACGGCTGGGTGAAGGAGTCAAATTGGACGATTTTTCGTCAGTGATGGCTGGTTTGTCAAATGTAGAGCAGCGGCTATGGGGCACTATTGTGAGATAGTTGTCGTAGTTATTCTCGCTGGATCATACGTTACACGACCTGAAGTTGCACGACATTGCTACCCGGGCATGGCAAAGCACGTACTGGGAGTTAGTGGAACTTACGAGGCGAAATTCGTGGAGCTCCTACATTAGATTGGTGATGGAGTATGGATGGCCGCTAGTTTTGCTAGCATAAGCCTATGAGAAAGTCCACCCGGCTCATGTGACGTAGGAAGATGCCATTGGTGGTGATGCCGAAAATGTTGGGCAAGCCAGCCAAAGTGCATCGTATTCTTTGAACCAAGAAGGGGTAGGTGGTACCGACTTGGTCAAAGCCAAGGCTGAAGACTCGTATGGTTGAGGCGCAGGAAACCATGGGGATTGCAGATGAAGATGGGCTGATTGAAGCCTTGGTGGTACGAATGGAGCTCGAAGACCATGACTACAAGGCACTGTTAGGTGACGAAACTTTTGTTGATGAGCAGGGCGGAGGTGATCAGACTGTCCCATCGAAGTGGAATGCATACAAATTCGACATGCTAGCAGCGAGTGCAGGTGAGCGGGTGGCCTGGGAGTACCCGCAGAAGGAGGTCAGCCAAGGAATATTCACCAAAAGTAAAGGGGAGGTGCACGAAGCAACCAAGTTGTGGGCAATGTCATTGAGGAGGGTGTTTAAGGTGGTGAAGTCCAGTTCGCGCATGTATGATGTGAAGTGTGATATAGAGGATACCCTTGGCAAGTCCATGCGTACCAGCCTATGTGGGACACTCATTGGAAGTGCTTCATAGTTGTTTTGCACACTTGTGTGGCGACAGAGTCCATGTAATCCCACAGAAACATGTCTTTAGGATTTGTTGCAAATGTCATTTACAGAGAAATTGTCGATAATTTGGATTTTGAGCCATGTTCCAATATTCTTGTGGTGGAGCAAAGGTTCCAATACATAATGAGTTATGCTAAGGCTTGTTGGGCGAGATAGAAGATAATTGAAACAAGGTTCAGTATGTTTGAAGACTCATACCACAACCTACCCGGTCTGCTCCATGTCATACAATAAAAAGAACCCTATGACCTATGTTGATATTCTGGAACTGTCCTCGAAGTGATTCTCAGAAAGATGATACTTAAGCGAGCATTCTTCGCTTTGGGTGTGTGCATCAATGCATTCAGACACTATCGTTCATTGCTCTGTGTGGATGGTATCTTCTTGACTGGGAAGTACAAGGGCTAGATACTGACTGCAATCGTAATGGATGGCACAAACTAGGTTCTTTTTGTGGCATTTGCATTTGTCGAGAGTGAGAACATCGACAGTTGCGTGTACTATCCCAGGAACGTGAAAGCTGATGCCGTGGGCAACTGCCTACGGGTTTGCATCATACATAATCAACATGCTGGTTTACTGAAGGCAATTATGCTGTAGTAGCAAGGGGTGGATAGCCATACCTATGGCCTGATTTGCTGAGCAGATAGTGCAAGAAGTACATGAGTGCTAATTTCTACAATCAATTTAGGAAGGACTTGATGAACCTTTTCAAGAGGCTTTGTGATTTGAACCAGCATAAAAAGTTTGACGCATTGTGGAAAGTACTAGACAATCTGATGCTGAAGCACACGAGGTAGCGAAGAAGCCTGTAATAGGTGCCCAAGAGCTCCCTGTTGCCCTTGGTAAGTTACCCACAGGTCCATGGAGACAGCATGGACAAGCACATGATCCATGGGGACAACGGACGCAGAGTTGGAGGACGTCTCACAACATGCGTGGGGACTAGCGGTACTGGTTGCCATGTACTGTGGGCTTTGTGACGGGTGTCGGAGGACGATGGAGAACTCCACACTTTTCGGATGCTCGCTCCTACTGCAGCCGTGGTCATTCAAGCGCTTCTAGTCGAAGTGACAACACTACCGCAGAACTCTATCATCATTCAAATTGGCGACACAGGCTTTGTCTCTAGTCGAATTGGCCACAGAGTCTCTGCTGCTAGTCGAATTGGCAATAGAGCCCTACATGCTGCCATGTATGACTCCACACAGAACAATCGCCAAGTCAAATGGCAACAGGACTTTGTCACAGTTTGAATTGACTGCAGAGGATTATTTCTGTAATTTTTTTAAGCGATAGTATATTTATATAATATTAATAACAAAATAGATTAGTTTTTTTAAAAAAATCACCATTATCTTGTTTACCCTTTGATGCTTATGCTTAGCCAATTTATGCGAACTACCTGTGTGTGCGTGTGTGTTTTTTTTCCATACTTCACTGTTGTTAAGAGGAAAAGGAACAGGTTGGATGGTTACTACCGGACACAAGACAAGGATCAGAATTCCTCAAACATGTTTTCAGAATATTGTCTTTCTCAAAAGCCATAATTTCTGCTCTTTATCTTCAAAGCCATCTCTATAATACTATTATTTTTTGTATTGTACTATTACTATATCTTTAACAAATTAAACTTTTGCATTGGGTTCAGAAAAAAAAGAAGTATCATAACATCTGCCAAGTACTAATGGCAAGATATTGTTATTAACTTTTGCAATGAGCATCAGTTTTTTCCAAAGGTCACCCACATCTCATTGTTACTAGTACAAAGTGGTAAAAAGCCCTATGGGGGCTGAATCCATTGCAAACAGGATATAGTACATAAGTTCATTACAAAGTGACGGTTAGAACAAGAATGGGCAGGTAATGGCATGGAATACAGTGGAGCAGTTATGATAAGCATTGATGGAATATTTTGTAATAACTTCTTTTGCTAGTTGGCTGCTTCCTGATTATTTTGCCTGCTGATTGTTAGGAATAGTCTCATATAGATTATGAGAGAGGAGCAAACACAACTTATAAGTGTGAGGGAGTCCTCACCCATTGGACTAGTTTTTTGGAGGGAGAATGCCCAATACCACTTATAATGTTGTTGCTCTGTGGGCTTAGTTGTGTTCAACCTATTTAGATCTGTGGCACTCAGTTGGACCTAGCTATGCGGCCAGGGTCAAAAAGTGTAACACTGATGTAAACGAACTGCACCTGCATGGATTGACACAGTTCTCTGATTTGCAGCAAGATCGGCCTGATCTTCCAGTGCCCTGGTTTGTTGAGCATGTCTCCTTCAGAGATGGCCCGAGCAAGAACCTGACAATCAAGGAAAAAGGTGCTTGTGGTCAAATTCAGAAAGTTAGCTATTTGAACTGCCTGTAGGAGAGCTTGAGCTTCGGCCTCCAGTGATGAAGATTGTAATCCCTGCCCTTGGACTTGTAACCTGGAATTGTAATGTGATTCTCCTACAGAAGCATTGATACCAATGCCAAAGGCATCAGTGTAAAAGGGGTCTGCAGGATTGCTTTTGTAATTGAAATTCTGAATAAAACGATTCACAGATGTGGAGATCTGATTGCATTGATTTTTAATATCGTAATTGCTATCCATATTATTGAAATGAGTGATGGAGGAATGAGAAGCTTTTGCATCACAGATTATGCTGCTAATGCTTCTATCCTTTCTATTAAATCTCACAGATTATGCTGTTAATGCTTCTATCCTTCCTATTAAATCTCGAGTCATTTCTAGCTTTCCAGATGTACCACGGTTGAAGCCTTGACCCACCTCGTCATAAAATGCTTGTTACTCTTTATGGAGTGGATGTGAGAGAGGTTGGAGGGGGATAGAGTAGAGAGACATGGGTTAGCTACGAATTTGGGAGGATTTTTTTTTACTATGTTTTGGGTTAAAATTTTAAATTCTGATTATTTATGAGTGAGAATATGGTGCGAGATATTCGTATATAATTTTAGCTGATATAATTAAAGTTAATATAATATCTACTACAATTAATTTATATAAAAACAATCTTTTAAAAGCTATTTATTAAAAAACATGAATCCAAAATAACACGTCCTTTGCCGTCTGCCTTTTTTCTGCCATGACGTGTGATGGGTCTCCTCTCTCTCTCTCTCTCTTTCTAAGACTTCACTTCTCTCCAAGTTATTCTCTCTCTCTCTCTCTTGTGCCCCGGACCCAATATTACCCTAATGAGTAGTCCTTTTCTCACAACAGAAGCCGTACCCTATTGTCTTGTTATCTTGTGGGAGTACTACTGGCAGGAGGTCAGACACTGATCGCTTTAGCCAATTGTCGTTCTTGCCCTCTTCTAGGGTTTGGAGAAACGGTAGTACAAAAGTTTGGGAATGATGATGATAGTCGGGTGTGGTTGTTGGACGTGATAAATCTATTGCATTGCAGGAAAGGCAGCGGCAGTGGTTCTCGTTTGTTCGATGTGATGAGATGGTTGCTTCCTCTGCTAGTCCTCGATGCTTTTAGCTGTCTTGAGGATGGTAAAGAAACATTCATCAAGCTATCCTGTATATTCTTTTTAACCAAAGCTTATAATTTATTCCTATAAACCATTTTAAATAGCAATAAAAAATAGTCTAATTTATTTATTTGAGAGAAGTTATAACCCATAAATTATAAGGTTAAAAAAACGGAGCCTATCTTTTAGGCCTGCTCATTAAAGTTTCTGTTTCTAGTTTCCGACTTTTAACTTCTTACTTTCGTCTTTTTCTGATGGCATAACTTTGTTTGGGGTTTTTTTACCTTTATTCTTTTTCATTGTCCATGATGATATATATGGATGGGTTTTTTTTGAACTGTGGCTTACGGCTTACGGTTTAAATTTTTGAATTTTGTCTGTTCATGATAGACAGTACACAGAGAAAAATAGTCAAATGCGATTTTGGCCGGTACAGCTGATCTCCATATACTTTTTAACTATAATCTTTATGTTGACACTGCCTTAAAAAATCGCACCGTTTGAAAGTTTATTACTTTAGCATAAGCCATAAGTTTAACCGAACGCAGCCATAATTTTTTTTAAATTTAATTACACTGAAAAAGCTACTAGCAGCTTCAGTGTATTTTTAGCAGGTATAGTGTAAAATAAGGCATAAGATAGGGCTTTTAAACCCCAAATGAGCACTACCTTTAACTATCCCTGGGCCCATTCCAAAAAGCTTTTGGCTTAAGAAGCCAAATGCTGTTTGAAACATTTTAGCTTCTTGATGTGTGTTGTGGCTACTGACCAAACAACATATGAGGGAACTAGCTACAGACAGGAGAGAGAGATCTCGTATGTAAAATGAATATATCCCCATTCTCATACCCCTCTTGGAGGTTTATATACATGAATGGGGTAGGATGGAAAATTCTCATCCTACCCCTTTGATAATTACAAAAACTATTGGTACATTCCTCTATATTATTGGGCATACTATATATTGGGCTAATTGCAAGGCCTAGTCACGGAGGGTTGGGTCACCCCTACAACAATACTTTCTCGACAACAAGCGTGAAGGTCCCGATGGGAGAGTTGACGTAACCAACTATCCCAGCCCCCCGTTCCCCTCCAACAAGCACGAAGGTTCCGATGGGCGAGCTGATCCAATTGGTACCTCCAGCCTCCGGGGGTGTGGATGTTGTAAATATCTCGGCATAGGGTTCTTTCACGTGGCCCAGTCTTGGGTATCGCGTAGGTGCGTGCAAGGAAGTATGACGCCGAGGCTACGACCGTGTCGCCGGGGTCATATTCCCAGCATGGGTGACACATGCGGGCAGAATCGTAGGTCGGGCCAGTCTTCCGAGACGATGCATATGACGACTGCGAAGTCCCGCGACGCAGCCGAAGGCGCCCCCTCGAGGTCGTGCTTTTGAGGTAGAGCTGTGGGTGAGGCCGCCCCTCCGAGGCAATGCCTACGAGAAGGGTGGCGAAGTCCTATGATGCAGTCAAGGGTGGTCCATCGAGGCCGTTTTTTTAGGCATAGTTGTGGGGGGCATCTCTTCGAGGCGATGCCTACGAGGGTGGCGAGTCTCGACCGCGAGTTGGTCGGACGTGTCAACGACCACAAGGTGGTTGGACGAAATTTGTGCGACCACGAGGTGGCTGAACGAGGTGTCAACCGTGAGGCAGTCGGACAATCCCAACCACGAGGGGGACGGATGAAGCGTCTATGACCATGAGGTGGTCAGACGAAGTCCCGACCACGAGGCGGCTGGACGAAGTGTGTACGACCACGAGATGGTCGGACGAAGTCCCGACCACAATGCGGTCGAACAAAGTCTGGACCGTAAGGCAGTCAGATAAAGCCATGACCGCGAGGCATCGGACAAAGTTACGACCACGAGGCGGCCGAACAATGCGTCCACGACCATGAGGCAGTCAGACGAAAGTGGACGAAGTCAATGGCGGGACTAAGCCCTAACACACGTGTTCTATCCCACATGGGTCGAAGACCTACGCGTGCTCTCCATCGATGTAGTTGACGGCGAGGCGAAGCCTTGCGCGTGTGACCCATCCCCCACCCTTCAAATCGCGAGGCGGCCGGATGAATCATCTACAACCACAAGGTGGTCAGACAAAGTCTCGAAGTTGACAACGAAGACTTGTGCGCACGCACTCCATGCCACATCCTTCGAGATAAATCCTAGCACATGCGTCCCGTCCCCCACTCTTCGGACTTGGCGTCGACGAAATCAACGATGGGTCGAAGCCTTTCACGTGTAACAAACGTCTATGACCATGAGGTGGTTAGACGAAGTCTCGACTGTGAGGTGGATGAACGAAGCGTCTACGACCACAAGGTGGTCAAACGAAGCGTCTATATGACCACGACGTGGTCGGACGAGGTCTTGACCGTGAGGTGGTCGGACGAAGTGTCTACAACCACAAGGTGGTTGGACAAAGTCTCGAAGTTGGTAGTGAAGATTTGCATGCATGCTCAGTCCCACACCCTTCAAGATGAATCCTTGCACACGTGGACCGTCCCTCACCCTTCTTTTGTCAACACCAGGTCGAAGCCTTGCATGCATGAGAAATGTCTGCGACCACGAGGTGTTGATGAAATCTTGACCCCGAAGCTGTCGGATGATTGCCTGACGATGACATCGATGAAGACGTGGTCATGGGCATCGACAAAGTTGGCGGCATGGGGGACGGAGCTCGTGACACATGCGGCCTGTCCCCCACCCTTCAGACTTGCGATCGACGAAGGTGGTGGCGAGAGAAAGCTCTAAGGCTTGTGTTCCACCCACAGCAGTGGCGAGACGAGACTCGTGACGTGCACGGCCCATCCCCCACTCTTCAGACTTAGCATTGATAAGGTCGGCAGCGGGCCGAAGACTTGCGCACGTGGACCGTCCTCCATCCTTCAAACTTGTTATTGACAAAGTAGGCGATGGGATGAATCTCTAACACGTGCGGTCCGCTCCCCACCGTTCGGACTTGGCATCGACGAAGTCAGCGGCGCGACAAAGACCTGATGCGCGCGGTCTATCCCCAACCCTTAGGACTCTGGGTTGACGAACGTGGTGGTGAGACAAAGCTGCGGGGCGTGTGGTCCATCCTGCACCCTTCGGACTTGGCGTCGACGAAGTCAGTGGTCAGATGAATCTCCAGCGCGCACTGTTCGTCGCCAACCTTCGGACTTGTCGTCAATGAAGTGGGTGGCGGGACGAATATCTGACACGCGCGGTCCGTCCCCATCATTTGGACTTGACGTCAACGAAGGCCACAGTGAGACGAATCCTTACGCGCTTGGCTCGTCCACCATACTTCAAACTTGGCATCGATGGAGTCGGTGGCGGTTCGACGCCTTGCGTGCATGAGAAGTGTTTATGATCACAAGGTGGTCAGACGAAGCATCTACAACCACGAGGTAATGGGACGAAGTCTCAACCGTGAGGCGGTCAGATGAGATGTCTACAACCACGAGGTGGTCTAATGAAGCATCTACGACCACGATGTGGTTAGACGAGATCTTGACCATGATGCGGTTGGACGAAGCGTCTACGACCACGAGGTGGTCAGACTAAGTCTCGACCACAAGGCGGTTGGATGAAGTATCTACGACCACGAGGTAGTCAAACGACACGTCTACGACCACAATGTGGTCGGACGAAGCGCTACGACAACGAGGTGGTCGAACGAAGTGCATACGACCACGATGTCTTGACCATGAGGTAGTCAGACAAAGCGTCTACGACCATGAGGTGGTCGGATGAAGTCTCGACCGTGAGGCAGTCGAACGAAGCGTCTACGGCCACGAGGTGGTCAAATGAGGTCTCTACGACTACGAGGTGGTTGGACGAGGTCTTGATCACGAGGTGGTGGGACGAAGTCTCGACCACGAGGCGGTCAAACAAAGCTTCTATGACCACGAGACGGTCGGACGAGGCGTCTACGGTCACGACGTGGTTGGACAAAGTCTCGACCATGAGGCGGTTAGACGAAGCGTCTATGACCACAACATGGTCGAACGGACTCTCTACCATGAGGCGCTCTGATGAAATGTCTACGGCCACGAGGTGGTCATACGAAGTCTCGACCGTAAGGCGATCAAACAAAGCGTCTATGACCACAAGGTGGTCGAACGAAGCGTCTACGACCACGATTTGGTCGAATGAGGTCTCGACTGTGAGGTGGTCGGATGAAGCACCTACAACCACAAGGTGGTCGGACGAAGTCTCGAAGTTGGCGACAAAGACTTGTGCATGCGCGTGCTCGTTCCCCCACCCTTCAAGACGAATCCTTGCATGCGTGGCCCGTCCCTTAACCTTTGAACTTGGCATCGACAAAGTCGATAGCGGGTCGAAGCCTTGCACGCACGAGAAATGTCTAGGACCATGAGGTGGTCGGATGAAGTCTCGATCGTGAGGCGGTCAGACGAGGTCTCGATCGTGAGATGATTGGACGAAGCGTCTACATCACAAGGTGGTCGGACGAAGTCTCAAAGTTGGTAGCAAAGACTTGCGTGCATGCTCTTATTCCCCCACCATTTGAGATGAATCCTTGAGCGCATGGCTTGTCCCCCACCCTTTGGACTTGACGTCAATGAAGTCGGCGGTGGGTCGAAGCCCTGCGCGCACGAGAAACGTCTATGACCACAAGGGGGTCGGATGAAGTCTCGACTGCGAGGTGGTCAGACGAGGTCTCGACTATGAGGCGGTTGGACAAAGCGTCTACCTCCACAAGGTGGTCGGACGAAGTCTTGAAGTTGGTGGTGAAGACTTGCACGCACACGCTCCATTCTGCACCCTTCGAGACAAATACTTGCGTGCTCGACCCGACGCCCACCCTTCGGACCTGGGGTTGACCAAGACGGTGGAGGATCAAAGCCGCGACGCACGTAGTTCATCCCGCACCTTTCATACTTGTCGTCGACGAAGTCGGTGGCGGGACGAATGTTTGACGCGCATGGTCCGTCCCCCACCATTCGGACTTAAGGTCGACGAAGGTGGCGACGAGACGAATCCTTGCATGCGCGGCCTGTCCCCCACCCTTCAGATTTGGCATCGATGGAGTCAACAGAAGGTCGAAGCCTTGCGCATGTGAGAAGCGTCTATGATCATGAGGCTCCTTTTATCCGTTGGTTTTGATGTATCTGAAATGGGAAATGGGATATATAATGCACATGACAGAACATGTACTCCTGCTATACTCATTTTTAGGCACAAGTGCATATGCACTCGTATAATGCATGCATGGTAATTCTGGTTTGGTGATTCGAGATGTTTCTGTCAATTACTACACTTTCCTATAGTTTATCTACTTGTATCTGTTGGTACTAATAGGTGTGCTTTTAGGGGCCTTCTCTGTGTGGTGCTCCTAGTGTCGGCAAACATGGTGTTGCAAATTATGGTAGGTTAGTGCAAAGCCTCTATCAAACACTACTTATTTTGTGAGATTATTTTGTAGTTTGAACTTAACTGGTATGTACTAAGCTGAGTACTAAGATGGTGTTGGACTGCTTTTGTGTTGATCTGTAAAGTGCAATGTTATGAGGTGGAATTGTTTGGAGAATTGTAATGATGTGGTGCTGCCACACTACGGCAACTGATTTTCTGCACACATTTGCATAGCATCTTTCTTCTGATTTGAATTATTATCATCACAATCCTTAGTTCACATTTGCATAGCATAACTTTCTTAGCAGACAACAAAGTTCACATTTCTGATTTCAATTTTCATCATCACAAGCCAATGGTGATGCTTTCTGTACATTGGACAACAAATATCTGCACTTAAACTTGCATAGTGAAAAACCACTGTCTCGCGTACTGTTAGAACTGAGGAATACATTTTTATTAAGTGCGTTCTGTCTTAACGCTGCTAGTCTTACACACGAGAGAGACTCACTCAGACATCTGCTACTCTTCCTTTCAATTTCAAAGGGAGGGCAGTTTGGTCATTTCCTGTTGTAATTTACCTTTGTCAAAATAGAAAATGACATGAAAATACAAAGAGAGCAAATGATCAACTGTAAATTGAAAGATGAGACAAATAATCAATTGATATGAACTGTGGGGCAAATAAGATGTTCGTAAATAAAGGTAGGTTAAATCATCAAATTTCTCTTATTTTCATGGTCCTAAACTTCATGCTTTGTAACACTAGAACTGAAAATTTCTCAGTTGTTACTTATGCTGACAGTGTCCTCTCTAGCCTGTAGAATGTCTACCCTTACCTTTCTTTTACAGCAAAATTACTTTTACCAGCTACCGAAAGTGATCTTTTACGGAGATCAACAATCACCTAACAGATTAAGCTTTGAACCTTACTGAAGATAAATGCAATTGAGTGTGCAGACGTTGCACTTATGCCGCTGTTGTCATGTCATTATGTTTTGCTATCTTTGGACGCTGAAGCTGATTTAGCTGTATGTGTTGTTCTTATCTGCATCAATTTTATGATGTACGAGCTGTGATTTCAACCACAATAATACAAGCCCTCTAAGGTACAACCATCCGAGTTCTTAAATTCCTTCTACAGAAACAGATTGAAATTTGCACAACATAAAGATCTCAAATATTGAGACATCATGTGAACGCGATAGAGCAAACAAACATCCATTTAACATGCCATCAATGGAGATCATCCCACAATAACAGCAGTCAGCCTTGCGGCAAAGAATTACAAGATAATACTTGCTGGTTGAGACATTCGTTCTCTGTACATGCTGTGCCGCAGTCAACACTGAAGTCCCTCAGTGTAGCTCTTATACAATAAGCAAATAATAGCATGAAAGAATGTATACAAAAAAAATGACCAGCAGGGAACTGCATTTTTGCAATTCCAAGCCGCAGATGAAAACTCATGTGACTGTATAACAAACAGGTGACAAATCAAGATATATCTCAGTAAACCTGCAATGTCTACAAACGTTTCCTGCTGGTGCCCTGCTGATCACTAAGATGTAAAATTGGTAAATTTTTGCAGGAAGCATTTTATCTTAGTTCCTTTTTGAAATTGATGGGGTACCACCCCGGAGGATACTTGATTCATCATAAATACTGCGGCCAATTTCTCCTCGTTATAATCCCTGTGTTCAAGCAAGTTCATGAGTTTTGTTGCTCCAAATTCCCACAAATGCGGTGTGTGGTGAATCTTATGTCAGTAATGTCACTGCTATTAATGTATATTGCATTCTGTCATGAATCTCTCCCCATTGGTCATGTACTTCCTCCAGTAGCTCTTATAATCATGTATCCCCAAATCAAGCCAAGGTTTCATGACACCATTGTAGTGCAGAGTAGCAGCCTTTTCTATATCAGTACGACTAATTCCGTAATCATGCCCAAGACCTGATTGAACCCATGAATGTTTCAAAGGATATATCAGATCTTGAAAGACAAGTAAACTTGTAGGGAGTACTTTGAGTTGCAGTGGTGCCATACTGTCCTTTTGCAACTACAAAGGCAAAGGCAATGCATCAGAACACTGTTTTTCAGGCATAATTCACATAAGGAGATTATGTTGAGAGGAAAGAGCTAGGGCTAAGGTAGTAAACGAGCCGAGCTTAAGCGAGCCTGCCCTTCCAGGCTCGAACTCGATAGAAGCTCGAGCCGAGCTCGAGTTGAGGTTCGAGCTTGGACCTAAGCTCAAGCTTAATAGAAGCTCGAGTTGAGGTTCGAGCCTGGACCTGGGCTCGAGCTCGGCTCGGCCTAAACTCAAGTAGGCTCGAGCTCGGCTCGTTGAAGCTCAATAATAATTAAAATAATTTATTATACACTAATTTTGAACAATAAGAAATGTTCGAGTTCAAGCTCAACAGTCAAAATAATTCAAATATACACTAATTTTCAATAATAAAAAAGTTCGAGCTCGAATTCGGCTCGAATAAACTTGATAAGAGTTAATATGTATCATTATTTAAGCTCGAATCGAGGCTCGGAACTATTCGAGCTCGGCTCGGTGAAACTCGCGAGCTTGAGATCAAGTTCGAGTTCGGCTCATTTAAAGTTCGAGTCGAGCTCGAATCGAGCCTAGAATGAGCCAAGCTCGAGTAGCTCGTAAGCCTCAAGCTTTTTTTACAGCCTTATCTAGGACTACTAGAGGAAACTACGGATATCACTATGGCAAAAATTGGTAATAAAATACGAGTTCTTTTGGATAGGACTATAAAAGGAATGGTGATTTCTACTGACCTTTTGAAGTAATTGATCATACAAACTGGTAATGCGGAGGTCCCTCCATTTTTCCAATTCAATGACATTCAGACCAGACAACCACACACATGAATTGGAGTTGAAATTATGTTCATCTATATAAGCTTTCAACTGACCTAATCTAACTCCACAGAACTGAATAGCACCAATCACTTTATCTCCCAGATTGAGGTTCCACAGAGATGATAAGTCTTTCTGGACAATCAAATCATCATCCAGAACAACTACTCTATTCAATCTAGGAAGAAGATCCGGCAGGAGGAAATGTGAATGCCCAAACACAGATACATACTCAGTTGTCATCTGCCTCCAAAAAGGATGAGAATGGTTACGAAATGTGACACGAAATTCCTCAGCAGGCCATAACTCTTGCATCTCAAGAGAATCAACATCCTTAGCTAGCTTCTGGTGGTGCTGAATGTTATTTACATGAACAGTAGCTTCCAAATATGAATATCTGTCAAACCAATGCTTCATCGCATAAAAATTCTGCGCATCAGTGAACAAATGGAAAACAATGCTACCAGAATCCTGAAATGTGCCATAGGACATAAATTAGCACTGAGAAATATTATAAGTAATAAGGTTTTCAATTATTGGAAAGAACAATATACCTTGGAGTTCATAACTGTTGAATTAATGGTAGTTGAAGCTGCAAGTACATTCCTGGAAAATATTACATAGTGATGGAAGGTAGGGCTTTCAAGTTTCTGCTTATTTAACTGGTCCATGTGAATAGATGTGGATTTGAAATATTCTACTGTCAATCTCATGCTCAGGCAATGATGAGTTTTTGGCATAGTCTGGACCCCGAGATGATATAGAAATGCACCCTGCCTTGTATGAAAATAACTTTCATCTTCAGTTAGATCAAGTAGCTGCCTAAGTTTCCGTTCAACATTTGAGCAACCTACTTCACAAGACTTGGCTCTTTCAATTGTGTGCTCCATTTTCTCTAGCTTCTTAGCAAAACTGAAAAGAGTAAGCAGCCATTACCTTCATAAATAATCAAAGGACAAAAAAAGAGAGAAAAGAAATAGCAATGCAATATTTTATAAAAGTAAGTCAAATGCACCATCATTTTGTATGTTATATTTGCTTGAAACAAGGAAATTTTGAATTAGTGCAAGAAACAAAGACACGGCAACACTATCTCTCATACTTATTCTATAATCTGTTCTACGAGTAGTAGTATTACTGGGTAGTGGGTACTGAACCTGATTTAAATAGGGTCAGCACATATTTAATACATCGTTTTACCAAAAGGAAAGCAGTGCTGACATTGCTAATGCTCATATTATTCACTTATGAAGTGTAAGCTTTATAAAAAGCAAAGAAGCATATAAAATTTTAACAGTAAGATGGGACTCACAATGGTGGAAGATCAGCATCCACAATGGTGTCACTGAGCATGCGTTCATGTTCTTGGATGTTTTGCTTCAGTTCACGAGTAAATCTTTCCTGGTTCTTCAGTTTTGCAATACTAGGATAATAAGCTCTTGCCATAAAAAGTTGATCTTTAAGCCTTTTCACAATAGCATCTTTCATCACTTCCTTATGCTCAACAGACCAGAGGCAGTAGCTTCCGTGTTCAAGTTCACAGGACTTGGGATTCTCCTCAGGCGCTACTTCTTGACCTTGGTTATCTTTCCCATCAAGAGTAGTATCCTGTCACAAAACAAATTTAGCGTCCTATGGTAGAAAAGCAAAACAGTTCTGAAGGATCTACTATTACAATATGCATGACCTCTTTTAAGCACAGATGATCAAAGGAGCAAAGGACATGCCTCCCACACCAACACCTAATAAGTTATTGTGCCACTATCCTCTTGACAATTCATATATTTGAAAAAAATTATTCTATAAATTCAGAAAGACTCTTGTGGTCCGGCATTATTCCGTTGATGCACAGTTACATTTATGAAAACATCTAAAAACAGATGCACCAAAGCTAGGACCTAATGCACAAGTTCTATTGAGTAAATATGAAGTTCTTCAGCGTTCTTTTTTTCATCATGGCATAAATCTTAGTAACGGTGAAAAAAGGGAACATCATGCACTAAGTTTCAGAGGAAAAAATGGTTCTACATTGCACTGCAAATTATGCTAAATGCAATATATTCACCTTGTTGAAAGCATTCATAAAACATCTAACAAGCAATTTTTACGGTGCAAAATCTGGCCAAAGTTAACTATATAATATAACATTACTGCAAGTTTAACTCACACAAACACATACGAGATTATTACTGATGCCACACTGAAGTTAACAATGTTCCGGCACTTAAATTTTGCATTCACCATTTATCTTCCTGAAAATCCTGTTGACTGTGAAACCCCATTGGTTAAGGCAACATAGCAATAGCCATATAAAATTACAAACATCTTAAGACTAATCGAGCTCACAATTTGTGTGGTATGCTCACAAGGTTATTCCACTATTGTTCATAACTAAAACTCAGGCTACTTAAAATCCTTGCAAAGTAGGCAAACAAAGAAGCCATTTCTTACCATTGATCTCTGGGACAAGTCCTTTAAATGATATCTTCTCTGTGAATGAGGTCCTGAAACACCATCTAATACAGTAAGATGGATACTGGTAGTGTCTTGGCAGTTCCTACTTTCCCAAGTAACAGTAACAGCATGCAAAATCTGATCCTGCATTTCTTACCGTTATTTTTGAAGGTGCCATTTTTTAGCTCAACTAAAGAGAAAGCACCCTTGAGCTTTGTTTTTGATTTGACGGCAAGATTCTTGGACTTTGATGTACTAGATTTGTCACCCGAAATCCTGTTAGATCCAGAAGTAATCTTTTTGGAAACATCCTGCTTATGCAAAAAAAGTAGATTAGTCAAAATAGTCAAAGAAAACATTTGACATGTTAGTGCAGCAGGCTCTTAATGATTGTTGTAAGCAAGCCAGCAAATATCACTTTGGCACAATTGAGTCATGTAAGGAATAATTGTGCACCAGTGTGCACATTCAAGCAATTTTTTTAAAACCAGTGTAGCACGTACAAATCGATTTCATCTATTCGATATCATTTTTCATATAATATTGTTACATGCCCTGTTACTGTAGCAGTAATGTTCACCATGGTGCTGTCGCAGTACTATTCACCACGAGTATTGTAGTGCCACTTGTATTAGGCATGATTTGTTATTTAAGAATCTATCTATTAGGCATGGTTTGTTATTTAGAAATCTATCTATTAGACATGATTTGTTATTTAAGAATCTATCTATTAGATATTTTGTATTATATATTAGTTTGGCAAGTTATTATTAGATTGGATTATTAGAGATAAGTTTCTTGATAGATTATTTCCTACGAGTCAAATCGGGTTGTCTCTATAAAAGGGATAGTATGTATTCATTATGAATCAAGAAAAGATGAATAAACAAATCCCTAGTCCCTAAAGTCCAGTTGTGGTTGTTCATTTGATCAGCTATTCTAGATCTATTCCTCTTACAATCGATGTCCTTCTTCACCTAGCGCTGTTCTACTTCAAGTTGTCGCCGTCCGACTTCTTTCCGGTGGATGATTACCCCCTTGTTGTATTAGTACACAACAATTGGTATCAGAGCCACTCACCATAGCTTCCAATGTCGCACCATCTCTTTTGGAGAAGTTGAAGATTAACAACGAAGAACAGAAGGTATTCAACAGTGGCCACCACCGCAGCTCGAGAGCGAGCTGCCTCACCGGAAGGGGCGTAATGTTACGTGCGCAGTTACTGTAGCGGTAATGTTCACCATGGTAATGTCGCGGTACTATTCACCGTGAGTACTGTAGCACTACTTGTATTAGGCATGATTTGTTATTTAGGAATCTATCTATTAGGCATGGTTTATTATTTAGGAATTTATCTATTAGGTGTTTGGTATTATCTATTAGTTGGGCAAGTTATTATTAGATTGGATTATTAGAGATAAGTTCTTTATAAATTTCTTTATGGATTATTTCTTAAGAGTCAAATCGGGTCATTCCTATAAAAGGGATAGCATGTATCCATTGTGAATCAAGAAAAGATAAATAAACAAGTCCCTAGTCCCTAAAGTCTAGCTGTGGTCATTCCTTTGACCAATTATTCTAGATCTATTCCTCCTACAATCGGTGCCCTTCTTCACCTAGCGCCGTTCTACTTCAAGTCGTCGCCGTCCGACCTCTTTCCTCTTTCCGACGGATGATTACCCCCTTGTTGTGTTAGTTCACAACAAATATATTTAGCACAACACTGTTAATCCAGATGTTTTATAAGGTCTTTGTTATAATTCACTCTTTAATTTAGCTATGGATTGATGTAAAGGTGATTACACAGTATAGAAAAGGCCAAACAACAAAGGAGGAAACAGGACCAGTTTCTAGGCATACGATGGAATTCTGCAATGTACAAGAGATATCAGTGACATCATCAAAGGACATTTTGGAGACGCCAATATCAGGATGGAAACAGAGCGAGTAGGCAGCAAAGCGTCAGCAAGCATACATCCACGAAAGCACGCACACGCGGAGCGCATGAGCGCCCTAAAAATGTGAATGAACCGTCTTGTTTCGAAACTACCCGGAAAGATTACCTAAAAATTGAGCATGATTGTTGCTTACACAAATTGACCACATTACGCTGAATGCATGCAAAATTGAAATTATTTACTACTACATACGAAAACAAAGAATAGCAACCTTGAGCAGCTTGTGCTTCATCCTCTCATCCAGATGCTTATGCGCCCCAAGACCCAACTCCTAAACAGTAAAACAGAGTACAGAAATCACAAGTTAAACTAAAAAGATGCAGCATCAGAAGAGGGAGTCAGTAAAAAATAAGGTTGGTGTGAAAAATCTCACGGTGCTGATGACCACCGCGGCGCGCTCCTCCGATCCGTACCCTGCAGGCAGAAGCAGAAAGCAAGGACGGAATCAGCACAGATCCGAGGCGAGGGGGGCTACCTAGCTACCTGGGGGGTAGTGAGGTAGCGTACCGGGGCGGTGGATGCCGAGGAGGAAGGCGAGGGGCAGGAGGATGGAGCAGACCACTAGCGCCGGCACAGCGGCGGCCAGGCCAGTGCAGCGGCGCTTGGCCACCGGCGACGGCACCAAGGACGAAGAATGGTGGTAGTGATGGCCCTTCATACTGACACCTACTGTGCTCTCAGCGCCAGAGCGCGCTTCCTCCTCCGGTTGCTGCGGCTACTGCTGATTTCTGGCTGATCGCTACTTCGGCATTAAGCTAAGCAAAGCAACAAAAAAAAAAGAAGCGGTTTTTCTTGGAGAGAGTGTTAAGCGTGGAACCGACCAAGCATTAGTGGAGAGTGAAGTGGGTGGAGCGGGAGGGAGGGAGAGGAGCGAGCGTACTGCAACTGGAGCCGGCCGAGCTCTCTCTCAAGTTCCTTTCTTTACGACGAGAGAGAACATGTCCCTTCTCTCCCCTCTTTTGCTTTGGCTTTCGACGCGCCGCTCTCTCTCTCTCTCTCTCTCTCTCTCTCTCTCTCTTTCTGTCCAATCTCGTGTCCCTCGCTGTCTCCTTGATTGATTTTTTATTTTTTACTGAAAACCCGGCGTAGAATAGTAGGTTCCGACTGTAGAACGGGAGAACGTCGGAATTATCTCAAGGTTTCTACGGGAGTTGAACAGTGTTCCTATCACATTCTCGCAAATTTGATGAGAAATTCATGGGTTCCAAGCAGGCCTATAATTCAGAAGGCTTTTTTTTCTACGAGCCACCCTGTGTTGTTGGAAAATTCAGAAATTACTCTCAAATACCTCCAAGTTTCTATGGGAGTCAGCCGGCCCTCCTCCGTCGTGGCCTCTCCCTCTGGCTACTCCTACGCCTCGGCCTGGTGCTCCTCTGCGTTCTAGCTCCCAACGGCGTCACCTTGGCCAACCTCGGCCACTGCCCTGCCGGGGCCAGCCCCTTGGTCCCAACTCGTCTCTACCTAGTTCTACTGGTCGTTGGTTTGGTTTACTACTCCCCTTTACTCCATGTATTTTCTTCTAGTTGCTATTTTCATCTTATTTTGCCTCTAGTCACGCACGGCTGGGAAAGCCTAAGGTGGCCGCTGTGACGGTTGTGTTGTGGCTGTTTTTATCCTCACCCCTCTCTTACATTACTGAGAATGGCTTGACTGTGCATGGCCTTATCTCCTAGCTTGTGCATTGCCAAGGCTGCCATTCTCTTATCCACATTGCTCTCTCAGCTACTGTGCGGCTGGGTAAAACCCTGGGACCTTTGGTCCAAAGGGTGATTTCTCCACTATTCAAAGACTTTTCTACTACGGTAGGTAAGTTAGTAAAAACGTGGTCGTTGGATTTTCTAATTGCGGAATGATGAGATCCACTAAAGCGAGAGACACCGACTGGCTTCAGATGGTCTGAAAATCTCAATGAACGCTGATGGGTTCTGACGGCAAATTTCCTTATTCATTTTATTCTCCTTAGGGTGTTTTCATCTTCGCGTTTTTTGTTTGACACGGGTATTACAGACGGCACAACCATCAGTAAACGTACATATATTATATTTGGACCTGTTCAAGAATGAACGATGCTGCTAGCTGAGCAAAGGTGCTGTCATACAGTACTACTTATTACTGATTTCTAAGTTGTACTAGTTCATTTAACACAGTAAATTAGGAGAGAGTTCATGTGGATTTTTGGAGAAAAAGAGGCCGGGTTCATGTGAAAAAATAATATACTGTAATCAGCTGCTCATGTACTCCAAAATATACTAGAAGAATCACTCACTTGATCGGTTGTAGCTGGCCCAAGTTAGTCGAATTTTTTGTACGGATAATCCATTTTTTATTCGAAATTACATAAATATACCCGCGGGAAATTTTTTTACAAAAATAGGCTCCAGTCGCCGAATGGTTGGGCGACTGGAGCCTATCGCCCAACCAGACCGCGGCAGCTGAAGAGTCTGCGAACCGTTGGGCGATTAACTCCAGTCGCCCAACGGTTCGGCGATTGCAAAGCAGTCGCTCAACCGTTGGGCGACTGCATATCAGTCGCCCAACCGTTGGGCGACTGAGGGTGGATATAAGGCCGCGCTCGGCCGCCCCCGACGTCCACTTCTTCGGCGCGCAGAGAAGGAGAAAGAGAGGGAGAGGAGGAGAAGAGGGAGGGGAGAGAAAGAGAGGGAGAGGAGGAGAAGAGGAGAGGGCGTGCGCGATTTTCAGGTAAGTTTTTGTGTTATATTTTTTGTTAGTTTAGAAATATAGTTAGTGTAGATAATTTAGTTTAGAAACATAGTTAGTGTAGATAATTAGTTTAGAAAATTAGTTAGTTTAGATAGTTAGTGTAGATAATTAGTGTGGATAATTTAGTTTAGACATATAGTTAGTGTAGATAAATTAGTTTAGAAAGATAATTAGTGTAGATAATTAGTTTAGAAAAATAGTTAGTGTAGATAATTAGTTTAGATAATTTAGTTTAGATAATTTAGTGTAGAAAGATAGTTAGTGTAGATAATTTAGTGTAGAAAGATAGTTAGTGTACATAATTAGTGTAGATAATTAGTTTAGAAAATTAGTGTAGAAATATAATTAGTGTAGATAATTAGTTTAGAAAATTAGTGTAGAAATATAGTTAGTGTAGATAATTAGTTTAGAAATATAGTTAGTGTAGATAATTAGTGTCGATAATTTAGTGTAGAAAGATAGTTAGTGTAGATAATTAGTGTCGATAATTTAGTGTAGAAAGATAGTTAGTGTACATAATTAGTGTAGATAATTACTTTAGAAAATTAGTGTAGAAATATAGTTAGTGTAGATAATTAGTTTAGAAATATAGTTAGTGTAGATAATTAGTGTCGATAATTTAGTGTAGAAAGATAATTAGTGTAGATAATTAGTGTCGATAATTTAGTGTAGAAAGATAGTTAGTGTACATAATTAGTGTAGATAATTAGTTTAGAAAATTAGTGTAGAAATATAGTTAGTGTAGATAATTAGTTTAGAAATATAGTTAGTGTAGATAATTAGTGTCGATAATTTAGTGTAGAAAGATAGTTAGTTTAGATAATTAGTGTACATAATTTAATATTGAAATTATTGTATAAATTTAGATGTAGAAAATTTAATGTAGAAATTATTGTACAAATTTTGCAGGTATGACTCGTGCTGGACGTGCCTCCGAGTGGCAGTACGAGCTGTTGGACGAGCACGTGGACCGCTCTCATCGCGCTTCCCGTCTAGTGCCGACACCGGGGAGCACGGACGAGCCGCCTCAGCTGGGAGTGATCCGGACACGCACACCTCGCGTGGCCTGGAGACTCGACCCTCGTTGGACTGCCAGGTTTGCACTACTCCAGCGTTTAGTGTGACCGTAAGTTCATTCCGTGCTGACCTTCACTTTGTTTGCAGGCTTCGGGATGCCGGGCTACTCTCTCTTGCCCGGATGGTGCAGGCCACGGACGAGGATGCAGGCGCTGGCGGGGACGAGGGCGGGGACGAGGCGGGCGGGGAGCGATCACGACGCTTCCCGTTCGACCGTTCTCTGCTGACGGCTTTGGTGGACCGTTGGCGGCCCGAGACGCACACTTTCCACCTCCCATTCGGGGAGATGACGCCGACTCTGGAGGACGTGTCCCTGCTCCTTGGCCTTCCGATCGCGGGAGACGCTGCCTTCCTACCGGAGGCCCCACACGACTGACGCGCTGACCTGCTTGGCAGATTCGAGGGTGTCGTTCCACCGGGCCCTCAGCACCACGTGTTCACAGAGGCGCAGACCCATGGGCCGACGCTGAGGTGGCTCACACAGTACCGGGTACGTGGTTTTTTACATTCGATCGTGTCGTCCAACCGTTTATTTGTGGTATCACGTACTAATAACAACTTGTTTGAATTCAGCTGGAGCGCATGGTTCCACAGGCAGACGATCACCAGGTGGCGCGCCACCTGGAGGCGTACGTGCTGTGGCTGTTTGGTTGGGTGCTTTTCACCACCAGCCACGGCAACACGGTGGATACGCGCCTTATCGCTTATGCGAGGGCGATCGCTGACGGTGAGCCCCACCAGGTCAGCTGGGGATCGGCCGTGCTTGCCGCGACGTACCGCGCCCTATGCGATGCGTGCATGAGGGTCAAGGCGAACTCGATCCTCACGGGCTGTCCGCTGCTACTGCAGTTGTGGTCGTTCGAGCGCTTAAGCCTCGGGCGACCTGTGCTGGACGACATGGGCCCGTACGGGCCCGAGATGTATCCAGCGGGAGACGTCGACCGGCCGACGATGGGTTCTATCTGGTGCTGTCGTCGAGTAAGTATTATCACAGTCAACTATTTCTGTCTTATTGACGATCGCCATTCTAAACAGCTTATATTTCTTGCAGGTACAGTTCGCGCACGTGCAGGTCACGCGGGCGTACCGGGCCTTTGTGGAGCAGCTCGACCGCATCACAGCGGACGACGTGCGCTGGGAGCCATACGCAGATACGGCAGTTCAGGCCCGTGCTCCTGGCGGGCTGTCCTCACTTTGCTGGCGTGACCGGGCTTTCTGGCTCACCCGCCGGAAGCTCGTGTACCTCATCTACGTGGAGGACTACGCACCCCAGCGGGTGATGCGGCAGTTCGGGCTACGGCAGCCGGTTCCTGCACCATTCGGACCATCGATTCCGCGCCACGTGCACGGGTGAGTGATCGTTTCTGGTAAATATTTACATACTTACTACTGCGTTCGCAAGTATCTCACATCCAGTAATGGTTCTATACGCAGGCAAAGCGCGAAGGGAGTGAAAAGAGGCACCGACTGGTCGTTGAGGATGCAGCGATGGGTCGAGCAGTGGCAGGGTGCGCTCGACGACCGCGTGGAGGAGGACAGCCCGTACGACAGCAGGGAGTACGCCGAGTACCTGCGCTGGTACCAGCCGCGGACCCGTACCAGGCTCGTATATGTGGTAGACCCGCCTGCCACACACGTCGCCGCTCCGACGGACACGTACCCCTCACACTTCGCGCGCGACGCTCACATCGCGGTACGTTTCATGTCATTTCAAAGATTCCCAAATGGTAATGTCGTTTCGATAATCAACCATTTCATGTCTTTGTGTCCAGGCTGACGTCGGTTCTGCCCTATGCCTCGACTCCGGGACACTACTGGAGAGGCTCTCCAGTGGTGCGCACCTGACCCATGAGGAGGGCATCAGCTTTGCGCGTCGGGTGCACGACGGGTGTAGACGTATCGTTAGCCTACTCTCCTGCACGAGGCTACCCGCGGTCTCCACGCCCACCGCTTCGACACCCCGACCAGCGTGGCACCACTCTGGTGCACCTACGTGGATACGTCCTCCACCACCTCACCCGGAGCAGCCAGGGGGTTCAGCCTGGGCAAGGCCTCCTACACCGGTTCACTTCACGCCTTCTACGCAGGGGGTGTACGCCCCTCCTCCTGCGTGGATGGCACCAGGCACGGGTACGCAGAGGTTCTTATATCGTGTTTATCCGAAGACGATATGCAACGAACTAACGTTATTAATATTGCAGGTGCTTACCAGCAGCACGGCGTCTCCGGCATCTCCCCAGGCCAGGAGGAAGTGGACCAGTTTTTCGCGTCTACACCGGAGTGGCATGGACACTACTCCGACGTAGCACCGGAGGTTATCTCTGCGCCCGGTGCACCGGAGAGCACACAGCCAGAGGTGCAGCTTACTCCGCCCCCGCCCCCGCGGGATAGACACCCTCCTCCTCGTTTTACTTTTTCGGATCGTCCTAACCCGTTGCACCGGAGGAGGGCCAAGCGAGGCCGTATGGGAGGACGCGGGCGCGGTGACGGGGCACACCAGGGTGACTAGTGAGGCGACGCTGCAGATGTATTTATGCATGTACTGAAAAAACATGCGGCATGTTACTCACAGTTATAATATGAAGTTTATTTAAATTTACATAAGTCTATTATCTCTCTCCGCACATAAACTATCTCACTTAACAGTGTATGTATCGATCGTTCTGTACTCAATCTTTCATGAAAAAAAAATTTTAAAACTAAAGCACACCTACAATATACAATGAACATAAACTTTTATTACAATTTCACCGTATTTTTTACCCGTTCAACGTTACAAAATTCACAAAATCTAAACAAAACACGGGGGCTACATGCAGTCGCCATCCCGTATGGCGACTGCATGCTAGTCGCTTAACGGAAGAGCGACTGCATGCCAGTCGCTTAACGGAAGAGCGACTGGATGTAGTCGCTCTACTGTGCAGCGAGACAAATTGTGTCGCGGTCTGGTTGGGCGATAGGCTCCAGTCGCCCAACCATTCGGCGACTGGAGCCTATTTTTGTAAAAAAATTTCCCGCGGGTATATTTATGTAATTTCGAATAAAAAATGGATTATCCGTACAAAAAATTCCAAGTTAGTCGTCGGTTGGTCCTCGTTTCAGCAGCAGATTCGATCCTTGTAGCGGAAAAGCCGCGGATTGAGAACCTGCCCCGTCCGTGTGTACAAAATCTTGTTATTCTTCTCGCTTCCTTTCCTCATCTCCCTTGTTAACTTCTATGTTCTATCTGATCTTTTAGTTTCTTGTCCTTCATTCATGGGTGAGACATAAAGCTCACGGTACTGATTGGTATTTTTTGCTAAAGAAATTGTTTCAGTACATAATCAATACATGCACTAAGTACCGATTACCGACTGCTATATAAGAATAGATATTTTCCACTAGCGTCACCAAGAATTCTCCACAACAGTAAATATCAAGATTAAGCGATGCGCCACAGACTTTTTGTTGATAATGGTCTACAGCCCGTCATTGGACAGGGACAAAAGGAGGTTCTTAGCAGAGTTGCGAGGGCTAAAACCACAAAATGACACAAAGTGGCTAATCATGGGGGGTTTCAACCTCATCTACAAGGCTAGTGATAAAAATAATGGCAATCTCAATCGACGCATCATGAATCAATTCCGGAATGCTCTTGATTTTTGCGAATTGAAAGAAATTAACCTCTAAAACCGAAAATTCACTTGGAGCAACGAAAGAGAGAACCCAACACTCGTGCGATTGGATAGGCTGTTTTGCAACTCTTCCTATGACACAGCCTTTAGCAACCACACCTTGCACGCTTTAGCCACGACCATCTCGGACCACTGTCCTATTCTCCTTTCCAATACCAGCAGCCCACAACCGCCAAAGCACTTCCGTTTTGAAAACTTTTGAACAAAGTTGTCGCGATTCTCTGAGGTCATCCAATACGCTTGGACGGAAACAATGCAGGCTCGAGATCTAATTCTCCTCTTTAACAAAAAATTACAAAATGTAGAAAAAAGGCCAAGGGAATGGGGGAAAACGATTCTCCCACAGGCCAGACTACAACTACTCATGGCCCAAGAGATAATCTTGCGTCTGGAGATAGCTCAGGAGAGCTGCAGACTTTCAGCTGAAGAAATTGTGTTGTGAAACTGTCTCAAGTTAGGATCTTGGGGCTAGCAGTGGTAGAAAGGTCTATGAAGAAACAAGCTACGCGTATTAACTGGTTGAGAGAGGGCGATGCGAACACAAGATTTTTTCACATCAGGATTAACTCGCGCAAGCGAAAGAACTTCATACATCATCTCACAACAGACCAATGCATGGCTACCACACATGAGGACAAAGCGGAAGTCTTATTGCAGCACTTTCATCGAGTTCTTGGCCACAACTCCCCATCTACCATCACCTTCAATTAGGATCTTCTACATCTTCCTCAGCTTGATCTCCACACCCTACATAGGCCTCTCACTGAGGAGGCGCACACTGCGGTCCTAGAGTTATCGCCTAACAAAGCTCCAGGATCAGATGAGTTCAACAGGATCTTCTACCGATCATGCTGGAATATTGTCAAATCCGACCTTATGGCAGCCCTCCACAATTTTTCCATCTGAGAACAAATAACCTGCCTTTCACAAATACGACAAATGTGGTCCTAATCCCCAAAAAGGGATCCCAAGTGGCGACAAATAACCTCCTTGAAAAATGTTGTTTCCCACCCAAATGGCGAGATTGGGTGGCATGTCTACTCGCTACCTCCTCCTCCACAGTCCTCATCAATGGGGTCCCAAGAAAACATATACAACACCACAGAGGCCTACGATAAGGCGACCGACTATCATCGTTTCTCTTCATCATTGCAATAAACCCTTTACAAAAGGTCCTCGACGTCGCCACAAACCTTGGGCTCCTGCAATCGCTAGGTGGCCAAGCGGTCACACTTAGAACCTCCTTGTACACAGACGATGTTGTCATCTTTCTCACACCCCAACAAGAAGATGCCCAAAATTTGCTTGCTATTCTCCGGTCCTTTGGTAATGCAATAGGGCTGCACACCAATCTGGAAAAGAGCCAAGTCACACTAATAAGATGTCATCACATCAACCTCGATGCCATCTTATAGGATATGCCAGCCAAACGAGCATCCTTCCCCTTGAAATACCCGGGTCAGCCTCTTTCGCTCAAAAAACTCCATCAAACCGATTTCCAAGTGCTAGAGGACAAATACGTCAGTTGTCTCGCTAGATGGCATAGCAAAATGTTCACTCTAGCAGGCAGGAAAACTTTGATAAATTCTATCCTAATGGCTCAGTCCACCTACTTCCTAACGGCCATAAAAGCACCAAAGTGCATACTCACAACCCTCAACAAATGGGCAAGAAAGTTCTTGTGGGAGGGATCCCAACCCCTTTCAGGAGGTAAATGCAAAGTTAACTGGAACAAAGTTTGTAGACCCACAAGCTTGGGAGGTCTTGGTATCCTAGACCTGGATCACTTCGCCGGACCTTGAGACTCAGGTGGCTGTGGTATGAATGGGCTACGAAAAGTAAACCTTGGCAAGGTTTAGGGACATCGTGCGATGAACAAGATCGTGAACTTTTTGCCATGGCGACCACCATACTCATCGAGAATGGGAAAAAGATATCCTTCTGGAGTTCAGCTTGGGTGCAAGGGAACCAGCCTAAAGATTTTGCACCGACCATCTACAAAGCCTCCCGGAGAAAGAACTGCTCCCTACATGATAAACTTTTGCACAACACATAGCTTCAGGACCTGCACTTCCCTAATGGCATCACGGTGCAACACATTCAAGAATTTGCCACTCTATGGAATTTAACTTCTATGGCAAACCTTCTGGGAGGAAATGAAGACACTGCAGTCTAGAAGTTCAGTCCAGATGGAATCTACACTGTCGCATTAGCATATAAGGCTCAATTATTAGGCGTGACACGCGCGTGGGTCCTTGCGGGAGCCAAGCGCTTGGAGGAATTACCCTTAATCCTGTAATTCTTGTTTACTTTTCTGTGCTCGGGGCTGCTGCGCAGCTCCCACCCTCTTCAGCACCAATGCAATATGGGGTTGCACGCGGTCTGGATATCTAGCAATAGCGTAATATTTAGATGGCCCGTAAACTAGTCAATTCTTCATGAAGGGGTCCTTTATATTTAAACCTGCTTTCCTCTATTTTTAATCAGGGCAAGCCTTTTGCCCACTTAAAAAAAAAAGACACTTAACTTGTATGATAGGTATTAATTTAAAGATGAAGTTGGAGGTTACATAGTAATTTCCCACTCACGTTAGATTGGAAAGAGAAGGTAAATAAGGTAACACATCCTTCAATATGTAAACTACCAAATCCTAGTGTTTATCTTTTTTGGTTTCAAACAAATCACAAGTCAAACACAATTAACGCCGCCGAAGCTACGTTACAAAGCTGCAGATTAGGTATGAAACTTATATATACTAATATAAAAAGCATCAGTTTGATTAAATATTTTTCACCCAACAAAGTTAATTTCTTCTCCTTTGGATCAATTAAATTTAATAACTATCATTATAAGTTGATCCTACATCTACATATCCACCGTATTCATTCAGCTCATCAAATGTCTACTGTTCTAAGTTGTCCTGCCAATCCCTTAATCAGTCTCCCTCCCACCCCAACGCCGCCTTGCACACCCCTCCCCAATCCCGTGCGCCGCCCCGCCACTCCGCCCCAGTCAGCCCCCGCGTCGCCCCCTACGACGCCGCTCCGTCCCTCGCGCTCGCAGCCGCAGCTGGTCCCAAACCCTCACGCCGCCCACCTCCTGTGAGGTGGTTAATCTCTTTACCATCCAAGACAGGTTTATTATTATGGTTTTATTCTTCTTTACTTCATTAACCTTGAATTCTTTGTGATGCAGGAAGAAACCGTTGATTATGTCAAGAACAACATGTGGCGTCAAGTCTATCCAACAATAGTGTACAAGAAAGACAAGAGCTCTACTTTAGCTGCATAACGTGTATTCATTGATCATGTACAATTTACCTTAGGCTGTGTTTTGGATCTTTAGAAATATAGCCACTTCCATTATAAGTATCCAGCTTCGATTGTTTTCATGCATCCACCACATGATAGAACACGATATTTGCCTCAGTTTTAATTGAATCTAATACTGTACAAGAAAGACAAGAGCTCTACTTTAGCTGCATAACATGTATTCATTGATCATGTACAATTTACCTTAGGCTGTGTTTTGGATCTTTAGAAATATAGCCACTTCCATTATAAGTATCCAGCTTCGATTGTTTTCATGCATCCACCACATGATAGAACATGATATTTGCCTCAGTTTTAATTGAATCTAATACTGTACAAGAAAGACTAGAGCTCTACTTTAGCTGCATAACGTGTATTCATTGATCATGTACAATTTACCTTAGGCTGTGTTTTGGATCTTTAGAAATATAGCCACTTCCATTATAAGTATCCAGCTTCGATTGTTTTCATGCATCCACCACATGATAGAACACGATATTTGCCTCAGTTTTAATTGAATCTAATACTGTTAAAGGTACACTTGGGAGTGCTAGATAGGCTCCCTGTATGTATTTGAATTTGCTGTACATTTTGTAATCCAAGTATCTTGTGCAATATAACTGTGAATGCCAACTTTCTACAAATGTTATTACCTCTGTGTGTGTGTGTGTGAGAGAGAGAGAGAGAGAGAGAGAGCCATAAGTAATCCGGAGTCCAGAGCAATCTGTTCTGGCTGCATATAATGGCTATCCCTTTCTTGATGATTTGTTCTTTTGACAATTCATCAATGTTCTTTTTTTTTTGTATGTGAATAATGCTTATGGTTATTATTGTTGAAATTTGAGGATATAACCATCCTTGTCTCTTTAAGTATCTGCAATTTTCAGCTATGGCTTGGCTGCTGCTGTCCACACTGCACAGTGGCTATCCTTGTCAATGGTGAATGAAAACATCGTGTTAGTGCTGGCCATTGTTGCTGTCCTGTTCATGGAACTTCATCTGCGCAACCATTGTTACTCTTTTTTCTTGATCTGCAGTTGGGAGAAGTCGCCATGCTGATATAATGCTCCAAGCCTCCAATGCAATACCCAAACTAAAATTATGGTTTGGCGATAAAATGGAATTACGTTATTTGAGGATACCTTACATGTTCCCTAACCGTAGCATCCGAAACTTGATGTAAATATTATCACTATGTTATGCCTCGTAAGGGTAACCGGCCGAGTCGGCAGTACCAGGACTAAAGAAACCAAGATGCAAAGATGAAGATGCCAAGTAGGCGGAAAAGGGTGTTATACTTAGATTTTTTTAAGGCTTCTTTTGATTTTCTGCTTATTTTGTTAATGTGTGATGCTTACTCCATTGATTTTCTTGTTAAGTTGTGTTGGTCTGTAATTTCTTGGTTGATGCATTTCCAGCAATTGCCTTTTAAGTTTATCGGAAACTGTCAATGAGCAAGCCTGCCTGGCTTGGACTTATCGGAAACTAACATTATTTGCAGTGTACAGCTGGTATACATGCTCTTTTTGCTATAAATTATCATAATATCTGAATTTGAGTAATTAATGTTCCATTTCAGGTCTGACGTGTTGGGCCAGGTCATGCTGTTAATTGGACGAGATTGGAGTCAGTTTGGTGTTGCTGGACTTTTTTTTGCAATAAAGGTGTGATGCATAATTTTTTCCTATTTAATTTCAGTTTTTCTTCATTTTAGGACGAGATTGTAACCAGTTTTGTTCACGTAAGTTTCTGATGAGCCCTTTGTTTCCCGGCCAGGAAAATGGTTATCAACTACTATTCCTTAGTGCTAGAGCTATTGTTCAGGCATATCTGACGAAAAACTTCCTCTTCAATCTTAAACAAGTAAAAATAACAATTGCCATTTGTTGTTTTCTTCTATCACATTTTTCATCTTGTAGTGATCTAATCACATTTGCAGTAGAACTGAATTGATGTGCTAACTGATTTCTATTTCCCTATAAACTTGGTTGTCTACTGGACAATAATATCCCTTCGCAGTTTTGCAGGATGGGAAAGCACTGCCTAACGGACCTGTTGTAATTTGACCTGATGGTTTATTTCCGTCACTCTACCGAGAAGGTAACATCATCTGCTAATCATCGGTTGAATCTTGACACAGAAAATTGGGTGTTAAGGATAAAATCACTTTTTCTTTGTCACTGCAATAAAAAGCTTGAGTCTTAATGTTCGCATAACATAGTGATTTTTCCTTCTCTCAGAAATGCTCAACATTATTTTGAGGAAGAGATGAGGATCTGGAGTCTAGCTGGAGCACAAAAGCTACAAGAGTTGGTCGGCCTAAATTAGTTTTAGGCGTTTTGTGGCATCCTGCCCTTGACTTTCTGTTGGGTTAAGGGGTGGTTGGTTTAATCCCTTGACTTTTTTTTTCAAGTTTTATCTGTCTTCTCTCTATATTATATAAAGATGCGCAGTTCTCCTGCGCGTTCGAGAAAAAAAAAGATAATATTTACATGTCAGTCCATCATCAGTGTTCCTCTACCTAGCTTGCTGATTGAAAATGAGTAGCACATTTGCAGGATCAAGATAGATCACTGATGTGAATGCTGATGGATTGCTTGCCATCAGTGATTTTGCTGAAATGTAATGCTTTATGTATGCATAACTTCCATGTCTTGTCATGATATTATATACTTAGGGTGTACATGTGTTTAGTTTGGTAGATGTATACAGAAATTTGGATGCAAGCAATGCTTTTGATCTTCAATGCTTTTGATGTGGATTTCACGTGCACGTTTACTAGTATACTAACTAACTGAACTGGACCGTCATTGTTTATGGAGACTATAGGTAACTAATTATAAGTAACTGAATGTATAGTACATAATTTTTCCAAAATTTTACATATAATTATTGTTGCATCCGGCATTTGCAAACACAAAGAAACCATGGCTCTACGTGTTCTCGTATGATTGATAACGGGCAAGAGTAGAGGTGCTTCCATGTATCCTGATTCTAGAGGAGAAGAGGAAGGGGAGTCGATTGAGGGGTTGTGGCCGGAGCGATGAGGGTTTGTGGAGGAGGAGAAGGGGAGGATTGCGACTGGGTTGGAGGAGGGCGGGTGGAGATGCGTCGAAAAAATTTGTGCAGAACTAAAAGGAGGAAAGGCAACTAAAAATTTGGGCAACCAACAGGGTAAGGGCTTTGACGGTTTGGATTTTGGAGCGATTAATAGTTACCAACTACAACGTTTAAAAAAATCAGAGTAAATTTCACATAAACCTAGGTTTCGTTCAAAGCACTAGTAAGTCAGCGCTGCGCGACTGATGCTGTCTTTTTCTTTTCTAGACATCCATTCCACCACTTCCTTCCTGAATTTCTATCTCTCTCTCTCATCTGTGCCACAGATCTCTTCAGTAACTACTACTTCATCTTATGTTAGTCTTTCCACCTCTCCTGTCCACTTCAGACCAAGCTAAAAATAACAACTCATCCTGCAAGCAACACTTGAGCTTCTGCACGCATCTCTATCAGCAAGCCAGGGAATCAGTCAGTCAGCTTGCTTACCCCTGAATTCTCAATTCGGCCAAGGCTACTGTCAGTCACTTCTCTATTATATACACTGTTGTATCAGACAGATCAAGGCAATGCTATATAAACCCACAAACTCATAGGTCAGCAGTAGCATGCAAAATCTTCTGTATTCTATACATATATTGATATCGAGCCATTGGCCCATTGCATAACTTGTGGCAAGGTTTCATTTGACTGACGATTTTTTCTATTCGTGACTGATGCAGTGGTCCTACTCCGTTCCTTCACGAGCAAGTCCCGGCATTGGGTCAACTGAATCAATCATCCATCTTATTATTACCTTATACAACACACTGTACTACTATTATATGTAACACCTATCTGCCAAGCCAACATCCTGCCAGTTTTTGCGCACCACACACGTGCACTTCACACACTGACCAGTGTACTTTGCTAGTTTGGTTTCTCGGTTTCTCCTGTCAGTCCGTCAGTGTATGAGATCGAATTTTTTGTACGGATAATCCATTTTTTATTCAAAATTACAGAAATATACCTGCGGGAAAATTTTTTACAAGAATATGCTTCAGTCGCCTAATGATTGGGCGACTGGAGCCTTTCGCCCAACCATTGGGCGACTTTAATCCAGTCGCTCAATGGCAACGATTGGGCGACTTAAATGCAGTCGCCCAATGGTTGGGCGACTTAAATGCAGTCGCCCTGCAGTCAAGTCTCCCGTGAATGTTTTAAATTTTTTCAATTTTGTAGTTTTAAACTGGTAAAAAATATGCTGGAGTTGTAATAAAAGTTTATGTTCATTGTATATTATAGGTGTGTAAAAAATTTTGGGAAATTTTTTTTAGGAACGATTGACCGTAGAACGATCGGTACATACGATGGTAAGTGATATTTTAATGTTATTGAGAATTCGTGTCTCTGAGCTAGGATTGGGTTGAGGAGGATCGACGGGCCCAGCGGTCAGATTATCACAGACGGTTCTACATACAAACCATCTGTAATACTCGCTATCACAAGTTTTATATATCGATGCAATATAAACAACTAGTTTGAAAAGATAAAATAGCAAAGTTGTATATGGCTTATATATACTCATTAAAAAGGTTTCGACGAGATCTACAACTTTTCAGTTGAAGCAAAATCCAAATTCCGAAAGGAAGGCCAAGAAAAAGGGCAAAAACAGAAACCAAAAACTTACGACGCGGGTTTAGGTCCAAAGATGGCCGATTTTCGGGGTCTTGGAGGGCGACTGGCGCAAGCGGGTCATTTTTATTGGATCGGGCTCGTCGTTAGATTTCCAACGAGTACAAGAACGTCGAAAACGGACACCGTATGCAAAAGTTATGCCCGTTTTACTGAAGGTGTGTCGGAAACAGACTGAAACTGCTATAACTTTTGATCCCGTGGCCGAAATTGCTCAAATTTTTTTCTAGAGGCTGTTGGATGTATGAAGAACAGCTCCACCAATTTTCACTTTTTTTAGCGAAGGTTTGATGCACTTTCCAAATTCTTAGTAAATCAAAATATTACTTACCATCGTATGTACCAATTGTTTTATGGTCATTTGTTCCTAAAAAAAGTTTCCCAAAATTTTTTACACACCTACAACATACAATGAACATAAACTTTTATTACAACTTCAGCAGATTTTTTACCAGTTTAAAACTATAAAATTGACAAAATTTAAAACATTCACGAGGTCCTGAGTGCAGTCGCCCAACCATTGGGCGACTGCATGAAAGTCGCCCAATGGTTGGGCGACTGGATGCAGTCGCCCGAGGGTAGAGCGACTGGATTAAAGTCGCCCAATGGTTGGGCGAAAGGCTTCAGTCGCCCAACCATTAGGCGTCTGGAGCCTATTTTTGTAAAAAATTTTCCCGCGGGTATATTTCTGTAATTTCGAATAAAAAATGGATTATCCGTACAAAAAATTCGCATGAGATCTTCGTATATGTATATCATCAGTATATGAATTAACAGATTGTCAGTATTCCAAATTAGATATTTCATTTCCCATGACTTTGTGAATGCTGAAGAAAGTGTTGGCGACTGGTCGGTAGACCACTTGTTGGTGTTCAAAGCAAAATACTCTTATCTATGCTTTGGAGTATAGAAGTCCAAAATAGCGGTGAATCGTGGAATCTTGGTCGCCCCTTTCAACATGGGGCTCTCTTGTGATGCAAAATCGAACATCAGAATGTTGTCCACTTGGCCACACAAGATCGCACAAAATAAGGCTGTGATCATGTGGGGGTTGGAGGCAGTCTGGACCAGCTATCCCCATGCTTCTCCTTTTCTCCTCTTCCCCTGGATCCTTTTGAATTTACTATAAAAAAGATTGAAGCTGGGTGGTAAAAGCAACTAAGCATATAGTATCACCTTGTATTAGTTTTTTTCCCATTCTATTAATTATTTGAACGTTAAACTGGAGTAGTTGCGGATATCGGATACGAATCCGGTATGACGTGAAGTGGATTCGGAGTCAGATATCCAGATAATATCTGGATTCTGAGTCGAATATCCAGATAATATTCGGATTCGACAGATATAATAGTAGTAGCTAACTAATACATATCTTTTGTATTTGACCTCTAAATTGGGCATATTATAAATGCATTTCGGTTATCTCGACGAGCCCGTCGTCACGGTGGACTCTAATTTAGCATTTTATGTTTTTTTTATTTTGGCACATCCGCAATAAAGTTTTTTGCATGTTTTTTTTAACCAAATTTGATATGCTTATAACAAGTTTATTTGTAATATCTCTAGAATTAGTTAGGATTAATGATAAAATAGAGTCAATGATCAATGATTATGTGATAAATTAGAGAAAAATGAGCATAAATATTACTATAAAGCCAGTGTCAATTTGCTAAACTTCATTGTGGCATATGATATAAAGCTATCCTCAGAAGCTGCATTATACAAATATATAAGATAAATGATTCATTTGTTGCTATCAATATTTAATATGCAATTATATGTTAGAGTCAGCTATTTATCAATTTAAAATGTTAAAACAATTTGGTGCTATGTTTTAAATAGAAGAGGTCACGAATAATTATTGAAACCCGAAAAATAGCCGAATCCGATCTGATTTTGGATATAATCCAATTCAAATTCGTATCATTTGTCTGATCCGTATTTGAATCCAACAAAAAATAATAAATTCGAATATGGTTTGAACACTATCCAATCGGTTTTCACTCCTAGATGTGCTAACGCGTCAAGTTTATAATTTATCAGCTCACAGCCAGAATCAATCTTCACTTTCAGTTATACGAACATTTGAACCGAGCAGTGACCTTCTGTTGTCATCAATAAAGAGTTAAAACTAGTACTAAGTACTGACTACTGACTTCGTGCTGATACGCTAGTGTTACTTTTTTAAACAATACCACGATAGGATTGACTTGTTTCAACAAAATTAAAAGTACAAGGAGATGAACCTCTTTTATTAATATCCTCAAACTTGTAGAGCAGTAAGCTACACAAACAGGAATGCTGCAAACAACACAGCAAACCTCACCGTTTCATAAAGGACGAGATTTTGGATTGGAATTGATATGGATATCCACGGTTATCATGTTCGTGTAAGAATTTGGCAATATTCGTGGACCAGAAAAGGCACAGAAGGCACTGGGAAGACGATCCGAAAGTGAGATGCTATCCACACAAACTCGAGAAGCAAGCACTTTCCGAATAGAGGAAATTCACAAGCAGGTTACATTCGTTTAGCTAGAATGCTCCTAGGAGTTAACTTTAGCTTTCTATTATGCAAAAGTGTAGATACGAGTAGTCCTCCTGTAGTGGCACACGCCAAAAGTACTGGTTTCATCATGAATAGCTACCAAGTGAGCAAGAAGTACTGGTTTCTATCATGAATATATCCAATGTTTCAACATCTAATCACCATTGCTAGGGTGAAACTACTAGCAATCTTCAATTCCGAACAACTAGAGTTCCATCATCAATTTTTGGGGGTCCAAAGCCAAAAGTAGAGGTACTGGATTCAAGGGCCTTCCTCAAGACTAAAGCACACTCAACCATATCCCTAACTCCTGTTGGGCCCAACAAAAATGTTGGTTCCAGAGTTTCGAATCTGTGTTTCTACGATTTCTGGTCACCCACAGGTTGTAGGGAAAAAAAAAAGAAGGCAAAGCATCATGAAAGCAAGATAACAACACTGCTTCAGGTCATCGCTTCACTTGTTATCATAACCAGATTCTTCTTTAACACTTACTTTTGTCAACTTGTAAAGTTTTGGTAACAGTTAACATGATAAAGGCCATGGAGCTTCCCCTCGCCGCCAGTCAAAACCATCGCCTCCTGAGCTGTGCCAACCTCAAAAATGGATTCCCTAGGTCAAGAGGAAGCCGTAGATGTCCTTGGTAGCCGTCGGAGACCCTCGCTAGAGCTCAATTGCCATCCTCAATTGCCATCCTTGCTGCTGCCATGTTTCGCCGCCCTGTAGCAACTAAATGGAGGAGGAAGAATGCACAGTTCATTTGGGTCGTGGGCCGTAACAGTGGAAGCCCAAAACACTTTAGTCTTTCGAGCGAAGCCCAGTACTATAGATCACTGTTCATTAGTCAACCCGAACCCATTATAGACCCGTTAGTGTTGGAACCCGATCCACAATGCACAGTAAACCGATCCGGTACTGTTCCAAGCGCGATCCACAGTGAACAGTACCAACCCGTTACTGATCATGCGAGACCCGAAAATCAATAATATACTCAATTTGACCGGTTTGATTCCGTGAATCCATTTTCAATTTCCGTTCTGCCAAACCAAAACCTGATAAAATCTAAACCACATTGTTCTATAATCAATCCGCCACCATATATTTGCATGTTACTATTCATTCCAAAATCCGTCCAGCTATTTATTGCCATTTTGATCGTCTTGAACCTATCTATTCTAATTCCAACCCTGTTCAACCAACCCAAGCATCGCCCAAACTCCAACCACCCAAACCCATCTCCTTTTATGTCTTTTCTTGTTATTTTATTCCCAACTTGCACTCAGTAAAGCAGGAACTTATTTGCCTTCGTTTTCTGCGCTAGAATTTGGACTTAGCAAGTTGGTCAACAGAAGAACCGCAACAGCAATTATAGAGGTCAGCGTCCTATGGACAAGGAGGCATGTCACATGTTTTTGATCATATTGTATTCCATTAAGTTTAAATTATTTAATTACAATATTTTCATTACTATTATTTTATGTACAATAAATGTTTGGAATAACATGTGAATTAGTTTGTCCTACCACCATAAAATGCCCTGTTTGATTTGAGCCTATATTCACTTTGACAACCTTAGTAGTATTTAATCTCGTCGACGAAGCTTCCGGGCACCTTGTCTTGACTTTATCTTCACTTTCACCTCAAAGCATCTCCACATACTTTGACACGTAGCCTATAGTGCTCAATGACTAGCCATAACATCTTCATGTATTCAATCTCCCCCGAACCGTCTCTATGTGCATCATCTCATCACTTGATGCACCACATGCACCAACTCGCCTCTTCACGATCCATGTCTTCTCTGTGCTTTATGCTTGAGCCACGTAGCCTCACTTGGATTTACATGACTATTTGGACCTTAGCTTTCCTGCCTAGTCCCAGTTCATTGCCATCGATCACTAATGTTCTCCAAGCCACATGCATATCCAAAGACTAAGCAACCACCTCGAGTACAAGTTCTATGTATTTGACTCACGTTAGTCAAAACTATGTATCATGCAACACAACACAACTAATCAACAGCACTCATACTGTGCACGCACTCATACTGTGCACACACTCATCTAACTAAAAATCTATTTTCACTGCTTTATGGCCGCACCCATTAGTCTGATCGCACTACCCATGACGGTCAGACCACACTGGTCAGACTACTAGCCACTAGCTGGTCTGATCGCTTAATACCATCGAAAAACACTTTCTCTGAAATTTCAGCTAAACTCTATCTAATTTCAGCTTCAGTTTTCATTTCCAGTTGCACCTAATGCAAACTCATTCCTAAACAAGCCTACACAAGTATTTGTTATTCATCTTTCCAAAAATCCATGGCCTGTCTGATGGCCGGAACCCCGATAATATAATTTAAATATGAAATTTTTAAAAACTTTTATAAAATTCAAATTCAACATTATTCATCATGAATATGTTCCGGACCTTCGCATGTTCTCTCAAAACTACCACCTATGCATCGGGAAAATTTATGTTTTTGCCACCCTTATGAGGTGAGGGGCAACAGATTTGCCACCCTGACCTATTGTCAGTGACTCAGGCGGTCCCATATGTAAGTGACAGAGGTAATTGGCCAATCTTAAGAGTGGTAAAAACATAAATTCCCCCCTATGCATCTACGTCCAAGTGAAGCCATTAATCATTAGTCTTCTTGTTTTTCTAGACAAACCATTAGTCACTCGTCAGTTGTGGGCCTTGCTAGCACGTGAAGGGTAACGGTGGTCTGGACCTCGGTGTTGGCAATGTGTACCAATGCATGTGAGCTTATAGGCGATTGTACTACAGTGCTACACAACTACACATGCATCTTTTTTTTAGACAAGGTACACATGCATTCTGCCAACACATGCAAAAAAAAAAACAAATAATGGAGATACAAATTGAACTCCACCGTCTGTTTGATGATCCAGTTCTCTACAGTGTTTTGCAGATAATTTTCTAGTGCTACATGCAATCAATAGATCCTTTTACACAGAGAAAATTGATATTATGCCACTCCTTTGGAGTGACTTCGATAAAATACCACTCTCTAGATGGCAATTGTTAAAATGCCATTCAATACATGATTAGCTCTATGATTTGCCATTTTAGGGGTTTTAGCCATTTCTTTTTCATTTTTTATTTCCCCCCCCCCAAAATTGCATAGCAAATGTCCATAATACCCTCCCCTCCTTTTAGCCATTTGAAAACTATACTGATAATCTGTCTGTTCGCTGAACAAGAAGATGCCAAGATGGTGTGCATGCATGCCTGGTTGGTGGTGGCCTGCATAACGCCGATGGGGAGGGTGACGACAAAGGCGAGCGCGAAGGCGAACAGCATCCCCCACCACGGCAGCTGCACCTGCTCCTTCCAGATGACGGACATGAGCAGCGACACCACCACGCTGCCCAGCAGCAGCACCAGGAACCACCACTGCGGCACCTGCCTGTACCTCTGCATCAGCTTCGCGTGCACGTCCATCTTCACCGAGCTCATCGCCGACCTGCTCTGCCTCCACATGTCGGCGCCGTGGAAGAGCAGGACGTGGACGATGGTGGCCGTGAACCGCAGGAACCCGGAACCGATGGAGATAGCGAAGAGCGGGCTGAGGTAGAGCTTCCCGTAGCTCTCATAGGCGGCGACGTTGAGGTCGAAGTCCCTGGTGAGCACCTTGGTGGTGTCGTACTTCTGACCGGCGTGCGTGAAGAGCTGGTTGGAGAAGATGGGGAACCTGCGGGCGTCGAACGTGTTGAACCTCCTGTAGCAGAGCGGGACGATGACGTAGATGAACATGACGAAGCCGGCGGCCGTGTTGGCGATGGACGCCCACGGCGTCACCAGCGGGCTGCCGTGGTACGCCAAGATGCCAGCCCAGTCGAGCGTGAAGGCGCCGACGACGAGGCCGTGGTACCCGGAGCCGACTTGCTGCGCCGTGATGCTATGCTAAAAGGAGGGTATTATGGATATTTTCTATGCAATTTTGGGGGGAAAATAAAAAATGAAAAAGAAATGGCGAAAACCCCTAAAATGGCAAATCATAGAGCTAATCATGTATTGGATGACATTTTAACAATTGCCATCTAGAGAGTGGTATTTTATCGAAGCCACTCCAAAGGAGTGGCATAATATCAATTTTCTCCTTTTACACATATGCATGTAGGGCCTGTTTGGTTGGAGGCTGAAAAAAGCTGTCTGGGCCAGGCATGCATCCCAGGCGTTCGATTTTGGATGCCTGGGGTCAGGATGTATTGCCTGGCAGGCTTTTGCCTGCGAGGCCTCCAACCAACAGGCCCGTAATTTATTGGTGCAGGTAAAGCCCGGGCTGGGCTCATATGCCGGCCGCCCTCAGCAGGTTGCAAACTCCATAGCTCCCCTCCTTGGGAAGACTCAGGATGTCGTCCCTCGCCGACTTCAGAAAACAACTCTTAAACGACTTCAGAAAATAAGTTATTAAAACCCCAATTCCTTAAGAAGTTATTAATCTTTTTTGTTTGAAAATATTTACGAATAAAATTGCATCCACAAATATCTTAACAAAATCGCTATACCCCATCTCTTAGAAGATCCCAACAAGTAGTTATATAGTGTTTCCCCATGTGACTTATTGAGTGTAGTTGGTTGTACTCAGTCTTGCTTTATTTTCTACCAACACAGAGATCAGAAGAAGAATGGATGTTACAAGGCTTCGCGTTAGGGTTACGATCACACTCAAGTGTTTCTATGGAGTTTTACTCAGGGCCGGTCCTGGGATTTTAGGGGCCCGGGGCGAAACTAAAAATAGGGGCCCTAGTATAAATATCTAAATATAAATCTACACACACACACACACATATATATATATATATATATCTAATTTTACCAACAAACACTTAAAATACGTTATGTATTAAAGAAAACTTCATATCAAAGAGTTTATAGATATTACCTTAAAAATTTCTTCTAACATTTCTAGATTCATATTAGCATCTTCCTCCACAGCAACTATCGTCAATTCATCAGGATTTCTTGAACTACTCGTATTACTTTTAAAAAATTTGTCAATGGATCCCCTCTGTGATTCTATCAACTCATCTATTCGTTTCCTCTTTTTCTTTTTTCACTGCCGGATGTATATTTCCTAGATGACATGGTACTGAAAATTTAAAGAACAATAGTATAATTAGTAACTACAAAGCACTAATTATTGATTAAAGTTAAAGAACAATAGTATATGCAGACAAACGTGTGATTTTAAACATGTATAGAATCACAGGAACCGGTTTTGCAAGTTAGTAGATTGTAGACACCGGGACTTGATTAAGTAATGTTGGAACGTTTCTTACAACCACTTGAACAAACTATCAATCAATTAATCAAACTATAAAATTGACCATTAGGTCTTAGTTTAATCAAATTAACTCCTTTTAATCGTCCATGAGCAGGCATGACACTCCTATCTACAACTGAACTCCTGAGCTATCGTGGATTGTATGACATCCCTATTCCCAAAAACAGGGGTGTTACAAGTGGTATTAGAGCAGGCTTGACTTTAAGTTGTGGCCCTAAGAATTGGTTTGGTTTCGATAAGAATACAATTTTATAAAATTTTAATTCCTAATAAAAAAGAATTGTGGAAACTATAAGTAATATTGCTATCTCGTCTTTTCTATTTCTATCTCATCTTTCTTAGACATGCATTAAAAGCTTTTCGTTTGATTCTGTCAAAATCTCAAAACTCGTGTAGCCGTTTAGACTAATTTCTCGTTGCAGGTATTGACCAAATGGAATAAAAACTAACCTTAGTGGAAGAAATACTAATAATGGTGTTAAGGAGAATAGTGTGAATACCCCAACCAATGCTTTTCCTTTCGAAAAGTTGTAAGGTCATCATTCGAGTAGTTAGCAAACAATACCCGTTCGATTTCCTTGGTGTAACGGGTAAAACTATTTGAGTAGACAAAGTTTTTTTTATTGTAATAATAGCCAAATTGCATTGTTAGTCTATTAGGCTGCTATATAAGCAATTTATACAAAATTAATTTTTGGTTTTAAATGCCTTTGATGATCGGGAAACCACGCTTAATTATGGTGCTGACACCTCATATATGCGTACACCTGCAGCCTGCAGGGTACCATGCATACAGTTCCAATGTGTCTCATGATCATTCAATGGAAGTCTAAGTTTTTCATCCTATATGGAGAATTATCTGTTGTTTTGTTTAGTACTGCAGATGAAAATCATAGACAAAGGGCATCTAATTACCAGGGAGCGGTGCATGATTTATATGCGATGTCTGAAGTTCAGAACTCAACTACATGTATGGGCATTTGATCCTGTGCATTTGTTTCTGATGACAGGGCCGCACGTCAGTTAATTGTTACTAATTACTGATCCGTGGCAGGGACAAGCGATAATATGGGAGACGGGAACCAAACGTACGCACACACACTCCGCTCCATCCCGTTGATTAACTAGCTGCATAAGCGCGGCGCACGCCGCGCTAGCTACCGTATGGACCAAAATAAAAGAGACGATAATTCGCAGGGAGTTCCATAAAAAAAATCGAGGACATATGCGTAATTTCGGAAAAACTAAAGGTCTTTTTTGTAAAAAAACTGAGGACTTGTAAGGACCTGTACGTGAGTAAATAAAGACCTATATGTAATTTCGGGAACCGGCAAGGCGCTATCAAAATTTTTTTAAAAAAACAAAACTTGCAGAGACCTTTTTGCGAGAAAAAAATGATCTTTACGTAATTTGCAAAAAACTGAGGGAAATGGCCTCTCCCGGCCGTACGCAAATTTTTCGGCCACGCGCCGACCGAGGGAGGCAAAGGGGCGACGTGGAGGGGCTCCGGGGCTGGGAATCCCCCGGAGTTTGTTTTGGCTATGATTCCATCCATGGATCGAAGAATCTGATCTTGCAGCTTAGCCTAAAAATATGACAGAGATCGATCGATGGGCCGTGCGTGCTTCATGGATCAAATCAAACTGCATGTGCACCATCCGTTAATTGTTGCCATATGCTCTTGTGTAGCAAGCACGCACTCCTTGGTCAGGAATGCGCATCTGGCTAGCTACAGAGCTCGAACAAATCTCACTATCTGATTCAAAGAAAATGAGCATCCATGAGTTACTCTTGCAGACCGCGAATAATTCCTGTTTCAGTGTAATCTCCTGGCCGACATATATAAACTTCTCGGAGTCGTCTCCCCAGGCGCTCAACCGGAGGAGATCGTCGATGACAACACCTGGAGCCGGCAGGCCCTATCATCTTCGGCACGCTGCCGGCCCAACATACCGGCCTACCACTCACCATCGACGGAAAGCTTGACCGCAAGGAGTACACTGACACCAGCCTGCAAGCTCTCTTTATCACTCATGTGGCTCGCCATTCAAAATAGGCTGACATCGGATAGACTCCAAAAAAAGGGATGGCCAAATCAGCAGATCTGTCCACTCTACAGACAAAAGTTGGAATCTGTTTTACACCTATTGGCCGAGTGCCTATACACTAGAATAATTTAGACCTCCATAGCTCATTGGACCGCTTGTGAGTCAATGAGGCTAGCTTCTTGGAGGACGGTCACCTTGGTTTGTGACTGGTGGGAGTTGGTCGTGCAGCACCTTGCCGCTCCTCGTAAGGCAACGACTTCCTTGGTAATGCTTGTCTCTTGGCACATTTGCAAAAAACGAAACGCTAGGATGTTCCAGGCGATGGAGGCCGCCCCGCTTCTCTTGGTAGCAGCTGTTAAGGAGTTCAAGCTCGTTGAAGATGAGGGCGCACAACCAATGGAGCACAGCCAACAGCTCAACTCCTCACTGATCAAGTGGCGGGAGGAAGCTGAAAGGCTAGGGAGAGACGTAGAAGGCTAGGACGCGTGAAGTGGAGTTTCATCGCTTTGCAAATAACAACAAGAATATGATCATAGCTCACTCAACCGCTATCAACTACATATTTGAACGCGTTGCCAGACTGGAAGGACATCTTAACGACGTTAAGATGTACGTGGAGCACGTCAGCAAACAAAAGGAGCAGCTTGCATCCAAGGTGCCGTCGGAGATTGAAGTCGTCATGTCTTATATGTGTGAACAATATTTTAGCCTTCTCAAACCATCTTAGTAAGCTTTGAACAAGGTTAGAATTCCCAGCATCTTTAACTTTGCTTGCCTCTTAAAATAAAGTTGGATCTGTCTCTTTTCGACCCATAGAATACAATGAGTCCTTTTCATCTTGTCTTATCATAAAGTCGGGGCATCTTCAATGCTCCTGGAGTCATATTGCGTAAATGTTTGACCAAATTTTGTATGCATCTACTTATTTTGCCTGAATAAAATAGAAACATTATTAAGTTTCCAATATGTTTCACTGATTGTACCGGCGGGTTGGCTTTATATCTTCTTCCCATGAATTGAGATTACCATGTTGATGATGGCTCTTGGGACCTGCTATAGAAGCTGTCGCACCCAGAAAGCTGCATCAGTCGCTTCCAGTAGAATGAGTGTCACTCACTGATCACTACCCGCACCGGTCCATGTATACAAGCTTGGATTAGCCGTCCTTTCTAATACTTTCGTTATATTGTTGATCGAGAAATTAAGCTTATGGCGCTGATGCATGCAGCTTGACTGTATATCATTATCATTCAATGGAAGTTTCAGATCGACCTCCTGTATTATCTGTTTTTTTGTTCGTCTATAGTTTATACAGCAACATGTAAGAAACTTGATCGCTCAAGATGTTCGTCGAAATACTCAATAAGAGATCGTGTCCAGCGTGAAGATCTACACGGTCCTGCTCTCGTCCCTGTGTAAGGCAGGGAAGATTGAGGATACTGGGCGGATGATGCGGTCATTGAAGGAGAAGGGGTGCCCGCTGGACGAGGCAACGATTTGAGCGGGCTGTGCAAGTCACAATCGCAGCCGCACCTGGATTTCCTCACTGGGCGCGCTTGGATCCGTGCGTGGGAGGTTTCTTCTCTGGATCTGCTCAGTGGTGGCACATAGGCGTCGCTTTGTGGTTTCTTCAGTGGCGAAAATTGCAGGGAGCGGCTCGTCGTAGAGTTCAAGGGTGGCTATGCCATGGCCTTGAGGCTCGTAGGTCCCCGGTGTGTTGGTGGCGGTTTATTGTGTGAGTGGGTAATGCGTGGGGTGCTGTGGAGGTGCTGGCGAAAGCTTTACCGGTGATCTTACCGGTCTCGACAACGATGACGCTTTCGGGCGCCATTTTCCTTCCTGGAGGTGTTGTCATGGTGCTCCATAGCCCTCATGTTTACCGATCTCCAGGTGAAAACCTTGCCTCGGTGAGGCAGGCGGCGTTGGCGACTCTCGTCGCTTCCTTGGAGGCGTCGTCTCAGAGGTCTTTCTTCACGCACAGTACACCGAAGGTTGGAGGACACGGTCGGTTGAGGATAGGGACTTGGTTGAAAGCAAGGACGGAGAAGAAGTTATGAAGCTTAGTCTTTCTAGCTTTTTTTATAGTCCTTATGCTATTTGTCTTGTTGTTTTATGCTCCTTAGTTTTTGAGGATTTGAGCCTAAGAGCTTGTGTATCTGTTGGCTGTATATATCCCTCGTAGATATAGAGGCCGAATTTTATATCCTTTATCTAAAAAAATGTAAGAAACTTGATTGAAGGTAGTAGGGAGTTGCGTGAGATAAGCCTGTCCAAAGACGGATTTGAGAACAGAGAGTAACTTCGTTTCAGCAGTTCGGGCCGGCCAGATATTTGTCAGGCTTTCAGTAAGGTTGTGATGGCCCAATATAAAGTTTCAGCTAGCCCTGGGAAATCATAATATCGACAAGCGCTGTTTAATTTCAATGGGATACATCTAGTGGTTTATATGGCTGGAGCTTGTTTGCGACTTTGTGTTAGGTGAACGCATGCATTTTAGCATTATATGCATACATTTTCTGGCTGACAGAAAGTTATAGGACTTTCTACGTGTGGCGATGTTTGCAAATATTGTTGACTATATTACCCAGGGGCGGAACTGGTCCTCGGGCTAAGTAGGCTATAGCCCAAAACCCAGCAAAATTAGCAGTATAAAAATATTTTTAAGTGGGCCGAAAAATACACTGTTTAATGGCTCAACCCGAGGCGGCATAAGTGGCCCAGCCCACGAGGAAACCCTAGCGCCCATGATTGCAGACTGCAACTCGTGCTCCTCCACTCGTGCTCTTCTCGCGTCGACTCCCACGTCTGGATGTCCCGACGGTGGCGGCGCCTCTCCCCTCGCGGCGCCTCTCCCCTCTCCTCCCGCGAAGGTTCTCCCCTCTCCCCCCACGGCGGCTCTCCCCTCTCTCCCGACGGCCGCTCTCCCCTCTCTCCCGGCGGCCAGAGCAGCGGCTCTCCCCTCCCATCCCGGTGGACGGTGGCCTAAGAGGCGGCTCTCCCCTCCCGTCCCGGCGACCCGAGTGGCAGCTCTCCCCTCGGCTCTCTCCCGGCGGCCCGGGCGGCGGCCTAAGCGGCGACTCTTCCCTCCCGTCCTGGGCTTTCAGCGACCCGAGTGGCAGCTCTCCCCTCGGCTCTCTCCCGGCGGCCCGGGCGGCGGCCTAAGCGGCGACACTTCCCTCCCGTCCTGGGCTTTCAGCGACCCGAGTGGCAGCTCTCCCCTCGGCTCTCTCCCGGCGGCCCGGGCGGCGGCTCTCCCCTCTCCCCCAGCGGCGGCTCTCCGCTCCCGTCCCGGCGTCCCGAGCGGCGGCCTAAGCGGCGACTCTTCCCTCCCGTCCTGGGCTTTCAGCGACCCGAGTGGCAGCTCTCCCCTCGGCTCTCTCCCGGCGGTCCGGGCGGCGGCTCTCCCCTCTCCCCCGGCGGCGGCTCTCCGCTCCCGTCCCGGCGTCCCGAGCGGCGGCGGCTCTCCTCTCCCCTTAGCTCTCTCCCGGGGCGGCCAAGGGCTACTTCATGCAGCAAACGGTAAGCCACTCTACCTATTTCATTATTCATTTAGCTCATTAGCTATTGTTTTAACAAATATGCGTGTTGTTCAGTTCAAGTTTTCGCTTCTTTGGGTTTGATTTATGGATTATAAGAATGTATGTGATTGGATTTAACCGAAGCAATTCGTCGAACAGTTGTTGAACTTGGGATGATCCATTGGTACTTGGCGTGGCACTGTGGCAGGTTATTAAAATTGGGAGAATAACACTTAGCTATGATGAAATTATAATGATTTGTAATAGAACGCAGAATTATATTAGTGATATTGTGCTAACCCATGAAACTTCCTTGGTTTGCAATTGGTCGAACCAGCTTGTAACTAGGAGCAGTTCTTGTTATGCTGATCACTGTAAAGATCATGAAACATTTTGTTGTTTTGTCTTGCAGATGCTCCGCGTGAAGGACCCAAAAGTGAGCCTTGATTTCTACTCCCGTGTGATGGGCATGTTGTGAGTTTTCTTATTGTATCTTCTTTATCTGTAAATGTTCTCCAAATCTTGGATGTTTGAAGAGAAAAAGGTGGTATCATTGTAAATCTTTGCTATTTAGGTATTTAAATTGTATCTATACCGACTGCTATGCTACATTGCTATATTATGACACTTCTATGTTTTATATTGAAGCAATGAGTTAAAATTATGATGTCATTTATGTATTTTTGAAGTACTTTTGAATCCCATAATATGGGTATAAAAACCACAATGTTAGATGTGGGTATAAAAACTACAACATTAGTCACTTAAAGTTCAGCCCGGAGCGTGATACAATCCTAGATCCGCCACTGATATTACCCCATGCGTACAACTTGTATATAAGAAAGTCTAACTCAATGATAACATCAATTGCAGCTCATTGATGTGTACAGGCGAACTAAGCACAAATTTAAATTAACTTTCAACGCTTGCCTTGGCAAGGAACACGTACTCCAGAAAGTCGGAGTAATACTAGCTTATGCTGCGGTGGTCAAGATTGCGGCTTGTGTCAGGCCAACTAAACCCTATAACTCATGCTTTAAAATCACGACGGATGAGAGCCGCACGGGGAAGGATGAAAGCTACGTATTTACGTGCGTCTTATTTTTTTCTAACCATTTAACGAATCCAACTAGTCTAGATATAGGCTGCAATTGATCAAACCATCTAACGAATCCAACCATTTAACTGCGTGTATTTTGTAGCTAGTGATTTGTCAATGCTACGTACGTACGTGATACGTATGCGTACAGTACAGATCGAAAAGAATGGAAGTTCGTTGATCTTCTGGGCCCGTTGGTCCGCTGATCAACATGCAAGATAGAAATAGAGATGGCGGAGATATCACAGAAATGTTCCTCTTCAATGAAGCTATAAGTTCGTTAGGCCTCACAGAGCTTCCACTCTTAAACAGAAAGTATACCTGGTCAAATAAACATCATCCTCCATTGTTAGAAAGGCTGGATTGGTTTTTCACGTCCAATGTTTGGAACATTTCCTACCCAAATACTCAAGTTTGGCCCTTAGTGATGGAGCCTTCGGATCATACTCCATGTGTTATCAATATTGCAACAGATATTCCTATTGGGAGCAGGTTTAGATTTGAAAACTTCTGGATGTGCCATGGTGACTTCCTCTCAGTGGTTTCCCATGGCTGGTCTGTTCCTTCGCCTCATACTGACCCAACAAAAATTATTACTGGCAAGTTTAAGATCCTTCGGGGGGTCCTCAAATTCTGGAAAGCAAATTTATCTAACCTGGCTGCTACTATTGCTAATGTGAAATTAGTAATTAATTTTTTAGAAGTTTTAGAAGAATTCCGAGATCTTTCAATTCCAGAATGGAACTTCAAGAATATCCTTAATGAAAAGCTTCGCTCTCTCTTGTATCAACAGCAAGTCTATTGGAGGCAAAGGGGTACTATAAAGTGGGCACAATTAGGTGATGCTCCCACAAAGTTTTTCCATGCTAACGCAACAATAAGACTTCGAAAGAATCTTATTAATTCACTCTCTGATAGTTCTGGGGAGGTTTTTAAAGATCATCATAGTAAGGCTCAGCTTTTATGGACTGCTTATAAAGATAGACTGGGTACATCTGAGTTCACGCAAATGCACTTTCATTTGCATGATTTGCTGGATCAACCTTGTGACCTTTCCCCATTAGAAGAACCTTTCAGTCTGGAAGAGGTTACTTCTGTGATTAACGAACTGCCAAATGATAAATCCCCAGGGCCAGATGGTTTTAACAATGAATTCCTGAAGAAGTGTTGGAGTCTGATCTCTGCTGATTTCTTTAAAATGATAGAAGCCTTCTTTCATGGTAGCATCTGCCTCCAAAGTCTTAATGGCTCTTTGATCACACTTGTTCCAAAGAAGGATACACCAGTGACAGTCAATGATTTTAGACCCATCTCGCTGCTCAATTGCTCTATGAAATTAATTACAAAGCTTTTAGCCAACAGGTTACAACGCTTTATCATTCAGTTAGTGCACAAATATCAATATGGGTTCATCAAAACAAGGACAATACAAGATTGCCTTGCCTGGTCTTTTGAATATCTGCACTTATGTCATCATTCAAAGAAGGAATTAATCATCCTCAAACTAGATTTTGAGAAGGCTTTTGATAAAGTGGAGCATGAAGCTATTTTACAGATAATTCAAGCTAAAGGATTTGGCTCTCGTTGGTTAAGATGGATGCAAGCTATCCTTAGCTTTGGCACTTCTCAATCCTTTTGAATGGAGTCCCAGGGAAAACTTTTCATTGCAAGCGAGGGGTTCGGCAAGGAGACCCTCTGTCCCCTCTTCTTTTTGTTTTGGCTGCTGACCTACTCCAGTCAATACTTAATCGAGCAACCTCCCTTGGACTATTGAATCTGCCCATTCCAGTCACTCATACTTCGGAATTTCCCATTGTGCAATATGCAGATGACACCCTGATAGTAATGGAGGCGTCTAGCCGACAACTTTTTTGCCTCAAAGCCTTGCTTGGTACGTTTGCAGATTTAGTGGGTTTAAAAGTTAATTTTGCCAAATCTTTGATGATACCAATCAATGTCTCCCCTGATAAGATGAAGATTCTAGCCTCGACTTTTGGGTGCTTACAAGGGTCTTTGCCTTTTACATATCTTGGGCTTCCTCTTGGTTTAACAAAGCCGAGAATTGTTGATCTTTTGCCTTTGGTCAGCCGCTGTGAGCGAAGGCTTGCTTCAACCTCTTCCTTTCTGACACAAGCTGGGCGCCTTCAAATGACAAATGCTGTCTTCTCATCTTTACCGACATTCTATATGTGTACGTTCAAGCTTCAAGATACAGTTGTTAAACAGATTGACAAATATAGGAAACACTGCCTTTGGAGAGGGTCTGATATCAATAATAAAGCTCCACCCAAAGTGGCCTGGAATATGGTTTGTAAGCCAAAAAATGAAGGTGGACTGGGAGTTCTTAATTTAAGAACTCATAATACAGCTTTGTTGCTCAAGAATTTTCACAAGTTCTTTAACAGAATGGATGTTGGGTGCACTTGATCTGGGAAAAGCATTATTCCAATGGAAAGCTCCCAAGTCACATTAGTAAAGGATCTTTCTGGTGGCGAGACATTTTACGGTTGCTAACAGCTTTCAAAGGCATTGCCTCTGTGCAAGTGAATGATGGTCTGACATGTTACTTCTGGGAAGACATGTGGAATGGTCGAACTCTTAGTAATTACTTCCCTGAGCTCTATTCCTTTGTGAAAAACACCAAGATCACGCTCCACAAAGTAAAATTGACTGCAAATTTGCAAGACCTCTTTCATCTGCCGTTGTCACCCCAAGCTTATACACAGTTTCAAGAACTCCTGTCCATTCTGGAAGAGTTAGTTCTCTGTGAAGACAAAGATAAGTGGAGTTATATTTGGGGTTCCACTTTCTTCCAATCCTCTAGAGCTTATAGAATTCTAATTGGCCACTCACCTGTTCACCCAATGCTAAAATGGATTTGGAAATCATCCTTGCAACCTAAGCATCAAGTCTTTTGCTGGTTACTCTCTTGGGACCGGCTTAGTACCAGAGCACTTCTAAAGCGCAGAAACATGTTACTAGCTTCCTACGACTGTGTTCTTTGCGACAGCAATTCTGAGGAATCTGTGGTGCACTTGCTTTTTTCATGCAGTTTTGCACAGAGTTGCTGGCACTCGTTGGGATTGCACCTTGGCGCCCATCTAAATCTGGGGGATATTTTCTCAAGTTTCAAAGCTCAGCTCAGAGTGCCTTTTTTCATGGAGATAATTGGTTTAATGTGCTGGAGTGTTTGGATGTCTCGGAATGACTTGATTTTTCGTGCGATTCCACCTTCTTTGCAGAGATGTAGGCAGATCTTTAAAGAAGAATTTGCTCTGGTCATTCATCAGGCCAAGAAGAAATATTTTCCGCAAATCGTTCTTTGGCTTGAAGCTCTTTTGTAATCTTCTTTTGTTTGTGTAGTGAACCCTGATTGTTCCTCTTTGCTTCTCTGTTTATTTATATTTATATTCAGTAGGGGGTAACCCCTCCTGTTCCTTCAAAAAAAACATGCATGCAGCTGTTCCTGTTAGATCGTTAATTCAATCCTAGGCCAGATTACTGTTGCAGTAGCACTGGTATCGGTGGTGTTAGATATAGAGTAGCCAATGAGGTGAAGACAGTGCTGCAATTAATAGTAATCCTAGGATTACTATTGCAGTAGTACCTACGTACTGTGATATATCGTGCGCGTTGATTGATTTGCGGTGCCAGTCGAAAAACCACCATATATGCATGGTGCAGTGCAGGTGCAGATAGCTCAACTAATATAATGATCCGATCGTTATCAACAAAATCTAATCGCGTGCGCGAAGTAAGAGCTAAGTAGGCAGGCATTGACTAGCAATCCAATGATAGATTATCATGTACTCCACAAGTCTGAAGCAGGAACTGAAGATCAAAGTAAGGTACGTACATGTGTACGGCTGTTTGGCCCTTTTAGCACATTTAGAACCTATATTTACAAAAATAATCATAGTTGCCTGCAAATGACAAAAATAACATCTCTACTGTTCGATCACCAGGCGGCGGCAGCTTGGAGATGACACGTAGGCCTACCGACCGTGCGGCTCCCTGCCTGCTACCCTACCGACAGATAATTACCTGTCGTAATTAGTAGTTCTGGTCACAGCCACTTTCCCAACCTTCGACCACCGACCACGTTATACCGACGATTGTCGTATTCAACCACGGTCGTTCACAACCATAGCTACTCCGACTGCTCCCGATCACTGTTGAGTCCTGACCACTCTTTACACCTTGTAGCTTTCGATTACCTAAAGCCTATCGACCAGCTACTATATCTCCGACTACTGTAGATTCGACCACCTCGTCTATTCGACCACTTCAACCATCCGACCACGGCCATTTGAACACTTTAGCCGTCTGACCATAGTCATTCGACCACCACGGCCATTCAACCACTTCAGCCGTTCGACCACGGCCATTCAACCACCTTGACCATTTGACCACTCCAGCCATCCGACCACGGCTATTCGACCATTTTAGCCATCGACCATGTCCGACCATGGCTATTGGATCACTTCAGCCATCGACTAATTAAGGCATGTAATTAAACCGGCTTAATTATCTATCATCTGGTGGTAGGGCAGCAGGCAAGGAGCCGCACACTGGCCAGGCAGCAGGCCTATATGTAAGCTCCACGCCGCTGCCGTCCGGTGACCGGATAGCATAAATGCTATTTTTGTTATTTTCGTGTGGCTACGGCTATTTTTACAAATACGGATTTAAAATATGCTACAAGTGTCAAAAAAATTCCTAGGGTTGGGTCGAAATTAATGAACGAACTGCATGCTGTGGGTCAATACTACTGCTTGCAAGCTCACCGCCCACTTAGGGGCTGTTTGGTTGCCTGCATCGGGGTGGCTCGCACCAGCGCATGCAGGGAGATGGTGTTTGGTTGCCTGCATCGGGGTGAGAGCCTGCACGAGCGGATGCAAAAAATCAACTGGAGCCAGGCTGAGGAGAAACGCGGCTGAGGACCTTCTCTACTCAGCCTGGCCACGCTCATGCAGCTGCATCAGCTCATGCAGGCAACCAAACAGGCCCTTATTTACAATCATCTCGTGCCCTGTCCTGTTTTTGAAGAGAGAGAGAGAGAGCGCATGCATTTTCCACATGCATGCATGCATGCTGCCCGACCACAAGGTCGGCCGTAACCAAACACCTACGTATAAATTGCGCACGTGCCGCTTCGAGTTAATTAGGCATTCCGATAAAAAATCATTGTGATTGACATTACGTATGTGCCATACGGAGGTTAAGGAGATGAGATGGAGCTACGGGAGATACGTTCCTAGAGGCTTCATTACGTTGTGAGATCGAAAACGTTATGGAAGGAGTCCGTAATAGAAAGGATTAGAGATTTGGTAAAACCCGTGTTAGAAATGGTTTCAGGTCCCTTGATTTGAGAAAGAGATAGAATTTCGTGTTCATATTTGAGTCAAACACGGTTTAGAACTCTAGCATATAAAAGCAAAGGTAGACCAAGTATTTTTGGCGGTGGCTTTGCGAGGCTTTTTATGCAAGAGTTTTTAGAGGTGCTGTAAGGGCGCTTTGTAGCCATAAATATGATATAGAAATAATAGATTAGATCTATTCCAAGAAAAATTTATTGGTGGCGTGTTTTCCTGAGCATTTTTTTATGTGTTCTCAGCAGCGTGCAAACGCATCGTAATCCAGCGTGCTACGAAGCGTTCAAAACGTTCGAGCAACGAAGTGTTCGAGCGGACAAAGCTTTTCAAGCAGAGGGGGATTTCTACTACGTACAAAAGTGATCATAGCGAGCGGTTTGCGGTCGATATATACATTTGATAATTTAGATTTCTTTACTTTTAGTTTGAGATTTTTAGCCAGCACATGAATGAATTATAATAAGTTCCACGAGGTGGGCCATGCCGATGCGCCTATGAAACGGCTTCAGATCGCATATCATTGGCGCTGACGATAAGTCGACACGTGGCGCACACGAGTGCCTTACGTGGAGCCACGCCGATAGCTACGTCCAAGGGCAAATTAGTTATTTCATTAGCAATCCTTGTTATACACGGTTTCTGAAGGACCAACCCATAGCTGCCTTTCAGTGAATTGAACCTGCACCTATTCTTTTATAGCTAATAGTAACTAGCCACGTAGGCGTGGCGCCACGCCACGCCAGCCACCGTGTGGACCGAAGCAAAAGATATGACAATTCGCAGGGAGTTTCATAAAAAAAAATTGAGGACCCGTGTGTAATTTCGGAAAAATAAAAGGATTTTTTTTGCAAAAAACCGAGGACCTGTACTAAGTAAATAAGGACCTATACGTAATTTTGGAAACCCGCGGGTCGCCATCCAAATTTTTTTTGAAAAAAACTGGACGTAGGGACCTTTTTGCGAGGAAAAAGGACCTTTACATAATTTCGAAAAAATTGGAGGGATTTGCCTCCCCCGGCCGTACCGAAATTCCCCGCCACGCGCCGGCCGGGGCGCGCGGGCGGGGCGACGTGGCGTCGCGCCTGCGCGGAGAGTCCCCCGGGTTTAATACCGGGGAGTATTCTCTCTTGTGCCCTCGATCGTTCATACTAATCCAACCACCTTCGCTTAGGTACAAGACATGGCACATAGGAGTACGTTCTTTTCGTCTGTAGCTAATAGTTTATAGCTGTAGTGGATAACTTTTTATTTAAATATAAGTATTTATAATTAAATATTAATAAGTTGTTTTAAAAATACGACGAAGAAACAATCTCATTTAATTATTCATAGAAAATCATAAGCTATAAAATATAAAGAAAGAGCCCTATAAATCCAAGCCCCAATCCCTCCGTCTCAAAAAAGTTCAAACCTGCTACCTCCCTCAAGATCACTAGCAGGCCACATAGTTAAGCAGTAGCCATCTTCTTCTTCTCCATTCCAGCTGCTCACCGTGACCAACACAGACTGTGCGCTGAGTACGTGCACCAACCCAACGTCGATCAAAAACTCGACATGCCGAGCACATCTGTGCCTTCTCTTGCAGCTGGTTTTCGGTTCCACCCAACAGACGAGGAGCTGATTGTTCACTACCTGATGAACCATGCAGCCTCCATGGCATGCCCTGTGCCTATCATTGCTGAGGTCAATATCTACAGGTGCAACCCATGGGATCTTCCTGGTAAACAACCTAACTGTAACACACCCCCAGATCATATATAGGACCTCTTTAACCAGCTTCATGTCTTTCTTAGCCGGTGAACATATATGTGATATATGCACATACAGTGACAAATGTGTGTGCTAAACTGTTTTGATCCATATATATATAACCTTGTAGCCAAAGCTCTGTTCGGAGAAAACGAGTGGTACTTCTTCAGTCCGAGGGAGCGCAAGTACCCAAACGGCGCCCGTCCCAACCGGGCTGCCGGATCGGGCTACTGGAAGGCCACCGGCGCCGACAAGACCATCTTATCGACTCCGTCGAGTGAGAACATCGGAGTCAAGAAGGCCCTTGTGTTCTACAGGGGTAAACCTCCAAAGGGCGTCAAAACATACTGGACCATGCATGAGTACCGCCTCACAGCGACGACTAGCAAGACCAAGCAGCGTAGAGCATCCTCCATGAGGGTGAGCATTTATTTTTTTTCTTTGCTAGTTACTTGTACGTGCCATAAGCTGGTACATATTGCTATGTGCTCTAGTTATTTGCACTCAAAAGTCGAAAATGTAGGGCTAGTTGATTGGAAAACCTTTTTATCTGCATGTTGCTAATTCTTCGGTGTATTAATGTCAATTCAGCTGGACGACTGGGTGCTGTGTAGAATCTACAAGAAGAGCAACAACTTCCAGCAGTTCTCTTCTGGTTACCAGGAGCAGGAGGACGGCTCAACTGTGGAGGAAGGTTCTGTCAGGATCGATGAAACCTCACCAAATTCTGAAGCTCCTGCTGCTGATGATCAGTTCCGTCCCCTGATGACCATCAGCAAGTCATGCTCCCTCACCGATCTCCTCGACACCATGGACTACTCCGCGCTATCGCAGCTGCTCCTCGACGGCTCGTCATCGGCCCCAGAGCCGATGCCGAGCCCCCTAATCTACGCAACACCTCCATGCCAAACACTTTGCTATAACAACAACGTGAACAACCACATTAGTTTGCCACAAGTAGACGCATGTTCAGATTACAGTGCCAATGATAATGGTCTGAAAAGGAAGAGAGCAGTGACCGATAGTGCTAGATTCTTAGAAGATGGCGGCAGTTTTACGAAAAAACCGCCACTGCCGAGTGATTCAAGGATCAGCAACTTGGGCATGCACAAGCAGCTACCGCAACCAGAAGCTTGCAGATCAGAGTAGCTTTCAGTACAGCAGCATGCTGATCCATCCATTCATGAACCAGCAGCTGCATGCTACTGAACAGCCACCCGCAGATGCAGTAGTAAACCTATATTAATGCACCAATCGAGACGTGAATTACTACAACTCGAGAAGCAAAGCTGAGGGGCCGGTTTTACTGATTATCCCATTTGAACTTCCTGTAGAAGAGATATATGAGCATGACAGAGAGACGGGATTCTTGCTGTGACCGACGCACAGAAAAAAGCAGGATTCTTCATGTGGGATTAATGAGTTCGTCGTTTCCATTTTCATGTACAAGAATGTAAATTATGGGTATTGTGCCGATCAATTCGAGATGTGATCGTGTGGTGCATGATCATCATGCACGTTTCTAAATTAATTTGGTACTGTGATTTGAGAAGCTAGACAGAATATTTTGTAATGCCAATACATGCATGGATATATATATGCTTCGCCTTGTTAATTGGAACTTGGAAATTAAGTTGTTCTACATGTTGATAAATGATTGGTATTGTACTATACTAGGCAGCGGGCTAGCTAGCACGCATGTGCAATTTGATTTGAGTCCTTATCCACTTGGAAAGAAGTAGATCACTCACGCGATCCACTGGAAGTTGGAACATACCTAGCTACCTGTTCATGATTCCGCTGTAGATCGAGATGAATCAGAGTCTAACCAAGGATGCCGTTCGTGCATAGTGCACATCATACCGTTCTTGCTTAATTTGTCACCGGAAACCATGCTCCAAAAGACAAATTAATTAGGGATAGACTATTGCACAGGCGACTGAAATTTTTTTATCTTTCAGTCACCTAAAGTTGACTGAAACATAAAAAAATTTCAGTCGCCTGTGCAATAGCAAAACTGAGGGATAGACTATTGCACAGGCGACTGAAATTTTTTTATCTTTCAGTCACCTAAAGTTGCACTTTGAATCACCTGAAGTTGCACATGTTTTTTTAGAGGGGGGCTGCAATTTTAGTTGATTGATAGTGCAATTTCAGGTCACCTGAAGTTGCAATCTAAATCACCTAAAGTTGCAGCTGTTTCTTTGGAGGAGGCCTGCAATTTTAGTTCATTGAGAGTGCAATTTCAGGTGACTGAAACATAAAAAAATTTCAGTCGCCTGTGCAATAGCAAAACTGAATTAATTAACACTCGAGGACAAACCAGTTTGATCTGGGAGACTCCAACCAAACGAAAAATTAACGATCGATTAATCTGTCCATAATTCGACATTTGAATACTGAAGCATGCATGTCCGGCTACATGCGTTGGTGGACCAATACAATGGCTAAACGTCATCACCGGCCGAAACCATTGACACTACTATATTCGTTGCAGGACAACGGAAAGAGACGACGGCGACGCACGTTTAATTTGCTCAGCCAGCTACTTGATTAATATTCATTTGCATGCATGGTTCATGGTGATGCACGTATGGCTGTGCTCAATTAGATAGGTCCTTATTGGTTGATTCTCCCCCATTTGGTTAAGGAAGTTTCCTCATTGGAGAGCGATTTCTTTATTCTTCTAGCTAGCTCTTTCAAACCATCATACCATGCATGACAAGAAGATAATGCAGCAAAAATAAAACTAAACTTTTCGATCTGGACTACCTCTATCTACCACCCCCATGGTTTGAAGCAATCGCCAAGGAATTAACTAGCTAAAGCAAGCATGTAGTCACATGTTACAGAGACTGGTTATGACTTGTGGCTTATAACTTATGTTACAATAACTAACTTTTAAATGGTATGTTTTTTTAATGTAGGGTTAACATGAGATTGTAGTAAAAAAATGTACTAAATTCAGTTTGTACCGACCAAAATCACATGCGACTATTTTTTTTTGTGTACTATATCTCGCGAATAACCAGAATTCAAAATTTTAAGTCATAAACTATAAGTCACAATTAAAAAGAACTTACCCATAAATTATGGTGCTTCTGCACTAGTTTAAGCTCCGGATAGGATAGTGTCTAAAAGGTGGAGATGACTGATCGATGAGAGTAGATTAGAAGGATCTGTCCAACTCAGGTTACCAAAGTCATTATCGATGCCCTAAACATTATCATATATTATCTCTAAGATGCATGCTTGCCAAAAGCTAATTGAAAATGTGCGGGGCTTACTAGGATCTTCGTTTTGCCTCTACGTCAACAGGTTAAAGGCTTATCCATGACATCGTGACTTGGATGGTTGATTCCTTTTCTAGAATGAGTCACTAGATATTAATAATTGGTTGGTTAGGGTAACACGAACGATCGTAGTCTTAGCTTGGAGTAATTGCAGGATTGTTGATAGCGCGTGAATGATCTTCGCCTCTTTTTCAACTTCATTAAAATCAATTCTCTTCAGCTTCTTTACTCAATTAGCTATGAAAAACTAATAAGATCAGATATACAGTAAAAACAAACATAAAATAAAAGCCAAGAAGCCAATGGAACAAAAGAGGCAACGACAGACCAGAGTATCAAGTGGTCAGTCTAACCTCATGTATCACACTGGTCTCATGGGAGGAATCAAGCTAAGATGACTAAAGATGGTTTTTCACACATTCTAACATCCTCAATCACAGTAAGAATTAAGTCAAAAGCCCTCAAGAGCAAAACCCCCAAAATCGCCTTTTCTTTCATCAAAACTTGGCAAAACCAAGAACTTGTAAAGAACAAATGACTTGATAGTGGGATCTAATCTCCAAGAAATATCTCGATCATTTACACATCCTTGGCACAAAGTAGGATCAAGGGAGGATAAAGCAACAACAAAAACTAGGTCAAATCAAGATTCCAACACTTGAGAAAAGACGAGAAAGACTTGGACGAATTTTGGATATCTATTAATACTTAAAGATGAATATTTACATCAACTCCCAAGCCACTCATAAAGCCTAAGAATGACAAAAAAAAACTCAAACACAAGAGCCATAACTCATCTATCAAGAGTTCTCTCCAAGAATCCTAACCTACTCCAAAGGCTTAGCCAAAAGTTTCCAAAGTTTAGCACCTAAACCACCTCCTCTTCCCTCATATACGGAGGCTCACAAGAAACCCTAATCAACACCTCTAGATAGGTTTTATCCACTTGCATAGGCTAATCCGTTAACCTAACACCATATTGGGTTTTACAAATACATGCACAATTTGTAAAGCATCTCATTCAAAGGGCTCCGATAGCCTGAAACACCAATCTAATCTATCAAAGTATCTTCGTATACTTTTATATGTAACCTGTGGTACTTAATAACTAGCCATTACGTCTTCACACATTTGAACTCCCCCAAACCATCTCTACGTGTATCGGCCTCGTCACTTAGTGCACCACATGCACCAACTGCCTCGTCGTGATCCTCATCTTTTCTGTGCTTCCCGCTTGAGCTACATAGTCTCACCTGAATTTACCTGAGCACATAGACCTCAGCTCTCCTGCCTAGTGCTAGTCCATTGTCGTTCGCCGCTACCACTCTCCAAGCAACCATGCACATCCAAAGGCAAAGCAATCCGGTCCTGAGCATAAGTTACATATACTTGACTCACATTAGTTAAATCATGCATCATGCAACTCAACACAACAACAACTAGCACCCTATTTCATGCACACACTCAAACCATGCTCTGAATCTTTAAAGCCGGTCTGACTGCCAGCCACAGGCTGGTCAGACCGCCCAACACTTTTCAACCTCACCCCGGTAACAGGGGATCAGTCTGACCGCTGGCCCAACGCCAGTTAGACTGCCAACCCAACGCCGGTCAGACCGTCGACCATAGGTCGGTCAAACCGTCCAAGTTCATGGTTCGCTCAACCATGTCACAAAAAGCCTCGACATGCACTTCATAGCATGTAGGCACAACCCACTTGGCATCACACTTCTCAAACATGCTCATCTCAAATTTTATCAACAACCCCAATCATGACTTGGGTATCCCCAAACATGTCTAGCCTCTCCATAACCTTTCTGGACACCCCAGACATATCTGCCCTTGGGTCATCGGCCTGACCGCTCCATAGCCGTCGGTCAAACCGCTCTTCACAGAGATTTGAAGAATGTTCAAGGCCGGTCTAACCACCGTTACCATGTCGGTCAGACTGATTAAAACCTGACAACAACTCTAAAAATTGAAAAGCTTCAAAACCAAACTTAGACTTAAACAAAACTTACAAATCAAAGTCAAATACTCATCACATGTACACCATAGGATGACATCTATATGGTCTCACAGTAATCATGATGAACTCATGAGGTTTACTAGCACCATTTCCTTAATGCTTGCCTTGACAAATTCACAAACTAGAATGGTGCTTATTTTGGGAGAGCAAGATGGGCTATAATTTGTGTAGGCCGAACAGCCCAATGACACACAATTAATCTTCTTGGCTTGGCCTGTCGCATTTTTGTATCTGGCATATGAAATATCAACTCAAGCATTTGCTTGCATACTCAGAACGACCGTTTCCAATCGAAATGTTCCATCAGTACATAAAATACAACTCATGAGCTGTTTGTTGACAGATAGTAGAATTATGTAATTGGTTTTGTTAAGACTACACAAGTGGATTCATGTGTATCTCTACTCGGAAAGCTAGGGAAGATGCATGGGATTCTTAATTAGTGGATCGGAGTACAGCTAGCTGTGGAATACTTTTCTTGCATCCATGTATCTAAGGACATCTCTTGCTGATGATGTCTTAGATCTCAGATGAGCCAGCTGTTATAAGTTTACAGAAAGGTCAAATACACCATATTTCAATTTTTTAAAATTCTCCGTACTAGAGCAGCTCCTTTCATGCATGCCTGCTGTCTAGCCAGTTCGAAGCATCTATTGTCCAGTACGTACTTGTATGGAGTATTGACAAATCTATGAATAAGATTACTCTGCGTTAATTAATTCCGACGGATGATTGATCGATATTCTTGCATGCTGACCGATCGAAATCTCATGGAAATCATCTGGGAGTGCTGTGGCTTTCTACAGTTTTTTTTTTGAAATAGCAACAGTCAGAATATAGTACTCACTACTACAAAAAAAAAGCTTATATGAGACGCCTCGTCACTTACGATTGATCAAAATCATTAGTGTTAAATATAATCACAGACAATTTAGGTTTAGAGACTGTATGTATTACTGTTAGCGCTAAAAACCGTCTGTAACTAAATAATATTACAGACGGTTCATGGTGAGAACCGTTTATGATATTGTGAAATATCATAAACGGTTTTTTATTTTAACCATCTGAGATACTTCATATTTGTATTAAAAACTTTCTGTGGTATGTTTCCCTCCTCGTAATCCCCTGAAATTTTATAATCTCTCGCCTGAGTCTGAGTAGAATTCCGTTCCGAGATATCTTTAGTAAAACAGGCATAACTTTTGCATACGGTGTCCGTTTTTGACGTTCTTGTACTCATTGGAAAGCTAAGGGTGAGCCCAATCCAAAAACGAAATGACCGGCTTGTACCAATCACCCTCTAAGATCCCTAAAATTGGTCATCTTTAGCCTCAAATTTGTATCGTAAGTTTTTGGTTTCTTTTTTTGCCAAAATTCTTGATCTTCTGTTTGAAATTTGGAGTTCGCCTCAACTGCAAAGTTGTAGATCTCATCGAAATCTTTCAAACAAGTATATATAAGCCATATATAACTTTACTATTTTATTTTTTGAGACTAGCTGTTTACACGGTATATACATATATTGTCTTCAGTATCACAGACGGTTTGTGGTTCAAACTGTCTGTGGTAATTATGTATCACAGATGACTTATGGTTCAAACCGTCTGTGACAATTATGTATTCCTGATCTCTGGGCCATTGATCCTCCCAACCCAATCCTAGCCAATAGAAACTCACCACCCCCAATCCCACGGATTGTAGCTCCGCCTCTTTGTCTCCGCGCCTATTCTGCCAAAAAAATTTCCACTCTTGCCTCCCCCTCCTCTATACATACTTACCTAAATCCATCCTCCATCACGTTCAAAATCTCTCTAGGCTCCTCATCGTCCTCCTCCTCAGCACACAAGTCATCTACGGCCAACAAGGTGCCACGGAAGCAGCTAGCTACCAAGATAGCGCTCAAGTCAGCACCGGCAACGGCAGACGTCTAGGACATCCAACTTGCGCACTACATCAGAGGCAAGAGGGCCTACTCATCACGTTGTATCTAACTTCTATTATTTGCTAGGAATTAATGGTTTCAGCAAAACACTGACTTAACCTAAATTTCGGCAATGATTGGAAGGAACAGCGTGTTGTATATGATACTACTTTAATTTGTTTGTGCCGGATTACTTTGGCACTAAAATTCATTCATTTTTTTGGGTCTGCGTGTATATTCCATCGTTTTTGTGGATACTTCAAGCAGTCAACTAAAACTATGCAGCTTCTCAGATCAGGAAAAATATTCCGCATCAAAGCAAGTAGTATTTTTTTTTCAAAGAAGGATAAAAGCTAACTTATGGATGTAAACGGTGAAGCCAATTTTGGGCTGTTCATATTGGATTAGCAGCTGATAGAAGCGGGTGATAAATAGTAGTGTATTATATAAGAAAAACGGTGCAACGAAAGACACTACAATATTCAGACCGTCATACGACTTATGGAATTGTGATATAATAAAATACAAAGTACGTTACAATATGTGAAAATGAATCGTAGTGTCTGATAGAAGCGGCTTATAGAAATTAGAACGTTCATATTAGCTTATGTTTCTAAAAGCAGAAGTGAACATACTCTAATTTGCGTGTCAAGATCAAGTTTGAACTCCGGCCGCCAAATCGATCCAATACCACTGCTGGGCAGATAAGCTGGACCGTACATTATGCTATAGAGAATGAGTACCAGCATGCATGCGCGTGTTAATTGCAGAGAATAAATCGAAACCGCGCGCGCGCTATCTAATTTCTAGTACGTAGCAACTGAAGCTCGGGCATGACCTAGGAGCTGAACAATTTCGATTGTTCCATACACGCATGCCTGGTAATGGTATGAACAGCCGTCATTCATGTAGGCTTTGACCATTCAAGGGCGAGAATATGTGGCCACCTAGATGCATGAGCGAGAATAATGAAATTTTATGTGCCCAACTAAATCCACGTGCAATGGTTTGCTCCTAGTACGTTGGTACGTAGACGTGTTTTGAGGCATGACAGTTGACTAGTGTAGTAATCTCAAAGGCAATGAGCTCTCACAGATCAGAAGTTCATATTCCAGAAACTCGTCATAAAAAATCCACACAAATAATCTACCTAACAAGGTGCCACACTTACCTTTTACACTATGCCACGATTGTCTCATGCATACTAGACTCGAAGCACGTACTACAATCTGAAGAGCAAATGAGCCTAACTAGCTGTACTGGCCAAGATGCGGTAGGAATATTATTATTAAGCTGATTCGATAATACCTTCAGTACATGTAAGTGCATGCTACTGACGCGCCGCTTAGTTTTGTCAAAAGAGATGGCATGCAGTTACCAAGATACCGACCCTGCAGCTAGCATACTTCTTCGTCAACGAATTAACAAATTATCACCATGGATTAACTACTTGATAGTGCGGCAAAAATAAATAGAACCTAACTGCAAGACCTGGCCAAACTCACCGGCGAAAATTGAACAAACAAACAAAGCCCTATTCCGGATGAGAAAAGGAAACAAAAATGGTATTTTTGCCATAATATTAATTTAGATGAGAAAGATTTATATCCTTCTCAGCAACACAACAAAGAATAAATAAAAAAAAAGTCAAGTGGCCTCCCGGACAATCTGCAATCCCTAGCTGTAGCTGTCACCAGCACTGCGAGAAGCTAGCAAATTAAGGCTGTATAATACAATTAATAACTAGATTAAATGGCTCTAATCACACCTTAAATCTGATCTGATGGCCACGGATCAAAACCAGGGAAAAAGCTAGGTCCCAAAGCATTATAAAACTTGGCTTCTTCCTCTCTTTATCCCCTTCGTAGCTATTACCTTTCTTGTGCCCCCAAGCTTCCTCTCCTTCTATCTTTCCTTCTCTGTACTCCAGTGATCTCACTTCTAGCTAGCTAGCTAGCGCTTCCTTGATCTGGAGTTCAATTTTCTGCGAGCATGGCGGAGAGTACTAGTGTCAGATCAGAGCAAGGCGCCTTGCTGTTGCCTCCGGGGTTCAGGTTCCACCCCACAGATGAGGAGGTCATCACAAGCTACCTCCTGCAGAAATTCTTCAACCCTAGCCTCACCTCCCGTGCCGTCGGGGAGGTGGACCTCAACAAGTGCGAGCCGTGGGATCTCCCAGGTAGGTCGCATCTAATTTCTTTCTGTATGTAATTTGAACTTGTCTTTCTGAAAAAACAGCTTAATTTGAGATATATGATTGATGTTCTTCATTTCTGCTTGACATATACCAAGGCAAGGCGAAGATGGGGGAGAAGGAGTGGTACTTTTTTTGCCACAAGGACAGGAAATACCCGACGGGCATGCGCACCAACCGCGCCACCAAGGAGGGCTACTGGAAGGCCACCGGCAAGGACAAGGAGATCTTCAGCAACAAGAAGCCTAGCGGTAATCTTCTGGTGGGGATGAAGAAGACGCTGGTGTTCTACATGGGCAGGGCTCCCAGGGGCTCCAAGACCAACTGGGTCATGCACGAGTTCCGCCTCGAGGGAAACTCCAGGGACAACGCAATCCTACGTGTCAATCCCAACGTACGTACAAGTTGCACGGCATGGTCGTACGTGTTGAAATTTGTGGCTATATATTCAAAGTGTTGCTTTATTGGATTTTTTTTTTATGTTATGGGTGTTAGGATGAATGGGTTGTGTGCAAGGTGTTCCACAAGAAGGGAGAAGCCAAGACGAAGGGCGCCGCCGCGGACTACTCCGCCAGGACAACGCCAAACGCTAGCTCGGTCGACGCCGGCGAGGGTGATGATGACTTTCTTGACTCCATGATCGATCCCAGCTACTTCAACAACTCTGCCAGAAGCATACCGGCCAAGACGACCATCAACGCCGCGCCGTACAACGCGGACTATTCTATCCCTGCCGCCGCGGGGAGGACGAATAGTACTACTGGTAGCTTCGTCCCGCCTAAATGCAGCTCGATCAACACAAGCAACCAGCAGTTCGCCATGACCAATTCAGTCCCACTCCCAGCAAGCAGCGGTAACACCTCCTCCTGGAATATGCTTCAGGCTGCAGCACCGGCCCATGGCACGGGAAGCTACAGCAGCAACGTTAGCTTGCACCAAGATGATCACCAGGCAATAATGGCGAAAGCCCTAGGAGGGGTGGTTGGCCCAAATCCTGGTGTCTCCATGGGTTTACCCAGCTCGGCGATGGCCAGAGTTTTGCAGCAGAACTCTCTCAGTGTGCCGCAGAACAAGCTATGGAGCTATGGCCATCCTTACAGCAGTCATCTTGCTGCTAGTACTTCTACCACTGGATCAGCGGAGAATTTGGGTGCTCGGTTAGTGCACTACTGAAGGCGCATGCGTGGTGATCGATTTTAGTTATGTGGCAATTTTGCTGGTTGCTTCGTTAGTTGGTATTTAGAGAGAGATCATACTGTTTGTTTTACATCTTTGTGAAAAGGACATATTAATTGTTTGTTGTGAACTTTTTGTTGCTTAGCTTGCTGGAGCTGTCTGTATTGTCACATAGTTTTTTTTAGAACTTTTTCCTTTAGTTTTGATTGCGTCTGTAGATATGACTACTGTTTTAGTAAACTAAGAACCTTGATCTAACTGGCCGTCTTTGTTGAATTTAGATTGGGGTTTTGTTAAACATCATCCGGATGTTTTCTTTCTAACTATCATCCAGATTTAGGACCATTGGATTAGAAATCCAATGACCATGAATTCTTCATCCTCCCCCTTGAATTTTACCCCCTCCCCTTTGAAAAAATCCCCCCCTCAAAAACAAGGAGTCTCTAGATCTCTAATCCAAGGGTCACAAATTTGGATGATAGTTAGAAAGAAAACATCCAGGTGATATTTAGACACTCCCGATTGGAACATTTAATTGCCAGACAAACTAATTTACGTTCTTTACTTGCTACAAATGGGAAAAATAAGCTAGTGGCCTGCTGGTTAGAGACCATGAAGATAACTGTCACTTCTTTTTCTTTTCCTTTCTTTCCTTTTTTTTTTCTTTGCGATGAGAATATTATGACATAGTTGTGGATATGCCAGCTGTAATTTGTCCGTAATTAAAGATGCAACCTTATATTCTTACTACACAAGTTACGAGCGGTACGTCATGCCTCGAGGTTTCACGTTGTACATGCAGCTTGATGCAAGCTAGGTATCGTGCTCCTAACATGTTCCTTTGGCTGCGGCTGAAACTTCTTGATTATGACTGATGATTTCGGCACAAAGTTTTGGACTCGTGAAATTCTTTAGCGAATCTGCTTTAAATTGCCCTATTTGTTTCAACTTTTGAAGAAACCAAAAGCCAAAAACATAAAACAATAGGGCTATAACATTGTAGGACCATTAAAAAGATAATATAGGAGAGTGAATGGTGCAGTCTAAATTTTGCTCCAAGTATTCTTGATCATTTTCTCAAATAACTACAGAATTATAGAAAATAGAATCCACAACTGAAATCCCAAATCAAAACGCTCAAGAGAACAAAGAATTTTTCGTACGGATAACCCATTTTTTATTCGAAAATACAGAAATATACCCGCGACAAATTTTTTTACACAAATAGGCTCCAGTCGCCCAACCATTGGGCGACTAGAGTTTATCGCCCAATCAAAAAGCGACTTATGAAGAATCTCGTAACCGTTGGGCGATTAAATGCGATCGCCTCCCCGTTGGGCGATTAAATGAAATCGCCCCCCCCCCGGTTGGGCGACATAGATTGTGAATACATCCCGACGGCCAGGGCCTCTTTTCTTCCCCACGCCTGCTCGCCAATCTACTCTCGGCCGCAGAAATAATTTTCTATACGAAAAGAAGAGATAATAGCATTGTTTGAATTTAAATGAACTTTATAATATAACGCAGTAACATGCCGCGTATTTATCCATTACATGCATGACATACACCCCTCACTCCCCACCCTAAGGTGCTCCGTCACCGCGCCCGCGTCCTGCCATACGGCCCCGCTTGGCCGTCCTCCGGTGCAACGGATTACGAGGCGGGTGACGAGGGTCCGAAAAAGTAAAACGATCAGGTGGGTTTCGCACCCGCGGCTGCGCCCGTGGAGTCAGCTGCACCTCTGGCTGTGTGGCCTCCGGTGCACCGGGGAGGCCACTGCCGGAGAGAACCTCCGGTGCTGCGTCGGAGGACGGCCCAGACCAGTCCGCAAAAAACTGGTCCACCTCGATGTGGCCCGGGGAGAAGCGTCCCTGCTGTTGGTAAGGACCTGCAATAGTAATATCGTTAGTTCGTTGCATGTCGTCTTAGGATAAAAACAAGATCGGACGATGCGTACCCGTACATGGCGCCATAAAATCATCCGTGTGGAAGCCGGGGATGTACGTAGGAGGTGTACGAGGCCGTGACCAAGCAGAACTCCCTGGCTGGTCCGGGGGAGGTGGACGTGTCCACGTACTACCTCCGGAGTAGTGCCACGCTGGTCGGGGTGGCACTGGTGGTCAGGGTGGCACTGGTGGTCGAGGTGCACTGGGCGTAGGTGTGGAGACCACCGGTAGCCTCGTGCAGGACAGTAGGCTGACGATACGTCTACACCCGGCCTCCATCCGTCGCGCAAAGCTGACGGCCTCCTCGCTGGTCAACTCCCCACCTGTGCCCCACCTCTGCAATAGTGCGGAGGACTCCGACCACATCGCAACACCGACGTCAGCCTGGACAAAAAGACATAGAATGGTCCACCATCGAAATGATATTGCCATTTGAGAATTTTTGAAATTACAAGTTACATACCGCGATGTGAGTGTGGCGTGCGAAGTGCGCAGGGTACGCGTCTGTCGGTGCGGCGACGTGTGGGGCAGGTGGGTCAACGACATGTACCAGCTTGGTACGAGTCCACCCCTGGTACCAGATGAGGTACTCCGCGTAGTCGGCTATGTCGTATGGCCGGTCCTCCTCCACGCAGTCATTCAGCGCACCCTCCCACTGCGTAATCCAGGGCTGCATCCTCCTGGACCAGTCTGTGCCTTTTTTGACGCCCCTCGTGTTGTGCCTGTTTATGGAACCATTATGTAATGTAAGTACTTGCGATCACAATAGTAAGTACGTACAAAAATATCAGAAGCGATCACTCACGCGTGCACGCGCGGCGGAATCGGCGGCCCGACTGGTACAGGAAGTGCCTGCCGCAGCCCAAACTGCCGCATGACTTGCTGCGGTGCGTAGTCCTCAACGTAGATGCCGTACACGAGCTTCCGGCGGGTTAGCCAGAAAGCCTGGTCACGCCAGCACAGTGCAGACAGCCCGTCAGGAGCACGGGCCTGCACTGCCTCCTCTGCGTAAGGCTCCCAGCGCACGTCGGAGTCTGCGAGGCGGTCGAACTGCTCCACGAACGGGTGGTACGCCCGCGTGACCTGCACGTGCGCAAACTGTACCTGCAAGAAAGGCAAATTGTTTAGTACGACGATTGTTAATAAGTTGACTATGATAAAATAAAACTCACTCGTCGACGACACCAAATAGAATCTATTGTCGGCCGGTCGATGTCTCCCCCCGGGTACATCTCAGCCCCGTAGGGACTCATGTCGTCTAGTACAGGTCGTCCGAGACTGAAGCGCTCGAATGACCACAACTGCAGCAGCAGGGGACATCCCGTGAGGATCGAGTTCGCCTTAATCCTCGTGCACGCATCGCACAGGCCGCGGTACGTCGCGGCAAGTGTGGCCGATCCCTAGCTGATCTGGTCGGCCTCGCCGTCGGCAATCGCCCTTGCATAAGCGATAAGGCGCGCGTCAACGGTGTTGCCGTGGCTGGTGGTGAAGAGCACCCAACCAAACAGCCACAACACGTAAGCCTCGAGGTGGCGCGCGACCTGGTAATTGTCAGCATCTGCAACCATGCGCTCAACCTGAATGTGAAAAGTTCTTATTAGTATGTAATTGCACAAATAAGAGTTTCGAAGACGCGATCGACTTGAAGCACCACGTACCCGGTACTGTGCCAGCCACCTCAGCGTCGGTCCATGCTTCTGCCTCTCGTCGAAGATGTGGTGGTGACCGGCCGGTGGAAGGACCCCCTGGAATCTGCCGAGCAGGTCATCGCGCCACTCGGTAGGTGGAAAGTGTGCGTCTCGGGCCGCCAACGGTCCACCAAAGCCGTCAGCAGGGAACGGTCGAACGGGAAGCGTCGTGATCGCTCCACGCCCGCCTCGTCCCCCGCCCCGGCCAAGGCACCTCCGTCCTCATCCGTGGCCTGCACCATCCGGGCAAGAGGGAGAAGTCCGGCATCCCGCAGCCTGCAAATAAAGTGAATGTCAGCATGAAATGTTCTTATGGTAATACTGAAACGTTGGCGTAGTGCAAACCTGACAGTCCAACGGGGGTCGAGTCCCCAGGCCACACGAGGTGTGCGTGTCCGGACCACTCCCAGCTCAGTCGACTCGTTCGTGCTCCCCGGTGGCGGCGCACGACGGGAAGCGCAGTGCACGCGATCCAAGTGCTCGTCCAACAGCGGGTACCGCCAGTCACCCGTCATAATTGCAAAATTATCTAAATGTAAATTTGTACACTACATTTTCTACAATAATACATGAAAAATAGTATACAAAATTTCGACACAACAATTTTCTACATTTAAATTTGTACATCTAAATTTGTAAATTATATTTTTCTACATTTAAATTTGTACATCTAAATTTGTAAACTGCATCTACATTTCTAAATTTAATGTTCTAAACTAAATTTTCTAAACTAAATATCTAAACTAATTTTCTAAACTAAATATCTAAACTAATTTTCTAAACTCAATATCTAAACTAAATATCTAAACTAAATTTCTAAACTATTTTTCTAAACTAAATTTTCTAAACTAAATATCTCAACTAAATATCTAAACTAAATTTGTAAACTAAATATCTACACTAAATTTTGTAAACTAAATTTATATAAACAAATTTTCTAAAATTAGAAAAATACCTGCAAATCCTGCGGCTTCTTCTCCTCTCTCTCTCTCTCCTTCTCTTCTTCCCTCTCCTCCCCCTCTCCTTCTCTTCTTCCCTCTCCTCCCCCTCTCCTTCTCTTCTTCCCCTCTCCTCCTCCTCTTCCTTCCTCTCTTCTGCTTCTCTCTTCCTCGCGCGGCCGAGAGTAGATTGGCGAGCAGGCGTGGGAAAGAAAAGAGGCCCTGGCCGTTGGGCTGTATTCACATGAAGTCGCCCCCCCCCCCCCCGTTGGGCGACTCAATCTATATCGCCCAACGGGGTGGGGGGCGATTTCATTTAATCGCCCAACGGGGAGGCGATCGCATTTAATCGCCCAACGGTTACCAGATTCTTCATAAGTCGCTTTTTGGTTGGGCGATAAACTCTAGTCGCCCAATGGTTGGGCGACTGGAGCCTATTTGTGTAAAAAAATTTTGTCGAGGGTATATTTCTGTATTTTCGAATAAAAAATGGGTTATTCGTACAAAAAATTCAGAGAACAAACTATGGAGAAATGCCACCTTTTAGCGGTCTAACCGGACTGGCGGTCTGACAGTCAACTCCAAGCCGGTCAGACTAGTGGAGGTGGTTGGACTGGCCTCTCTATTCTGAGCAGCCTAACAAGATTCACTTTTGGTGCAACTCCTAAATTACAAATCCAGATGTAATAAAATTTTGCACACACATTGCTTAAGATCTCAGGATTATATTCCATTCATGGGTCGCAAAAATCTATATCAAAGTTTAGACATTTTTTATATTTATGTAAGATTGTACCAAAACCGGGTAAAAAAATAAAAAGGTAAATATGAGTTGCTTATGGGTAGAAGATGGGTAAGATGACTCTAAATGTATTTTTCACATATCACAGTAAACAAAAACACCAAAAAATTAAGCCAAAAATCCTCATATCAAGAAATCACTCTTGGCAGTTTTGATTCAAGGTAGTTTCCGTATTTTGATCAAACTATCAAAATACCCTTCCATTAACCTGGTTTTCTCCTTTCATTACAAGTAATCGTCATGCTTACCATGCGTAGATTTATCACTGACTTATCACGCATCGATAAGTATCTCCTGTTTCGGTTCCACCTGACCATGTCTCATTTGGGCCAACCAAGCTACATGGTGCAATCATGTCATTCGAACTTCCCTTTGATATTTTCTGCCTTTCTCATGCCATGCTTGAGCTCAACCATCTCACCTCACTTCCTCAATTATTATGGGTCTCAGCTCCTCCATGAGCATAGTCCCAATCCTCGTTGTTGACCATGGTTAACTCCAAGCGACCCTGCACATCCAAATATAAAGAAATCATTTTTGGTATAAGTTCTTCATAACTTGACCCATACTAGCTGTAACATAACTCATACAACATATATGAACTGACCTAGGTAACTAAAACTTATCCTGTGACTCAAAACCCTAAGAACCAAAATCCAGCTGAGAGCATCACCTATCAAGCCAGTTTGACCGCACCCCCATAATGGCCAAACCACTGACGACCTCCAGTTTGAACCGGAAATGATTACAAGTCAGACCACTGGGAGCCTCTGGTCTGACCACCACCCCTTGGCTGGTCAAACTGACCTGGCTGCCGGTTGAGCTACAGGTAATTCCAAAAATCCGGCAAAATGCAATTTTATATTTTTTTAACCTTTCCAATTGCAACGGTTCATTACAACATAATTGTAGAACTTCTCACATGGCCCTTCAAACATGTCTCATTACTAGCGAATAAATATTTTTTGAAATGCTTAATGTTGTTTGGTCCAAGAATCAAAATCGAGAACCGAAGGGAATCCCGGTCGGTGAGCGGTACCGGTAACCGGCTGGTTACTGAAAAACCTAGAAAAAATCATTCAAAATTTGATTGTGAATCAAATTTTGAATTTGGGTGGTTTGAAAACCGATAACCATTCTGGTAATCGCAAAACCCACTTAAAAAACCAGAAAAACAGCTAAAAAGGACAAAAAAAATGAATTTGAGTTGGAAGTACAATAATTAAAGTATATTTAACTCATATAATAGATAATCTAGCATAAAAAAGTATAAATCAACCTAAAAATGCATTAAGCCTCAAAGTAATCTGGCCGTTTTTTTACCGGTTCCTACGGATAAATTCGGTTACCGGCAAGTAACCGCTCTTTTTTTTCCCCTGCTTTGGGCAATGCAAGGAGAAACGTGTTCCGATCACTTACCAGCCAATGCAATGGACGGAGAGAACCAACGTCGGCGTTTACACTTCCGGCATGAATTCATGAGGCTTACACACTCATGTACAAATTTTCTTCAGAAAATACACACTGTAGGAAGGAATGCAAAAATTCCCCCCAAAAAAAAGCAATCAAACTGTACCCAAACACAAATGTACAACGTTCGATAGCACAACGAACCGGACGACGTACTGGACGGCGACGATGACGAACGCGACGCACTGCACGATGACGGCACGGCCGGCGACGCCCGCAACGCACCGCACTGCTCCGCACCTCATCGAGGCTCCGTGCCAGAACAATGCGCTGCGTTCTGCATCGCCGCGCCGCCTCACCGCGTCGCCGGCCCCGCGCAGCCTCGCCGCGCCCGCTCTCCGCGCCGTCCGCCGCCTGTCGCTTGTCAGTGAGAGATTGGCCGAGGTCCTTAATCGCCCGCGCGTCAAGATTCGTGAGCTCGTCAACGGCTACGATTACGGGCACCGGGGCCCCAATGACTATGGGCACCATATCTATATTCTATACTATATACACCTACACGTTGCTTTCTGAATTCTAGACGCGCCGGCACTTTTTTTCTTAGCTAGAAAGTAGATAGCTACAACTCTACAGGAGGATTTAGCTCTTTTAGAGGTGAAAAAAAGTGGATTCAAATTATTCGTATTATTTAGTTATAGTATTTAGTAAAATGTGAATATAGTATTGATTTTTCTATCCGATTAATAATTTCTATCATATTCGTATTTGTATTTGAATTCGCATAAAAAAATGTAGATACGAATATGATATAGACTTTCATCATTCGAAATGTTATTTTATCTGGACTATCTGTATTCATATTCGACGAAACAATATGCATATTTTATTACAATACAACTAATTAGTTGGACAAGTTTTTTTAATTGAAAGTGAATTCGTGTTTCTTTATGTGAAGTAAATGAATTAGGATGATTAAGCCACTACTACTACAAAAAAAAGCTCATTACAGATGGTTCGAAAACGTCACCACAGACGGTTCTGAACCGTTTGCGCTTATGGGTCGGTAATACCCTAAAGGCATTACAGACGGTTTTGAACCGTCTGTGATAGTCTATTATCATAAACGGTTCTAGTTAAGAACAATTTGTGATTGCGTTCTCGTGATATCATAAATAGACCTCCTTCAGTTTATAAACATTCTCTAATTGCGCTATAAAACAACGCAATCAAAAAATACAGATGAACCAAAGGAGTCCTATTTATGATTGGCATCATGTCTTTGGTGGCTCATTGTTTAGATTGTAGGTGCGTTGTTTTATTACTTTGGTACGTCGTGGTTGTAAGCTGTGGTCGTATGTTGTGGTCGTAGGCGCATGGTCATAAGCCGTGGTCATATGCGCCTAGTCTATCAGCAATCATGTACACCACACTAGCAAATTCTCTTAGCAAACGAATAAAACGACCTACAGTGCAAACGGAGACAAGTTTAAAGAGCCGAGAAAGTAAAATGTAAGTTCTCAGAGTAAAGTGATACAACGTCACAAGTTCTTAATTTCTAATGCAAGCATCATGAAAGAGAGGGGAGGGCGGGGGATATATCACCAGCGATGAAGGAGAAGCCGATGGCAGTGTCACCGCGTTGTGTCACAACGGTGACATTGTATAAGATACTCTTACGACAAGAATATCTTATACAGTCAACTGTGGTGTCACAACCAGAGGCAGGGGAGCTCGGGGAGGTAGTCGGTGTTGTTGGTGGAGGTATCGCTTCAATCGGTTTGGGGGAGCGCTTCGGTTTGGAGTGTTTGGGGGAGACGTCTGGGAAAGCCCCGCTCATTTCGGCTTGAGCTTCTGGCTTCTGACTTATTTTTCACTATTTCTAAATTTTGTCATTTTCCAGTTTTTTTAGCTTTTTTGCTGGTTCTTTTTTCCTATATTTATTTGCATTTTCTATGATGGGCTAACCTGTTTTTTTTTCTATTTTTAAAATTTTTTAAATTTAGTTACGCCAAATAAGCCACCATCAGTTACAGTGTAATTTCAACCAGATACAGTGCAATTTCAGCCATAAGCCAGCTTATTTCAACCCAATCGAGCGGCACCTATATAAGGGCATTTGTGTAGTGGAACCGATCAGTAGTTGAGAGGTCGCGACGCCACTTCAGTATGAAAGTTTGAATAACGGGGTGGCAAAATCGGACAATGAAATATCACAGACGATTTTTAATATATACCATATGTGAAGAGATAATATCACATATAAGTTTTGTTAATAACCGTCTGTGAAGTATCATACACAGTTATCAATATGAATTATAACTCAGGAATCATCCCTTAGATCTTCCATAACTTATAACGCCTGAAGAAAGATGGCATTGATCCTCTGCTGCCGGTGATGGCCAGTAAGGCAGTAACCGGCACTGGGCAGTTAGCTTGCGCATTCACATGGCTAGCTGCGAAATGCAAACTGAGCAAAGATTGTTAGAAACAATCACCTTTTTACCTGCATCTGGGCGTCTTTCGTGCGTCAAAAGCACGGTGCAAGTCATGCCCCTTCCGTTTTTCCCGTGCTACGTAGAAACCACGCAAGCTAGCTTCTGCATTTTACCAGCGTCTTAAGAACAAAACCAAAAAAAAGTTTGTTAATTCCCCTTAAGAACAATAGATAATCCTGCTCGCCTAGACAAGTGGCGGCTCCTCCTTACGTGTTCCTATATAATTCTTAAAAAAAAACCATGAAAACTGTAGCCATCATAGGTTCAATTAGTACATCGTACTCGTACAGATTACTAAATGAACCTGAATGCCACGTCATAAGAACAGATGGGAATATTTCTATGCATGTTACATCTACATATCACCGGGCCCGGTCTTTTCAGCATCACAATCGCCAATGGAGTTTCTTTACTCCCAAGTGCTAGCTACGTACCTCCGATTAACTTTCAAAGAAATAATACGTTCAGGGGCGAAGCTACGTGAGCTCGTCGGGGTCGGTCGACCCCGACGATTTTGCCGTAACCTCTTATAGCCAGCAATTTTTCACCACCTTGGACCCCAGTAGAAAATATGTTTGACCCTAGCAGATTGGCAGCCCAACAGTCCGGCCCATCTTCCGCAGTCCGACCCAGCAGTCATGACCCCGGTGACCATTTATCCTGGCTTCGCCCCTGAATACGTTCGTTGCAGCTCTCAAGATGTTTCTTCCAAAGTCACGTTTTGCGGCCTACGCTTGTGGCATGGCCCCTTAAGAGCCTAACATGCACTTGTGTGGCTGGCAGCCTTCGAATGGGCCAACGCGTTCTTAGTTTCGCTTATTTCGATTTGAGTTTCTAGTTTCCGACTTATTTTTTTACTATTTATAAGTTTTATCTTTTTTTATAAGTTTTTGGCTTTTTTACCAGTTTTTTTCCTGTATTCATTTGTGTTATCTGTGATGAGGTAACATATTTTTTTTTCTTTTTTTAAATTTTTTTAAAATTTAATTACGCCAAATAAGCTACCTTTAGCTACAGTATAATTTCAACGAACTACAGTATAATTTTAGTTATAAATCACTATTTTTCAAACCAACCGAGCGTGTCCCTCGTCGCCACCGACAGTTGGAAATCTCATGCACGTATACGAATTGCCTTTGGTTACTCTTCTCCCCCCCTCACTCTGCAGGTAGAAATCACATCACTTGTACCTTCATCTGTCTCCTCTCGTAGTTTTGAGGCTTCTTTAGGAACCTACTTGTGAAATTTCGATGGCATTTTCACTCCATTACAAATCAAGGACAGGATCGATCAAGCACGTATGTACTCGAATAGACGCCACAAATTTTCCAGGAACTTGAGTGCTAACTGCTAAGCCAAGATAAAGCAACATAAAGGGCAAATTGACCGTCGAGAAAGAGACTGAAGGGTCGTTTAGTCCAAAGCCTTTTATTTTATCGAATCAGAGAGAGCATTCACCCGTGTCTCAATCATGTGATCACTTGAGCAGGAAGTTTGCCCTGACAACACCCTCACCAGTGAAAGCTACAAAAGGGAATCGATGCTTTAGGTATTACTTGAAGTAACTTCTAGCTCTCGCTGAAAAAGCACCGTAGCGACTGAAATGCATTATAGCAACTGTTAGCTTTTTTGGAGTAACTAAATTTTTAAAAATTAAAAAGTGAAAAAAAGATATACCATTATGAATAATAAAAAGGAATAACAAAAAACAAAAAAGATGAAATTAAAAAGCCGATGTGTTTCAAAAGCTAAAAGTCGTTTGGAGTGAAGTCTTAGTAAGTGGTTTTGTGTCCCAATCAGCCAAGTTATTGATCGCGAAACGGGATGGAAATAATCTGTCTGTTGATTCATTAGCAAGGAATGATACCTATTCAGACGGGAACTCCACATTCTCCAGAACATCAATGATTCACCAGCCATAAGGAGACAGTGTATATATCACCCACAGAGACTATCCTCAACGTTCTACGGTCCGCAGTTTCAGTTGAGGCACATTGCTAATAGATGTTATTACTTGTTTAAGAATGCTAACATCGAGTAAATAAATAACAAGATTTTATTTGACGAACATCGCCTTCTCATTGGCTACCTGAATTCCAGGTTATTCACAGAAAACACTGGAAGCAATTAAGGTGAAAGAACCAAACCTACTTCACTTAACCTAACCTTCTGATTTTGCATGTCTAAATCCCTGAAACCACCACTACAGAAGACAATTAGATCAGTCTGTCCACTTGGGTCATTTCCCATCCGTGACATCACCAAGTCCTGGAATGTATATACTGCAAAAATAAAATAAATATAAAATAAAAGCAAAAGAAAAAGAAAAAAGGAATAAGTTTATAGTAACGCTCCAAACTTTGCTTGAAAGTCTGTCCAGCACCTTCTATAAAAATAGATATTTGACCTCTCGAACTTTGCAATCCGGTTCAAATAACACTATGATCTAATTTCGTATAGTTGTATTACCCACATGACGTGATGAGTAGACGGTTTTACCGTGTAGAATAACACACTGATTAAGTTTAGTCAATGATATGTGGGACCCAGAAGGGCTTCTCCCCCCCCCCCCCCACCGAGCTCTCAGTCGTATTTCCATTGTCACCGCCCCTTGTAGTTCCCTATCTCTCTGTTTTGATTTGGAAGAGAAACCCCTATGAGCCTCACATATTATTCACCTAAACTTAATCAGCGTGTCATCATACATGGTATAGTCAGTGATATGTGAGACCCACAAGGGCTTCTCCCCCCACCGTGCTCTCAGTTGTATTTCCATGGCCACCGCCCCCTATAATTCTCCATCTCTCTACTTTGATTTAGAAGAGACCCCTGTGAGTCCTACATGTCATTCATCTAAACTTAATCAGCGTGTTATCATACATGATAAAATCACCCACTCATCGCACCACACGGGTAATACCACCATCCGAAACCGGATCAAGGAGTTATTTGAACTGGATTGCAAAGTTCAGGGACATCAAATGTCTAGTTTCATAGTTTGGAGTGCTGGACGAACTTTTGAGCAAAATTCAGTGTGTTATATAGACTTTTTTCAAGAAAAAATATAGAATAACTTACATGAATGGTATCCATGCTCTGATGTTTCTTCAGGTCTTCACCGCTTACGGTACACGTGCCTGTGTATGTGATATGATTTCCTCCAAAACCATACTTACAATTCTCAGCAAATCCAGATATCAATGAGTTCTTCAATTTGTCATCATCTGACATGGCAACATAAGGGAATGCCATGGAAAACTCGGAACTTGTGAAGGAGCGCCGGTAAAAAGCATAGATGTTAGAAATAGAAAAACATATATGATAACTGAATGGGTTGGGGAGGCGGCAGGCAAGAATGACTGTGACTACCTTCAGTGTGTGTGCTAAAGCTGGATCATCTTGCTTATCTTTAGAGATGTCCGAGGATTGTAGCTAAGGAAACAATATTACTCATCGGTCAGTGCCAACTGAAGCAACAAAACTGGAGATAGCATCTTCAATGTAAAGAACTGGGCTTACGAATAATTTTGCTATGCAGATTGAAACATGGAGAATTTGGAAAATATAATGCCCTCTTGGAATTGGTCAATACCATCGAGCAGAAATATCATCTATTTTGATTTTTTTATAGATGATCACTGCTTCGATAAAATGTGCATGTAATGCAACCAGTGAATACCCAAAAGATTACTTCATAAATAGTACTAACTGGATGGGAGTCAAATAAATACCTTTGATCCAAGAAAAAGAACTGCAACATCAACATTCTTTTGAGGATTCTCCCTTGAACACTAACAACAGAACGACAACACTGTGAATTGTTAATTTTGTGTATACCAAGAAATCATAGTTCAATAAAGTTGGATGTGAACTAAAGTTCCACCAATTGGGATATTGGAGGGTAACTCACCACCAAGTTTGACCAACCACCTTCCTCAAGAACAGATTTCGCTAAGCTCTTTGGGGAGATTGTCTGATAGTGGACTAGTTCTTTGGCCTCATTGGAATAGAGTCTGGAGATAAAGGCAAATGAAATGTTATCTAAACCACTAAACCAAGATGTGGTTGCTAAAACTAATGATCGGACAGTCAACAAATATATCCAAGATGAACTGGTAAATTTGGATCTAGCCTGCAAGCAACTGAATCCTTAAGATGCCCAAAATGAACAGGGTGAATTTGGATCTAGTCAACAAGTAACCGAACCCATATCACTGAGTAGATTGGTTAGGAATGTTATAAATATTATGTGTATATTCATGAGGCCAAAGGGTAATATATATAGGGAGTACAAGGGAATAAACAGAGAAATATGTCATATACAGATAAAGAAACCAAAGCATATAAGAAAACGAATAACAATCCTATTATATCCTTAACACCTCTCCTCAAACTCATGGTGGATCAAACATACTGAGTTTGGAGAGAAAATACAAATGTTGCACTCTAGTTTGTGGCTTCGTGAAGAAGTCAGTAAGCTGTAACTCTGATGGCACAAACTGTAGAGCAAGTACTCCCTCCTGCACCTGTGAGCGAGTGTATGAAGCATCCACACCAATGTGCTTGGTGAGCTCATGCTTTATTGGATCACGAGCAATACTGATAGCACATGTACTGTCAGACATAAGTGTCGTAGGTCCCCTCACAGATACTCCAAAGTCTACAAGTAGCCACCTCAACCAAGTAATCTCTGTTGTCACTGCTGCCATAGCTCTCAACTCAACCTCTGCACTCAAATGGGAAACTGCAGTCAGTTTCTTTGTCTTCCAGGCAATCAAGAAGGAGCCAAGAAAAACACAGTAAGCAGAAAGAGAACAACGATCAGAAGGATCACTAGCCTAGGTCGTATTAGAGTACGCCTGAAGCTGTAATGAGGTGGAGCTAGGGAAAAACAAGCGACGAGAGATTGTCCCACGCAAGTAGCGAAGAACACAAAGGATGTGACTGTAATGAAGATGAGTAGGACGAGCCATGAACTGACTCAAGATATGAACAACATGAGCAATACCAGAGTGAGTGCTCACAAGATAAAACAGACTCCTGACAAGATGGCGATAACGGGTAGGATCCTCAAGAAGATCACCATCAGTAGCACAAAGCTGAAAGGAGAGCTCCATAGGAGTCTCAGCAGTGCGAGTGTCAGTCAGACCAGATCCTAGACATACTTCTGCTGGGAGAAGTAGTAACCCTCAGACGTGGAAGAAACCTCAATCCCAAAGAAGTATATAAGCAAACCAAGATCAGTAATCAGAAACTGCTCACTGAGATGCTTCTTCACGTATATGAAGAATGAGGAATCATCACCAGTAGTGAGCATATCATCCACATATAGGAGTAGTGTCCTACCTCGAGGTGAGACATGGACAAAACGAGCAGGATCGTGGACACTGACAGTGAAACCGACAGAGGTAATCACTGAGGTGAAACGCACAAACCAGGCATGAGGAGCCTGTTTGAGACCATAAAGAGCACAACGGAGACGACAGACATGGCCATCTAGCGAGCGGCGCTAGATTTGAGCAAGGTAGCACCAGATCTGGCGGCGGCTTAGGTGGAGGTGGCCCCGGCGGCAGTTGCGGCTCGGGCGGAGATGGCCCGAGCGGCGGTTGCGGCTGGGGCGGAGATGGCCCGGGCGGCGGCGGCAATGGCTTGAGCAGCGGTGGCGGAGACAGCGGAAGAACAAAGTCAAAACCCTAGTTCTGATACTATGTTATGAATATTGTGTGTATATTCATGAGGCCCAAAGGGCAATATATATAGGGTGTTATAGCGGTGGGCCCAAGGCCTAGTCGGTCTATTATTAGGAATTAGAGATTAGTTTCTATTTGAGTTAGAGATTAGTTTCCTTATGTTAGAGATATAATTAGAGATATGATATTGTTAGAGATATGATTGAGATTAGATTCGATCTGTTAGGGGGAGCCCATCTATATAAAGAGGGCTACCGCATGCTATTGGAATTAAGCAGAGCACCGTTTAGTTGCCGGCTTCCCTACGGAGTCCCCTGTTCTACTCCGCCGTTTGCCCTAGCCACCGCGTTCATAACAATTTGGTATCAGAGCCACCGATCCCTTCCCACGACTTCTGCTACCATGGTTTCTGCGATTTTGCCTGCTGCCGAGTCGTTGGCCATGATAGAAGCTAGCGCCGACAAGGTAGCCAGCATCGACAAGGAGATGGGGGACATCTTCCACAACATACATGCCCTCTTGGAGACAATCTGGAAGGAGCACGAAAAGGCGCAACAAGAAACAAAGAGCCAGGCTCAGCATCCAACACAAGATTTCCAGATCATCAGATCACCAGATCTTCCTATACATCTCTGCAGACCATCAGATCTTCCAGTGCAAGACCGCGCCGAGATCCCTCTCGGGCCCCCTCGCCGAGATCCCCCTGCGCCTGAAGCCGTTCTCAGCGCCACCGCCCGGATCCGTTCTCGGTGCAGCCACCCGAAGTCGCTCGCAGCCGTCGGTGTGCCAGATGCCGCCGCCACCGCGACCATCTCCGTGCTCGTTCGCCGGCGTACCCGAAGCCGCCGCAGCCCGGTCGCTTCCATACACGGCCACCGACGCGCTCGAAGCTGTCGTAGCCCGGTCGCCTTCACGCACGAACGACGGCTCGCCCGACGCTGCTGTGCCCGTGGCCGAATCCGCCCTCCATCGCTCGGCCTTCTAGCCTCTCCGCGTCTTCTGCGCCGCCGTCGCCGCCGAAGCTGCCGGCAGCCGCTTGGCTTCCCCGTCGCCCGCCTTCGGCTCGAAGTCGCCAGCATTCGTGGCCCCCGACGGCCACCGCTCCAGATCCGCCGTCGTCCGGGTCGTGGTCGCCCAAGCCGTGGCCAGATCCGCCGCCATCTCGGCCACCGTCGCCGGATCCGCTGGAGTCGCCGCTGTCGGAGTCGTCATTCCCGGTCACGATTCGCCCTCGCCGCCCGGATCCGTGCAAGCCTCCGCCCGAGCCGCCGTCGTCGGGTCCGCCTCCGCCCGAGCCGCCGCCACAGTCGGCCGCTCCGCAGGCCGCCGCTACGCCGGCCGCCCGCTCCACCTCTGCTTCCGCCGCCTGGTCTGCCTCCGCCGCTCCGCCGCGAACCGCTTCGCCGGCCGCTCCCTCGGCTGCTGCTCCGCCGCCGACAGCTCCGCCGGCCGCTGCTTCGCCAACCTCAAGCGCCGGCCGCCAACGCCGCGGCGGCGCCTCTGCCCACGCGCCGCCACCGCTCGGGCCATCTCTGCCCGCGCGCCGCAGCCGGTCCGCCGGCCGCCACCCGGGACCGCCGTCGCCGCCGCCCGGAACCGCCGCCGCCGCCGGATCGGCCGCTCACGCGCCCGACGGTCTCCACCGCCCGATTGGGGTGCGCCAGTGGGTCTCGGTCGGTTTCCTAAAACCGACCGACTACTTAACGCAAAAAAAAAAAAATAAAAAAAAAAATCAAAAAAAAAGTTTATTTTGCAGGCATTATATTCCAAGGCATTATAAAAGAAGCTCCGCTTGGATCGGGTCAGTCGTCTCCATCCGCTGCAGCAACCCCGCTATCGTCGTCTTCTACACCGGCATCGGAGGTCTTCCAATGGCGTCATGATCGCTGTCTAGCAGCTCGAGGACGAGCTGCATGTCCAGGAGGGGTGTAATGTTATAGCGGTGGGCCCAAGGCCTAGTCGGTCTATTATTAGGAATTAGAGATTAGTTTCTATTTGAGTTAGAGATTAGTTTCCTTATGTTAGAGATATAATTAGAGATATGATATTGTTAGAGATATGATTGAGATTAGATTCGATCTGTTAGGGGGAGCCCATCTATATAAAGAGGGCTACCGCATGCTATTGGAATTAAGCAGAGCACCGTTTAGTTGCCGGCTTCCCTACGGAGTCCCCTGTTCTACTCCGCCGTTTGCCCTAGCCACCGCGTTCATAACATAGGGAGTGCAAGGGAAAAAACAGAGAAATATGCCATATACATATAAGGAAACCAAATCATATAAGAAAACGAATAACAATCCTATTCTATCGTTAACAACGAACACCGCACATATATGTCACGCATCATCTGCATTAGGAACAAGGAGCAACATGTGACCTAGGCATAGAGTAATGCTTAAGATGCACTACTACACTCCTTTAATATTCTCAGATAAGGATTGCATGTCAGGAACATGCCATTGTTCTATTTAATGGAACTCAGGGCTTCAAGTTCCTTTACAGTTAGAGGCCACAATGGTCCATAAAAAATCAGAGCAAAAGGTACTGCAGGTTTGTAGCTCAGCTAACAAAATATGGTTCTAAGTCTTAACTGATGCTCACCTTTTACTCTCCTAATGTCAACACAACGAGGGAGTGGACATGCATACAAGTTGAACAACAGTTCTGCACTACATAAGCGAATTAATGCCAACAACACAATCTCTAATCTGTTGCTCCTTCATCCTAGGTTTATACTCACAGATTAATATTCCACATGAACGAAAAGAGAACTGGTGGGTTACATCAATCCTCCAGCCCTCCGTTTCCAAGTAGGGTGAATTTTCTTTGCAACCACCCTTCGCTATCTGAATTTCATTTTGACAAAATAAGTTATACATTTTGCCATCCGTAAGAAAATGGTGTATTATTGGTGTCAACAGTACAAAAAATATATAAGCTATAATTAACCAGGGTCGGCATGGTAATATGGATCAAGCAGGCAAGGATTAGTTGCAGTCATCAAAAGCTATGTGCTCAAACAGGTCCACTAGTAAAAAACAGCATCCAAACTACGCAAAGTAGATGGGGGGTTTCAATTTTTGCACAGGGACGAGCGAATCAATGTTTGTGCTAAGCCCAAGGTCTTGGCAACGATTCTCCTATGAGTTTCCGGATGAACGTGCAGTTTGAAAGGAATGTGGCTGATTTGGATCTAATGTGACAATGCACGAATCAATCATGTCGATACTTAACATACCAAGTTGCAGTGGTTTCTGAGCGAAGCAGAATTCCTAAAACCCCGCAACTTCAACAACACACATCATATCTAACACAGGGGATCCCAGGAAGGTTACAAACGAAAAGGAGAAGCGCAACTAGTTACCCGTAGTTCCTGGGCGCCCAGAGGAAGGCTGGCGCCGCCGCCGCCGCAGCGACCAGCATCACCGCCACTGCCGCCATCTGAGAACCCGATCGGTCCCCAAAACGCCCAGGAAAAAATGAGCAAAATTGCTGACAAAGATCGATCTGGGCTACCGAGCAGAGAGATCTCGAGGTCCTACCGTTTTGGAGAAGCAGGGATCTCGGATTGGGGATTTGTGTTGTCTCGCCCGCTCCAGCTTCGACACGGGCTTCTTCCCTCGCCGCGGCCGTGATCTGATCCGTTGCTCCGACGCCTGCCTGCTACTCAGAGGCTGACGTGTGGGCCCGGACGTCAGAGGATGTGTCTTACGTGTTTGAGCTCTACTGGCCCATTCATATTGATTAGTATTGGGCATGTTCTTTTCGGTTTCTAAAAGCTGTTTTTCAGATTTTCTTCGGTAACTAGCTTTTAAATATAGTATCTTTTTAATATAAGATTTACTAGTTAATTGAAATACATACTATACCAACTTCATTTATATCAGCAAAAATTGTACATAAGTTTTTGTTACTCTTTTGCACGAACAACCTAAAAGTCATAGCCGCAGCTAAAAGCTATAAATTTCAGCCAAAAAAACAGACCCGTTGTCATTTTGGTACGTGAAGGATTAACCGTAACGTGGTTTTCTATTGGAATTGACGGCTTTAGGAGAAATTTAATTTAGCCCCGGCGTATCGTTTTCCTACGCGAAAATTCTACGAGTTGCGCTGTTTCCTTGTACAGAATCGCTAGGGGTTGTACTATTTCCTGTAAAATCTATATAAAACTCCAACCAAATTTCTTTGCTTTACATATACACCGTTCTTATAAACACAAACGCAGCTCGGAGTAAATCCGTACGACATGACTGCATAGTGTACTGCTTCTGGGGCAAGAGCTAAACAATTACTTATGATCATTTGGGCTTTTTTTATGGTTTATAGCTGAAAAACGCTGTAGATGGCTGAAAAAACACTGTAAGCTGACAGAAACTTATTTAGCATAATTAAATTTAAAAAATATAAAAAATATGTTATCCCATTACGTATAATACAAACAAATACGGAAAAAAAGAACCGGCAAAAAAAGCTTAACAAAAAGCCAAAAATTCAGACAAAGACGAATTTTATGAATAATGAAAAATAAGCCGGAAGCTAAAAACTGAAGCCAAGACGATCCGTATTACTACAGGAGAAACCGTTCGGTGCAACATCAACACATCAAGGATCACAAAATGCAGTACATCCACGGGAAAATCACTGCCATTGCCTCAGGCTAATTCCAACCGCATAACATGTACGCTATTTACATCAGTTATACAGACCAAAAAAACAGCCAAGCACTCTACAAAAGTATTCAGAAAACATAAAACGGGGTCATACCCAACAGTAATACCAAGGATTTTTTTTTCTCTTTTTGACACTGGAGTGAAGAAACGGGAGCATTGGACCAAAATATTCCCTTACCCCAGGTAAACACACCACAGGATTTTCGAAGCAGCAGGAATGACTTGTTGTGTAAGGAAGTTAATGGCTACCAAGTAAAACCTTTAAGGAGCATGAAAGAAAATGGAGAAACTACACTACTACAAAACACAGATAAACTCATGAACAGATCACACATGGCAAAGAGAACCATAATACAACACCAGGACGATTGTCACAATGTCGAACACTTGTCACAATGAACATTTCATCGAAGGCAGTAAAACTAAAGAAAACGAACCCCACTAGTAAAACTGTCATATACAATCGTGCAAATAACTGTCAATGGCAACTCTAAACACAGATACACCCACAGATTATATGCATGTGGTAACTGTTTCAAACGTACCATGAACACAACAGTAGAATGCAATGTAGCATGTAGATTCAAAACTCTTGACTCTTAGTACAACTGAATCTAATTTTGCACAAATTCCCAACCCTCTTATCTAAAAAATTAATGTGTTTATAGGAAGAAATCATAGACCATATCATAAAAATAGCACAGAAACCCCTCAAAGGCTACAATGCCTTAAATGTGATCATTGGTAACCTATCACCAGATTGAAAATTACAAACAATATATAGCAATGGCTCATTTGGATAAGAGCAATTGGGTTCACACTACATCCTTATCAAAACAGGCCCTAAAGATCAATTTCAGGGACACGCATTTGAAATTATAATTAAACGATACATAGCTATATTGTGTTTGCATCAGCACACAGTATGTGCAACTGATGACAGCTTCAGACAATAATTTGTCTCATTATATAAGTTTCATACACTGCCTTCAACAAAAAAAAATTTCCCAAAAAGATGCACTTAGGACAGCAAAGATCATATGCCTATATATGTCCCAATTCCCAGTTGACGATAAGGAACATCATTTGCAACATTAACTGTCAACCAACCCCTAAAATTTAACACCCCAATGTACAAATACCCGCAAGCACTAGATACCAACGCACATCAGTCATATTAACGATATAACTGACGATAAGCAGAAAGACAGAGCACAACGAGCATTTCCTAGTCGATCAAAATTAGAATTATTTGCAACATTGAAATCCTCAAGCTAACCAGGCATACAAATAGGGAGTACCTCAAATGTACCAAGCTATTTACCAATCATAACGTAACAACATAGTCATATGAGAACAGACAGAGCAAAAACACTTAGAATGAAACTCTTGACGTAGCATACATATAAAGCAATCATATCATAATTGCTCTACATAGGTAACAGGCAAAACCATATTCCGGAGACTAGCCAATAGTCTTAAACATTTCCATCACATTCATATCACAATATTCAGAACTAAGCTTAAAAAGACTAAACTTGGCAGTAAAGCAGCAGCTAGATATAGAACCAGACGAGCAGCTCCATTGATAGGACGAAGCAGAGTACAGCACACCGCCCCCACGACCCGCCAGGCAGTCAACGGTAGGACTTCTGGAACCTCGCGCGGGCGCCGCGACCACCGAACTTCTTGGGCTCGCAGCGCCTGGGGTCGGCGACGAGGAGGGTGCGGTCGTAGCGGGCGAAGATGTCCTTGACCTCCTTCTTGGAGGCCTCGTCGACGTACTTCTGGTAGTAGGCGACGAGCGCCTTGGCGATGGCCTGGCGGATAGCGTAGATCTGGGAGGTCTTCCCGCCGCCGCGGACGCGGATGCGCATGTCGATGTCCTTGAAGCGGGAGCGGCCAGCGAGCATGATGGGCTCGAAGGCCTTGAGGCGGAGCATCTCCGGGCGGATCAGCTCGATGGGGGCGCCGTTCACCTTGATCAGCCCGCGCCCAGGCTTGCAGTAGGCGACGGCCACCGCCGTCTTCTTGCGGCCGAAGCACTGGACCGTGCCGGGCGGCGGGGCGGTGAGCACGGCAGCCATGGTTGCGGTGGTGCTTGGCGGCGGCTAGGGTTTTGGCGGTCTGGTCCGGGAGGAGAGGTGGCGGCGGAGATAGGGGATCGAAAGGAGAGCGCGTTTTTACCGCGAGGACGGAACGCAGTCCTGAGCATGACATGTGGGACACAGACGATTAAGTGGGGCCCATAAGACAGGCAGATCAATTTAAGGACGGGTTAAATGGGCCGACCCAGAAATGTTGGGCCCTTACTAACCCAAAACTATTGGGCCTTTATATGTGGACCCGTGAAGTCCAAAGGCCATGGTGGAAGGGCTCACCAACACTACTTCCGAGCGAGCCGTCCGGCGGCAGCCGGCGTCAGCTCTACCCATCCGTGTTGCCCCTGACGCCCTTCGCGGGAAGGTGGCACACTCTGTTGGGGAAACAGGCGCCGCCGGCATCCGCGACGGTGAGCAAAGGTGACACACTCTATGTTGAAGTAAACTCAAACAAATTGGACCGGCTCTACAAATTAAGCTAAACACCTCAATTCCGCTAGTAGTAGCTCTTTCCCCCTTTGGGTAGGTGAGCTCTAACCTTAAAAATATGCTGGACTTTCTTATAAGCTTCTTGAGAAAATCACAGGACCACGACGCCTCCACGCTGTTTAGAAATCAGCAACCTCCAAGAGTAACAAGCAAAGCATCTTGCTTAACTCTCCCCAAGTGCAACACATACACAAACCAATATACAATCTACCTCTAGAAGCAATACATTATACATGTAATTGAAATTTCTCTCCTTAATCATAAGGTGAAACACATGTACAATTGAGAGAAGAATCTCACACTAGTTTAAGAGAATGGAATGGGATGCAACAATCTTCCAACAACACTTCTCCCAACCGACCACAGGGGGTATTCATGACTCACACAAAACAACTAGCCGTTGGAACAAGATTTTAGCAAATTCAGCATAGACCAGTACTACAGCCAACTAATGGTTAGTCGTACCGTCCTCCTTTGCAATGGCTAGAAAAATAGCCATTACAACAGCTGTCGGTCTGATCACCTACACAGGGTCTGGTCAGACCGCCACACAAGGTGGCCATACCGCTCAACAAAATCAGAGAAAAATGGCTATGTGAAAAAAAGCAACTAGCGACCAAGCCCGATCAGACCGCACGACTAGTCAAACCGCTTACCAAGAGCCGGTCATACCACCCTGGAATTTTCAGCAAAGACAGAGTGCATGTACTTCAACAAATTTCTAAAACGCATTCACAAATTATATTACCATGCACACGAGGATAAAAACATGATTCACAAAAAAAGTTCAAACACATTCACATACTTTAGAATTATGACATAAGGTTTAGGGACATAGATTCAAACTGTTTGTAAAACACATTCGTAAATCTAATTCACATACTACAAGGATTATACATGATCTTCAATTATTTGAAAAACACATTTGCAAATACAAACAACATGTAACAAGGAGTAGGTACATGGACTTCAGCCATTTGCAAAACACATTTGTACACTCTAGTCATATAAAACAAGGATTAAATGCATGAGCCTCAACTAGTTGCAAAACATATTCATAAATATTAGCATCATGCCATAGAGAGCTAGAGCAAGTAGGATTGAGCTTTTAACACATGAAGAGACTCAAACTACTAGACAAGATTCCTCTTAATAGTACAGTAACATATACTAGCAATCTGATCTCTCAACTAAACATTGAGATCGATTAAAAGATTAGGAACACATTCTTAGTCTATGCTAGTTATACCTTTGCCTTGCGTATTCTCTTAAAACTTGTTGACGAACATCTTCACTTCAAATACGGGTTCTTTGTCATGATGTGCATCAACACATGATGCAAATCGCCACTTACCTTTTATCAACATATGATGGTTTTCACTTGACTTGATAAACAACTCATAATTATTTTCTCTTTCGGATTTTGACTTGATACTCATCAACTAATGATGATCATTTCTTCTTCCTATATCTTGATTTGATGACGATCAACTCATGACATCTTCCCAAGATATCCTTATCATGGGATCTAACATATTTCACAAACTTAATGAAAACTTCACAAACATGGGACTTAACATATTTCCCAAATTTATATATGTTAGACCATGTGGTCAGGTCTAGGTTATTTTAGATGATGAATAATTGACAACGTTGGTTATGGTATTACTTATGGTGTATTGCTTCTTTATATGCTTGTGATAGCATGGTGATATGATAATGTTGCGTGATACACTCGTGTGAGGTATTGTGCGGATTGACTCGAGTCAAGTCGTGGACTTGTGTTCGTACGCGGTTGCGTGTTTATTCATGTGTAGGTGTTGCTTGAGGCAGAACATGGTCGATGACGGGGCTGAAACTAGGTTCGGGTGGAACTGAGGTTTCGGGACTAAGTTCAGGGAGGAACTGAGGTCCTATCGGTCAAGGATGTCATGCAGGATGTTCAGGGTAGAGAACAATGCGCATGGAGATGATGCGTAGAGAAGATACAGGAGGTGCGGTTCTGGAGGCTTCGACACGTGGAAGGCTGAAAAAATCAGAAGCGTAAAAAGAATTAAAAAACCCATGTTACAAAGGGTTTTAGTTCCCTTGAAAAGTGGTGGGCCAAAAAGTCTGGTTTAGGCAAAAAGGTCTAGGATGAGTTGTATTAGGGTTTGAGTTCGTTTGTGAGTTTATTTCGAATTGGTGGACGTGCTATAAATAGGAGAGCGGTGGCCATAACTTTGTACGTGACTCTTTTTGGGGCTGTCGTATACAGAAAAAAAGGAGTAGTTGATGGCGGCTTGTGGAAAAATCGGTTTGGCTTTTTTGCTTCTTTGATGCGTGCATGCAGCTAGATACATATGCATGGTTGTTGCATGCATGTGTGTTTAGACGTGATTAATTTGGAGGCTTGCATCACTGGTTTTGAGGTGTTCACGTAATGAGAGGAAGTGCTAATTAGGCCAGTCTCAGTGGAAGTTTCATCTACATTTAATAGGCTGCCACATAGGTATTTTTGATGATATGGCAACATTTTTAAGAAGAGAGAGAAGAAGTGAGTTTCATCTAGATGAAACTCTCTTGGCACGATTACCAACTCTATATGAGTCATGAAATTACATGTCTATGAAACAATAGAATGAAACTATGCATTGAGGATGGATGTTTCATCCATGTTTCATTTCATTTTACATGATGTGGCAGTCTTGGAAACAACACCATGAAACTCTCCACTGAGAATGGCCTTAGTTTTGGTGAGAAGTATTGGCGCTTGAAGGCTGCATGCGTGTATTGATTGGGGAGTTCTGATCTCAGCCTTTTGGTTTGCGCGATGTCGTTTCGGTTTGGCTGGTTGGCTGGACGAACACGTTGGATCGACTAGAAGAAAAATAAGCGCAGCGGCCGGATGGAGATTAGCGATCGCGTTTTCCTCTCGTGCGACGTCGTCTTGATTCTCGGCCGGTTCCTTTTTAGTGTGTGGTAATTCCGTTCATCTTCCTTTGCTTATTATTATTTGTATACGCAGTTTTTTGGTTTTGAATTAAATTCTTGTTTGCGAATTTAGGGTTGATTTAATCCATCTAATATAGTTAGGGCATCAAGTTTGTGATCTGGAAAGTTTGGTTGATTAATTCCTTACAGATTTTGCTTAGTTGCATAATTAGAGCTTAATTTATTCTTGTCACTATCTGCATGAGCGATCTTGTTTATTTTATATCTCAAGTTCTAGACCTTCGATTGACGTAATTCCAGTTGGGTTAGTTCAATAATTTTATCTAGTTTATTCTGACAAAGTTTGAGGTTAATCGGAGTTACGGTTTTTTATCGAGATCAGTTTTAGTAAGGATATAGTGTTCTGTCTAGAACTTTAATCAAGGCTTAAATAGATTTTGTATTAAAGACGAGAGTATTAAAATTTATTTTTAGCTTCCGCAATTATTCACCCCCCTCTGATTGCCTATCTTAGTATGAATCGATCCTACAATATACTCTAAAATAGTGGAAAACAATTTCTAGTAATTAAATAAAGCCTAAAGGACTTTTGAGCCAACTTTCATGGCCTATCTACCGATCGACTAGGGTTTCCAAACCATTGTCGGTCCGACCCACACACGCGCAAAAGCCGCAGAAGCGAGCGACAGTGATGATGGTGCTAGCCCACGCGTTAGTGACCCAAAGTCAGTGACTTTGAAGGCAGAGGATCTCAATCCCTCCTTGCGATGGCTCAGCGAGAGGCGGCACCCCATGATGTCCCGCGCACATTCTCGATCCTGTACCAATACAACAATGGCACGCACCCAGTGCCCCACGTCGTCTTAGCCGGTGAGGAGGGTAGCAGCGGCGGCATCGCTCCGTCCTTAGCCATGGACAGAGCTGATGCCCTAGCCTCACCCGTTCGGTGTCGCGAAGGTGGCTGTGGCAGCGCTATGGTGACCTTGGCCCAGTGTTCTCGTGGAGGCGATGATATGGAATTGAGGTGATGACGATGACGTTGACGACCATGGCGCAAAGGCACCGTGGTTGTCTCCTTCAATTCCGACGACCCGATGCATAGGTGTCGATGATGGCAGAGAAGGGCAGCGACAACTAGTGCAGCATGGAGGTGTCGATGCTGTCGGTGACGATGATGTGGAGGCGTCTGCGGCGCTCCTTGTAGAGGCAAGGCCTTGTGCTCGGTGGGCTTCGGCGACGGTGAACCCTATCTCGATGATGGAAAGTGCGGGGACGATGACCAGCGATGGGGGCATGCCCTTGACGGCGGGTTGGGGCAGCGGCAGCATGCACATGGAGGTGCATGGTCGTAGGTCCAGATAGTATCCGGCAAAAGCCAACCCCATCGAAGCAGCTGTCGACTAAAATGGTACTTTTTGCATCTTTCTTCTTTCACTTTATTTCAGTACATGAAACATGAAATACTGTTGACTTACATCTATAAAGCTAAAGCATTCTCTTTTAACAGTGTGCACGCCGTGCTTAATTTGCCGTTTCAATCCAAAATACTGACTATTAACACATCATAACAATCGCCCAACATGGCTGTGTCATGAGATTGATCTAGATAAAAATATTACTAGCCCTAGCCATGCAATTTTCCAAGATAAAACAAAACTGTGTGCATGCCAAATAAGAGGCAAGTGTGCGCAATCCACATACCCAGAGGTGCATGTGACCACACACATGTGCAAGCACATGGGAGTGAATGTACAAAAAAAAAAGCATAAACAGAGTTGCAGGTAAGGCTAGCACAGTGCAAGTTTTGGTGAATGGAGTACCTTATTGTTTTTGGCATCAGCAATGGAATCCTCAAGTGACTCAATACTAACAGAATGGCTTGGATGAGTTGAAGCCATGGAAGCAAAGTGGTTCAAATCAAGATCAGGAAGCAAGTCAGTTTTAGAAGACAAGAGTGTGTCATCATTTTCAACTATATTCCCTGACTGCTGCTTGTTACAATCAATGCCATCACTCTTGGTATCCTTCTGTTCTAAGACTCCAGCAGGCACAACAGAGGATTCAATGATGTCTCGAATGGAAAAATCTAGCACAGGTGCAAAAGCACCTTTTTCAATACTGCAAATTCCAGTTGAGACTTCGTTGTTGGAAACACCAGCAAATATCTTTGCCCAAAAGGGATCATTGACATCATTCATGTCTGCATAATCACACGGAAGCTTCAATGAATTATTATCCTGGGCAATGCAATCCCAAACTGGGATTGTGTTGTTGGAATGTCACTATGGGACTTGTGCAACATTAAGATTTATGCTGCCATTCCCATTTTCTCCAATGAATGATTCGGCAAAATACTCACCTGGTAAATATCCAACTTCATTTTCTGAATGAACCAACTTTCTCTCAGAACAGGGATTTAGATAGCTATCAATAAGGTCGGAAGTCAAAGCACATTGATTATCATTAAGTTCAGGGACAGGATGGGCAGGGCAACTTAGTTGTTCGCTCGTCCCTTGGTATAATGAAGGCCTTCCCACATCTGGTTCACCCACAACATTTTCTTGTGTGTCAGTTATGATTTCTGTAGAAGATGTGCATTGCGCAGAATCAACACTTCCATTAACTTCATCAATATGGATATCATGCCCTGATGTGACAATCCACTCATTAGCATAAGTTAAAAAAAATGGAAAGGTAATAACTGACAGTATTATGATAGATAATATGCTTGTAATTCAACAAAGAAAAGGCCGATGTCCAGATTAGCTCTAAATTAAAACAAGCTTGAGCTCAATGAGTCAGACAAAAAATTAAGGCAAGTATAAGAAAGTCCAGGCTCACACAGCCTTGACTCATCACTAAACATTAAACCACCGAACAACTTAAATTTCAAACAGTCACTGGTAAGTTATACAAGTGACAAAACTACATGAGTTTGCTTTGGCCTCTCAGCCTTATCATAAACCCAGAAGATTTAAAGCACCAACCATACCTACACAGGACTATCAATTATGCATGCTAACGTCTTCACTTAGATCTATTTTATAGCAAGGATATAAGATATGTCAACAGGCGCACCAAAAGGAAACGCCTTTGACACTAGGCACAAATTGGCCCATAATCTCAAATCTCGTACTTACCAGAAGATGACGAACTTCCTGTTTCACGCATGATAACATGAATAGCAGAGGAAGTTCCAATAGAATCGGTGATAGATGCCACAGCTTCATGACGAGTGCGAGAAGCTCCGACTGAACCTGTCATAGTCGGCATGACATCGTCAAGGACAGCCACCACCGCGGAATCAACATCATTCTGGTGCTCGATGGCAACGGCCTTCAGTATACGAGTATCAACCTGCAGATAAGAGGCACAAAATAAAGTTACCACTCCCACGGCAGCGGCCGTGGACTACACTACACCACCAAGAACCAAACCCTCGCCGCATCGTAACTTTGTCAAACTTGATAATAACTAGCTGCATAAGCGCGGCGCACGCCGTGCTAGCTACCGTGTGGACCGAAGTAAAAGAGACGATAATTCGCAGGGAGTTTCATAAAAAAAAATCAAGAACAAATGCGTAATTTCGAAAAAATCAAAGGGTTTTTTAAAAGTGTATTTCTCTTTGCTAAATTAACAGCACACGTATCTCAAGAGAGATAATACGGGACACAATTAAGAGAAAGTTTTCCGTGGATTTGGCAAAATTTCCTGAATTGAGCAGATTTTTTGCTATTACTACGTACTGTACTATCTAACGTGAATAATACAATTCCTCTATAGAAGATTTTCTCGTATCGGTATTCGGGGAAACGGAGGTGGTCGAGTCGCCTGAATGCGGGAGACAGAGCATTCACATTCCTTAGGTACGAAGGAAGGAAAGACGGGGCTAGTTTTGCTTACTGCTTATTTTAACTTAAGGGCTTAGAATTATAGTTTTTTATTGTAATAGCTGAAAATATATTATAATTGTAGATATCTTTTCAAAGTAATTAAAATTTACAAAAGCTAAAAAATAAAAAGTTATATCATCACGGATAATGCCAAAAAAGATAAAAAGACAAAATTAAAAAGCTAAAAGCTAAAAACATAAACTGAAATGAGCAGAGCCACGATTGCAGATAGGCTGTTGCTGTAGACCATTGGTTCGCCTAATAATTCTATTGTAACTTAGCAATTCTCATACCCGTACCATATGTTTTCGGTGTACGTGATAGAAAATTGGTGTACTATTTTAGAAGTAAAAAAACACAGAATTATCCATTTTGCCGATGTCGACATAGGCACAATCGAATCATGTGACACATGCCAAATGCCATAGAGTTTTTGTTGAAATGAGTATTTGACGTGCGATTAGCAAAAATGGTACTCATTGCGCAGAATTTATAAAAAAAATAGTGACTCCACCGTACGATCACCGCGCAAGAGTGATCGACAGGCGACATATACGCAATGCCACACAGTGGTCGTATAGATTAGCCAAAACCGCACAATGGCTCTGTAGCAGCACTGCAGCAATTTTCAGGAAAATCTATTTAAGTATACATTTTGTAAGAGTTTTTAAATATAGCAAATGAGTTCTAAAATTTATGTTTTTTTGTGAAGCCTCCCCGACATAGTGTATTTTCTTATGTAATTTTTTTAAAATAATTTTATCTATTATGATTTTTTTCTCAACAATAATTTAAGTATACTGCTTATAAAATTTTGAAAAAAATTACATAATCAAGTACACAATGTAAGGAGCCTTAAAAACCATAATTTTTGGACCTCATTTTTTATATTAAAAATTTCTATAAATAGTATATTTAAATGAACTTTCGAGAAAAATTCAGAAATGATAAAATTATGAAAAAATTACACGAACAAGTACACTATGTCGGAAAGCTCTACAAAAAATTCATAATTTTTAAAGTGCATTTGCTATATTTAAAAGTTTTTAAAAAAGTATACTTAAATAGATTTTTCTAAAAAAAATTCTGAAAATTGCTACAGTACCACCGCATGCCACCGTGTGGTACAACAATGCCCACCGCATGGTGACTGTGCGGTTTTGACTAATCCGCACGGCCACAATGCGGCATCACGTACATGTCACCTATCGGTTACTCCCACGTGGTAATCGTGTGATGGAGATGTTATTTTTGCAAATTTCACATGACAAATGCTATTTTTGTTAATCGCATGTCAAATTCTACCATTTCGGCAGAAGATTCAATGCAATAGACATGGGTATATCACAGCTTCCAAAGATGGCACAACTCACAACAAAGCTTCCGAAGACATCACAGCAAAGACATTCCATTAGATTTATGACCATGAACTGACAACAAAGATGTTGCTAAACCATGAAAGAGGTTCCGATGCAAGTTACAAAAGTACAGACAAAACCGCCAGGCTACAACATCTGGCTGCTCGACTCGGTTCAAAACAATGGAGCCACAGTGCGTTCATTTTAAGTGAAAACTAACCTGGCTGGTGAACATTCAGAACCTAATTGGAGAAAAAGATAGGAGCTAGTTAACCTAAAATTGACTAATCGTCCTGCTCAACCTTCAGGTCCTGCAACTTCGAGTCCAGCCCACCATCATCCCCGTCCTCGTTCCCATCCTCTTCCTCATCATCGTCTTCAGCTTCCCCCTCAGGATCGTTCTCATCTAGTGGGCCGAGCACATCCAGCGAATTCTTACCACCCTTCAGAATCTCCTTCACCTCATCAATCCCTTCGTCAGAGATGAAATTCCCATTGATGTTCAGTTGCACAAAACCTAGCTTGTTTGTGATTGCCTGCGCAAAGCACCGGGCTCCAACCCTCTGCAACATGTTGGTGCTCACATCAAGCTCCCTCAGATCTGAGTGTCCATCTTCCAATGCTTTTGCAACCACCACAGCACCATCATCCTTCAGTTCATTCTCAGCCAATGTCAGCTTCTTGAGCGATTGTATTGCTGTTAGGCATTCTGCTAAAGTTTGGGCTACTTTAGCAGTTATTTCATTTCCAGCAATTTCAAGGACCTCCAACTGAGGTGCTGACTGTTTCAGGGCATTGGCAATTGCTATTGTACCCCTATTCTCGAGATTGAGGTCACTGAGATAGAGCTCAACAAGATCAGGAAGCTTTGGTAGGGTTTTGCTGAGAGCTATCCCTGCCTCAACACCAAACAAGTTGTCCCTGAGATCAAGCTTCTTCAGACGGGTACATGTTCCTAATGCCTCAGCCAACGCCACTCCACCATCGGATCCTATCCTTGTTGCTGAACACCTAAAACTCTCTAGATATGGAGAACGCTTAACCATCTCAGCAATTGACATAGCACCTTCATCTCCAGTCATATTGTTGTGGAAGTGGAGAACCTTGAGTTTCTCAGTTGAAGGAATAAGCTCAGATAGAGCTTTTGCAGCTTCCTCTGATATACCATCGTTCATCACATAGAGTTCTTCCAGGTTGTCCTGTGATTTCAGAAGCTCTTCAAATGCCCTGACACCCTTCTCACCTAAAGCATTATCAGAGATGTTCAGGTATCTCAGTACAGACCCCTCTAAGGCTTTGGAGAATATGCGCATCACATCAAGGGCTTCATCCTCAGGCCTTCCTGCAACAAAATCTGAGATATCTACCTCTGTGAGCTGCTTTTTGATTGATTCAAGAATTGTCCCAGCAACATTGGCAGCACCAATACCAAAGCTCCTGTTGCTGAAGCAAATCCTTTTATACGAGTTTCCTGGTTTGGCAAGCGGACTCAGAAGTTCCTTTGCTTCATCCGCCTCAATAAAAGCACGCTTGCCACCAGATATATCAAACACAGTATCAGCAGGCTCAAGAGGTGTATCAACAACAGGTGCTTCTGGTTCTGCAGATGTCCTTGGGCCTCTTTTCATGACTTCCAGCATCAGCTTGCTAGTTTCCTTTGCATATAGCTGGACAGCAGAACTCCCATCACCATCAGGCTCCTGCTTGAAATGCTCATCTGCAGAAGCAAAGCACATCTCCTCAATCCGCTTAGCATTCTCATGAGCCTCTTCTTTGTCCAAAAGGCCATACTTGCGAGAAAAGATTGACTCAGTGGACAGGTTCTTGGTCATCCTCTCTACAAGCATCAGACGAGTGCTTTCACTCGGTGGCCATAGCTTGATGGAAAATGTCCGGGGTTGGAAATCGTGTGCTGTTGAATCCATGTGAAAATATGGCACTTCAACAACCTAATTGCATATCACCAAGTATTAGCATGATTGTAGTTACAAAAGATGAGGCAATAACTAATAATAATAATTCAATAACATAACTAGTGGAGCAATTGAAATGCCTGTCCCGGAGGTACCAAACATTAGTCCAAGAGGAATACAACTAAACACCAGTTAGCAGAAAAAAATATTTCAGTCTGCACTTTAATAACAACATCAATTCATAAAGACAAAGGCATTTTGCTCAAAGTGGATTGTTACAATCCAAATATATCCTTCAGGAGATCAACAATTCATAGAATAATGAGAGTTTAACACAACAAAAAAAAGGGATGTGTCATGTTGCTAATTGCTATTTATCATCGAGGGCCTATATCATACGGCTTACTGGCTTGCACTGGTATACAACCAGCAGTGTAATTGGGCATATATTGTTTCGGACCACATGAAGCTACTATTAGATAAACCACAAGATCTATTGGGTCAAACAAGCCTACAGCTATGCAAATTTATATGGGTTGTCAGTTCCCAAAGTCATGCATTCACTTTAGCTTCTTTACCCCTGTTCGAAAGTGTTGTGACTTTTGGTTGTAGCTTTTGGTTGATTACAAAAGAGATTAAAGGAGTAAAGAACAACTGCGCCATTTCGTTCAAAGTGGCTTCTGCAGTAACTCCTACAAATGGTTTATAGAAACCACCTTGAGAAGCAACTCCGTCCAATTTCCGGCTTCTAAAGCCAAAAGCCAGAAGGTGCTTGATTTATATAAGGATGGACTAAGACTTAAGATTATTAGTGCAGCTCAAACATAACTCAGATCTTTCATTGTATATCTTGAACCTTTGTTCAACAAGAGTCTGAAGTTTAAGCTAAGGGTGTAACTCCCACAAACCACCATGAATCCGTTCTGAAGCTCAAACATAACTCAGATCTTTGGTCCTATATCGTGAACCTTATTTCAGCAAGAATATGAAGTTTAAGCTAATGGTGTAACTCTCACAAACCACCATGAATCAGTTCTGGAATAACTAATCTCAGTCTGCAGGAGATGACACATTACAAGCTTACGAGATTGAAATAAAAGTTTAAGCTAATGGTGTAACTTTCACAAACCACCATGAATCAGTTCTGAAGCTCAAACATAACTCAGATCTTTGGTCGTATATTTTGAATCTTATTTCAGCAAGAATCTGAAGTTTAAGCTAAGGGTCTAACTCCCACCCACCACCATGAATCAGTGCTGAAATAACTAATCTCTGTTTGCAGGACATGACACGTTACAAGCTTACGAGATTGAAATAAAAAGCACAGGGAGCTCACCAAAAAACGAATGTGTAATATCACTACAACTGAAGAGATCAGGAAAACCTTCCGTACGACTATAGTAACGAGATGAGCAAATTAGGCATTATAACATGCATTTGAATAGCAATACGTAAAATGGCAGCGGAGGCTTAGCAATATTATAATAGTTGCTTCAGAAAGAACACCAAAACTCCCAAGTTTACGGACGGAATCGACAAAATTCAATACAACAGGAGGATCAAGGGAGACATATTCTTGTAACATTTAAGTGGATGAATCGCAAAACAAAAGGCATGTTCAGAACTTTGTTGAAACAAGTCAGCCTTACATATTATGTCAAGGAAAATTGTCTAGAACCATTGCTAATTTGTACAAATAATGTCTAGATCTAGAGTACTTGGCATTCGTCTATAAATGTCTGGATCTGCAGTTCTGAACTTTGGAGAGGAGGATGACTGGATGAGGAGTTGACCTACCGGTGCGGAAGAGGAGGAGGCCGGCGTCGGCTGTCGAGGAGGAGAGGACGGAGGCAGGGGGCGTCGGTGCTTTGGAGGTAGAGGACGGCGTCGGCTGAGATTGAAGACGGAGGCCGGGGCGACGGAATGGCGCGGCGAGCAGCGCTGGTCGAAGAGGGAGGGTGCGGACCGTGCGGGATGGGGAATTGGGGGTGGACCGGCGGCTGTCGGGGGAACTGGAGGAAAAGAAACGGCGGCCGGCGGGGCGCGGGGTTTCTAGGGTTTCAGGGCGCGGTTGCGGCGTCGCTCGCTCCCTGGCCGTCCGATTGGGGAGTTTGCGGTGACGGAGGAGTGGGCATGTCCTCGTGGGCTCGTGACCGCCCGATTTTAAAGGCTTTTCGCGTGAATTGACGTGACCGCCCACGTCGAGACGGTGATTCGGGCTTCAAAATTCAAATTCCGCCCGCGTGGGCGTGGCCACCTATGCGGCTATGCCTCACAACAACGGCTTGCTCTTGCCTCCAAAGACTTACCCAGTCTATCTACCCTACTCTATAATACACCAAAATTTTCTTTACTAAATCCACCCCCTCAACCACCCCCACAGTCATGCCTAATCTAAGTCCACCCAGATTTGTGTACCAAGTAATCCAACTTCATACAAATGAATGGTCTGGATCTCTCCTCAAACCTTCTTCTCTTACTCATTGAAAATCCTAAGGCCAAAATCATTCGGATCATGCACATCGTTGAACCTCCCCTCTCTCAGATATCCCCCACCTCGCGAGACGCTGCTTCCCCCCTCCCCGGCGCCGCGTCCCATCTCCCACTCCTCCCGCTCCGCCCTCGCTCCTCCTCCACCGCCGCCTCCCCCGCTCCTCCTCCTCCGCCTCCTCCCGCCGCCGCCTCCTCCCCCCACCCCCTGCGCCACCCGCCTCCTCCTCCTCCCCACCCCACCCCGCGCTGCCGTCTTCTCCTCCCCACACCACCCCGCGCCGCCGCCTCCTCCTCCCCCCACCCCTCCGCTCCGCCGCCGCCTCCTCCTCCCCCCACCCCTCCGCTCCGCCGCCGCCGCCTCCTCTTCCTCCTCCCCACCCCACCCCACGCCGCCGGCCTTCTCCTCCACCCCGCTCGCTCAGATCTAATCCGCTCGCCCGCCGCCCTGCGCCCCGCTCGCCTCAGCCCTCAGCGCCTCCGCGGCTCCGCCTCGCCCAGATCCGCCGTCGCACCCGCCGCCGGCCGCCTCCTCCGCCCCCCCCCCACCCGGCCGCCGGCTTTCTCCTCCGCCCCGCTCGCCCAGATCTAATCCGCTCGCCCGCGCCCACGCACATTCTCCACCGCCTCCTCCTGCGCCATCGCCCCGTGGCCCACCCGCACGGCGCGGCACGTCCCGGCCTCCACCCGCAGCTCCACGCAGCGCGCCGCCTCCCTCGCACGTCTCCCTCCACGTCCGCCGGTCAAACCGCGCGGCGTTCAACCTCTACACCTCCACCCTCGCCTACCAGATCCACGACATCGAGGCCAAGTACTACGCCGACGGTGAGGACGCCTTCGACATGCGCAAGCCGCTGCGGCAACCGCAGGCCAAGATGATCTCGCGAGATGTGGCGTCCGGCGGTGGCCCGGCGGTCGGCGCAGATCCGGCGGCTCCTGTCGTCCGCCGCCCCCTCGACCGTCGCTGGCACCGCCGTGCGTAGCCCCTGCATCGTGCACAAGCGCGGCACCGACATCCTCCACGACCCCTGGTTCAATAAGGTACCCAACCGCCCCCTCCCCGATCTCGCGATTCGCTCGCTCGCGCGCGCAGGTCCGGATGCGATTTCAGCTTCGATTTCGTTGGCGCAGGACACCGCGTTCCCCCTGACGGAGCGAGACCGCCTCGGCCTCCGCGGCCTGCTCCCACCGCGCGTCATGTCCTTCGAGCAGCAGTACGAGCGCTTCAGTGAGTCGTCCTTCCTCAGATTTTGCCACCCAATCTGCGATTAATTGCTAATGTGATGTGCGTGCGCTTGCTATGTTGCAGTAAACTCGTACCGGTCGCTGGAGCACAACACGCGGGGCGAGCCGGACTCCATCGTCGCGCTGGCCAAGTGGAGGATCCTGAACAGGCTGCATGACCGGAATGAGACATTGTACTACAGGGTGAGCTTCCACTGTCACAATACTATGGTGTTTGATTGGCCTGAGTTCTGAGTGACTGACTGTCTGATGTGTTTATGTGGTGGTGTGGTCTGTTTTGTTCAGGTGCTAATTGACAATATCAAGGATTTCGCCCTGATAATATACACTCCGACTGTCGACTTGGTCTGTGAAAACTACAGCGGGCTGTTCAGACGCCCCCGTGGGATGTACTTCAGTGCAAAGGATAAGGGGGAGATAATGTCGATGATTTACAACTGGCCAGCAGAGAAGGTACCTTGACTGTTTCAAAAGAATTGGTTTTTTCACCAATGTCATTAGTGCAGCAAAGAGCGCTGAGATTTATTCCAGATAGCAATCTGATCAATGAGATATGAAATCCAATGAATGCAACATCTGCTTACCCGTCTAGAAAAGCCAGTTCTGTAGTGATATATTTATGTGCATGGAATTACTCCACAACGCTAATAATATTCCAGAGCTATACTGCATGCTGGGTGTGTTTTCATATCCTCTTCAGTCAATGCTAAGAGGCAATTGCGTACTAATTTATGTTTAAATCTATTGTCAGTTTCCATATGTATTCTGTAACATATTGTATGCTTCATAATTGATTGTAGATACTGTATAAATCTGTCTCAGAAACCGTAGTATGCAGTAGAATTGCTTCCAGTTCTGCTTGTATTGAATTTCTTCATCTGATTGATTGTTGCTTATTTCAGGTTGACATGATAGTTGTTGAGAATGATTTTTACACGTTGTCATTCCTCCAAAAGATACTTTTTGTTGGTCAAGGTTCATTGCACTAGCTAAATAAATATATTTGTATTGAGAATATATCATTAATTTGGTAAGGCAGAAATTGTGCTATAAGTCCTATGCCAGATCTATTGTCTTTAACAAATGATATGCCAGATCTATGCCAGGTCTATAGTCACTGTTTTCCTTGCTTCAGGATCTGTTGCTGAACAAACTTCTCGGAGAGGATTTTCTAACTCAAGAAGAAAGGTAAACCAATAATTCTAGCCTTCTACTAGATGTGCAATCTATATTCATGTTATAATTCCTATCAGGAAATATTATGCTCTAGCCTCCGTATACATGGCTGAACTTCAATTGGGTGTTAGCACTTTATTGTTCAGGACTTGTAAATTCATCTGCCTAGGACTAAGGGTTGCCTTTATACGGCACCCCATGTGTTTCTTTTTTCTGAATATTGTATAGCTTGTGAACAAATATTGTATTGTTTGATACTCTCTCATCAGTCCAATGCCTGGGACCTATGTGAAACATGTCCTCCACAAGTACTGTGAGTTAGGTAATCAAGTTCTGTAGGGACATACTTCGTTGGGGAAGGAACATTGTTAGCAGCAAAACTCGTACCAGAAAACGTGCAGGGATTGCAGTCTACAATCGAGCATCTTCACTTGAAACACTGGCGTGTTCTACTCTAAAACAATTAACATTTGTGTGCACCTAATATTTTAGATTTTTTTCTATCCTAAGCTGCAACTTGTGTTGTACTCCTCAATAGTAACGACTAATCCTCATATTGTCTTTGTTGAGAAGACTAATCCTCACATTGTTGGTGATCTTTCCATTATTAGATTGGATATCTTTACCTCACAAATTTCAAGCGTTTGGAGCAACTGATGTTAGGATTGATGCCGTGACGGCTTAGTGCAAAGTGAGCAAGTGACGAAGTCTCTATGAGCAGATAAACTGAGTCGATGTTTTTTTGGAGGGGAAAATTTGATCCAATTTGAGAATAACTTCTTTGTGAATTCTAGGTGTACAAAATTCATGGCTTCAAACACTGGCAAGAAGCTTATTCAGATCGATGTGAGCTCGGATACAGTGTGCCCTTGGTGCTTTGTTGGCATTGAGTTGAGGTTTCATTCTTGTTATTTCAGATTAGAAGAGGAGCATGCAGGCAATCAGTAGAGGAGAAGGAGGGGGGAAGAAGAGAAAGCCACAGCCAATGCCAGATAGGAAGTCTGTTCGTGCTGCTGCAGAGGAGTTCCTTGCAAAGGCTGCCCAGGAGCTTAGTGGGTATAACGACAGCAGGGTGAAGGGCCCTATTAGACTTATTCCTGATGAAGATGAGGACTAGATTAATATATTGGTTTTATGCAGCTCTCAGGTATTTACTGCTGCTGCTGTGCATTCCTAATCTCAATGGCATTTCAAACAAGGTCTGACATGGGTGTATGTATGGCTCCATAATGACACTATGTTATGTAAATCACAATACTATTATTAGGTGCCCTTTTTCAGGGTATAGCCATCAGTACACTTAGTGTATAGCAGCCTGAATATTACAAAATTCCCACGCCCTAAAACAAACCTTTTCATGTCTTATGGTTTAATAATTCATTCTTATACTCTACATTTGACACCGATGAAAATGTCATTTAGGTAGTTATTATTTATTTAATGGATAAGTGCATTTGGTCCCTCAGCTTTGGGTTGGGTTTAAGCTTTAAGCGATACGACCACATCCGAGAGAAGTCGAAGGAAATCTGAAGGCGCACGACTGCGACAAAGTTTGAATGTGGTCGTAAGGAGGCTACGACTGCGACAAAGTTTGAACGTGGTCGTAGCGTTAGCACAAGTACACTACTAGTGCTGTTAAAAGTGGACTGGGTCTAATCATGTCAGCCCGTGGCCCGATACTGTTGATCCGATCTAAGCACAATATAGCTCGTTAAAAAATGGACCGTGCCTGGTCCGATGGCTTGTTAAGAAAACAGGTCGTGCCGGCATGACATGGCTAAATATAGCCTTTTTTGACTGTTGGGGTTAAAAAATTCGAAAAATAGTAATACATTCAAAAAATCTAAATTTTTTTATAAATTCAAACCTCACTCTCATCTCTCTGTTTATGTGTGAAAAATCTGGTAGTGTTTGCGCAAATTTGGCAAAATTAGTGAGAAATTCGTACAAAATTCAGAAAATTCAAAAATCTTTAAAAAATTTCTGAGAGCTGCAAAAAAAGGTAATAGTGTTGTCTTATTTTAATTTTTTTGCTATTATTTGTTGATTCAATAGTAAGTTAATTGTTCTTTACTATTTCAATTTGCAATTGATTCAATTGAGAACTACGATTTTCAACTCTTCAAATTCGGCCTATCGGCGGAGGATATGCAATCCTTTCAAGAAGGATATCCATCCATGTATGGTCCATATCCACAACAAATTGGAGAGCCAGAAGAAGCGACAGCCTTGGTGACGTAAGGTTCAATTGATCCATCTTCTGTTGGCTCAACAAGTGCATCCACGACCCATAACATGGGTGCAAAAAGAACAAGAGTTAGTACATTAGGAGTTTGGAGCGATTTCGACAAGAAGTTCAAGACCAACGATGATGGGAATTCGGTGAGGTATGTTGTTTGTAAAATTTATGGTAATGAATTGTCTGCAAAATCTTCAGGTGGGACGATCACCTGCAATGACATGTTGCAAGCTGCAAAAGAAGGCAAGAAATACAAATGCACCAAACGCAGCTGCAATATAACCCCAACGGCTCAGTACGTACTTGGGAGTACAACCCGGAGGTAGTCCGGAAATATCTTTGTAGATTAATTGCTTCTCAAGATTTACCTTTAAATTTTGATGAGTCTAATGCTTTCAAAAATATATTAGAACTGCTCATAACCATCGATTTAGTGTTGTATCTAGGCAAACCACAATGTATAGTGTAGCTTGTCCGTATCCCAACGCACAGGTCTCGTGTCCCATTAAAAAAGTATAACTGTAGTACATGCGATGGTATGAACAGGAGGAAAATTGTAACGTCAAATCTATATGCATTGTGCAGTACTAAAACAATGCATGGTGCACTGTTCGTTTTGCACTCCTCCGAGTATAACTTGTCTCTGTTTTCTGTTTTCCTCACCAGATGCCATTTCCCTTCCATCTTGCTGCGAGAAATATTGGTGTTATCTTTTTCTTCTTTCTTACTGGAGGAAGTACAGTTTATATATGAAACATCCATTAGAGGCGGGGACCGCATAATAACAGTGTACAACCTACCTTAATCAAGTTTAAGATGATGATAGGATTTCCATATATCCTCCTAAGATTTTCAAAATGAAGTATGGTAGCTTCATAATTCTTGTCCTTCTCATGTACTGAAAGAAGGAACAAATTAAAATAATTGAACAATACTTCATGCATCAAAGAAGGATTCCGATGCTTACATATGATATCAGCCTTATGTAATGCTTCGACGTCTCCTAGGACCAGAATAGTGGAATTGAACGCCTGTTCTGCACAACAGAGCTTATTTGCCTAGGTCCAACCGTCCAAGCATGTCTTCAAAAACAGTTTGCTCAGTCTCAACATCATTTGCTACTCTGCCCTCCTCATTCACACCTCTCTTTAAATACCTGTTCAATCAAAATGACATGATCAGGAAGCAAAGATGCAATGATCCATACATCCTTTTAAATTACATCAATCCAAACCAGACAAAAAAAACTAACATGGAAAAGTATATCTCTATTCCTTAAAAGAATGAGTTCAAGGTGATGGTGCATCCTACACTTCTTCCCTTTCCTCATGCTGACGTGTGGACCTCACCCCGCCTTAGAAACCGTGCGCTGCACCCAAACCCCCTGGAATCCCGCGCCTCCCCCACATTCTCCCACTTCTCCCCCGTCTCCCCCCGGTTCTCCGCGTTCTCCAACGGGTCCTCCGCGCCGCCTCCTCCCATCCCTCCTCCGCCCTCGCCTCCTCCCCTCACTCCTCCGCCGCTCCGCCCTCGCCTACTCCTCCCCACCCCGCGCCACCGCCGCCTCCTCCTCCCCCCACTTCTTCGCTCTGCGTCTCCCGGCCTCCTCCTCCCCCCGCGCCGCCGCCACCGCCTCCTCCGCGCCGCCGCCGCCTCCTCCTCCTCCCCACCCCACGCCGCCGCCTCCTCCCCTCCCTCCCACCCCGCGCCACTGCCTCCTCCTCCCCCACCCCTCCGCACCGCTGCATCCAACAGCCCGCCGCCCGCCCCGCCCGCTCCTCCTACGTCCCTCCCCATCTCCGCAACCGCTCCTCCTACGCCGCCGCCACCGCGCCTCCCCCGTCCTCCGCCCCGCCCCCGCGCGCCTCACCCGCGGGCAGCCCCGGCGGCGGCGGCGGCGGGGGGAGGCTGCGCCCCGGGAGGTGGGACCGGGAGCCGAACCCGTTCGCGAATGAGGACGCGGCGGCCGAGGAGCCCGCCAGGGTGTTCGACGAGCACCAAAACACGGGGATCAACTTCGACGCGTACGAGGACATCCCCGTCGAGACCAGCGGCCGGGACGTGCCCCGGCCCGTGGGCACGTTCGCGGAGATCGACCTCGGGGAGGCGCTCAACGAAAACATCCGCCGGTGCAAGTACGTGCGGCCCACCCCCGTGTAGCGGCACGCCATCCCGATCTCGCTCTGGCGGCAATGGCAACTCCCAACTCCGGCGGCATCCCCATCAAGGTCAGCGACCCTCCCCTCCTCCTATGCCACCCACGACCCTACTCTTGTCACCCACGAGCGCAGTTTGTGAATTCAGGTGCGGCTGCGGCGGGGGAGAGGAAGGAGGCGACGGCGGGGGCGGCGCCGGCCCGACGACCGAGCGACGACGAGCGGATCTGTTGTGTTCTAAGGCTGTATTTTTCTCAATATACATACCCTTAATCCGATTCATGAGGTGCTTATATGAAATTATTTTCGAGTCCAGTTGTGAGCACGCAGACAAACACTGTGGCCTCACTGTAAATAACTGTTTTTTTCTCTACATCGTATTTACAGGTTTCAGATACTTAGAGAGCTGTTACCGCACAGTGATCAAAAGAGAGACAAAGCAACATTTCTCTTAGAGGCAAGGCTCTCGACAGCATTCTATTTGATTCGAGTTATCTCTCGCGTTTGATTACCTTGCTTCTTTCTTGACACCATGTGTAATGCAGGTTATTGAATATATACGATTTTTGCAAGAGAAAGTACAGAAATACGAGGCTTCATTCCCAGAATGGAACCAAGAAAATGCGAAGATACTTCCATGGGTATTTCCCCTCCAAACTTGCAATACGTTATTACTATTGATATGAATTTAACTGTCAATTCTTGGCTGTCTGAGCTCAACATAGTTTTACATTTTGCAGTCAAACATATACTTTCGGTCATTCTGGAAAAATGAACAGGTAACTTTTTGTTGCTAATAATACATGTCATCTCCTAATGAATCTTATATTGGACTAAAAGTTTCTGACGAGCCTCTTCCACATACTCATACCCTTGCGCTACAGAGTAAAGGTCAGATCCCAGAAGATGCCCTGCCTGACCCTTCACAATTCATCAGAAATGGGTCCTCCCCTGGATTAAATTTCACAGGCAAACTTGATGATAATCACACCATGGTAGCATCTGCAGCTGCCTCAGGGGCACAAGATCAGGCGGGAACTGATCACATAGCTAGCGTGTCCTACAGATCGGCAGAAACTCCGACAAATATTATGAGTATGATCAATGATCAACCTATGATTTTGCAATAGTTTCTGTGCTACTTTCTGAGACTGGAAGCAGTATTGGTTATTCACGAATGAATCTCTCTTTGTGTAGATAATGTTACATCCCAGTCCCAACCCCAATGGGCAGGTCCGTCTGGAGTGGATGACTGTGCAGTGAACAATGACACGTTAAATGACCAGCAGTTGACAATCGATGAAGGAACGATCAGCTTGTCTAGCCAATATTCCCAAGAGTATGTTGTAAAAAAATATCAGTCCCTTCTTTAGTATTACTTGTCCCTACTTTAGTATCATAAGTCCCCTATGTTAATACCTATGATAGTTGCTATTTGTTGATGTTGCAATTTCGTTATGTACTTCAGGTTTCTTCACCTTGCTTGAGTTCAAATTGATCTCAATTATATATTCTCTATTATGTTCATATGTTGAGTTTAGAGACCATATCATTTTAGGAAATGGACAATTAAAATATTTCTCACCATTGCCAAAACAAAGTAAATTGATACATTTAGGTTTTTGTTTTGACTCATAACAGGTTACTTGATACGTTGACTCATGCCCTTCAAAGCTCGGGTATAGATTTGTCCCAAGCCAGCATCTCTGTGCAGATCAACCTGGGCAAGCGGGCTGTCAAGAGACCTGCTGCTAGTGCGTCCTCCAGTTCTAAGGTGTGGAACTCTATTATAGGACCCAAATATTCATTTTAAAGATACCATGCTAGCAAGGTTCAAATGAGTTCAATAATTTCTATGCTACCATTTCCAGTTTCTGATGAACTGCGCAATGCAGTTGAATGTTTGACATTAGCTTATTCATGCTTAGTAGCAATTTGCATAACCTTGACTCTTAAGGCCAGTGTCCCACACACACCTTAAGCAGTTCTTGCAAATGCTCCGATCATTTTTCATCCACATCATTTATCTCTACAGCTTTCTAATTTTATATGGTGTGTTACATCTATGAAGGAACTTATGGGTCCAGCATCTAATAGCGAAACGGTAGGTCATCAGCTGACAATGTTGGGTGGCGGTGCTGAAGAATTTCCACAACCGAAGCGCCATAAGCCGGGCAACACCTGATGGTGGTTCTCGCTTTGCATCCAGGACTGATCATTCTTTCCTCCCTTCCAGCTGGGGCATTCAGATTGCATGTACATTAATGCCCGTGCGTTGCTACGGATTTTAAAAAAAATTAGAACATATTTATATGTATATTTTACAAAATTTTACCATCCGTTAGTTTTAGAATATGTAGTATGATAAAATTTTAAAATCCGAAGCAACGCACGGGCATTCAGCTAGTAATTACTAAGAGTTTGACAAGTGCGGCGCATTTACCAACAAGTCTCCTCCAAACCCCAACCCACCCACCCCAGCTGGCCACCAGCCACCACGGCGTCGCCGCCCAGCCCGCCTGCACCGATCTTGAACCCGGCCAGCTACGTCACAACCAAGGGGGAATCACCTCATACGAAGCGAAACGAAGAAAAAAGCATTCGGGTTTGTGGATGATCTCACCAAGTAGTCCGCGGGCAAGGCACGGGAGCAGGCGAGGCGGGGGCAGTCGGGGAGCCCACACGGCGGGGATCCAGGGGAGGGGCTTGGCGCTACGGCGGTGGGAGGTGAAGGTCTTGGCAGGATCGTGTTGGTCACGTGGCGCGCCCGGGCTTTTGGGGGTGGGCTGGATTTAATTCGTTTAGCGCTCTCGTTTTCGAGTTGGTTTTGGGTAAGAGAAGAAGAAAAGTGAGGATGTGGCGGAGGAGTAATTATCTAAAAAATATTCTAGATAGCTTTGTATACACTAAGATATTGTTTTTTTTAACCCGTTTTCATATTTGTAAAAAATTATCCGGTTTTGTTCTCGTATCCAGTAAAGATCTTTATATATCCAAAAATATGCTCCAATAAAATCTAAATTAACATAGACGGTCGAAAAATATCCGCTTCAATTGCACCCTTCTACCACTACCAAACTGTGAAACATTGGAATTTCACATCAATCCTCGAAGCGAGAGCCGGTCCTCTGCTCTTTTGGGCCGGCCTCTCACCCAACGAGGGCCATTCCAAGCACACAGGCCAGAGATGGGCCACTTTCCAAATCTGTCTTTTACTCTCGTTTTCCAGTTCTAGCCATCCATGATTCCATTCCCCACCCGATTCCGGGTTCCAACCCACACCACACGCGACGTGAAACAGACCAAGACCAAGACCAAACCCAACCCAGGCACAAGTAGGCAACTGACGCATACGGAGGCGTTCCAGTTTCGATCTTGGAGACAATCAATGGCGCGTACACAGAGGCGTACGACTGTTTAGCTCGATTGGCCGGCGACGTGTCGCGAGATACGCGGAGGCACATGGCCGGTCGGTCGAGGGAACATCGCAGTCAACGCACACACAGAGGCGTGCGCCCGGGCTCCTACTGACTTGAGAGGAAGCAGTGACAATAAGGTAGGGCGAAACCAATTTCCAACAGAAACATCACCACCAAACTTTAGTGTAAAGTTAGATCAAAGAGAACATACCCGGTAGCCTTGGCGAGAGTGTTATCGTGCTGATAACATGTTGTATATTCGGGATCGTGTTGCCGACGATCAAGCCCTCAATTAACAACCAGAAGGTTAGCATGCCGCATGCAACACTTAAGATTGGCCAGTGATTGGATGCAATATTTGTGACATATTTTTTTGTGATATGTGCAGGGGAGCAATGGCCAGGGGAATCTGAGGCCCTCGCGTAAGTTCTTTTTTTCTTTGTATGATCTGTAATTAAATCTGTGATGTGTCTCGTGTTAAAATTAGTGTATTGCGACGGTGCAGAGTGCTGTATGTTTTGTGTGTGTATGACTTATTGTCACTTCTATTGTCGTTACAGTAATGACCGCTTCGTGCGGTTTACTGAGTCATGAGGGTTGCTAGAATCACGCAGGTTCACAGAACGTTGCCATCCTTATCGGCCTCAATGTAATCTCTTTGATATATATATAGAATGTCATCTGGCGGAGATCGTTAAGATCCGCATTTACAATTCTTCTCTGAACTTTTACATGGTATCAGAGCCACAATCCATACCATGCTGATCTTCAATTCTAGTCTGCGATCATGTCCGGCACCGGCACTGGAGGCCTCCAGGACGTCGCAAGCGCGGGTGCCCTTTCAGCTGGCACCTCGACTCAAGTCGGTCTCATCACTACTCTGGCTTTCAATCAGATGATCACCGTGAAGCTCTCAGGAGACAATTATCTCCTGTGGACGGCGCAGTTGTTCCCCTATTTGAGGAGCCAGAGGCTCATGGGGTTCATTGATGGCACTAATGCTCAACCAGCGAGGACAATCTCGCAGAGCAGCACTGATGGTATCGCTGTCACCGTCGCCAATCCGCAGTATAACAGCTGGTACCAGCAGGACCAGCTCGTCATGAGCGCCATTCTCTCGTCGTTGACGGAGGGTGTTCTTGCGCAAGTCGTCGGATGCACCACCGCTCGCGAGGTATGGTGTGCCATTGAGAGAACTTTTGCTGCAAACTCTCGTGCGCAGATCATGCAGGTTAGGATGCAACTTGCGACGATTCAAAAGAAAGATCTGCCCATCAGCGGGTACTTCCGCAAAGTGAAAGGACTCGCCGACACACTCGCGGCCATCGGCAAGCGACTTGAAGACGACGAGCTGATCTCCTATATACTGCGTGGACTAGGATCTGAATATGATCCTCTTGTCACCAGCCTCACAACTCGAGCTGACGTCGTCACCATTAATGATGTCTATGCACACATGCTGAGCTACGAAATGAGACTCGAGCACAACAACACCAATATTCAGGTAAATCAGGTGAGCAGACTGCAAGGCCATAACAACAACAACAGCCGTCCTCGGGGCCGTGGCCGTGGCAATGGAGGTTGGCGCAATTCAGGCGGTCGTGGTGCTTCCAAGAACTCCGGCCAGAACAGCAACAATCAAGGAGGACAGAAGACACACTGTCAGATCTGCCATCGCGACAACCATGATGCATCACGCTGTTATCACCGCTTCGATCAAAACTACGTCGCCAACGACGCCCGAGTTGCTGCAGCTGCGGCCGTCACCAACAATTATGCCATTGATGGGAACTGGTATGCAGACACCGGCGCCGCCGACCACATTACTCATGATCTCGAGCGTCTGACAACTAAAGAACGCTACACCGGCAATGATCGGGTCCAAGTGGCTAATGGTGCAGGTTTGTCTATAGCCCATGTTGGAGATTCACTTGTTGCATCTAAGGATTGTTCACTAGTCTTGAAAAATGTTCTACATGTTCCACATATAAATCAGCATCTCCTGTCAATTCATAAACTTGTCTCAGATAACAATGCCTATGTTGAATTTCATCCCACTCATTTTCTTGTTAAGGATCAAGCAACGAAGATCACTCTTCTTAGAGGAAACTGCACAAATGGACTCTATCAATTCCCAAATAATCGTCCCAGTCGAGCCCTCTTCACGGCAAGGAACTCTGAAGATTTATGGCATCGCCGACTGGGACATCCCACTTCTATTGTCGTTCGACAAGTTTTAGCTAGAAATGACATTCCTGTAATCTCCAATAAAGAGTTTGCTGTTTGTGATGCATGTCAACAAGGCAAAGCTCATCAATTACCTTTTTACTCCTCAATTCATTCCACAACCAGTCCTCTATAGCTAGTCCATACTGATGTTTGGGGACCGGCTCTAACTTCTGTAAACGGCTACAGCTATTATGTTAGTTTTGTTGATGATTACAGCAGATTCACTTGGATATATTTCCTTAAAAACAAGTCTGATGTTGAGTCCATTTTCATGCAATTTCAATGTCATGTTGAGAGGCTTCTAAACAGAAAAATTCTCACTGTGCAATCAATCTGGGGTGGAGAATACCACAAACTACACAGATTTTTTGACAAAATAGGAGTAAAACATCATATTTCAAGTCCCCACACTCACCAACAAAATGGGCTTGTAGAGAGAAAACATAGGCATATTGTGGAAACCGGAATCACTCTTCTTGGCCAATCACATATGCCAATCCGTTTCTGGGATGAGGCTTTTCAATCATCCTGTTTCCTGATTAATAGATTGCCAAGCCGAGTGATAAACAATGACACACCCATTTTCCGTCTTCTTGGTGTTCATCCAGACTACAAATTTCTTAAAGTTTTTGGCTGTGCTTGCTGGCCAAACTTGAGAGCTTATAACCCAAAGAAACTTAGCTTCAGATCCAGACAATGTGTGTTTGTAGGCTACAGTGTAAACCATAAGGGGTATAAGTGTCTGGATCGTCAAACTGGAAGGATTTACATTTCTCGCGATGTGGTGTTCGACGAGAATGTATTCCCTTTTGATTCTCCACCAAATCAGTCCAGATCTCCTACACAAACTGTCTGTCAACCAACTGTCCTCCCATCTGTTGCACAATATTCTGAACAATTCTTAACTGATATAAACTCGACAACGTCTTCTCCATTACAAACTCCAACACACACTGCTGCAAATAGTCCTCCCAGTAGCTCTGCAACAAGTGGATTTTCTGATGGTCATGGACTTACTCACACTGTTGTCGATAATTCAAGTGTAGAGATTTTAGAGTCTGCAAACAATGATGATGAAACAAATCAAGTTCAATCAGGACCATCTGAGGCCGAACCAAAACCTCTACAGTCTTCAGTGGGACAATCTTGTCATCCAGTGCGTACTAGATTGAAAGATAACATAGTGAAGCCTAAAGAGTTTAGAGACGGAACAGTCAGATATGCTGCTGGAGTTACTGCTCATCATCAGACAATGCTTAAAACAGAACCAAGCTCTCTTGCTGAAGCCATTAAGCATAAGGAGTGGAAACAAGCAATGGATATAGAATACTCCGCCCTGCTCAAGAATCAGACCTGGACCCTGGTTCCACCCAAGAAAGGAATCAACCTGATTGATAGTAGATGGGTTTTCAAAATCAAGAGAAAGTCTGATGGGTCCATTGAACGGTATAAAGCCCGATTGGTAGCCAAGGGATTCAAGCAAAGGTTTGGGGTGGATTATCTGGATACCTACAGTCCAGTGATAAAGCCAACAACCATCAGAGTTTTACTTTCTCTTGCAGTGTCTAAAGGATGGAACCTGAGACAAATTGATATACAAAATGCCTTTCTACACGGCTATCTTCAAGAGGAAGTATTCATGCGTCAACCCCCTGGTTATGAGAGCTCAGATGTTCCATCAAACTACATTTGCAGGTTAAATAAGGCACTTTATGGCCTAAAGCAAGCCCCACGCGCTTGGCATTCTCGACTGACACAAGCTTCAGAACTTAAGTTTTGTCACCTCACAGTCTGATGCTTCACTGTTTATACTGAAGGCAAAAGATTTGACAATGTATGTTCTGATATACGTTGACGACATAATCATTGTGAGCTCCTCATCAGCTGCAACAGATAAGTTGATACAACAACTAACGGAAGACTTTGCAGTCAAAGATTTAGGTGACCTACAGTATTTTCTGGGTATTGAAGTTAAATCAGACAAGCAGAACATAGTTCTGTCCCAGAGAAGGTATGCTCAAGACTTGTTGAAGAGAGCAAACATGGAGAAGTGCAGACCAATCTCTACTCCGATGGCTACAGCTGAAAAGCTTTCAAGAGAGGGAGGCAAATCTCTGAATGATGAAGCTCAATTTCAGTACAGAAGTATTGTAGGAGGATTACAGTACCTAACAATTACAAGGCCTGATCTCTCCTTTGCTGTCAATCACGTATGTCAATTCATTCAAGCTCCGACAGATAAACACTGGTCTGCAGTCAAGAGAATCCTTCGGTACATTAAAGGAACAAGTAGTCAAGGACTGAAATTTCAGAAATCAGACGACAATATCCTGAATGCCTACTCGGATGCAGATTGGGCCGGATGCCCAGATGACCGTCGATCAACCAGTGGATTTGCAATTCTGCTGGGACCTAATTTGGTGTCTTGGAGCTCCAGAAAACAGGCGACAGTGTCCCGGTCAAGCACCGAATCAGAGTACAAGGCCATTGCAAATGTGACAGCTGAATTAATTTGGGTTCAGACGCTGCTTAAAGAACTTAGTATCTTTCAGAAAGATGCGCCAGTTCTCTGGTGCGGTAACCTTGGAGCAACCTACCTGACATCAAACCCAGTGTTCCACGCGCGCACAAAGCACATCGAGGTAGACTTTCACTTTGTTCGCGAGCAGGTTGCGAGGAAGGCGCTGCAGGTGCATTTTATCTCGTCCAAGGATCAAGTCGCTGATATCTTCACCAAAGCATTATCAAGAGCACCGTTCAATCTTATTTGTAGCAATCTCAATCTAGTAAACCAAGGTTGAGATTGAGGGAGGCTGTTAAAATTAGTGTATTGCGACGGTGCAGAGTGCTGTATGTTTTGTGTGTGTATGACTTATTGTCACTTCTATTGTCGTTACAGTAATGACCGCTTCGTGCGGTTTACTGAGTCATGAGGGTTGCTAGAATCACGCAGGTTCACAGAACGTTGCCATCCTTATCGGCCTCAATGTAATCTCTTTGATATATATATAGAATGTCATCTGGCGGAGATCGTTAAGATCCGCATTTACAATTCTTCTCTGAACTTTTACATCTCGAACCAACGCAGAGATGCGTACGCTAGGTGGGCAAGCTGCAATTTTTGCGACCTTGATCACGGTCTCATTTGGAGCACTAGTCGTCTTGTTTGAGCCTTGAGTTCCCTTATCTGTTTTGTTGACAATACGAACAGGTAATGTGTTTACTGCAGCTTCTAGATTACATAGATGAAGTTATTGCTCCGCAACACAAATTGAACTAGTTACTAGCATGGTTCAGTTCTTGTACCATTGACCTGAAACTGCAGATACGCATCAAGTCATAGAACGCATAGTATAGTGGCTACTTCAGGTTTGGTGTTCTGCAACAACATATCTTTGCCCACTGGGGCTACTTGCATGTATCCGTGATGCAGAGTGCTCTGGTGAGTGCAGCCGGAGGTGCTCGCAGACGCAGTACAAGAAGCCGTGTTTGTCCTTCTGCAACAAGCAGTCCTGCTCCTGCTACAACAACTGGAAGGCCAGGCGAGGTGGGCACAAATGCCCTTAGGATTCAGTAGAGCGTCCGTAGTCTCACCTGACTTGGTTGGTCATCGGTGCTTGAAATTATGTTACTGGATGCATTTGGCCTTTCGTCGAGTGAGTGCTTGCCGTTCTAGTTTCATAGGCTTTGGATCAGCCTGGGCCTCCTACTGTCATCTCGTTGTTTTCAGCAGCTGTACTTGACTCTCGAGTCATGTATCTTATCGGCACTGGCACTTGCATGCATGTGCTTCGGTTTCTTTTCGGTTTTGGGTTTTTAGTTTTTCGTGGAAGCAATCGAGGTGCCTTCTTGAAACGGATTTTTCAAATGGCTTCTTGAACTCAAAATCGATGTCTTTATTGTCCGTTACCATCTCAAAAAATAAAGATAAAAGCTATCAAATATAGCTCAAAAGAAGAGGGCTTGTCTTTGTTGTAAGGCAACAAACATGTCTGCGAAGCAATACCATGCACTGAGCCACTGACTGAATGATGGGTACGAGCTAGGGCGATGGTGCCTCTTAATTTCTCTTCTATTTAGGGACGACGACCGTGCCTCTTAATCTCTCTTCTATTTAAAGTCTTCTTTGTGATCATCCTACCTTGCTATGCGTATTTGCCTAATCTCCCTAGACACATGTTGCTTTCTTATCAACACCAAAAACCTCGATTTGCCACCGCATGCACGATTCATCAGCAAAATCGGGATAACAGTTGACTAGTGAAACAAGGAATATATGCTAGAATATTGATATCGGTAGGCACTAGAGAAGATAGGAGATACAGATAAACGATGCCTTTTTTTTTCAGAGGGCAACGTCTTCAGTTGGTTGATTCCTTCCGCCCCGTGTCACTCTGCTGTAATGGGCGGTCTAATCAGTAATCAAAATCTGTCTGTTTTCATGTCTGTCGCAGCGAGCAACGGCCGATTGGACGCAAACCAGAAATCATCCATTCGCAATGGCAGACACGGTGGCCCTAGCTCCTGTTGCCCCCTTCTTCTCCGGTCGGTCACTTGTATATGGATCGATTTGACGGCTGCATATTCTTCTTAACTCTTCCTTCAGGTAAACAAACCAACAAACAGATAATCACTGGCATCCGATTCTGAATTCGCATGATTTTGCCTTCGTAGCAAAATTCATACTGCCTCTCTTTAGTCTTTACATCTGAATATGATGTTGCAAAGTTGGTTCTTTTTCTCATCAGCAATTGCATTGCAGCACATCCGATTGTCACATAGCTAGGTGCAGTCGCCTGTCAAGCATTCATAGAAGCAACCAACCAAACCAAATTTGCGGTGCGGAGGCGGAGCTGACCAAAAAGAAACTCCTTCAATTGCACGCAACCCCTTCACATGCAAATTCACGTCCATCGCAAAGGATGCCAGCCCATTTGCAACCACTATTCTATTCCCCACATGAAACATAAACTACATTGATAGGGGACCTCGCCCTTCAAATCTTTCTCTGAAAATAGTGTATGATTTGTTCCTTCTAAGGTGCGAGGAGAAATAAATATATTCAGGAGCTGAATTATTCCGGTGATGCCAATTGAAAAGTGTACATCTGATGTTTCATGGGTGTTCATGGCGGTGACCTTTGAAAACAAACATTATATTGACCAGAAGGCAGAAGAAGCAGATGGCCAGGGTTGATGAACCTTACATTATGTCTTGTAGGACAAGTATAACAACAGAGTGAGGTGAATAGTGCCTTAAAAAATTTTCTAAAATATTCATAAATTCTTCACTCTAGTAGTTACAAAGATATGAAGATCAGAATTGAAAGTCAAGAACAAAGCAACAATCTCAAAAACCCTGGAGAGGGATTTTTCAACACTTCACCTATCTGACCGCCACAAAGAGTGTGGTCGGACAAGTGGCCGGTCTAACCAGCAAAGAGCTAGTGGTCTAACTGACTTGATCACAGCGGTCTGACCGGTGGCTGGTTAGACTAGACCTAGGGGCGGTCTCATCGCACTTCTATTTTCACAATAGTAAATCAGCCTGAGCTAAGACCAAGATTGATGCAACTCCTAAAATCCTCATTCAAAAGAGCTGAAACTTTGTATGCGCCTTACATAGGGTCTCAAAAACCTATTCCATCCAAATATTGCAAGGATCTTGGTCAAAGTTCTAACCTTTCCCAAAAACAACCAAGATTGCAGCAAAAAATTCAAAACTTTGGGATATGACTTGCTCGTATAGAGGATAGTTAAGATAGTTCTAGATGAGTTTCTACATATCATAGCAAGCTATTTTTCTCAAAGATTCAAAACAAAAACTCTCAGATCAAAAAAATTTCATGATGAGATCAAATCCAAACAAAATTGGGCAACCTCAAAATCTTGCCAAACTTTGAGCCTAAATGAATGGGAGTTGATCTCCATGAGTTATCTCCATCACTTACACGTCCGTGGCACATAACAAGATCAAAAAAGAGAGAGAAGAGATCAAAACAACAAAAGCAAGAGCAAATTAACCAAATCAAGAAAATACTATAAATGATAAACAAAGTTGCTCCATTGCTACTTGAGGATGAAAATTTTACAGCCACTCCACCTAGAGGATAAAAGAGCACACCACACCACACTACTCACTCTTCTAACCCTAACCCTAGAACAAAAGGAAGGACTGGTTGGTTGGCAAGATGGTTGCCTTGTAAGTTTATATCCTCAACCTGTTAAATAGATGAGGCAATTAATCCACATCTAACCCTAGGTGATACAATCCACTTAGCATATTTGGGGGGAACCGCTAATTTCACATAACACGAGTTTTACTCACACACCTAGACTCATACACACTTTTCAAAGCACATAAGCCCAAATCTATGAAGTTTTTAGCTTTGATCCACTTTATCTTCTTAGCATCTCCTTGATTTAAACCGCTCTCCCAAGCGCCACTCAAGCGTCGTGATTTTGATCCAACGTAGTTTTCGGTATTGGGTCTCCTTATCAAAACACCATTCCTTAACCTAGTCTTCAACTTCACTTGCAAACAATCACCATGCTTCACACGTGTAAGTGCACCATCAACTTGCTAAGCGTTAGCAAGTCTCTCCCGTTTTGATTCTACTGGACTACGCCTTATTTGGACCGACCATGCCACTTGGTGCAACTCGTTGCTCAAACATTCCCTTCAACATTTCTCGCATAACTTGTGCCATGCTTTGAGCTCAATCACCCAACATTCTTGATCATTCTGTGCCTCGACTCCTCCTGAGTGTAGTCTTGATCCTCACCATTGACTATGTTTGACTCCAAGATTTCTTGCACTTTGAAAGACAAAGAAATCATTTTGGGCACAAGTTTTTCACAACTTGACCCATATTAGCCAAAACATGCTTCATGCAACATAAATGCATTAACCAAATATAATTTAACTCAATTCATGACCTAATTCCTAAAATTCGAGAAATAACCCTTAGGGCCAGCCTGATTGCCAACTAGAGGTCGGTTAGACCGGTAGAGCACAGTAGAAGCAACCTTCTTTAGAATATTGCAACTGTCAATAAGAGCAAAGGTCATGCCCCTCAATGGTCTAACTGCTGCAGTCATATCGCCCGTTGGTCTGACTAGTAACTACCTAGCGGTCAAACCGCCAAGTGGTCTGACCAGCAAAGCCCTAGTATTCAAACTGGTTTCTCTAACAAGCAACCTATGAAAGATGCAAACTAAGCAAAATTCAAATTCTAACTTCACAAAATTGGTAATTATTCATCCCAAAATATCCTAGACCCTCTCGTATATTCTCTCTGGTCTGCCCCCATCTTGTTTCATGATACGAATTGGTAGGTGGAGCCTAACTTCAAATTATCCACCAGCTAGTAGTACCCTCATCAGGAACTTCACATCGTCAAACTAGAGGTGGCTAAATAGATCGTGCCTATCGGGCCGGCCCAAAGCACACCACTGTTGGCCTAGCCCAAGCACGGCATGGCCCACCGTTGAATCGTGCCGCGCTGGTGCACCAGATCGTGCTTGGGTTGGCACCCTGGCGTGGCACGAATAGTGCCGAGCCAAGCATGGCCTGACATGGCCCATGTAGGCACGAAAGTAGCCTGCTTAGCCCATTAGGCATGACTTGCTTAGCATGTTTTTGGTCCATTGGGCCAAAATAGGCTAGACAGGCCAACTCGGCCCATCGGGCGAAATGGGCGTAAGCCAGCATGGCATGGCTTATGCGCTCTGTGGGCCGGGCCTAGGCCTACGGCTGAGCCCACAGGCCAGGCCGATTTGGCCTTTTTAAGCTAACGAGCTTAATGGGCCATGCCATGGCCACCTCCGGGTCAAACAAATTGAGCCCGAATTTACTCAAGAGTAAACTTGGCAATTGGCAAACACATTTAATCCAGTGTACTTGGCAATTGTCAAACTGCATAGTGAACTAGTCGTAGCAGTCTTTGGGCCCATAGTACTCGTAAGTTATGGCATTGTGGTCAGCAAGCCATGATCATTGTGACACGATCAAAACAGTGTGGTCGAATGGTCGGAACAATGTGGTCGAAGCAACGTGATCGAGGACCCACGAACTCAGGGGGCGATCTTGATGCGTACGTCTCACGATTGGCCGATGGCGTGCAGCCGTACAAGGCGCGATGCATTGACCACTTTGTGGGTTGTTTTACATGCCGTTTCATGACCGGATTTTCGAGAAATTAAAGCTTGCATATACCAAAGTTCTCTTTCCAAACATACGTCTCCTCGTTTGCTTTAACTTGATATATTTGCACAAAAACTTATCAAACAATATTCTTTTCAGTTTTTCAATTATTAGAGGGAACAAAAATGTCTTTGTACTAATAATAGGGTCTTAGTACTATAATTTTTAGGAAAAGGACTTCAGGTGTGTTGTTACTAGCTTCTGGTTCGTTTCCATTTTGCCAGTGATGTCTGGCGAGTATCCTGAAACATTTGCGATGGCCTGTCGATAGAAAAATAGCTCCAGCTATATTGCAGGCAAATTTTGATAAAGTTGTGTAGGTTTTTTTAGACTTTTAGGCGAGAACCGGACAAGTTCAGTTCATATTGAACCTAATTTACCTGCCTTCGACAAAAATATGATATGACTTACAATACGGAGATTCCTGCTAAGAATATGCTCCCTTTTCACGAAGAAAAATAATTAAGCAAAGTAAGGATCTGTACCATTTTTGTCACTACAACATCGGTGACGTGAATCTATTCTTCTTTTTGAGAGAGCAGACATAAATTATTTGATCACCAGTTCCACTACAGAAAAGAAAAGTTTGGCTGCTGAATACGACCTTTCTGTATCTTTGTCGCCATGGTCGGAGCTGTACTCCAACCGGTTCTACTACCCATCCTTTTCCCGAAGAGAGATCTCAACTTGACAATCAAATATCATTGCATCTTTCACATATCATGTTCAGATTTGTGACGAATCAGTCACACGGATTGTTACTGTAGGACTGATGCTAATAATCTGAGCGAGTGAACAGTTGCTTAAACTTTTTTTTCTAATGGTATTCAAAATCTTTACTTAAGTTACTATGAGAGCCAGCAAGTTCATATTACACCAACTATACTTTACAAAACAAGACTAAAGACCTAAGCTAACAAAATCAGTAGCCTTGAGCACAAGGCTGGTTAGACCGCTATGTAAGGGCCGGTCTGACCTCCAGGCTAACGATGGTCTGACCGTTGGCGCCGATCGGATCGTAGGACCAGGGCCTATCTGACCAATTCTTAAATTCCTAGAATTAAAAGCCTCTCCGGATAAAATTTAAATCTCAATAACTTGCTCAATTCACATCCAAACACTTTCAAGTTTTGTATGAGACTTTTTCAAGGCATTAGGAAACTAAACCAATCAAGAATCATAAGATTCTTAGGCTTCGGTTCACTGAAATAAAAAGAATCGAATCTAGGTCACAAAAACATCAAAAATCTTAAAACTCAAATTACTTCTTACTCATGAGGAACTTAAATTACTTTTTACTCATCAAGATCTAAGACATGCGATCTTTCATATCTATTCTCATATGTTCTAGCAAGGTAATTTAAGTAAGAGTTCGGGTTAGAACTACGAAAACGAAATCATAAATCTAGCTCAAGAATAAGCAAAACCAAGCAAAAATGCAAACAAGAACCTGATTGATATAAAACTTTAATATATTTTCAATAGAGGATGAAGTTTCCATGTTAATAGATGATTACAAGGTGTATCCACAACACCACTCTTTCCTCTCTCAAACTGTCTCTCTCACAACCATAGAAGGAGACAAGATGGTAGAACAAAAATCTAAACCTTAGAATCCTTAGATCTAACACCGCCACTCTTTTCATGTAATAACCAACAGCAAGTACTAATGGGTCCAATCCATTAATCCTACTGGAAAAAACGGTCAACCCTACTAACATAGCTTTTACACATTCACGTTTACAAGACTCAACCTACTAATTCTTTAGCGATTGATCCACTTATCAATTCTATCTCTCCTTGATCTAAGTCGCTTCTCTTTTGTGCCTCCTCACGTCACGGTTTTGATCAAGACACTAATCCGTATTTAGCCGACTACTAAAATACTCTCGATGAAGCTTCTGATCACCTTCTCTTGACTCTATCTTCACTTTCACCTCAAAATATCTCCGCATGATTTGATATGTAGCCCGTAGTGCCCAATGATTAGTTGTCACATCTTTACATATTCGGTATCCCCCGAACCTTCTCTACGTACATTGGCCTTGTCACCTGGCGCACCATATGCACCAACTCGTCTCTTTACAATCCTTATTTTCTCTATGTTTCCCGCTTGAGCCACGTAGTCTCATCCGGGTTTATGTGATCGCTTGGACCTTAACTTCGCTGCCTAGTCCCGGTTCTTTGCCATCGACCGATAATGTTCTCTAAGCCACCTGCACATTCAAAGATCAAACAACCTTCTCGAGCATAAGTTTCGTGCACTTGATTTATGTTAGTCAAAACCATCATTATGCAATACTACAATTAATTCTATCTACCGGTTAAAACACCTATCTAGAATTTCGGTTAATTCTATCTAATTTTAGCTCCAGTTTTCAATTCCAATGGCAGCTAGCATAAACTCATCTCCAAACAAGCCTACATAATTGTTTAATGTTCATTTTCCCAAAAGTCCATAGTTGGTCTGACCGTCGGCCATCAGCCGGTCAGATCGCCTAAACACTGATAGCATAATTTGAACTTTTCAAAATTTTTACAAAATTCAAATTCAACTCAACCAAAATACCGATTGTTCATCACAAATATATTCTAGACTTTTCGCATGGTCTCCCAGTTACATTCATGATGAAATGTGGCAGAATAGATCGTATGTAATAGAAAGATGATGCAACTCAAAAGTGTTCCTTTTTTTTAGAAGAACTCAAAAGTGTTCTGAAAACATTTAGCTGGGTAAATTCAGACACGTACATAGGCCCTGTTTGGATCCCATGGTCTAAAATTTAGTTGTCTAAAGTTTTAGACTAAACTTTAGTTGCTAAACTTTAGCCATTAAACTTTAGTCGAAGGTCCTGTTTGGATCCTGTACTAATGGATATGACTAAAGTTTCAAAAAGATCATACTACCTCTTCTCGTTTCGTGCGTCAGCCATTAAATGGGAGGTGAGAGACCAACATGCATGGGTAAACACGTCTTTGTGCCTAAAAACCTAAAATTTTAGACCACTTTAGTTCACTTTGGTGGACTAATGATCTAAAGTGTTTTTTAGGGGTTAGCTAAAGTTTAGGTCTAACTTTAGACCACCTGTTTGGAGACTTTAGATCTAAACTTTAGTGACTAAATTTTAGATGGAGGGATCCAAACAGGGCCATAGTCTGAGTGAATTAAGGTGCCATACCATCGTGCTGTATTTACTTCCACGAAATGAACTAGCATGTACATTCAAATAAGCTACTATATCATATAGCTAGCTATACATCATGACACCATTGATCATCGGTGACATGATGAATTGTAGCACATGAGCAAATGGTTCAACAGATGAGACGTCCTTCTGAAGAATAGATGAAAAGTGTCATAAGCAAGCAGCAAACGGAGAAGCCGAAGAGTCAATAGGAGAGGAGTGCTTCTCAATCCAATCTCCTATGTGGATCCAAGAAACTTCCTTTCATGCCTAATTTCCTTCTTCTGCACTATGTTTCTACGCCAGTCACTGAATATCTGAATTTTGACTAAGATGGATCTGCCTTTTCCCCTTCCTTTCACCTTTTCGTCAGCATGTCAATGTCAGTAAACGAAAACCTGTTACGATGTTAGCAACTAGACGAGTCTCTATCTGTCTAGGAGACGCCTAAGACGTATCGTCAAGCCAATTCAGATCTAATCTTGCTTGCTAATGGACCTACTTAAAATGCTAGTTTGTTGGTCATGGTGGTCCTTAACAATAATAACATTAGTCACCAAACTGCCACTACAGTTGCCTTTTGGTAGCAATATTAATTAGCACAAGATAAGATCGATATAGCTTTTCCAAGTGAAAATATTTTAGCACTACCAACAGAAACAACAACCAAACTAGTTCATGCATAACGTGCCGAAGTGCTACCAATTCTAAGAAAATAAAGGAACACACACACACACACACACACACACACACACACACAAAAACGCAGCACAATTAAGTTGCTAACTGCTTCTTAATTAAAAGGAAAAACCAAACACAAATTGCTTCTAAAATAATGAGACCTAAGACAAGATAAATCGTGCACGCACTATTGTTTTCTCCAGATCGAATAGAAGGGCGCACAAAAAATAGCCAATCACTCCAACCGCTGGTTCATAAAACAAGTATCAGGTTGCTTCCCGTGTCATGGTATGTTAAAGAAAAAGCAAATTACTTGTAAATCAATGAGATATATATGTCCCTAAATATAGGTCATCGTGCATGGGATTGATGCAGTGGATTTTGAAACTTTGACAATTAATATACGGAGAAGTATGTAGATTGACCAAATTAAAATAATATCATTACATTAATATCGTGTGAAGCAACGATACTGACAAACAAGATAAGTGCAGCATTACTATTGTTTTACGAAAGCAAATTAGTGTAATGTAACGATACTGACAAACAAGATAAAACAGGAGCACACGCATGACTATTCCAGACGACAGAAGGCAACACCAAGTCCTGCTTCAAACCAGTGTCGGTTTGACTACTCAGCCATGCATGATCTGTCTGAAAAGTAAATTACATGTGAATTGACGAAACCTAAAAGGACAAAATAAATCAAGAGTCGCGGGAAGAAGGTCGTGGCCAAGATAACCAGTTGGTCCGATCCGTGATTTATAGAAGAAGCAGTGCGTTGGTGATTTGTCTCCGTCGGTTTTCTGAACCTGACGTGGTAGCCGGCCATCTGGTGGTTCCTCAGTATAAGTACCAGCATCCATGGCGTGCTGCTTCCTTCCATCTCTACTCGTTTCCCTTTGAAAACTTCGTTTCCAGCCTCTGCGCCTAAGATTGACGGCCGCCGGCAAGAAGATATACTGGCCATGGGTCCTCAGCAAGATCGGTCGGCGTCCAAGGCGTACGGCAACGGCACGGCTGCGCGGGCAGGAAGGAAGGAGAACAAGATCGTGCGCTACAAGGAGTGCCAGCGCAACCACGCGGCCAGCATCGGCGGCTACGCCGTCGACGGCTGCCGGGAGTTCATGGCGTCGGGAGCGGAGGGCACCGCCGCCGCGCTCCTCTGCGCCGCATGCGGCTGCCACCGCAGCTTCCACAAGCGCGAGGTCGAGGCCGAGTGCGACTGCTCCTCCGACACCTCGAGTGATCGTCGTTGAAGCCTGCAGATCGCTTTGTGCGCATGCGAGTAGATCACCAGGTAAGGGAAGGACAGTGAAATAATTCGGTGGGTGCATTCGATCGTATATGAAACAATTAATACTTTTCCTCTTTCTTATTGGGATTTTGGTGAATTCTGTGTGATGTAAACATATCTGTGTGACATCTATGTCATGTAACTGGTGTGTGTGTGTGTGTGGGTTTCTAGATCGATGAGATGAACATATACTATATTTTGTAGATAGTTGTGCTCCTTGTTTGCATCGGTTGGTGGTTTCTGCTTAATTAGTCTTTTTCAGTTATGTATACTCTTTTTTCTTATTTTGGGTAAGCAAACTGTCGTAGCATGTAGAATTCAGTTGATGCCTTTTCTTTTGCTGAAAGGAATTGCCCTAGCTTTGCTTTATTTCATCAGTGAGTTTATTACACTATGTTATCTTCTCACGAGCCTGGGTGAGGGTTCATCGTTTGGATCCTCATGCCTGAAAAGTGTAAGAGCAATACTTATTCTCCTGCTAGCCACTTAATTTTCTCATTGTTGCTGTTGCTACATCAGTAATGCAGTATAGCCTAGCCTTGTTCAAGGTTAATCGTCCCAACGAGTAATTACATTCTGTATCGAGGGTAAAATTGTTTGCTTTCAAGAAAAGGTAGTGTGCTATCACTGTACTGGAGCACCTGTTCTTGCAATTGTCAATACTGGCATCATTTGCAATGCTGTGAATCGCAGCGAGCTCCGACTGTCACTGGCTCCTGATATTCCTGAAGCTACTTTTCCAACGATTTGCTATGGTTTCAGATTGGATTAAGGGTCAATTACAGCCACTAGAAATTAGTGGCACACATGATTTCTGCCAGTGTAGCACAAACTTTGCCATCAACTACTACCAGTACTTCTTCTCCAGCGACGTCGCCCAGTTAGCAGTAAGGGTTAGGTTCTACAGAGTTAAGGCGGCGGCTGCGGCCGAATAGTGGGATGCGGTGGCGGCTAGGGGGCGGGGGCGCCGCCGCGTATTGCCGGCCGGGGTTGGGTGCAGGTTGGATATGATGGGTGGGGGCAGGGAGGTCGGCGAGGTAGCCATGCACACATTTAATCTTGTTCACCTACTATGCCTGACCTCGTGGATGGCACCAAAAGGCCAGGTCCATTTTTAGGTGTGTGAGCACGGGCCAAGTCCATGTGCCTTGCCCTCCAGGGTCAAACTTTTCATTTGTGCCAGGTATATCCATCAGCTCGGTCTCAAACACACACACTGATCAACTCGGCTTCGGCTTCTGGCTTATTTTTCATTATTCATAAGTTTCGTCTTTTTCTGAACTTTTGACTTTTTGTTGAGCTTTTTTTGCCGGTTCTTTTTTTTCCCGTATTTGTTTGTATTATACGTAATGGGCTAACATATTTTTTATTTTTAAATTTTTTTGAATTTAATTATGCCAAATAAGTCTCTGTCAGCTACAGTGCTTTTTTCAGCCAGCTACAGTGTTTTCAGCCATAAGCCATGAGTTTTTCAGCCGAACCGATCACCACCATAATATAAATAATAAAGGTACCATAATGTCTAGACTCTATGATCATAGACTTTTTATCTATGATCAAGTTTTTTCATCTATGATTAATTCAGTATGCTAAATCAATAAGTTCCTTTCCAAATTGGTGTCTTTTTGACGGGATTGCCTGATATATTATATATCATTACACTTGCACATACCTAAAAGCAATCCAAAGACAAACAGATTTAGTGGTGTTCAGATATCATGGTACCTCATTTCAGTGTTTATATATATATATATATATATATATATATATATATATATATATATATATATATATATATATATATATATATATATATATATATATATATATATATATATATATATATATATATATATATAATGGATCATGCGCTCGTGCACACACAACCACTCGATCTACTTGCACGTTGTAGGGCCTCAGTAGCTTTTGCAATGTTTGGATTGTCGTTGGATATCACATTTTTCATGCTTTTGGCAACTCTTTGTTGGCTCTCTTAATGATTTCTTCTATTTTAGACTACCTTCGTAGCTAGAGTGGCAAACTAGCTTTGGTTGTAGTGCACGGATGATCACAAAAGTTTAAGATGCCACTTCAATACTAGCTTTTAATTGGATTATTGGATTGGATAGGCACTGAGTCAATGCATATTCAGATATTCTCATCCTACCCTTTTGTGCATTATTGATTCGATATAATCATGCATGCAACACTGAGAATGTTACTAGCTAGTTCTTTATGTCAGTAAGGCTACTCCCAATGCAGATACAATAAAGCTATGTTTAATGCTCTCCATTTTATCTAGATATAACCTTATACATAACCTCTCCAATGCATTGTTTCTAAGGGCACTCCCAATGGTCTTACGTAAGCAATGTCTATAGTATTAATTAACACACCATATAGAATTAGTGCTGAGATGGATAAGAACTTAATGAAGGAAAAGAGGAAATCAATGTCTCATGTAAGAGATTGCTTAAGCATGCAATCTAACATGAAAACATTAGCTAAGACATGTATTTGGAAGGGAAGAGATGTCTACCACATTATAAGAGCATCTCCAATGGATCTATAGCAGCTATCTATAAGAGAGTCCATGTCATCAACTGTCCTACGTGGAAGATATTAAATGAAGAAAGAGAACGCAGCTCTCTACAGCTCTAGAGATAGTCTATAGCGCCAAACGAGGCAGCCTCCATAAATTCTGTGTGTGCATGTAAGCATCAAATAGCTATCCTTATAGATAGTTCTTTAGAATGCTAACTTTAGTGTGTACTATATAGATGATGTGGAAGTCTTATAGTTAGTTGCTAGTTATAACCATTGGAGATGCCCTAAGAGCATCTCCAATGGGTCTATAGCAGCTATCTACAAGAGAGTCCATGTCATCAACTGTCCTACGTGGAAGATATTAAATGAAGAAAGAGAACGCAGCTCTCTACAGCTCTAGAGATAGTCTGTAGCGCCAAACGAGGCAGCCTCCATAAATTCTGTGTGTGCATGTAAGCATCAAATAGCTATCCTTATAGATAGTTCTTTAGAATGCTAACTTTAGTGTGTACTATATAGATGATGTGGAAGTCTTATAGTTAGTTGCTAGCTATAACCATTGGAGATGCCCTAAGAGTGTGCCACTACATTAAACGATGCATTGGGGAGGGAATTAAAAATAAATATTAAATTATAGTATTGATTAGGTAGGCTAGATAATAGACATAGTGCATTAGGAAGATGATTAGTCTGATGTCTATATAAGATGGTAATTTATAGATATTGCTATATAGTGTCACCAATGTCACCATTGACAATGCCCTAAGAGCTAGCCTACTCAACTAATACTCTCTCTCCTTCCCACCTCTCTACTCAATTAATGAAGTGGATAAGACCCTTGTCCCCAAGTATGTTTTTTTTTCTATTGTTTCTGCCTTGTTGGTTTGCGTGGGCAAACTATGCTCATGCAAGACACAGTTTTCCCATCTCTCTTCTTTAATTTTTTTTCACATCATTTTTCATCTTAATTGGCATGCTATAGACATCACTGATGTAGGAGCATTGCGGGTACCATAATGTCCAATAATTTGGGAACTTCAAAACTTTTGACAAGTGGGAAAAATATAGTACTGTCCAATAATTTGAGAACTTAGAAAATTCACTCCATTGTGAAGGCGTATAAAATTCTCTTTGAAGTAGAGACGATGGACACATAGGGCCTATTCATGAACACCCTAGTTTCTATAAATCGCTTCTATCAATCACTACTATTCATTAGCCACTACAATATGTGTTTACATATATTGTAACACACTTTGTATTTTATTATATCATAATTCCGTAAGTCACATAGCGATTCGAATGTTGTAGTGCCTTTTGTTGCTCGTCATTCTTACATAATGCATTACTATTGATCAACCACTACTACTCAATAGCCATAACCAAAATCTATTAGTAGAAATCAATATGAACAGTTCTATAAGCATCGCCAAGAGATGCACACACACGAGGATAAACTATCAACGTGGCTCAGCCGTTGGGCGGACCAGTGGTAGGAGAAAAGGATTCGTGATGAAGCAAGAAAATCACATTGATGTGGAGCACAGAAAGTCTGTTGGTGCATGCACGCATGCATAAGCTAGCCTTGAAATAGACGTGTGAGCTAGAAAAGGCTGCTCGTGAATATGACGCGTGTGTGTGTGTTGCTCGTGTTTAGCGGTGGCTTTTTGATAGGAAAAGGAAGGCCGGCGAAATGAGGCCAACCGGGATGGAATGCAATGTACGACTATAGGCTTGATATGCAATGACCAAAATTACAAGGGTTTGAACTTTGAATCCGTTCAAATTTGTTACTCATGATGTAAATATAGTAGCGTTCGTATTAGGTTTTTGCTGATAGTTTTTCATTATTGAAAATGAATAGTAACGATCGAAAGAAATAGCTTTTAAAAAAAGAGACGAGCGGTACAAAAAGTAAGAGAGTTATGTGCGCGACGGGAGGAAGAGAAGTGATGTGGGTGATGTACCTATAGCTCTCTGTTCTATCTTTGGAGTAAGACGGTAGTGAGATGTGTAAAGAAGTCGTTTTGAGAAGTTAAATATTCGTATTGACTTTTAATTTTTCTAAATAGAAGATAAAAAATAGGAACTAATATAAGCAGACCATATAAATAAGATCTACGCATGACATACTCGTGTGACAGAGAATTTGTATTTTTTTTTTTTTTGGAGGAAGTAGCGTGCAGCTATACACAAGTGTCATGCGAACGACATGGGCCGATAGCACATGGAGCGGTCTGTTCCATTGATGCAGTTGAGGAGGGGTGCAGAGTAGAGAACATGAGAGCATTTTGGATTAAATGGGCCGTCAAACAAGCCTTCTCTTTTCTAATCCAGTATCTATCCACCTGGCAATGGGCCACGCTCCATCGCATACTGACAGTCGCACCCACCAGCAGTTGGCCCCACATGTCACTCAGACGAAACGAAGGCGAAGCCAGAGGGAGGAGCGGCAGGAGACTACGGGTCTGTTTGGGAGAGCTCCACCAGCTCCAGATCTACGAAAAACAGCTCCACTCCACGAAATTTTACCCAAACGCTCCAGCTCCGCGAAATCTGGATCCACCAAAATCCTGGATCTGAGTGCCAGATCCATGGATTTCATGGAGCTCCTCAAGAGGTGCTCCACCGTGTAATTGGGTGGTAATTACCCACCAATGCCCCCATCCCACCAAAAGTGGTCATTCCTACCAAAACCTCAATTTCGTGGATCTGGAGCTGCTGTACAAGCCAAACACTCCATGGTGGGATCCCAGATCCACGGTGGAGCTGCTCCATGGCGAAGCTGCTGCTCCAGATCCACGTTTTCAATGGTGGAGCTCTCCCAAACAGGCCCACCACTCATTCGACGCTACTCGAGTGAGAGACATGAGAGTTCGAATCCCCCAAATTTTGGTCCGATAAGTCCGACACAACCAATTTTCGGAGTAATTTGGGCTGAAAAAATCAAATGAAATTTGAATGTAAACCGGCCGATTATCGCTGAAAATCGGCCAAGTATTTTCCAGGCTCTGCAGAGCAGATAACCAAAATCATGCAGATGGCATATAGCAAAAGCATTCAGTTCTAGAATCTCGAGTGGAACATAATTGTGCATCGCACAAGAAACATCACATGAACATTCACTGCATGCCTTATCTGCTAAAGCCAAAGACGAGTGTGTCCAAACCTTGAAAACAAAAGATTCCAGGTCCAATTTCTTGAAGCAGACCTTGTCACCATTAGCCTTCCTCTCTTTGTGGCTCAGTGGTCTGAATCGCGCGCGCACAGTGACGTTGGACATACTGGCAGTCAAATAGATGTCAAATTTGGGCACGGAAAATAATCTGCTCACTGCTAATCGCAAAGGCTTAGAAGCCTACCAAATCAAATACAAACAAGTGTGTGATCAGTACCTACAGTGATGCGCAGTAATCAAGTTTTTCAGAATCCACCCTTCCTCACATATGCATATACCCAACCTAAACCAACGCGCACTTATGCTCATCGAAGCAGGAGAGAAACAATTTGAAACAGAGAAATCACACGCGCACACATCAAATCGGCAAAACTAAGAATGATGAGTTGGGATTTGATTCCGCACCCATGGATCGGCGGAAATCCAGCCACTACTCTTCCACTGCCCACCAATCCGGCCAGCCGGTCGGCTGTGGCGGTAGCACCTGAGCGACTCAAGTGGCAGGACCGAAGGAGAGCACGCGAGGCAGAGGGGAGCGCTACCTAGTTTGTTACAAACAAGTGAATAGCTTTCCATCTGGATCATCACTATACATCAGCATTGCAAAATTTACTTTGCATCAATCGGAAATACCACTTAGTATATCAACATGTAACAAGTTGGTCGTTCTCAATCACCGAACCGCAAATTGATTGTACAATTTGATCCTTCTATTTCTGTGGGAATTGCAATCAAACCGGTGGACCCATGCCAATTCCTTACAACTGGAATAATTAGTGTGACGCTACCCTTGAAATTCCTGGTTGACGGGTTACGTAAGGCCACTAAAAATAGTCATGATCACACCAATATGAATTGTTAGTCCGTATTGCAACTGTACGTCCTTTTTTCTTTTTGAGGGAAAATGCCTCCTTATTTACCTTGCTTTCTAGATGGAGAGAGAAGTACAAATTGATGTTTTAAGAGTGCAACTTTTACTCGAATTTCAGAGTGCGATGGTCACTTTACATAAAATCAAATACATTAAAAGTCTTCATGGGATCTGTCTAGTGACTATTGGTCAACAACAGAAGTCAATTCCCTCTTTCTCGATAAACGAATCAATTGATAATCAAATTGATCTGTTAGGACCTTTCTTTAAACAAGTGTTTGGACCTTTCTGACACTGAATTTGCTCATATTTGTGAAAATGGCCATCATTTTGAGTTGGTAACTAGTTAACTGTCCATCTATCTTTATTTGTGCTGATGCTTCAACTGATCTCCTTCTCTCTCCCTTTCTCATTGTTGTGTTGCAAAAATGTTCTTAACCTTTGTTCAATCCTTAGGATTTGTTCTCGGAGTCACAGTCTATCGTTTTAAACTAACCTCAACATCAAGTTGATGATTTCCAGAGGAAAGCAAGCGAGTGGATAAGTTATGGATTTCTTGTTCAATTTTTTCGAAGGTTAATGTGTTGACTGTTTCCAGATAAAAGCAATTGTGTGTTTTATTGAGAGGATGGTGTGAAATGCTACCAGTTTTCATTGACCACAATTCATTGTAAATCGAAGGACTATTGCCTTTATCTAATCCTTAACCTCAGAGAGAAATCTGGGAACTGATGTTTACTGACCACTTCCCTACAGCTTTTGAGACTCTTTGTCATAACTGCTAATTGACAGTCACGCATCCCAGATTTTCCTTTCCCAAACCAAAATATACAATCAACTGATGGACCTGTAATGATGAATTCATATAAATCTTCCCGATAGGCAGATAGTGCTATCTTTCTTAGTTAAATTTGCACCCTAAATTGTGACAAATGAATAAACATCTTAAGTCTAGTTCTTTGCGTATTGCATAGGACCTTGACAAATTAGCCGGAAAATATAGCAGGCAATGTGGCATGTTTCATAGCCTCCTGAACACCATATCAAGCCAATTGATATCACGCTGGTGGGGAAAATCTGCATTGAATAGTTGGTTACAAAATTGTCTCCAATAAATTTAGATGTGCCTATGATGTGACAAATAAAATAATATTTGGAGGATGATGTTGTTTTGTTTTTATTTGTTGCGTAAATATACGTTGCTCGGTTAACTAATGATATTTCTCAAACAAAAGCATCGTGTATTGGGCATGTTATGTGAGCGAAAGATTTGCAATGAACATGTTATGTCAGTGAAGTTTCAGTGCTGTAAACTAGGTAATTAGAAGGGTCCAACTTTGCTGCAAATTATAGGTTATACTGCCTTTCTGTGCTAAATGCCAATCCTAAGTAAGCAGGTGTCATATGTTCTTTTTCATATTCATTAGTAATGGTTAGTAGTCTACAAATACTCACATGCCTATCATAGCAGGTGCAGCTTCCATTTATAGTTGTCTTCCTTTTTAAAGGAACTTTATAGCTATCTTCAACTTGTGTATCTCTCTTTTCACTTTGACATCACTTACACAGATACACATGAGATCCAGCAACTCCAAACGATTACCGGTATAAGCTTTGCACCATGTAATTTTGCAGCATTTGCAAGGTTTATTAGCTAGGTAAAATATATGCGTGTACTGTGCACTTCCTATATGTAAAAACTATTTCTTCTGAGCTTGACAACATTTATTGAAAAGAATGATATTTATAATGTTAATTTTGGTTTTATTCCATGAAAAGATGGTATGATTTTTACGTTGGCTTACCCAACCTAATACAACCCTTCTCCTTTTTCTTGGTTTGGGACAGGCTATATAGATGACATGGTTAGAAGTATGCCTATCAATGAGAAGATTTTCTTAGGAGGCGATTTCAATGGTCATGTACTCATGTCGGTACAACTAGTGAAGGGTTTCAAAGGGTGCAGGGGGGTTTTGGTTATGGTGATAGGAATCAAGAGGGAGAAGATATCTTAAACTTTACCGGAGCCTTTGATATCATGATAGCTAATACCTTCTTTAGAAAGAGATATTTTCATTTAGTTACCTCTAGCAGTGGTCAGCACTCTAGCCAAATCAATTTTATTCTTGTTAGGAGGGAGGAACCTAGAGAGTATGTTATCCAGCAACATAAATTGGTAGTCTTTGACTTTTGTTTTAGGTTACGAGTTCGACAAGCTAAAGTCACCAGAGCCATGAGGACGAAGTGGTGGAAACTCAAAGGAGATACTGCACAGGCGTTTAAGGAGAGGATGGTCACAAAAGAGACGTGGGATGTGGGAGAAGCGAATAACGAAGCGAATAGTATGTGGATAGAGATGACAACTCATATTAGGAAGGTGGCTACAGAGGTGCTTGAAGTGATCCAAGGGACAAGAGGAGAACCAAAATACACATGATGGTGGAACGAGAAAGTACAAAAGGCTATTGTGGAGAAGAAGATATGCTATAAACACATGCATCATGATAGGAGCGATGACAATGTACAGAAATGCAAAGCAGCAAAAAAGAAGGCAAAAAAAGTGGTGAGTGAGGCACGAGGCAAGGCATATGAGAAAATTTATCAGAAACTAAATACAAAGGAGGGAAAGAAGAATGTCTACAAGATGGCTAAACTTCGAGAAAAGAAGATGAGAGATTTCAACCTAGTTAAATGCATCAAAGACGACACTAATAGACATTTAGTGAAAGACGAGGAGATCAAGGATAGGTGGAGTGATTACTTTGACAAGTTGTTCAACCATGATAATGATAATAGTATGATTGAACTGGATAATGCTTTTGACGACACCGATAGACGATTTGTTCGAAGAATCTAGGAGTCGGAAGTAAGAGAGGCCTTAAAAAGGATGAAAATAGGTAAGACGTTGGGGCCTGATAACATTCGTATTGAGGTGTGGAAATTCCTAGGAGAAGTGGCAATTGTTTGGCTAACTAATTTGTTCAATAGCATTTTTAGGTTGAACAATGTGCCAAATGAGTGGCGGAGGAGCACATTAGTACCAATTTTCAAAAATAAAGGAGACATTCAAAGTTGTACTAATTATAAAGGAATTAAGCTCATGAGCCACACAATGAAGCTTTGAAAACGAGTGATCGAGCTCCGTTTAAGAAAAGCGATTAGCGTGATGACAAACCAATTTGGTTTTATACCTGAGAGGTCGACCACGGAGGCGATTTTCTTGCTACGACAGTTGATGGAGAGGTATAGGGAGCAAAAAAAGGGCATTCACATGTTGTTTATTGACTTAGAAAAAGCCTATGATAAAGTACCAAGAAAGGTCTTGTGGTGGTCGTTCCAAAAGTAAAAAGTCCCAACAAAATATATTACCCTAATTGAGGACATGTACGAAAATGATGTGACTAATGTCAGAATATGTGGTAGTGTTACTAATGACTTTCCTATTAAGATAGGGCTACACCAAGGGTCAGCGTTGAGCCCATACATTTTTACCCTAGTGATAGATGAGATAACATGGGATATACAAGGAGATATCCCTTGGTGTATGATTTTCGCTGATGATGTGGTGCTGATTGATGAGAATAGGATAGGTATTGATAGGAAGCACGAGTTGTGGAGGAAGACTTTAAAATTTAATGGCTTTAGACTTAGTAGGACTAAAACTGAGTATATGATGTGTGATTTCAGTGATGTTAGGGCAGATGATGGAGATGTTATATTGGATGGACAAGTAGTGCCTAAGAAGGACACATTTCGTTGTTTGAGATCGATGCTACAGTGGAATGGTGAGTTGATGAAGACGTAAGCCACAGGATAAGAGCGGGGCGGGTGAAATGGCGCCAAGCATCTAGTGTCCTGTGTAACAAAAAAAGTTCCTCAAAAGTTAAAGGGTAAGTTCTATAGGACGGCGATCTGACCTGCGATGCTATATGGAGCAGAATGTTAGGCGACTAAAAGACAATATATACAGAAAATAAGTGTAGCAAAGATAAGGATGCTGCTGTGGATCTGTAGTCACACAAGTCGGTATCACATCCGCAATGATGATATATGTAATAGGGTGGGGTAGCACCAATTGAAGAGAAGTTTGTCCAACATCGCTTGAGATGGTTTGGGCATCTCCAACAAATGCCTCCTGAGGCATCGGTACGTAGTGGAATTTTAAGGTGTACTGAAAACGTAAAAAGATGCAGAGGTCGACCAAGACTGACGGGGGAGGAAATAGTTAAAAAAGACTTGAGGGATTGGAATGTATCTACAGAATTAGTTTTGGATAGGAGCGCATGGAAATTAGCGATCCATGTACCGGAACTATAAGAAAGTTAGGGGCAGTGTTTTAAGCTCTCGGCTCAGATGGTAAGATGTACGGCTTAGGGTTTTAGCATTGTAGGTTTTTATTTCAAGACTCTCATCTCTTTGATCTTGAAAAGGGTTCATTCCTAGTCTACCCTAAATTATTTGAAACAAAAGGCTTTGTTATTGTTGTAATGATATTTATAGTGTTCCCGTAACAATAATGTGGCAGTAACAGGACTATTAAGATTTAACTGAAGACTGAAGGATGTGGCTGTGGTGCCCTTGCTCAACAACAAAAGAATTGGCTGGCTGAGGTGGTCCTTGCAGTGCCGGTTTGGTTAGTAGTTGGGAGTTAAGCTAACTAACTCTATGGTATGATTGTGTTGTACGCTAGTACTTTCATGTGAACTAAGATATGAACAAGTTAAAGCACTGTCTAAGGGTGTCCTTGTTGAGACAACCTTTGGAACTAGTAGTGCAGGGTGTTCTCTTGTAATGTATGTCCCATGCTCTGTACATTTGTATCAGTAACTGTATCTATAGTTTGCACAATTGGTTTTAGTCACGCTTTGAATAGTTGGATAGTTTTTTTTCAATGGAAGTGCTTTTCTCTCTCCAAGTTATATCTCTTTTGATCGCAGATTGAATAGTTTGGAAAGTGTTTTAAGCATTTAAGTGGTTATACTCACTAGTTTTAACTAATCTAGCCTCCAACAATGACGATTTGGTACCCTTTATTGTCACAATTTTCCATTGACAAGTATCCTTTTAGAAGTCTCTAATTAAGTGTCATGCAGGGATTAAAAAACCAACGGTTACCGGAAATTCCAATGGGTAAATTTAAATTTATGACTATATAATACACTTCTTAGGTTAGTTTAAGCCTTTTTTATACTACATTACCTATTGTATAAATTACATATATATCAATTATTATACTCACTAGTTTTAACTAATCTGGGCTCCAAGAATGACGATTTGGTACACTTTATTGTCACAATTTTCCATCGACAGATATCCTTTTAGCAGTCTCTAATTAAGTGTCATGTGCCTGTGCAATGTTCCCTCCGTATAGATCACCTTTAATCGAGGCAAAATCAGGACCATCGAGTAGCTATAATATTAATGGGTGTTATTATACCGACAGAGATATTTTGAATTCTAAACCTCGTAACACTAACTATACATGTTACTGTAATTTCAACTGCAAACACATAGTTGATTATAATTTTAATTTGTCAATTAAAAAAAGAAATGTAACTTAGTAGTTTTCTGGTATGGCAGTAAAAATTTCCAGGAGCTCCCTGGTTAGTGGTTAGTTATCACCAATTCCTTGATTTTTCTAGTGAGGACTGGGACTTGTCAAAAACTGTTTGTCTTTAGATCTTCCCTTCTTACATCACCTGTCTACTACAGAGCAATTAAATACTTGATGATGACATTATCCTTGCACTATTCTATGTATCACTTTCAAATGTCCTGTATACTTACTCCTGAGGATATCTATTAGGGTCCAACTGGTGATAACATGGTTCAACTTTCAGTCTCTGCCTTTATGCTGAAAGAAAGAAGATGGCAACTTATGTCTGTCAATTGACAATGTAGTACAGAGTGAATTCGCCCATACAAGCAAAGCAGGCACAAAAAAAGAAAAAAAAGAAAGGGATCGACATCCTCGACACATACAGATCACTTTTGCTGTTGGTGTAGACAAACTACTTAAGGTATAGTTTTGCACAAAGACTTCAAAATTCTTTAGAATGAAAGTGCTTTGGGGTGGCCCAGCTCTCTATGAATAGGCCTTACAATAAGACTAATAGTATAGGAATATATATGAAGGAATATGCCAATGTATTTTTATCTTTTATAATTATTAAGGGGGGTGGGATGGAAATTTTTCATCCTATTACATTCATGTATATAAACCCTAAAAGGGGTGTAAGGTGGGCAGATCCACTCATTTTACACTAGCCCCCCCTCTCTCTCTCTGTCGTTTGGCTCTAGCTCTCTCAGTTTCATATCCCCCAAGGGGAAAAGGGGTACACTGTACTCATGGTTGTGCTCATACCACAACAGTTGGCATTGTTCGTAGGGACCACGTGAGAAGCCGCGCGAGGAGTCGCCGCCATGAGGGAGATCCATGGGAAGCGCTACGATGGTAGGAAGGTAGAGAAACTTCAAACTGGTCATGCAGTGTGCATCATAATATTTGGTACTTATTGGCTTTTGCTTTCCCCTGCCGCTATTCAATCTAATTTATGCTCAAATCACACGGTGGCTTGGTGCCCTGGCGTACTTTGTGGAGTATACATAAATCACATGGTGGTCTTATACCCCGACGTACTCTATGGAGTATAAATAAATTGCACGGTAGCCTCGTGCCCCAGCGTACTCAATGGAGTATAAATAAATCGCACGGTGGCCTCGTGCCCTGGCGTACTCTACGGAGTATAAAATAAATCGCACAGTGGCTTCGGCCCCGGCGTACTCTACGGAGTATAAAGCGCCGAGAACTTAATCGTCCTGGGCAACTCTACGGAGTATAAAACAAATCGCATGGTGGCTTCAGCCTCGGCGTACTCTGCGAAGTATAAAGTGTTGGAAACCTCGTGTGTCCCGGGCCACTCTATGGAGTATAAATAAGTCATGCGGTGCGGGGATGAAGAGCTCATGGTTGCGCGTGCATCCCACTAGGGAGTCCCATGCACTGGTGATAACCCCGGTGAGCCTTGTGCCTCACGCGTCCCACCAGGGAGTTTGCCACGCTAATGGCATCAAACGGTCGGGGGTCATGCTTCGTCCGACCGCCTCATGGTCGATACTTCGTCGACCGCCTCAGGGTCAAGACTTCATCGACGCTCGACCACCTCGTGGTCGCGACTTCGTCCGACCGCCTCGTGGCAGGACTTCGTCGACGCCCACAACCACGTGGTCATGAGGCAATCTCCGACTGCCTCATCGTCGGGACTTCGTGGGTGTTCGTCCGACACTTCGTGCTTGGGACTTCGTCCACGCTCGTTTGACACTTTGAGATAAGGACTTTGTCCACGCTCATCCTACCACCTCGTGGTCCAGACTCATCGACGCTCGACTACCTCGTAGTCGCTACTTCGTCCGACCACCTCGAGGTCGAGACTTCATTGATGCTCGACCACCTCATGGTCGTGACTTCATCCAACCGCATCGAGGTCGAGAATTCGTCGACACCCAACCACTTTGTGGTCGCAATTTTGTCGACACTCGTCCGACCGCCTTGGGGTTGAGACTTCATCGACGCTCAACCACCTCGTGGTTGTGGCTTCGTCGACGCTCGTCTAACCACATCGGAGTCGAGACTTCGTCGATGTCTGACCACTTTGTGGTCTCAATTTCTTCATTGAGCGACTTCATCGACACTCGTCCGACCATCTCGGGGTCCAGACTTCGTCGACGCTCGACCACCTCATGGTTGCGATGACTGCCTCGAGGTCGAGACTTCGTCGACGCCCACGACCACGTCATGAGCGACGTAGTCGTGGGTCATTCTATGGCCACCTCGTGGTCATGATCTTGTTGAAGCTCGTCTGACCACATCAGGATCGAGAATCATTGACCTTGACCACTTTGTGGTCGCAATTTTGTCGACACTCGTCCGACTGCCTCAAGGTCGAGACTTCGTCGACGCTCGAACACCTCGTGGTCGCTACGTCGTCCATACACATCCGACCGCGTCGTGGTGGTGACTTCATCGATACCCACGACCACATCATGATCGACGTAGTTGTGAGGCATTCTGCGACCACCTCATGGTCACGGTTTCATCGACGCCAGCTTCGATGATGCTTGTCCAAAGGGTAGGGACGGAACATGCGCGCTTCAAATCTTCATCCCACCGCCGACTTCACCGATGCTCGTCTGGCCGCCTCACAGTCGTGACTTCATCGACAATCATTCGACTGCCTCGGGGTCAAAACTTCATCGACGCTTGACCACCTCGTGGTAATGACTTCGTCGACACGCATCCGATCGCCTCTGGGTCGAGACTTCATCAATGCCCATGACCACATCACGAGTGACATAGTCGTGAGGCATTATATGACCACATTGTGATCATAACTTCATCGACGTCACCTTTATCAACGCTCGTCCGAATGGTGGGGACAAAGCATGTGTGCTTCAAGTCTTCATCCCACTGCTGACTTCACTGACGCTCATCTGAAGGGTGGGAGACGGACCGTGCGCGCTTCAAGTCTTCGTCCACCACCAACTTGTCGATGCTCGTCCACCCGCTTCATGATCGTGACGTCCGACTGCCTCGCGGTCTAGACTTTCGACCACTTTGTGATCATGACTTCGTCGACACTCGTCTGACTGCATCGAGGTTGAGACTTCGTCAACACTCCACCACGTTGTGGTTGTAGTTTCGTTGACACTCTTCCAACCACCTTGGGGTCGAGACTTGGTCAATGCTCGACCACCTCATGGTCACAACACCGTTGACACGTGTCTGACTGCGTTGTGGTTGTGACTTCACCGATGACCACGACCATGTCATGATCAATATAGTCATGACGTATTCTACGACCACCTCATGGTCATGATTTCATTGACGCCGACTTGGTCAACGCTCGTCCGAAAGGTAAAGGACGGAGCACACGTGCTTGATGTCTTTGTCCCACCGCCGACTTTGCTGACGCTCGTTCGAAGGGTGGGGAACGGAGCACATGCGTTTCAAGTCTTCGTCCTATCGCCGACTTTACTAGGACTCATCCACCCACTTTGTGGTCATGACATCTGACTGCCTCGTGTTCATGACTTCTGACCACTTCGTGGTCATGATTTCGTCAACACTCATCCAACCGCCTCGGGGTCAAGACTTCATTGATGCTCGACCACCATGTGATTGTGACTTCATTGACACGGGTCCGACCGCCTCGGGTCAACACTTCATCGATGCCCATGACCATGTCATGAGCGACGTAGTCGTGAGGCATTCTGAGACCACCTCGTGGTCGTGACTTTATGGACTCTCATCCGAAGGGTGAGGGACAGAGCACACACATGTCAAGTCTTTGTCCCATCGCCGACTTCGCTGATGCTCATCCGAAGGTTGGGGGACGGAGCGTGCGCACTTCAAGTCTTTCTCCCACCACCGACTTCACCGACACTCGTCCGCTTGCTTTGTGGTCATGATCTCCGACCACCTTGCGGTCGTGACTTCTGACCACTTTGTGGTCGTGACTTCATCGATGCTCACACGACCGCATCAGGGTCGAGACTTCATCGATGCTCGACCACTTTGTGGTCACAATTTCGTCGACACTCGTCCAACTACCTAGAGGTTGATACTTTATCAACGCTCGACCACCCTCGTGGTCGCGACGTCATCGACACACGTTCATGACTTCTGACCACCTCGTGGTCGTTACTTCGTCGACGCCCGTCCGACCACTCTGTGGTCGTGACTTCGTCGACTCCCACGACCACGTCACGATCGATGTAGTCGTGAGGCATCTTATGACCACCTCGCGGTCTGAACTTCGTCGACTCCTGTCCGACCGCTTTGTGGTTGTGACATACGACCACCTCGCGATCGGGATTTTTGACCACCTCGTGGTCATGGCTTTATCGACGCCCACGACAATGTCAGGATCAATAGGCATCATCCAACCATCTCTTGGTCGTGACTTTGTCAATGCCCATACGACCGCCTTGTGTGCCGCTCGCGTCGGAGGCAGGACTTCGACGGGACAGCCACGGCTTTGGGACTTCGGCTCGACCTCGATGGGTCCGCTCCAGCTACACCGGGGGACTTTGTTGTCCTCCTCGTAGGCATCGCCTCAGAGGAGCGACCTGACCCATGGCTCCCCCCTATGTGCCACTCGCGTCAAAGGCAGGAGCTTCGTGGGAAGGCCACGGCTTTGGCGTGGTACTTTGTCACCCATGTCTATGTGCCGCCCACGTCTAAGGCACGACCTCGACACGTCGGCTCTGGCTGCGTCATGGGGCTTCGCCGACCTTCTCGTATGCGTCGCCTCGGAGGGGCAGCCCTGCTCCCGTCTCTGCCTCCATGCTCTGTCGGGGGACTCCACGACCACGTAATAATGCTAAGACTGCATTATTAGCATCTTCCCATCTCATCGTCTCAGGGATCTCCAGCGGAAACGCTGGTGGATTTGAGATGACCCAGAAGAGCTTAAGGTCAGTCAGCCAAAGTTTTGAATTCGCCTGCCAGCGCTTGAAATTGGCTCCGTAAAAAACTTTAGGTTTTACGACATCAGATGAGGAAGCCATTTCTTTCAATATAGATTTTCTGGATTGTTGTAAATATTGTGGTATAAGCATATTTGCACATTTAATTCCAGCCAACATAATATAAACAATATATTTCCAGCATAAGAAGAATTCTAACATGTCATTCAACTTCACATATATATTCAAAGAATATAACTTACATGCTGCTGAAAATAACATAATAACCAGTCCTAAGAACAGTAAAACAACTAATTCTAGCATATAACAAATTAATTGTTTCATTATTGCTCTCAGAACAGAGTTGCGCAAAATCATAGATTTTGGCCTTCTCATGTAAGTATCCATTTTAATCACAAATGATCTAATAACCATAATCAGGATTTGAGCTCACAATCAAGTTTTCTACTGTCACAGCCGATAAAAATAGAAAACAGCAGTATATAACTTTTAGTTTAAATGTTCACAGTCAAGGATATTATTCAGCAATAGACAGGCATTCCCAGACTAAATATAGAGCATCTACCAGAAGGAGATCATGCAATATATATAGCAGAACCGAAAGCAACAATAGAAGGATCCTTCACTAGAATGACTAAAAGGCTATTGCATAATAATAAATCAATGGCATATGAACACAGATAAACAGCCGAGAGACAGCATATACATGGACAGTCGAAGACTAAACCCTAGAGCTCAAATTCCAAATTCAGTCCAGATCAATTCAAAGATACAAGTTCATCACTGAGCTAAGGTCAGAGCCCACAAGCATTCACAGCAATCTTCAAATTCTTGAGTGAAATAACAGATCAAGAAATACTGCTGTAAATGATAAAGAACCGAATATACTCACAGTACTGACAGTACTCAAAACTGTCAAGAAGTCAATAAACCGAAGAAACCAATCAATCCGGCAAGGCACGAAGAACTCGCTGTCTTAGAAAATCTATCAACCCACTGTCGCAAGCGAGTAGATGATCCACAGAGATACAATGCCGCACTCCTCCTTTCAGCCGAAAGCCAAAGGAAAAGCCGAGGTACAGAGATGCCACTCAAGACCACGATATGCGCACTGGCCAAGCGCGCACACACACAGCAGGGAACCGGCGTCGCCTTCTCCTCTCTCGGGTAGAGTTCCAAAGGTCCCGAATCCCCACTCCCCAAGTTAGGGTTTGCGCAGGAGATAAAAGGACCAAGCCTCAATCGGAGATGGCCGAAGCCAACACCCTCAGCACCACAAGAGAATAGAGAGGAGGAAGGAGACTCAATAGGGCAAGCACCAGTTCGGAGAAGTTTTTCTTATCTCACCCATGGAGGGAGCTCGGTATATGAAGAGAAGAGGCGGGGTCTGCGAGAAGGCGGCGCGAGCGGCCGGCTCCGAAGAACCCGGGCCAGCCCGCGCCCTCCCCGCTCGCCTCTCCACGCGCCACCTCCCCTCAAGCCCCGAGCATCCCGGATCTGGGAGAGGATGAAGAAACCGCCGCACGGGAGAGAGCCACCAAAGCCGCCACCAACCGGATCGGGGAGGAGACAAAGTCTCCTCCCCCTTATCACTTTCCCGTGAGACCGGCATGTGGGCCCCACCTTTTAGGGCTCCCTTCCACTCTTATCAATTGGGAAATTCCCAAAATGCCCTCTCAAATACAACAACCACGTCATTATCAGTCAAACAAGATCCCTGTTTCGGGAGGTTTAGAGCGTCCATACCCCTAAGGGCTGGAGCTAGCAGTTGCATCAGCTCGCCTTCGGGACCTTTGTGCTTGTTGTCGAGGGACGGGGGGCTAGAGCTATTGGTCACGTCAGCTCGCCCCTCGGGACCTCCGCACTTGCTATCGAGAGTGTACTGTTGTGGGGGTGGAACCCGCTATGAATGGGCCTTGCAACAAGCTCAATAGTATATAGATATGTGTATAAAGGAATGTACCAATATACCCTCATATTTTGTAATTATTAAGGGGTAGAATGAGAATTTTCTATCCTATCCCATTTATGTATATAAACTCTAAAAGGGGTGTGAAGTGGGCAGTTCTACTCATTTTACACTAGCCCTCTCTCTATCTATGGATAATTTAATTATTTGCCACTCTTATGAGTAGGGTGGCAACAGATTTGCCACCCTGGCCCGTTGTCAGTGACTCAGGCGGCCCCGCATGTAAGTGAGAGAGGTAATTGGCCAATCTTCAGAGTGGCAAAAAGTTGAATGCCCCTCTATCTATCGTCCCTCAGTTCTATATCCTCCAAAAAAAAAAGGTACACTGTATTCACGGTTGTGCTCATACGGTCATACCACAACAGAAAGAAAGAAAAAAAGTTGTGTTAGTCGATGAGTGGTCACTGGTCACAGTGATCTGCCCATCAGAATTTTAGGAATCGTTTTGGTCAGATTGTTTCCATTTTGATAACTAACATCGGCTTTACTGCTGTTGCAAAAATAGCTGTTTGACAACACTGGTACCTTTGCTGTGCTACAAGAAGTTTCCACGAAGCGTCAATCAGTCAATGGAGCTCGTCCGTGTTCTCCACGGAGGTGGTAACACAAATCGATGTTTCGCACTTAATTGCTATCTGCTGGTTGGTTGTCCTGGCACTCTCCATTGGCACGCTTAAATTACACGCGCGACATATGGTTGCGCCCTGGGCCCCCTCCTGTACTGTGATGGCTACATCGAGCTTAAACATACTGTATTTATGACCTGTATTTTATCTTTCATGCAACATATGTACATGGAGTCTAGCAACTTTAGTTACATCCAGATGTACTTTTTAAGTTTGAATCATCGCAGAGTATGCAGAGATTGTTTTTTCTGAATTGACATGGCTGATCATGATACTTCTTTCCTGGCAAAACAGAAGATTAACATCCTGCCATTGGTTGAAGAACTCCATGATATGGATTGTGCTTCTCATGGAGTGTGATTGGGCCAGGAAAAATCTTGCCTGGTCGGGCTGATTCTGGGTCCAGCCTGACCTGATCTGAAACATATTGCTGGACCAAGCTAGCTGGGTCAGGTCAGGCAGTTGAGATTACCGAGCCTGTCTAGGCTTCGAAACCAGCAGAAAATCTTGAGACTTGATCAGCTTACGCTTGCTCAGCCAGGCCAGGTTTTTCTCTGATCTAAACTGCGATCTAATACACCATGTGAAGTTTGTACTTGTTACACTGCGATCTAATATAGATGATTCTGCAGCTGATATAAAAGGGACGTGTAACAGAGGGACGCGCCAGCCCTTGTCCTAATCTTGCATTAAAGCATTTTCCTGGATATTAATGGCTATTCTTCGTAGTACTTCCTATTGCTTAATTTGATGTGTAACAAGCTAACAGTGCATTTCCGCTGATGTTGATGACTAGCTAGGCACCATCGATGTAGAATTTCGCACAATCTTTGCAAAAATTTGCGGATCTTTCTTCGAAAGGTGCTTGCTTAATTAATATTATCTTTATAACTTGTGCGATTCTTCTTTGTAAGCATATGACCATCTATAGAAAAATAATTATTTTTGCGCTAATTAAATAAGGGAAACTAGGCTAAAAAAATGGATTTTGGGAGTTGGTTTTCTTTTTGCACCGAATGTGATAGGGGGCCATCTGCCGTTGCCGACAGAGGCAGAGCTTCCTCTGCTGCTTCTCTCTCTGCAGCGTTTTTCTACCAGCAAGTTTTTGGTAGCATTCATATGACACACTGTACATAAGGAGAAAAGACAAAGTTCTAACTGTGTATTATTGATTTAACTCCGTACAATGCAAACCGCATTGGCTAAGCTAAATTACCTCAGCATAAGTAACATAAAAATAAAAATCAAGCACAGATAACTTTTGTTACATCATGCTTACAGATGATATGGTCACACCTGTTAATTCCTGTTGCTATCCTCTTATTTTTCTGACTTTTGATGCCACTGTCCAATGCACTATCATTAACGTTTCCTTAACTTGATGGCGGCACTGATCACACGATTGAGAGTTTGGCTAGTACAATTGTGTTTCATATGTATGCATGCATACATACCTCCTAGCTTGAAGTAACAACAATTAACCTAGCTAATATATATTGATGTGTATATGGACCGGCACTAATTCTTTCTTTCAGCTTCTAGAAGAGCATTGGAACGGAGCAGCAGCCATCGGAGAGGTCCATCAAGTCGGCGACCTGCTCTGCGGCCTCGTCAAATAGCCACTTCTCGATCGAAGACAGTGGTGCCTGATGCTGCTGCTGCTGCTGCTTGGTCTCAATATCATCGTAACTGCACTGTTCCAGCAACGACGCCTGCTGTTGCTGGTGCTGCACGGCGGTGAAGGTCAGCTCGGCACCAGTGCCTGACATGCGATCGAACGAGAGCAAAGGGTTGACCTCAATGATGCCTGGCTTGACGTCGGCGGCGCCGTTCTGCGGCGGGGAGCTCTTCATGAAGCCGTTGAGCAGCTTGGATATGTTGTCCATGCTGGAGGCGTAGGACGACGAGGAGCAGTCGGCGTCGACGGAGCCGGTGGCGAACGGCGAGCGCCTGGTGATCATCTGGGTGACCTCCGGATTGCTGCAGGCTGCTCCTCGGGCGTAGCTGTCGACCTTGGAGTTGGAAGTAGCGATCATGTGGTGATGGTGGTCGAGGACATGGCCGGCGACGGTGGGGTTGGTAGATTCAGCTGAGGAGGAGGATGCGAAGATAGCGCCCATGGCTTGGTGCTTCCTGAGCTTCTTCTTGAGGTGCGTGTTCCAGTAGTTCTTGATGTCGTTGTCCGTCCTCTGTGGGAGGTAAGACGCGATCGCCGCCCATCTGCACACGCATTCATCACATGTGCACCGGAAGAGATGGAAACGGCTGATCAATCACCATGCACGGCTATGGTCGAGCTGATCGATCTCAGCGATTCGCACGACGAATCTAATTGGAGTATCTCGTACCTGTTGCCAAGCAAGGACTGGAGGTGGATGATGATGCCCTCCTCGTGCGGCGTGAAGTTGCCGCGCTTGATCCCCGGCCGGAGGTAGTTGGTCCAGCGCAGGCGGCAGCTCTTGCTGCAGCGCATGAGGCCGGTGTTGATGGGCACCGACCTCCAGTTGCCGGGGCCGTGCTCCTGGATGTAGCACACCAAGATGATGTCCTCCTCCGGCGTCCATGGCCCCTTCTTGATCCCTACCTTGTCGCAGCACGGAGGCCTCCCCATCACCAACTCACCTCAGCGTCCTCGATCTCTTGTCTGTTTCCTCTCTCTGTATCTCTTGATCTGATCTCTTTCTAGCTAGCTAAGCTTCCGGCAGTGCAGTGTCTCATTGAAGCGTGCGAGTGTGCATATATATATATATATATATATATAGGAGAGAGGTGAATGGGAGTGACCTCCTTTTCACTTGCTATCGTCTACCCGGCGCTCTGACGCTACTGTCTGATGATTTATTTTCACTTTCGAGCTGGTCGATCTATATGCTTTCTCTTTCTGTCAACAACATCACATGAATCATAGAAATTGACCTTAAAGCAAGGACTAGCTAGAAGTGTACTGCCTCCTAGCTGCTGTGTGAGATTTTAAGGGCTCCCTAGCATGCAAGTCACCCATGACTCAAAACTTTTGTCAAGGCATATACTATTCCGCAATATATGTAGAAAATAAAATATAGTGGTGATGAAAGCCAAGTTTCAAGAAAGAAAAATTATTCAACTTTTCAATCTCCACATTGCCATAATTAAAGTATATACGGAGTGACTTGGGTAAAAACAATATTTACCAAAATCTACTTAAAAACCTTTTTTTCACATCTCCACCCTATGCCAATCCTGCCCGAATCTTGGGGTTGTTTGGCAACGGCTGCGACTTATGGCTTTTGGCTGAAATTTTTGAATTTTGCCTGTTTACGGTACAGAGAGATACTCACTTGCGATTTTGGATGGTACAGATGTTGGGCTTTTAACGTGTACATTGTTTAACTTGTAGATTCCGTCTTGGGAAAATACTCCGTTTGAAAGTTAGGTACTGTAGTAAAAGTCAAAAACCGTCAGGTTCGGAGGAAAAGAACAGGCCCTAAGCCTGAATGAGTTCAGGGGACGCAAACTCCAACTTTGGTGATAGGTTCGCACCATTGTACGCCCACCGCATACCCATCAGAGTTCTCCTGATCTTCTTTGTTAATCTAGTTGGTCTGTTTTTGGATACAATTTATTACTCTAGTAAATAATAATTATCGAAAGAAATCGAAGTTAAAAATCAGCTGAAAAGTTTAAAAGAAAAAACATCCCAACTTACTACTACGATCCTCACATATAAGTAAATACGGCTTAGATAATAGTATCATGTTGCAACTAGGCCCACAATACTGTTTTCAAGGCCTACACAGACGCATCGGCACACAGTGATCGGGCCCCGATTAATTGCACAAGATATATAAGCAATGTGCCTACGCTCCAGCCACATCTCCTGTTAAAATTGGAAAACAACGAAACAAAATCTAGGTGGTGATCGGTTCGGCTGAAAAGCTCATGGTTTATGGCTGAAAACACTGTAGCTGGCTGAAAAAAGCACTGTAGCTGACAGAGGCTTATTTAGCATAATTAAATTTAAAAAAAATTAAAAATATAAAAAATATGTTAGCCCATTACGTATAATACAAACAAATACGGGAAAAAAAGAACCGGCAAAAAAGCTCAACAAAAAGCCAAAAGTTCAGAAAAAGACGAAACTTATGAATAGTGAAAAATAAACCAGAAGCCGAAACCGAGTCGATCAGGGCATCAATACAAAACCAATCAGGATCCCTCTTTTGACTAGTTTGCTTTGCTACAGGTGATCATGGCCTCCTGTAGCTTGATTGCAAATGTACGAGAGTCGATCTATATATCCCTCCATCATTACTCACACTAACTTAACTGCATGTCACAATTAAGCACTGCTAATTGCTACTACATGTAAATGCCACCCAAGATTACATGCATGTTGTTCGTGCGTCTACTGTACTCGCATCTCGTGGGCGTTGCCCGTCCCACGTCGCTCAGCTCGATCGATCGGTGCCCAGTTTAATGGACAACAGTAGCTTTCTTCTTATTTATAATCCCACGTGCCTCTCCTGCACGGCTCTCTGATCTGATCTCTCTACTCGATTTCATCCTGGGTCAGTTCAGCTTGGCCCCTAGAATGGAATTCTTCGATGCTGATCAACTCTGACCTACTGTTCTGAAGCATAATATAACAATAAATATTTATGAATATATTGATCGGTGCCCAGTTTAATGGGCAACAGTCAACTTTGTTTTCTAGGCTGTGTTGCATGGCGACGAGTTGACAGCGAGTCTTCGGTTAATTTGCAATGTGTTTGGATGGAGAGCTAGAGTAGATCGACAGGAGAGACACGGACTCGCGGCTTAATTGTGCTTACATGTGTGTTTGTGATCGATCGGTATATGATGTCTTGATTAGGACCACTGTAAGGGGAACAAGGTACTAAAGGGACGAAAAAGAGTTTCATACCCCCATCTAATCCAATGTATGTCGACATGACACAATTATGTCCTAAATCAACAACTTACACGTTTGGTTTTCTTTTTTTTTTTCAGCATGCCTAAGCTACGTTAGCTAGAAGACCCTAGATGAGCTAGACTGTCGTTAACACAAGTTTAGGCCCCGCTCCATTGCGCTGAAAAGCTATGGCTTATGGCTGAAATTGCATTGTAGCGACTAAAATTTCACTGTAACTGAAGATGGCTTATTTAGCGTAATTAAATTTAAAAAATTTAAAAATAGAAAAAATATGTTAGCTCATTACAGACAACGCGAACGAATACGAGAAAAAAAGAACCAGCAAAAAAGCTAAAAAAAGACAAAAGTTCAGAAAAAAGACGAAATTTATGAATAGTGAAAAATAAACTAGAAACCAGAAGTTAAAACTGAAATGAGCGGGGCCTCACATCAGTTTAAGGCCCTGTTTGGTTTGGCTTCCAAACATGCTTTGGCTACTGGAAAAGCCAAAAGCCAACCAAAAGGACTAGCTTCTGCTCAGGTTCTACAAAGAAAGCAGCTTCTTCCTAGTACAATTTCCACAGCATCTATGGACTTGCTTCTACCGGCTATGGGATCCAAGTTTTCGCGAAAATTACCCACCTGCCCCTCGTTATGTTGCATAACGGTTCGTTCTTTTTCCCGATTCCCCTCCCCCATCCGCGCGGAGAGCCGAGCTGACGCCTGCGCTCAGGGAAACACTGCGCCTCGCCGGCGACCCCGCCCCTCGCCGTTGCAGCTCCGGCCGGCCGCCCCTCGCCGGTGACCCCGCGACGACCCTCTTCCTCGGCTCCGGTCCGGCCGCCCTCTCCTGCTTCCCCGCGACGACCAGAAAAACCGACGCCCTCCCTCGGATCTCCGTCGACCCCCTGTAGATCGCCCCCTCCCCCATCCGCACGGAGAGCCGTTGCAGCTCCGGGCTGGCCGCCCATCTCCGGCAACCCCCTGCAGGCCGCCCCCTCCCCCATCCGCGTGGAGAGCCGAGCGCGGACGAGGGCCGCCGAGCGCGGACGAGGGCCGCCGAGGCCGTCATCGAGCGTGGGCTCCGCCACGTGCGGGCTCCGCCGCCCCTCGCCTGCCTCCCGTGTCGTCTACGTGCGGATCGACGACCTGAGGAAGAAGAAGAAGAAACGCGTAGGAAAAAAACAGAGAAATATGCATTGTGTGGTTGACATGTGGGGTCACGGATGACATGTGGGGCCCGCTGACAGCAGTTTTTCCAAAAGCCATAGCTGTTCAACCAAACGGCTTTTAGCTTTCTCACAGCCCACAATTCACATCAGCTTTTCCACAGCTCACAGCAACTTTTCCAAAAGCCACAGCTCAACCAAACAGACCCTAAGGCTCCTCTTTGTATTGCAGTTTCGCATTTGCGGTAGATAATCTCGTTTAGTTGAACCACTTTTAGATGCTTGATATTTGGTTAGCTATTTATTCTCTTAATCAAAGTGCAAATGGATGTATTATTGCGTTCTAGAACAGATGAGATGAAATTTGAGAGAACAACCATCCGATTTACCAAACAGAGTAGTAGACCTTTCACAACTTCTTTTCCACAACAGCTTTAAGAACAAGCACGGCACAAATTCAAATTGAGCCTAAAGACCATGTTTATGTTTAGCATAATTAGTTTTGTCTTCTTGTAATTAATTGAGTGTAGGATCGGATAGTCAACAGAGGGGGTGAATGGCGCCTTAAAATTTTTCCTAAATATTTACTTATCCTTTACTCTGATAGCTACAAAACTATGAAGATTAAAATATGAATCCTACTTGAAAAACCAGAGACTCACAAAGCATAACACAATCAGTAGAGAAAACAACGTGGTCAAAATTCTGACAACGTGATCGAAAATTGACTATCGGTCGGAAATTCAACATGGTCTAAAATTGACTCTAGTGGTCGACGGTCAAAGAGCGGTCGAAAACCAACGTGATTGTAAGCCAACATGTGGTCTAAAACCGACATGGTCGATGACCTAAGAGAGATTGCAAGCCCGAGTTTTCAAAGGAAGTCGAAATCCGACCAGAGTGATCAATGACCATTGAGTGGTTGAAAACCAAAGTGGTCAAAACCTTACATTATCAAGCAAGTCAAAATACGACTAGAAAAGTCAACAACCAGTGAGCGGTCGAAACCAAGGTGGTCGAAACTCGTCGAAGCACTGCCAGTAAAGTTGATGACCAGTGAGTGGTCGAAACTTGAGAGTGGTCGAAAGCTTCTGAGTCGTTGAAAATTTAGAGAAATAGAAGAGCAGTCTGAATTTCAGCACAGTTTCATAACAAAAAAATGATGGAACTTTTGATTCATAGATCCAACTGATATGAAACTTTGCAGAGATCTTCACTAGGGTATTGTGAACTTATTCTAACAAACGATCATAAAAATTATGGCCAAAATTGAGACTTTTTTAGTTTATTGGAAAGTTCCACAAAAGCCAAGTCAAAATCAAAATCGGTGAATACAACTTACTTGTGGGTGGACGAAGACCAAGATGGGTCTAGATGTGTTCCCACATGTCATAGCAAATTAAAACACCAAAAAAAGCATCTTGAATCAAGAAATCACACTTTGAGGCCAAATCAAAAATAAATCAATCAAATCAAGATGGTTCCATGGAAATACACAAAGATTGATATATTGCTAACTTGAGAAGGTTGATTTTACAACCACTCCACCTTGGAGGACAAAGAGCACACCAAGTGCTCCACTCTCAAACCCATATAAAAGAATAATTGTTCGATTTGACCTTGATGATGGTGAGATAAGATCAAAAGCTCCTAGCAAGCAAAATTTTGCACAAAGTCCAAAGCATGTTCTAGATATGCATTTTTACCATTTCTCTCTCTCTCTCTCTCTCTTTGACAATTGAGTCATTAAGATGCATAGAAAAAGATAGAGCATGAATGAAATGAAGTGGCTGTATTTTATTCATTTTGAGCATTAGGAGCCATGAAAATATCCAAAATGACCTTGTAAGTATTACACCAAGTCATAAAAAGTGAAGGTGCTATCAGATCATGGCAACACATGCATAGCGAAACTGAAGCTAAGTAAGCAATGATCTGAATTAAATGGATTTTTAGCATGCTTGAACTCACCGTCTCACTTGGCATCATCGATCGATCTGGGCCTCAGCTCCTCTCTGAGCCTAACCCTGATTCTTGCCGTTGACCATGGTTGACTCCAAGCCACCTTGCATATCCAAAGACAAAGAAATCATTTCTAAGCACAAGTTCTTCACAACTTGAGCTACATTAGCCAAGACATATATCATGCAATCTTATTCCAACGACCCAAGTCATCCTACTTCAATCCATGACCCAAATCTCAAAATCCTCAAATTCTGCCCAAAACTAAATCAGTCAAAGAGTGATCTTTAGAAACTCACTTGACCACTTCACAAATAATGCAATGGTTCATCACAACACTAGCATGGACTTTCTCACATGGCCCTTTATTAAGTGTAATATATTAATTTTCAAAAGGTGTGTGCAGACCTCTCCGTCCCCTTGCAAACATTTCCTCCACCAAAAAAATAGCCAAGGGTATGCCCTCGGGAATGTCTGTTTCAATATCTTTGCCAATTGAGAAAATTTAGAGTGTAGTTATTATAATTATTTCACTCTCTATTTCTATTTAAATGCTTCAAAAGAGGTAAAGTCGTTGTGGTATATTATTTAATAGAGGTATATAATTATAATTATTTCTCATTAACTATTTTATAGATTTAGTACTTCCTTCGATAGCATGCTGTGAAAAAATATTGTAAAACGGAGAGAGTAATAAACTATGCCTCATTTAACGCGGCTGGCATCGAGCTTCAGGCTTGTTCTCTTCTCAGCAGAACTAGGCTATGTATATTTTAGCCTTTTAGCGTTTTTTATTTTTTTTCTTAATAATCACTGTATCTTAGGTGGTGATCGGTTCGGTTGAAAAGCTCATGGCTTATGGCTGAAAGCACTGTAGCTGGCTGAAAAAAAGCACTGTAGCTGACAGAGGCTTATTTAGCATAATTAAATTTAAAAATATAAAAAATATGTTAGCCCATTACGTATAATACAAACAAATACGGGAAAAAAAGAACCGGCAAAAAAACTCAACAAAAAGCCAAAAGTTCAGAAAAAGACGAAACTTATGAATAGTGAAAAATAAGTCAGAAGCCAGAAACCGAAGCCGAGTTGATCAAAGCCTTAGATTAATAAGATACATCAAAAGACATAAGACACAGTAAAAAAAGGGCCCCTAACTCCGACGACAAAAGTAAGGAGGTACTGGGAGTACTATGTTTCGGCGGAAACTTGTACTCCTCCGTTGGATTGGGTACAGCTGGCTAGCAAGACCTAGTAACGGCATGGGCCTTTCAAGCAGAATTCTGGGGTGTTTCATTCCAGGCCTAAAGAACAGCGACCACGTCGACTTTCCAGCTTGTGGGCTTTTAGGCCGTCAATCCGGCCCATGTAGATTGTTTATGGTGCTACGGAGGCTTGGGTTGTTCGGACGCTTCGGAACTGTGCCGGCCGTCCGTTTGAGATGAAGGGACATGATCGCACAAGTAGCTTCAGCGATACAGAAACCAATACCACACTACTCTACAATATAAAAGATGCATGCTTATGCAAGTACAAAGACAAACATCCATTCTTTCATATAAATAAAACCAGTAAACAAATATAACTTGCCCCGCATACATTGGACTCAGGTTTGCTGCTAATCGTAGGTATCTTTACTGCCAGTCATAAAGTAATTTTACTATCAAGTCACTCATCTATGCTCAGAAGAGTGTAGTAATCTTAACACAAGTAATTTTACTGTCAATCACAAGTAATTTTAATGCACAACCAAAGAAGAGTAACTGTTTGTGCCACGCTGGGCCATGCTAGCCCAAGTATAGCATGCTCAGTTGGACTAGGCTGAGACGGCTTGTTTACTGTTAATGCTATGCCATACTTGGGCCGGATCAACATGGGTCGGATCAATAGTATCATGCTATATGGTACTGTTGGTCCAACCCATTTGACCATGTCTATAAGTTATCCACTGCAATGCTAAACGAGTCAAAGGTTCATCGGTAAAAAATTATAGTAAAAAATTCCATGTAAATAATACAACTTGTGTTTAGTGAAAATTGAACTTTAATGACTAGCCAGAGAGACAATATGGCACACTACTATGGCTTTAGATTCTAGCTTTTGATTTTTAGTTCACTATTTCTTACTTTTGTCTTTTTTCCCTGTGTTTCTTTGCATTGTTCATAATAGGATAGCCTATTTTTCTATTTTAATTTTTTTTTAATTTAATTATATCAAAAAAGCTATCAGCTATTATAGTATAAAATAAGACACCTACATTAGAAAAAACCAAAAATCACAAAAAAAAAGTTCAACTGAGCACAGACTAGTACCGTGAAATTGGTATACCCAAGGTTTGTCTATCCCATGCCGCCTCCTCACTACAGCAGAATCTAATGATGGTTTGATTTGAGCTACTACTGACAAGAATAAATATTTACGTACTGCTTACTTGGGTTGAGAAATTAAAATAACTAGTAGTGTGCCCGTGCTAACGCTACGGTAAAATACAAAACAAGATAAAATTTGTAAAAAATAAAATGAACAATCAAATTCATTAATATTCACGTCTCATATATTGTATAACCAAATATTTTTGTCACATAACGACTGATCCTTTGAGGAGGCGACAACATCATTGGACTCACTCACCGACGACTTTCTCCATCCCCACATTGTTTAAACTTGAGACTACAAAGAAAACAAACATTTTTGTCACATAAAGAAATATGAAACACAGTAAAGAAATAGGTGTTTGTGGACTATTTACTTACCGTCAACAAAACAGGCAGATCAACGATATTTGATGAAACTGCAGTTACTTTTGCTTCGATTTCCAATGCCATCAAATCTTTTAGCTGTCGCACCTGGGTCGGGAGTTTCACACTCACGTGACATGCATCAATACATAAGTATTCTAAGCCGAAACAGTTGTGAAATTCTAATGAGGTCGTAACTCATGTCATCAGGATTAACCCATAACTTAAGGATAAGAACTCGGAGAAACCATGCACATGCACTTCCAAATGACATTGTTCACAAACCTTTTGGAGCAAGGGGCCATTGGAAATCTGCACTCTAGCTATTGTTCAGAAAAGAAAAGACATTTAACGACACATCATGCTATAATTATCAACAATTGATTAGTAAACACCATGTCTCAACCATTCTAGCTACTGACATTTTCCACAGTATATCTAGCACTGGAACAGATTAATTATACTAAACCAATGTCACATTCAAAGTGCACCAAATCTTGAATTAGATCACAAATGTTGGAAAGACAATTATCCAAATCGATTCAATGTAACATTGCATGATATTCCATAAGAATGTTCACATCTTTAAAATTGATCTTCTATTCCTCATAAACAATTATTACTCCAGCTTGCATTCTCAAACACAAAAACTTTGCTGTAGTTGAAAGACATACAGAACAAATATGGAGTCCCTCCTCCCCACTACCACCATTCGTGCAGCAGCATCAGGATATACAATGGAGTGTATGGATGCACCTGTTGATATTTCTGCCTGCTTTGATTACTTCACTGATACATCCTATTATCCATCTCTTGATTGCTGTAACTCCCAGTGGTTTGTCACTCGCAGCCATCATGCTTCTTTCCATTCATATATGGAGAAGTGTTGGATATACTGGAAGTCCCCATTGATGGAAAGCAAGCCATCAACCTCCCGAGTGCCTGTGATGGAAGTCCCCATTGATGGAAAGCAAGCCATCAACCTCCCGAGTGCCTGTGATGAAAGTTACCACTCAGAATCAGAAAAGTCCAGGCAAACTTGTGAATACACAATGGTACTAATATTGTAGAATAGACTCACCTCCCTTTCCTTTGTTTTTTAGATGACTCTTTTTCCTTTGCTGGGAATCAGAAGTCAACAACAAAAATAATAAAATCTAATTCCCAGTACTATCTAACACAACAGTAAAAAGTGGAGTTGATTTAGTAGTGGTGCACAGGGAGCCAACTGAATCAGTAGCATCGCCAATCCCCTGAGGTAACAAATCGATAGATTTAGTGGATAAATGAATTCATTCTTACATCCATCTTTGGACCAAAGAGTAGGTACAGGAGTTAACTTTTTAATCACTTGTTTAATACTTGTAATTCAGGGATTTGATCACGACATCATGTTCTTATACAGAATAAGAATATAGGAGCTCCGGAGCTAGACAAATCTTTTTTTCCTTTTCCATACTGCTGCCTGAAACTCTGCATAGCTAATCTCCAATACAGTTTCTCTTTTTCCTTTTTTTGGTGATATGCTTGTGTCTGCAATTGCCGTATGTGTGCAGGACGAGATATCAGTTTGCCGGGGCATGTGCAAGGCTATTCAATGCAATAGTAGTTGTGCATATTTGGCTTGGTTTGCAAACTCGCAATTAGAGAGCAATAATGAGTTATAAATAATTTTTTGTATTTTTTTTAAAATACTTCAGTGGGTATTAGTTGTTCAAGCAATATTTGCCGTAAAATTTTACTTTTTGGGTAAACGTGTTTAAAAAATAAAAGAGGATAAAACAGTTCCACACCTTCCTATGGTAATGATGCTTACAATTTACCCAGGAAAATTCATAGGAAGGGTTCACTGGCTCAGGATAGTCATAAGCAGCAAATATAAATGGCAAATTTATCGTATGTCTACTGAACTATTAAATGTATACAGCTACTAAGGTAAAAGAAGAACCAAGTTCAGTAATAGAAGCACTAATCACAAACTGTGACCACCAAGACCATATTACCATAAGACCATGAATTCTTGTTACTACACTTGTAGTAAATTCCATTGCATCTTTACAGAAAGTATGACTTGCATAAATTATGGAAATCCAGTTAGTGCTACTATCTGCTTACTTATCAAGTTTATTAAGAGGGAATAGGAAACTAAACAAAAGCTTCGATTTCCCATCCATATTTCTGATAACTATACCAACTGTGCTTCTATCAAAGAAGGTATATTAGACATAACAGCACTTGCAACATAATAAGATTCTAGACCATCTTATCAATGAAAAAGTAGTAACTCACCGAAAGGGGGAAAAATGCAATCTCAGGTTATATCATCAGTACTTCAGTAAATAGCCATCAGGCATGTCAAACACAGAAATAAGGTCAAGTATTAGAAACTGTGGCCTTGTGATCAACCAAAAACAAGGTACTGAAGCATTCTCGACTCATATATTGTAAAAAATAAGTATTCAACCAAAAATCTTTTAGCTGTCGCACCTGGGTCGGGAGTTTCACAGTCACGTGACATGCATCAATACATAAGTATTCTAAGCCGAAACAGTTCTGAAATTCTAATGAGATCGTAACTCATGTCATCAGGATTAACCCATAACTTAAGGATAAGAACTCGGAGAAACCATGCACGTGCACTTACGAGTAATCCTGAACATAAACTCCATAACTTAAGGATGATAATAGAAGCCATGCACATGATGCACTTGAACAATCCAGAAAAGGCAAGTGATCGAACTTACTCCGACGCTCATTCTACCATGGAGATACCAAGTTTACTCTTAACGCCCATTTTACCATGGAGATTTCAAGATTAGCAATTGCTAAATATAGGAACCTTTTGCGTGTGTGAAAAATTACGAGCAACAGCCTGCAGGCTAGTCGATAGCATATTGGCCAGCTCCTGGTTCTAGCAATTTAGCCCTACCTATTTCAGTATTTCGACTACACGTCTGATGAGTAATATCGACAAAAAATTATCCTATGCATGAAATGCGCATGAGCCAATTTCTAGCTTGCCAGAATAAATGCACACGGTATGATTTCACACACAAAAAAGTTATGGCTAGAATGAACAAAATGGAAGCAACATAACGCACGTATAACGCACCAGGGAGCAGCACCTCCTGCACTCGATAACACGGAATATGGTCATACATAAGGCATAGCAATCAAACAATTGCCTGTGTACATCATGACCAAGACATTGGCCATTGTAGTACGTAATGAGGGAAAATTCCATACCTGGTCCCACCCCTGAAGTGAGATTGCATCTGCATCAGTAGCAAACCAACCCTCCATGCGGCACAAATACCCCTGAAGAACATCATGAGCAATCCCTTCTTGCCTGTTGTGAACATGAGGTCAGGTCAGATAAAATGACCAGTATGTTTATGATAACCTATGCACAAAAGGCAGAAATTGGATGGTACAAACTTCAAGTGTGGATTTCTCTCCATAACAATTGCAATGGCCTTTGCAATAGAAATATCTTCATTGGCTTCTTTGAAGGACTACGGGTAGGCTACGCTAGCGCAAATTAATAAAAATTATGCCCGTAAACCAAGATCACTGCAGTTATAGATCACGGAATTACCACTGGACGCGCAGGTGCGGAATTGATGCAGCACGTCGGGGCAGAGTAGTCGTACTACGTCGATGCAGCACGTCGGGGCAGAGTAGTCGTACTACTTCCTCGTCCTCGTCGCGGCGTCCAACGTACAACTCCTCTCTTGCGGTTCGTCCAAACGCTACAGATGCAGCGCCGCCAAAAGGTATCCACACGTACGGGAGGAAGCGACGCACGCCGGATTACTAGATCCGAGCGAGCGCCCAGGGCGTGGGAGGGGTGGCGGCCAGGGTTTGAGGAGGTCACGAAAAAATTCTCTCAACCCTGTGCGCCCTAGCCCTCCTTTTATAGACGTCCTTATAATGGGCTTCAGCGAATGGAGGCCCATTAGGACTCAATACCCAGTCCAACCCGGATCCAATCCGAATTAGGCTTCAGCCCTTAAGTGTGTGACCCTATGGGTTCACGTATGTTTAGACATGACACGAGTTTACCTACTCGGTCAATAGTTGGTAGCGGCCTCTAGCAAGACGTGCCAACTCCTAAACATACATAAAGATCATATCGAACGAACCATCACAACTTTATGTACATGCCAATCCCTTTGCCTCACGATATTTGGTCGAGCTCCAAGCTGACCACTCTTTCTCGATCCTGTGATCCGGAATCCCTTACTAGGTTAACTCTTAACCTTAAGTAGCATGGCCATGCATTTCTGGATCCGATCACTCGAGGGGCCCAGAGATATCTCTCTCAGGTAGAGAGGGGCAAATCCCATCTCGACTGACCATGCCTCGCAGCATGCTTCATGACAAACCCGAAAGCTACCTTTATAACTACCCAGTTACGGAGCAGCGTTTGATAGCCCCTAAGTAGGTCGATTCACATCTCAAGTACATGCGACAATCTCAGGTCTAAGGACAAGGCGTACACATTGTGTAGAGAGAGAACCATAAGTATAATTGTTATGTCTCATGTTGGGTCGGTCCAACCCCATGTTCTAAACATGTGTCCACATTATTGGTTTGACATCTCCATGTCTATGACCTGTGAAACATGGTCATCAACCGATACATGTGCTAATCCATTATTCACGTGTGACCACATATGAACTTCGACTAGGGACAACTTTAGAATAATCATACAAGTAAAGAGTTTCACAAACAAGTCACATACTTGTTAATCAATACAAAGGCAATATTCAAGGAACATTTATTAAATCATGGATACAACGAAATATCATCATCTCTATGATTGCCTCTAGGGCATATTTCCAACATTCTTCCCTCAATTTGCCGGTCTGTGCACATATAAATGTTAGGGCAAATCAAACAAGTAAATTATTACCTAAAACCAATAAGCACCGAAAATTGAAGGGAATACCTCTTCCAATATAGTCTCAAATACCTTCCCTATCTTTTCTACCAATTCTGGTGGAACTTGACGTCCCTTAGTGTCATAGAGTGCATAACTGAAAGCCAATAAAACCTGTTAGATGGAGCATTAATGAGTTCATCATCTCTCAGCATACAGAACCTAGCTGTGAAGATTTACCTCTCCAGATCATGATCAAACAGCACAGAGTCATCTCCACTTGTGCGGTACAGTGGAAGTCCAAGCCTTCCAATGATTGGTGCCAGGGGATTTTCTTCACAAACACCATGAAGCCTGATGCACACAAAAATTGGAAGTAAGGTTCAAAATAGTGCTTTCAGATAAACTTTTGGTCATATACAGTTTAAATGATCCTGTAAAAGTAGTCCAAAGAAAAGAACGGAACTCACCATGATGCTCCCAGATCTACAGGAAACCCAAAAGAGTAGTCAGTGTGAACTCTACCACCTATCCTATCGCGGGATTCCAGAAGAATAACCTGGAAAGGAATGGCATTAGCATAACCGATGAGATGACAAATTTACAACATTTGAAATGCATCATCAGGCATCATATCATTGCACCTACAACATCAAAACCAGATCATAAACCACATCACAATACCTGGAATGACGCATTTCTGAGCGCATTTGCTGCAGCAATGCCTGCAAACCCACCACCGATAACAATAGTCGAAGCGCGCTGAGGAAGGCAGGGGCGCCGAGGAGGCGAGAAGGGCGCCGGACACCGCAGGAGAGGGGGAGCCGGGGGCGAGGAGGTCGGCGTGGCGCAGCAGCGGGATCATGACGGGGGAGAGCGAGCTCGGGGAGAGGTCCGACGCCGGCGGCGACCCAGCGGGACCGTCCGGCTACAACGCCGGCGGCGCGGCGATGGTGGGGGGCTCAGATGGGGCCGAGGCGTCGGGGGTGACGAAGCCTACCTAGCGGATCTTGGGCTCGACGCCGCCCGACGACGACCGCGGCGGGCGGCGGAGATCCATCGCCGCCGCCGGAGGGGTGGGGGGCGGTGTTGCTTCGTGGCGCGCGAGGTCCACCTGCGCCTGCTCGACGCTCGAGGCGGCGCTGCCATTGGTCGCCCTCGCTGATGGCCGCCCGTATCGCCGCGCACTCCCGCCACACCACCGCCCGCCTCGAAATAGTAATGTTGTGCCTTACGCTTTCCACCAAATAATGACCTGAATGACCGACATCATGTAAGTAACATGAGGTTTCTTGCAAGAGGACATAACAAGCCTAAGATGCTGCAAACTAAAATACTCACTTGCTGCTTAATGGAGATCTTTGCACCTGGAGTTTTTTTGGTCAAATTTGACATGAAGGATAGTGGGAAAACAAAAGCAGCTCTTGCAACCAGCACCAAGGCTAAAATAGTGGAGCTCAAGGCAATAGACTTTATCGGGCTGCACAGGATATAAAATATGTTACAACTCACAGCCATCTATTTTTTGAACAAATGAACTACATATGTGTTATTTCACACACACACAAACACAGGGAGATAAAGAGAGCGAGCGAACATGCCTATACGTTTCACGGACAATCTTCCACTTCTCTATATCCAATGCATCCATGCCAACGTAGAGAAAGAGAAACGTCTCAGAGATAAATGACAATGTGGCAAAGGCATGCCTGTTGTGTATACAATTATATGAGCATCAGCGTGGTCCACAATTTTAGGAAAGTCATATTTGGAACCATCAAATTCAAATGATTGTTCAGGGAGGCACATGTTTGCTGATAGAAACCATGTAACTTACTTGGTTGTGACCCTGGAACTTTCTGTTACATTGTGCCAGGTATAGTGTGACATTACAATACCACAGAAGAACACTGTGAGAATACCACTCAGATCAAGCAACTGCCACACAAAGCAACCAGTCAATATCAATAACAAGTGCAGTTAGCTTATGTTGCTGAAATATGTAGTATCTATATGATGTTAATAACACAAGGTGCTTACTTCAGCCAGCATGTAAGATAAATAAGCTATGAGCATCATAACAGAAACTTCACGATCAGTAGAGTGCCTGGAACAAATGCCAAATTAGAGGAATAAGTCATAACAGTGAATTACAAAATTATGAAATGTATGGTGATTGGTGAACAATCTGATGTGTTAATACCTTCCAAAGTACAGTTTCTTGATGACATAAGCACTGAGAAGTCCAGCCTTCAGCCGTAACATGCTTCAGTAAAAAGAAACTTTGACAAAGCTAAAGGTGGGAGCAGGAAAGAACTTACAGCTACTCCAAGAAGTGTGCTGGTGGTGAACAGATAAAGGAAACTGCCGATAAATTTTAAGAATTTAATGCTATTGAAATTTCCAAGATCAAAGTTTTGGATTGCGTTGAACAGCACAACTGATGTTGCATCATTGACAACACCTTCACCAAAAACCAAGCTGTACAAGAAGGGTGTCTCATCTTGGTTTAACACCTGCAAGGTGCATACGGAGTCAGTTGCAGAGAATATTGCCCCAAGTGCTGAAAAAGTTCATATGAAGGAGTCAAAAGCAAGAACCACAGACAGGCAATGTAAATGCTTATACTTTAGGTTAAAGAACTGACCAAGATAGTCTCCAAGGTCAAGGGCACCTATGTTTAGCCTTGATATAAGTCCAAGAACACCTGTGACAGAATGTGCAAGTAAGCCAGGTGAGCGCAAAGCAACATGCTAAGTAAAATTTAAAGAGGGATGAAACCTACCAAGAGATATTATAGTGAAAGAGATCAAGGTACCAACTGCACCAAACAACGTAATAGTCATGAAGTTGCGGAAGAATTGTTTCTTCTTCACTTGGAACCTGGCTTAGGGAAAGAAAACGAGGAATTGTGAGTCATACATCACCTAGCTGCTTGAGCCAAATTTTCAGTTATGTACTTGGAGATTAATTCAGTATCACACTTTCTTGTTACTAAAAAAGTAATATTTCCTCATTCAAAGATTAGAGAACTGAATATCTATGCATCCGACAATTTCTGCCGTGTTAATTAGCAAATTCAATCTCAAGCCAAAATGTGATAAGAGCAGCTCCATTCAACTAAAATTCCTAAAATTAGAACATGATTCTTTCTAACTACATGGAGCTCAACTAAAATTCCATCCTGTTCATTCTTTCCATTTTCTTTCCAAAAACATCTAAATGAAAAACACAGAGAACCATAACAGTACTATGATTGGCGTAAAATCGCTTACCCTGCATTGAAAATAATCGGCGGGAGCAGGTAAATGAAGAACAGATCCTCACTGAATACCAGTATGCGCGAGTGCTTCCCGCTCGACATCATCAAGATCACTGCGCCAGTGCCCAGCCCTTGCAAACCCACACACCACAATCAAATGACCCAAAATCTCACGCAGGCAACACAACCCCCAACAACACACACGCGGAACTCCTCAACTCACAATGAAGAGCGCGGTGATGGACTCGTTCATCCACCGGTTCTCCTCGAGCAGGTGGCCGACGATGATGCAAACGCACATGAGCGCCACGAACAGCCCCACCGCAGCGATCGAGCCGTAGTCCGCCGGCGGGTCGCCCAGCGCCATCCCCACCCCCAGCGGATATGCGGGGTCGGGAGGGAAGGAGGCGGCGGCGGCGGGTGGGGGAGGGGAGAGCTCGGGCTGCTGGGGGAGCACGCGGAAGGAGGAGATCGCGGCGCGGAGGAGGCGGCGGCGGCGGCTAGGGGCGGGGGGGTTGCGGTGACGACGAAGAAGGCGCGAGGTGGCCGCCGCCGCCGCAGCCATGGTGGCGTGGCGAAGCGAGGGGAGGGGAGGTTTAGGTTAGGGTTTTAATGGGGTGGGAGGAGTGGCGGCGGAGGGGACGACGGGGGGAGCGGAGGCGCGGGGGAGAGGTGGAGATGGGGGAGCGGCGGTGCGGTGGAGGACGGGGGAAGCGGAGGGAGTGGTGGAGGAGGAGGCAGCAGCGGCGCGGGATGGGGAGGAGGAGGCGAGGGCGGCGCGGCGGCGGAGGAGGGAGGGGAGGAGGCGAGGGCGGAGCGCCGGAGGAGAAAGGGGATGAGGCGAGCGTGGCGCGGCGGCGGAGGAGGAAGGGGAGGAGAGATGGCTCCGTGCGAGGGAGGCGGAAGAATGAGGTGGGGGAGGCGGCGCACGGATTCACCGGGGGCGTACCGATTCGGGGGGCTGTTCAATGATGTGCATGATCCAAATAATATTGGCCTTAGGATCTTCAATGAGTAAGAGAAGAAGACTTGAGGAGCGATCCAGGCCATTCATTTGTATGAAGTTGGATTATTTGGTACACAAATCTGGGTGGACTTAGATTAGGCATGACTGTGGGGGAGGTTGAGGGTGGTGGATTTAGCAAAGAAAATTTTGGTGTACTATAGAGAAGGGTAGACTAGTGATGACTTATTTAATATAATTAAACTTAAAAAATTTAAAAATAAAAAATAGATTAACCCATCATAGACAATGTAAATAAGTATGGAAAAAAGAACAGACAAAAAAGCTTAAAACATAAAAATCAAGAAAAGATAAAATTTATAAATAATAAAAATAAGTTAAATGCTAAAATTTTAAACCGAAATAAGTGGATTTGATACGGTTTACAATTGTTGGGTCCCAGCAAAAGGGAGGAAAGTTAGAGTACGGACATGGGCTATCTGATCCGCGGCTAACATCAAAGAACTTTTGACATATCTAGCACTGTAGTGCTCTAAAATTCTGTTATTAGCCCCCCGAGCGCATTATTTCCAAATATAGACCCCTTCCCGACCGCGCGTTTCTGTGGAGGTGACACCTGGCCGGTCGTGCGGTCCGGGACCGCACGATCGCACTGTAGCTGGGTCGTGGACTCCGCTGTCCACGCCCCGCCGAGCGCACAATTCCGCACGACCATCCGTTCTGACCGCACGACCATGTGCTCCTTACTCCTCTCAGCGCACTAGCTCCAAATGGCACCATGCGTTACGTGCATTTAGTAATCTTTGCCCAATAAAGTACATGGTACGTGCATGATTTGGTGTAACCAACAATTACTAAATGCGAGCGTTGCAGTACTCCACTATCTAATGTACCAGCAGTCAGTGTACGTAGCACCAATGCAATGGCATGCCCATCTGGCAGCCATTCGCGCGCAGCAGGGCAGATCAGAAATCAGTCGTGCGCTCGGGCGGATGGCAGGGCGGTCGTGCGGTGTGGTACCGCACGACCCGTGCTACAGTGTGGTTGTGCGGTACCACACCGCACGACCGGACAGGTGGCGGCTCCAAGCGAACGCGCGCTCAGGCGGGGGTCCAGATTTGGAATTTTTTTGATTTAGGGACCAAAAATGGAATTTTGGGTGTTTAGAGGTCCAGATGTGTCCAAATTTCAACATCAAATGGACGTACCAGACAAATGCCGGCAATTCGCATTCTTCAATTTTGAGCAGCTCCGTGTTTGGCTACACGAGAATACTCCCTCTGTTCCACGTGTCATTCTGTCATTCAAATATTGTTTCTAAAGATATGTTAAAACTATTTTCCTTTTGCATATGTCTATCATTCGTTATTTCCAAGTCTAGGTACTAGTACTTACTACCATGGATCATGGATTAGAGTGACACACCATCTGACAGTAATAAACGAGCTAACGATTTTTTTTAGATAATGGATATAAAATCCGGCCTCTATATCCACAAGGGATATACACAGCCAAAAGTTACACGAGCTCTTAGGCCCAAAGCCTCAACACTGAGGAGTACACAACATCAAGAAAGAGAGCTTAAGGACTATGAAAAAGCTAGAAAGACTAAGCTTCAGAACTTCTTCTCTGTCCTTGCTTTCAACCAAGCGACTGTAGTCCTCAAGTGAAGACAGGAGCACTCGATGCAACACATCATGCTCAACAGGGAGGGCCTTCGGCAAGCACTTCATCTTCTTCATCCAAATAGCTCTCTCTTCAGCCACCACCTCTAACCTTCCTCGGACCTTCTAACGCCATATAGCGGGTCAGGAGCTGAGAGAAGACACGGTGCCAATAGCTGCTGGCGAACTGTACAGATGCATACAAAGCACGAGCAGCGACATAGCCAAATGGCAAGCACCAAACAACGGAGCTGAAATTGCCTAACGACGCCTTCATGAAGGTAACAACGCCCAAGACGCTGCCGCCGCCAGTCCACCACGGGAAAGGTTTTCACCTGCAATCAACCACCGAACGGGAGGAGCCGGGGAAGAGGTACAAAGAGGACGCCTCCAAGGAGGAAGCGGCGTCCGCAAACGTCGCCGTCCAAGCTTTCGCCCTGACCTCAAAACACCCACTTGCTGAGGCTGCCTGTAAGTCGGTGGCGAACAAGGGCCGCCGCCACCGCGAACACCGCCGCCCTGGCCCCCAGCCTCCGCTGCTGCAGCCCAAGCGAGGCCCTACATGGACCCACATTCGATGCCGCCCCACTCCTCCTTGCCAACACCACCAGCACCTCCCGCGCCGGCGACAGCCACGACGTCGGCAGCACGGCAGGCGAGACTGGGCACCACTCCCTCCGCCCACCAGGCCCAGGAACAGGCACGAAGCCAAGCTGCGCGGCGCCGCCGGGCCGCCCCGCCACGATCCCGCCGACGCCTTCTGCTACCACGTCGGCCACGCCACCCGCTTCCACACCGGCACCCCCCGAAGGCCCCACCGGCAGCAGCATCACTGACGGAGGCGGAGCAAAGCCGCAGCACGGACGCCCATCAGGGCGCTTCCTCCGCCGGCGACCTCCACAGGGGCCCGGCCGCCTCCGACGGCACGCTCCAGCGGCGTCAAGGCGAAGGGGAGAGGTAAGGGGGAGACGGCGCTGGAGCGCTGGGGAGAGAAAGGGTCGCCCACTCGTCTCCGTCCCCGGCCGCCGCAAACCCACCGCCCAGATCCAGGCGAGAGAGCCCCACCGCCGCCTTCCTAGCACCCGCACAAGCCTCCGGCGGCGTGCTCCAGCGGCGGCAAGGCGACAGGGAGAGGTAGGGAGGGGAGACGACGCTGAAGAGGAAGGGTCGGAGAGGAAAACCCCCGGGATTCGTTGTTCTACACCACGCCGACAATTTGGTCATTTCTACACGTGACTGGGTCGGAGTGCGCAATCCTAAAACATCATCTAGGGAGTAGTAAATTAGGGCCCGATCCTTTTTGGCTAGAGCTTTTGGCTGCGGCTTATAACTTTTGAGTTGTTCATGTGAGAGATTACAGAGTAACAGAAATTCGCGTGCAGTTTTTATCGATATAAATGAAGTCAGTACAGTATGTACTACAATTAACTAGTGGACCATATCTTGAAAAGATACTCCGTTTAAAAGCTGGTTACTGTAGAAAAGCAGAAAAGCAGCTTTTAAAAGCTGAAAAAAAACAGGGCCTAGATTTGGTGTAAGAGTAATTGCATGGTCTAAGGACATATACAATGATACAGATAACTATTATCTGTAATATCATCTATGTCATCTATATACAACACTAAAGACAGTTTTTATATTAAGTTATCTTTTTACATGTCTCTTTAGATAGCTCCGCCATGACACAATATATCTTGTTTTTCGTGTTACAGTCGACTGTTGCATGAGAGACGGCCGATCCAATTCTCTATGCTCTCTCTCCTTCACATCATCTTACGTCATATGTCACCAGGTTTATATATAGCTGACGTATACTAGTATTATTGCGATTTTACTAACATGCTAGGACAGGAGTTATTAAGAATCAATGTCATCTACCGTATATTAAAGTTGGGGGACTTCCTGGTCGGAGAGCTGTGCCATGTCACTTTTTTGCGAAAAAGGCCCTGCGTTTTGCGAAATCGTGTAGAGGTCATCCGTTCTCGCAAACAGGTCCCTGCCAAGTTTTTTCCCAGAAAGCACCCTCCACTTCACCGATAGCAGCCCGTGGTTTCCAAAATTATATATAGGTCCTTGTTTAGTTACGTAGAGGTCCTTGCAGGTCCTTAGTTTTTTTGCGAAAAAGCCCTTTGGTTTTCCGAAATTACGCATGCGTCCTCGATTTTTTTTAAGAAACGTCTTACGAATTATCGTCTCTTTTACTTTGGTCCACAAGGCGGCTAGCGCGGCATCACGCCGCGCTTACGTAGCTAGTATATCTTAAGGACAATACGAAATAGGGGCATCTTCGATCATACGCGTGAGTCTTATCTAAATCATCGAATTTTAGCTGCAACGCTAGACAGGACAGGTGAGAAGATCGTTAAAAAAAAGGTGGAGAGGAAGCTAACCTAGGAAGCTATCGCGAGCGCGCGCAGGACAGCAGAAACAGGCGAAGGAAAACCTATGGACACTGAAATTACAAGAACACGCACACATACAAGAGTAAGCCTAGAGTACTTCAGAGAGGATACATGCACTCACTATTGTCCTGTACTACTTAACTCAAAGAGAATGGAAAAACAAGGAACACTCAGAGATGAATAGAATGAACCTGAGCGCTATTTTCAGCTCTGCCCAGGTCCTCCTTTTGTACTCTTATTAATCACTAAAAATAGACTGTTACATGCAGGAAATGTCAAACGAAAAAATCAAGCCTTGATCCAAGTACTTCGGACATGCAGATCTCAACTGCAGTCTGACCGAGTGCAGCTTGTGACCTCATATTCACGCAGGTTTGGGCAGGCGTGCTGACTTTTTCTCTGTGTAGCAGCTGGTCATCCGGCAAAGTTTTGATTATTTCCAACAATCTCCCCCCTAATCAAGACTTTGCCATGCCAAATCTTTCACTCCTACTCATGACTGATGACCCGGCCATCCTGGCTACTCGCCATCGGTAATTATTTTCTGCACCTGTTATCTAGGATCAATCCGCAGGTTCAAGTGGCTCCCCGCTACTCCGGACTCTCCGGTTCTCCTGCACCTAGAATAACTCCGTGCGATACTACTTGGTACAATCTCAGGCACACCACCTGTTGCACCATACACACATGCAAATATAATAAAAAACTAAGTCTAGACTCAATTATTTGCTAACATTCCTTCTACTCTAGACTCAACTAAAGCAAAGCCGGTTCATCTTCCTGTGCACACATGAGGTTCACCTGATCCCCACGGTCACGCTTTGGCTTGCGGCACTCGGATGCATAGTGCCCGTAGTCACTGCAATTGAAACACTTGATGTGGCTCTTGTCGCGCTTCGTCTTGGAATCGCGACCACCGCCTTGTCTTGATGATCGAGCTTCCCACTGGGCTTTCGTGAGAAGGAGATGCTCTTCATTCCCGTTGCTGCGATGACGGTGTTGGGTGCGCTCCTCATACGCCTTGAGGGAGCCAACGACCTCCTCAAGAGCTATGTTGTTGACGTCGCCAAAATACTCGATCGTCGTTGCAATATGGATGAACTTGTCGGAGACGGCTCGTAGAAACCTCTTGACGACATTCTTCTCTTCTATCTTCTCTCCAAGTGCCTGCATCTGGCCAACAAGCAAGGTTACCTTTGTCGCAAAATCGTCCACCGATTCTGCATCGCCCATGCTGAGATTTTCAAACTCCCAGCGCAGCGTCTGGATCTTCGCTTCCTTGACTCGATCAGCCCCCATATGCATGGTGCGGAGAGCTGTCCACACCTCCAAGGCAGTGTTCTTGGCCGCAACTTGCATGAGCGTCACATCGCTCAACGCCTGGGAGATGATAGCCATGGCCTTCTCTTCTTTCTTCACATCAACAGCAACATTCCCCGTGGGCTCAATTGCTTCCCACACGCCTTGCGCCTTCATGAGGAATTTCATCCTCATTGCCCAAGCTGTGTAGTTCGTCTTGTTCAACACCGGGTACTGGAGAGACATTCCTCCCTCCTTGCTTGCCGCCGGCGCCGTCTCAACGATCGACATCTTCTCAAGCCGCAGGTACTTGGGCATACACCGCTCAAGAACTCAACCTCGCTCTGATACCACTGCTAGTAGTGTGCCCGTGCTAACGCTACGGTAAAATACAAAACAAGATAAAATTTGTAAAAAATAAAACAAACAATCAGATTCATTAAGATTTACGTCTCATATATTGTATAACCAAATATTTTTATCACATAATGAATGTCACATAAATACGTGACCGGTCGGAACCACCCAACACGCAATGCTCAAAAGCTTACGACCGATTCCCAAGTCTTGCGACCGCTTCGCGAGACCATACGACCGGCATGTGTTATTAGTATTTCCAGGTTCCAACTGATCTTAAATGCATAATAAGATGTGTGCTAAAATAGACAAAAAATGGTTATCATGTAACAATCAAATGAGTCCTTGTTATTAGAATACTACAAATTGCAATTTCTTACATGACAACAGTTCTCATTTATTCAGTCAAAGAACTATTTGTTAAAGCCTAAAAGCAAGCACACTTAAAATCAAACACAAACTCTCATAATTTAGTATTCATTCAGAAACTCTAATCCCAAGAAAGATTAGTAGAAGCACAAGACAATCAGGACAGGATCCGCTATGCGGCTATGGCTCATTGTACCGATAAACGACCAAAAAAAACTCAAGTTTATCATTTCAAGTTCAACATATATCATAAGCACCCATCAGTTGGCAACATATGTAATAGACATTGGAAAATTAAGAGGCAAACGGAGGGAAGGTCCAAACTGCCATATTTGACGTCAACTTGCTGGCCCCAACCAACAGCACATATTCCTCTCACACAAAGGCTCATACATTGCACAAGACTTTTGCATGCATTCCCAAAGAAAGAAGAGCAATCTTGAGCGTTAGGAAAGAAAAGGAACAGGATCTTATTAGCTTTGTCTTTGGCTTCTAGATTTGGAGGATCAAAACATCACAACAATCTTAACATTGAACATTACACAAGTCCTTGTTTCATTCAGCAAAAATTACTTAAAACATTAAGGCCATTTTCTCTGAAAGAAAACATTAGGGCCATGGCTATCAACACCAGGGGAACACATTTCATAATGTCACAATATAAACATAAGTAAATCATTTTGTATACCTTTTCAACACAGAAAGTCCACTTCGTGCAGCTTCTTCTCTTGATTTATCATCCTTAGCCTACAAGAAACGATTGTGTACAATAAACTTTTTGTGGTAATAGAATTTGCTGATTGTACAGTGCATATAGGAGTGCTAACAAATCCAAGAGCATTTCAAATTCTAGTTGCAGCAAGCATGAATAACATTGTGATACATACATTGCCCCCTCAGCTTCTTAACTGCTGAAATCTCCTGTTGCATCACCTACGTACGTTTGAAACTGATAAAAGAATAAAGTAAAACCAAAATGCAGTGGTAAATCCCAGGGATGTTGCAGCTTAGGGCATTCAGGATGTAACACACATGGACAGCAAAATAGCGATAACCTAGCATTAGAATAACTTGTAGTTATTTTACCTTTTGTCAAATATAGTTTTTCATCCTGAATTCTGCCAGATATCAAATCATGTAGAAGGCTCACCGAACAATTCACGAACTCTCTTCAGATATGGGCCCATTCGGAGAAAATGATACTTTACAGGCATTATACTGGTTCTTTAAAAGTCACACAACGAAAGTACATGGAGAGACTTATTTACCCGAATAGATTCAAGGATTGAAGTTCTTATTTACCCGAATAGATTCAAGGATTGAAGTAATAACTGGTTTTGCAACCTCTCCTTCAACAAAGTGAAAAAAGTGTGAAACATCAATGACCTTGTGATAATACAACCATGGAAGAATTTGGTGTAGGCCAGCAGATGTGCTTCCCGCGATGCAGATCTGCAGTATCACGAAGAGATATCCAAGGGATATAATTAGTTCCAACATAAGCATCATGCTATGCCGCACAAGACTGTAGACATGTGTACCAGACTCTTACAATTAATACATGGTTTGATGTTCAAACTAAATATTTTTTTAGTACTATATTGTTATATTTTAAAAGTAAAATAGACATTTTGACATAGATACGATATTCTGGGTTTGTGGCATAATTTCGGCAGGTCTTCTCTACTTCATCAAATATGTACAATGTGGTCGTAAGCGCCAAAGTGGTCGAAAATGCCACCGTAGTCATAAAGGCCAACGTGGTCGTAAATACCAATATGGCCGTAAGCGCCAAAGTATTCGTAAACGACACAACGTGTTCGTAAATCGGTTTAGCAACTTCCGACCACGGCCAATGTGGCCGTAACAACTTCCGTCCACGGACAACGTGGTCGTAAACCCTTTCAACCAGGCTTAGAATGAACTGCAGTGGGCGTAACTCTCCCAGCAGGTTTCCAACTTTCGACTAAATGGTCGTAAATTGCCCTGGTGGCTTTTGACCACAACCAACTTGGTGGTAAAACTTCCTGGGACCTTGGACCACGACCAGCGTGGTCGTAAACCCGTACTACGACCACGCTGGTCGATACTGATATGTCCGGGAAGTAGTTCGTGAACGCGTCAGCGCCGGCACCGGATCCGTAGTTAGTGAAGTTGGCATTGTTGTAGTTCCTAAATGGGCCCCCCTTGCCGCCACCGCCGCCGACCAGCGACGCCACATCGAAGCGTAGCGTTAGCACGGGCACACTACAAGTTAATCTTATGCATAGTTTAGTACTTCTGTCATTGACCTGTGTTTGTTTGCTGACGCTCTAAGTTTAATAAGAAAAACTATAGTATATCCTGCAATTTTTGTCACTCTTCGTAAATACTATCTTGTTGGTTTGGACTTTGGCAATAGAAATGGCCTTCTACTCTTAAATACTACTTTGTTTGTTGGGACTTTGGCAGTAGGGATGATCTTTTAACTATTCACACAATATCATTCTTTGCACCAAGCATTCAAACCACAAGGCCACAAAACTGATGGTCAAAAGACAAAAGGAAATACTGTGTATATCGTATGATGAAGCAATATGCATGATAATTTCAGTATGGTTCTGTATTTTCCTAATCTTGTTTGATTCATTTCCCTGATTACTTTTGTCGAGTCAACTTTGCAGCACATACATTGGCATGAATGGTACTGTGAGTATATAGAGCTAAATTATGAGATGATATGTCATAATAGAAACACGTGGACTAACTTACTGGAAGGAATTTTGAAGATTTCTTCATGATAGCCAGTGTGCTTCCAAGGCATCCTGAACGCTGACCACCAAATCATGGACGACTCTCATCACGATGTACAAGCAGTAAAATCACTAACTTTAAATAAAATGTTTATTAAGAAAAGCGATAATAACCTGTGCTAAAATCCATCCAATAAGCCAATCAATGTCACTCCGATGATTTGATATTATAAGGGCATGCTCTTTGCCTATAGAATCCTTCAGATAAGGTCATAGTCAAAACCCATCCTTTTCTTAAAATGCTCTTAATGAATATCGAAATCACATCAATTCCCACATGAAAATATTGGGACTTAACTCCTTACCCATTAGCTGATAAGTTTCTGGATCTGCATGCAATTGTATCTGCGAAATTTGCAAGGAATTATTGAAACCAGGGAACATATTGAGAATGTGAAATCAATTATTATTTCAAAAAAGATCAGAATGTGAAATCAATTATTATTTCAAAAAAAGATCCAAAAAACTTGCTTTGCAGACAAGCACTTAAAAAGTGTGTTTAAGTACAGGAAAACTATGCATTGTATTTGGATTGCCAAGCAGGCAGGCCAGTGAATTGCTTATCAAAAGAAACATCAGGTTGATCTTATTTATATGAAATTAACAATATAACTGAAAAATCATATGATACAGAGCACTGCTAGTAGCGTTAGCACAGGCACACTAACACGGGAGTCAATACCCTTTGGCCTGCGTCAGCTTGGCTGCACACATAATCAAGACAAGGGAAAATTAGTCCTTGCAAACATACCAAATAGCATATTTCATGACATAGAATACAAATGTATCAAGTAAAAAAGAACAACACATGCTCAGGAGATATCTATAAGTGACCTCAGATGTAGCAACATGCCATGCCAATACCCACTCGCGCTTGTAGATCGGCACGAGGATGTTGAACGTGGTGCAGGAGACGCAGCGCTCATCGCGCCCCTGCAGCAGCGGCGGCGGCCGCCGGTGGTGGTGCTGCCGGTCCCGACCCTGCTGCCGCCGCCTCGCGCCGGCCTCCCTCCGCTGCTTCTTCGTCTGCCCCAAACCAACAACCGAGAAGAGGGGGAAACGGCTGCCACCGCAACCGGCCCCAACGGTCGCCTCCACCCGGCAGCCCGTAGTCGCCGCGCCCGAAGCCTGAGGCCGCCGCCGTGCCCCGCGCCTGGAGCCGCCATCCATCGCTCGACCCCCACCAGCGCCGCTGCGCCCGAGGCGCCCGCCGCCGCCTCTGCCACCGCTTGGCACCACCGCCTCCTGTTGCTCCCTTCCCCGATCCGATCGCCGCTCGCACCACCGCCCTCACCGCCGCCCGCCCGAAGTCCCCGCCGCCGCTCATAGTCCCGCTCCCGCCTCCGCCGCGGCAGATCTGAAGCTAGGGTTCGGTTTCACCGCCGCAAACCCGGATCGGGCCGCCATCTCGGCCGAATCGAGGGGCTACGGGCCAGATTGCATCGATTTGGGGGGAGGGTGGGAGGGAGGGTCGGGGGCGTGTGCGTGTGCGTGTGCGTGGGCGCGGGGTGGGTTCTGGGTTCAATGAGGAGGCGGCGGCGCGGGGTGGGGGGAGGAGGAGCCGGACAGGGGGCTGCTGATGGAGAAGTCGTCCTGGCCGGGCGGGGGCGACACGGCGCCGCCAGAGGCGAAGGAGATGGGAGCGAGCGCGAGGGCCATGCTCCCATCGGGCGCGTACTTGCGCGGCCGGCCCGCTTCTTGCGGTTGTGGTGAAGAGCGGCGAGACGTCCTTGGTCTTCATTTACTTAGATCAGCCAATCTACCAGGCTAGGCTACCTATTCTTGCTGCTGCTCTGCTTCGCCTTCGCCGGATCTGCAGACTGGCCGGCCGGCGGGCAGGAAGAAGGTGGGGCGACGGTGGATCGGGAGGCTCAGCAGCGGTGGTGGGGGAGAAGGAGGGGCGGCGGGTGGTGAGAAAGGGGCGGCAGCGGATCGGCATGCTGACCGGCCGGTGGGCGGGGAGATGGGGGGCGGCGGATGTGCAGGCTGAGCGGCGGCGTATCGGGAGGGCAGATAAGGGAACAGAGGGAGAATGAGGAAGACGGGAGTTCGATGCGCACTGTCGCCTCGCCCGGTCGAAATATTTGATAATTTGCTCTATTTTTATGTGGATCGTTGGATATGAGTGGGTAAGGAGAGAGAAAGGTGGAAATTGATTCTTGATCGTTGATTTTACTGGTTGGTTTTCCTGGGGACACGAATTGGTGTGGATGCAGAAAAACTCATGACTGTTGGGGGCACAATTTGGGGTGGTCGTAGGAAAGAACTGAACTGGTGGATTTTAGGGGTAGAGATTAGCACACGTCCGTACGTCCAGTGCTGGCGCATATACCATGCCGTGTGTCCGCTACGGGCCCACACGCGCCACGCGTCATATGCCCACGCCCCTGACCCGTACGCGCCCGTGCCCCAGTCCCCAGGTCTTAAATGGGCTGCGCAGCCCACGCATCTAAGCCCACAGGCTGCCCGCAAGCAAGCCCTTTAAGCAACAACCTTATAAGTGGTATTGGACCTTCTCCCCCCAAAAGACTAGTCCAATGGGTGGAGGCTCCCTCACACTTATAAGTTGTGCTTTTTCCTTTCCCACAATCCATGTGGGACTATTTTCCCAACAAAGACGGGAGGAGGCGAGGTCGCCCACTCCTCTTCCATATTTCCATTCCTCCTCGTCAACCCAACCCAACCTCCCCGGAGACAGCGGCAGCCGCGGGCAAAGGCAGTCACGAACCACGATGACGATGTAGGATGGGATTATCAGAGAGCCGGCGGTTTCCAAACTACCATCACATATAAATATGTTTTCTTGCTTACTTAACTGTATTTTCTCCCCACAAGTCTCCTTCTAGTTGGAGGAGGGAGCTAGAGTCCATATGGCCTGTTTCCTGCCGCTTCCATGGAAGGAGAATCAGCAAGGTGGCTCCCCTGCTTGCATGTGGTACGACGAGAATACTTCTCTTCTTCCATGCCTTCTCCTTTCTGTTTTCTTTGGTTTGTCTTGCGATCTTGACCCGGCCGGTTTCATTCCTACTACTGTATCCCATGGAGTGTAATTGGACTCCATTAGTTTGGTCCTCCTCCTCTTCGATCGTGTTGCGCTCCTTACCTCCTCTCCTCTGTGCTTCATGGAGCTACTCTCCATTTCTTTCCATAGGTAAACACAAGTTGAGTTGTTTCATCCAAGTGTACTGTGGGGCAACCATTAGTGTAAAATATAACTCAATCGTTACTCGTATCTTTCCCACAAGATTGTGATGCTTCTCACGCTACATATCCCGCGGTTTGTCGTAGTTTCCGACTTCTCTGCACCCGTTCTTTCCATTGTTCTCGTTTCTCGGAGCCTCCACTAGTACGATTCCAAAAGAGAGAGACAGAGAGAGAGAGAGAGAGAGAGAGAGAAAGAGGTTAGGCACTGAGAAGTATACTTGGTTGGTCAAACTTTGGGGAGAGAGAGAGAGAGAGAGAGAAAAGGGGTTAGGAACTGAGAAGTATACTTGGTTGGTCAAACTTTGGATGAAGAAAATTGAACTCTTCCTCCCCTTCATTGGTTGGCATCCAAAATCCATGTCCTTTACGAATTTTTTCATGAATATTTTAATTTCTCTTGGAGCCTTCACCTCTGTTTTGGATGCTTCGAAAGCCAAAACGGCTGCCTTGGACTTCCCCCTATTTGGCTTTAGTGTGTAATTGATGACCACTTCTTGGTTTGCCACTTCATTATGAATAAGAAATGTGCTAATGTTTTGTTTGGTCCTGTTGTGCATTCTCGTGCAGTTTGGAAAAATCTCTATACTCTTCATTCTTACATTTCTATGTTTACCCTAGTTCCTAGAGCTTCGCTTACCCTTATTTCGGTGCTTCCAAAGAGCTACTAATACAGTTCTATGCTGTTTTATGACAGCTTTGGTTTGTATCGGTTAGTTTATTCAGTTTGGAATCTTGCCCTAATTACTTGAAGACAGCTTGTCAAACAGGTTTATTCAGTTTGGAATCTTGCCCTAATTACTTGAAGACAGCTTGTCAAACTCCATTTTTCTTTTGTAACGTGTCTTCGGATTTCCTGCCTCCATTCATCTGCCCTTGATGCTTCCCAAAGGAAAAGCTGCATCCAAGATCTCCCCTTTTCCTTCCTGGAATGACAAAAGTGCTATTTTGTCTTGGCTTCCTTCTCCTGAGGTACTCTATTTCCATTGGCACCCAGGATTTTCCCCTTCAATATTTTGGGTTGTATTGCAAACATTAGTTTGGACCTTCTTTTCAACAGCCGCTTCGTTCTTGCAAAGAATGAAAGAATTAGGATGTAGGTTAGTAGAATATACTTGTGCGAACAAATGCAATTTCCTCTGGTAGTCATGTCCATTTGTCCATTGTTTTGAGGATGTTTTCTGCGGTTTTGTTTCGTTCTCATCTGTCTGTTGAATAATGTTTCACAAACTTCTCCCTTTTTTTTTCATGACATGACCAAGGCAGAAGCAGTAGTATCCCCCCATTTGGAACTTCCAATAGTTATTTTAAATTTATTAGGTCAACTACTGCCCCCATCGGATTGAATCATCACTAGAACATAGGAAATGTTCAGCGTGTAGATTGTTCCTCCTTAGAGGTAAAAATACTTCGTCACCCTCTATGCCACAATCTTGGTAAGAATGCTTCCATTTGGTGTTCCATCTATCAATGCTTAAATATTGTTGTGCCTTATTTTACGACAAAGAATTTTCTATTTAGATATTTTTGGGTTCTTTCTTGTTGTCTGCTAAGTTGAATCTTGTCAATTTCTCATTTATGTTGGAGGTCTTGCAGAAGATGAAAAAAAATGTTTTGTTTGGTGATCTGAAGAAATTGTTTTTCCCAGTTAGGTTGGTCCTATTTAAGTAATGTTTCTAAATGGATAGTTGGTGCCTTTGCACTTTCTCGTTGTGGTTTTGAATTGCCTTTTGGTATCTATTTTTTGCTTTACTATTTTCATCACAAGACTCTTCCGCACAGTTTGGTTGAACATGGGAACTTCTGGCTACCTAACTTGCTCTCAAAACACTTTCGCAGGCATTAGGTTAACTCTCTTCATTGCTCACTAATTGCTGCTCATTTGATGCTGAAAGCAGAAACTGAGTGCAGGAATGGACCGGAAAACCAGCACAAGGAAGAAGGTAACATCTTCTCTTTTCCCTTCAGGCATGTTTCATCAATTCAGATAATTGTTGGTCACTTGTGCTGCTTGCTTCTTGCAGTTTCTCTTTCCAAAAGTTCTTGGTATGAAGGATAGGAATGCTTTGTCAAGACGTAGTACTGAGTGCTCAATCAACACCACCGGTAGGTTCTTGAGTTCAGAACATTCTTTTTCACAGCGAAGGCACCATCTTTTTTTTTTGGTGATTCATGATAAGAAGAATCCATTCCCTTGTGTGACTTGGAAAGTTTAAGATTTGATGCGTGCTAGCTCTCAGGCATAGTCATCATTTCAGACTTCATCTTTGAGTGTTTGCATTTCTGCAGTTGATTTCAAAGAGAGTCCAGCGCAGTCACCATTGGCTTCCCCGTCAGCATCATCCTCGTCCTTCTTCAAAAGTTTTTCCAGTATCTATCTACTCCACGTTGTGTACTACAATTTTCATTCCCGACTTCAGAATTGTTAATAAGCATGTCTTTCTGATTCAAACTTGTGCCGAGCAGAAAGTAGAAGTATAAAATTCAGTGGTTTCAGTTCTACTTCACCAACCACCAGTACCCACACCGAGGCCTTCAGGTAAGCATAGCTTTTCAGTACACTCACTAATTTTCCAAATATTTTTATGGTTTATTACATTAGATGCCACAAATTAACCTTGTGTTTTCAGTAGCTCAAAATTCAGATATTTTTCTCCTTTGGTGCTCTGCTTTTCATAGGGTATTTGCAGCAACATGGAATGTCGCCGGAAAAACGCCGAACATGGAGCTGAATCTGAATGACTTCCTGCCTTCTGATGACCACTCAGACATCTATGTGTTCGGGTATGTACAACTTTAAACAACATAACTCTACATGTTGTTTTATGATTTATCTCTTATCAGATAGACTCTAGCATTGGACACGTTTTCTATTGGGGCCACACCATTGTCAGTTTCAGTTCCTCTGCACCACAAACGATTTCAGCACATTTCCGCGTATCAAGCAAATTAATGAAAGTTTTCTGAGGTGTTTTTGCATGTAACGTCCTATTCTTCTGAGAACTATTGTACAACAAACATGGCCAGTTGTCATCTCAGAACTATTTTTTACTTAAAGAAAAATCAGATACCGCTAATAGTATGAGTGGTAGTATAATTAAATCCTAACTAATATAAACCATTAGATCACAAAGGTTCGACGGTTCATATTTATTTTAAGGTACCATAAAAGGGCTATATTTTTATCCTATTTTTCAAGTACAATAACCTCAATTAATTTGCACTTTGAAGTAACTAGACTTTAGCCGCCATTCTTGAAACGCATGCAGATTCCAAGAAGTCGTCCCCCTCAACGCCGGGAACGTGCTTGTGATCGAGGACAACGAGCAGGCGGCAAGATGGCTCGCCCTCATAAACCAGGCACTGAACCGGCCGTCAGACGCTTCTGTTTCCGCCATTTCTGAAGCTTCAGCGAGCTGCTCGGTCAGCCAATCAGCAGACACGGCGCCCTCTGCCTCCCCCGTCTCCGCTCTCCACACGCCAAACTGGGCCGACGGGGCGTCGAGCCCTCTCGACCCGTCTCTGCTCCACAATAACAAGTCCTCCCACCTAGAAGTGCGACGCGCCGCCGTCACCCGCGGCCGCCAGCTGAAGTCGTGCACCTGCCCGGTGGAGAGGCCTCGGAGGCCGTACAGGGTGCCCTCGTGCCTGATGATGAGCTGCAACAAGAACCAGCACGTCGTCGAGAGCGACACGACAACGTCGGACGAGGAGGACGTCGTCGTCGACGAGGACGCGTCCGTGGCGGCTAACAGCAACAGCTTGGCGGGGTCTGATCTTGTAATGAACCCGGCGTCGGCGAGCTTTCAGAGGTACTGCCTGGTTGCGTGCAAGCAGATGGTGGGGCTGTTCGTGACGGTGTGGGCGAGGAGGGAGCTCGTGCAGCACGTCGGCCATGTCAGGTTCTGCTGCGTCGGCCGCGGCATCATGGGCTATCTCGGCAACAAGGTCAGTGTTACAGCTTTTACGACTGTGCCCAATATCTTACGACCACGTTCTGACCGCTATGACCACCTCCTGTGTCGCTACAACTGCTCTGTTGGTCCTCCGACCACACAGATAATTGTGACGACCACACTATGATCTCTTCGATCACGCCTCGCTGCTCCAACCACGTAGTCGTAACCTTCAGCAGAAGTTACGACTACGTTGACCGCCTCTCGCTGCACCTCCTTCGACCACGATCAATCACCGTAGTCGTAGCTCCTTACAACCACGCCGAAGGCTATGTCACCACTGCAGTCGTAACGCCTTACGACCACAGCTTCAACTCTACGACCGTGGTCGTAACTCCTTACGACCACGTCTACCTGCGGACACCTCCGCTCGTCACCGTGGTTGTAACTCCTTATGGCCACGTATGTTGCTCCTGTGCACGCCACCACTCAATCACCGTGGTCGTAACTCCTTTACGACCACGCCTGTGATCCTTTGCTCACTATGGTCGTAAGTCGTTTACGACCACGTCTGAGAACACAATAAACTCAATAGATTTCTAGAGCCAAACCGCTCTTCTCCTTTTTATTTCTTTCTCTCGATTGCACAAATCTCTTCAATCACCCTGATCGTCCTCTCTCTCTTGCCTTTCGATCATACCGATCGCCTTGGCCTCTCTCGCCCTTCTCCCCTTACTCTCTCGGTTATATGGCTCCGCCTTTTATACCCTACTCTACGACTCCGACTCGGTTACGACCATGGCTACTATTCGAACTCGGCTACAACTATGAAACAGACTCGAACTCGACTACGACTGTGGAGCGGACTCGTATACGACCACGACCTGGACTCATATACGACCACGGCCAAACTCGTACACGACTCCAACCACTCGTACACGGCTAGGATTACGACCACGACTGGAAAAACAAGATCACAACTCTAACAATCAGCATGCACTTCAACTGGCGTGAAATGCCATCTACATCATCGAACGTCTGAATTCTGACAGAAGTGTAGTTTTGGTTGTGTGTGTGGTTTTTCAGGGATGCATTTCAGTGAGCATGTCGCTGCACCAGACTAGCCTATGCTTCGTGTGCAGCCACTTGGCGTCCGGGGAGAAAGAAGGCGACGAGCTCAAGAGGAACTCGGACGTCGTCGAGATCCTCAAGAACACGCAGTTCCGACGGGCCTGCAAGAGATCGGGCCGTAGGATCCCGGAGAGAATTCTTGAGCACGAGTAAGTAGTATGCTCACTGCACGTTGGGTTGCATGTTCAGACCTCAAATTGACAAAAGCAATGTTGCAGGCGTGTGATTTGGTTAGGTGACCTGAATTACCGGATTGCTTTGAGCTACTCCGAGACCAAGAAACTCGTTGAGGCCAACGATTGGGACGCTCTCTTCGAGAAGGATCAGGTGAATGGTGTGATTATGGTTATATAATTGTTCAAAGTTCAGAAGCTAACAATGTCCATTTGGCATTCTGATTCGAACAGCTTAAGACTGAAAGAGAGACCGGAGTTTTCAGAGGGTGGAATGAGGGCAAGATCTTCTTTGCCCCGACGTACAAGTACTCATGGAACTCTGACAATTACGCCGGCGAGGGTGCGAGATCAAAGAAGAAGAAGAGAACGCCAGCATGGTAGATCATCTCAAGAACATGTCTTCAGTCCATCTCAGCTTCAGGCCATGCTACATTTCATCTAGCCCATGCATGATATACTGTGCAGTGACTTGATGTTGGTTTCTACATCTGTGGGATACATGTCCACTTCCGAATGCTCATCAGCTAATGACTTTGCAGGTGCGACCGGATCCTTTGGCATGGCGAAGGGATAGCGCAGGTGTCTTACAAACGCGGGGAGTCGAAATTTTCAGACCATCGTCCCGTGTGCGGTGTGTTCATGGTCGAGGTTGCGGTTCTCGACGCCAAAGTTATCAAGGTTGCAACTGGCACCAACATGAAGGTCGGCGCAGAAGAGCTCCTACCACGAAGTAGCGGCAAGTAGCACAGCTGCACAAGGTACGCAGGATCTACAGAAGTTCATATGCGTAGTTTAATTACCTCAAGCATCGCAGTTCTAAATGCCAACCAGTACCCGCAGCACTGACTTCCAACATTGTGTACAGCACTGAGATTAGGAGAAATACATGACAATTGAGGGGCAATGCATGGGAAGCATGTCTTGAATTGATATCTGGCTAGGCGTCGTCGACCAAAATGTTGGTGATCTAGTACAGTTGATACTAAAGCAAACCAGCCTGTTCTTAGAGCTAACAGCAAATTACTCCATGCACTATCGTTGTTTAATTTATTTCTTCTTTCAAGAATCAAGATTGTTCTTTTCCGCATTGGGTTGGAAGCTGAACAGTTCCCAAGGCCATGAGTCCGTGACCGATCGATATGAAGCTTTGTCTGGGGTGATGTTGAAGAGGCTAGAAGTACGATGTTGACGAGTTTACTTCTTGAGAGTTTGCAGTCATGCATCGATTTGAAATATATGTCACATACATGCTGTCAAATTGTATATGCCCGCTGAAGCATGAAAGGTTCTCATTTTGACGAGATCACGCAAGTGTTCACCGGTTTGTAATACCCAAACAGTAGCTGCCTTTATTCATTTAATGTTTGAGACTTGGTATTGAATCAAGAATATATTGTCAAAGTATGATCCCAATTATTCATATGTCTATGCCGGATGCGGTACACGCGTTGACTGGCATCAGACGTGGCACCGAGTGGTGCAACCGACTTTGACTCAGTTTTCTTCTCTGTTAGCGACTCTTATTTTCTAATATATATATGTATCCCTATAGTCATACGGTTAGATGCACCAAATAGCTTCATGCTTATAATTTTCTCTCATATAGTGATTTGACTGATTTCCACCGTTGTATGTCTATGATTTTTTCCGCAATAATTTTTTTATGGAAAATTCGTGCCTCTCACTTCTTCGACTATCTTCTATTTTACCATGCGTTTCATAACACATATCTAGTGAATAAAAAGCAACAAATGTCGTTTCACAAGGTCTATGTAGTCCTTAAATAGTTGAATAAAACATGCACGTTACAGACAAGAACTTTCTTTGAACACAATTTCAAATTGATTTCTTTCATCTTAGATATGGAATTACGGATGCACAATTTCAAGAAGAATTGTTCGTCCGAGCATCGTCACTCGTCATTCCTTTCTGCCGGCATTCCTTATCAGAAAGCGCTCTATCCCTGCACTCATCAAACAAACGCAATCTTTTCTTAAATAAGGAATTACAGGATTAAACCTCTTTGCAGAAATAGGACATTGCACATCAGAAAGCAAAATATCAGCTATCTCTAATGTTTTTTATTTTGAAAGAAGGCTAACTCTAAGAATTAACAGCTAGCAAGTGCAGAATCAAATGCTTTCGCAATTAAACCTCACATACATAATTGAAAAGGGTTTGTTAAATATCATCCGGATATTTTTTCTTAACTATCATCCAAATTTAAAATTGTTGGTTTAGAGATCCAATGACCATGAATTCTTTCTCCTCCCCCTTTAAATTCTACTCCTCCCCCTTGAAAAAAATCTTCATCCTTCAAAAACAAGGACCATTTGATCTCTAATCCAAGAGTCATAAATTTGGATGATAGTTAGGAAAAAACATCCGGGTGATATCTAGGCACTTCCGAAAAGAGAAAAGAGAACGGCGTATTGTTTTAAAAATACCCAAAATATTCATGAACGTAATGTACATGAAGTCATGTAAACCTACAAATTTTAAATATATAAAAAACAAAAAATACTTTAAGTGCATATAATCACGGTAGGATCGATTACTTCTCTTTTTTCCCCTCGGTATCAAGCATGAATTTAACGTTGAGTTTTTGCAGGCTTGCATTACTTTATGTGTACTACATCTACGATTTTTTTTTTGGCATTTTTAAAATTTTGCAAGTTTGAATTTCAGAACTTTTCGCAAACAGGGGCGGGGGAATATTCCCTAGTCACCAACGAATTTCCCGTATGTCGCTGCCGTCTTCTTTACCCACCTGTCTAAGTATGTACATGTCACTCATATCTGATGGGGATTAACAATTGTAACGCATACTCTGTGTTTTATTATCTACGTCTGCAAGATTTTTCTTCCATAGTTTACCTGGTCTTGATCCTTGCTGAGACCAAGAATGGCTGCGACCAGTTTTATAGAGTAAGAATGGTCTTGACCCACCGGTACCCCAATCCAAACCTGCAATTGCCAACAGGCACGAAAAAATAACAAGAAAATAGTACAAACTATATGCTCAGGTGTAAGTGCACGCGCAAACCCAAAGGTTAGGGTTTACGCCATGTTTGAAACGGTGTACTGATCCCTGGGGTGGGGGGGGGGGGGGGGGGGAATCACGAGTTCCAAACAATTGATAACCCAACAAGCGGAGAAAGAAAGATTTTGACATTGGACTGACACTGGCTTCGATCAACAGAGAACTCGTAGTGTTAGATCATGTGGATGGTTGTAAATTAAGATATGATGAATAATTGATATTTGGTTTGCTTTGGATTTTGTGTTTATGAAAAACTTGGTCGTTTGCTGTTGATGTCTTTGTATTTGAGTGGTCTTGCACAGTTACGAGTGATCTCAGTCTTCAAATCACAGACTTCGACCACGGCATGTTACGACCACGTTCAGATTACGACCACAACATGCTACGACCACGTTCAGCTTTTGACCACGGCATGCTACGACCACATTCAGTTTACGACCACGGCATGCTACGACCATGTTCAGCTTATGACCATGGTTACTACGACCACGGCATACTACTTTCATGTTCAGCTTACGACCACGGCATGCTAGGACCATGGCAGTACGACTTCGATCACTCGTCCACGGTAGTACGACTTCGATCTTACGACCACGGCAGGTAATTGTAGCTACAATACTCTTCATTGGTCGTAGTTACAGTACTCGATAGTCGTAGACTTTACTGGTTGTACTCGATAGTCGAAGGTTTTACTGGTCGATAGTCTAGGGTTTTGCGGTCGATGATTGCAGGTTTTGCAGACTATGTTCATGGCCGTAGGTTTTGCAGACTACTTATATGGTCATAGGTTTTGTAGATTGCTTCCATGGTCGTAGGTCCTGTAGACTGCTTCTATGGTCATAGATTTTGCAGACTGCCTTCATGGTCGTAGATTTGGCAGTCTTGTCGTTACTCATAGACTTCACAGTCTGTTGTTCTGCCTTCGGTTGTCGTAGGCTTAATGATCGGTTGCCATAGACTTAATGGTCGATACTCGTAGACTTTCATGGTTGATTCGAGTGCTTCACTCTTGTGATCTTCGAGTACGTCGAGTACTTGTGTTGGGTTAGTGGTTGTCTGGTTGGTGGTTGGTGGCCGTCGATGAATGGTCGTTGCTTAAGGTACTCGTAGTCGAAGGACTCGGTACTCGATAGAAGTAGTTTTACGATCGATGTAAGCGGTCAGTGGTCGGAATGTCGTCTGTACTTGTAGATTTCGAGTACATGTTGTGGCTGTGACTCGGTAGTCGGAACTCGATAGTTGGTATAGTTTCCGAGTACATGTGGATTACGAGTTATCGGTCGTATTGGTTGAACTGAAGATCTGTTCCAGGTAGCATTAGTCTGTGCGGTCGTAAACGACCTGGGAGATGGTCGTAGGTGGTTTGGATCTTGTCTGGGGATAGACAAGGATGTGTTTTGCTAATGTGTGTTGCCAGAAGATGGTTTCTTTGGTCTTTGCATGTGCAGGTGGCATGGAGGTGGCTATGGTCAGTGATTAGGAGGACCGGGACTAGGAGGGGGTAATCTGAGGTCCAGGCGGTCAGGATGTCACGCGAGGTGGTCGAGCTCATGCTGGAGCTCATGAAGGTCAAAGATTGATGCTGCATGGAGGCGTGGAGATGATCACAGCGGTGACAAAGAGGACCGGGACTAGGGGTAATCTGAGGTCCAAGCGGTCAGGTGGTCACGTGAAGTGATCGGGTTTACGCGAGAGCACGCGGTGATGGTGCACGATGGGATACATGAGGGGATATCCTGGAGGCCGTATCGTGTGTGTGCCATATAGGTTGTGAACGGAGTCCATGACTTGTACGAGTTAGTTAAAACCCGTGTTAGGAAGGGTTTCGGGTCCCTTGATTTGAGGAAAAGATAGAGTTTGTGTCCAGGTGGATATGGGACACGGTTTTGAGGTGTTTGGTTTGAACACGCTTTGTGCGTTGGCTATAAAAGCAGGGAAGGTTGTAGGCTAGTGTACGGGATTTTAGAGCTTTCGTAGAGAAGGTTTTAGGGGTGCCGTGAGACGCTTTGTAGTCAGGAACATGATGATGAAATAATAGATTAGTTTTCTTCATCTCCGACCACTTCCAGAGCATCACTCCTCCCTCTGTTTTCCGTGCTTTGTTTTTGTCTTCAGCACTGTAACACCCCGCCCACCCTCTGGACCAGAATGTTACCTCCACTGCGTACTCAAAACATTTCATCACTACTAGCAGAATTTAAGCCAACACTAGGTTTATTTATTTTGCTGCGTTCAGAAACAACATAGCATCCTTAACAATTACTCTAGCCTAGAAAAGCTAAAGTAACTGGCAAAATGATACAAAAGTGCGCAACCACAAGATCACCGAATACTTTATTCCTCTGTATTTACTCTATAATTCATCAAACACTGCCACCTTACTATACAAAACAACACAATCATAACAACTATCAAGTGCGCAACCACAAGATGTGGTCAAGGCTCTTTAATCAAAAGATCCACTATCAATAAATGATCCCATGAGCACCTAATTCCAAGGCGCTAACTAATTTCCACCATATCGACCTTAAGGATGATCAATCACCTAGATTTTAGCACTCATCATATGTACTTCTGTAAACCACAATTGCTTTTAAGCATAGAATCCATATGTTCTACTTCCGGAGGTGTGCACATGTTTTCCTACAAAATGCAGTGGCAACTCCACCAACTCGTGCTTAAATATTGCCACCAAATCTCACTAGAACATTATTAACTTCATCCCTCAGAATTTGAGTCTCACACGACTTTACCCCCATTCTTCTCCATTCAATTTGGTTAGGAGATTATCCGACATCAAGACCCCCATTCTAGTCCCCCCAACTAATCCCAATAGAGTTCTAACATTACAACTATTAGAATCTTCCAAAACATTGGTCATGATTATAATAATCAATCATGGTGCGGCATTAGCGGACTTAGCTTTATAATCCTTCGCCTATTATCAATTGAAAGGATAACTCCATGAGGGATTTTTCCACCAAAATAATAAATTAGCACACTTCTTAGCAAGCCTAGATTGCACGATTGGGCTAATCGATTGGGACCATCATGATACCAGTCATTCAATATGTCTCAACAGTCTAAGCAACTATAATCACCAACTGGTTCACCAATAATTCAAATCCAGCTATTAAGCAGAAATGGATATGGCTTACTCTGCTACTTCTCATGTCACTACTAAATCCTCATTGGGTTCAAATCAACTTTGATCCCACAACCATAACTAAAGTTAATTACTCTCTTAGGTTCTCACAATTTAGAATACCATGTCCTACCAACTTGTTACTTTAACCACCTTATCCCACACACGCCTAATCCAACACTTCAACCACTATGGGATATTGCCTTCTCCAAAAATATTGGTCTCATTTTGCAAGTCACTCCAATCATTCATATAATCAGAATTCTCCCGAATACCAAACTTGCATAGAACACTCCCCACTATCGGGTATTTATCAAACAACTCAACGAGTTGCTAACCAAAGGGAACCAACTTCCCGAAACTGAAGCAAAACATCACTACCTCAATGCCACAAATGGCAACATGACCAGGCCTCTCCAGTGGCCACGGTCTCAGTCTCTATTGCATCGGTACATGACACAATCACGGCAAAGTCCCGTAGGACACACAAATAACCAGTTCAAATGCTTGCTATCAACCCACAATCATCAACATCAAGCACTACAAATCAACAACATAACTAACAGAAGCGAAAACTCAATGCTTGACCCAATCCCACCCTACTGTGCACATGTCCGCGTCATCTAGCTCTCGGCATCTCTGTTCAAGACAGATAGCCAATCACACAGCTTGCTCACAAACATCCATGTCAACAGCACAGATCAACATCAAGGCTGCGAAAGCGTAAATGCAATGTAAGACCCATTCCCCATCCTATGGTGCACCAGTGTGTCAAATTTTAATTTAATTATTAGGCCTAAGTCAAATTTTAGTTGAATAATTAACCTAGATTGTCAAATTTCTTTACCACGGACCTAACGCCCGCTCTGATACCAACTGTAACACCCCGCCCACCCTCTGGACCAGAATGTTACCTCCACTGCGTACTCAAAACATTTCATCACTACTAGCAGAATTTAAGCCAACACTAGGTTTATTTATTTTGCTGTGTTCAGAAACAACATAGCATCCTTAACAATTACTCTAGCCTAGAAAAGCTAAAGTAACTGGCAAAAATGATACAAAAGTGTTGCTGGGTCGTGCTGAATATTCATGTGCTACTCCCGCCCGAGTATGACATCCTCAACGGCCACCTAAAAACATCAACGAAGCAAGGGTGAGTCCGAAGACAAAACAAGTACATAATAGAACAATAGACATTACCAACATAAGCAAGCATATAACCATAATGCACATATATCATCATGTTCATAACATCATTCTCGTAGCCAAGCAATGTAATGCCATCAATGCCATGCCTCATTACTCTACGTGCTCATATGCTCTTCACTTTGCAAGTACCGGTACTGCCGAGTGAACACCCGTCGATGTTCACCCATCGTGGGCCCGCCCTCATAGGCACGGGACCCCTCCACTCCCGTGGAGGCCTACCGAAGTAGGTCTTACTCAAGAGCACTCCAGATTAGTCCACTAGCTTTACTCATAGCTAGGGACTTTCTCACCGCCCTCACTCTTGAGTGCTCCTCATGCAAATGCACATGCCCATGAACATATTCACGCTCATCACTAGCATTACTAGTAGACAAGCATCTTTGCCTACCTCACTCCATCATCATTGCCATCATTTACCATGCAACCTTATGTCAGGTAAATATCACATTTTCACATAGATATCATGTAATCAACGTATTTCTACATAAATATCATCATACCAGATAAACATCGCATATTCATAAATCTTGGTCTACCGCTCTACCATGTACTTGCGCGCCCCCTTCCTTCCCTCTCCCCTCCTACCCCTCTCTCTCGCGCGCGCACTCAGGCGCACCATCGGCGGCGCGGCGGCGTGCGGCCAGGCGCGGCGGCGCGGCGGCATGCGGCCAGGCGCGGCGGCGCCAGCCCGCAGCTCGCCCCCAGCGGCTCCACCGCCGTCCCGCCTCCACCTTCTCCTCTCTCCCTCTCTCGTGCGGGCGCTCCTCCAGCGGCGCGACGGCACGGGGCAGCTCGGCTCGCCGGCCTCGGCTCATCGCCGGCCAGCCTCCCCCCGGCTCGCCCCCTTCTTCCTCGCCTCGGATCTGGCCGGCCCCGACCGGATCCACGCCTCCCCTTGCGCGCGGCGGTGGGGCGCTGGGCGGCGCCGCCCGGGTGACACGGCCAGCGGCCTGGCCGCTGCCCTCGGCTCCGGCCTGCGCCTCCGCCCTCGGTACGCAAAGTACTCCCCCTTCACCCCTTCCTTCCCTGTTGCTAAGTGTGCCGTGCCAAGAACGAGCTGGGGCGGTGGTGAGAGGACCTACCCGAGTGGCCTGGACAACGAAGAGGGTTGTGGCGATGGCTATTTGCTTGGGTTGGATAAAGGAGTGCTGGTGTTGCTTTCTGCAGGGTGCAAGCCATACGTGGCAACCATGCACGCCAAAGCAAGCATGCGCTGGCCACGTCTCTCTGGCAGAGGGAAGAGTGGGTGAGGTGTCCTGCTAGCTGGCATTTTTTTCTCTGGTATTACAAGCACATCTCGTCCAGGAGGTGGTCGAACGACTGAAGACGTTAGACGAAAGGAGGATACGACCATGTGCGGCGTTGTCATGCCGAGCAATCGAATCGAGCAGACTGTCAATCCGTTGTCGTACCGAGCAATCGAAACGAATAGGGGGTCAATCTGTTATTGTGCCGAGTGATCGGAACAAGCGGACGATCGATCTGAGCAATCGTAAGCGAGCGCATAAGGAAGCGGTCGTAAACGAACGTTCAAGACGAATGGCCGTAAAGAGTGGTCATAATGAGCATTTGGGATGAGTGGTCGTAACAAGCAGTTGGGCAACAGAGGCTTACAACCACGTACAAATTGGCAACTACGGTAGTTCAGTAATTCAAAGCAGTCAAACGACAAGAGCTTACAACCACGTACGAGCAACAACTGTGATCGAGTGTCTCTGTTCTATAATTCATATTGCTTTCCGTGTGTTTCCCTGTGTTTTGTTTTCAGTGGTAAAAGCGGAGACAATCATTCACCCTTCTCTGATTGTACCATACAATCCTACACACAGCTATGCACATCACAGCAGCATCACCATGCTTGCCAAAAATTTGATCAAATATCGCAAGTCTGAACATTCCAACATACTAATACAGCAGTGGAACGAACAAAATGTTCTGTGACCTCAAGTCTTGAGGCAGCAATTAAGCCAAATACCAGCATTCATATGGTATAACGCTCGAGGACCTGGTGCTAACAAAGACCTGGAAGCTAAGCATGCCGTTTTCTGGAAAAGACCCTAGAGATCAATTATATCAGCAACAACTCCAGCTGCAGTGGTGTCGTTGCCAGCTCCTGCGCCCTGTATATCTCCACCTGCCTTGGGAGAAGCATCTTTCAGGTAGCAACAGAGCAAAACATCAAGGCATCAAGTATATGAACGTACGGTTCAGGAAGCTAATGCCCATTTTGTTCCATTCCTATATATCAAGGGAATATTATTCAGCAAACACATTCACACATAATCAAGAATGATAAATCGTAAAGCGTATACATTTGAACTACAATTTAAGCAAATACTCACCACCTATGCACCAAAGGAATGAACTGAACTCCAAGCTCTTCATATCAGCAAGACACTGCATAATTCTAACATCTTGAAACGCGACTCTCAAGTAAACAGAAAAAGGTGAAGGCAAATTGTCTGGAGTTATTCAATTCCCTCTAAACAAGTGTATTAGAAGTCCAATGGCATCCCAAACATGTCATTGATCTCCGCCATGACGTCACGGGTGGTAATAGTGGGCTCAAATAGATCACTCTGAGATCCAAATTTGCAGGAATTGCTTGGTTTAATTTGGGCAGCGTGGTTCTCTTCTAGGTCATCATCAGCTAATATGGAGAAACCAGAAATTGGAGCCGCTTTTCTCTCTGACAATGCATTGGTTTTCTTGTTATATGTTTTCTCACCCTTGAAGTTCAGCGGTTTCCCAAACATGCTGTTTATGTCATCCATAGCCTCCTTTAGATTGACAGTTGGATCAACTAACCCATGGTGGCATGCATTTTCCACTTTTGGCTCGCCAACAACAGCAGATCCAACAAACCTATGAATGATTGTATCTTCTCGAAGTCCAGAAATTACGGGATGAGAAGCTTCACAATATCTTGTTTCTGAATCAGCTTGTTCTGATTGGAGCAACCTGTCTTGAGTACGGTGCACAGTTCTGGAATTTAACTTAACACCATCATCATTTTTCTCACATTGTTCGTCTTCATCATCAGCCAATATTGCAAACCCTCCCACAAATGGCTTCTGGAAGTCACCTTTGCCTTGCTGCCTTGATGAATCACATAATGGTCTTGGAGGACACCTAGTGTTCTTGTGGCACATGGCATTTTGGTCATTGCCATTAGGCTCATTTTCATCAACAAAGATTTCAAATCCACTTGTTTTCTGATTTAACTTTCTGTTTTCCTTCTTAACGTTCCTGTTTTGGCCCACATTTTGGTTGTTACCGTTAGGACCATCCTCGTCAACAAATATCTCAAATGCACTGGCTTGTTGACTGAACTTTGGATGATCTGATTTCATGTTCTTGACATGGGGAATGTTTGGATCATTACCGTTAGGCTCATCTTCATCAACAAAGATCTCAAATGCACTTGTTTGCTGATTATACTCTGGTTGGTCACGCTTAGAGCGTTTCTTGAGAATTGTCTCTGGTTCCAGTGGCTCTAGAAACATGCTATTAATAGCATCCATAGCCTCCTTAGTGTTTATAGTTGGTTCAACAAGGCCATGATGGCAGGCATCTTCAGTTTCTGACTTCCCGACCAATGCAGAGCCCACAAATCGTACAACTACAGTGTCATCACTGTTACAACGTGACAAATTCTTGTTCTCTCTTGAGGTGCCTCTGGATAGCACGCCAACTTTAGCAGGTCCTAATGGAGGATAACAACACAATGAAGGATTTGAACTGCTTGATTTTTGCATTGGATTGGACTTCAGTTCTGTACAATTTCTGCTTTCACCTGCGACATATTCCCAATAACAATTAAGGTACCACTTGAGGAGGTTGTCACCCGTTCTACGGGTGTGTCAATTGTCAAATCAAACAGAAAATGTGTTACAAAAAGGACACAAACAGAAAAATGTGTTACAAAAAGGACAGCTCAAAGTAAGGATCTAAGCGTGTGTTTGGTTCCTGGGATCATGGGGGACGGGATAGGTTCATCCCTAAAAACATGGTGTTTGGATCCAGGTCACTGGGATGGGATGGTCCAAAAACATTGAAAAAAGGGGACCGCGCCATCCCCTGAAATCGGTGGGACGGGGCGTCCCTCGTCCTGTCCCACCACGTCTCCAAACCAAACACAGCCTAAAAGAATGATAGTTTAAGTGTTGAAAGGAACTTACTAATTTTGCTCTGGAAAGGGTTAAAATTTGAATAATAAGCTTTTTTTAGTGAAATGAATAATAAGCTTTGAATAGAAAAAAACTTGACAAAGGCAACATTAGTTACACCAGAAAAGATTGATTTGCGCAGCCCATAGAAGCCTTTTTTCCCCTCAGACGTACCTTCAACTTGGTTTGTACATGTAGAGATTGACCCAACTTTGCGAGGCATTCTTTCCTGCAGCTGAAATGTATATGTTAAAAAACTATTATACAAACCCAATATTTGCCAGGGTCTAAAATGAAGTAATACACGAATGAGAGTTATACTTTATCTTTTCTCCTCTTGTACAGTTCCATGCGATGCAAAAACTGTTCAAGTGATCTGTGCAACTCCGCGATAGGCTCTGCAAGGCTATTGAACACTTCAGTAAATACCAACCTTTACTTTCAGAAGAACTGCGTATTTAGATCACATGAAGTGTTACATGCAAGCTGTACTCCAAGGATATGTGATCTGATGTGAATATATTTACATATAAGCCGCTGCCTATGATAAAAAAAACCCTCAGGAATCCAGAATGCATAGATGCTAAAGTACTATTGTTGTATTAACTGATTTGCCGTAGATGGGCCTGAGCTACGCCCATTGAAAGTACAGGCGTGATTTTTGCATATCATAATATATCAGATGTAGCTAATCGAAGTTAAGTTCAGGCAATAATAACAAATTGTAACGACAGTAATGACAATGAAGCAAAAGCTTACTTCTGGATTCCCAAGCGGTACATCTTCTCCGCCTCCTCAAGCCTCTTGTGTTTCTCATAATATATTGCATAAGCCATATAAAATGAAGCTCTCTTGAGGCCTATTCTGTTCCTCTCCATCTTCTTCAGCAATGGCTTTGCATCCTTCACATAGTCCATCTGGACCATGAAGAAAATGGAAAGGTCACAAGAAGACCTTCCAATCCAAGAAAATATTGTTATCACAACTTCACAAGAGCTCCAAATCCGGATAGAGCTCGCTATGGTTAAGCCGTTAAGCCATTTACTGAAAAGCAGACAGAATCAGCTTTGCTGCCCTGCAAAAATCAAATATCCTGTTCCACTACGATGCAAGTTACAGGAAGTTTCTATTGCACACACTGAATCCGAGATTTTGAGTGGAAACATTCAGGCTGAGATATGATGCAACTTCTAGCATGAGCAAACAAATAAGGGAGTGTCCACCCATCATTCACATGATAATTTTTTTGGCCATCATTTGGATTTTGGACCGTGCGATCAAAATCGGACGACCGGATCTAGGTCCCCATCCTCGCTTTACCGCGCCTCGTCCCCATCACACGCCCGCAGGCAGCGCGCTCTCACACCGCACCTGCCGCCGCCACCCCTGCCCCCCACCCGGCCACCCCACGCGTCACCGCCCTCCACCTCGCCGGCGAGCCCCCTCCCCCACCGCTGCCGTCTCCTCCTCTGCCGCATCTCCGCCTCCCGTTGCCACCGCCGCCGCCCTCCTTCCCCGTCTCCGGTTGCTACCGCCGCCAGCCGCCTCCTAATCGCTAATCGGCTCTCGTTGCCCCCGCCGACCTCCATGGCCCACCGCCCTCCTCCGACCCACGGCCGGCGGCGGCACCGCCGCCGATCCTCCCGCTGCCCCCGCACCCCTCTATAGCCTGCCCCGGTGAACCCCAAACCCTAATCCGGCAAACCCGAGCCCCAACTCGCCACCGCCGAAGCCTCACCGGAGACGGAGACAGAGGTGGGCAGGCGCACCAATCATGATGCAAATCGCAAAGTTAGAAATTCGAATGATTTGCAAAAAAAAAATCATGAGCATGATATATAGCAATTCCGAAGAAATAATAGTATATATCAGATTGAAATCTCGATGAAACTAGTGCAGATTCAAGATGCCACTAGGAAAAACCTCGAGCCCGTACCAGTCAATTTTAGCATGTAAACTGCAACCAAACACTAACAAACCTCAACCTCTTGTAAGAGATCCCCATGGAAATGAAATCGACATGGAGCCAATAGTGACAGGGGAATGGGATTGGTTGCAGCAGGTGGCTCACCAGCTGGATCCAGACGCGGAGGTAACGTGGGTCGTCGCGGTAGCGGGGGTCGTCCTGGAACTCCTGGGCGCACTTCTGCAGGAACCTGGGCAGCTTCTCCCGCAGCGTCGCCGGCGGCAGCGCCTCCTCCATCTTCCGCATCCCACTAGCAGAATATGGATCGATCACGGAAAACTCAGAGAAGGGGACACAGGGAAGGAATGGAGGCGCATAGCCATAGGCATAGTGATGGGAGTGGTACAGTACCGGAGCCATGGGCGGAGGGGGTCGGAGCCAGAGTAGCACCGGATGTCGCCCACCACCGACGAGAGGAGCTCCTTCTCCTTGTGCTGGTGCTGCTGCTCGGCGGCCATGGATGAACAGTGTATTGGATTGGTGGCCCGCCGCGCCGATCAAGAGGAGAGGAGGGGAGGGGGATTTGAAATTGAGACCAGGGCTTCCAAATTTCAATTTTCACGCACACGTCCGTGACGATGGGCCCACTTGTTGTCCTTAACATATGGCCCACCTGTCAGGATTCTCGGAGGCCGACGAGACGACCGAGTGCGTTGCAGCCGATGGTATTGCCGCTAATCCGTCACACAAGTAGAAACGGGAACTGTTTACACAAATAGCGTCATACCTATTTTTTTTTCAAACTTAGTTTTAAAATGTCTATTTTTGTAAACCATAGCTATTTTTTTCAAACTTAGTTTTGAAACATCTATTTCTATATACCTAGTCTTCTTTTTTAGATTATCAAGCTTGGTAGGACGTCATCATGATGTGACTAGTGACTAATTAGTGCTAATTAGTACTAAATAGTGTTATTGATGATTAATTAATGCTAATCATACACATTGGTGCTAATTATGGCATTAAATGTAGCTACCTGCCGCTTTGTGCGGGCTCGGTAGGTCCTGCTGAGTGACTGTGACTCAACAAGACTTTAGATGACTGTTCAAGAGGCCAAATTAATAATAAAAAAATCACCATGACTGCTCAAGATTTGTTCAATCAAATACAGCGCACACACGAACAAAATGTCCATACGACCTCAATCACCAGCATTCATATGGTGCAGCAACCAACTCTCTGGTGCTAACAGTACATAATCGCGCCTTATTCTGAAAACCAACCCTCTGGTGCTAACGATACATAATCATGCCCTATTCTGGAAAAGATCTTGGAGATCAATTATATCGGCTAGGACTCCCGCAGCAGTGGTGTCGTTGCCAGCTCCTGCGCCCTGAATCACCAGCGGAGAGCTCTCGTAACATCTGCTGTATATCTCCACCTGCATCAGCGAAGCAATGCATTTGTAAACTTTTCACATCAGTAATAACCAGTCTTCAAAGAAAATATTTTTTTGAAAAATTCGTGTCAGCAGTGCAAGAAATAAGCAAACATCAGGTAAAAAAACCAGTAACAAGTATAGTTTTCTTCGCATCAATATATTAACAGGTGTAAACAAGAGGACAAGACACTTCCACATCAAATGGAAGGCCAAAGGAAAACCCTACTCGGGCCAGTTAGCTCTTTTGTTTGGAGCTGAAAATAACCAGCCTTTTAAGCTACTCACTGCGAAGTGATGCAGATGATGAACGAACAAAGGAAGAGAAAATAAAAGAAAAAAAGATTAGCATACCACATTGTCACTTCCTCTCAATCTCCCCAGTGGAGAATCCTTTGGGAGCTCTTGAAGGCCCACTTGGCACCTGCAAAATGGGGATGTTACTCTACAGAACGATTGAAATTACCCTTGCAACATGCATAACACAAGCATTTGAAAGAAAAAGACAAACAAGAAACACGTTAGACAATTAAGGACCATAGGTCCGGAATATCCTCCTTTATTTCTTCCAATTAGCAGCATTTTAGTGGATCTAGTTGATTTTTTATTTGGAAAAATGATGATAACAATAAATCATGTAGTAGATTCAGAAAATAGACTGGAGGCTTTGATGATAGCAATTTGTTGAACATATAAAAACACTCGTTAATGTGAATCAGTGAAAAGCTTGCTTGAAAAAAATTGTAAAAAACACTGGTTAATGATGCAAATGGAGATTGTACAACCATCACAATGGGCAGGATACATACCCTGTACTTTCAATCACACAGACATAGCGAAGAACATTTCCTCTCAAAGATGCTGCCTTGACTCTTTCTTCAATGCTTTTATCAAGTTGTACTAAACCACTTTCAAGGAAGTCCTTCACAGACACTGTGCCAGGTCCTAATTCACTAGGATATAAACTCTCAACCTAAAGAAATACAATATTAGCACTAGACATTTTCGAAAAATAGAGTGCCTGTTTCATTACACAGTCTCACTGAAATGTAGGGGGTAATATATTAATGCTGTAGCTTTGTATGAAACTATGAAAGTGTGGATTTCAATAAAAGTGATATTTTTCAGGGTTAAAATTCAAACTCACAGCTCTAATACCATTAAAAAAACCAAACTAACAGCTACTACAGGAAAACTAATGTAGCAATCAATCGATTGAATAACATTATAACAACTTCACAGGTTTGGAGGGTATTCAGGCTTTCAGACTATAGCATATGTTGATGTCTATCTATTTCCCAGTAAGCCAGAGCACATGTTCAATTTTTAAAATGATCACCAGTAACCTGAGGACGAACTAGTAAATGCTGCATATATTAGAGGAGCAGTTCATATCCATAGCGACCCAAAGTGCCAACAAATCATCAATTTCATCACAGCAGAACTAACTAACAAAAGATGGTTACAAGTAATCTTTCTAATGTACAGGAGGCAAACTATCCAGAAGTAGAATGAAGTGAACAGGAATTACTTCACATAGAACCTACTCGATTTTGGTTGAACAGCAAAAGCAGCACTAATGCAACACATTCGTACAAGTTTCAGCTATAACCAATAACAGGTAAAACATCACCCCATGGACAAGGAATCATGTTTGTACACAAAAAAATATCATAAAAAAGAAGTCAAAAATCGTGAGCAATACTAAAGATAGGCATACACTGATATTATCCATGCTAATCCGTTGCCCCAGAAGCCTAGCTAGGATCAATGCCTGCATGCAAAGATGAATTAGTTAGAACTGACTACTTCGTTAAAAAAATGAAACATTTTGAACCGAATCTCAGATACCCATTTGAAAAACAGTTAATATTATATTTTGATTTAAACCATACAAAATAGCTATTTGGAAGGAGTTGAAATTCCAAAAATGATCAGTGGGTAACATAGGCCTTCCTGAACCAGATGAACATTTTGCGATAATGTTTATGTTAGTTAGGATATTTTGCAATAAATTTTTGCAGGACAATTAAACACAATGCAGCAGCAGTTCATAGAATACATATCAGTTCACTTAGGAGGAGGCAAAGAGAAAAGTGATAAATTATGTAAATACTGATGAGTAACATGCAGCTATTGAATGCAAAATTGTGAGGTATCAAACCTTTCTAGCCACATCCATCCCACCGAGATCATCACGTGGATCTTGCAAAATTAAACAGTTTAGTAAATGCACCTTTCAAGTAGGTAACCAAATTAGATACTTATATTATTTATGTTAGTATTAGTGCTAGTTTAGTTCCACATTGGCTACCAAGGTTGTCACGGTGCTCCGGCAAGTCGCGGCGAGGCCTAGGCGCCCGTCATGGCGACAGTTAGACGATAGTAGTTAGACGACAAATAATACCTTATATGATCGAAAATTAAATAACCATGCAACATAATAGCTCAAATTATCTAAATAACCATGTCTCAGGATATCCAAATTAGAAGAAATCCATTGAGAGGGGGTCTGTTCGCAATTTTCAGAAAATCTGAGGACTTAATCGTAAAAAGACCAAAAGAAATGAGAACCCTAGCCACCAGCCAGCCCATCTCCTCACTCACCCGACTTCTCCCCTGACTCCTTTCTGCCGCTCTCCGCCTGGCGCCTCCCCTCCCCACTGCTTCCTCCCCCCGCCCGGCGCCTCCTCTCCCCACTGCCTCCCCTCCCTGCCGATCTACTGGAGGAGGCCACAACAGATCAACGGCGTGAAGACTGGATGAGGCCGCAGATCGGTGGCGGGAGGAGGAGGCTTCAGATCAATGCCGGAGGAGGACTGGAGGAGGCGTGAGGACGATGCAGATCGGCGCAGGCAACGGTGCAGATCAGGTAGCCTTTGAAGCCCCCCACAGCCAGCGGCCGCCGGAACGAGCTGGGCGACATCTGGACGCCTAGGTGTCGCCCAGCACTGTCTAACTTCTCCTGCGCTGGACGATTGGCCACAGCGTCCACCTCTAGCCGCCTGGACAACTTGGCGTCGCCTAGGCGACGGCTTGATAACCTTGTTGGCTACGGATGTAGACGGGGAGTCCTCATGTACTCTGTATATTTTTGGCTTTCGGTCTACCACATCAATACAACAGTTTAGTCCTATTTTCCTAACAGCTTACACTACTAAATTTTGTTTTTCAGTATTATTTCACAAAGAGCTAAACACAAATCGACACATATGAATATTGTAATGACACGATATCCAAAGAGAATATTTTTAAAACCTGGTTCTGTATAACCAAGAGACTTGGCCATTTTTACAACTTCACTGAATCTCTTTCCATCCTCCAGCTCACTCATCACATATCCAAGTGTACCTATGAAGCCATATGAAGGAAAATTTGTATTATTGGTTTCTAGAAAGCGAACACCTTTTCAATATGAATAATAGATTAATAGTTGCATACCACTCAGACTGCCAACGATACGAGAAACTGGGTCTCCAGATGCAATAATACGGGTTACAGAAGCTATTACAGGCAAACCTGCTCCAACCTGGAAGTAAGAATTGCACATACAGATCACTAGGGATCCTTAGTGAAAGTGAAAACAACATAAAGCAAAAGAACCTGCTAAAGTAACACTATCTTAAATATATGGTATGGCCTAACTCTTATCATGTATCCGTGTCATGTTTTGATGTCAAGCAAATGATATTGAACCAATAGTCCAACACAAATTAACTCACACTTTGTTAACACTGAAAGAATGAAAATTGCAATGATATAGTTGATTATACAATCATAATATTCAATGTACTATGGAGAGCTAATAAAAGCATGTTCCTGATATAAACCCATGGACAGCTAAACTCCAAACATAGTCAGTAGCAAAATGAACAAAGGTACATGCGTCAAATGAACAAGAAACGAAGAAATTAGTAGAAGCATAAGCATACAGTAGATTCAAATCTTATCGAACGGAAGTTGGAGACCAACTTTTCAAAATCCTCCTGCATGAGAAATAATCACATTTGGTAATCAGATAAGTACGATCATTAATATTACAGGAAAATAGTGTGATTTCAGCATTAAGAAAGACTACTAGCAGAAAACAGAAGTCAAGATGGCATTACATAAGCACAGGTAAGAGGTTTCTTGTTTGCCAATACGACGCAGCATCCATTATCCACAGCATCCTTTAGCAGACCAACAGTGTCATAAGTTGCAGAACAGTCGACTAGTACCAGACCTACAAATAGGTAAGACAAGCAGTAAGGAAAACATGTACACTAAAAATCGGAAATAGATCCCCTTTTTTTTGCTTCTTTTTCAGTGTTTTCTAGTCATTGAGACTTAAAACTCAGCAAGCATACTATTGTTTTGTAAGCAGAATGTGTAAATGCGTCTATGATAGATTGAGCACAGCAATACAAACCGGTTGTTCTTCCAAGTACGGTAGCAGTGTCGATGACTTTCCCCCTAGCCTCCGGATTGTTGAATAGCTGGCAATGCCCTGAAATTGCAGACCCAACCTATCAATTAATTTTTCATGGCATGTATGCAAGCAAATGTAAACTGTGTCTGATGTATGGTGTATTCAAGTTGCGCTGCAAGACAAGGATCAATGTGGAGCGCAGACAACAAAATTTAAGCATACAGCTGCAACCGATCTCCCAGAGATAAAAGCGAAAATAAAAAGGGAAAGTTAATGGCGTACATCGGGCAAGCAGGGAGGATAGGGGCAAGCCGGCGGACTTGGCGGCGCAGAGGTCGGTGAGGAGCGCGTCATCGAGTGCGTTGGCGTGAACGTCGTCGGCGACGAGCAGGGAGGAACTGTCGGCGACGCCCACCACCCGGATGGCGACGCCCTGTTGTTACCGGTAGCAAGAGTGAATGGTGAGAGCACCACCCAATCGGAGAGGGGAGGGGGAAGCGGGGGTGGTAACCTGGTTGGCGTGGAGCGGTCGGCAGGAGACGATGTGGCGGAGGAGGTATCGGCCGACGCCGCCGCAGCCGAGGAGCACCACCGGGAGGACAGACCTCGCCAGCGCCTTCGGCGGCATGTGCACCGTGGCTTGGATTCGTCCGGCGGGGGAGTGGAAAGTGGAGAGCAGTTGAGTGAGCCCTAGAAGCGTCAGGCGTCTCGGTCTCTGCGCACCCCAGTTGAATGCTGGGCCTAGGGGTGGCAACGAGCCGAGCCGAGCCCGGCTCGGCTCGGCTCGTGAAAGCTCGGTGAAATGCAGGCTCGGCTCGGCTCGGCTTGGTTAGGATATCAAGCTTTTTTGTGGGCTCGGCTCGGCTCGTGATGCGGCTCGAGCCAGCTCGCGAGGGCTCGCGAGCCAACAATGAAAATAACATAAACTGCCAATCTGCCATATACACGTATTGTACAAACCAATACTGATAGTTTCACTTTCACATGCATACAATGATACAAATCCAAAAAACAGGCTACCACTGGCGGCGGCGGCGCGCGGCGGCGACGGCGGAGCCAAGAAGACCGTAGATGGAGGCGGCGGCGGCGCGCTACCACTGGCGCAGGGGCGGAGCCGAGCGGCGAGGAGAGGACGGTTCGGGCCGTCGGGCGGCAAAGCTCGGCGAGGAGCGGCGCGGATCTGGCCAGATCTGGCTCGGGCGGCAAAGCTCGGCGAGGAGCGGCGCGGATCTGGCCAGATCTGGCTGGAGATCCCCAGGCGGTGCGGGCGCCGGACATCCCGGCGGGAATGGCCGGCGGGCCGGGCCAGAGGAGGCGTCGGAGGGGAGGCACGAGTGGGCGGCGGAGCCGCTGGAGGAGCAGAGCGGCGGCGCGAGGAGGCAGGGGCGCGAGCGGAAGGAGCCGCACGGAGGTAGAGGCGGCGGGCCGGCGGCGTAGAGGAGGAGCCGAGGGGAGGCGCCGGGCGCCGGGGCGCGTGAGGAGAGAGCGGGGAGATCGAGAGAGAGCGAGAGAGAGAGAGAGGGAGATAGAGAGTCAGAGAGAGCCGGCTGAGTGGGCGTCGGGCGAGAAAAGAAGAAAAGGTGGGGAGGCCGGGAGGATGAGGAGGCATGGGGGATTCGGGGCATCAGGGCCCATCGGGCCATCCGCCATTGGCAATTGGGCCGAGCCATTAGTTGGCTCGCGAGCTGGCTCGGGCTCGGCTCGTTTAGAATCCGAGCTTTTTTGCTGGCTTGGCTCGGCTCGTTTCATCCACGAGCCGAGCCAAGCCTTTACGAGCCCGAGCCGAGCCCGAGCTGGCTCACGAGCCCGAGCTTTTTTGCCAGCCCTAGCTGGGCCGCACCGCTCAAGGAGACGCCCGCTGCGGCCCAAGTTCAAAACTATGACATGGTCATGCATGCCCATCCCCAATTCGCACCCAAAAAAAAATGTCAGAAACTATATATGAACACGTGACATCTTAAAATGATTTTTTCACCTCTCTAGCTCCGATGATAAGACAGAGGTTACAAACGTATCATATATCTTGCTCTTATCTTGCGTACACATCGCTCCCTTATTTTTTACACGGCTCGTCCACCTCTTTTAAAAGCAATTACTATTCACTTTTAGCCAAAATCTATCCGCCCCACAGATCAATTAATTAGTTGTTATATATGTAGAAATATACGGATATACACAAGAACTCATTCCGAACAAAAAAATCAACTTTGTACAAGCAATGTTACTTTACTATGGGCCTGTTTGGTAGAGCTCCACCAACTCCAGATTCACTCAGATCCACCAGATCCACCGTGGAGCAGCTCCACCGTGAATCTGAGTTTCATCCAAGTGTTTGGTATAGCTCCAGCGCTTCTCTCTATCTCACTGCCAAACTGGGCCCACGCGTCAAGGGGCATAATGAAAAAATGCAAAAAAAAAAGCCACGGGCTTCTTCTTCCTCCCGACGAGCTCCCGAGGCGGTGGAGGTGCTGCTGGCCCGGCGGGAGGCGGAGGCGGGGGAGGCGGTGCAGGCCCGGGGGGAGGCGGAGGTGGAGGCGGGGGAGGTGGTGTTGGCCCGGGGACAGGCGGACGCGGGGGAGGCGGCGCCGGCCCGGGAGGAGGCGGCGCCGGCCCAGGAGGAGGCGGGGGAGGCTGCGCCGGTCCTGGGGGAGGCAGGCGGACGCGGGGGAGGAGTGGAGACGGGGGAGGCTCCATCGCGAGAAAGAACAAAAAAGAACGAACCGTTTTTTGTGTAACCAGTGGCAGTGGTGGGTAATTTTTCCCAACTCCACCAAATTTGAGTTGGTGAAGCACCCCTTGAGGTGCTCCACCAAATCCATGAATCTGGGGGTAGATCCACTGTTTTCGTGAAGCAAATCCATGGTGGAGCTGCTGGAGCTAGAAGTGTTTGGCTAGTAAAATTGAATCTGGATCTATTTTTTGTGAATCTAGAGCTGGTGGAGCTCTGCCAAACAGGCCCTATAGCGTAATAAAAGGTCTTGGGGTACATGCAAAGTTCCAGATAATATCCATCTAATCTACGGGTTCCATCTACGGCTTTGCACAATCTGCCTCTACTCTTGTTCTCGTGCAGCTGTTGAGTCGTATCATCATGCATGTCATGTGCGTAATGCGTCACGAGTTCAGCGACTCAGTTCTCACCTAGGCTCTGATACCACTTGTTAACTTTATTCCAGGAGAAAACGCACATATTGCAAATAATCAGAGAGAATACTGGAGAATTTCTGAATTTCTCTATTCTCTTGTTTGCTCCCCTTTTTTTGTTTTCTTACAAAACTTGCTACAAGCTTCCTCAATATATAGACTAATAATCTCGTACTAGTATATGTATTTGGACTTTAAGTTGGACACAACTTCAACTTGAGTTACACACGAAGACGGACTCTACTACATCTTGAACTCTAAGTCAAGATTATTTCTAACACATACCCTCAGGTGGTGGCAGAAAATATAGCAAATAAGTGGTCCTTTAGTAACGCGGTGGAGAATTACTTTCGCTGGCGATCACGTTGTTTGCTCGGGCTTTAGGAACACCACCAACACAGTGCACATCCAAAAACCATCATCAGCATATGCTCAAGTTCCGTCAGTTCATTCTTGAGATGGTGAAAAACATTGTATATATCCGCCAAAGGATCTCAAAACTCCGAGCACAGCATACAAGTCCCACTTTGAAGGGCTAATGCGTCACGAGTGCCAGAGCTTTAAGGCACTCATGGATTTCCCCTAGAACCTTGCAATCTTCTGTTCCCATCCATGTACCATCTCTTCAATCTCTCTTCAGCAATCTCTACCTGAAAAAAGAGAGAGTAGAAAACATAATTGAATATCTCATATACTCTTCCAGCAGTCAATATAAGTTATCTGATGGAGACTCTTTTTTTTAGATCGATCTGATTAATACTATATGTAACAAAGTTGAGTACAGTAATGAGCAAACAGTCAATCGAGCTAACCTGTTTTTGCCAGTCAGTCCTAAGTGTTATGAACAGAAGTACAACAGTTTGGACCAGTGTTCCGAGCAGCATCCCAATCCAAATGCCCTGAAGCAACAATCAAGGAGAGTTAGGACCGCAACTTATAGCCAAGATGCACAGAGGTAATAGCTTTAGTAACATATTGACTGATACAAAAATATCATCTAGATTAATTATCTTACCTTCACATGCAATCCAACGACATAACCTAGTACTGCTCCAAGAGGGATGCCAATCAAGTAATATGTTGTAATGTTAACATAGGCAACTACACTTTGCCAACCCGCACCGACAGCAACACCTACAGGTAATCAAACAAGGTTGTAGTTTCAATAAATCAAACAAAACGATTGTAGTATATATGTGTTTAACATTCATTGAAACGCTGAAGCAGACCTGATAGCACTGGTTGAACACTGTTCAACAAAATGGAGAAGGCCAGAAGAGACGAAAGGTCAGTAACTGCAGCAGCTACTGCTCGACTCTCAGTGAATATGTAGGCAAGGCTTCCACGGAAGGAAAGGAAGAGCACGAAGAGCACAAATCCAATTGAGAAAGAAGTGATGACCACATTGAAGATGGCAAACTTGGCCCTTCTTGCACTCCCAGCTCCAAGCTCATTTGACACACGCACTCTATAACACACATAGGCATTGTCATCAAAATTCTGAAAAATGGCTCTATCACAGGATCAGCTAACCAATAACAAGGTAAAGACCAAAAAGTTACCCTGTTGCAGACAAAAAGCCTATAGAAATCATCATCTCCCAACCATTGATATTAAGGCTGCACATTTCACAAATAGAAACCATGATGATTAGATTATATTGTTAGAATGATCTCAACCCATTTGGCCCAACGGCCAAATGGGCCCCCTTGCTCGCGCCCTGATCGGGGGCGCCCAGCCCTAATGGCTGATGGGCCCCTGTCGCCAGCGCCATATAAAGAGGTGGGGGCCGGGGCGGCACAACTGACGAGGTTGACCGTGCCGCCGCCAGCTCCACCGGAAAACCCTAACCGATCTAGAGGGAGGCGCTCCAGCGACGGGAAGCACCATCGGCTCCTTTGCCTCTTCTCCAGACCACCGACCGCCAGGAGAACCCCGCCGCCAAGGAGCTCCGCCTCTCTTCACCGACCACCGCGATGGCCACTTCTTCTTCTTCTACGTCCGACGGTCAGTACTCCTCTTCCCCTCGGTATTATCTCAAGAAAACGACGAACACTAGAGAAAAGGATAGCCCCGCTAGATCTAACCTAGAGGTCCTAAAGACCTAGAACTAACAATGGTATCAGAGCAGTTCTAGGTGTAGATCTAGATGGGGAAAAGAACGGCGACCGCCGTCGGTTGACCGGCGTGCGGAAAAGAAATGCAGAGAAAAGAATCCCCCTAACCCTAGAAACGGCAAAAGAAAAGGAATAGAGAGGGGGACTCACGGTTTTGCCATGGGCCGCCGTGTACGCGCGCCGCCGGGGCCGCTGTGCCGGCCGCCGCCGCCTCGCGGGCTCCGCCCTGCGCCCGTGCGCGAGGGATCGTTGCCGGTTGCCGGCGCCGCCCCGCCTTCCGCCGTTTGGGGGCCGTCGCGTGCTGCCGCTGGGCCGCCGCGCACCGCTCGGGGAAGCCGAGCACCGCCGCTGGGCGCCGCTCGGGGCCAGGGCAGCCACGCCTCTCCCGCGAGCATGCGCCGCCGTGGGCGCTCCGCTGGGGCCGCCGCGCCGCGCCGCTGCCGCTCCTCTCCATGCGCGGGCCGCCGCCGCCGCCGCCGCCGATCTGCGCGAGCACGCGCGCCGTCGCCCGTGCGCGTTTTTCGGGAGAGAGAGAGAGGGGAAATGGTTAGGGTTTTGGGGAGGGGCGATTTTGCCCTGGCGTTTTTTGCTCGGGGCCGTCCGATCGCATGGACGGCCGAGATCGCCCGGGCGTGGGATGAGCCAGCGCAGGCTGGGCTGCGACCGCGCGGGGCAGGCCGGTAGGCCGTTTGGCCTGGTGGGCTTTTTCCAGCGCCGGACTGGGCTGCGGCCATGGTGCTGACGGCGGGGGCGCGCGCGATGGCCAGTTGGGCCGGCGTGTTATTTGGGCCGCGGCTGCAAAGAAATGGGCCAAATGGCCATTATGAACAGTAAAATCCCGAAAAAGAGATTTAATGTTTTACAGAAGTATTTATTGATGAATTTGAATGAAATTTGCACCAAAATCTCTGTAAATTTTGCACCAATGTGTTAATTTTTTCAGAGATTAGATGAGTACAGAAATGGTGCTTCTGAGCATGAATTATTTTTAGAATAATTTCATGTTAATTATTTTTTCAGTAGCATCTTAATTGATAATTTGGCTAATTTTTGCTAAATTAAATATGTCAAAAAAAATTGAACCAACGGGATATTTTTGACAGAATAGAAAAGTATAGAAATGCTTCTGAAAAATAGAGAATTACAGTTTCCGCTGCAAAAGTTAATGAGATTGAATGATTTTCATTATTAAATTCGAACCAACGGGAGAATTTAATTTTGAAAATAGATAGAATTTCCAGATAATTATGATATTGTTATTTTCTGACCAACGTTGATAATAACAGTATTATAATTTTTAATAGAAGTTTTTATGCATTATTTCTATTTCTGCCCAACGGTGATGTAGATTTAATGTATAAATAAAATTGTATGTCGTATTTTGACCAATATTGGAAATAAGGCATATAATTTTGCTGTTAAAAGTATGATAATTTTAATTGATGTTTTATGCATTATTTCTATTTTCTGCCCAACGGTGATGTAGATTTAATGTGTAAACAACTGTATGTTTTAATTTTAACCAACGTTGAAACCAAGGCATGCAGTTGTTGTTATCATGTTTAATTGTTCTCACTGTATATGAATTGTGTCACCACACCGTGTCCCACAGAGCCTGTGGGACCGGTGAGGGATGAAAATGAGGTTGATGCTGCTTGGCAGACAAGACAGAGGGAATATGCTCCTATAAAATGTCATATGATCTTGATCATAAAAAGTAGGTCACTGCCAACAAGAAATGTTTGGCTGTGATAAAGAACACGATTGAGCCTGCAATTGTGGGCTCAATCGCAGAGTGTGACACTGTCACAGAGTACCTTGAGAAAATAAAGAGTCAGTTTACTGGCTCTTCAAAGACTTATGCTACACAGCTGATTAAGCAGCTTGTGACAGAAAGGTACTCTGGTGGTGGCAGTGGCATAAGAGAGCAAACACTAAGGATGAGTAACTTGGCATCTAAGCTTAAACCAATGGATTTGGCTCTCAAGGATGAGTTCCTTATTCATTTGTTTTTTGCTTCCTTGCCGAGAGAGTTTGACACTTTTTGTTGTCAACTACAACATGCAACCCGAAAAATGGGACTTAGAAAAGTGCATAGCTATGTGTGTGCAAGAGGAGGAAAGAATTAAATCCTCACATGGTGGTTCTATCAACTATGTGACGGACAACAAGAAAAAGAACTTCAACAGTAATTCCTTCTCAAAGAACAAGGGACAAGCCCCTGTCTATCAGCCTCAACAGAATAAGTTTGCAGTAGACAAAAATCAGCGTCTTCACTGCCAAAAGACGGGACACTACAAGAAGAACTGTCCTGATTACTTAAAGATGATAATGGCAAAGAAATGTGAGAACATTGATGTGAATGTCGTATGCGATAATGGGAACGTCGCGTGCGAGAAAGTGAATGAATCCTCGTCTATGAATGTAAACAGAAAACGACAGAGAACTCTAGATGAGTCGTCGAAATTATGGCACTGTCGTTTAGGCCATATTTCGAGGGGGAGAATAGAAAGACTAGTTAAGAATGATATTCTTCCTCCATTAGAGTTCTCAGACTTAGAACAATGCAGAGAATGCATTAAAGGAAAATATGTAAAGAAAATTAAAAAAGACGCTAGTGTGGATGGATATGACTCGTTCATAACATTCACGGATGATTACTCCCGTTTTGGATATATTTATCCAATCAAAGAAAGAAATGAAGCCTTGGATAAATTCAAGATATTTAAGGCTGAAGTTGAAAACCAACACGATTTAAAGATTAAGATAGTCCGATCTGACCGTGGGGGGAGTACTACGGTCGACATACCCCATATGGATAAGTTCCTGGACCTTTTGCAAGGTTTTTACAGGAAAATGACATAGTTGCCCAGTATTCTACACCGGGCGAACCTCAGCAAAATGAGTAGCTGAAAGACGCAATCGTACCCTGATGGATATGGTGCGAAGTATGATGTGCTATTCCACACTTCCATTGAGTTTGTGGATGGAGGCATTGAAAACCGCCATTCATATTCTCAACAGAGTGCCTAGTAAGTCGGTGCCCAAAACACCGTACGAATTGTGGACAGGAAGAGTTCTCTCACTAAACCACTTACGTGTGTGGGGGAGTCCTGCTGAGGCTAAAGTATTTAACCCAAACTTTGGGAAACTTGATCCCAAAACAGTAAGTTGCCATTTCATTGGCTACCCTGAAAAGTCAAAAGGTTATCGTTTCTACTGTCCAAACAGATATACAAAGTTTGTAGAAACGAGACATGCTGTCTTCTTAGAGGATGAATTGATGAGGGGGAGCAAGGTAGCTCGAGAGATTGACCTTGAAGAGAAGCGGGTGTATGCGCCCACTCCGATGATTCAAGAGTCATTCTTCACACTACCTGCTGTCGCTGCACCGACGGTGCAAGACACTGTGGTGCCAGCACCTGTTATTGTTCCTCCCGTGGCAACAATGAATGAGAATGAAGAATTTGCTCTTCAGGATCATATAGAACCTATTGCCACAGATGAGGGGGAGCAACAGCAGCCTCAAACAGTAGATGTACCAAATGAGGAGGCTCCGAGGAGGTCTCAAAGAGTAAGAAGATCAGCTATTTCTGATGATTATCAGATTTATCATACAGAGGAATTTCAAATGGAAGATGATCCCACCTCATTTGAAGAAGCCATGAGAAGCGAAAGTTCCTCAAAATGGCTTGATGCCATGGAAGAGGAAATGAGGTCCATGAAGACTAATAAAGTCTGGGACTTGGAAATTATTCCTAAAGGAGCCAAAATAGTAGGCTGTAAATGGGTCTACAAGACAAAGCTTGACTCCCAAGGGAATATAGAAAGATACAAAGCGCGACTTGTGGCAAAAGGCTTTACGCAAAGAGAAGGGATTGATTACAATGAGACTTTTTCTCCAGTCTCATGTAAAGTTTCCTTCAGAATCATAATGGCATTAGTAGCACATTATGATTTAGAGTTCAAGACGGCATTTCTTAATGGGGATTTGGAGGAAAATGTTTACATGGCACAACCGAAAGGTTTTGTCGTGAAAGGAAATGAAAGAATGGGATGCCGCCTAAAGAAATCGATTTATGGGTTAAAGCAAGCTTCAAGACAATGGTACTTGAAGTTTGACAGTACAATAAGAAAATTTGGGTTTTAAAGATAATGTAGAGGACAAATGTGTTTATACAAAGTTTAAAGATGGGAAGTTTATCTTCCTAATCCTGTATGTGGATGACATCCTACTGGCTAGTAGTGATGTCAGTCTGCTACTGGAGACAAAGAAGTTTTTGTCCTCAAACTTTGATATGAAAGATCTTGGTGAAGCTTCGTTCGTTCTAGTGATCGAAATTCACCGGGTTAGAAACAAGGGGATATTGGGACTGTCACAAAAGGCATACATGGAGAAAGTCTTAAAGAAATTTGGTATGCATAAATATAGTCCTTCACCTGCACCTATAGTCAAGGGCGACAGATATGGGGATTTTCAATGCCCCAGGAACCAATATGAGATCGATCAAATGAAAGCGGTTCCATATGCTTCAGCTGTCGGAAGCTTACAGTATGCTCAAGTGTGCACACGCCCTGACTTAGCATTTGTTACCGGGTTACTTGGCAGATTCCAGAGCAATCCTGGAATAGAACATTGGAAATTGATAAAGAAAGTCTTGCGTTATTTGCAAGGAACAAAAGGCCTCATGATGACATACAGAAGATCAGATTTACTCCATATAGTGGGGTATACAGATTCTGATTTTGCGGGAGATGATAGAAAGTCTACATCCGGATATGTATTCACTCTCGCTGGAGGAGCTATATCGTGGAAAAAGCTCAAAGCAAACCGTCACTACATCGTCCACAATGTATGCCGAGTTTGTAGCATGTTATGAGGCTACGGGGCAGGTGAACTGGCTAAAGAAGTTCATACCCGTTTTAAAAGTGGTTGACGACATCAATAGACCACTTAAGTTGTACTGCGATAATGAACCCGCAGTAACGTATGCCCACAACAATAAGTCAAGTGGTGCTGCCAAACACATTGACATAAAGTACTATGTTGTGAAAGATAAAGTTCGGGATCAAATTATAAGTCTAGAGCATATAAGTACCGCAAAGATGTTAGCGGATCCGCTTACCAAAGGCTTACCACCCAACGTGTTCAGAGAACATGTAGCCGGCATGGGTTTAAGGGAAAGCCTATGATTCCTGGACTAAAAGATGGCCCAAAAGATTAAAGTAACTATTTCAGAACAGAGAGGTGTATTGTAGCTGTTGAATCTATCGGCGATTGACCGTGACGATGAGACATGTTCTATGCACTAATCTGTGATGGAATGTGTAAAGGCAAAAGTAATTAAAGATAAAGTATAGATTGAGATCAAGGGGGAGAATGTTAGAATGATCTCAACCCATTTGGCCCAACGGCCAAATGGGCCCCCTTGCTCGCGCCCTGATCGGGGGCGCCCAGCCCTAATGGCTGATGGGCCCCTGTCGCCAGCGCCATATAAAGAGGTGGGGGCCGGGGCGGCACAACTGACGAGGTTGACCGTGCCGCCGCCAGCTCCACCGGAAAACCCTAACCGATCTAGAGGGAGGCGCTCCAGCAACGGGAAGCACCATCGGCTCCTTTGCCTCTTCTCCAGACCACCGACCGCCAGGAGAACCCCGCCGCCAAGGAGCTCCGCCTCTCTTCACCGACCACCGCGATGGCCACTTCTTCTTCTTCTACGTCCGACGGTCAGTACTCCTCTTCCCCTCGGTATTATCTCAAGAAAACGACGAACACTAGAGAAAAGGATAGCCCCGCTAGATCTAACCTAGAGGTCCTAAAGACCTAGAACTAACATATATGTAACCACAAAAGGAACAATACAATGACATATATACACTGGCAACTATCTCTTTTTCTCTGAACTAACAGAAATCCCGAGTGGAAACCAAAGCATACGGAATAAATGTCAAGAACAATGACTAAGCGAACTGTAACGTAAACTAGTATGCATTACCATATTGAAAGAGCGTCAAGTGCAATCTCTGCATTCTTCATATACCCGGTGAGGAGCACCAAGATGGTGTTGTACCACAATTCCAAACTGAAAAGGAGAACAGGGAAAAAAACATATATGTTATAGGTGCATTCAAAATATTGAAAACACCAGTAAATTATAAAATGTAGGAGAGCACTTGGTCAGCATTTTGTTATCAACAAAGTTGTTTTCAGAAACTGCATATATGTACTCAAACTCAGGAAGTTGTTTGTTCTTACCAGAGCATCACACCAGAGGACAGGGAGAGCTTGACAATGGCGCCGAGGTCGGTGAACGCGGCGGAGGAGAACCCCGTCCATGTGAGGGGGCAACCTCCAAAGAAGACAAAGGCGAGCTGGCCAAAGACGGGGATCCACATGGCGATGACCATTGAGCCCATGACCCCGGCGAGGCCGAGGTGGAACTTGACGGTCATGAGCCAAGACAGGAAGAGGTGGAGGCCGAGGTTGAGGAGGGCGAGGTAGGTGATGATGATGTTCCTGCTCTGCGCCTGCAGGTACATCTGGAGCGTGAAGGCCCAGACGTAGGAGAACATGACGGGGATGTACCAGAGCGAGATGGTGCCGGCCACGGCGGAGATGACGGGGTCCTGGCCGAGGAAGACGAGCAGCGGCGTGGTGAAGAGGTAGACAGGGAGGAGGGCGACGGCGCAGGCGAAGAGGATGATCCATGAGCGCTGCAGGTAGATGCCCAGCATGTGGTACTGCTTCGCGCCGTACGACTGCCCGCACAGCGTCTCCAGCGCGCTCGCCATGCCAAGCTGCGAGTGCAGTTTACGACAATACAATTAAGCTTCCAGAGTGTAATATGGATAGATAAATTCGCAAGATATAAGCTAGTATTTGAGTAGCGTGAGACAAAATTTCCAGCTGTTGTCGTTTCTAGATAGTGTTTTCTGATGAGAATAGTGAGTGAGAAGTGGGATGCTATGAGCTCTCGGGATTCCCTCATGATCTTGGCAGCACGCAAGCAGGCAGGTTGTGGAACGCGTGAACAGTAATGGTCCAGATTCGCAAGCAGCCATTGACTTGACGATGCAGTGGACGGTGGGCCTTTCTTTCTTCTTCTTCTTCTTTTTTTTCGGACCAGATTCTCTGACGTAGCTTCTTCAAGTCACAGCGTGACTTACCTCTTGGATCAGCCGTCCATCTAATAACCAACCGTCCAGATTATTTGAGCTTTTTTCTTCTAGTTTTAGCCTTTGATTTTTGTACTTCTAGTTTTTAATTTTTTTAGTTTTTTCTTTTTTTCTTATATTTCTTTATATTATCTGTGCTAAAATAACATATTTTTTATTTTTAAAAAATAAAAAATATGTTATTTTAGCACAGATAATATAAAGAAATATAAGAAAAAAAGCAAAAAACTAAAAACTAGAAGTACAAAAATCAAAAGCTAAAACTAGAAGAAAAAAGCTCAAATAATCTGGACGGTTGGTTATTAGATGGACGTTGATCCAAGAGGTAAGTCACGCTGTGACTTGAAGAAGCTACGTCAGAGAATCTGTTCCGCTTTTTTTTTTGCTTTGGTACTATGGCTTATGATTTTTTAGCTGTCTTTTTTTTGCTTTGGCACTATAGCTTATGATTTTTAGCTGTTTGTGTGAGAGAGTACAGAGAACAAAAACTCACGTACAGTTTTAACCAATATAAATAAAGTCGCTATAGTGTGTACTACAATTAATTTGTAGATCCTATCTTAAGATACTTTATTTGAGAAAGCTAGTTATTATAAAAAAAATTGAAAAACAATTTTTAAAGACTAACAAGAAGATACCCGGTGATTATACCATGCATCACCTTGCACGTGTACAGGAAGGCTTTGCACGGTGATTACTTCCTCTCTCCTCATAGTCATAGGCTCTGTCCTAAACTGCCATGGCTACGGACTTCTAAAAATTAAAAGTCGTTTGAAATATATCGGCTTCTTAACGTGGTATTTTTCTTATGTTTTCTTTATATTATCTGTAGGAGATAATAGTGCTTTTCTTTTTTAAATTTTTTTAAGTAAATATCTCAAAAAAGCTAACAGCTACTGCAGTGCTATTTCAGTAAAAAAAAAACCCGGAGCACTTTGGAATAGGGCCATGGTAGCTGCTTTGGTTCCCCGGTACAAGTCAAGATCAAACTCAACTTTTGTGTTTGCCGAGAACATGAGGGAAAAACGATCCCGATCGAGCATGGAGCCATCAGCCATGGACCACGATCCACTGGCGGAGCTACAGGGTGGTCCCTGTGGGCCGCGGACCACCCTGCGCTCGGATAATGAGGTCTTCATGTATTTGATCATAATGCAAAAACTTGTTGAATCACAGCTACATTTTACCTCCCGCTAAATCATTTAATTTGCTCTATATGTGTCAAGCTAATGACACGCAACTTGGGAATCTAGATGTACAGTAAAATCGTTGGCTAGCTTGGCATCTAGATGTACAATAAAATCGATGACTAGCTTGGCATGTTCATATTGAACCACAGTTGATGGTTTTTAGCTAAAATAAATAGTAATGACTAAAAAAAAGCTTTTAGTGGGAGGATACGAGTGATGGGGAAAATAAAAAAGAGATGCGTGTGCGAGACAGGAGCGAAAAGAGTGAGGTAGTGATATGTCTGTGTTCCATAACTTATTTTCAGGATGAGAGAAATAGAGAAATTATTTTAGAAAGTTAAATATTTATATTACCTTCTTTCTTCTGTGAACAAGAGTCGGTGTAAACGGTCTCGTAAATTTGCCGAGGTAGGTATTTGTTGTCTTAGCTTGCGTTTGCTCCAAATGCGGCTTTCAGGAAGTTACCCATGCAAGCAAACTCTTCTGATCTACTCCTTTATAAAATGTATTTTTTAAATAGCTTTGTCCATAAATATAGAATGTATTTAATGTTCTAATATAAAATTAATGTGATGTTCTCTTTATATCCTGACAAGAAGAAGAAGTAGTGACGTACTGTTCTTCAACTACTATGGGTATGTAATATTTCAATTCTATGTTAAGAAAGCTATATTCGTCTATTTTATGAAGTTCGTATGTCCTTTTTCTCTTAATTGCATTTCGTAATTCATATACTTGTGTACCGACATGTTAAATTTATAGCGGTTAAATAAATTTTAGACAATGGACCACCATAACTACAAATTCTGGCTACGCCACTGCCACGATCGATCGAGAATGCATGTTCTTCCTCCTTAAAAGGGGTGAGGAGGTGGTTGGCTTAATAATCAATTAATTATCGACATATATACAAGAACCTGTAGCTGCCCCTCCCAATATAATATTTTAGGTGTATAGTAATGCACAAGTAAGTATATATATGCTGCTTCTTTTTTACTATTATGTCATCCTTGGGCATCTTAAGTCTTACTAACCAACTTCTTATTGGACATAATAATAGCTGTTTTAAATCAGACATACTAGCTATCGCGACATCTTATCTAACAGGAACATGCATGCATGCATGCATGCGTGTCACATCAGCAATCCCAAAGTAAGCTGATTGTAGCTAGAATTCTAGAAAGATTGTGTTCTTAATTACTCGACAAATTAGCAGGGGCGAACTTGGTTGGTTGTTACGCACAAGCTAGCTAGGGTCTTTAATTTACTCGATCAGTACCGGTCGTACTGGTTCTGTCAGATCAAGCTAGGCGCACAAATCCAGGTAATGCATGAGACAAGTACAAATTAATTGAGTTTATGATAAGATGCTAATTAATCTGGTAGGTTCGTTCGTGGCAATTGTGACAAGATTATATTATTAGCGACATGGAAGCTACGCACACGAAATAACAGGCCGGCAGAAGGAATTAATATTAGCAGCAAGTGGTAGAGGTTAATCACAGAGATTAGTGCATGCGTACGAGTATTCCGTTGCTGAATCGCATGAGGACGGTGGAGACGAGGGCGTAGGCGGCGAGCTCGGTGGGTCCGATGTGGCCGATGAAGGCCTGGCTGATGACGGTGACGCCGAACGACGAGAAGCGCGCGAAGATGGACGGCCCCGCCACCACCCAGAGCTTCTTGTTCTCCTCCCACACGCGCCGCCCCGGCCTCCTCTCCTCCTCCGGGCACTGCTCCGCCATTAGCAACCAGCTGCTGACTCCGACCTAGTTTACCATCGGCCGCCGCCGGCCTAGGCTCCAAGAGCGGAGCCTCGTTCTCCTCTTCCGGCCGCCTCTTCTCCATTAACGGCCGGTGTCGATCAGTATTGCTCAGCTCGATCAACCGCCAGTGCCTATACCAGTATCGATCTTGAATCTGGCATACACAGTGGCAGTGGAACAATATGGAGAGTACGTGATATTGATTTTATAGAGGTAAGGTAGCTAAGCTGGGTCACTCACGGGGGTCGGGGTGTGCGTGCGAGATGAGAGAGGACAGAATTGCCCCTGTGGTGTCTGCTAGTTCCGGGTTGGTAGGAGGGCAGGATGGGCAGCAGGCACCAGCTAACTACTATTGCTGCCGCTGGGTTGGTAGTAATAGGTTCTGAGGTGACGAGGAAAGGCACGTGCTGCACTTTTGGCTCACAAGAACGTGTCATCCCTGCGAATGGAGAGAGTCCACGGCGCGTCATCTGTGCGCGTCGCTTGCCTACGTCGAAGCACGGATTGGCCCTTGCGTTGTGCCCAGTGCCACGTAGACATACACCCATGGTCACGGCACATATGATCACCATGGATCTACATAGCTTCCAATTGATTTTTAATTAAAACTAATTCATGTATATAAGCAAGAAAAATACCTAAACATATATCAAAGCATGGAGAAACCCTAGGAATCAAAAAATCAGGAAAAAGGATAATATATGCGAATTAAAAAAACTTACAAACCTTATTGAAAAATTGCGAGCACTATTCACATGGATTATCCACCAGCACTGTACACTCTTCCCTAAGTGTTTTCTTTTTCCGTCGATATCTCCTGTGTCGCCTCGCACCGTCTTTTTTCTTTTGTTCCAATCTCACGTCCCGTTCTCACGCGCCGTATTTTTCCCGTTTCCTCGGCCACGTCCATACGCACGACGCCCGTCCTTTTATACATCCATCCGCCCATACGTCTGAAACCGACTTTAAGTTGCAGCCATAATTAACCCTAATTAAACCCCTCTAATTGGGCCTTTTTACCTCAACCAAGCTTTTGGCCCATTACTATTCAAGGGACTCAAAAACCCTTCCTAACACGAGTTTTCTAAAATTCCAACTTCTCCAACTCATTACGTGTCGAAGCCTCCAGGGCCGCACCTCCCGTAGCTTCTCCATGTATCATCCACCTTTGATCTCTATGCGCTCCAGCGTGAGCCTGACTACCTCGTGACATCCTCGACTGTCTAGACCTCAGATTTTCCCCTCCTAGTCCCGGTCTTCCTCGTCACTGACCATGACCGTCTCCACGTCCAACCTGCACATGCAAAGACCAAAGAATATTCTTCCAGCACAAGTTCTAACCAACTTGACCGATATTAGTCCACGCACACACGCACATGACTCACATAACAATGCTAAACAAAATTACCAATTATTCATCATCACAAATTAATCATTGTCAATTATTCATCACCAAAATATTCTAGACCGAGCCATATGGTCTAACAATCTATTATAGCTGTTAAGAAATCGATGTAGAATAGATGAACAAGCCGAAGTCAAAGGTGTAAAAATGCCAAAAAAGAAGAAGGCTATGATCAGTGAGAACAATAGATCAGCAGCAGCTAGTAGGGGGGTGCAAATAGAGCGGATATTTTCTAACTAATCGTTTGGCTGTTTTAATTTAGATATATTTTAGAGCATATTTTTTATATCCAAGGGTTTGTCGGATTCGGAACGGAGCAGGATATTTGTTGTCAGATACGAACAGATTCTCGAGTGGCTTCTATTCTCTCCTTGACTACTCCTTCCGTTCGTTCCTCCTCCCCCACCGCCACACGGAACAGCAGCGGCACCACCGCCGCCCACCTCTCCGCCCCCATAAAATGGCACCGCCACCGCCCGCCTCTCCGCCCCCACAAACCGGTGCCACCCGCCTCTCCTCCCCCACAGACCGACGCTGCCTCCGCCTCCACAGACCGGCATCTCCGCTGCCCATCTCTCCTCCCCCACGGATCGGCGCCGCCACTCCTTCTTGGCTTCTTCTCCAATCCCCTGGACACATCCGGTGACACAAAGGTGAGCACCCAAGGCCGGCCTCTTCCTCTCCCTTCTCCCCTCTCGCATCTGTACCTAAAATCGCATGGTAATATATTTGGATTCATGCTTGGGTGTGGCCGATCTGGCAATGTTAATGTTCTGTCACCGTGGGTTGTGGTTTGTCTTCTTAGTCCAACACCAATTGTTACTTTGTTAGTTGGATTCATGCTTAGGTGTGGCCGATCTGGCGATGTTAGTTGGATTCGTGCTTGTCTTCTTAGTTCAGCACCAAATTGTAGAACTTATGATCTTTAGTTAGGGTCCTGTAGTGTTAATAAGAGGAGTATTGTCAGAACTTATAATCATACTACTAGTGTATTCAACAGATGATGTAAGGATTTGACATTTTTCGGTAATTGTTATGATTAGTTATCTTTTTCTTGCATGTGAATAGATAATCAAGTTAGTGGCCACTAGAACAAAAGTCATTGAATATTTAACCATTAGTAGCCGACTTTAGCACTTGGTGTGGGAGGACTGGGTGAACATGTGGAGCTACCACTTGAAGATGAACTGTTTATGCTCTCCATGAGTCAGCCTAGTTGGCATTTGGGTGTCTCCTGATGATTCAGGTGTGATGGTTCATGAAAAAAGTGTAATGATCTCAGATTGAGATTGGATATGATGTATGTCAATTGCAGTGCTAATGTGTCATTTCATAGCCTGGTGACTTTGTGACATGATCTTTTGTGGTCAATTTAGATGTCTGGATTTCCTTGTAAGTTGTAAGCAGCCGAGAAAGCATTAAAGTGTTCAGCTTTCATATTTGGTTGCATGCCCTTTTGGAATTCACTTTGCTATGTTAAGTGCAGAAGCTTATTTGTCTATCATGTCATTGTGTTGTTGTTTTTCCATTGCTCATGTAATATATTGTGCTGCAAAATATTAGTAGTTCGATTTGTGATGTTTATGATAGTGTAGTGTGTATTGACTTGGTAGTCCGTATTCTGCACGGGCGGAGCTACGTGGTTGGACCCGGTGTCACAGGACACCGGGTCCAAAATTTTTTTCTACAGGTATTAATATTTCTATTCCATACGTGAACCCCCTAATATAAACTTAGTGCACCTGGTATTTTTTTTGAAGCCAAACAAAAGGAATACTAGCAACCTAAATTTTTAGTAGCTAGCAGTAGTCCACGAGGAGTCTTCACTGTCCCGCAACACACGAGGTCACTGCAACACCCAGCCCAAGAGAGAGGATCGCAATAGGTCATGGTGTCTATTTGATCAATCCTGAAGCATGTCACTTCGCACAACCCTCTACACCTGTTCATCTCATAAAGTCATGCAGAAGATGTGCATCACGCCCGCTACAGCCACACCCAATCAGGCAGCAAGTATTCACAAGAAAACGTGAGAAATTGATGCCACCGGTGGCCCTCGTTTGCCATCTGGCTACAGTGCCGCTTGGCCCTTGTTGACATCTTGAATTGTTGAACATACAAATATCTAATTGACCTTTTCAATTATTTGATGATTATTCCATAAATGATAGACTTATTTGTTATGTGGAAAACAATAAGAATTATAGAAAATTACCAATGATATTGTGGTTCATCGCTTTATGAATTTGAAAGAACACAAATACTAAAAAGTAATGTTTTTACTTATATTTGATCATTCTTTTTTTTACTTAAAAACTTTTTCTTTTTTATAGGCCAATGAGATCGGATGATGTATATATTTTACTAATGCTGAACAACTTTTTGTATGTGATTTCGTACTTAGTTAATTCAGTTTGCTGCAACTAACCAATATTATTACTAGGTTTATTTATTTTGGTAAGTATTTCGATCGTTACTTCTTTATTATCATATACTGCTATCGATCATATTGAAGTATTAATGCTAAAAATTATCGGACATATTACTATTAGGCATAATATTGATTGAAAATTATATATATTGTTATATATATGATGAAGTGGTGAACCCCGATTATTTTTGTTCTAGTTCCGCCCCTGGTATTCTGTACAATGAAGTTAGGGATCCCATGAAGTTATTATCTAGTGATGTCTGAGCATTATTAAATACTTGATGCTGGTATTTTACTACATTGGTATCATTTGCATGCACAAAGGTATATTATGATTTATTTGTTTGCATGGTTAAATATTCAATAACCTTTTGACTAACCTTGTTGTGCTTTGGTTGTGGAGTGAAGATAGTGTAACTGTTCAGAATTTTCATGTGTTTCACTAATTAAAGACTACTTATGATCAGCTCTGTCAGAATTATTTCTTGAGTTTTAGCACCCAGTATGGTACTCTTTATTTTTCTTTTGCCAGTTTAACATTTCACTCACCCAAATATACTATTGAATAGCAAGAACATGGTAGAGAGTATATACTAAGCTTTGTAATGAAATCTGTAGATAGAATAAATGTCCAGTTCATGCAGGATTCTATCTTTTATTATAGACTGATAGTGTTAAACTGACACCAAGTCATACTGGTGGTATTCAGCAAATCTTTGTCTTTCGTAAATCTTTGTATTCAGCAATCAGAAGTGCACATTGACTGAAATTGTCATTTATTTTCTTGCTTTGTATCACATGTTTCGCCTTATCTAAACTAATAATCCACCAGTTCAAATTATTTTACATCCACCCAACAATTACCTGCTCCACAGTCATGACCTTAACTACGTCCACACCACAATATGCACCCATAATTACACCATCATAAAAACGTCCGCACCAGATTAACTCTCCTCCATTCTCTCTCCTTACCCAACTATATCCGACGGTCATCCTTCAATGGATCTGCAGTACTCCTCCACCCCGCGCCCCCGCTCGACCTGCGCTGCCCCCTCCCTCCGCCTCCCCCGAACTGCCCGACGCACACGCACACGCCCGACGCTGCGCGATACCCCCTCCTCCGCCGATTTCTCCCCCGTCTCCCCCACTCTGCGTCTCCCCGCCGCCTCCTCCCCCCGCTCGGCCGTCTCCGCCGATCCACCCTCGCCTCCTCCTCCCCACCCGGCGCCGCCGCCGCCTCCTCCCCGCTCCTCCGCCGCCTCCTCCCCCCACCCCTCCGCTCCGCCGCCGTCGCCTCCTCCCGCCCACCCCTCCGCTCCGCCGCCGCCTCCTTCTCCCCCCACCCCTTCGCTCCACCCTTGCCTCGTCCTCCCCACCCCGCGCCGCCGCCACTTCCTCCTCCCCCCACTCCTCTGCTCCGCCGCCGCCTCCTCCCCCGCTCCTCCGCTCCGTCGCCTCCTCCTCCTCCCCCACCCCTCCGCTCGGCCGCCGCCTCCTCCCCCGCTCCTTCGCTCCGCCATCGCCTCCTCCTCCCCACCCCGCGCCGCCGCCTCCTCCTCCTCCCCACCGCAGCTCCCAAACCCTAGCTAGCCCAAACATTCGACGCAAACCTTCTCCTTCCCTCCCCACCCCGCATCGCCCCTCCTCCCCTGCCTTGCCATCCTGCACCGCCGCCTCCTCCCCCGCGCCTCCACTCCCTCCGCTCCCCCCATCCTCCACCGCGCCGCCACTCCCCCATCTCCGCCTCTCCGGAGGTAGCGCCTGAGGAGCAGCCCCCAGCCACCGCCGCCGCACAGCAGGAGCCCCCCGCGGCCGCCGAGGGCGAAGGAGATCACAAGAGGAAGCTCGAGGCGGCCACGGAGGCGAACGGCGCCGGCGAGGACGCCAAGCGGCCCCGCGTGGAAGGCGACGGCGCAGGTAGATCTCTCACACAACGCCTCCCACCCCACCTCTCTCTCTCTCTCCGCGTGTATTGTACCTAGGATTTAATGTCTCCGAGATGAATGTTGATTAGTTTCTGGTAATTGTACCTAGGCATTCATTGTTTAGGTATTGGATGCTTCCTGGTACATGCTAGAAGAGAATACTGATTCATGGCAAGAATATCAGGATACTGGATCATTTAAATTGTGCTTTGTTCCCCTTTTTGTGGTAATGTTCCCTCAGCTCAAGTATTCTAATATATTCAGGTGGCCCATATTCCTGGTGCACTGTTCTTTGACATAGATGGCATAGTTGATCGGACGACTGATGTGAGAAATGTTTCCTGAGGTGTTCCATGTTAAGGCAGTATATCCGGAGAATATCGTATTTTTAGATGATAGGCAGTGGCAGGCTTGTTTGCTGATACCTTACTCATCGCCATGATAATTGCGTTTACTTTTGCTCTCAATTCTTGCAGTTTTTTTCCTTTAGGGAAAATTGCTTGCTCAGGATGGTAGTATTTAATGTGGAATCTTCCATTTGACAAATTGAGTCAGATTTTTGGTATTGGTTAGGTGTCCTGCATTGTTTTATTTAGCCTGGCATTCCTCTTTGACCTACTATTTTCATAACCTTGGACAAATTAACGCACTCTGCTAACATCTCTACCCTTATAAACCACCAGTTAAAATTATCCTACATCCACCCAACAATTACCTGCTCCACAGTCATGACCTTAACTACGTCCACACCACAATATGCACCCAGAATTACACCATCCTGAAAACGTCCGCATCAGATTAACTCTCCTCTATTCTCTCTCCTTACTCAACCATATCCGACGGTGATCCTTCAATGGATCTGCAGTAACCCCTCCCGCCCCCTCTCTCTCTCTCCCTCTCTCCAGAGACAACAACACAGCAGTACAACACCCTTGCGGTGCGATCGATCCGACCCCGCGCTCTCTCTCGCCTAGGGCTCCGCCGCCGATCGGAGATCCCTCGCGATGGCGGCGGAGATCTCGGCGCTCCTCGACCTCCTCCGCCCCGCCGCCGGAGACCGGGACCCGCCGGCGCGTCGCCTTCGCGCGCCCGCGGCCCGCGCGGGGCTCGAGGCGCTCGCAGGAGCCCTCGCCGCCGGCCCGCCGCCCGACCCCGCCCGCGCCCGCGCCGTCCTCACCGCCGCCCGCGCCGTCGTCTCTGCCGTCCTCGCCTCCTCCGGTGAGCTCCCCCGATCCCCTGAACCCCTGGGCGTTTAATGTTTCGGCTACCTCCGAGGGTGGTTGCTTTGCTGCTATCGAGGGTTTTGGATTTGCTTAGTAGGTTGTGTGGTCTTGCAGTTGTAAGCTTGGGGGTGTGAGATGCGCTGCTGCTACTGCATTGGCTTGCGATCCTAAGTTTGCTCATGCTTTTTCGGGAGTAGGATTAACTTGGTTTGAGGAATGGTTGGGTGATTTAGGATCGTAATCATTTTTTTCTTGTTGATTAGAACAATCTATTATCTCCTTCGGATCGATTGATAGCTTTCATGTTTCATCGCTTTATGTGGCTGCTATGTTCTTGCTTGTTGGGCGGCTTTGCCGACCGTTGTTACTGTTTTCATTTTCCTTTTTGCATGATCGTAGGGTATTGAGTCTGGATTATCTACTGGGTGATTTGGTCTCCATTATGCTGGAGCACTGTTTATGCTGTTTTCTTCGCGTTGTAGCTAAGGCTTTTCTTCACTTGGTTGCTTGCATCAGTTTGCAGTCTTAAATTATTTTGATTAACATCCTTCTCAAACTTGATTGGCAGTAGAGGTCTATATCCGCCATAACTAAGAATGAGGTGCTATATATTTTGATAGCATACAATTTGGTGTGATGAAGAAAGATAACACCATTGCCCTGTGAAATATATTATGAAGAGGGGTTATATGCTATTTATCAGTTTTTTGTTCGGGCTATTGTTGTACTTGATGAAGTTGGGGGCACAAAAAATTCTGCTTCTATGTTGATTAGTAGTGGAGAGTGGTGCTTGTCAACCGGTATACTAACCATACTGGTTGATAAGAAATTAGGAATCAACATTTCACTTAATATTTCTTTTGGCATCTTTTGATGCAAAGTTTCTTTATGGAGGTTTATCTGAAATGCAGGAGAGGTTGCTTCTGCCAGAGCTGCAGCTGCCGCAGGAACTATTATGGTTTGAAACATCATATCAAATTGGATATATTTGCTATCTATATTCGATATGTTCATTCCCTGCCTGGTCATGTTTTCAGACATTGTCTTCGTGGTCGTCTTGTAGTATTGAAGAGGTTAACTCTACAGGACCTGGAATCCATTTCTTCCAACTTACAGTATTACATCCATACCCTTTCTTAAATTCTTAACTTATGCTCGTGTGGTTTGATCTTCCATTACTTCCTATCATTGCCTTTTTCAGGTATGCAAGGACAGGAAATTAGTACAACAACTCATCAGAAGGGCTGAAAAGGCTGCCTATAAGGCAATTGCATTGACTGTTGATGCTCCATGGCTCGGCCGCAGGGAAGCTGATGTTAAGAACAGGTTCTCATCTAGCAACTATACACAGTGTGATCCTTTACAAATTTTTCGTTTCATGAGGAGTTCAGTATCTGAATTATACATTCTTTATAGAAAAATGTGTATTCCATTTCATCACGAGCTCATTATCTGAATTACGCATCCATTTCATCAGGAGCTCATTATCTGAATTACGCATTCTGCTATATGTTATGTTCTAGATTCACCTTGCCTCAAAATGTGGTATTAAAGAACTTTGAGGGATTGGACATTGGCAACACGGACAAGGTTGTCTGAAAACTGAACTGATCCCAATTTATGACAAAAAAAGGTTGAGATAATTATATTTTCCTTTTCCTTTTACCATATATTTTTGTGATATTTCAGACGAATGGTTCTTCCATTGCAGCATATGCCACTAGCCAGATCGTCCGATCTTTTTCTTGGAAGGCATTATTTGTAATATGTCAAGATTTCATATGCCAACTAGCTATTGTGAAAGACTTTGAACCGTCAGAGAAGACATTTCTCACGGATAAATCTCGGTGAGAATGAACTACTGATGACTCACGATACAATGCAGGATATCAAGTGGCTACAAACAATTACCTCGCTGCCGATCTTAGTGAAGGGAATCATAACAGCAGAAGACAGTAAGTACATGGTTTGAGTTGCTTCTGCAATGGCATGCCAACTTACTTCTGCAATGGCATGCCACCTGTTCTGAGCTGCAACTTAATGAGTATGTCTGTAAAGGGCAGCCAGGATTGCTATGGAATGTGCTGCTGCTGGTATCGTCATGTCCAATCACGGTGGCCGCCGGCTGGACTACCTTCCTGCAACTATCAGCCGCCTAGAAGAGGTATGCTAACCAATCACAGGTATGTTTACACGCATTTAAACTGAAAGTGGTATGGAAAATTCAGGTTGTCAGAGAAGTGAAGTGGCATGTACCGGTGTTCCTTGACAGCCGTGTCCGCCGTGGCACTGACGTGTTGGAGGCCTCGGCATTGGGAGCTTCAGGAGTATTTGTAACTTCCAAGAGTAGAACAACACCCACACATGCCAGCATGTGAGTATTTGTCCGAACAATGTTGCAGTATTTCTTGACAAACCCCCCCCCTTCATGTTTCTCTTCTGTGGAATTTCACAGTGCCACCCATCCAATGAAGCATCTGTGTACTAGAGCACTATGATATGGTGCACATGATTTCACAAATCCACGATGCAGCATATTTCTTGACACAAGTGCGGCTTGAACTGCGAATTCGTCTTGCAGATTGGCAAATCGGTGCTGTTCTCGCTGGCCGTGGACGGCGAGGCGGGCGTGAGGAAGGCGCTGCAGATGCTGAGGGACGAGCTGGAGATCACCATGACGCTGAGCGTTTGCACGTCGCTGAAGGAGATCACACGCAACCACGTCATCACCGAGAGAGACAGGAGGATTCGTCGTTCTCGGTTAGGCTCGCAGCCATTGCATGGATCGGAGCGTATTGGTTTCTTTAGTTTTCAGAAATACGCAGACTGCATTTCTTGCGAGTTGTGATTCTGTATCTCCCGTTTGATTCCAGATGGAGAGAATGATAACAAGAACGGTTGTGTTTTCTATGAGACTGTGCAATATGTTTGTAGCGGTATTTTGGTAACGGTGAGTCGCAGATTTGTTATTCTTATTCACAAGCTTCTATTTTGATTTGCAACGATGCATCCATGTGAACCCTAGAAAGTTTACCTCTTTTCTAAATGCATGAACGTGAATATCCTTCTTTTGACTTGCTCGGTGCTTATAGATAAATCCGTATTTTGACTACTATGGTATAACTGTTTTTTATTCACATGTTACTGCTAAATATTGAAGTCCTTGTGCATTGGTTCATTGCAAATATCATCACATCATCCATTGGTTACTGCTCTTGATGTTTTATGTTCGTCTTCGTCATCTTGCAGATACTCAAGATCCACTGCAAAGGACTTGCACATTAATATGGCAATATCGGCAGCATTTGTAATTCTTTTCTGCAATACTCCAAATTCCCAATGAGTCCATATTTTATTAGTTTTCTAGCTTTGCTGTTCAGCTTCATGGAAGAAGCTTAACTGGTGATGTCTAGATAGAGAGTGGAATCCCCTTGATTGGTGAAAGTATTAGATCAGACATCCTTGCTTCTTTTGAGTTTGCTATGATTTATTATGTGACAAAAATATTTGGTTATACAATATATGAGACGTGAATCTTAATGAATCTAATTGTTCGTTTTATTTTTTACAAATTTTATCTTGTTTTATATTTTACCGTAGCGTTAGCACGGTCACACTACTATCATTTCTAATTTACTATGGTTAATGATAAATAGGAATGTCTATACAACATTCGACTGTTTTTTAGGACAAAAACAGTCAAATTGATCTGGGGCGTTAGAATTCCTAGTGTATTTCCAGTATTGGATAACAATATACGCTGTTCTTACCTTTTCTGCTATGTGGATAATATTTTCCCCTCAAATTTGTGGATGAAGATTACGTTGGATGCTGGTTCTTAACCTTTAGTGTTATGTTATATGTAATTCTACTATTTTGTGTTTTTAGTAGTCACCACTACTGAACTGATATTTCTGTATTGTTCTTCTAATTGGCGAGTTGCCCTTCTCTTCTACCACATGGAATTCCAACTTGGGTGCTTGGAATTGTGGAGCCGATCTTTCAAAAAATATATATTACTGAGCAGAGTATTTCTCATCTACTTCGTACTTGGAATTTTGTTCATGCACAAAATCGATGATCAAATTTGCCGAATAATATGTCTTGATCATGAGTTTGAAAAAACATATGATCTTAGGTTTTATTTAATTCGTTTTAAATTTGCAGTAACGTTGGAAAGGATTATCAAAATCTTCCTCTAAAAAAAGGGTAATCACTTATCAAAATCAGGAAGCATTCGTTGGACTCTTATAGTTTCTGAATCGCTGATATTGCTGTTGCTCAACCTGAAAACAGACAATATTCAGACAAGGTGGCTGTGCCGCCGTCACGTCCAACGGGCAGCACAGGGCCCATATTCAGAACTCTCACTGGGGTTGAGAGCCACCTCGGTGAGCCACTGCTTAGTATGAACCTTGATGACCTCATAAGGAGTGTGCTTCCAGCTGACATGAACCTGCCATTACCAAATGGTGTTGGGAATTCAGGCAGTCGGAGCACGTCAGTTTCTGGTCTGAAGCGTCAGGGCGGCAGCATTACCATGCACCCAGCATTGAGCAAGAAGACAGTGGACGAAGTCTGGAGGGATATCCAGCAGGACCGGGAGAGCAGTGATGACGAGAAAAGTTCAGGTTGCGACACGCAGCTTGAAACAAAACCGATTTTTGTCAAAACCAAAAATTCGAATTGAATTTCCATTTTGGATTTGTCCTCTTGCTTCCTCAAGCTATCCTGCACGAATCTTGGCTCAAAGCACCCCTTAATCTCTGCCATTGCTGCCTTAAACGGTGGAGAATGCGCAGTCACTGTTCACGTTCGACAAAAATCACCGCCGCCCAAAATATCGCCACCGCCAGCTCCCGCTTCTTTGCCACCAAGTCTTCCCGAGTTCTCCCGCGTCTTCCAAGCTCTGCCAGCTCCACCCCACTGGTCAGCATGCCGTACGCCTTGCTTTCCCCACCCTGACACCGCTCTGACCCGGCCCTGTGCGTGGCAGCGCCGCCAGCCTCGCACCGCTGCCGCCTCTACCCCCTTTCCGCGCCTTCCCCTCACAGCCGACAACCGCCCCGTACAAGGTTGCTTCCAGTGCTCTTGACCGCCGCCTTCGTCACGCCCAAGCCGGCCGGCCTGTCTTGAGCCCTAATTCACCGCCGCCGAAATATCTCCCCGTCCTCCCCGGTGCAACCCGCCTTTCCCCGTCTATTTAAGCCGCCCTGACCTATCCATAGAGGACCATCGTCCCCCTTGAAGCTCACCGCACACTCCAGAGCCCCGGCCATCCCCTCCATTGCCGGTAATTGAAAACGCCCCAAATTCCAAGCCCTAGTTCGATGTCTTGCCTCCGGCCCATCATTTTCCAATTGCCCTTGCCATTAGCCTCCCCAACCTCCTAGGATTACAACCCGATCATTTCCCTAGCTCCCCGGCCCCTTATCTTCTCCGACGCCGAACACCACTCCACCGCCGCCCAACCCCGCCGTGGCCAGCCCTAACCCCATCTCCCTAGCTCCGGCCAACCCTTCCCCGAGCTTAACCAAGCCCTAGAGTTTCCCAAAGGCCAGCCCAATCGATTAGAGGAGCTCCCGGTCACCCTAATTTTCAAAAACGGCCGCAAAAGGAGAGAGCCCACCGCCGGTGAACGCCGCCTCCGCTGGCCCTCCAACCACCCAAAATAGAACCCCCACGCCGCACTGAGTCCTCCCGTACCCTCAACCGTCGTCTCCGATCACCGTAGCCCCACCGGTAGCCACCGCCTCCTGCTCTGTTTTCCTCTGCGTGCGCGCGAGCCAGTGAAGAAGATGAACAGTGCTACGCACTGTTCATCCGACCGAGCCGGCCGAATTCGGCTGGGTCGAACCCGTTCGCCCGCACCGGATGCACCCGACCGAGCCCAAACCTCACGGTCGCGCCTAACCGCCTAGCTGCGTCGGGTTCGAGCCCAGTGAACAGTGCAACCGAGCCATATGAACAGTGTTGAGCCCGATGAATAGTACTGACCCAAAGCCCAAAATACATATTTATACTCCCCGGATTTGTTTCAAGCCCGCCAACCCAAATCCAAGGCCCATTTCCCCATATAGCCTTCCTATAAATCCAAAAACCCAATTTATTGAAGTTTTTCGGATTTTCTTTATTCTTTTAAATTCTTTATTCCTGGCTCATTCCTTTGGGCATGGAATTGATTTATTTAATTGTTTTACGTTAGCTTCCGAAATCAAGGATTCGCAGGAGCAGATGGGAGAAGTTCAAGCCCAGATCCAGCCCGCCGAAGAATACAAATTAATCGAAATCGTAAACCCACAAGGCAAGTCGCACATATTTTTGAACATATTGATCCTACATTTCCTAAATTATTTTATTTACACGTACTTTCATTATGTTATTTTCATTCTGTTATTTTATGTACAATAAATGTTTAGAATGACATGATACTAGTTATGTCCTACCACCCGAAAAAGCCTAGTCTAATTGATGGACATATTCACCTTGACAAGACATAGTAATGTTGAATATAGCAATAATCTGTAATCATGGTAGCTTAGAGAATCAATATCTACTGTTAGTAAAAGAGTTGGTATTTGTTTGGGAAGTGGTTCTGGAGTAAGCGAGGATCGCTGGATCCTATGACCTTAACCGAGGGTGAAGGCAAGTACACAAATCAGTAACAGTGTTGTGGCACTGGACAAGAATTTGTGGGAAGAAACTGCCACCGGTGAAAATACAAGGACTAGACCCTTATGCTAAGTAAAGAACATAGTAATCGCCCAACCACAAGCATTGATACGTCAAACCCAGTCTAGTAACTGCTCAAATTCGATTGAACCTCTACGAACGCAAGGCAAAGGCAAAGTGTGAGTACATACGAAAGGGAGTTAAGAAGGGCCGTATGGAAGTTGGCGCAGTTATTGTTTTTACTATTGAATTGATTATCGGGCGTCCACACAATAGTAGGCTGAGATAAGTCAGAGGTTATGGCCTGGGCTTGTTGAGGAAGTCTACTAGGTAGAGGCTATATAAAGAATTAAGCAGTGAACAATCTTGTTTTCTTAACTCTTTAGCGCAGAGTTAAGGAATCTTGTGGGTAAAGCAGGGCAGCTTTGCAAAGTCATGACTAATGGTATTCGAATACGCCGATGGAGTTATGTTTAATGGGTGAATCCAGCAACAAGGCATAAGTAGATTTGGAAAGGATTTGGTAATATTAGTGGTCTGGTAATTGAACCTTGAAAACCCTCTATTGCTTATAGAAAGCTATGATTTTATGTTTAAAATCTGTTTACAACTAAAACTGCATCCACATGAAATAACAAACTTCCCTATCACTTGATATACCCTGCATGTAGTTATTGTTAAAGCTCCGTGTGGCTTGCTGAATACGGTAGTTGTACTCATACTTGCTAAAAACATTAACAGAAATTAGCCAGCAATGAGGAGGCAGATGAAGGCGAGGAGGTGGAGTTCTACAAGATCGAGGTTACGTGGAATTAGGGTCGTCTTTCGCTCAGGCGTGCCTGTGGCGTCCTTTTTCTGTAATGTATCTAAGGGCCGTTTGCTCTATTGTAAAACTTGGCTTTTATGCCCTTATATCGTAATAAAGCTGGCTTTTGTTTTAAGTATGTGTTGGCAATGTTATACACTCGATTGATGTAACTCGCAGCTGAACAGTCCTGGGCAGTTGCGAGGGTTTCATAATACCCCTAGAAATGGGGGTGTTACACAGCTGATGCTTGGGGAGATAACACTTGAGGACTTCTTGCACAGGGCAGGGATAGTTGCCGAGCAATATCAGGAGGATGCTAATGAGCTAATTGGTCATGTGGGAAATGGAGAATGTGCCGATTTGATGACTGGGGTGCAGGATTTCCCACAAGGTACCGGGGCAATCGATGCTTATATACCATAAACCAGTCAATTGCGCAGCCGCTAAGTATGGAAATCCCCTCAACAATGGATGCCATTTACCCGGATGGTCAGATGAGTATTTCACCATCAGTAGCATTGTCGGATCTTCAAACTCCCAGTCGTAAGCGAATGTCCTCAGAGGATGTGGTATACAAGGTTGTTGATAGGAGCATGGTTATTAAGGCGGTGTGGCGAGGCGCGGCGACTCACTACTTTCACACAACAATATCGTTTATAGCGTGTGGCGTGGCGACGCCATATACACAATTAGCCGTGACAATATCGGACTTCCAGAGGGCCCAAACAGAAGAAATACAAAGAGAGAATGACTTTATTGCAATTTCAAAAAATAAGAGGACTAAATTGCAAAATGTTAAAACCCCTCATAACTCGTAGCAAGCTGTACTTGGTGGCTCTGTGGTCGGTAGCGATGGTTGTTATATCTGAGTGTTATGAGCGGAGCGATGGTATTTCTCGAGTACTTGATGAGATAGCGGTCGTAATGAGCTGTCTAAGGCTGATTTTTGGATAGCGATAAGATGTGTGGTCGTGGATGACCTGGTTGATGGTCTGGGCGATCTGGTTGGTATTTAGTGATGGTTTGATTCTTGTCTATGCATAGACAAGGTTGTGTTTCGAGTATGTGTTGATGTTGGTCAAGTTATGGAGAACTTGTGCTAGAAAAATTTTCTTTGGCCTTTGCAAGTGTAGGTGGGTATGAAGACGATCATAGTCGGTGACAAGGAGAACCGAGACTAGGATGAGGAAGTCTGAGATCCAATCGGTTGAGGATGTCACGTTAGGTGGTCGGGCTTACGCTAGAGCACATAAAAATCATAGATGGTGATTCGTGGAGAAGCTACGGGCGGTGCGGTCCAGGAGGCTTCGACACGAGCAATGATGGTGCATGATAAAGGTACGGGAGGTGCTGTCCTGGAGACTTCGTTATGTGTTGGGTTAGGAGTTATGGATGGAGTCCAAAACTGAGAAGATTGAGAGAGTTACGGATGAAGTACGTAACATGGAAGAGATAAAGAATTGAATAAAATCCGTGTTAGGAAGGGTTTTGGGTCCGTTGGTTTAAGGAAGAGATAGAATTTTATGTTCGTGTTTGAGGCGGACACGGTTTGGACATTAGACTAAAAAAGAAGGGGAGGCTAAGGGCTAATGTGTGATTTTGCGGTGGCTTTTGCGAAAGTGTTAGTGCGGTTCTGAGAGAGCTTTCATCGAGAAGGATTTTAGGGGTGTTTGTGAGGGCATTTTGTAATTCCACGGAGATCCTGCAATAAAGATAATTCTTGAATCAATCTAGTTTCTTATTTTGCTCATAGATTGGTTGTGATTGCAGGTGCTGTGGATTTTACGACAACGTTCAAAGCGATTAGACGAGCAATCGGGTGAACGGTCGTAAGCTGAGCGATTGACTAGGTGGTACAATTTCAAGTGGTCGATATTTTTTCTAACTGTTGAAAGAGTTCAAAAAGCGGCGACAATCATTCAACTCCTCTCTTATTGCTGTCTTCGATCCTACAGAAGTAGTACGATAAACATTTGGATTCTTGCTTCCACTCAAGCATCAAAGGTAGATTTGTGCTGCCATTTACCCACCACTTAAGTTCACTCTAAATGCATGGATGATTCTTCAGATTGATGCAACATAAAAAAATAGAGTAACCCTTTTGTCACACCAATCTACCGCTATTATTGTGCTCCTATTGCTTTTAGACTACATGCTGAACATAAACACGCTGTCTAGAAAAAATTATCCTCTTAATACTCGCCAAAGGTGGAGTACCTTCATTGCTATAGTAATATTTCATTTCTTCTGTTTGACTAATAGTACTATCAAAATATGTATGCTTCACTAGATGTGTGTGTTATGAATATTGTGTGTATAGATATGAGACCCAAAGGGCCATATATATAGGAGAGTACAAGAGTATATGCCATATAGAGATAAGGCATATATGGAATAGAATACAACTCTGTCTCCTAATACAACTCTATCTCCTTAACACCCCCTCAAATGTAAGGCGTATGCAATAGCGTTGCATTTGAAAAAAAGGGTGAACACTTAAACAAGAAAAAATCCGAAGTCCAAGTCTTGATGATGTCGTCGTTGCGTGCAGCCTTTGAATAAACTGTCAAATCAAGCCGAAGAGGAATAGATAGATGCATGACGGCGCAGATCGAAGCCCAAGAGGCGGCGGCGCAGTGCACAGAGGACGCGCGGCGGCCTTTGAAGCTCGGGGCGGCGGCTAGAGAAGCGGCGGCATCATAACGACTTCTACGATCTGCACGCGGCTCAGAGAGTAGAGCGGCGGCTGCTGCCAGGCAAAAGAGAATTTCTACACTTCTATGACTGACAATAAATTTGTGGACTCGTACGGCTTGGACGAACTATTAAAAACTACGGATTTGGATGTACACAAGGAAAGACCCACGGAAAATAACTAGAGACCGACTCAAAAAATGTATAATCCCTGAAAATCCCCCACCCCTCTCTCTGTCTTCACGCCCCCTCCTCACTCCCGTCGCCCGCTCTCTTTACGCTCTCTCTCCCCCGTCTCTCTCTGCGCCTCCCTCTTTCTCTCCTCGGGGCGGCGGCCTGGGAAGAGCAGCGGGGAGCAGAGGCCGACGCGGGTGTAGGCACAAGCGCCGGCGGGCAAGCGCCCAAGGGAGACGCGGCGACGGAGAGGCCGGTGCGGGCCAACAGCGGCACTGGGCTCGGGCGGGCGGCCGCCCTCGAAGATCCGGCCTGGAGCGGCGGCGGCGGTCCAAGAAGAGGACTGCGGCAGCGGCTCGAGCAGCGACGGTGGCACGCGGATCCGGGCGGGAGGCGGCCGGATCTGGCCGGGGCGAGGCCAGGGCTTGGCGGTGTCGGAGGTGGCGTGATCCGGGCGCGAGCGATGGTGGATCCGGCGGGATCCAGAAGAGGCGACTGAATCGATCTCGGGGCGGGCGGCGGCCGGGACAACGCCGGATCTGAGCGGCGGCCGGATCCGGTGGTGAGTCATACTCGTCAAGCGGCGTCCAGTGGGTGCAACGGCGGCGGCCACGGGCACGGCGCAGCGGCGGCGGCCACGGGCGAGGCGCAGCGCACCCGCACGAGCCAGGGCAGCCCGAAAACAAGCCGGCTGCGCCGGACGCGAGCGACGGCGGCCGGGGGATGGTAACATGCGGCTGCGCCGGCAGCCGGGAAGAGGTGGCCGCCCCCGGGAGCGAAGATCGCTCCTCCCGGGGGCAGCAGATGCGGAAGCTGGAGCGGAGGCTAGGAGGCAGCCACGACGGGTACAGGAAACCCTAACCTAACCTAAGCTGTGATACCATGTTATGAATATTGTGTGTATAGATATGAGACCCAAAGGGCCATATATATAGGAGAGTACAAGAGGATATGCCATATAGAGATAAGGCATATATGGAATAGAATACAACTCTATCTCCTAATACAACTCTATCTCCTTAACAGTGTGTATCATGGTTTTTCCGCATGAATACAAACAAAACAAATGCATCGTATTCAATACAGGGCATAGAAGAAACGGTCATTGTTGATATGAAAGTGTGAGCCTGTAGTTTGGTTGATAATCAGTCCGTGCACCTTACTAACGAAAATTTATTTTTACAGCATTCGCTTGCAGGAGTTGGAGAGATTATTGAAGTCTACACCCCTCCGGAACCGAAAAAACAGCTTCGTAGAACAAGATCGATCTGGTTGTCTCAAAGACTCTTGCAGCAAGTTCAATGTATATATCATGCTGCAAATTTTCTTGCTGATCAATAAGAGCTCCTTGCAGTATATTTGCTGGAAGTTTTTACTGCTGTAACTGCATGGAGAATTATGTGATAAAATTCTATATGCTTTGCAGAGAATGTCTTAAAACAGTTCAATTTGAAGTTCAAAGAGCAAAGATAGTTCAGTTCAGTTAAGAGAGCCCCTTTCGCAGTCATCCAAAGAGCATGAGACATGCATAAGAAATGTAGACAAGTAACTCCACTCCCAATGTCCCATGTTCCATATGCCGTCTACCATTGTGGTCCAAGAGGAAGGGCCAAGAATGTTGCAATGATTGAAGAGGAGCAAGAAACAACTGGGCAGTTAACAAGTTAGCAATGATTGAAGAGGAGCAAGAAACAACTGGGCAGTTAACTTGGCCAATGGCTGTTCAAATCTGTAGACTTAAGAGAGACAGATGATCTAATCTCTTGCATGGTTGCATGTGGATTGTAGAGAGTGGTTGTTAATCCATGGGCTTAATTACTCAAAAAGGCCAAGAAGGTCGCAATGATTGAAGAGGAGCAATGAAACAAAGAGCTCGGCAATTAACTTAGCCAATAGTTGGTCAAATCTGCGGACTTGTTAAGGGACAGATGGTCCATGGCCAACCCTCTGCCATGTGGAGACTGAAGATGCACTTTTAGTTAGCTAGTACTGCATTACTAGGATCATGATATTTTCACGTGGTATGTTCAAACCTGTATGAACTACGAAGATGCAGAGTTCGGTAGAGCTAGCAAGAAATGTATATCTCCATTTTCAGCCATGAAAGTAGATTAATTGTAGTACTGAATTGGATACGAACTCCAAATTTACTCCAGAGTCCAGACCATACAGCTGCTGCGGTTACGAAGGTAGGAACATGGTATCTGGATACGATACGTTTGTGACCGGTTGGCCGTACCCGTCCACGACGAAGCTAGCTACCCGATCTGGATCTGAAGCATTTTGTATTTGCAGGCACAAACGAATGTGTAAAAAAGTTCAAATTGAGATTCTTAAATATCCTGAATGTACTCTAGAAAGAGAATGTGAGTGTCTGATCTGATCACATGCATGACATGGCGCAGCTTAACTAAACTAAATCCTCCTCCTATATATGTAATTGTGTATACGGCCGGACGGGAACAGATATTAGTCAAAGATGAGCACCACATGGTCGGCATCCGCGCAATTCCGGACTCCTACTGTACTGAAATGAGCATGATCGATCATCCATCAGAAAGCCATTAAATGACCTTGCAAAAAGAAAAGGAAAAGATAACCATAATCATAATCGTACAGTATATAGATGTATGAATTATCGATCATATGCTTAATTTAGAGTGGAGTGTTTGAGTGTTTGCATGTATTAGATCTGACCAGCTCAAGAAAATGAGATGTTCCAGTCAAAGAGAAACAGCACTTGCTTTTCCAAAATGATCTCAGGGTGACATGTTCCCGCACCCACTTGCCCATATTCCACAGCTAAAAATATGGAGAAACGTAGCAACATGTCCTTTGCATGTTCCTTGACAAGTAGTAGTGGAAGCAGTGTGCTTGTGCTTGCATCGCATGTTACTGATAGTACTGTCCGTAACGATATATAAACACACTACGTTACTCTCCTGTGGTAAGTAGCCCGCCCCACCCCAACACCACCTCGATCTGATCCATTACTTCACTACCACCTCGCTCGCTCACAATTGATGAATTGATCAAGCAACAACACCACACCATGAAGAAGGCTTTACTCGGCGTGCTGATCTCGCTCCTCGCTGCCATCTTCATGCTCCATCTTCTCCTGCTCAGTGTGAGTAGTGCAGCATCACCGACGACCTTGTCTGTTGACGGCAACAACAACAATGCTGCTGCTGCTGCTGCTGCTACAAGGCAATGGTCGTCGTTGCAGCGTCGTCCTGCGGCTCGGAGGCTGCTGCTGCAACCCAGCAGGGCCATGGCCACCAACACCTTCGACGTCAAGGGCGCTCATCATCAGGTGGCGACGACGACGATGCCGGCGAACGCCAAGCCCAAGGTGGAGTTCAACGCCAGCATGAGGCCTCTGCCGCACAGCAACTCAAACCCCAAGCAGAATTAGCTCGCCGTTCCAGAGAGGAGGGAGATCAAGCTTTGCCCTTCTCTCTTAGGTTAGCAACCTTTTGTAGTCATGTATCATTCTCATCTTGTAAACAAGACTAAGTGACTAACCAATTAGTGTTGTGTTGTCTCTAGTTCCACTAAGCTAGCGAGCTCAATCGTCTGCTGTAGCCTTCCACGGCAAGACGCATTGAGTAAAAAAGTTTGTTCTCCATTGTTGACAATCTCAGATAAATCTCTTGGTGATATTCATTTTCTTCGCCTCACGGGCAATGATGCCGCTGTGTTAGGGTGGAGTAGGGGTTCGGAGGTTTTCTCAATCTGCATGAGAAGATCTTCTTCTTAACAATTAACGCCCGGGGGTCGTCTTAACCCCCCGCGGGTCGAGTTTTTTATATTCATTTTCTTCGTCCGTTCTTGTTTGGCATCTCGAGCTACTAACGCAACATATTACTCATACATAAGAAGCGGCAAAACATCGTGGCAAGTGTGACTTTTGTCGTCCCAACTGAGCAGTGCATCCTCTGGCCCCGTCGGTGCCCACCCTGAGCCCGATGGCCATCCTCTGATCGCCGGTGCCTACTCCGAGCTCGTCACCCACCCTACTGCCCTTAGAGCAACCATGTCACCTTCACCCCGAAGGGCCGCCCTTCGGTCCGTCGTTGCTGGCCCCGGTTTCGTCTCTAGGACATGAGCGTCGCTGGCAGGACAAAAGCCCGTCATCAAGCTCGGAATCGAGATTCCCTCCGTCCCCTGTGTGACATTCCTTCGCTGAGGTCGTATGTCGGGAGCCCCCTCCGGTGAGAGCGGAGGATAGCAAAGGGAAAGCCGCACTGGAGCCTCATCTCCGAGCTGGAAGTTCCAGGTGATGAGGATATCCCGATGACACCAATTGAACCGATTACACGAGCACGAGCTAAACAAATTAATCTACAGGTGAATTCGTTCCTAATTGAATTTGGTTATAAGTTCCAGGTGATGAGGATATCCCGATGACACCAATTGAACCGATTACACGAGCACGAGCTAAACAAATTCAATTAGGAGCGAATTCATTTGTTGATTAATGTCTACAACCTCCTCCTGTCGAAGCTGAATGGCGCCAAGTAAGTCGGCGCCAACCTCGGTAGCGCGCTGGTCGTTACCTTCATGGGGAACCTCCGCAGTGATGTGAGCAGCATAACTCCCCTACAGAGGGCCTCCCGCTTTCCTCCTAGACAGGTGCAAGGGCCTGAACCATTTGGCCAGAGACTGCAAAAGACCAAGATCGCCGCCTTCTTCCCAGAGAAGCTCCGGCTAGACGCTCCCAACAGGGCGACCTCCCTCTTCTGCAACTAGACAGGTGCTGATGCTCCCCTCTTCACCACGCGCACGCATGTCTCCAGTCGCATCCTAGCTTGGCAATGCTATTCGTAACACCCTAGCTAGCTTGGCGGTGCTATCGGTCGCACCTACCTGCCACCTACCTTGGTCCCCTAAGCTAGCGGCTGATGAGCAACTACTGGCCAATGCCCTCATTGCTTTCCACTGAAAATATACAAGTTCCAAAGAGTTCTTTAATTTCATCACGACAATTATTGTAGTATTTAACTAAATCTCTAGTCATTGTCTATCTAGAAACGTGAGTAAATCTAGGATTATGAGTAGTTCTAATATACTTTTCGAACGCTTCTAACTCACTAAAGTTTAAAGGAATATCTTGTGCGGCAATTAAACGAGCTAAAGATTCTTGAACAACCTCGGGATTATAATCCTAATTATGTACCATACCGTTAGGGTTGTATTGCAGCTACGTCTGTCTCATGGCTATGCCATATTTTTCTTTATATCTTTGGGCATGTCTGTGCAAGTGACCGGTTCCACCTAAAGACTTTGTAGATAATTCATGAAGGCACATTTTTGTAAACAACAACTTTTACCTGAGCTCCAATCACATCTCGCTTCACTACCTTGTCAAAATCTATTCACACCTCCGACATGCTGGGTCTGGACCTCTTTGCTTCAGTGCTTGCTGATGCAGAAGTACTCGTAGAACCTGACGATGGTATAGCTAGGGTTTGATTTGCCATTTGAGGTGGAGGCAGAGGCAGATACTTCTGGATCAATTCTGTATTCACTCGTAGTAAATTGTCAAAAATTTTCATAGTGAAATATGGAAAACTGCAAAATGTAAATAGAAAATTACACTATTACCTATTTTGCATCATAACAAATAAAAGTAAGAATAACATAAGTATATAAACATTAGTATTATTACCTCTTTTCTTGATTGTATGTCGGATTTTGAAATATCGGATTTTTAGCAACATTATCATGAATTTTGCCAAATTATCATAAAGTGTATCGAAATTTTCAAAAGATATTTCGAAGAAGAGATTGCTGGTTTGAGTGTGATTGAATGAGTGTGTATGCTGCCTATTTATAGAAAATTTAAGATTTTTAATTTTTTTGTACCTTTAAACTCTCAAATGACCATAAAATGGCTATAAATTTCTAAAACCCAACCACTAATCATGCTAAACGAGCTAAATGGGCCATGTCCATCGTGCCGTGTCGGGTCAACCATGCCTAACGGTCGTGTCGTGTTGGATCAACCATGCCTAAGAGCAACTCCAGCAAGTAGCCCTCAAATCTAAGCCCCTACTTTTCATTTGAGGGCTCTCCCTACTTTTGAGGGCCCAATTTTTTTTGCTTCTACTCCAACAGCACCCCTCAAATCTAAGCCCTCAAATCCATTCCACTACCCACTGACACATGGGACCCACCCCTGACAAATCCACCCCTGACACATGCGACGGCGATGGGCGGAGGCGTCGGCGACGGGCGAGGCGACGGCGACGGGCGGAGGCGTCGGCGAGGGAGGCGGGCGGGGAAGCGGAGGAGGCGGGCGGGGAGGGAGGCGTCGGCGAGGGAGGCGGGCGAGGCGGGGGTGAGCGGAACGGGCGAGGTGGCGGTGACGGCGTCGGCGAGGGAGGCGGGCGGGCGGGGAAGCGGAGGAGGCGGGCGGGGAGGGAGGCGGCGGCGAGGGAGGCGGGCGAGGCGGGGGTGAGCGGAACGGGCGAGGTGGCGGTGACGGCGTCGGCGACGGGCGAGGTGGCGGTGACGGCGTCGGCGACGGGCGAGGCGTCAGCGAGGGAGGCGGGCGGGCAGGGAAGCAGAGGAGGCGGGCGGGGAGGGAGGCGCGCGGGAAGGGAGGCGTCGGCGAGGGAGGCGGGCGGGCGGGCGGGGAAGCGGAGGAGGCGGGCGGGGAGGGAGGCGCGCGGGAAGAGAGGCGGGCGGGGAGGGAGGGCGGCGGGGAAAGAGGCAGGCGGGGAGGGAGGCGATGGGGAAAGAGGCGGCGGGGAACCAACAGAAATTTGAGGGCTTGATCCAGAGCCCCCAGGAATGAGGGCTGAAGGGGGGATTTGAGGGGCTCCTCAAATTTGGGGGCTCTAGTAGGGGCCCTGCTGGACCTCTATTTTTGCCTCAAGCCCTTAAATATGAAGTTTGAGGGCTCTAGTAGGGGCCCTGCTGGAGTTGCTCTAACATTCATATATTTGTGTCTAATAGATCGTGCCTACCGAACTACGTGTACCCGCAGGCCTACCGTGTCCACCATGCTGTGTGGGCTGTGCCGTGCAATTACGGCCCAACATTATGTGTAGCATGCTATGTCGGCATGTTGGGCTAGGACGGTGGCCCAAACATGGTCCAACTTCTCGTACCGTGCCAACTCAATATAATCTGTCATGAATCATATCGTGTCCTAAGCCATGTCTATATTATCGGAATATGAAGTGGTCGTATAATGTCAGCCCAATATAACATAGTCTTTATCGGAATATGATAACTCATCATGAATCTCTTTTGGCATGAGTCTTAATCTATCTCACTATTACTTCATTTTTAAGAAACATAGTCTTAATAAGTGTGACTTGAGGTAGTCTTCTGCTGCTGAGCAACTAGAGGTAATCTTCATTGCAAGGTTGTCTTAGCCGTCATTGAGTCAACAGATAATTTTTTATAAAATCGTCAACATATTTGAGGTAGTCTTCACTGCAAGGTTGTCATTTGGTTGTTTTCATGTGCATCCCTCAAATGCCGCCGTAGCGTTAGCACGGGCACTCTACTAGTAACATAAGTATATAAATATTAGTATTGTTATCTCTTTTCTTGATTGTATGTCGGATTTTGAATTATCGGATTTCTAGCAAAATTATCACAAAGTGTATTGAAATTTTCAAAAGAGATTTCGAAGAAGAGATTGCTGGTTTGAGTGTGATTGAATGAGTGGTATGCTGCCTATTTATAGAAAAAATTTAAGATTTTTAATTTTTTTATATCTTTAAACTCTCAAACAACCATAAAACATCTATAAATTTCTAAAATCCAACCACTAATCATGCTAAACGAGCTAAACGGGCCATGTTTGGTCAACCATGCGTAACGGTCGTGTTGTGTCGGGTCAACCATGCCTAACGGTCATATATTTGTGTCTAATAGATCGTGCCTACTGAACTACGTGTACTTACGGGTCTACCGTGTCCACCATGCTGTGTGGGCCGTGCCGTGCAATTACGGCCCAACATTATGTGTAGCATGTTATATCGGCATGCTGGGCTAGAACGGTGGCCCAAACACGGTCCAGTTTCTCGTACCGTGTCAACCCAATACAATCTGTCATGATTCATATCGTGTCCTGAGCCATGCCTATATTATCAGGATATGAACTGGTCGTACCATGTCAGCCCAATATAATCTGTAATGAATTATATGTATCCTTAGCCACGCCTATATTATTGGGATATGAACCGGCCGGCAAGCATAATACATTTGGCCGCCTCTTGACGAGAGGCTGAAGAGAGAGGCATTTCCCGCCTCTTCCCGCCAACGCGAAACCCCAGCCCAACCAACCCTCACCGATTTCCCACCTGCGCGGCGCGGAATTCCAATTCGCGTTTTTCTAGGGTTTCTTCTCCCGGTCCCAAGCCTGTGCTGTGCTGTGAGAGCAAGACGAGAAGAGATGGCGCCGCTCTCATGGCGGCACCACACGCTGCTGCAGGCGCTGCTCTCCCGCGGGCCCCTCCCCGAGCCCGACTTCCACGCCCTCTTCACCCAAATCTCCGGCGGCAAGAACCCTGGTTGGTACCTACCCTGCTCTGCTTTCTATTCTTCTCCCTCCAATTAAACCAATCCCTCCTATCTTTTTGCTCGTCCCCCAAGTGTTCGATGTAATGCGCCTCTAGGTATTTTTATTCTCAAGTGTGCCTGTTCGACGTAGTAATGGTAATTTTATTTATTTATTGGGTAATGCTGCTATGCAGTACAGCTCTGCTCCTGCTGATCTTTTGTTACCATTAAAAGTTGGTCCTGTTCAATATAGTTGTGGGTTTACTGACTTAGCAGTTAGCACCAGCAATCAGTGGCAGAACCAGATTTTGGCTACGCCCTGGGCTAAACTCTAACAATGTAGAACTAAGGACAATTTGTACCCATACCACGGCATAACAAAAGTACGCTCCAAATACTTGGGTTTAGACCAAAGACTTTTTTTTTTTTGCTGTTCGTAAACTAATACAAGAAGCATAACAAAGCCAAGCTTTAAAAGGCCACAGATAAGTCATCTGAGATGAAAAATATGGAAGATCAAACAAAAAAAATTGAAAGCTGTAGGGAACAAATTGACAGAGATAGTAGAGTTTATGCATGAGGTAGTTTTGGGATTCTCCTAAAAAAGGAACCTGCAACTATTGATGTTATAAAAGCATGTTTAGCACTCTAGGCTCTAACTTAATCATCCTATCAAAAATGACATGTACCAAACTATGGGCTAAATTTCTAGCAAAGGTTAGCAAACTGGAGACAACATCATATTGATATATAAGTAAAGATATGAAAAAGTCTGACATTGACAAAAGACAAGCAATTACCTCGTTTTTCTGCATTTCCATTATCTCTGCCTGCACGATGACGACAATGAAAAAAGATCAGGACTCTGAATAGAATAGCTCAATAGCTGAATAGAAACAGAGGTTATACTTAGAGCAAGTCATAGTGAATGCTTCAATGAAGTTCTCTGATGCCATCAACATGGACAAAATTAGCAAAGCAGCTAACAGTGGGGTCTACAAGCCAAAACCATCCACTTCAGAATGACTAGTATAAATTCCCCTTTCCGACAGAATGTACTGAAGCAGCACACTTAACATGTGCAGCAGCAGAGTTTATAGAATAGCTACCTGTTTACTGTCCGGTTCCTTGTTCAGCTCCTTGAGTTTCTGAACTTCAGCTTCCAACTCCATTGTATAAGCCTACGCAGATATGAAAATTGTTACCAAAATAGGAAAGTTGGCAAATTGTCTGCTTAAAAGAAACACAGGGTAACAAGGAAGGTCAGACTGCACTAACCAATGACTCAGCTTACAAATCAAGAATCGGGAGAAATTAAAGACATAGGTTCGTTGTGACTAACTGCTCAGGTATTCGCACAAGATAATCAAGTACTGTAATGGCGACGTCGTCTCAAAGTGATACAACACTAAACAACACTAAGTGATATGCATCAGAACAAAAATAACCCACGGGACAAGTAAAGAAGTCAAAGGAGCAACATCAAAATGGCAAACCCACAGATCCTCCTCAGCGATTCCACGCTACAATCCACGGATTGCTCCCGAACACCAGACAGATCTAGATAACACGGTCACTGACTCTGAATTCAGGGGCGGATTTGTATTTGATTGCTCACGGCGAAAAGACCAGGACAAATTCAAGCAAGTAGGGCTTACCAACAAACGAAACCAGCCTGCATGGATCTCCAGACCCACGCCAATCCAGCGGGAGGGAGGAGGAGGGAAGAATTCGACGTGGCGTGCTTGCTTCAGTGGGAGGCCTGGAGGCGCTGGATTTGGGAATTTGGGGCAGAGGCGTGGCGATGGCACAGGTAGCATTTGGCAGTGCAAGTCTGGACCATCATGGGAGAATGGACCGCACATGGTTGGCAACGAGTCGGTGGGCTGCGGCCTGCGGGCTTCCTTCCGTAAATGGACCAAGACGGAGTGGGCTACCTGGGCTAGACCTTGGCAATACTACCTTGAGCTGGACTGAAAATATCTGGGCTATACACGAGGCATTTTTTTACACCCTGGGCTAAAGTCTATCCTGCCATGAGCCTACTTCCACCCCTGCCAGCAATGACCATTGCCTCTTCTTTCCCCCTTGTACTCAAGTCGTCATTTTGCTACCCCATTATTTAACTTAGTTTGCTCCTTGACCTGTTCGGATTCCCAAAAAAAATCGTGTAAGTTTGGTTTTTCATTGGAGGATCAACTGATCCAGTCACAATCAGTTAAGACTTGCATATTCTGATTGTCTCAAATAAATGGTCTCCGATTGGATTCTTCTGCATGTGAATTTTGTATCTCTTCAGTTCACCTGACATCTGCTTGGCTGTTCGAATCATGTATCTTACAAATTATAAAAGAAGAGTATTTTAGCGAACATATATCATGCAGGGTGCAAAAATTTCCCTAATTCAGTTTGCCGAACTTCTTGTGTCCAATCATTTATGTTTCGTATCATGCCTTGCAGCCACTCATCAGCAACTGTTCAATGATATACTCCTCAAGATCAACAAGGAGCTGGCATACTTGCAGTTTGAGTTACGAGCATGCATAAACCAGTATGATGGAATGGTGTATTATGGAGTGGTCAATAACATTGCTGACGAAGAATCAAAGCTTGGATCAAAGTATACCGTGCCACAGATTGCATTCTACAAGGGGCTGGTATGCAATCACTTGCTTTTTTTTACCTAGCTCAACTGAACAAACTGTATGCTGCATTAACTTTCGTATACGTTCATGTAACCCTATCAGCTATGGTTTTTGTGGCAGTTAGAAGCAATAGCTCATGAAGCTGGAAATGATGGGAGCATAACCAATATCGACGCTCTCAACATCCGGATCGATAACCAGGTTTGTAACTCCAATCGTTCTTGGATCATGACCCTATTTTTATTTAAACAATGCTTTTACATTTTTGATTTTTTTTGCATACTGGTATGGTACATTTACAAATAAAAGAACTTTTTGTAGTTGACAAATATCTTATAATTAATCTATGCTCTACATGATACCTAGCTCTAAATATTAGTAACAGTAGCTGTGACATAAATGATGAACATCTCTTCAAGGTGAAGGTGTGACCATGAATAAAGCATCATTTTCCACATCTGTTAGCATGCATGTACTGTATTCACTGCACATTACCATATGTCTAAATGGTTATGTGCTTATGTATGTACCGTATTCACCACACATTACCAAGCAGTCAATTATGAGTATAGTAGTTTCTTATGTTTGCAGTTATCATATTAACATCATCATTTGTATATGCACTTTTTACTTTTTAGTATTTTTTGTGGCATGAAATGCATTATATCTACTGATTAACACAGTTTGATTTTCATTGCAACACGGTAACATGAGTTATTGAATGTTCTGCTCCCAGGTCGTCATTGCAGATGGTTCACATGACAGTTTATCTCGTCTTCCTACTTCCATCACAAACTTCTCATTCTCCCAAAAGGAGAAAACTCTTAATGAACTGATACGGGATCGTTGGCTGTCATACACCTCCACGGGCAAGATTGGTCTGGGGATCAGATCATTTCTTGATCTCCGAAGCTGGTTCCGCAGTAATGATATCCCATCATGCGAGGTCTGCAATGAAGCTGGTATAAAGGTACTGATATGTGATTTCTCTATGATTTGCATTTGCCTTGCTCTTGGTTTTTATGCACCGTATACTCCACTAACGTTATTGTGCTCTATATTTCTATCATTTATGTTCACAACAGGCATCAACTTGCCCTAATGAGGGATGCAATGTAAGAATTCATGAGTACTGTTTGAAGAAGAAATTTTCTAAGCGAAAGGTAGTTGCCTAATTCTATTTCCAGTGTTACCCATGTGGATGTTAAAGTCACAGTTTGCTAATTTATTTGCATATGTAGGCTTCAAGAGCTTGTCCTGGTTGTGGTACTGAATGGCCTCGGCTGGAAGGCGAAGACGATGGTGATGAGGATGTGAATGAGCCTGGGGAAGGTCAAGCCCCATCAGCCAACCGTTCTTCAAGGAAGAGACGCAAAGGAGTCAAAGCTGAACTGGTGGAAGAAAATGAAAACACAGGCCCATCAACGGCGATGCCTAGGAGGAGTTCGAGAAACACTAAAGCTGAAGCGGTCGAGGTTGCTCAAGAGGCACCATCTGCAGGAGCTTCGCAGCCAACCAGGACTTCTAAGAGAAGGAATAAGTGATGAGATTGGTCTGTTCTTGCTAGGGAGATTTGCAGGTTCTTTTTTCTTGTACATACGGTAGCAGTAAGTAATCCTTTTGCAACATCTAGTTCTGGCAGAATATATAGTTACATGATGCTTTTGTTACCAACTCCTAGAGCTTATGTATCCTTTCATTCGACAATGTTAATCTAGTCTACAGGAGACAATCCCAGTTTTACTGTTTGGAAAATGGAGGACATATGTGAGCACTGAAATGCTTCAGTCAGGAATGAGCTTTGTTGCTTGTTGATCTCGGTTTCATGCATGCTGCTTTGATCCCTTTATTGCTTGTTTCTTTGTGGCAATACATTGCCAGCAGCACTAAGTGTAGTTGCAATCTGTCAGGATAAAAAATCAGAGAGAGACTGGTTCAGGGTTTCAGAGCTTTGAATTTCCCGAACAAGGCCAGCCAGAGCCAGGTTTTACCTAGCCAGAGTGATTCATGTTGGGTATGACCGAGTTACACCGAGTGATGCCTGATTCTTTTTCAAACAAGGGCAAATTAAAATAATCCCATGTTTCCTTTCGGTTATCATGCCTGATTCTAACGCAACACGGTCTTGTTTCCGAAGAGAGCACACAATGTTTGTCCATAAAAGTCTGGAGAGGTCGAATAAAACCCGTAGCTAGGTATGTGCTTCAAATGGAGTAATCGATCGTGTTGATGTGTAGTTGATTAGCACATTACCATATCAGTCCCGGCCGCAGCCTGACCCAGCTGCCTTGGCTATAGATGGAGAACAGCTAGCTTGTAAATTACTGATGCAGCTTGAGGTACTCTGCTTTGCCGATGCATCTACATACTTTTACATACGGCTTGCTAGAGCCAGCTCCAGCTAGCTTATGCGATTTCTTACATCGTTCAGGTGTCGCACGCACTGCATTGCATAACAACCCCAAATCCCCAATTGACATTCAGCTGCACGCGTGGTTTCACTCTCGCAAGTTGGGTTTTTGGACTTTAGATCAGTCATTGGATGAGGTGAGGCGATAGGTACAGGTGAAGGATGAGCCATGCTGAATTGCGACAATTGGAGAAAAAAACGCTGCTTCCCTGCGTTGAATCGTTCGTTCATCGGACGCGCGCGTGCGTGCGACAGATGAGTTGAGACTTAAGAGCTAAGAATAATAATATACATACTACTATTATACCCATTACCCATTAGGTAGTGCGGTTTGAGTATGGACTCGTTTTTTTTTTGTCTTTTAGCCTTTTCAAAAGTTAAAATAAATTAGACGACTTCTTGAAGTGAATTCTCTAAATAACTTCTCAAACCTAAAAATATGTGCACCGTTCACTACTGTCTCAACAAACATAGCTAAAAATCATCGACTGCAGTCTAAAAAAATATGATGCCGTTCTGATATGACATAACGGAACAGCAGGATAAGCCAAGGTTTTTTTGATAAGAAAAAAGAAAAGAAGAGAAGAAGGCAGCTTGAATACTGGACATAATTAAGAAATCGTGGACAGCCGTTCGACCACTACGCCTTGCCTCCACAGCATGCTGAGCAACAAACAACATCAGAATAGCCAGCCGGAAGTTCATTGCTGAAAATCCCTAGGCTTCAGATAGACCCTGCAGTAAGCTCGTTGGATCATCTCATCTCATTTCATTTAGCTGAATGTAACTAAGTACTGTACAAAGCCAATGTTACACTGATATCTTTTTTTATGAGCAGCAGTCTCTTGATCAGATCTGAGTTTATGATATACGGCGCAAGTATGTACGCTATCAAAAATAAAGAAAATGAATCTCGTAAAAAGGGCCAGAATAACGATGTTGAAGCAACTATAATGAGAGAAAAGATTTAACGAAGCCGACCGTAAATTCTTTAAACACAACCTCAAAAGAGTACGTGATTTTCTCTCACTCACAACCCTCTCGAATTTTTTAGAACCCTTGGATTCTTGCCCTATACAAGAAACTAGTACTAAAAAATATTCTAGCCTCTAATACTCTCGTGCGCCCTCTGCTTGGATGGGTATGCTTAATTGCTTGGTTGCTTCTTCTTAGCTTGGTTGCTTACTTCTTTATGATCACCCTATGGTTTATATAGTCTCTCCTACCCTTTTTCTAAATTGGAGTAGGAATCATAATCTAAATAGGAGCATGAGTGCTAATCCTAGCAGGATTCATCTAAAACTCTTTATAGCTTATATTTTTACATTTTAAAAGACTAGATATGAGTCGCCCTAATTCAACAATCTCCATATTCACTCTTATCCGTTAAAGTCACTGTGCTCCTCCAAGAATTTGCTCTAAGTCGGTTCCACCTTGTTTATTACCCTTCAATCGGTATCCTCCATTGCTCCATATACTTTTCATGATCCCCTGTCATTTGCAAGTAATACGCGTGACTCTACCTCGAAGTAATGCATCACAACCTTCGAGTTTAACCAATCTCACAAATATTATATTCTTCTTTAAACTAGAAACATGCCAAACTCCCATCAATATGCAATGTGCTTCATGATAAATCTCCAATGTAAACGTTTCCACTTCAATAATTGCATACACCTTGTAATCCGCTAAGTGAACAGTTTCACATGCCGGGCATAGGGATCATTCATCAAACATCTTTCTCACTGAACATATATAGAAGCAACAGCTTGGATCTAATATCCGTTCATGGAAGGTACCTGATTGACTAACGACTAGTATGTCCAAATCATCCAATGCTACCACTGCTGTGCATGCACCCTTCATTTGCTTTAAATTCAGACAATCTTTTATTATGTGACATTCTTCATCACATAGATAGCATACACATGTGCTTTTGGTTTTGCTCTACTTCTTCTTCTTCCTGTGACCTTTGCTTCTACCTGCAACACCTACTGCAGCCAATGCTTAATCACTTGAGGATGAAGATTCTGATGGTTTTTTTTCAAAGGTTCCTTCTCCAATAGATATGCAACCGTCTTTTTGAAGTTAAGAGTGGTTTTTTATGAGAATATTCATCATCAATTGCTCCCATAATAGTGCTAGAGATGATGCTAGTATGACGACCTTGTGTTCTCCCTAATTTTCTCATTCGCACTAGTCAGTTGTGTGGTAAGCTTGTTGAAGACATTGAGATGGTCAACGAACTACGTACCTTCATGCTCAATCTATATAGTTATCGCTTCAGCGCCCACTAGTTTATTAGTGGATTTACCATATACAATTCTTGTAAGTCCTTTCATAATTTCTTCAGCAAATTCTTCTTGATCATCGAGTACTTTACTTCATTGAAGAAACATAGACGAATTGTACTGGCAGCCTTTCGCTGCATCACTTTCTAATATTTATCGGACAACTTTTCGGTTTGTCACTTTTAAAAACATCGATTAGCTCTTGTTGGATAAGGACATCCTTCACCACGTATTACCACACTCTAAAATTTCATCCGCCGTTAAGTTTCTTTACTTGATTCCACATTGTCAACATCGATCTTGATTTTATATAACTTGACACTTTACTAACCTCCTCACAAATAAGATTAATTCAGTCTTGGCTCGGATACCGCTTGTTATACTTTGATACCACTTCTTATGTGCAGCAGCTCTCGGGTCGGATAAGAATTTATGAGATACGACATAAACGTGCACATTATCAAAAATGAAAAGATGAATATCGTAGAAAGAACCAAAATAACAACGTTGAAGCAACCACAACGAGAGAGAAAAGATTTGGTAAAGCCAACTACAAATTCTTTAAGCACAACCTCAAAAGAGTACAAGAGATTAGTGCTCACTCACAGCCCTCTCGAATTTTTAGGACACTTGTATCCTTACCATATATAAAAATATAGTACTAAAGAATATCGTAGCATTTAATCCTCTCATACACCCTCTGCTTTAGAGTAGTCTTGATTGCTTGGTTGTTTGCTTTTCCATGGTCACACTCATAGTTTATATAGTCCTATTCTTTAAATTATAGTAGGAATCTTAATATAAATGGGAATAGAGTTATAATCATAGTAAGATTTATCTATAACTCTTTGTAGCATTTTTTTTTAAAAAAATCCTAAAAGGACTGACTGTATATTAGTCACGCTGACTCAACAACCAATAGTTGACTCAACGCAAGAAAACGAAGTTACGGAGCCAAAAACCAGATCAAGCTCGGTTATTGGATGATGCAACGTAAGAAAACGAAGTTACGGTGCCAAAAACCAAGTCAAGCTAGGTAAGGTACCACGACTCGGTTGGCACCAGGTACGCGCCAAGAATAACTGAGATTTTCGCTGGTACTGCATGGGCCCTGCTGACTCAGCAAGATTGATGATCCGACTAATTTTACTTTTATTTTGTGCCAAAAGGAAAAAAAAACAGAAACTTATCTGTAGTACTATTAATTTCGCCAGTTACATAGATCTGCAACTGAGAATTGTATACTGATAATCATCTGTAAATGCACAAAAATGTCTGAAAAAATAAACTAATTCTCTTCACAGGTAGTAACGAGTAACCTCTGTGTGTGTTTGATGCGCGGCTGTTACTACTGCTAGCCGTTAAGGCATTATTACCCAACCATGGTCGGCGGCGGCGATCACCACCACCACCAGAGCGGCCTGACCTTGACCCTGCACCCTCTGTTCGCCGCCACCGCCTTGTCGGCCAGCTTGTCCACCGTGATCTCGCACCTCGCCTTCACGTCCACCGTCCACGTCCGCATCACCTTCCCGAACCTCACCCGCACCGGCACCCTCGCCTCCACCGTCAGCGGCACCGCGCCCGCCGCCTGCTCCGCCGCCAGCTGCTTCGTCTGCTCCTCCGTGAAGCTCACGCCCTTCCCGCTCAGCGTCGTCGCGAGCACCGTCACGTTCCTCGGCGCCTGGTAGAACGCGGGCCACTGGCCGGTCGCGAGCTGCAAGCCGGAGTAGGAGACGGTGACCTCCCCGCCGCCGCGGTAATCGATGCCGACCTTCTTGTTCGCGCCGTTGTCCGCGCGCACGGCGGCATGGAGCTCCGGGGAGAGGTGCGCCTGCGCGGGGGAGGAGGAGGACAGGGCGACCGCGTCGAGGCCGCGGATGGAGAGGGAGGCGACGGAGAAGGAGGGTGCGCGGGGGCGGAAGACGAGGTACACGGCGCCGACGAAGGCGGCGGCGAGGAGGATCAACAGAAGGACGGCGGCGCAGGCGGCGCACCAGGCGCGTCGGAGCAGGCGGCGACGGGCCGGCCGCGCGGCAAGCTTTCTGTAGCGGCGCGCACGGTCCGGGGGCGGGACGCGGAGGACCTGGTCCTTGGGGACCTGGATGATGTACGTTCCCGGCGGCGGCGGAGGCGGCCTGTGGAAGCTCGGGTGCAGCGGCGTGGTCTCCGTGGGGGCGGTGACGGCGTCCTGATGGGGTGGAGGAGCCGGGGAGGAGGGTGGCAATGGCATGGGGTGGACGCGGTCGGCCATGGAGAAGCAAGCCGGGTGGTTGTCGAGGAAATGGAAGAGAGAGAGAGAGAGAGCAGCGTGCGACTGGGCGTGAGCTTGGATGGATTTATATATGCAGAGCAGAGCAGAGCAGAGCGCGTGAGTGAGAAGCAGCACGAAAGAGAGGGAGAGGCCAAGGAAACGGTCATCTCACGCTACCTCTTCCTACTTCACTGTTATTATCAAGCTATCTAATATCTTTAGCATTTTTCTCCTACTAAAGTTTTAAATTAGCCTAGTAGGTATGATGATTTGATTAAATTAGCAGATGTAGAATATGGGTCAAAAACAAAAATATATACTACATGGGTTTAAGTAGTAGGATTACGAACGGGGGACAGACCCCGAGAGAGAGAGAGAGAGAGAGAGAGAGAGAGAGAGCTTCAATCCCTTAATTATATTCCAAAGTGAGGTTTCGATAGATTTTCTCTTCAGTATCGATTTTCACACGCCTTTTCCTTTTGAATATAGACATAGGTTATGTTTATCCATTTCACGTATCTAACTTCGCTTTGGCAAGTTTCCAAAGTAATTTCTTCCTGTTTTCCACTACTAACTAGTGATTAATTACATATATATACTCCTGTTAATTATAGCACTGTTTGGATCCTTGTTTCCTTCTCCTCTTGTTGCCATGAATTCGCCTGTTTCTTTTCTTTTTTTAGATGTGATGGGATAAGATTTAGGGTCTGTTCTTTTTCTCACAAGCTAACGGCTTTTAGATTTTGGTACAGTACCTAACTTTTAAACGGAGTATTTTCTCAAGACAAGGTCTACAAGTTAAACGATCTACACGTTAAAAGCTCGACATCTGTACCAGGCAAAATCGCAAGTGAGTATCTGTCTCTCCGTAATCTGTACCGTAAACATCCAAAATTCAAAGCCAAAAGTCATAAGCCGCAGCCGAAAAGAACATGCCCGACTTTCGCCCTTCAAATTTAAGCTAGAAGCGAGACTCAAGTTACTTGACAATTACATTGCTCGGTAAACCATATATATATATGGGCAGAAAGAAATTAAACATGTATGGAGAGATCTGGGTTGTTGGTTTATGAACCCATATGTGTTGCATTCTAGATAGCTTAGAGGATGATGTTTTTGACTACTCGCTAGCTACAGCTGCAAGAAAGAAAAGAACACGGAGGACGTACGCGCATCGTGTGAAGTCTGCCTTGCCGCTTTCGAGTGACATGCCTGCCTGCTGCAAATCTGCGAGTAAAATAGACCGTAGGCACTTTGTTAGATTAGGTGACTTAGACCCTAGAACCACAGAATGAGCTACCTAAACTTGTTTAAGACTGTCACTAGAGGTCCTAAAGAGGGTTTGCTGGTTCTGATCGCTAACGTGGACATTTGACCCATGCTCGCGTGGCTATGCGGCTCACCTGACCAGCTGAGTGCACCGTGGCATTTGCTGTAAACCCCCTTGGCTTTGTTGTCCGTACACATTCCATCCCTTTCCATTGCCACCAACTAGGGTCTTGAGGCGACCGGGCGAGTTGGCAGGCGATCGACCCTCGGTTGCCATCGTTGTCCACAGTTGAAGGAGGGTGGAGGTGTCAGTCCATTCTTGGCGAGTGGAGTGGTTTGCGGCGTACTTAGGTGGGGATGACCATGGTGGCGACGTTGCGGGCTGAAGGAGAAACCGCCTCCTATGTATGGTACGTGCTTCATTGCCCGGTTTGCATGTCGTTTTGTGGTATTTTGGTTGTGATTTTGCTCTGTTATATCTTGGTTGTGATTTTGCTCTGTGAAGTGGGCGATGTAGGCGTATTGTTGGGTTTATGAATCTAGGGTTTAGGATTCCCGAATTGAGTGTAGCGATTCTTACAAGCTCTCTACATTTTTGCGGTTGGTTAGCTTACTCTGTTGTTGAAGGACCATATAAGAAGGTCAAAAATTATGTTGTGATGAACTATTGCTATTTGAGAAGAGTGAAAATTTGAATTTACAAATTTACCGGATTTGTTAGACTGTCAATAGACCAACCGGTCAGACCGGCCCTCCCTAGCGGACAGACCGCCAACTAAAATCTGTCAGACCGGCTAGGGTTTGCGGTCAGACCGGTCGGCCAGTTTTGCTCTCAGCTGGATTTTGGAATTTGGGAATTTTGGTCATGGGTTAAATTGGTTTGACTTAGGTCAGTGCACATATGTTGCATGATGCATGTTACAGCTAACTGAGTCAAGCTGTGAAGAACTTATGCCCAGAAATGGTTTATTTGTCTTTGTATGTGCATGGTCTCTTGGAGTTAACTATGGTCAACAGCAAAGATCGGGGCTACGCTCATGTAGGAACCAAGGTCCAGAATGACTAAGGATATTAGGTGAGATGCCCGAGCTCAAGTATGGTACAAAAAAGATGAGAAATATTAAAAGAAAATTCGAGCAACGGGCTGCACCATATACCTAGAAATGACTAGAGAAAAATCGAGGCCTACTGTGCAAAGGGTTGCCCATGGCAGATGTCTTCATCAAAGGATAGCAGTGCTAAATGCTTTATGGTGAAGAGATATGTTGGTGATCATACTTGTAGAAAGGAGTGGGTGTTGGAGAGATTCGTTTCAAAGTTCACAGCTGAGAAGTACATTGAAATCTTTAGAGAAAATGACAAGACGACACCTAGGAATTTTGCAAGAACTGTTCAAAAAGAATGGAACATAACCCCTTCCAAGAAAACTAGCAAGGGCAAGGAGAATAACATTGAAGGCCATATAATGGGGGTTAGGTTGAGTAATATAATCAGCTGAGATTATGCACAAGAGTTGAAAAGGTCTAACAACTTGGAAGCACATTTTCTCTAAATGTGCACAACAGCTACTTCAGCACTATTATTATCTGGGACTTAGGCGGCCAGGAGATATAAACGGGGGAATTGGGAATTTAGGTCCTATGTTTTTAAGGAATGTCTATACAACATTCGACTATTTTTGAGGACAAAAACAGTCAGATTGATCTGGGGCGTTAGATCTCTATCCAACGGATCCACTCATACAAGCCCCCCTCCAAAATAAATGACCCCCTCCAAAAAAATGATCTAGGGCGTTGGATCTCCATCTAACGGCTCAAAATCTGACTGTTTTTGTTCTAAAAAATAGTCGAATGTTGTATAGACACTCCCATGTTTTTATTCCTCACCAACCAGCTCCAAAAGTGAGGGACCTAGGGGGTGATCGGTTCGGCTGAAAAGCTCGTGGCTTATGGCTGAAAACACTGTAGCTGGCTGAAAACAGCACTGTAGCTAACAGAAACTTATTTAGCATAATTAAATTTAAAAAAATTTAAAAATAAAAAAAATATGTTAGCCCATTACGTATAATACAAACAAATACGGGAAAAAAAGAACCGGCAAAAAAGCTCAACAAAAAGCCAAAAATTCAGAAAAAGACGAAACTTATAAATAGTGCCAAATAAGCCTCCAACACTGTAGCGAAGCCACAATGATCGCAGCCCTAGATGAACCAATGCGAAATGTTCAAGGACCACACTGTATTTTACTCAATTTGCGTCCTTTTCTAGTAGCAGTAGACTAGAGTGGGTACGAGAGGCAAAAAGAAGGCTGGCTGTTTCAAGCACAACCGTCGGTCGCTGTTTCCTTGCGTGCTGCAACCAATCCTGAGCCTAGCTGGGTGCAGAAGATAACCAGCAACTTCCCATTTTACTACTCTCCTCTTGTCCTCCGTGGTAGCATATTAATTGAAGTGATCGATACAGAAGATAAACCACTGAATCTAAGTAGACAATGAGCTAATTAAACTACATCGTATTTTTCCGAGAGGATTTTAGCATACTGTGAGTTGCATACAGAGCTGGAAACTACAGCAAATTTAGAAGAAAAATCCAACGGGCGATCAATGGTGGATGGAGAGAGACCTTACAGGAGGCCCTCCCAAGAGAAAAGCACTTCAACAAATTTGGTCCCATGTATAGGAAAAAAACTTTCACAGTCCACGACTGATCAGTGCACTGCACACATGGAAGCCAGCCAGCCAGGTAGTAGTATACTAGTATTGATCTTAGTAGGTTGATGGAGCTTAAATAGGAAATTTTGGCACTTTTAGCATGTTTTCAATCCGTATTTACAGAAATAGACATGTGCGCATAGTATTAGCAAAAATAGCACTTCTACCACCTCGTCACTGGACGACAGTGCCCAGCAGCCAACGCGTGGGCCATTGAAGCCTGGCCACCGGGCTGCCACCTGCCTGCCATCCGGCCACCAGGCGACACCCTCCTTGGCGCCCCGCCACCGTACGACAAGTGATTACCTGCCTAAATTAGGATTTTTTATGTACTATTTGATCGAATTTTTAATACATCAAATGAGCTCAAAAAATTACAAAATTTTATATGCAGCCTCTGACACAACATAATTCATTGTGTAATTTTTTTTATAATTTTATCTACTATGAATGCTGCTAAAAATTTATATGATAATGATATTTTGAGTAGTTATGACATAAAGCAAACAAGCTCAAAAAATTACGAAAATTTATGTGCAGTCTCCCGATACAGTCGACGTAATTGTGCAATTTTTTGGGGAATTTTATGTGCTATGGATTTGCCATGTTATTTTATGTTAATTTAATCATAATTAGAATTAGCGATTGAAATTGCCTGCCGCATGGCCACCATGCGGCAGGCATCTTTTGCAGTGCGTGACCTCTCTCCTTCGCACATATGTCGGCCAATTGCTGCAATCCCTCCTTTCCCGCCGCCTCCTTCGCACAATTGTCACTCTATCCGTGCCGTCCCCCCTCGCACGCTCCCTCGTTCGCACATATGTTGCTCACATTTGCACACTTTTAGAATCAAGACATAAGGATTATATATATGAGTTTCAACCATTTGCAAAGCACATTTTGATTAAATATACTAGCAATCCGGTCTTTCAGGCAAACACCAAGACCGATAAAAGATTAGGAACATATCCTTAGCCCTAACTAGTCATACATTTGCCTTGCGCATCCTCTTAAAGCTTAATGACTCACATCTACACTTCAAGTCCGGGTCATCGTCTTTACATGCATCAACACATGATTCATTCTTCACTTGACCTCCATCAACACATGATGGGTTTTCAGTTGACTTGATGATCAACATATGATCATCTCCTCTTGGACATGCATTAACTCATGATGCATCTATCACTTAACTTGATGATTTTTGTAAATACAGGTTAAAAGTATGTCAAAACTGACAAAAATTCCTTAGTTTGCAGTCTGCCTTTCTTTATTTTCTTTTCCGCGTGCGTGTGTGAATCAGTGAACCTCCTCCACAACATAAACATGCGTGCAGCGATGATACACAATGGTATTATACTAATACTAATCGTGGTCAACGTGAAGCTTTCATCTTTCCTTCAATTCGGGAGGAAGGGGAATCCAGGACCGTTCACACGCCGTCGACCCTATACAAACTAATGTAAATTCTCTATGTAGGGCTTCATCCAGAGTCGGCCAGTTGCTTAAGTGAGATACAACGATATTAGCGTCGCTTCAACACACAGATTTATATTCTTGTTCCAACCCTGGAAATAATAATGTTATATCCAGAAATTAACATAACTTTTCAAGGGATAAAATTACTCTCACTAGTAGTCATAAAAAAAAAAGGAAAGCATCCTAGCTAGGATACTCTAACTAGACAGAGGAATAGCATAAGCAAGAAAATAAAAGGCAAAAGTTTTTGGGACAGCCAAAATGCCGTGTGGACCGCCGGGCCCCAATCTTGAGACATGAGGCCCTCCATTGATCTCCAGTTGAGCAGATATAATATAATTGATATTGTAATCCCCCGGGCACAACCATTTGATGCAGTTCCACAGCACCAAACTAAACGTCGCTTTTCAGTTAAAAACGTGCTGCTTTCAATGTTACTACTGAATTTACGAGAGAGAGAAGCGCGCGAGTAGTGAGCACATATGATGTATGCCCCTTTTTTAATTGTTCCCAGTTATGTATCCATATGAGATTTCTTTTGGAGTGTGACTTTTGGCTTATAGTTTTTAAAGTCTACCTATTCATCCTTATTCACAAGAGATACTATGAAGAGGAAAACAGTCACATGTAATTTTAACCGATATAGCTGAACTCGGTATAGTGTCAACTACAATATACTTTTAGACTTTAACTTAAAAAGACGTATCATTTGAAAGTGAGTTACTGTGGTAAAAAAAGTAAAAAACCAAAGCTACAGCCCTCCCGAACCTAGCTTAAAATGGCTGCTGGGAGTGAAGCACGGGAGACGTAGGATGATCCCTTTTTCTAATTGTTCCCTACTATCAATGTAAGTTGATATGACGAATGCAACACAGCAACCCCTTGAAACAAGCAACATACCAACCAACCAAACTAAAGCGGGAAGGAAGCGGCAGTGGCATGATAGTAGGTACCTCGTGGCGATCCCGGCGAGGATGCCCTGGAGAGCCGCGACCTAGCTTGTACTTGAGCAGTTCCCGGTTGCAGAGCACAGCCTTGCCAAGCTTCGAACATGATCCCCCTGTCTCTGCCGCCCAGTTCGTCCTGGATGGAATTTGAATTTTTTTTATTGAATTTGATTCCTAGTGAATCTTAGCCAAATCCTATACTCAAATCTTACCATTCAAGCCCTAGAACCCCTGCTGCATCAACACCATTGAATCAATTTGCGTGATCACTGTTCATCACCCGAAAAATCCCGCCGCTGCCAGTGCTCTGTCGTGCCTTCTCGGTGCTTCCTCACCACTGCAACCTGGCAGGCTACCGTACCCCTCCTCTGGCCGCCCTTGCCAGCTCCCCTTGATCAGCAAAACGCCGACGACCGCAAATCACCGCCGCATCTGATATTTTTGCCATCGCCACTCCCTTCCGTCTCATAGCCGACAAGCCGTACCCAACCGCCTCTGATAACTTGACTTGACCTTTAAAAAATAATCTCTATCTTTAAGTAAACCTATCTCTAATAGATGGAATATATCTATAAGATTGTAAACCCATAAGAAAACTAACTATTTTTATTTCTATCCTAACTAATCCGGCACTGTCATGCGTGTTTGCTACAGTACACAGGTACTGTTCATGGGCATGAACAGAACATGTAAATAGTTATTCGGCACATGACATTAGGTTTCCAAAACAATGATTCAACCATTGCAGCTTATAAAGACAGGTAGGAAATATAAAAAAACAAGACAGAGGCACACGATAATTGCTTGATAAAAACTGAAATTGGTGATCAAGTGCAACTACGGACAGGGAGGTAGGGTACAAAACATAGCTACTTGCATCCAAACGAAGGTCCTCCAAAAGAGGAGCTGCTTCAGAAAGATGAGCCAATTGAAAAACTGAGTTTCTACCGGATGGACCACCCGAGAAAATTATTTCCATGGTTAGATGCCTCAACTGAATGTCCTTGAGAGGAGATTGTATAAATCCAGACATCTGAAAGATGATAATGTGGCAGTTGAGATAACAAGATGTCAAATGGAAAACAAAATAGCATTGAAGGTATTAGAGGGACGCATGTTGATATGACTAGAATGCTCCTTCAACAAACCAAACTTAACAGCAAACTTATTCACTGTTGCGCCACTCTGGTTTTTCAGGATAGCATCGACCCTCTCGATGAACTAGTTAACGTTCACTATTCTATTGCTAAGATCGGAGCTTGTTCCTTTCCTCTTGGCATTACTTCCAAGCACTGTTTTAATACCAAAGTATAGATTAGGATGGAACGTCCAAGCTTGCCTCCACTCGCTCGACACCACACTCATCCGAGCAGCTTCCCTTAATGTTAGTTCTGACATTATCTTTTAGCACAATGTCCTGACAGTACAGTTTGAGAAAGCATCAGAGTCCAGTCTCTTAGCTCATATGCAGAGTTCATGTCATGGTATGGCATACCTCAGGAAGACTCTGAAAATTAAGATGGCACGGTCTCATCCTGTGAAAATTAAGCTTTCGCCGCCTTCTCCTTTGAAAATTAGGTTGTGATCTTCTCCTCTTGGTAATATATTCTCCGCATTATATGTGTTTCAGTCTATTATCTTTGGTTACTGGAATGCTCATGTCCTCCATATGTGCCCTTTTGGCGGAGGTGTTCTTACTCCTGAAATCAACAGTCAGCATGTGTTTATCCCTCATGATTTAATTGTCATAAAACATACAGGGTGATGCAAATAACCTTGAGATCTGCCTCTACATAACATATGTAATACGCTCGCTTTATCGAGGAGTTCTTTGAAAAGAGTACGCATGACAGAAAAAAAAAATTCCAGCTTAAGCTGGAAAAATTATCCAGTTCGTCATGTTCCACAAACTCTCTCAGATACTGAAACACCCCAAATTTTGAGCCTTTTTGAAATTTTTTTGGAAATTCAATTGAATTTGGTTCCTTACCCAATTTGGCAAGAAAGCAGCAAAAGGCGCTTTCCTTTTACTCCCTTTCCGCCTTCGCCCTTGGCCGGCGCCGTCTGCGCGCGCGCCGCTCAGCCCCTCCTTCCCGAAGACGCCGACGCCCACGTCGCCGTTTCCCTGCCAGCGCAACAAAGGCAGCCGCCTCTCCAGCTCAAGCCCACGAGGAAACCGACCCCACGCGCCAGAGACTCCGCCCTGCCCTTCTCTCCGCGCGTAGAACTCCCGGGCAGCCCGCTGTCCTCGCCATCGCCAGCGCAAGCATTCCCGTTGCTTCCGTCCCTGTGAAGTCAAGGAAACACTTGAGAACGGGGGGAGTCACCTCGCCACCTTGCCCTCCTCCGCTCGGCGCAGCACCAGCTCACCCCTCCTCTCCTCGTCTCTGGTGGAAGAGACCGCCGAACCGCCTCCGAGCGGCGCCAGCTGTACACACCGTATAAAGACCCAGCGCCACTGTAGATCGCCTCCTAACAGCCCCTTTCCCCTCTCCACTCCACCGATTGCAGTCTCGCCGCCTCCATCGCCGGCAATCGCCACCCCTGCGCCGGTGAGCCCTAAAATGCAATTGAGGAGTTTACTCCATTTCAGTCCAATTCCGTGCGCCCACACTTGTACACTCCTGGACACGATGGAGGCCTCGCCGGGGCAAGAGCATTTGCCCAGTGGCCGGGCCACGAAGCTCACTGCCGGCCATAAGGACGTCAACGTGGCCAGCCCACTAGAGCCTCCTCCGAGCACAACCACCACTACTGTTGTGTCCCTGGGATCCCGTAGATGGTTAAACCACGGCCAATCGGGTCGCAAAGCCGCCGAAGCTCCCCAACGTCGCTGCGCACACCATCATCTTCCCCGCAACCCGCGACCTCCTCTGTTCACCCTGCTCCCGCCCAAAGCCCTCAAATGGAACCTACTCAAACAACCACATCGTTTGGCTACGGCCGTTCTCCGGGAGCGTCGCTGCCTTCGCTGCCCCACTGCGGAGGGCGTGCCCTGTTTTCCCGCCCGAGCCGGGAGCACGGGAGGAAGACGACGACGCTCGGCCGTCGATCCAACTTCATCCGAGCGTCGGCCTCCCCTTCAAATCCTGGCCGTCCACTTCGCGTCCCCGCTCCATCCGATCGCTCGGACGCGTCGCCCCGCCCCCATCCGCACCGTCTGCACCGCCCACGCGTCGCCCATCGGCAGAAGCGCGCTCGCGCCAGCGCTGGGCTTCGCCCGCGCGCGTGCCTGGGCTTCGGCCTGCTTGGCCGAAGGTGGAGCCGAGCCAGCGGGCTGGCGCGCCCGCGCGGGAATTCGGCCGCCGCCGCACTGTGTACACGGGCCGGGCCGCACTGTTCATCGGGCCGGGCCCATTACCGTTCACAAAGATTAGAAAATCCAGAAAAATCTAGAAAATTCCCAAAAATACAAGAATACACCATTTTGACCAGCTCAATACTTTGACTTCAAAAATAAACTCCAATTCTCCAAAATTAAAGCTTATAAATTTAAGCTTCCCTTGGGCCATATAATTAAGCTTATTGAATCTCAATTCCCCGCAAATTCAAATTCTTCCATTTTACCAAATTAAATCTCGACGAAGCCCACATCATCTAGTTCAAAGATAGACTATTTATTTCTAAGAGTCTATCCCCTGCTCCCAAGATTTATCCGACCCAAGCTCAAAACCCTAATTCGGTCCGAACTTCTTTCGTTCACCGAAACCCTAGTAACACCTAAGCCCTTGTATTAGCTCAAACCTGTCTACACCCTGTCCACCCTCGCTCTACCACTAAAGTCCTAAACAACCTTGAGAAATAGTCTAACTCAAGAATCCGACACCATCCATACACTCTAGCATTCGTCGAAATCCATACAATGCCTTTTTGCATTGTCGATTATCCTAAAACCATAGCCTAAGTTCGATCCCGTTAAGCCAAACTCTTCACCACCTAAACCCTGGCCAACCCGCCTATTTTCTTTATGTCCTTTTGGATTGTGTGTTTGTATTTTGTTCCCAGTTTGCATTCTGCAAAGCAGGAACTAATGTATGTTTGTTTTTCTACGCTAGTACTCGGATCACGCGAGTTGGTCAACAGAAGGACTATAAGAGCAGTTAAAGAAGTCGATGCTCACCCCGAAGATCAAGTGAAGATAATCAGAGACTAAGGACCAAGAGGCAAGTCACATGTTTTTGATCATATTGAATCCCATTAAATTACATTATTTATTTAATGTATTTTCATTATGGATAGTTGCGAACTGATAATTGCTTAAAACAAAGATTTAGAATGACATGCTATCTAGATAATCCTACCACTGATAAATAGCCCTGTTTACCTTGATGGCCATATTCACCTTGACAACCTTAGTAAGAATTAACATATGATATAAATGTATACAAGATCATTTCATTCAGTATGATACACTACTAAGTGACCCTGGCCGTTGGCCGGTAGAATTGAAGAACCCGGAGAGGGTAGGGTGGTATGGGACACCGTACCCTAGGCCGGTGATGCTGGTATGTACTTCTAAGGTGTTGGCTGTGGGCCGGTAGGATTTGAAAACTGATACTAAGGTAAAGGTGTACTGTGGGAAATCACGCGGTGATCTACGCCACGACTTTACCTTAGAGGAATTGAGACTGGGAAGGGTGTACTGTGGGAAATCACGCGGTGATCTATGCCACGACCTTACCCGAGTGAGAGGCTGGTATGGATGGGTGGTGGTAGTGCCAGTGGGCACAGAGGGAGACGTGGTTGGATGCCTCAGGTGAAAAATGTAAGGACGAGAACCTTGTGCCAAGTAAAAGACATAATCAACGCTCAGGCCACAGGAGTTGACTTGTCAACACTGGTCTAGTAACTGCTCCATTCAATTGAAACTCTACAGGCTGTGATGACAGGTAGACGGGGAGTTAGGTATGCTGCGGGTACCTAACAACGGTAGTATTCACTCACAAGCGGCTAGAGAAGAGTATGTGCGCAATTGTAGCCGTGACTAAGTGATGCTATCGGGTAGAGTCTATATAAAGAATGGAGCAGTGAACCGACCTGGCTTTCTTAACTCTGTCGCGGGAGTTAAGGGATCGTGTGGGTAAAGTTGAGCAGCTCTGCAGAGTGAAATAAATGGTATTCGAATACGCCGTGCTTCCGGTTAATGAAGTTGTGTTAATTGGGTGATTCCAAAAATAAGGCATAAGTAGTGTTTCTGAGGTTGTTAAATTGAGTAATGATGAGATTTTATCTGACAATAGAAAACCCCTGATCTTAAGAAGAAAATGTTTTACTTTTAATTGTTTGCAAATAAAACTGCATCCACCTCATAATAAAACCACTATACACCCTCCACCCGAGAACCCTGGCAATTAGTTATATAGTATTTCCACATGTGATTTGCTGAGTACGGGGTGGGAGTACTCAGGCTTGCCTAATTTTCCCCCAACAGATACCAGAAGAAAAAGGAAGCAATTCAAGATTTCGCATTAGGGTTACGACCGCACTCAAGCGTTCCTGTGGAGTTTTCTTCGGCTCTTTTGTATGTAAGTTAAGTTTTGGGCTTGAATGCCCTTATTGTCGTTAAAGCTGGCCATTAGGTCTTACTTTAATCAAATTAACTCTTTTTAAATGGCTTGTAAGCAGGCATGATACACTGTTAAGCCGCAACAGAACTCCTGGGCTGTTGCAGGCCGTACGACGTCACTGGTCCCAAAAATTGGGGGCGTTACAGATACTGGAATACCTACTTGTGCAGTTTTAAATAGCGCACAAATTTGGCTCCCTACCACTAAACTAAAATAAATGCATGGTTTCACAAAATACCACTGAACATTTAGATTCCATATATGGATTCGGCAAGCATACGCCTCGTGTGTGTGTGTGTACGATTTGGGAATCGCCTCACCTTCCATGGATTATTGATGACATGAGCACATTGTCCTCCATTCGTTCCGGCGAGCCTTGCTCGTCGGGGGAGCCAGAGAAGAGAATCGGAGCACCCTGAATGATGGGGACTCTAGGATGCAGGAATCAACGGAGGCATCAATTCAACTCAACTGGATCCAGGTTAGGGATCATGGACATGGACACTGGGGTTTTTTTTTTTGAGAGGAGACATACTCATGGCGCGAGAAAATTGATCATTTGCCACTTTAAAGAGTGGGCTTCGCAAAATTGTCACTTTCAAAATTGGCTTCGCAAAAATACCATGCAGTACATTTACCTCTTGATTACCATGCCATTTGAGCCATTTAACTCATTTAATATTTTTTTTTCTAATTTTAGGGGCTGGAAAAGACCTTTCTACCCTTGCTAAGTTTTAAATATGTTCTTTGATTTCTAGCTCTGCTAACAAACAACTGAAACAAGTAGCCAAGCCCCGCCAGCAATACAGCCTTGTTTTCTGCTTTTATTCCTTTGAATTGCTCAAATAGATGCCTATGGTGACTCCTTTGACATCCTTAGCAGTAGATGCTTTATTCAAATTCTTGAGGCCAAAATATCCACTAAGATGTTGGGGATGAAACAGTCCATTTGACAAAATTTCTTCAACAATCAACATGGTCCCTGCCTGTTTTTACTCGATGGAATTTGCTTGCGAATTAAGTAGAACTAACCATTCCAACAGAGGGTCAAGAATCCTATTAACAAAAGCACGGAAAATATTCTTAGGATTTGCATAGAATCTCAGAAAGTTTGAAAATTGCTCAAGCAGACAATTTCCAAGATTCTGAAGAACAGGACAGCTATTTTCCTCATTACGTGAAACCTTCTGGGAAAGATTGATAACCTCGATGGCACAAGAGGCCCACGAATCCATGCCTGCATTGAAGAAGGCTCTTGTATTGGAGGAGAAAAGAAAGGATATGCAGTCTAAAACTCATTCGAAGAGCTAAGCTGCATCAAATTGCAAGCAGAAGCAGTACGGGAATGACCTTTCGAGCGAGACCTCCTTGCCCTGGAGGGAGAGGCCGAGGTCGAGGTTTTCCCAGTCACCCCTGGCGCTGCCGCCGCTGCCGAAGCGAGGCCTGGCGGGAGGCGGAGGCCTGGTAGAAAGGTTTTTTCCAGCCCCTGAAATTAGAAAAAATATATTAAATGAGTTAAATGGCTCAAATGGCATGGTAATCAAGAGGTAAATATATTGCATGGTATTTTTGCGAAACCAATTTTGAAAGTGGCAATTTTGCGAAGCCCACTCTTCAAAGTGGCAAATGATCAATTTTCTCCTCATGACGCACTAGTAGTACAGACGTATTCTACTGGACGCGCTGCACCAATATCCCGATGGCCCAAGCCCAGGCCCATATCGGTTCCACTTTGGGACAGGCCCATGAAAAGGCCCATCAGTATGGATCTAGCCACTCGTAAGGAGTCTGCTGTTTTGAACTGCAACTGATGATTTTTTTTAATCATGGTTGGTAGTTTTGTTTGTGTTTTTTGAGACGACAACGAAGATAAATACGTTGGTACAAACAAATTGCATTATTTTAAGCCTAGGAAGCCACCATTTAAAGAAATTATCATGTTTATTTCGGTTTCTAGAGAATCTAGAGAAACCGTAACTATAAAAAAGTCAAAAAAAACCTGCCAAGTTTTAGGCTCGTTCGATTGCTATTATTTCGATTGCTATTATTTTCTCAACGTTTTCTGACCATAGAAAAACATTTTCTCCTGCTCCCGTCCAATCCATTACGGAAACGCAAGCAAGGGTTAGAGCATCTCCAGCAGGAGCTCTCAAATCAAGGCCTCTATTTTTGATTTGAGGGCTCTCCTAACATTTAAGAGCTTGATTTTTTTTGCATTTACTCCAGCAGCAGCTCTCAAATCAGGGCCCTCAAATTCATCCTAATAGACACTGCCATGTGGGACCCATTCATCATCCTAAACCAAAATTTGAGGGCTGAGGACAAAAACACAGGTCCAGCAAGGCCCCTACTTTTGAGGGCCCCCCTACTCAGGCCCTCAAAAGTAGGGGCCTCCTTCAGGGTCTCCAGGAATGAGGGCTTGATGGGTAAATTTGAGAGCCTCCTACTTTTGAGGGCTTAAGTAGGGGCCCTGCTGGACCTGTGTTTTTGTCCTCAGCCCTCAAATTTTGGTTTAAGGATTTATTTGAGGGCCCTGCTGGAGTTGCTCTTACCCGTAGACTAAAAACAATTTCTTTGCGGAGTAATGCTACGTAAACATTACTACGAGCCAACTGTTGCAGTTACACAATCGATTGATCAAGAAAATGTGAAACGAACAAACAAAAATAGGTCCAAGTATACATGGAACAACCGCTCAAACATGATCTACGACGAAGTAGAAAAACTAAAAGGCAACCGCCTGAAGAGCAAAACTACAACTCGGCTGTTTGCCTATTTGTCACAAGGAAAAAAAAGGACATATAAACATAGCACAAATCTTGTTGACACTCGGTACTATATTTTGAGTAGTTGATTTTAGTCCAATGTCTCATCCCCTCTAGAACATTTTTTTTGAGAAGTAGCTTAATGACTGAATCAGTCATGCAAACTCATATATCTTCAGCTGGCTGCCCTTCAATGACAGTAGATTCAGCCTTTTCAGCAGAAATTTTGAGCTCAGTTACTTTAAAACCACTGTCAGATGTATCATCGTCCAGAGTTTTAGACTCGGTAACCTGCAGTCCAGACTTAAGCTCAACTGGATCCACTTCACCAATGCCTAACTGCCCGGAAGCAGAACTGATGACTTCGATTGACTTTGCTTCAAGAGCTAGAATATCAGAAGCACTCTCTTCTTTATATTGACCAAACTTATGCTCTGAGCTTTGAGGCATCTGTGACTGCACCTCTTCTTCCAGTTGCTTGAATAGTGAGTTCATCTCTTCAACTGAGCTTGCTTCTGGAACAGGAAGTTCACCATCTTTAGTCAATGGCTCACTTGGTTTGCCTTCGAGCTTCACAGCCGTTGGCTCGTGAATGGCAGAATCTGAGATAGTTTCCATCTGCGACTTTCCGTCGAGTTGTTTAGCTAGACTAGTTTCCTCTTCTACTGAGCTTGCTTTAACAACATGTAGCTCAGAACTTGAATTGTCTTCAAGCTTTGTGGTGAGATCAGATGCACTACGTATCTCCACTTCGCCATGAAGTTTCTTGAACGCTGCAGTTAGGTCTTCAACTGAGCTTGCCTCAAGAACATGCAGCTCAGAAAGGTATCCGGGTTGCTCAGGGTCTGAAGAAAACTGGTCAGTTGTGGATTTTTGGACAATTTGCACAGGTGACTCCAAAGTATCATTATTCTGTGCTTCTTCGTAATGCTGCTTAATGAATGAGTTAATATCTTCAATAGACCTTGCTTCAATAACTTGAAACTCAGAACTATCTGCAGTCTGCTGATCTCCTCTTGATGTTAACATCTCTGTAGACCCAACTTCAATTGACAGTTCTGAATTATGCTCATTTACTGCAGGTAATGCTTCGCTTGATCTGTCTTGAATCGACTCATTATGACAAGTGGAGTCAGAAGCAGCACATGTCAGTGGTTCTTCATTGAGTCGTGCAAACTGCGAATTCAATTCTTCAACTGAACTTGCTTCAATGACATGCATCCCGGGGTCTGAAGATAATCGGTCACTCAATTCATCTTCAAGTTTAATCATCAACAGTTGACCAATACTGTGCTCTGAAATGGACTGCAATAGTACTTCCTCCATACGGCACTTAAATAATGAGTTAACTTCACCGATGGAGTCTGCTTCAACAATATGTGGCTCAGAATTATTTACTATGGATAGAGAACACAATATCGACTGCTTGCTACCTGCACGTCATCAGCCTCGGTTGAGCTAACATTTCCATTAGGCAAATTGCATTACATTTGTTATAGTGTGAAAATGAACGATTTTACCTGCATGATCTGAATCCTTCACTTCTAAAGTGCTAGATATAGATTTCATGATAGGGAATGAATTTATATCATCACTGAAATCAGCATTTTTATTGCCTTCATCCATTCCATAACTTACTTCTGACACACCCACATCTGAAATTGCCGCACTTAGTATTTTAATATTTTCACCTATATGTACTTCCAGTGAACCAAATAACTTGCCATTGTTCCCTTCTTGCTCAGCATCATTGTTTGAGTGACTATCACAAGCATCTTTTCCACTGATTTCACCTCTCTCCAGCTTGATACCATTGTGATGTTGCAGATAAGTAGAGTGCTGTCCATATAAGTTCCTGTGCTTCCTATGCTGTGTTGCTGGAAAGTAAGAACGAGGAGTCCAAGTTTCTGGTGATTGACTGTCATGGTCCACTATTTGGTCGAACGGAAGATCAAATAGGTTTCTCCGTGGAAAGAGAACAGATGGTGCTGAATCAGGAATCTGGGGTAACTCTATCATTTCCTCTGAAACATTTGAAGGATCAAATGGGTTACTCCTCGGTGCGGAAATGGAGGGAACCTGAACATGGAAGCGTGATGCCTCCTTCAATTTCTGAGTTGCATCAGCTGCTCGTAAGTCCATTAACCTCTTGTCAAGTTCAAACTTCAGAATGTTCTTTGCTCTTTGTAGCTCCATCAGACTCTCCAGCCTACTATTTTTTTCCATATCCAAAGAATTTAGATCAATGACATCCTTCCAGTTGTTTCCATCATCTTTCTGCCCTTCCACTCCGTCCTCTTCATCTGAGCTAACATCCACCTCCTCCTCAAGGTCATCTTCATTGTCATCTGATAAGGAATTCAAGTTGTCTCTGACTGCCAAGGAAGGGTGGCCAGTCCCCAACTCTATCAGTGGGTGCAACTCTTCAAGCATTGGAATAATGTCAGCCATTGATGCATCAGGAGAAGAACTCTCAGTAAGATCAGATTCAGAATCAGAACAAGGATCCTGCCTTATAACAGGTTGCCAACATGAACTCATAAACTCACCCAACTGATACTGATTTTGTACTTCACTGTTACCATTTTCAGGATTGGTGCTTTCAAATTCTTGCAGCTCAACCTTCTTGCTGTTTATCCCAACATGATCTTCTCTTTCCACAATGACGTTGCTCTTGGCAAAATTTGAAGACTCTACACAAAGAGCACTATTAGTTGCCATAGATGTGGTATTTTTTCCTTCACGGTGAGTGTCATGCAAATTATCATTGGAAGCTTTCTCCTTGACATATACTTCTTTGCTAAGAACAGTATCAGATGACATATATGCGACAATTTTCTCTTCGCAGTTAATATCATGCATATTATCATCGGAAGCTCTCTCCCTGACATATGCTTCACCACTGTCAGTTCTCTTCTCTGAGCAAGCCTCGACAGTAACAGTTTCGACCTCCTCGATTGAACAATCAGCAATGCCAATATTGGATTTAAGGGACAAAGTTTGTTGATTTTCCAATGTGTCCTCTCCAACCATGGGAACAGTATGTTCACCACAACTCAAAAGTGCTCCAAGAAGAAGCGCAGTTAACAGGAAGACAGGAGAGGAAGACAATAGGAAAGCGAATAGAGAAGGACAAAGTCTGTGTAGAAACAGCAACAAAATGCCAGCACCGAGCACTATTGGATAATCACAAGCAGATTGATATCCAAGTCTGATAGAGGAATACACTAGTCTCTTGATGTGCCGCACAAGATTTGTTGTATCAGAATCCATATTTATCTCCTTGAATTTATCCTTGAGACACAAACCTGGCCTGGTGATAGGAAAGAGGAAGCAAATCAATACTATAATACTATGGTGATGATTCAAAACAAGCAGTTTAAGGATGTGAAGGCGAATCAAACTGCCCAGATAAGGCGACGATGCCAGCATCATTTCAGTTACAGATCAAGATAAATAGCACATTTAATAGAAACACTTCATCTCTAATCGTCTAACATTCAACAGGTTCTAGAAAGAGCACCATTATATACAAGATGGGCATATAATTGCTATCAAGAGGAACTAATTTGATCAGATATGCAGTCTTTTACCACAATGCAGATTTCTGAATCCACTAGTATTACTGATTTTTTTAGACTAGCATTGTTTAGTTATAAATGCCTAATATCAGCCCCAAAAAGAGAGGAAAACAACGAAGAAGCAAATGATTACTCTAATGGCAGAACCAAAAGCAAAGCAAATTTACAGATCATTGAGAAGAAAGATTGGATTATCAAATCAACACCAGGAAACTAAATTAAGAGCCATCACAGCATACAGGATAGCGCCTGCCAGTTGGCACAAGGACAAATTGTTACACGCGATGGCAGCGGAAAGACGAAGTAAACAAGATCAATCGCAGAGAGACACGAGATTTTAACGTGGAAAACCCTCCCAATGCGAGAGGGAAAAACCACGGGCGCCAGCCAGCAAGCAATCTTCACTATTTCGGGTGAGGTTACAAACGCCGGGGATTACAACTCTAATCTCATCTCCCAAACGGCGGCTTACAGGAAATATATATAACAGGGAAACCCTAATTCGACTAGAATCCATACCGCGGGGGGGCTTCGCCCCCCCGCACCCCCCCCAGGCGTCCCTGGGTGCACGGGCTTTGTACAATGGGCCGCTTCAGGACTCCGCTCCGCTCCGGCCCTAAGCCTCCGGCGACGGGCCTCCGCTACGCTCCGTCCAGAAGCTGGCCTAATGATGTATAGAATTTGGATCACAAGTCAACACAAATTAGCAGTAGAGCGCAACGAACATGCATCACCGCACAAGAACCAGCAGGCAGTGGATGGCACACGCACCTGCAGCTGCGGCGACGGCGACGTCACCAAGAACCGAAACCCTCAGTTGCCTGAACCCTGAAGCAAGGAAGGGCTACCTCAATCACATGAAGCAATGGAAAGGAGTTAGTAAAGAAACCCAAAGCAAAGAGACAGGGAGCTGCACTGGTAGTCTCCTACTTTTTCTAGGATTCTTTGCTTTCGATCGAAAATGCTTTGGCCGGCACGAAAAGGCGATGATGGCGTGACCTGATGCCTGATGGCTGGGAGTGTCGAGCGTGAAACAGAGGTTTTGCTCTCCTTTTCTCTTCTCTTGTGCGGGGAAAGTGGAAGGCAATATTGGTATCTGGTGCCCCTTGAGTGTCGTGCTCATCCAACCTAAGCGTTATATTGGTTTTTACCCATGGTTTTTAGTTTTGATTGATAAGTAGTAATAATTTATAGAAAAAATTATAGAGAGATGTTCATATGTGATTTGAGTCGATATAAATGAAGTCATTACAGTGCCTACTATAATCAACTAGTAGACCTTATTTTAAAAAGATACCTTATTTGAAACTAGATGCCGTAGAAAGCCATTTACAATAGAAATCAGCTTTTAAAGGACAATACAAATAGACTCTAAGTCGTTCGAAACAATCTTACATATGGCTATTCATTTGACCTTTCATAGTTCGTGCACTCGTGCAAATTACTATTCTTGTGTCTAAACCAAACCATACAAACCCAACAACCAGGGGTGAGTCTCCCGGTGTGCTTCATTACGCTATAGACTCCAGACTACCCTCCACAGGTGTCGTACCCCTCCTCTCAGTTCGGTGATCGGTGCAATTGACCGTGGATGGATGTGCTGGTGGTCCCGTGGCATGGACACTTGGTTGGGAGGAAGAGATGAAGATACCTGGCTCACATCCAAAATGTCAAAATTAAAAAAAAATAGCCAAAAAAATCCTCACATAAAAAATTCTAAACCCACCCCACCCACAAGGTTACTACTTAACATAATACCAAACCTAGACCTAGCCAGTGAATCTTGAGCAATTGAATGGCCGGATAGGCGAACCTTGAAATCTTGAACTGTTGAATACGGTGAGCCGGCGAAGCTGAGGCAGAGGAGGGAATCCACCATTGAGCCGATTGAGGCCGAGCAAAGGAGGGGATCTACACTGCGATGAAAGAAGAGGGGAGCCGTCGAGTCGGGCTATCGAGGAGGAGATCTACATGTTGGAGGCCAAGCCGGAGCCGCTGCCCGTTGAGGAGGCCGAGTGGAGGAGGGGATCTGTGTGACTGGAGCCCGAGCCACCACCTACCTAGCGGTCAGACCATCGCTGGTGACTGGTGAGGCCATCACACAAAAGCGCCAGCAGACGAAAGAGTGAGGAGTTGAAGTCTTGCAATCTCGGTCTCTCAAAGACGAAGGTGAGGCACCGGCCATCGAGGACTGAGGAGTGGAGGCGTGGAGCTCCTAAAGAGGCATTATATATACTTACGTTTGACCGATCGAGGACTCCTAAAGAGGCATTATATATAGTTAGAATAATATAACTAGAAGATTGCTATTGTTTATCCAAGTATTCTTGTTGGTGTTGTATACTTGTATATTTGCATAGACAATTGCATACTAAAATCTATACTATCTAGTTGTATTGTGTAGTGACATATTGTATAATTTGTTCATAGATTTGCAATAATGGAGAAATGAACTTTGCGTAACTATTTCATAAGCAATTTAGGTAGTATACCTCAACCGATGATAGCACAACTCAACAAAAGAGGATTTGATTAGAATTTAATCCTAATGAAATTATTGTCGATCTGACACATCGCATACCAATAAAAGATTATACCAATAAAATCAGAGATCAAGTGAGGAGGTGCATATATTATCGAGTGGTCCAACTCGAGTAATTAGACATGTCTTTCCAAAGACATTGGATAGTAAAATGTGAAGATCCTTTCAAAAATCATGATTTAATAAGCTCGACTGGTTGGAATATAGCATGAACAAGGATGTCACTTTCTGTTTCTATTGTTTTTTTCAAGAAACTGTCACAAGCCGACACATTTGGGAATGATGTATTTATAAAAATTAAGTTTTCTCATTGGAAGACGGTTATAGCTACTTTTAATAAATATGTTGGTAGTCCAAATAGTTTCTACAACATTGCAAGAGGTGAGTGTGATGATTTTAAAAATCAACGGTCAAGTATGTCTAGTAAAACGAATACTTACACTAAGGAGTCCGAAATTACATACAAAATTCGTTTGACCGCATCTTTAGATTGTGTAAGATATCTCAAAGCTATTTTGAATGTTCGTCATCATTTATGATTTACTATTGCATTACTAATTTTCCTAATTTTGATATACAAATAACAGATCGTTACTCACTGAAATTATATTTATATGTTTTGGGTACGCTTTCTATTGACAAGGTAACTTTATTAGATTTTTCTTTATTTGGCTTTGCCTCTCTTTTATTCATATATTTATTTGGACTACACAACGGTGCGAGACTATATTTATGTTATTTTAATTTAGTTATTTGAGACTTTAAATCCACCTTCTATTTTTATTCTGGCTTCGTCACCAGCCCAACAAAGCTAAGACAAATAGATGTCAGTCTCTGTCTATGGTGTGACAATGCTTGGAAGATTAGCTGGTCTTCAGGTAGAAACAGCGCCAAAAGTGCCAGTCTTGCGCTCATCAACTCTCGGATAGCTGTGATGAAATGTCTTAGAAGCTCAGTCATCTTGATTTCAGCACACAAACTGAATTTACAGATACACACTGAGCTCTCTCTGCTTTTTTTTTATCCTGTTCCCATATGGCACAATGATAGTGCACCATGTGCTCCACTTTTTCGTGTGGGGTAAGGCTGGGGCGAGCTGCATGAATCAGTGCTTGCTAGATCAGCAACCACAAATCATAAACAAAGATAAAGGGAGAAAAAGGAACTAAACAACTCAATGGCGGAATCAGTTGCTATTTAGTACATCAACCAAGGGCTCAGTTTCTGGATTCCAAACCAGAGAGAACTTGAGTCCATGCAGAACAAGAACAGAATCCAGCAATGGCGGCACCGAGCTACTTTCGTCGATCACATCAACACTGCAATGGTTGACATAAGCCCACCGAGAGATGCAAACTAAACAAGTCAAATATTTTCTGGAGAAAACCTAAGCAGGAAGAAACAAGTAGTCAAAGCAACTGCATACTTGTCCACAATAGGACAGACTTTGCCACGGATCACTTGAGTTGAACTGAACCAACAGTGGAAATGCTCCTCGATTCCTCATGAGATCAGACATCCCTGAATTTTATACCTAGAAACAGGGGCGGACCCTGGGGCCCAGCCGGCAGCCGAACACAGCCTTGGTCACGCGCCTGCTGACGGTTCGCCTAATCGCTGCTGCACGTGCCGCCTCGATTAGAGGAGAGATGGCGCCGCCGTCGTGGCGGCACCACACGCTGCTGCAGGCGCTGCTCTACCGCGGGCCCCTCCCGGAGACCGACTTCCACGCCCTCTTCACCCAGGTCTCCGGCGGCAAGATCCCTGGTTGGTACCTACTGACTTCGCCAGGATATTCATTTCTCCCTCCAGTTAGGTTAATCCCTGTTCTCTTTACTCGTAGCCCAAGTGTTCGATGTAATGCTCCTGTACGAACTTTTAGTAAGTGTGCCTATTTGATGTAGTAATGGTAGTTTTATTGATTGGGTAATGCTGCTATGTGCCACAACTCTGCTCCCAGCAATCCTCTTTTTTGGTTACCATTGAAAGTTGGTCCTGTTGGATAAAGTTGTGGATTTACTGATGTGTCACCAGCAATGGATTGGTCACTGCCTCTTCTTTCACCCTTCTTGTACTCAACTCGTCATTTTGCTACTCCATTATTTAACTCAGTTTGTCCCTTGACCTGTTCGTGCTTTAAAAAAAAATCAGTAAATCGATGCCATGCCTGCGGATGCAGTACTCAGTTTCAACGTTTCACTCAGAAGTAGGCTATGCTTTGATTTCTGTACTGGAATTTTGATTGTTCATTGGAGGATCAATTGAGCCAGTCACAATCGGAAGATGCAAGTTTTAACTGACTGTGACTGGCTCAATTGATCCTCCAATGGTCTTTGTTTGGATTTTTGTTTGTGAATTTGGATCACTTTCAGTTCACTTGACATTTTCTTGGCTGTTCGATTCATGTATCTTAGTGCAGTTTATAAAACAAGAGTGTTTTAGCAAACATATTGCATACAAGGTGCAAATTTCCCTAATTCAGTTTGCCAAACTTCTTGTCTCCAATCATTTATGTTTCATATCATGGCTTGCAGCCACTCATCAAAAACTGTTCAATGATATACTCCTCAAGATCAACAAGGAGCTTGCATACTTGCAGTTTGCGTTGCGAGCATGCATAAATCAGTATCATGGAATGGTATACTATGGAGTGGTCAATAACATTGCTGACGAAGAATCAAAGCTTGGATCAAATTATTCCGTGCCATAGATTGCATTCTACAACGGACTGTATGCAATCACGCTAACTCAATTAAACATACTGTGTGCTGCATTAACTTTCGTATATGTTCATGTAACCCTATCAACAATGGTTCTTGTGGCAGTTAGAAGCGATAGTTCATGAAGCTGGAAATGATGGGAGCATAACCAATATCAATGCTCTTAACATCCAAATCGAGAACCAGGTTTGTTGTCCCAATCATTCTGGAATCATGACTTTTTTTGTTTAAACAAATTTGAGACTATTAGTATGGTGTTTAAACTATTTATATTATAATTTGTGCAAATTTTCAACTTAATCCTTAAATTTAAGATTTATCATATTATTTAGTGTCTGTATACTGAATTACGGTGCAAATTTTATAATTATTTACCGAATTGCATATGAAAATTTTGGTGCGGCATACCCTTTGGTAAAATTCTAGGTCCGCCACTGCCTAGAAATCACTTGAGTTGAACTAAACCTACAAGCTTTTGGAAGGCTAACCTCTCACAGGAAGGTAAGTTAGCAATACTTTGCTAAGCTTCAACGTGCCGGTGGAAGCATTATTGATCAGTTATCACATCTATTCGTGCTCAGAGGAAAATTTCAGCAACTGATTCGCCAAGAACATAGTTGGCTCAGATGATTCCTACTAAAAATATTGTACCCAATAGCCCATGAGCCCATTCGCCATAACAAATTGGCTAGAATGTGCTTCCAAGATCAATGCATGGTTACCGTTTGTAGATCAAACTGGGACTGCACCAATTGGAGCTGACATCTTTGTTCCTTCAATTACACTGGAACAGACGCATATGCCAAATTCAAACAAAAACTGTACCTGAAACATTAATAAGCCGTGCTTCCATACTTTCTACTTTAACAAGAATGACATTAATTTCAAAACACATGAAGATGTAAGTAATCACCATCTACCATTCAATTCTACTTTAAAAATTGTGCAAATCACTTTGAGAAAAAAAAAGAAATACCTCCCTAAGTACAGTTATACAGAGAAACCTGCTCATATGTTCAGACAAGTGAAACCATAAAAATAAAGCTAAAAATTCAACTTACAAGCCTTGCTCTCTTCAATACTCTAATAAGCCTGGACCATCCAGTCAAAGTGAATTGTTCATATGGCTAAAGTATTAGACATTACCATTGTGCAGAAACTCGAATATAATTTTTGCTATTCACAACAGTTGCCTACTCAGAAAGATTTATGGGTGTGTCTAGATATCACCTAAATGTTTTCTTTCTAACAATTATCTAAATTTGAGGCCGTTAGATTAGAGATTCAACAGCCCCTTTTTTTGGAGGGAGAGATTTTTTAGAGAAGATTTGTGACCGTTAGATCTCTAATCCAACAAATCGATCTACAATCAGCAAGATTTACAATCAGAATGCTTCACAAAGCCGACCGCCTCCTTTAATGTAGCGCAATGAAGATAGATCTGTTGGGACCGCTCTGGTTTGGTATTAATTAATAACGCGGCATATCCCAGACATGTCCAATCACAAATGGTATGTAATACATAGTTATCACAGGCGGTTCGTGTTAATAACCGTTTGTGAACTATAACAGACAGTTCGTATTAATAAACATCTGTGATGTGTGCAAATATCACAGACGGTTCATGTTAATAACCATCTATAAAATATCACAGACAGTTTTTAATACGAACCATCTACGATGTCTTCGACTATCACAGACGATTCATGTTAATAACCGTCTGTGAACTATCACAGGCAGCTATTAATACGAATTGTCTGTGATAGTGGCTCATCATGGACAGCAAACAGTTACTCCTGTAAAATGACCTATGATAATAACAGCACAGACGATTTCCCATGAATTGACTGTGATAAAACATCTAGCATTGTTTATTTTATAGTAACGACTCCTATTCTGTGGTGAGGCGAGAGAAAACAAAACACTAGTGATTAGGGTTAAAAATTTCAGATGAAATTTCATCGAAATGATGAAATTTTGTCTCTTTCATTACCCCCAAAAGCGCAATAGTTCGGTCAAATTTTGGCCGAATTATCCCCATTTAAATTTTGTCTAAATTTCATCTAAATTTTGATTAAATTACATCCAGATTTTGAAATTTTTATCCGAATTTTTGAATAAAATGAACAAAATTTCGTCCTCTCGTTTCTTCCGGTGACCGCCGAAATTTTCTTGAGGCCGAAAGATTTAACCCTGCTAGTGACTGCCTGACTTGTATAATACGTCCCGTACGAGATCATCGTCAACATCTGTAAGGTCGGCACAACAACGAAGCTTTGTTGGACGGTTTGACTCCAAATGAAGGGCCTCCATCCATGCATTTCATTCTCAATATAGTACCGGAGTAAAGAAGAAGAACAATTAATTAATGATCAAAGCATGGCATATGCACCCTAATGAAAGGCCCAGCCAAAGTATCGCATGCTTTTATGAATTCATGCCGGCCATATCATAACTTCCTAATCTCGTCTCAGCAAAATTGCATTGATTGGTTTACAAAAATAATACATATGTAGTACTAGCAAGGCTCTCTCAGATGATTTATGGGCCGTGCATATATATGTACAAGAATTGAATTAGTCCTCAGTTGTCTCCACCGACCACGAACAGCTAGCTAACCAACCCCTAACGACTGAAACTAATCTCTTCCTATACGCCTAGTAGTGTGTTGTAAGTTATGGGTGTGAAAAGGCATCTGAACTCTGAAGATGTTCTCCAAATTAACAGGAAGTAGCTCGCGTATATATATATCAACCGTCAAGATGTATTTCGACTAGCCTTGCATGCTGTTCTCAGTGCACAATAATAAAGAAAAAAAGAGAGAGCAAAAGATCGACGGTCTGAAAGAAGAATACTGAAAGCTTAAGGCAATACATCGATCTGCAATTACAGTTCCATTCAATCTGAGCACTCGAAACTAACTACTACTTACTAGATTGTTTTCGAAGGGCAAAAAGTGGAATTCAGACACAAAAAAAATGGGAACAAGAGGCTCAGCAACGGCAGCCATGCTTCAGGGGAAAGGAAAACTGGGAAACGAAACTGCAGTGTCCAAAACGATTTGATGATTACATGTGCTTGCTTGGAAGATTATTTGTACACGGGTCAAAGGAGAAATCAGCACCCGTACTTTGACACTGTCGTTAGCCGCAAAACCAACGACTTGACATTGACTTTGCGCACAAGTGTCGAACCATTTTCACATTGCCAAGCTGAGCACAAAGCTGGCAAAGAGCAGGTTACTTCTCCTGTGAGAGCGGCCGGGGACAATCGGTCTGTCTAGCAATCTTATCATTACTGTTATAAAAAAAATAAATTGGTGTGGATGTACGTCTATTTTCCTCTAACCATTTTGTCCTTCTAACTTCTCACCATTCTCTACTTTTTAATTGATCAGAGCAACTCTTTTCTATAATACAATTCTCTATACATTTAATAAGTTCCGTTCCAACGCACGAGTACGTAACTAGTTTCTTATAATCTGTGGGTTATAGGTTCAAAGTCTTAGTGGAACATCTAACCACCGGCCGAGTGCCAAGGTCTCACACCATTAGGACTTACCGTCGTTCTCAACGATACTGCCTACATTACTAAGGTAGAAAATAGTGCACTTGCCCCACTGATTTCAGTTTCAACTTATGTTTTCTAGTTTTTAATTTATTATTTCTTTATTTCGTATTTTCTGATTTTTTTGCTTTTTGCTTTTTCTTTTTTCCCCGTATTCTTTCGTATTGTCAATAGTGGATTAACCTTTTTCTTTTTTTAAATGTTTTTAAACTTAATTATATCAAATAAGTCATCATCAGCTACAATAAAAAATAAATCACCTACAGTAAAAAAAAAATCATAAGTCATCGTTAAGATGAGCACCACCTGAATTATTTACTGCTTACTACTTGGCAAGGTCATGCATGGCCCCACCAAGGATTTAACATAATTCAGATAGAATCAAATACGCATGCAAATAGTGCACTGAATTATTTAGTGCTTACTGCTTGACAAGGTCATGCATGCCCCCACCAAGGACTTTAACATATATTTTGCTTGACGGTATTGGTAGAGAGGAAAATGATAGTTATGTGGTCTTTGTGGAGGGATATATATTATGTATGCACTTTCGATTCTGTAAGATTCTTGAAAGCATCCGTACGTTGCATTCTGATGGGCGCTAGCTTGCTTTGAGTCAACGTCAAGGACTATACATATGCATTCTGATGTATCATCGCACATAGTTTACAATTAACCGAGTTTGCATGCCAAGGGATGTAAATTAATTGAGACTGATATGTGTGATGGATAGGATATACCCCTATATTACAAGCTTGCATTGCATGCTTAATTAGTCAAACACTTGAATCGGTGAATAACTGAATTATAATCCATCTTTGAATATAAGAACTGGGCACGCAATCCAATCCTATTAGTGTGTAGTAGTTAGTTATTACTAACCTGACCCATCGAGACTACGGGCTAGCTCGTTCGCTAGCTCGATCCTGCATGCGCGCGCGCGCGAACACACCGAAGAATTGAAACCAATCGAGGACCGCTGATCGATCGATCTGCCTGCGTACGCGCGTACGTAGCAATGTTCAGTGCGTTCGTGCATGATGCGCGCGAAATGGAGCAACGGGTATCTTTTTTTTTTCAGCATGTAAAAAATTATCTTTCGGCTTTTCTACGGTAACTAACTTTCAAACAGAACGCTTTCCCATAACGGATCTACAAATTAATTGTAGTACATACAGTAGCGACTTCATTTATATATATTGGTAAAAACCACACACGAGTTTCTATTACTTTGTACTTTCTCTCACAAATTAAATAGCTCAAAATCCATAAGCTGTAGCCAAGTTGAACCGTTTTTAGATATTTTGGTGATAATTTGGCTAGCTTCTTTTTCTTAGTCAAGTTGCAACCGAATATCTGAATATGTTATCGCATTCTAAGACATATGAGATGAAAAGTGAGAGGACAATTATTGGATAATATAATTTATCCAACTTTATTCTAATTTAACTAACTAAGTAATAGACTTTTCACTGTGTGTTTTTCAAAACAATTTTTTAAAAAAAATAAGCAGCGCGCAACACAACACGGCAACCTAGCTATAGCATGCATGCATTTGCATGATTTCATTGTCTGGATATGATCGGTATACCACTGTTGGACTAATTAAGCTAGATACATGCCTCTTTGGATGTGTAGCAATAATTCAATTCAGTTTGGCTAGCTTATGGGCATGTTCTTTTTTAGCTTTGGCTTTTCTACAGTAATTAGCTCTTTAAACGGAGTATCTTTTTAAGATGAAGTCTTCTAGTTAATTGTAGTATATACTGTACCGACTTTATTTATATCGGTAAAAACCGCATATGAGTTTCAGTTACTCTGTAATCTCACACACAAACAGTTCAAAAACCACAAGCTGTAGCCAAAAAATCACAAACCGCAGCAAAAAAAAAAGGCCTTATGAATATCGGGTATTTAATAGTGGAGCATATATACAATGTACGTGGTAAATTAAGGAACAGTCTCGAGAGCATATGCATGCTCCAAAAGGTCCAAATTAGTGACTGATTTATTATATGCTGAAATTGATCCTCATGATCTCCGTGGCCTTTGAATAAAGTTGCGAACGTGTCTATATATATTAGTACATCATCATGTCGATCGATCGTCACAGGTCACGAAAGGACAAATTAAGAGTACGTACTTCTGCTAGCAGGCACGATAATAGCATGGCATGCCATGGCGCAAATTAGCCTTGGACCAATTATATATTAACACTACAGGGAATCACAATTTCAGTGACCAAACTGGCCCGGATCAATATGGCTTCAGCTTATTTTTGCACTATTCATAAATTTCGTCTTTTTTGAACTTTTGGCTTTTTTTGAGTTTTTTTACCGGTTCTTTTTTTCCTCGTATTTGTTTACATTATACGTGATGGGCTAATATGTTTTTTCTATTTTTAAATTTTTTTAAAATTAATTATGGTAAATAAGCCTCTGTCAGCTACATTGCTTTTTTCAGCCAGCTACAGTGTTTTCAGCCATGAGCTTTTCAGCTGAACCGATCACCACCATAGTGATAATGCTTGTTTTGTCACTAATAACTTTATTTATAGCTACTAAAAAAATTCTCACCGTTTTATCCATTATTAGTGACAAAATACTAAATCGCTACAAGATATTATAGTAGTGATGATTTTACAGTGATGAGTTATCATTTGTACATAAAGACCACATGTTAGGTCATCACAAGATGTCTTAATAATGATGTAAGAGACAAACTATAATGTTATCACTACTTTATTAAAAAATAGTGACAAAATGTTATATTGTCACTAAACACTCTAGTAGTGAGGACTTTACAGTGGCAAACTGTCACATTACCACAACTTCATTTATATTAGTAACAATTTCCTTTGTCACACCTTCGTTTATAATGAGTGATAAAATTTTAATAGTGACATTTTTGCAGTGACGAACTATCATGCATGCTGTCACTACTTTACCTATAATTAGTGGCAAACCATTGTACTGTCATAGGATACCTTAGTAGTGACGACGTACCACATTGGCACTATTTTTTTTATAATTAGTGGTAAAATATTATGTCATCACATGACACTTTAGTAGCGATGGTTTTATTGTGATGAATTGCCATGTCGTCACTATTCTATTTATATAACTAGTGGCACTAGTAGTGACAAAATGCCACTTGTCATTAAATTCCCTAAAAATTTTGTGGCCTTGACAAAATCAATCTACCATGCCACAAAATTTCAAATCTAAATTTGATCTGCACAAGGAGAAATAAAAAAAGACAAATTCTGCTCAAATTGAAATAAAAATCTATTATATTATTAAAGCAAAGAAAAATAAGCCATCATATTCGCTCTCAAAGGTTAGAAATTACAACGTTAATCAGAGAGACTAAAAAGATCTACATCGTCGATTTTGGTAGAATCAAATTATAATGGTACATATTAAGCACATACAGATATGAGCTGTTACAACTATATAAGGAATACAACTGTATGTCTACTATAGCATTAGAGTTGTATGAAAAGTACAACCCTATGTTTAAATACAAACATATGCATTGTAGTGTTTAGCCTTGCAGTTGCGTGGGAAATTTTGCTAGTTCGTAGAAAGATAAAGCTATTGTTCACTGAAATTTGTCTCTTTTCACCCCCCTAATATGTAAGACACTTTTTTAGTTGATTTCTGCAAGATTCTTAATTATATCATGACCTGTGTAAATAATATTTTCAGGATTTTTTTGTGACTATTTGAAATCCGAATTGACCGAAGGAGATGCCGTGCGGCACCTTCAATAGGATCCTACGGAAGAGATAGGCCGCGCTCGGTTGGGCTGAAAAATAGTGGCTTATGGCTGAAATTGCACTGTAGCTGACTGAAATTACATTGTAGCTGAAGATGGCTTATTTGACGTAATTAAATTTGAAAAAATTTAAAAATAGAAAAATATGTTAGCTTATCACGGACAACGCAAATAAATATGGGGAAAAAGAATCGGTAAAAAAGCTAAAAAAACAAAAATTCATAACAAGATAAAATTTATAAATAGTAAAAAATAAGTCGGAAGTATGAAACTCAACAAAATAAACGGAAGGTAAGCGAGGAGAACACGGCAGGCTGAGAGCCTCCTGAGTCCGTACTGATTACGTTGGGGTGCAAAATGGAGACGTGCAAAGCAGGTGTGCCGTGGCAGAGTCCTACGCGGTGCGTGGCCGATACGTGTGTGCTGACTCCCGACGTGGCCGAGGCATGCAAGCAACGACGAATCTAGGATGGAAATAGAAGATGAGCACAAAGTTTTAAACACGAACTAAGCTAAATTGGGTTCGTTTACTTCGATTTGAGTTTTTGACTTCTGACTTATTTTTTACTATTTAATAATTTCGTCTTTTGCTGGTTTTTTTTGTTTTTCTTAGCTTTTTTTTATCGATTCTTTTTTTCCTGTATTCGTTTGTACTGTCCGTGACTGGCAAATAATTACCTGTTTCGGATTTGCTTAAAAGAGATCTACTCAATGATATAACTTCTATTTTCCTAGGATAATCACTAACTTATGCAGATCACATAATAATTAAAAAAAACCCAGACTGTGTTCAATTTTACTGAAATCATCTCGTACCTTTCAGGCAGGGCGCATTCAAGAAACCCAGACTGTGTTCTACCACTAATGAACATAGTTATTTGTGGGGAATGAAAATTTGTCACTATGTTAGTTGTGACTTGAGTTATCACTAATGACCAGTGACTTGAAAAATGGCTACCAGTACTCATTTGTGACGAAAAATATGCCTTTTGTGACGAAAATTTATACCAAAAAACCGATTTCCCTGAAAGGTACCTCAATTTAATTGCAATATTAATTATACAGTATGAGTAAAACAGGCAATAAACTAGCAATGCGATGCGACGGATCGATCATTGATTTGCTGGCCAGCAAGATTCATTTCTGGCCGGTGCATGCATGTCCGGCTGGCCGGTGACGATGGTCCTTGGGTTAAGTGAACCGGATTTCGAAGTTCAGTGGCCAATAACGGGTTTCGAAACTTAGGGTGTTTACGAATTTTCGAGCAAAGTTCACATATAATGGAATCAGGTAGGTGTACGCACCTGTTGCAGTACCAGTATTTCTTGATCATGGTTAGCCGGGCCTGGTCGTTTACCATTAAGTACCATGCATGAATTAATACTACATTAATTCTCTTTACTTGTAAAAGAGGAAAATATTAATGCTAATAGTAATTAGCTAATGATACCATAATGCCATATACGCTCATGCATCAGATGCATGCATGGTTGCTGTTTTGGATTAGTCCACCATATCTACTCAACTCATTGGATCACTTGTGCTTGAAGCAATTGCATTCTCAACACCTAGCTAATCCGAACTTTTGCTGTTTGCCTCATCTCATTTAATGAGGCAAACTTGTTGCCCCACTTTAAACCATTTCGACTTCTGATTTATGGGTTTTCGTTTTTTTTTGTCTTTTTAATTTTTTTGGACCTTTTGCCTTTATTCTTTTGCATTGTCTATGCTGATATAACATTTTTTATTTTTTATATTCAATTACGCAGAATAAACTAACAGTAACTACAGTGCAAAATAAGTTACAAGCTCCGGTTTATAAGCCACTCGGAGTAGGCCTTGTCTACCTTGTCTCTGAACTCTTGTGATGATATAAATTTCAACCTCGAATTGTAAAACTGGATATTCAACACCCTTTAACTATCAAAACTGGGTATTATACCCTCTTGAAGCTGATAGAAGCGGTTTTACTTGACATGGCTTCAATGTGGCAGTGGTAGACACGTGAGTTAGTTTTGGGATGACAAATCAGCCAGTCAGCAAAATCATCAAATAAATAAAAAATATGGTGGGGCCCACATGTCATGCTCTAAGGCTCTAGCTCGATCAGTAAAACCAGCCAAACAGGAGACGCAAGGCTCGGTTCTAGGCGAGCTCGTCACCGGCAACGGGGCAGTGGTGGCCAAAACAGAACGTTGGGAGCATGGAAAGCCTAAGGGAGGCCATGGGGCATTTGGAGGTGGCCCAGGAATAGACTGTGATGCAAGTGAAATCGATGAATACATGATGACGCGATGGGCGGTGAGCTTCTTCCATTGGCTCCAATGGCAGTGAGAACCAAGCACGAAGAAGACGACTAGAAACCAAATCCAGTCTACAATCGCCAGGACAACTCCGACCACCTTCGCCACCGTCGGTGACTTCAAGCCACCGCCCTTGAAGTCATCGAGGAGGAGTAGGAGAGATAGGGGAAGAAGATAGGAGTTGACACGTGTTGTGGTCATCGCCATCCATGGTTGTTCATTGGAGTTGCCGCCATCCATAGCCACTACTTGGGCTAGGGAGAGAAAGGAGGAGGAGGAAGAGCATCTGAGTATAACATGTGGACCAGGTTTATTACAACGCCAGCCGAGATCCATGTGGATGCCAAGTTGGCACAAATATGGGTTGGAATGGCCTTGAGAGTATAAGTTGTCCGATTTTGACAGTTTAGGGGTGTTGGTTACCCGATTTTGTGGTTGATGGTTGAATTTTAGACCATCATAAGAGTTAAGAATGGTAAAATAGGCTTATTCCAACATACAAATGCATGCTAGCCTATTCTCTCTCTTTTTTTTACAATATAGTACTCTCCATTTTAAAAGTATAATGCTTATAGTTTTTACAAATTTGTTTCAAAATATATGGCGTGCATGCAAATTTATTGATCCTTTTTTTTGCCTGCCCTTATTTATCACATCTTCTTTCTCCTACATCTATAAGTGAGAACCTCTACCTTAAGGTTGGCCGCACCAGGAGCAAAAAATTAAATTGGAAAATTTTCAACTTGAATCTGATAAAATTCAACTCGATTTTCATGGATTTTAAATCGGGATCCGAATGTTTCAAATAAAAAACCTTCAAAATTTGACCACGAAACTTTTAAATTGAACCTTTTAAAATTGAGGTTGAGGAGTGGCTGCGATGACGGTGTCGAGCGCCATGGCGACACCCTCGCCGGTAGTGGCCTAAAGAGGAGCAAGGACATGGCAGCACAGGTGGCAACACCCGACAATGAAGAGGCATGGCGACACGTGCACAACTCGCGGTGCGGCCGTCGGAATGGGCTCAGGTGCAGGGGGCCCTGCACATAGCTGCGTGCAGGGCCATCTCTCGGCAGGACACGTGTCCAAAAAATTTAAATTTGTAAGTATTTTTAAAAGTATTTTTGGATACTTAAAAAATATTTCTTCCAGTACTTAAAAAAATACTTTTTAATAAAAGTATTTTTTACTTAAAAAATTTGTAACCATTTGTTATCAAGTCTGAAAATAAAAGTATACAAATTCCTATGTACATCAATTAAAAAATACTTATAATTTTTTAAGTTTTTTGGACACGTGTCATGCTGAGAGATGACTTGCATGCAGCTATGTACAGCCCCTGCACCTGGAGAAATTTTGTTATACAATGGGGACATAAATCAGTTTGTGTCACAAACCAATCCAGCGCTGACACATGGCAAGCACTACTGTAGCAACTATTTAAAAATATTTTTTTATCTGTTTGCTATAGTACAAAAACAGTAAAAAATAATTTTTTATTAGTCACTACAGTAATGCATGCCACGTGTTAACGCTGGGTTAGTTCGTGGCACAAACCGATCTGTGTCCCCGTTGTATAACAAAATTTCTCCTGCACCTGAGCCCCATTCCGCCTAAAGGGAAGCGGCGAGAATAAGGTGCAGCGATGCAGTCATCTAGCACGACAAAGCGAGAGAGAGTCGAATGAGAGAGTGCAGGGTGTCCGTGATGGTGATGGTAACCACAAAATAGTGATTTCGTTTATAAGCAACTCTCATATTTCTAAGGTATTTATAGCATGAATGGTATGGTCATTATCTCTTGTCTTTTTCTTGGATTTACAGCCTCCTTAATGCCGTGCCTAACTAAAATACATCTTATAAAAAGAAATTGAAGGAGTACATGGTTTATGGAGTGGCATATTATGAATTTTTTAAGGTACGCGAATTTTCGTAGTTGGTTTAAGAAACTTAGTCTCATTAATGGATTTGCATGCGTGTCATCTGTGCCGCTTAGTTGGGCTAAAATAAATTGGTTTATAACTGAAATTGCACTATTTAGCTGGCTGAATTGTACTGTAACTGATGGTGGCTTATTTGACATAACTAAATTTTAAAAAAATTTAAAAATAGAAAAAACAGATTAGCCCATCATGAACAATGTAAACGAATATGAGAGAAAAAGAACTAGCAAAAAAACTAAAAAAGCTAAAAAGCCAGAAAAAAACGAAATTTAGAAATAGTAAAAATCAACCAGAAATCAGAAAGTCAAACTGAAACGAGCGGGACCTAATATCATCTCAGCATCCTTAGACTCCTTTCTACTGCTAAAACAATATAAAAAAGTACTTCATCTATTCTTTTTTTAATATTGTTTTAGAATGCGTACAAATAGCCTATAAAAACATTGATCTATAATATACATAAAGGTATTTAGAAAACGATAATATAATTAGGTTTGTTATAAAAAAATACTTTCGCGTAATTACATTATTAAATAGTTTTTCACTAACATATAATAAGAAAAACGAATGATAAGAAAAGCGGAGACCGTGGCTCCGTCAAGCCATGAGCCGTCGTCCATATATACCCACCCGCCCCCGTACTCACCTCCGCCACTGCACCACCGCACATCCGGTCAGCCGCACCAGTTAAGCTCCATACAGGATGCTCACCGCCATGCACATGGACTCCACCTACTCATCGCCGTCGTCGCAATGGTTCCCAGCTGACTGCCAACAACTCCTCTACGACCTCCGCTCTGTTCCCGCACCGCCGCCGCCGGCGAGTACCGTGCCGCCGCACCACCTCCGTGCCGTGCCCGCCGGCCGCCGCATCAGCAAGCGCCGCCCGCGCCCGTCGCGCCGCCTGCCCACCACCTACATCAGCGTCGACCCCGCCAACTTCCGCCGCATGGTCCACCAGGTAACCGGCGCCGACGACCTGCCGCCACCCGCCCTCCCACCACCGGAGCTCTTCAGCCCGGCGCCCGCGCGCGCCGCTTCGGCCGGCGCAGGCGCGCTGATGCTGCCGACGCTGGACACGTCAGCGTTCTTGCTCTGCAGGGCGGGGCCGACCGCCCGGACGGACGCCGCCGCGCGCGTGGAGGTGGACGGCGTAGGAGGCGCTTACAGCAATACAGCTAGCGACTGTGGCTTCCCGACCTTGGAGTCGTGGGATCTTCTGTAGATCGATCTCTGCATGCGTGATGCTGCTACCAGCGCTGCAAGAGTAAGATAGGATTACCGACAAGCATCTGTGTCCGTGTTGTTAATTTGAGCTTATTTCTCGCATATATCTGAATCGATGTTTTGTTGGTATGATCATTATTTATGCCTCTGCTTTTCAAGTTCCTTTGTCTTTGATCTCAAGGCGATTTTCAAGATCGCTATGCTCTACCTACTGCTCTAGAACGGTTCCTTCTAACTTGCAACAGCCTGAAGGTATGGAAATGTTCGGTTTCTTTGGACAGGATTTAATTTATGTCTTCTCAATGGCCTTATGGAGTAGCTCCAGTGGTACTCTTCGTTGTAATGTCTTTGTGTTTAGGACGTTGTTACTCTTTGAGTTTGAGGAAGACTCCTTCCAAGTTCCAAGAGCAGAAGTGCTCCATCTCTCTCAAAATGCCCTTTTCATTCGGTTGCATGGCGTTCTCATATCTTGCATTTCCATTACTGAACAAAAAGAAAGAAATACCTTTTTCATAGTATCTTCATGTTTCAAGTAGTGGTGACTGGTGAGAAAAAAACAATTTAAGGAGAGAATGGTCTCTTCTTCACCAACCATATTCCATTCTAGTCAGGACTGTCAGTCAGGTTCTAAGTGCACTCAGTTTAATTAATTAATCAATGCACCAAACCATCCATTAATTATAAAGTAGGAGCAGCATGTAATGCTGCTTAGACCCTAAGATACGTTAAGATGAAGCCAAATTCGATTGAGACAGGCCAGGGGTTATCAGTCTTGAGAATTTACATATGAAATGCACTGTAATTCCAAGTTAACCCAGACTAGATTGGCTCCTACGCCCAATCACTTGCTACAAGCCACCACCCCTTGCTCTGGAAGAATACAAAATAAAGTTCAGAATGAAAGCACAATGTTCCAGTTCGTGAAATTTTCAGTACTCGCGAAGCTGATGAGCTCCATGACTGTCCATCCGTATATCCAGGACTAGGAGTTCTCTGATTTCTTTGCATTCTATGTCTGGCCGGTCAGCCCCCTCGGTCGGCCCAAACGTCTGTTTCTGGATGTCATTTTCATCGACTGTCGCCGTACCAATTGCTGCTGCTGCTGCATACATAGTCTGTATTGTATTGGATTAGGGTTGGCGTTTCTGACTGTATATATGATTTGACGCTCCCACGCATCCTGATAAGAACCGAACCGATCCAGTGTAATCAGAGATGGGAGGAGGAGGAAGAAAGCCGACGTGATGGGGGAAAGGTAAACCTGCCATTATCAGGGTTGATTAAGAATGGAAGGGGGTCAATGGATGCTGCTTGCAACTCAACAGGTAGCAAGAGGGAGAATTATATTCAGAGTAGTCAAAACTAGCGGCTCTAGCCTCTAGGGGTATAGTACGTTGGCATAGTGCATGGAATTATGGGGGGGAAAAGAACACCACCTAGTGCTGTGTTCCGTGGCTAGTGGTGACGATCTGAGCCCCACTAACCATATTTGTTTTTCTAGGATCTGAATCATTTGATCCCTGAACGTCTTCAGTTCCTCTCACACCAAGCAACAGATAAACATCACAGGTGATCAGTGCCAAGAAAGCAAAGCAAAGCGGCGAGACGACGGAGACAGCAGCAGCTGGTGCCTGATGCGAGCCCCCCCTTTTTTCAACGTCGCCTGTGTTGGCCGCCGGCCAGGGGGAACCGACGAGGTGATGTCAGTATCACGATTCACGAGCTTATTAATTTCTTGACTGCTGCCGCGTGCAGCCTCCATCGGAATTCTTCATTTCGTGTCCATCTACGCCTCTGCTCTACAGTCAGTCTACAGTCAACGGAGAAGAAGATGATGACACCGGCAGCGACCTCCCCTGCTATCATACGACCTTGGACTTGGTAGGCCACGCTTTTCGTTCGTTTGGACTCGCCGTGCTTCCTCGCGGCCAACCTGCCGGCCACCCGGCTGCTCTGCTCGTCACCTGCTCGTGCTGGGTCCCGCCAACCGCTGACGCCAGCATCACACCATGATCACGTCATAAACTTACTAATCATAGAAGGACAAAAAAAACAGAGGCAATAACTTACTGCCAGGGAAAACCAAAAGCAAACGAGTAATACATCCATCGAAATCAGGGCAGGCGCCGACTGTGTGTCACGACCAGAGCGGCAGGGCCACTGACCACAGGTTGAGAAGAACCACACACCATTCCATCTATCCATTCAAGAGACAGTTTTAACCTACATAGATTCTGTTTGGAATTTCATAAGGAATAATTCAACTCCTATAGGGATTTTCAGAGAAATCCGGCCTTCCAAACAGGACCTTACCCACATCATATACAAGATGAACGAATGCTTCATAATATCTAGTGTTTCCTCCATTGGTCCTCCAGCAGAAAACGCAAACATGCCGTAAACATGATATGTTTAGTTTTGATCTCAATAACAGGGCACACGCAAAAGATAATTTACAGCCTAAGAATTTCTACATACAACTGTTCGGGCAGTAAAGACCGCAACAAAATTGCTATCCTGGCCTGGAGTCCACTCTCCAATGAATAATAGCTCCGGCTTGCCGCTACTACAACTCGTCGCTAGCTAGTGAAAATTACTGAAACCTGAAACAGTTACAAAGAGAAAAAGATTAGTCAGCGATCAAGTAAAAATGACAAGCTAATTAATGGAGTGAGAAACGATGGAACATTTATGAGAAAATTCCTTATTTGTCACTGAATGTTTTAATTTTCCCTCATCTGCCATCAATAATTTGGTGTTTCCTTATCTGCCAATGGCTCATTTTTCTCTACCCTTTCTTGCCACTTCCATCCCTTGACCATCTGCTGGCTGATAAGTTAGACGGGAAAAGACACTCTTGCCCTTCTTCCCCTTTCTTCCTTCATCTTCCTGTTAACATGGTGCTCCACCACCGTCTCCATTCTCTCTGCAGATATTGAGGTGGCGCGGTGGCACATCCATGGCGGTCGAGTTCTCCACGGCTGCCACGGCTGAGGAAGTTGGTGACGAGAATCAAATCATACAAGAAACAAGAAACACAAATCCATGGACTACAAAGCAACAAAAAATTTCAGACTAATGAACCAGTGGTAGATAAGGAATCGCCAAATTTTGGATGGCAGATGAGGGAAAAGTGAAACATTAAGTGGCAAATAAGGAATTTTCTCAACATTTAAACACCGCAAGAAAATCAACTTCAAATCCATGCTGTGCGCCACAGGCCCACAGATTTACAATGCCAGTAGCCATGTGAAATTGTAAGTCCAAAGAACAATGTTTGCCCAGATCTATTTCTTTTGCTTTTAGAGACTACAGGTTAGTTTCTCCGCCACAAGGTACAAAAGAACAAAAAGCATCTTTAGCATCAGTCATCATCATATCAAACTGCAAAAGCCAATGAAGGTGAATGGTCTGACTTTAGGGAGGTCAACTAACAATAATTTCACCACAAGTCAACAAGGTTGCTTTCAGGGGTGGCAGAAAAATAGGTCCATGAACAAAAGCCTTGGACACGGAGTGATTGCATAGACACAGATTGAAGTGTCTCACATGACTTGTCAGAATGAAAAGAAAAGAAAAGGGAAACTCAGAGGCACACACAATGCCTCATACTGCTACACAACAAAATCCAGAAAATAACATACGCACGAGCCAATAAAGTAATCAGGAAAGAGTATGTATATGCACTATCGTAGCTACACTGTTCTTGGAAATGTTGCTCACAGGAAAATCATCAATGGTAAATGATTAATAACCACACCCATGCATCATTGGGAGAAATTAGTAAAATCAATTGCTTGTTTATTTCTTTCTTATTTGTTATAAACACTGCATCGGTACGAAAGTCAATGAAGAATAGGACCCTCATTTCAACAAATTAATCTGAGAGCCTAAAGACATGGTTATTACATGTCTATACCTACCAGACAGGATTACCTATTTCGTAACAACTTCCTTGTGGGCTTTAAAGGACAAAATCACATTCCATGCAAGGGCTACAAAATTAGCAGCAAGAACCTGGAAAATTGACGGTAAATTATATGAGATTGTGAGAACATGTAGAGCAAGCTAAAACAACATACAAACAGAACATATATAATTCATTTCTTGCGTACTAAATATTGTCGTCCACAAAAATGTGGAAATGTGAAATTTGAAATACCTGGAGCTTCTGTGGGACGAAGTAAAAATTCAAAAACTGGAAGGGTATCCACAATTGCCAATTCACAAACACTGATGATAACCACTCCTGTACATGCGATAGATGTTAGCTAGCAGTGAAAGAGTGCACATGTACAGTACCAGGGTGGTGAGAAAGAAGAGGTCCATCTCACCTGCCTACGCTTTGCCACTACGAGAGGGCTTTCCCTCCAAGGTGACCAGTAAGCTCATAAAGACTCCAGTGAAAATGGGAGAGAAGATGAACTGGACGCCCGCGGGGGGGGGGGGGGGGGGGGCATAAAAAAGGATGTCAAAAAGGAATACAAGAACAATAGGGACATGAAGGAAAATTATGAAACTATATTATCCCTGTACTTGGGAACAGGAGGGAGGGAAATGATGAAATCTGGTCAAGTAAAAGGCGAGCAATTGCACCTGATGCTCCACTGATTGTCACCAATTTACTCAAATACATATACCTGCATATGGAGTATAGCTATCAAACAAACAGCAGAGAGCAGAGAACACAGTCTGCACAAACTAGTGATAAGTGATAACCATTATTTCGGTAGCATAGGCAAGATTACCAGACATGTAACATTGGTCCCACCAGAACAAGTCCCGGAAAGGCGAATGCAAATGTTCTCTTCAAATCTAGCTCCGGCACTTTATCAATTACAAGCTGGAACAACAGGAAAAGTAGATGTAAGTAGCGAACAACAGAGATAGCAATTTCTACAAACTAAAAACACTTCAACGAACCATCACGGCAAGGTTTAACAATAGATTAATAGTACTGCACTAGTGCACTGTCAACAAGAGGTTTTGCGAGTAGCAAAAGTTTAGTGATAACTGATAAATTAAGCTAAAAATTCATAGGCCAGCAAGTTCAATATTCGAAACCTTGTTCTTGTGCTACATTTAGTTCATATTTGCCCATCTAGTGTTGTTATAGTCTATCACCGCCGCCGGAAGCCCAAACCCTAATCTGGCTGCGCCCAGTCCTTTATTTAGTTATATTCGGATTACATATCCTTTTCAGAAAAGGATTACTATTAAGAATAGGTCTCGGCCTTAAGCCGGACTCTTCCTTGTTTTACATCTTATATATAGCTATGTAACCCAAACGTTGGGGGATATGAAGAAATAAGAAAGGAATCTCTATTGCCTCACCTCTCCTCTGTTTCTATCCTCTGCCGCCAAAAAATACTATGACCAACACCACCGTGATATTTCTTTCGCCGTGGATGATTGGGTCTGGCTGCGCCTCCTTCACCGGCCAGCAGCTTCTCTTGGGTTGTCAGGGGGCGGCAAGCTGGGACCGAAATATTTTGGCCCTTACAAAGTCCTTGCGCGAATTGGGTCAGTGGCATACAAACTGGAATTGCCGCCCACTGCCAAACTGCATGATATCTTTCATGTCGGCTTATTGAAGAAGTTTCAAGGTGTGCCTCCAGCCACGCCCCCTCCGTTGCCTCCTCTCCAGCAGGGCCGCGTGCTCCCCACTCCGCTGCGGGTGTTGAAGACTGAGAGACGCCAGGGACAGCTGCATGTTCTCGTCCAATGGACTGGACTGACAGTCGCTGATGCATCTTGGGTTCCATTGACTTGCTTCCAGGAGGCTTATCCAACATTTCAGCTCGAGGACAAGCTGCTTCGCGAGGAGGGGAGAGATGTTATAGTCTATCACCGCCGCCAGAAGCCCAAACCCTAATCTGGCTGCGCCCAGTCCTTTATTTAGTTATATTCGGATTACATATCCTTTTCAGAAAAGGATTACTTTAAGAATAGGTCTCGGCCTTAAGCCGGACTCTTCCTTGTTTTACATCTTATATATAGCTATGTAACCCAAACGTTGGGGGATATGAAGAAATAAGAAAGGAATCTCTATTGCCTCACCTCTCCTCTGTTTCTATCCTCTGCTGGCGACCCGCTTCTAGGGTTGGCCTTGCCGGCGTCCAGGACGAGCAGTCCTGGCGGCCACCCACCGCTACGCCCTGAGGTCCAAAGACCGTGACAAGTGTGGATACCAATCCAAGCATGATGGCGTATAGCTAAACAAGACACCGCCACTTCTTGAAAACATGGTTCATTAATTAATTAAGCATTACGAAATCCATGTTGCATTGCTTAATATGGAAGTGAAACACGGCAAATACAATAATATCTGCATTGAGAACAAGTCACCTGGCAGATGAGGTCCCCTGCCAGGGTTAGGACAGCAGAAGTGACCGCCTTAGCTGCCACCGGGTGCTTATCAAGAGCCAGCAGGTACCTGTTGTGATGATGATACATTGCAGTAGGTAGTGAACAACAAGCAACCTAGAATATTTCTTGCAACAGAGCCAGCAATTAACACAAGTAACCCATGTAATTACCAGGCTAAGAGCCGCCAATACTTTGCTCCGATTGCCCCCCCCCCCCCCCCGGTTGCGGCGGCGGAGGAGGAGGGGTTGCAGCAGGAAGCGGCATGGAGCGGGCCGAGGCGGCCGCCCTTCCGCGGGTGGATGGCAGCTGGGGTGGAGGGGGAGGCTGGTCGGGGAGGAGGAGCGAGCGGCGGGAGTGGAGGTGGGGCGCGGTGGGCCTCGGGGAGATGGGGCACGGGACGAGAAGGAGCGGGAGGGCGGACGCCATCGCCATGCGCGAGCTCTTTACTGCTGCTGCAATGGAGGAGGAGCTTGGGCCGTGCTAGGGTTGTAGAAAGTACAGAGCTAGAGGGAGAGAGAGAGAGAGAGAGGAGGGACCATGGGCTCATTTGGGCTGGGCCCATTCTTCGGCGGCATCGGCTTGCTCCACCCCCCATCGGCCGTGGAAGCGGAAGGGCGGAGATCTCGTGGCGCCCTGCTGACTGCTGAGCAAGACGCGCGAGCTGGTGAAGGCCAAGCAACTCCACGTGTACGACCAAGCACATTAACATTAGATACTATTTTCTTAAAGATCATATAGAGAAGAGTGATATTGTGCTTCACGTTATACAGTTCGAACAGTAGGTTGCAGATATTTTCACTAAACCTCTTAATTCTTCTTGTTTTGCTTCATTGCAGAGAGAGTTAGGTGTTATTAGTCCTTTTAGCCTGTTTTGAGGGGGAGTTTGTCTCTTTTGCATTTATTATATTATATTGAATTTTAAATTCAGCAATATACATTGTAATATAAATACATTGAGATTTGACTATTATCCTTGTGTGACATGACATTTCGTTTTACATCTTTCCATACCATGTGTTAGTTTGTTAGATTTATCATGTCTTTCTATATGAAGCTTAGCTTTGGTCATGCTAGTTTTTATTAAATATGAACTTAAATTAAATCATGTCTTATTGAATCTTGTGACTAGTCTTACTTTAGAGATCCTTATATGATTTATGTCATGTTAAATAGGCTAAATTGAGTCTTGAATTTAAACTGAGCTTTAGATTGAATTATACTAGTTCTTTATTGAAGTATGAGTTAGTATTAGCTCTTTGTTCTTAAACTAAGTCAAGCAAATGCAAAATGATATCTTTATACGAAAAAACTGATCTCACCAATTCTTTCTTATGAGACTGCTTGCCATTGCACTAGACATGAACTCAGGAGGAGTTTTGAATGACTAAGACCACTTCTTTAAGCTTGTTGCTTCAGGTGGTCGCATAAGGCTTGAGATCTCGCATATAGCTAAGAAAACAAAATTTTATGAAAAATGGTTGAAACTCAGCTAAAACCAAAGATAAATTTCGAAAAATACCAAATGTGTTAAATTTGCTCGATTACAAGTGTTACAAAGTGCTTAAACAAAATGATTCAACTTTTAACTTGTAGCACTCTATTTTGACTCCATTGTAGTTTCTTAGTTCTATTTAATTTATTGACATGACTTGGCTTATTTTTAGATATCTTTGGCTTAACTATGGTCTTGAGCAACTTGACATGCCAAAAAATCCATTTAAATTTTAGATTATTGCTTACTTGACTTTAGCTTTGCTATATATGGTTTGGTATGATCTGGATAGCTCTTTAACATAATATAGCCTGGTGTAATACTTATAGAGTCACTTTAGATAATTTTTATGGCTCTTAAATACTAAAAATGAATAAAATACGGCCGCTTCATTTCTTTCATGCTTTATCTTCTTCCATACATATTGATGACTCCATTGTCAAAGGGATAGAAAGATTGGTAAAAATGCATATCTAAAATATGATTTGGAGTTTGCTAAGTTGAATATTTTGATCTCTTCTCACCATGACCAAAATCAAACAGAACAACTGTTCTTTCATATAGGCCTAGAATGAGATTTCCTGACATATTTAGTTGATTTGAAGCTTTTTGTGGAAAATTTGTTATTTTCAATAGCTTCACTCCATTTCTATCTTATATGGTCATTTTCAATCATTGTATTCCTCTTTTGACCATTTTGAGCCTCTCTTCACAAAATTATTCTTCTTGTCTAAAACCACATTCTATTTGCATTTTTTAGTGTTGCTAATAGGTTTATCAAAGGGGAGATTAAAGGACCATGTGAGAAGATCATTTTTAATATTGTGATGAACCATTGCAATATTTCTAGAGTGATTTTTTGATTTTGCAAAAGATTACATTTTATTTGGTTTGTTTCCTAGAAGTTTCAGTAGAAGCGGTAGTACCGGTTTTGGCAGAAATTGAGGATTTTGGGATTTGAGTCATGGATGGAGTTTGGGTGATCTGGGTCATTACATTAAGGTTGCATGATGCATATTTTGGTTAACGTGAGTCAAGTTGTGAAGAACGTGTGCCTAGAAACGATTTCTTTGTCTTTGGATGTGCAGAGATGCTTGAAGTCACCATGGTCGACAGCGATGATCGGGGCTACACTCAAGAAAGAGCTAAGGTCCAGAAAGATCAAGGATGCTGGGTGAGATGGTGAGCTCAAGTATGGCACGAGAAAGGCGAGTTCGAACGGTGGGTTTGCACCATGTGCTTTGGTCGGTCAAAGTAAGGCGTGGTCCGGTGGAATTGGAACGAGAGAGACTTGCCGGCGTGTGGCAAACCAATGGTGAACCTACATGTGGCAAGCATAACAATTGCTTGCATTGGAAGAAGATGACCCAGTCAAGGAAGGTATTTTGGTAGTTTGGCTAAAATACCAAAATCTACCTTGGATCAAAACCGCGGCGCATGAGTGGCGCTTAGAGAGCGATTTAGGTCAAGACAAAGCTAGTTTGATCAAGATGTATCAAGGGTAAAGGACTTAGCGGATTCAGGCTTATACGATTTGAAAAACGTACATAAGCAAACATGTGTGAGTAAAGTCCGTGTGCGAGGGTTATATGGTTTCTCCTATTGTGCTAAGTGGATAGTATCCACTAAAAGCTAGGTGTGACTGGATAGCCCACCTATATAAAGGGATTGAGATGAAGACTTGGGTTGACCATCCAATCCATATCTCTTGTGCTCTCATATCTAAGGTTAGAGTTTGAGAGTTGAGTGCGTTGTGTGCTCTCTGTCCTCCAAGGTGGAATGATTATAAAACTTATCTCCTCAAGTAAGCAATATATTAATCTTTAATCAGCTCTATAGATCTCTCATATTTTGATTGATTTGCTCTTGATTTGGTTGGTTTTGATCTCTCCTCTTCCTTTTTCTTGATTTTGCTGTGCAAAGACATGTAAGAGATGAAGACAACCTCTGAGAATCTATCTCCACTCATCTAAGTACTTTGATAGTAAATTTATCAAGAAAACCTAGTTTTGTTTGATTTGGTCTCAAAGTGTGATTTCCTGATTCAAGGGTTTTTGTCGTAATTTCTTTCGTGTTCTTACTTGCTAGGATATATGAGAACATATCTAAAGCTATCTTGACCATCATCCACTCACGAGCAAGTTGTATTCACCGATTTTGGTTTTGGCTCAGTTCGGTCCACCTTTCCTTTAAACTGAAAAAGTCTCAACTTGGGTATGATTTTCATGATCGTTTGTTGAAATAGGTTCTTGATAATCTAGAAAAGATCCTTGCAAAATTCTATGTCATTTGGATCTACAGATCAAAAGTTCCATCAATTTTTGGATTTGAAATAGCGCTGAAAATACTATTCATATCCTGATTTTCCGGTCAGACTGGTTTTTACTTAGCGGTCAAACTTCCCCCTGTGAGAGAGGTCAGATCTCCAGTGTTGAAGATTTCATCGAACTTTGACTTTTTGAATATTTTTTATCAGTGACTTTAGGAGAAAGTGATATTCTCTGTAACTTTTCAGTTATTGAAGAATAGAACTTAAAATATTCGGGGGGAAATCTTAAAAAGTCACTAATCATCCCGCTATTACCATTCGGTCCTACAACATGCTCTGCACCTTCGCCGTGAATCAAGACTTCCTCGCCATGCTCTGCCGCATCAAGTACGCTTTCTTCTTCTTCTTCGCTGGCTGGGTACTCGTCAGGACTGCGGTCGTCATGCTCTTCCTCCCCGAGACGAAGAGCGAGCCGATCGAGGAGATGATGCTACTCTGGAAGGATCACTGGTTCTGGGGCAAATTCATCGCCGATGAGGACGTCCGCGTCGGCAGCGGCTCTACCGAGGCAGAGCTCACGTTCATCAGCTGAAAATTCAGAACTACCAGGCCTAACATTTGAGGCAAATGCCAAGCCCGTCCCAAGCCGATCACTCTACGATAACCCCTCTAGAGACAGCAATGGAGTCCATTCCAAACGGACATGGCTGCAGCCTGTAGCAACCGGCAGAAGCTTCTGCAGTTATGCTGCTGGAAGCCTGGAACTACCATGCAGTCCAAAGTTCATAGTTCATACTATGACACTACTGAATAGTGGATAGCAACACCATTGTTTCAATCTTGCTGCTGTTCAGCTCCAACAGTTATACATACAGTAATCAGCACAATTCACACGGAAATGTAGAAATCTATGTCTCGGCAAACAATTACACTATACATGATAAAACTTGTCTGAAACCTTGTAAATCGTCTGTCATTCCCCTCATCACAAATGTATCGGAGAACAAAAAACGAGAGTTGGTATTGTATTTGGCTTGTAACTATAACAACGCTGAGTTTCTGCTGGATGGGTAAAGGTTCAGCTTCTGCGATAAATATAAGGCCAGCGTTTCTTCGTTTGTGATACTTGCATCACCAAAAAAACTCCCAGGAAAATGCTCATCTCAGTTGCAGATCAAAGAACTATTTGTCGCCACCATCCTTTTCTTCTGAAGATCCGTTGTCCCTCTCGGACCTCACCGGGAGAATGCTCTGTCGCTCTTTGCCACCTGGTTTTGCTGATGCATTTCCATACCACATCATTCCAAGAACAGCAAGGATCATCCCAAGGATTACCTGAAAATTCAGACCCTCCTTGCCAAAGAAGAGAAACCCCAGGAACAGGACAAGCACGGTCTTCATGTGGCCCAGGACTTGGAAGGATACAGCAGAGAACCGACCAATGCAGATGAATTGGCTCAAATTAACGCCAATGGCAATGAAGCATGAGAGTGTGAGGAAAAACTGCAGAATAAGAAAAATTCTACAGTAAGATGGGGGAAAAACCGAGGTTGAACATAAACAAACTAATCTAGGTAACACTCAAATCCCAAACTGATTAGTCTAACGTACCTATAGACCATTAGCAAGCAAGGGATGACACAAGGGAAAGATGTAATTGTTTGACCTATTGCTAAAAGGCTAAGCAGTAAAATAAAAACATTTTAGTCACAAGAGAAAATGCAATGCCACTCTAGCTCATCCAAATATCCAATACGATGAAGCAGCACGAAAAAAGTTCTTATATTACATCCACAAAATATTGTTTTCCTAAAACGAAAAAACATCATGCACGTGCAGTATTGAAAAGTGTAAAGATACTAAAGACTGGCCAATCACCACTTTATCTCTAAGCAAACAGCTAGCGGAATTACTTATAGAGAAGCTGCAACATATATCACCATAGGATCAGAGACATAAAACATTGTCACTAAAATGGCCACTTACTAGAGCAAGCGGCGTGAAATTGAAGTGATCCACCCTTTTGCCTGTCAACAAGAAATCCATGAAGGGACCCACTAGCAGGAGGGATCCCGCTTGGGCTGGAGCAGTGTGGGCCAGGAGGTTGAATGAGTTCAGAGAGTACTTACGTTGGAGAAAATGAACATACTGCAAAAAGAACGGAAATTACAGCAGAATTAAAACTGTGCACCCTTTTTAATTGCGTCTATGACAGGACCACAGTCCACAGGTACAGCTGATAGAACAATTACTGAAAAATGTGGGGCAGCAAGAGAAATCAAATAATAGAAAAATGCCACGCAATTGTGAGATTAAACAAAATAATGCATTGCATCTTTGGAAAATGAAGTGCTAATGTGTCTGTAAACATTACATAATATCATGAGGACATAGAGAATATTATCATCTCATTCCATCAATGCCAAACATTGGCATGATGCATTCTTTCCATGCTCAATTTAAGAAAAAGAAATCCTAAAGCAGTGCCAATTATTTGTAAGTTTGTAACTTTGCAGAATTGCAGAGAGAACAACAGTAACTATTGTGCCACCATGTAATGACTTGTCTCTAAAAAAGTTTGTGGTTACCAATGATAGCTACAGCAGGGAATATTATTGGCTAGCAGATAGATAAGAAATCACCATACAGTATAGGTGGTTTAACTTACATATTGTTGCAAAGCTGTGCTCCAAACAGCTACAACAGCTGCAACCAAACCTTTTGCATTCACGCTGACATCAGTAACTGTGCAGATAGCAACGCCTACCAGTACAACCATTATGCTCAGCTTTGTGTCCCTTGAATAATGTACATGATCAAAGAAAACCTCCAGAAGACATGATGCAGGTATCATGCACAGCTTTGCTATCTGAACAAGAGAAAAGATTGTTTATGTGTTAACAATTTAAAGTCTGATTTTACTCTCAGTGAGGGTTGTATATTCTTCTCTCTTGTCTGTAAATGTTTCTCTTTATTAATTTAATTCTTTACACCGTAGGGGTTTCCCCTCCGGTCTTCTAAAAAAACAATTTAAAGTCACAGAATTTAGCTAATGGAACCTTTACTAACCTGATAAAACCCCACAGAGTTCCACATCAAGCTTATGTTCATCCCAACAATCGACAAGTTCGAAAAGATCACAAATTTAATCAGATCTGGTAGTGGTAAGTGGGAGGGCTGGCTCAGGCCAAACCACCGAAACACGATAGTCATCATGGTGGTTGTCACAAAATGAAGACCAGTTAACGTTGTGGCTGCAAAAAGCAAATCATAATCAGTGACATAGCAGAGCAGGAGATGTATAGAACTTATACATGTGCAGTTTGTTGAGGGACAGACAGGCAGTGCAGAAATCTGGTAGAACTTATAATTACCTAAGATATAATAAGAAATCATATTAGATTAGCATGTCTCTGGTGCTTCCATTAAGGTCCTTTATATGTTCAGCAGAAACATTACCAACTTAAGTCAAGCAAGCCTCTGTATAGTAGCTAAAAGGGGGTTGATTTCAGGTTCAGCAGACACCTATGATAGCCTAAGAGCCAAATTCTTGCTATTCCATATTCCACTTACTCCTTCAGATCAAAGCAAATCTGATGAACATTCGGTATAAATTGGCCATATACATATTCACAATCAAACATTTATCAACAATAGAGCATTTAGAAGTCAAATGGATGGAATGTGCACTGTCATTGTTAAAACTACTAAAAGTTTAAAATATGTCTGCTAGTTCTCCAATTGCAAGCCTTAAGAAACATGTATCTGAATTTCATAATAAAATAAAATCCACTATCCCTTTGCTCACTAAAAATCAACGGGTTAGTGCTGATGTGTATTTCAGAACCGGAAATGGGCCTACAATATTCAATTCGACGTCTGAAAGAAACGAAAAAGACATAACAGAATACAGTATAAGATAATACTCGCTGCCCACAAATTGAAGAACGAGATATCAAAGGTGATAACTAGCGATATGGTTACAAGAATGTTTTATTGAAGCACAAACACACCGAAACTGAATCCATGCGTAGCCATTAAAGCTTTGTTGACCATGATGATTCCAACAGATGTAGTAATATTGAAACTCCATGCTGCAAAGTCTAAGACAGCCTTCTTGTCCGATTTGCTTAGAGAACTCATCTCTATTTGCACAAGTTCAAATCAACACTTGCTGAACTACAGTCTCCGAGAGAGAGATGTCATTTGCATAAGATCTGGGAATCCAAGATTTAACTGCAGAAAATGAAGCACTTTATTATAGCTACAGCTGAAGAAATGTAGCAGTGAACATTGCATTGCATCAGATGATTATGACAAACCTAAGGGATTTAGGTTGAACTTGAATAATTCATAAAAATTGGATATTTATCAGCAAGCTTCAGTTATCCCTTTTGTTAATCGTTGGCTTGTTGCTAATAAACATAAGAGGTGAAGAAGTACAACGTTTCTTTGTGTTTCCACAAACAGCGAAGAGACTATATGATACAAGTACCCCGCTGCTTCTAAATGCTGCTAAAAACAAGCCTCCTCAATCCTCGTGTCTGGAAGCACCAGGCAGTGGCTATACATGGTAACCAAATCCTCTTCCATCGAACCACCACAAAAACTGCTCCATGAACGCAGCTTTACTCCCACAAACCTCCTAATCCACTAACGAATCTGTCCCAAAATCGCAGGTGTTCAGCAAAGCACACCAAAACCAGCATAGATCGCCCCCAAAAGTGATCGAAAAATCAGGGGGAAATCGTAAAAGAGAGAAGAGAAGGGAGATTACCTGAGAGATGCGGAGCTCCCTTCGCTCGATTGGTCCGAAAAGATGGATCTTTTTGGTGCTTTGTTCTGTGGTTTGGGGCTGGGGGTGTGGTGTGTATGTTCGTGTTTCTTATTTTCTTTTATTTTATTTTTGCAACGATCACAACTGCCTCTCAGATCTGCGCCGTGTGTGCCTGAGTTACATGTTAAAAATAAAGTGCTCCTTAGTGTATGGATATCATAAATCTAAAATAGGTATGTATTATGTACAAAAATTTTTAAAATTTCTTAGATGTCAAGTTTAACTAATTTACTAACTAGTTCACACAAGTTTGAACTAAATTTTGACTTGTAGTTGTCTTTTTTGATGATAATTTGATTGTAGGTACATGCTGATTATATATATAAATCAGCAAAGTATGCTATCTAAATTTATTCAAAACTTGTAGTCACCCTTTGTAGTCAAAAAAAATATCCTTTTTCCTTATAATTTTATCAATAATAACCAACTTCAGCGATTAAGCCGCCATAGTTTCGTTTTCAAGTAAGGTGACAAGAAAATGCCCTTTGTTTTCCTTATGATTTCATCAATAATAATACAACTTCCGCGACTAAATCGCCATAGTTTCGTTTTCAAGTAAGGTGACAAGAAAATGCCATCCCATCCTTTTCTCTCCGGTCCGTCCAAATGCATTGGAAGCAAATACTCTTCTTTTCACAGCAAGCTACCAGCACTAGAGTGAGTTCCATCTTATATCACCTATTGCTGAAATTGCTAGAGATAAATGAATCGATGATTCATCGGAAAAAAACAACTGAGGAGCATTGAGCATCATATTTTTTAAACAGTAAAGTAGTGTCACAGGTCCTTGTCCTGAGCAGTTAAGTGGTGATCAGTTCGGCTGAAAAGCTCATGACTTATGGGTGAAAACACTGTAGCTGGCTGAGAAAAGCACTGTAGCTGACAGAGGCTTATTTAGCATAATTAAATTTAAAAAATTTAAAAATATGTTAGCCCATTACGTATAATACAAACAAATACGGGAAAAAAAGAACTGGCAAAAAAGCTCAACAAAAAGCCAAAAGTTCAGAAAAAGACGAAACTTATGAATAGTGAAAAATAAGCTAGAAGCCAGAAACCAAAACCGAGTTGATCAGGGCCGACTCGTAAATACTGCATCTCGGCTCTCTAAACTTTAAATGGTTCACCCAAAATCCAAATTCAAATCCAAATTCGAGCAGAACAAATAAAGGGCATGTTTAGACTTTTAATGTGTAATATAATTAACTTGTAGACCACGTCTTAAGAAAATATTCCGTTTGAAAGTTAGGTACTATAGCAAAAACCAAAAACCACTTTTAAAAGCCGTTGAAGAATAGACCCAAAATTGCTAAGTTGGCATGCTGAACATGTCCAACGTGGTTAGGGAGGAGCCATTTTTTGCATAAAGGTCCAAGTAAGATGTGATTTTGTACGGTTGGTAGGTGATCAATTTAATCCCATCCAAGTGCATTTTCCCCCAAATCCTTCTCCCCACTCCAGCTTTCCTTGGTCTTCTTGCACTTGCTTCATACACACCATGGTCGCATCCAGCTCAATAGGATCATCTCGAAGGAGGGGGAGACCATAGCTCCTGCTAGTCCTTTGCCCATGCTGCAGTTGGAGGGAGGTTGTGAGGTTTACTTTGGGTGTGTTTGGTTGCTTTTGGGTAGTAGAATCGTATATCCTGGATGAGGGGAAGCTGGATGAGGAGGGCCATATTTTGAAAAAGAAGAGTGTTTGGTTCGATGTATCTGTGGATACAGGCTGAATGAGTCTGTGATTGGTAGGCTGTATATGAGGCTGTACGAGCGGATACCGTAGGCTGAGAAGGTGTTTGGTTGGCTGTATAATGTGGTATAGTGACCCCCGAATGTGAGAGGTGGTGTGATTACCCCCTTCACATGTTTTTTCATTTTTTTTGCACAAACTAAGTTATTCCTAATAGTAATTTCTTTACCCAATGGCGTATTAATTTACAATGCAATTATTTGGTATGAACACATGTTTTGACTAAATATTTACAACTTTACTCTAAATCAAAAGACATTAATAAAATGAACATTCTAATCTGCACATTCTTTTATTTCTCCTACTTTATTTTACCTTTCCCCTTTTTCTTCCCTATTTTTATTTTTCTTTCCACCTCTCGGTTTCCCTTTTTGCTCTTCACCTCTTCCACCGACGCCTCAACTCCTCCCCTTCTCTTGCTCTCGGCGCTCTCTCTCCCCTTTCGATTCTCCTCACCCCGGCGCCCGCCCTGGGCCTCCCGCGCCGCAACGCCGCGCCTCACCGTTCGGCTCCCCCTTCCCCGACCTTCGCGCCAGCGGCGGCGCGGGGAGAGCCGACCCGGATCCGGCCGAGGGGGAACCCCCGCGTGTCGCCTCCACGAGCCGCGGCCGGGGCAACGGCCGGCGGCGCCTCCACGCGCCTTGCCCGCGTCCGCCGCTTGCCGTCGGTGCCACTGCACCGCCGCCTCCCGAAGGACTTCGCCAGATCCGGAGGAGGGAGAGGGAGATCACCTGCTACCGGATCCTTCGACGCGGAGGACGCGCAGAAGAGAAGATATCGCGAGGGGAGCGCTGAGAGGTAACCCTAGCCCGCCTTGCCCGACTCCCTCCGTCCTGGACTGACAGCTTCGGTGGAAATGAGATTCACTCCCGGTCCCGGATCCGGACCGTATGCGGGATGGGCGGATCCAGGCTTGCACAGTACATCCATCCAACCAAACATCTGAATTTTTCGCACAATACGGTGGAACTGGGATCCAGCCATCCATATTCAGGCAACCAAACACACCCTTTAGGAACCAAAGAAAACCCAAACTCCGATTCCTTCAAGTGCCCGAATCACAAGGTACTATTCAATTTGGTTTTCTTGAATTCGGTTGATTGGGTGCTAATTATTTTGTCTCGTATTTGAGTCTTAATTTCTTGTCTAATTTGGATTTATGTATGTCGAGCTTTAAGTTAGGCTCGAGCTCGGCTTGGACAAAACTCAAGCTCGGCTCGTGTAGGCTCACAGCCACCGTAGGTTCACAACCACCCCATGTACACAAGTAACACAACCATCCCACAATTGTCATCACATATCCATCACAGAGGCACAGAGCATAAGGAGGGTAGTAGAGGAGGAAAGGAGTAGAGAAGAGAGCGAGTACCGAGGATTGGTGCTGGCGGTTGGGGGAGCCGAGCGAGTAGCGAGAGGAGGCAGCGCCAGAAGGCCGAGCTGGCCAGAGGCGTGGGGGAGGCGAGCAGGCCGAAGCTGGGCTGGAGGGGCGGCAGCCTGGGGTCAGGCCAAAGGGTGGCACAGGGAAGCCATAGCCGGAGGGGCCGTGGCCAAGCTACAGGGGACAGGCTGGCCATGGATCTAGCCGTATCTAGGGTAAGGGAAGTCAGAGGGGAGACCGAGCCAGGGGCGTCGTGGTCAAGTCGGGCGCGGTCGAACTAGGGCGGCGAGCCGGATGGTGGGAAGCTCGGCGAGTGAGTTGGAACTGGAGGCGGCGTAGGGCTGGCCGAGCCGATGCACAGAGTAGGGGCGACGCAGAGGAGAGGCAGCCAGAGGAGTTGGGCAGCGACCAAGGCAGAGCCGTGCGGAGGCGCCAAGCGAGAAGCGCTAGAAGGCCAGTGGCCGAGCCGAGGAGGTGAGGGGGCCTACGCAGCAAGACGTAGGGATTCGGCTAGTGAAGCAAAGAAGCGAGGAAAAAAATAGGGAAAGGAAATGGAAGAAGAAAAGAAGAGATAAGGAGCGAGAGAGAGAAGAGATGGGGAGTCGGGGACTTGGTCTCTAGTCTCCACGCGCTACACGCACAACGGCACAAGGCCGTGACCTCGTCAGGCTGTGAGGCCATGAGCCCATGGGCTGTGACTAAACCTGTTGGCCCGTGCGTGAATGAGCACCGCGGAACTATTCAAGCTCGATTCGAATAGGCTCGTGAGGTTCAAACCAGGCTTGAGTTCAACTCGTCTGGAGCTTGAGCTGAGTTCGAATCAAGCCTACACCGAGCCGAGCTCGAGTAACTCACAAGCCTTGAGCTATTGTTCTAGCCCTACCACCCACTTGTCCTCTCACATGACAATCAAGAAAGCATAGGTCCACATCGAAATCCATCTCAACACCACATGAGCAAATGGCTCGAAGCACACGTGTCTTATCTTGCTGAACCACTTAACAAGTTTAGTGACCTGGGGTGTATCATTCATGAGTTTAGGGACCTATTTGACCACTTGCAAGTTTAAGGACCCATAGTGTATTTACTCTTTTTTTAAATGTGTAGAGATAAAAAAAAGGCTTTCATTCTCTATGTATTCATGCATTTCTCTTTCTCTTCTTTGTGATAACTTTAAGTTCATGTTAGCGTGTTGCAATTAATTGACCATGTGGTTTAATACTACCTACCTAGAACTACATTGAGATACATGCAATAACTAATAAGTACGCAACACATTGTAATTATTGGATAACAATGACAAAATGGTCGCTTTTCCATAGATTGAAGAGCACACTAGGATGTCAATAAACATACCAACTAATACATGGCTCATCTTACTCCAATAATAAACTTAGGTGCAACCATTTTTCATATCACACGTTCCTATCGAAGGGACATAGCATGCAAGTTAAGCCACTTGAGGTCTTGTTTCATACTATAAGTATCGAAACAAATAAAAGGAAGCGAGGTTTGTCTAAACGAATGTGAAATGTACTAATTTATGCTCTGCTCATTTTGGCTTTTTCGTTGGGCTTTTGGCTTCTAGTTTTTTAATTTTGTCTTTTTCTGACTTTTTGACATTTTAAGGCCTTTTTTCCTTTTCTTTTTTCCCGTATGCTTTTGCATTATCCGTGATAGGTTAAACTATTTATTTATTTTTAATTTTTTAAATTTAATTACGTCAAAAAAGCCAACAACATCTACAGTGCAAAATAAGTCAGCTACCATACCAAATAGTGAACATAAGCCAAAGAAAAAGCTCAAATGAACAACCAAACTGGCATAAGCTTTCAGTTGCATCTCTAATAAGTTGACCAAATTTAATTTTAAGGATATGCATGCAATTCCATGCTTTTTGTGTACAAGCAAAAGATTTGATTTGGCATGCTAAACAAGCACAAAAGTCCACACAAAAACCATGAGCCGAAAACGGTGCAAATGGAAAATTGTGAGGTACGTGACTTTGATTGGATGCTACGTTGCATTGCCGTACAGGTGCTGCGTGGGTGTAGCCTTGGACGTTGCTTCACGCCAGTTGGGGATGCAAACGGATTGTATATAGACGAATAATGTCTCTATCATATTTATTTTCATATTTTTTCTTGGATACAGATACGAATACGAATACCTCAGACATGAATATAAATACAAATAATATCAAATACAGATATAAAGCGAATATGAATCGAAATGAATACGGTCACGAATATTTATCGGAACATGAAAACCCCTTAAACTATACATCCAAAATCAATGAAAATACATAAATAGTTTGCCTTGTCAAAACATTCATGAAATCTAACCAAGCATAAATTTTTTATCCATAATAGTCATACCATTGTATAGATTTTAAATCTTCGAATGACAGTTAATTTGTTTAAAGTCCTAAATAATTCTTAATAGGTTTATATAATTTCCATGCGACTAATAAATTAATTAAGTATTTAAATTTGCATCAAAATAATTTAAACAATAGTGCATCAATTTAATTGGTATACTCTAAATTTTAATCTACTGACGATACTAAATTTATTTTTAATAAATATAAATATTTGCTAGTGGTGTTTGTAATTTAATATAACTAAAATTTTTTATAAAATAAGTCAATCACGCCACGAGAATGACAGAGTACCCAGTAAAAAAACTTCTAAATAAAATTCATTTTCGCACGTTTTTTCTTTCTCCTTTTCTCTTTTCTCTCTCTTCCTCATTATCCCCTCGGAGCCTTCTGCTGCACACTCGTTCTTCCTCTCTCCATTTTGTTCTTCCTCCCATTCTTCTCCCTTTCTCCTCACTCTTCCTCCTCCTCTTGAAGTCCCCCCACTAGATCTAACTGGCACTTGCGCCTCCCCTGACCTCCCATCCCGGTGCTCCAGTCCCACCTCTGCCCAGCTCCACCTCCGGCCTCCTGAAGTCAGCCGACAACTCGGCCCCCAGGCCGCTGCTTGGCCATGGCTTCTTCTTGGACTCACCCCTGAGCTTGGCCCCCGACGAGCTCAATCTCCAGACGCCGCCTCCTACGAGCTCCACCTCCCTCCTACAGCTCGACACCGCCTCCCTTTGTGCCTCCCTTTGGCCCGGCCCCTAAGCCATCGCCCCTTCACTTAGGCTAGCCTGGCTCTAGCCACCGCGCCTCCGGCGTCGCCAGTCTCCCCCCTAGGTCGGTCCCCCTTGGCAGCCGGCGGAGGTGGGTGAGATGGCCGCCGGCAGAGGTGGGCGAGATTCGGGCAGTCGGCATATGGCATGTGGCCTATGGACCTGTGGTGGGATTCGTCGATTTGGTAGAGCTGTAAAGGTAGATGGCAGTTGACTGAGTGGCAGACGGCATGGCAAGGAGCCCTTAATCCCTAATGGCAATGGTCTAATGGAGGCTTATGGGCTATCGGCCGGTTGTGCTGATGTGCTGTCGGCCGGCTTGGGTAGGGTGCTCGGCTTATTGGCTATTGGACTTTGGGCTGGAATCCCGCATATCTGGCTTCTTTATTATCTGGATAATCCATATTCGTATTTGTATTCGGCGGATACCAAGCTTATTATATTCATATTCATTTCTGACAAAAAAAAATCTGTATTCATTTCCGATCTGAGAATTATCTGAATAAAATCCGATCCGAGACAGTCCGTATTCATTTTTATCCGGATCGTTCGGAAACTATCTGATCCGTTTTCACCCCTACGCCCAATCTTGGTACCGCATAAAAAAAGGTTAAGATTTGTGAGTTACTCATTTCAAACTTGAGCTTAATCTTGAGCTCACGAGTTTCATTGAGCCAAACTTGAATAGTTTCGAGTCTCGATTTAAGCTTAAATAATGAAACATAGTAACTTTTACCGAGTTTATCTAAGCCAAACTTGAGCTTAAGCTTTTTTATTGTTGAAAATTAGTATATGCTTGAATTGTTTTGACTGTTATCGAATTTACTCAAGCCAAGCTCGAACTCAAACTTTTCTTATTATTGAAAATCAGTGCATAATAAATTATTTTAATTGTTATTAAGTTTCAACGAGCCGACTCAAGCCCAGGGCCAAGCTTGGAGTTTGGCTCGAGTTTCTATCAAGCTCAAGCCTGGAAGGGCAAATTCGCTCGAGCTGGGCTCATTTATAGCCCTAGTGCCGCATGATGGCAGCCCTGAGAGTGGAGATTGCTCCTCCTGTGGCAGTGGTTGGATGTTGAACCCTTGAGTTCTGATATCATTTATTATAAAACGCATAGCAAAAATAGAGAATCAAAAAGAATGGGAGACACTAATTTAACGTAAAAAATCTTGCGGGAAAAACCTTGAATGTACGAAGGCGAAATTCACTGTATGAGAGATTACACGAGAAACTTCGGTATATCTCCACCGTGCGATTTCAAGGGTATATTTACAGTATTTGCAAAGTGACTTTAAGTCGGAGTAAAACTTCGTGTTAGAAACGGAAACAAGCTAAATAAAATTCGAATCACACTTTATTGGTTAGTGAGTATGCTGTTAATGATGAAAGGGATTCTGGTAATGGAAGCCTTCTTGCTTCACTGGCAGAGGCTGCTTTCCTCACTGGGTTAGAGAAAAATAGGCAGTCTCCCTCAATCCTTCCTCTCTCTCCCCCTGGATAATCTCTCCTTTTCCTGGGTTCAGGGGAAATAGCAAATCATGCATAGGGTTATCTTCAGATCATGCATGAGTTTTCCTGGATAAATGTTTTTTGAACGATATTCCTGGATAGATGTTGACATTGTCTTTGATAATTGTGACCTCATTCCGCTTTCCCACAAACAAGGAAAAAATGACTGTTCATAAATTACAAGAAAAATACATTGAGTAATCTTGAAAATATTTACATTGAACAACAATACTTCCTTACTGGGAGTTATTGAGATGGCTCTCTGTCCTGCATGCTTCTTTGCAGTGATGTCGTTCAGATGGCAAGTTATGCACCACTCTTCGTAAATGACAACTATCGCACGTTAGTATTGATCGTTTCATGCTTTTGTTCATTCTAGCATTTTTGTTGATGACAACTGCATTGACAATGTGTGAATATAATAATCAGGTGGAACCTAGATGCCATAGTGTTCCACTCCTGGCAACAGTATGGAACTCCTAGTAACTGGATGCAGACATTTTTCTGTGAATCAAGTGGTTCTGTGATTCATCCCATTACAATCAGTTCCAGCTAATCTGGTTCATTGGCAGCATCCGCAATCACCTGGCAAGACAATGAGGACAGCTTCCTGCCAGTAAAGGTAAACTCAATGGTTCCAAATTCCCCCTAGCCTGCATGCGATTGCTTCAGTTCATTGGATAAGTGCCTGTGCCTTGAGGTTTGAAATGACCCAATCTATATATGACATTACAAAATTGCTTGAACATTTACATAATTGCATGAAATGGCGTGGATATGGTTTCCTACTGGTGGAGTAATATGTTTAGAACCTCATATTGACCTTCGAAAGATGCTCTGCAGTCTGCAGATTGTAAACTTCGGGTTTGATGCTGTGAACCTCACAATATCCACAACTGAACTTGAAGCTGGTGTCAGTATGCGGAAATCAACTGTCACCGTTCTCACATGAAACAATCTGTTGGACGAAAATTCGTTCAGTAACCCAAATAAGGTAAACATCAAAGCCTGAAGACTCTGGTGCCTACATCTTGTTTACTTGTTAGAATTCTCAGGTGTCAGTGAGTCGTGCATCTAATATGGAACTTGTAAATGGCTCAGGTCGTGCCGGTTACGAGGGACCTATCCGATGTGGCAGAAGAGATGTAAGCTTTGCGGGGTCCTGTTAGACTATGTGGTGATCGTGTATTTAGTGATGATGAATAATTGACTTTTGGGTTGCATTGAAATTTACGTTTGTAAAAGTTTCGGTCCAGATCGAGTGGTTTTGGTCTGCTCCAAGTGGTTTCAGTCAGGTCTGATTGGTTTTGATTGCTCCGAGTGGTTTCAGTTACGTCCGAGTGGTAACGGATGGCATTCGAGTAGCTCCGAAGTATCAGACAGTACTCGAGTAGTTTTGGAGTATCGAATGGCATTCAAGTGATAGTGGAGTATCAGACGGCGCTCGAGTGGCATCGAAGTATCGGACGGTAGTCCGATTGGCCTTGTAATGGATGGTTCAAATGGCAGGTCCGAATGTCAAACTTTGACCATGTCCTACTTCGATCACGGCTAGCTTCAACCATGGTAATTTGACCACTACAGATTTAGACCATACCCAATTTCGACCACATCCGACTTCGACCATGTCCGTCTTCAACCATGTCAAACTTCGATCACGTCCAACTTCAACCAAGTCTGGTTTCAATCATAGCTTTTCAATTACAGCATTTCAACCACATCAAGCTTCGACCACGACAGCCTTCGACTACGACCTTTTTGACCATTGCAGAACGACCACGCCAGGAAATCGGTAAGCTACGATCTCGACCAACGAACTAGTCATAACTATAGTACTTTTCGGTGGTCGTAGTTACAGTGCTTTTCCATGGTCGTAGCTATAGTATCTGATCGGTACTCGATAGTCTTAGACTTTATAATCGGTAGTCATAGACTTTACTGGTTGGTGGTCTTAGACTTTGGGATCGGTACTCGTAAACTTTGCGGTCTGTTGTCGTTGTCTTAGACTTTTTGATCGGTTGTCGTAAACCTCGCGATCGATAGTCAAAGGCTTTTGTGATCAGTTGTTGTAGACTTCATAGTCAGTACTCGTAGACTTCATAGTCGGTACGAGCGCTTTAATTCTTGCGTTCTTTGTGTACTTTGAGTACTCGTATTGGGTTAGTGGTTGATTGATCTGTGCGTGGCGGTTGGTGACTGGTGGACATTGCTAAAGTACCAGGTGGGTACTGGGTGGTCATAATGGTTGTCAGTGCTACAGTATGCGGTTGGTTCTCGATAGCTGATGGTGCGATTACTGGTTGATGGTCGTAGTTGTAAACTCGGAGTGCTTGATGCCTGTGATCCCCGAGTGTTCATAGCGATAGGAATTCTCAAGTATTTATAGTTTTTAGTACTCGATGAGCTAGCGACCAGTCCGTACTTAGCGGTTGTAACCGGTCGGAATGAGTGGTCTGAAGTTGGTGTTTTGGGAAGCATTGGATATTGTGATCGTTGATGACCTGGTTGTGGTTTTGAGTGTGTGGACTGATGACGATCAAGTTGTGAAAAATTTGTGCCGGGAAAAATGTTTATTTGGTCTTTGAATATGCAGGGGGCATAGAGATGATCATGGTCGGTTATGAGGAGGACCGGGATTAGGATGGGAAGATCTAAGGTCTAGACGGTTGAGGATATCACGCGAGGTGGTCGGGCTAACGCTGGAGCATGTGAAGATTAAAGGTGGTGATGCGTAGAGAAACTACAGGCAGTGTGGTCCTGGAAGTTTCAACACGGAAGTTGATAAGGCGTAATGAAGATACGGGAGGTGCGTTCTTGGAGGCTTCGTCACGTATTGGGTTAGGAGCTGTGGATGGAGTTCATAACTTAGAAGATTAAGAGTTTGAATAAAACCCGTATTTGAAAGGGTTTCAGGTCTCTTGATTTGAGAAAAGATAGGATTTCGTGTTCATATTTGAGTCGAACATAGTTTAAGACTTAAGCATATAAAAGTAGGTAGAGGCTAAGGGTTTTGGCCGTAGTTTTGTGGAGGCTTTTTGTGCTAGAGTTTTTAGGGGTGCCGTGAGGACGCTTTGTAGCCACAAACATGATATCGAAGTAAAATTTCAGATCTGATCTCAAAGAAAAGAAATCGCCACTGACGTCATCTTGTTGTCTCAATCGAAGCATGGTGTGGTTTCCGAGCATTGTCTTTTTGTGTTCTTGGTAGCAGCATGCTCACACATCTCAATCTTGCGCGATATGAGCATGGTGTTGTTTTTGACATGTTCTCGTTCGAGGGGTCGAAGCGTTTGAACGACGGAAGCTTTCGAGCGGAGGGAGAGCTCGACTACGCGCAAAGGAGGTCAAGAAAGTGGTCACAGTGGCGGTCGAAGCGAGCGATCGAACACCAAGCCATCGAAGCGTTCATCGAGTGCGAGTAAAAAGGTCAAACGAGCCATTGTGCAAGCAGTCGATCGTGTTGCAATTGAAATCTACAACCGGTAAAGTTAAATTGCTTTTTTTTTGGCTTGAGACTTGTTTTTCAAATATTAAAAAACAAAGATAATCATTCACTCTTTTAATTATGCCTTTTAATTATGCCATACGATCCTAGAGGTCCTTACTCATTCGCTTCATTTGATCTGGCTCTGGATAGGTGCCAGCTATGTTGCGCGGATACTTCACAAAAGTCGCGTACCGGTATTGGATACTGTACCGGATACGGATACTGCCCCGATACGCCCGGATACGTATCCTGCACGTATCCTGATTTATTGATTATTCAAAAAAAAGAAAATAATTCCCGATACTTCTCCGATACTGCTCCGATACGTCCCCGATACTTTTTACCCTAATATTCCCACCCCACCCCCACAGCGCCCACCCAGATCCCCCCATCCCACCGCCTACACAAAAAATTCCCCATTCTGCCGCCCGCACGCAAAATCCCCATTCCGCTCGCCGGCCGCCTCTGCCCGCAAAATCCCCATTCCGCTCGCTCGCCGCCTCCGCTCGCCCGCCACCTCCGCCGCCTCCGCTCGCCTGGCTCCTCGGCTAGCCCGTCTCCTCCGCTCGCCTGCGCATCGCCCGTCGCCTCGGCCCTGCCTCACCTGTCACCTTCGCCCGCCGCCTCGCCCGTCGCCGCGCACGTCGCCTCCGCCCGTCGCATCCGGCCGTCGCCAACGAGGACAGACTCCATCCGTCGCCTCAACACCCGCCGGCCGCCTCCGCCCGTCGACTCCATCTGTCGCCTCAACACCCGCCGGCCGCCGCCTCCGACCGTCGCCTCGGCCTGCCGCCTTCGACCGTTGCCTCGGCCTGCCGCCTCCCTCCGCCCGTCTACTCCTGCCGCCTCCGCCTCGCCCGTAGTCTCTCCCGCCGCCTCGCCCGTTGCCTCGCCGGCCGCCTAGCCCGTTGCCTCCCTCCGCCCGTCGACTCCTGCCGCCTCTGCCTCGCCCGTAGTCTCTCTCGCCGCCTCGCCCGTTGCCTCGCCGGCCGGCTCACGCCCTCACCTGTCACCTCCGCGTGCCACCTCGCCCGCTGCCTCGCCCGCCGCCTCGCCCGTCGCCCGTCGTCCGGTGGTCTCCTCCGCTGTGATTCTGATTAGGAAGGTCTGGTCATCTCATATCATTTCTGCTGCTGTGTTGACTTACCGATTTAAATTGTTCTTCAGTACACTACTGCTCCCCTGATCTCGTTACGGCTCTTAATAAGATGGCTGCAGCAGATCTGTATGACGCAAGAGTTTCTGGTGAGGCTTCGGCATTCATGCATGTTCTAGTAGATTTGCCTTTACCAGAGCAATGGATTCCAATCCAATCAAATCATCTGCTGCAGGTTTCATATCCTAAAGGCTAAATTTTGTCAAGTTGATTTCTGCATCAGATTTGCGTCGAAGAAGCTCATTCCTTAATCAACTAATATAAGTTAGCATTGTGCAGTGGCTTGGATCTGGAGCAGACATGAATCATGAATGTGACAGTCTGCCTCATGCTTTTTCTCGAAGAAAGGCCTGCCTGATGCTAGAGAATATGATCTTTATTCATTCGTTCATTTGAAGAGAGCCATACCACAGTAGACTAATAGAGAATACGGCATTCTTCACAGCAACATTGCCACATTGGTACTATCAATCATGATCCATGAGTTGTGATTCTGCTATTTATTTCATTATTTGTGTACATGTACTTATCTATTCTGTTATTCTTCGCAGATGGTTCATTATATTAATCTAACAGCTAGGAGCGAGAACTGAAGTACCAAGCAAGTTTCTACATGCCTAAATCAATATTAAGGTATTCTCGGTTTCGCAATTCCTTATAAGAATTCATTAATTTCTTATTTATATATATATATATATATATATATATATATATATATATATATATATCCACGTATCGCCGTATCGGTGTTTTTAGGAAAATGGCGAATCGCGGTATCGCCGTATCGCGTATCTGTATCGGGGTATCTGGGTAACATTGGGTGCCAGTGTAGGTGCCTTCTTGTTATTCAATGCTGCAAGCTATATTGTCTGCAGGGTGATACCCTTGTTGCTAATCTTCTTTCGCCTCGTTAAACTGAACAACTCCAGCTACCCAGGGTTCAATGAATTTGCAGTTGTTCTGATCAGCTATGTTGGCATCATCCTGATTCCTCCACGTTTGCCATGTATATTTGCATAGGTGATAGGAGTATAGGACCGGCATTTTGTCTGAAGCATATCGATCCGAGTCACATCTCAAACACTAGTCCAATAGAAAACAAAACCATTCTCATTATACCCTGCAACGAAAGAAACCGTGATCTTGCACGAAACAGTCGCACTTGTAAAATCAATACAATTACAGCCCAATGAAAGTTGCTAGTTGCCCAGTGTATCTTCAGTTCTTCACTAAACAGGGGCTCCAGTTGCAGTATAGTTTAACAGAAAATAAATTAATATACATAAAAAATCATGTTGATTCCCTGTTAATTATTCATTTCTTCACTTTGGATGTGAGATCTCACCATGCATATTTGCTTTATTATTCATTTCACTGCAAACAGCAGTAGCAGTAATATCTCAGGCAATGGTCCAAAAGATAGAAACAAATAAGAGCAAAGCATTTTGTGTCAAGCAAAACGGAGCAATGCGACGGCAAGCTTGGCGAGCTTGAAGGCGTTTCCGTCCTCCACCGTCACCGGCGATGCCGTGTTGTTCTTGCCGAACCCGTCCTCGCACTCCTTCGCCTCGCCCGCTGATTTCTCGAGGCTCGACGTTGCCTCGCCGAACCTGCCGTTCTTCACCGCGGCAGAGCAGCCTGTTGGAAAGTCTTACGACCTCCCAGGATCTTTTACGACCGGTTAGAGTCGTTTATGACCGATTTCGATCACTTACGATGCCGTACGACCACTCAAACTCGCCACCGATTGCTTTGAGTCGTGGTCGTAACTTCACTGTAGCAGTTTACGACCGCTCCGCTGTATCGTTGCGCTGTCTTCCTCCAGCTGCTTGAGAATACCGTGATCGAAACCCTTTACGATCACGCAGTGATGCTGGTGATCACTGTTCACCGTGGTCGAACTTCGTTCTGACCACGTTCAGACCTCCCCGATGAAGTCGCTGCTCCTTACGACCACCTTCACCGTGGTCGTAGCCTTCTCTGCGTGGTCGAACTCCTTCAACGTGGTCGGTAGCCCTTTACGACCACAGACCACGTTCTATTCTTCATCATCGTGATCGTAAGCCTCTACGATCACGTCTATGAGATTGCTCAAGAGAAGCCAAAACACCGGGATTGCGTTTCTCCTCTTTTTGGTATTTTCTCAATTGCTTGGTACATCATTGGTTACATGTCTACCCCTCTTTTTATACCCGGTTCTGCGACTTTAACACGGGTTTGACTACGATTACAACTCTGACTCCGACTCCGATACGACTTCTACTTCGACTCCGCTTCCGATACGACTTCTACTCTGTTTCCAGCTACGACTTTACATGACTTCTAAATAAGATTATTTACAACATTCTCTCTCTAATCTTGTTTTTCAACTTCGATCATGCCAATTCTTCTCCTCATCTCCGAAAACTTTATCCGCCCCAGCGGCTTCGTCAGAATATCAGCTTTCTGTTCATCTGTTTTGATGTAGTCGATCGTGATCTTCCCTTCTTCGACACAATCTCTGATAAAATGATATCTTGTATCTATATGCTTGCTTCTATCATGTAGAACCGGATTCTTGCTTAGTGATATTGCAGATTTGTTATCAACTCTGAGCGTCACCTTTTGAATTTCCTCATTTGACAACTCGCTTAACAGTCAAGCGAGCCAAACTCCTTGGCACGATGCTGTGCTCGCTGCGATGTACTCAGCTTCACAGGATGACAAAGCAACCACTTTTTGCTTTTCTGATTGCCAACTGACCGGACTCTCCCCAAGCACAAACATTATGCCCGTCGTGCTCTTCCGATCATCGATATCTCCCGCCATGTCGCTGTCACTGTAGCCCGTCAGTTGCAAAAACTTTCCGCCTCCTCTTCTGTACTGAATCCCGAGGTTCAAAGTCCCTTTGATATATCTCAGAATATGCTTCACAGCATTCATGTGCTCCTGGGTCGGTTTCTCCATGAACCGACTCACATATCCGACCGCGAATGTAATGTCAGGTCGGGTATGTGTCAGGTAACGCAGACTTCCGACAATGCTTCTGTACTGCGTGGCATCGACTGTCGATCCTGGGCCTATTTTGCTTAACTTCAAGTTATTCTCCATTGGTGGCAGGGATTGCACTCTCCCATGCCGCACTTCTCTAGAATCTTTCGGGCGTATGCCAACTGACAAAGTGATATGCCATTGTCGGTTTGTTTCACCTCGATACCGAGGTAATAGCTCAGAAGTCCCAAGTCGCTTATCTTGAATAGATTCTTCATCTCCTCCTTAAACTTCATAATCTCAATTGGATTTGACCCAGTGATGATCAAATCGTCCACGTAAACGCCTATAATCAACCTTGCCTTCTCATCCCCTCGGGTGTACACCGCATGTTCAGAGGTGCTTCTTTTGAACCCGAGTGCTGTCAAACTTCTGTCGAGTTTCAGATTCCATGCTCGTGGAGCTTGTTTGAGCCCGTAAAGAGCTTTGTTAAGCTTTAAGACTTTCTCAACTTGTCTGTTGGACTGAAGACCCGGCGGTTGAGAGACATGCACCTCCTCCTCAATGTCTCCGTTCAAAAACGTCGTTTTCACGTCCATGTGGTGAATTTCCCATCCACCGTTTGCTGCCAGCGCAAGAAGTACTCGAATTGTCTCCATCCGAGCCACTGGAGCAAAGACTTCTTCGTAGTCTACTCCCTGTTTCTGAACATATCCTTTTGCAACAAGTCGTGCTTTGTACTTCACGACTTCTCCCTGTGAGTTCTTCTTCACTTTGAACACCCACTTCAGACCGATTGCACGATGACCCTTTGGTAGATCAGTGAGTTCCCATGTGTCATTATCTTCAATCGACTTCAGCTCTTCCTGCATAGCAGCTCTCCAGTATGCATCTCCCTTTGCTTCTTCATAGCTTTCAGGTTCTTCTGCAGTCGTGTAAAGCAGCAGTTCTTCAGATTGCACTGGTTCAGTCTGTGCATAAATCTCACTTATGCTCCTCATCTTCGGTACTCGGCCGTTTGACTCTTCCTCATCGAGGTCTTCTATTTCAGGTAAAACTTCATGGTCGATAGTGCCAGCTGAACTTGAGCCTTGAGATGTGGTTGTAACTCCTTCTTCCCAGTCTGTGCCGTCGGCCTCGTCATCTTCGACACTGAAAGTTACCCATTTTGACATAACTTTCTCAATGTCCTGGTGTTCTTCCCACTCCCAGTGTTTGTCTTCTTGGAAGACCACATCTCTGCTCACATAAATCTTCTTTCCGACTGGATCATAACACCTGTACGCCTTGGTGCCTGGCTCCGAGCCGAGGTAGATCATCCTTCTGCTCCGGTCGTCCAGTTTCTTCAGATGTGTGGATGGCTTTACATGGGCTAAGCAGCCGAAAACCTTTAAATGCTCAACGTTCGGCTTTCTTCCCGACCATTGTTCGTATGGGGTGGTCCCATAAAGCGATCTTGTGGTCGTGCGGTTGAGAAGATAGACTGCATGCCTTACTGCTTCTCCCCAGAACCGCCCGGGGAGAAATCGACCTTTTAGGAGACTTCTTGCTGTTGCCATCACAGTTCGGTTTCTTTTTTCTACGACTCCGTTTTGTTGAGGCGAGTACGGAGCCGTGAAGAATCTTGCAATGCCCTTCTCTTCACAGATCGAGTCAAACTCTTTTGCGAGGAATTCTCCTCCTCGGTCAGACCTGACCGATTTTACCTTCTTGTCGACTTCATTTTCGGCAAGCGCTATAAACTTCTGAAAGTTTGACTTTGCCTCATCTTTGCTCTTCTGCATGTACACCCACATGGCTCTCGAGTAGTCGTCCACGATCAGCATGAAGTACCGATTTCCGGCATCAGTTCGAGGTGTGATCGGACCGCACAGATCAATGTGAACTAGCTCGAGTGGTTGAGAGGCTCTGTATTGTACCTGCGACAGGAAGCTGTTATGAGTTTGTTTCGCCGTCAGACAGCCCTCGCAGACTTGCTCCGGGTGGTCGATTTTTGGTAGTCCGACTACCATCTCCCTCCTTGCCATCGTGTTGAGACTCTGGAAGTTCAAGTGTCCGAATCTTGCGTGCCACAACCAGGCTGCATCATCGGTCATAGTCTTCAGGCACTTTGGTTTGCACGTTTCAATCTGAATCTTGTACAGACGGTTCACTGTTCTTTGTACCTTCATTAGTAGTCGCTCACTGTGGTTGAACACTTTCAGATAACTATCTTTGAGCTCGATCTGACATCCCTCTTCTGTTAGTTGTCCAAGACTTATTATATTGCTCCGAAGACTCGGTATAAAATATACATCCGAGATGAGATCCGACATCCCTCTTTCATATCGGTGGATGCTTCCTCCGTAAGGTATATATCACTGCATCAGGTGTCAAATGAGATCGATGTGCTCCCCTTCTTCACCATACACGCAACACAATAGCACAAGTTTGCAGGAGGAAAAAATAGAGGCAATGATTCTTAGCACTATACTCTGGACGTCTCCAAGTATATGATATGATTAAGCAGACATTACCCACTAGTAATTGATATATGTAACCAGTCATTTACCTACTGATAATTGCCTGTCATGAAAATCCAATGAAGCCTCGAATTCAAATGTTTAAATCTCATTCAAACAGAGAGCCTTAGAGCTATTTATCCACTAATAACCGGAATGTGCAAGTATTCCAGTCCATCGATAGCAGCACGGTCGTTTGGGTTCCTAAAGAACCCGGATAAGAGCTTCTCGCTAAGGCCATATGTAGATATTTTGCTTGATGCTTTTTTTTTTAAAAAAAGGATCACATTGAATTTATGATCAATCAATACCAAATTGATCTCGCTAGGTATAATTGGATTCTTCCTATTGCCAATACTGAGATATTGACATATTAAAGGTACTTTACTATTTTGGATTTTCATAATGACGTCAAAAGGTACAACTGTCCCGGTATTTCAGATTATCTAAGACCGATACAATTTGAAAAGAAACACAGATAGATAGCTGACATATGATATTGAACATGTGGCTAGCATCCAATAGATATGTTCGGTGCCACCTTATTGATTACGCTCTCTGAACCTGATATCCTTCCCTTTATCTTTATTTAAAGATTATATGAAATGGAAATGGATGGTTCAATTGACTCTTCCTAGTAGGGTTAGACCCATGCTTGCATGGTAATATGTGTTAATGGATTTAACGTAAGCATTTATTTAACAGGATTTGCGTCACAATTCACGAGTAGAGGCATACGCAAGTTATGGTCATTTTACTATAGGTCCCGCTCGTTTCAGCTTCAGCTTTTTGTTTATTTTTCACTATTTATAAATTTTGTTATTTTCTGAACTTTTGATTTTTTTGAGTTTTTTTGCCGGTTCTTTTTTACGTATTCGTTTGCATTATCTGTGATGAGCTAGCATATTTTTTCTATTTTTATTTTTTTTAATTTAATTACACACAATAAACCACCTTCAGCTACAGTAAAATTTCAGCCGCTACAGTGTAATTTCAGTTATAAGCCACAGTTTTTCAGCCCAACCGAGTGGGCCAAAATCAAGTGGTTTTTTGAAGTCGCTTTCCCAAATAAGGTAGACGGTGGATGCGTTGATTACAAGCTTTCTGATTCATACATTATATACTGCATTTACTGATGAACAACTTTTCCATTGCAAACTCTGAATCCGTTAGCGCATCTATCCAGCCCCTCTTCATCTATTGCATCGAAGCTTGTATATTTGGTAATATCTAGAACAAATTTTGCGTCTTCCAGAAAAAAGTTACCAGGTGTTAGCGAGGTCGTGTAACATGTATCTTGCAAACGGTGCAGATCGTGCCGGTTACAAGCGAGCTACCCAATGCCGCAGAAGGGATGCAAGCTTTGCTGGTGTTGTGCTCAACAAAAGGTTAATCATCCGTCTTTGAGAGGTTGGACTACAACGATTTGAAATAGAATGACGCTAGATGAAGAGAACATCGTTGAGGGAGGAATATATCTAAAATAGCTGGTTAAGAGAACAACCACAGCTAGACTTTAGGGATTTATTTATTATCTTTACTTCATAATAGATACATGCTATCCTTTTTATAGGGTCGATCCGATTTGACTCCTAAAAATAATTTATAAAAAACTTACCTCTAACAATCCAATCTAATAATTTGTCTAACTAATAGATAATATCAAATACCTAATAGATAAATTCCTAAATAACAAACCATACCTAATACACAAGATGTTACAGCACGAACTTACGCTACAGTAGCCGGTGCTACAGTGCCCCATGGTGAACAGTACATGCGCATAACAGCTGGCTCCTTGCTCGTTCACTTCATTTGATCAGGCTCTGGATCAGTACAACAAATGGGTAACAGAGATGTGAAGCTAAGGATGAGATTTTTAAGAAACAGGAGGATTACATGATGTGTGGTACACGGATCGCAGAAAGCAAGCAGAATGTGAACTGCTTTCTGGTATTTGCCAATCACACGTCGTGTGATCCTGCTGTCTATGACGCTGCAAGCATAGTGTAAAGGTTCCTCGTTAACCTGCTGCAGGCATCTCAAAATAAGTGGAAATGCTGGCATGATGGTGTCCTTGCTAATTTGCTTTCGCTTGGTTAAACTGAACTAGAGTTGCCCAAGCTTCAATGCAGTCATGCGCGGAACGAAGGAGATGGCTCAAGCTACAGTAGCGTGTGACGACCCGCATTATTACCATGGGGTAATAACACTAGTCAACGGATTATTATTCGTTTTGGCCGATAAAACATCGCTCTAGCGAATAATAAGCCTATCAGAGTATTGCAGCAGAACAATAATTAGAGACACATTATGATATTACAAGAATATCGCCACGCAGGGCTAAAGTTTATTACAACGCCTCAAGGGCTTAATTATTACAATATTTTGACCAAATATTCTAACTACTTTCTATTCAATAACGATCATACGGAGTGTCCACCTTGTACCCACTGTCATCCAAGTCCACGATATTCCATCCAGGTAGCTTTCTCCTGATCTTAGCCATTCTCTGAACTGACATGCTCCTAAGCAAAGGGAGGATTATAGCAAGGGTGAGTACAAAGATACTCAGCAATCGTTATTAACAAAATGCATAACATGCTTATCCTTTCCACATTTAGGAATCTCAATTCCTATTCTCAATTTCTTTCCATGACATAGAAAATAAAGTTTGTTGGTTTTGAAATAATGACAATTTATTAATTTAGAAAACTACTGAACATACGCATGAACAGCAAAAACCCCCATAAGTTTCCGTAATTCTCCTTTCCCGGAGACGGGCATGAATTCATGATTTGGATAGCATTGCGCAAGTTTGTATCACTTTACCCATCATCACTCTGATCGTGTTGGCTCTTGGGTGTTCCGCAATTCCTTTGAAGCGGCGCCCAGACCAGAGTACAGTACAATTATCTCTAGCTCAGTAATTATATCTCCACCCGGTTATACACAATCAGCAGCCTGGAGCAGTGTAACACCCTCACACAGACCCACTGAAGACGACATAACCGTTGGCTGGTAGGGTATTCAACCTTTCCCCAGCCCCCTGACTCGCGTATATAACGCCCTGCGTAACCCGCCTGTGGGTTCTTACGCTCCGGTCTTCCACCGGTTCCTTTGGGTCTATCCCATAAATAATCACTCCTGTGGAGAATATAACACCTCACTAGAGTACCGACTGCCCGTGAAAACGGAACGTTGGTTGATACAAGTTGATACGGTCTGTCCATACGGATGAAGTTTGTAACCCCTTATATTCTATTCTTATGCAGAGGTCCCGCCCTCGCCCACTCATTTCCTATCCCGGCAACCTCTGCCCACCTTTTTATTAACTTTAATGGCCAACTGCTCCATCAGTTGCCATCTATCTCTTATCTCTTGCCATTTCTTGATTTAAATCTTCTTTTATTTATTTCATGCAGGGTGATACTAGGTTAATACCAAAATACTTGTTTTACGAATATACTCCGCAGAGGTGTTCAAAGGAATGCTTGCCTGGATTTTAACTATATACTCGGATTCAAGTAGGATCGGGTGAAGTTGTCCCCGTAGCTTGGATTGTGGCCTGCAATTAGATACGTTGGCTACGACTTAATTTACGAGAACATAATAAAATACGATGTGTCGAGGTGCTTGTGCTCCTAAGGTAAGACGTCACTCCATTTAATCTAATCGCAGTAGTCGAGGTTAATTTCGATACACTACTCGTCGTTCGACATTATCGCACCAACGTCATGATATATGGTTGATCTAGTAGGTATGCTCAACGTTTTATTACTTCCTAGCAATATTCTGATTATACCGGATTAACTAGATGCATGAACAATTATAACGGCTGATAGTAATCCTGTACGATTATAGCTGCTAATATTAATCTTAGTCAATCTTCGCGTATGCAATAATCACCTCTTCAATTCGTTTTAGATCTTAAGGTTACTCAAATATATTTTCTCGTGCTAGTACGCGTGATGAGTTAATTTATAAACCAGAAGAACAGGGTTTCTCATTAATCAACTATTTAATTCTTTAATTAAATTATATTTAGGCGTCCTTCTGGGATTCATAATTTCTACATTAGTCATTGGCGTATTTTTATAGCTTAACTACTATTTAGTTGACATGCATAATTTTAATCGCTACACATACTTTTTAAATTGATGAATACTATTTTAACTCAGCATATGCTATTCTAAGCGTTGCAATAGTTTTAATCTTCTAATGGCTATGACTTTATTCTAACAATTCAGAATATTTATAAGTGAACTTCTACAGTTTATAATCTACTAATAAAATTGAACTGGGTATTTAGATATGTAAAAGGGGTGTTCTAACTGATTTTATGATGATTTAATTCATTTCTATTATTCAAGAATATTTACTATGACAGTTTTATGGTTCAACACTATCCGGTTATAACCTCTAATGATTTAATTAGCAATGTATTCGTTAAATCAGTACTCGCTACATTTTATTTAGCAGATAGCCATTCATTTATTCTAGTTATTGTAAATACAAATTAATGTTTTTCCACAGTCTAGATGAACTTAACCAATTTATCTGCGTAATCAAACTTGCAACAAAATGGTCTTAAACTATAGTACTTTAATTTAATCCGCACACGTATAAGCTTAATCGACTTGCTTCTTTTAAATCATCGGACCAATTAACTTGTTCTAATGACCCTAAGTAGTCAAGGGTAGATTTCTATAATTATCAGAGGTGAATTTCTATACTTTAAATATTACTAGCCCAGTTGTCTAAGTAATTAATTATACCGCTGAGTAATCTAAATAACAATACACAAGTTCTAATATTTACGCGGACCTGTTTTAATCTATTTACATCTTTGGTTCATTTATAATGATTACTGTCGTAGCTACTGGCTAAACAGAGAGAGAGGGGACTAGTCGAAGGAGAGGAGAGCTACCGCAAGGAGGATATGTGGAGAATACTGAGAGGATCCCCCCTTTGCCCCTCCTGGGGGCTTATATATATGTGAGTGGGGTAGAATGGGAAATCCCCATTATACCCCTTAGTATTTACAAAGGATGGGGGTACACTGGTATATTTACACTGTTATATTCCTCTACACTATTGGGCCTATTACATGTTGGACTAGTTGCACGGCCCAGTCACGGGGGGTTGGGCCACCCCTACAACAGTACTCCCTCGACAGCAAGCGCTGAGGTCCCGATGGGCGAGCTGACGCGATCAACCACCCCAGCCCCCCGTTCCCTGACAGCAAGCACGAGGGTGCCGATGCAACTGATAGCTCGTAGACCCTAGAGGCCATGCTTATGAAGGAACCGGTGAAGCGCCGGAGACGTCGTCGAGCGCCGGAGACGTGCCGTCTCGCCGGGGCGGTGCCTACAAGGCGGACGGCGGAGTCGAGGCCGAAGGCCCGTCGTCGAGCGTCGAAGACGTGCCGTCCAGCCGAGGCGATGCCTACGAGGCGGACAGCGGAGTCGAGCGCCGAAGACGTGTCGTCGAGCGCCGAAGACGTGTCGTCGAACGCCGAAGACGTGCCGTCCCGCCGAGGCAATGCCTACAAGGCGGGCGGCGGAGTCGAGGCCAAAGGCGTGTCCTCGAGCGCCGAAGACGTGCCGTCCCGCCGAGGCGATGCCTACGAGGCGGACGGCGGAGTCGAGCGCCGAAGGCGTGTCGTCGAACGCCGAAGACGTGCCGTTCCGCCGAGGCCATGCCTACAAGGCGGACGGCGGAGTCGAGGCCGAAGGCGTGTCATCGAACGCCGAAGACGTGCCGTCCCGCCGAGGCAATGCCTACAAGGCGGACGGCGGAGTCGAGGCCGAAGGCGTGTCATCGAGCGCCGAAGATGTGCCGTCCCGCCGAAGCGATGCCTTCGAGGCGGGCGGCGGAGTCGAGCGCCGAAGGCGTGTCGTCGAACGCCGAAGACGTGCCGTCCAGCCGAGGCGATGCCTACAAGGCGGACGACGGAGTCGAGCGCCGAAGACGTGCCGTCCCACCGAGGCAATGCCTATGAGGCGGACGGCGGAGTCGAGGCCGAAGACGTGTCGTCGAGCGCCGAAGACGTGTCGTCGAGCGCCGAAGACGTGTCATCGAGCGCCGAAGACGTGCCGTCCCGCTGAGGCGATGCCTACGAGGCGGACGGCGGAGTCGAGGGCCGAAGACGTGTCGTCGAGCGCCGAAGACGTGCCGTCCCGCCGAGGCGGTGCCTACAAGGCGGACGGCGGAGTCAAGCGCCGAAGACGCGCCGACGCTGTTGTTCCCCTACCTTCGAAAAGGTGTGCCCGCGGGGAGCGGGCGCTTGGAGCGTAGGCCGAAGGCACTACGCACGCCGAGGTAGGGAGGCGAGACCGCCGTTCCCCTACCTTCAAAAAGAGTGCCCGCTGAGGGCGGGCGCTTGGAGCGTAGGCCGAAGGCACTACGCACGCCGAGGTAGGGAGGCGAGACCGTCGTTCCCCTACCTTCAAAAAGAGTGCCCGCTGAGGGCGGGCGCTTGGAGCGTAGGCCGAAGGCACTACGCACGCCGAGGTAGGGAGGCGAGACCGCCGTTCCCCTACCTTCAAAAAGAGTGCCTGCTGAGGGCGGGCGCTTGGAGCGTAGGTCGAAGGCACTACGCACGCCGAGGTAGGGAGGCGAGACCGTCGTTCCCCTACCTTCAAAAAGGAGTGCCCGCGGGGAGCGGGCGCTTGGAGCGTAGGCCGAAGGCACTACGCACGCCGAGGTAGGGAGGCGAGACCGCCGTTCCCCTACCTTCAAAAGGAGTGCCCGCTGAGGGTGGGCGCTTGGAGCGTAGGCCGAAGGCACTACGCACGCCGAGGTAGGGAGGCGAGACCGCCGTTCCCCTACCTTCAAAAAGGAGTGCCCGCGGGGAGCGGGCGCTTGGAGCGTAGGCCGAAGCACTACGCACGCCGAGGTAGGGAGGCGAGACCGCCGTTCCCCTACCTTCAAAAAGAGTGCCCGCTGAGGGCGGGCGCTTGGAGCGTAGGCCGAAGGCACTACGCACGCGGAGGTAGGGAGGCGAGACCGTCGTTCCCCTACCTTCAAAAAGGGTGCCCGCTGAGGGCGGGCGCTTGGAGCTGTAAGGACCCAGATATTAATATCCGGATTCCTCTGTGATTACTGCACTATTCCCTGGATCAGTAGATAGTGCTCACAGTTACAGTAATGAATATCAAAATACATATCATGCGGAAGCGTAAAATTTAATAATAGACTTACTCATGAGCCGATTAGGCCGAAATCATTAAATTGCGGCAGCGGAAGAACGAAGCACACAGGTGGACCTTCAGGACATGCCCACAGGCAGCCAACTGGAGGTTCGCGACCTAGCTCTTGACATCTTCATCTTCTTTACCAGCTTGTCCAATCTTGTTGTTGAGTTGACGTGATTTGATTCCTGCGTCTAAATTTTGTCGCAAAAGCGAGCGTGAGCACTCCGACCCCGTGCTCCGCGAGCCAATACACAGAATGCAAATAAATAGTATGCATGGCTTAACAAAGGAGAGGCTCGGGTTATTTTGTTTTGCAAGGAGTGCTTTTGAATACAATTAATTAAAGAGTCCTATGACTTAGCAATTTTGAGACAAATCATAATGTACAAGGAAATGCATTATTAATATCGGTTCAGATTCCATCCACCGTTACATGGCATCTGCACCATATAGCCATTTCTTCAGCGTTATAGCCGCTTAACTTACCACTGGGACGACACCCAGGACAATTCCAAACTAGGGCCTTACACTGCCCTTCACTTTCCCAATCCCAACCATAAAACATTTTGAAATAGAACTATATCTGGTTAAGTTCCCATGTCCGCCCTTGACCGTGGGCACGGCTATTCGAATAGTTTTGACTCTGCAGAGTTTGTACACTTTACCCACAAGAGATAGATCCACTCGTTGCCCCACATGATTCCTTAGCCATGCGGTTGAGTAGACTATCACAGGACCTTTACAATGCATTTTTCTTAGCAGAGTTACGTCCGCTAAGGTTTCCACTTCCTCCGGGTACGACCACCCTTCCAGAAGCCCCCTCTTGCGCCGTCACGTCGGAGGATGTGGCCATCCTCTACCCGCCCGTGTTCACACCGGCGCAACTCTTACTAAGTCGATGCAAATTAGTTAGCCCTGCCTACACTTTGCCAGCTTGTGGTTGTACTTGTTTTACAGGGGAGATCATGACAAGATTCAGTCCTTAGGGTATCTGGGCGGTTCTACCACAACCCACACTCTCGTGCACCCCTGCACCACACCCCCGAACCATCCGCCCAGATAAATAAGCAATTTGAGGTTTTTAGGAATATAAAATAGCCATATCCAACATACACCAGTCATTACCACCCTGACTGCCCAACCAATTTTTCTCAGGATTAAAAGTGATGCTTGGGCGCTCTCGCGCCCATGAGTATCTAAACAATACTAAGCATGGCATATAATTACGGACTTATCTTTGAAAGGTTACTATTGTAATTTTGCTAGGGCGACAAAGTTCACATAATCAAGTAATCCAAATGAGGTGTAATATTATTCAAGACAAGCAATTGGGCATATAACTAGAATCAATTTAACATGTATTTGCATATAAAATAACAGCATGCAATTTGATAATTTAAACAAAATTAATTTTGCAGAAAGTGTAGGTTCAACATGATCAAAGTATTGACTCGCCTGGTGCGGTTTAGCACGGTCTTGAGCTCACACAATGCTTTATCTTGATCTTTTGGTCTCTATCTTCACTTTGAGCTTGATCTCACTTGATCCATTGAATCTTCACGACTTCCAATTTCTAATTACGCTACGAACGACTGAATCCAAATAAAAGCAAGTAACTCAAAGGATCCAGATAAATCCGAATAAACTCAATTTAGTTTTACTTTGGGTTAATAGGTGATTGAGATGATTTGAGGCAAGATCGACGGGGCGCAGAGTATTGTTGGTGTTTAACGGGGTTGGAGCGAAATGATTAAATGGCTAAAGAAGATTTATTTAGACGATTGCCAAGGAGAGTTCATGATACTGGAATATTCATTGGAATACTCTGCTTCGGATTTGAGAATGGTTAGGCATAGCTGACTTTAAAGTATCCCGGATTGGTCTTTTTATTCTCTAACTTCTCTTATCATTTTTGTATTTATTTAGAAAGTTCCATGTGCTGACATACAATATTAGCCCTTTTGTCCTTTGGATGGTATGAGCTTGTACATCGTAAGAGCATTAATCCTGACCTAGGGCTCCTATATTGTTTTTAGTATAACTTGTATTCAGAGCTAATGGTTAGTCGATACGTTGACAACTTTTCAGCATTATGTTCCCGATTGTTATATTTATTCCAATCTTTTATACAAGCCACGTACTTATAGCTTAAATATTAATAACTTAACACCACAGATTATTTAATGGTTGTTTGTGAAAGTACTTTTATGACTTCTTAAAGACATAGGAACGAGAGTCATACTTTAGATGGTTAATTGTGTATCACCTAATTATATATGGCTTTTATTGTCCAAATAGTTTTTACGATATATTCTATAGTCATGCTAAGTGAAACGTTAACCTAAACTCCGACTGGCATTACTGATTTATTTATCGGCGATATACTATTGGTGGGGTTTATAAATCATGACTTTCTAATTTAAATATATATATTACATTTCAAATAGCTTTGGCATATCGTTTAGTTTTATGAAGCTGCTTGAGTTATCACTTAATTGAATCTACCCTTAAGATTTATTTTATGGCTGCAGACAAAAGGTTAGGGCACAAATTATAATTACGGTTAACCTCTTAAGTTAAAGTCTCGCTTTTGTAGGTAATACGTATTCAAGTTGTTTCCTTCATCGTAACCCTGAATGTATTTTTAATCAGGACCTTTATTAGATTTGGTCATGTAGCCAAGTCCACCTTTATGAATGCCGTTAATTATAATCTAGACTTTAGTTAAATGTTCCAAACTACATTAGTTACTCATATAGGTTATTTAAATTTTACCTAACTATTTTCCCTTACTCACTTAACTATTTACATTTAGCTCTATACTCGGATGTATATTTAAATTCTATTTGTGCATACTTCCTTTATCTTTGGCCTTCCTAAATTATTTCTCTTAACTTAACTTGGATGTATATATATACACAGGTACATATATTCAATTAGGATTCTCATTAAATTCAGACATTTAACCACATCCATTTGTACTAATACCTTTAACTAATAAGTAGTTTGGGATAATTAACAAAGGCACATTAATTATGCACGTATGGTAGTTAATCAAATATATAATCTTATTTGCACCCTAATAAAATTTGTTGGGTTCCAAGAACTAATTTCATATTTTCCTTGATTTTTCTTTAACTGAAATGGATCAAATAAAAACAAGAATAAAAAGAAAGATGTGTTGCGCTATGTGAGTTTGAACAAAGGACCTCACGGTGAGTATGTTAAACAGCAAGCGAAGGTGACCCACTGGGCGCTTGCCCGTTTTGTGTTAGCAGGGGGGGGATTCATTCATAGGGAGCGACCGCTAGCACCAAGCTCCTTCAGCCGAAACAGGGGAGGCGCCGGCTTGAGGCAGGTGGTGGCATCGCCGGCGAGCGGTGGCCGGAGGAAGGGTGGGGGCTAGCAAAACGGGTGGTACGGGATGTGAGGGAACCGGTGGTGGGGGTGGCGCCGCTCGGGGCAGTGCTAGGAGGGGATTGGCGGCACCGAAGCGGCCGACGGCGGGGGTGGAAAGGGGGCGGCGGCGCCGGCGTGGAGGGGGCGGAAATTGATGCGGGCGAGAGCACTAAGGGGTACATGGGGAGCTTACCAAGGGACTGGCCGAGTCGGGGAGGCACCGAGGCGGGCCGGCGACGGAGGCCGAGGGCGGCGCGGGCATGCTCACGGCGCCGGCGAGCTGGGGTGGGGGAGGAACTCCGGCGACGATGGGGAACACTCCGGGGAGGCATGTAGATGGTACCCGCAAGAGGAATTGGTCCATGGTGCCCTGAAGGAGGAGTGGCGCCGGCGGTGGTGGTTTCGGCCGGAGTTGGAGAAGATGGCCGGTGCGGCGAGCGTTGACACACAGATTTCAAATTAATTCAGAGGGGAGATCGTTGGGGAGTGAAAGCTCGCCGTGATGTTCTTGATTTTGAAAATAGATGACAAGAGTGGTGGAATTTGGCTTGAAGACGGCGGCGGTGAGCTCACGGGCGCGGGGGTAAAGAAACGGAAGAAATGGGGAGGCCAGGAGAAGGCAGTGGGGTGGCGGGTTCATATAGCAAGCGCGCGCTGAGGAACAGAGACGGGCGGGGTTGGCTAGGGGAGTCCGCCGTGCGGTCGCGTCGGACAGCTGCGGAGGCAGACGGTGGTGCAGAGCAGAGAGGAGCTGGCGCCGCGCGTGGGTGGCAGTGAGAGCTCGAGCCTTGCGCGAGAAGGGATGGGGTGGCAGGGCGGGAAGAAAAAGAGAGCGGTGGCATGGCGCTGAGCAGAGGGAGACGTGGAGAGCGCGCTGCCACAGGAGGGAGGAGGAAGAAGGAGATGACGTGGTTCAAGTTCGGCCACGCGACGGGGAAGAGAAAAAGCAAGGCGCAGGAGGAGGAAGGGAGAAAAGAAGAAAGAGGAGGCGGCCAGGAACTGGCCCCAGCGGCAGGGAGGGAAGGAGAGGGGAGGAAATGGGTGGGGTCCACATGTAAGAAAGAGGGGAAAATGGAAGCTCAAGCTTTACTTTAAACTTTGGATTTTTAATTAGAATCTCTACTTCAAGTTTAAGATTATTGCTTTCAGGCCTTTGTGTGTCATTTGAAATTTAGAATCTAAATTTTCAGCTATTTAGATGTGAGTTTTAGAAACTCCTTAGCCTTTTATTCTCTTTTACCTAAGTAACTTGATTTTAGATTTTTACTTTCACTATTTAATATTTAAATGTTAATTTATGTGCAGATCCTTGGATTTTCTATTTCCCTTTAACTAATTTATAAGCCATGTTTTCATTTCATAAATAAATTTTTGGAATTACTTCCTCAGGGTTAAATACTATTTAAATTATTTGTATTCATTTATCGAATTATTTATTTTTATGATTACAATTTTGTGCTCGAGAATTATTTTCAGATATTAATTGCTCAACACAAAACTCAGGAAAATCCAAATAAGATGTTGAACCAAAATTCAAATGCCAGTAAGATGCAAATAAAAGTTTTTAAATTACTCAAAATTTCAGACATCCAAAATTCAGGATGTGACAAACCTACCCCCCTTAAATGAATCTCGACCCCGAGATTCCGGTGGAGTAGAAAGAGTAGAGGTGGGTTATATTGGCTAGCAATGGGTTTCAGGGTGTTGCTTGACGTGTAGTTCCTTAGCTCCACAGAGATATGAAGATCTGCACAATAGGGGTTAGCACTTGGGGAAGTTAAAAGTAAAGGGTGATACTTTGTTCCCCTGGATAGGTCGCAGACTTCCAAGCACTTGCTTTTTGCCATTGTTGTCTTTATGTCATCGTAGAATGGAGTAGCTGCATCGTCTATTGGACATAGGGTTGTAGACTTTCATATTGATAGGTGGCTAGCCATGGTCTGTGCCCTAGGAAGTAGACGGCCTTAAGAATGCAGAAGTACTTTAGGTGGGGGTCTTTTACTTCTACCAGGACTCTATCCTTAGTCAAGCATGGCGGTTTTTGCTAAAGGTACGTCTTGTAGTCCTCATCACTAGAAGATTTTGGTCTTGCGAATCTCCTTGTACTGGTCTGATTAGCTCTAAGTCCAGGTCGTTGCAGTTCCAAGGATGTTCATCGTAGTAGTTCTTTGGCAGTTCTGTCTCTTGGTACTACCCCCCTTAAATAAATAACGAATGTCATTATGGTTGGCGGCAATTTGATTTATCTCGACTCTTGGTCCTCGTGCTGATTGGGGCTCTTAGTTGGAAAAATTGCGAAGGCTTCACTTATCCTTGGTTGCCTTGGCTTTAGTAGACCCGGCTGGGTTTGTAGCAAAGGGGCGAGAGGGAATAGCAGGAGGTACGGTTAGAATCGTGGGGATACGGAAATCTGAACCCATTATAATTGCAAAAGAGTACACCCCGGGAAACTGGGGTGGCACATGAATCACATAAGTTTTTAAAACACTCTTTTCCTGTAACTGCGAAATGTAACGCCCAAGGGCAAGAAGGCAGTGCACAGGGCCAAATAGAAATCTTGCAACAATACATCGTCTACTCGGGAAGCACACATAAGAGAGCGCAGGGTTTATCTGCATAGCCCGTTTAAAACGAGACCACCTTATCTTCATGACCATCTTCAACGTTCCTATCCTTAAGTTTTAGAGCAATGGTACGAGAAGAGGATCAAAATTTTCTTTCCGAATTAATAGAAAGAAGTGGAAAGTACTTGGGGTAGTTTCATTGGTTTTAGCACTTGTTTTCATCTTTTTTTTTTGTATCCTAATCTCTTCCAACGTTTAACTATCCATCACTGAATCAATTCACTCCCATATGATTTTTTTTTTTACATAAGGCTTAGAATCCAATGGCCTTTATAATTTAACTTCCACTTTTGCAATTGCACTTAGGCTATCTTTCTTCATTAATTGTTCATGGCATTACTGCCATCTAAGACTCCAAACAGCTAAGGAGATTATTTATTTTATTTGATCCACCAATCATACTCGTCCTATAGTATCATCCATCATTTCATTAATCTAGTCATGATTATCTAAGTCCCGCATAAATCTTTGACCTTCAATCATATATTTGTGGATTAAATATCATATTTTCACTATGATTGTATAATCACATCTCGGATCCACTATTGGTCAACTTATTAACTCTACAATCCAATGAAAATCCAATGCCTTTACTATAAATCCACCTATATAGTTCTTCCATTTCAAATTTTATTAATCGAATCGAAGTTAACAAATTATGATATGTGCCTGAATTTCCATCACATCTTTATAAATCCAATCTCAGGTTCGTCGATTGCCAGTTTTATCAGCTTTCCAATCCTATGAAGATCTAACTTTCTTTATTTAGATCCACTGATGTCTTTCGTATCGTGACCTCATAATAATCCAGTCTGGTGTCATTGATCCAAATCCATGGTTTGCTTCTCCAATGATCAACCTGAATCTTTATTGTCTATTTACTCCTCAATTCTGAATTCTACTGATTATCCATCATTATTACTTTTAAATCCACCAGTGTCATGTGTACCAGGATTTCCTAATATTCAAGATTGTATTCAAACTCATAATTACTCCTCTAGTAACCACCTAAATCTTCAGTGACAACCTCCGAATTAATTCATTATTATGAACATCTTCCAGGAATAATGTTATTAATCAAGCCTGTACTCTGATAATTGTTATTATCTCTCCAATTTCTCAAAACTCTATCAATTTATCTAGCAATCGATCATATTCCATTATTCCACTGTTGTAAATATCTCCCAGAAATTATGTTATTTATCAATGTTGTACTCCCGCAATTATTTTCATATTTCCTATTTCTCCAAGAATAACTTAATTCATCCATATAGGCCATCTATTCAGTTATGCCCCATCAATACATTTATCCAATTCACATTATTGTTTTCCTCCAAGGATAACACAATTGTAGAGGCTAAGCTTCAAGGTTCAGCATCATAATTCTCAGCCTAAAGGGTGTTTTCATGGAAAATTTACAAGAGGGGTACTGGATTTTTTTTTTTTTTTTCCACATTGAATTCAGGATAAGAGAGCTTCAGAAGTAAATGGCTTGGGCAGCATGCAGATGAGGGGAAAATCATCTAAGAGAGATGAGAATGAGCAATATAGCTTATATTTGTGAAAATAGATATTATGGAAATAAGTCTAGTCATGGACTAACGGCCAGGCTAACTAGGTCACGATCTGCAGTCGATATGCTCTGATACCATCCCTGTAAGGACCCAGATATTAATATCCGGATTCCTCTGTGATTACTGCACTATTCCCTGGATCAGTAGATAGTGCTCACAGTTACAGTAATGAATATCAAAATACATATCATGCGGAAGCGTAAAATTTAATAATAGACTTACTCATGAGCCGATTAGGCCGAAATCATTAAATTGCGGCAGCGGAAGAACGAAGCACACAGGTGGACCTTCAGGACATGCCCACAGGCAGCCAACTGGAGGTTCGCGACCTAGCTCTTGACATCTTCATCTTCTTTACCAGCTTGTCCAATCTTGTTGTTGAGTTGACGTGATTTGATTCCTGCGTCTAAATTTTGTCGCAAAAGCGAGCGTGAGCACTCCGACCCCGTGCTCCGCGAGCCAATACACAGAATGCAAATAAATAGTATGCATGGCTTAACAAAGGAGAGGCTCGGGTTATTTTGTTTTGCAAGGAGTGCTTTTGAATACAATTAATTAAAGAGTCCTATGACTTAGCAATTTTGAGACAAATCATAATGTACAAGGAAATGCATTATTAATATCGGTTCAGATTCCATCCACCGTTACATGGCATCTGCACCATATAGCCATTTCTTCAGCGTTATAGCCGCTTAACTTACCACTGGGACGACACCCAGGACAATTCCAAACTAGGGCCTTACACTGCCCTTCACTTTCCCAATCCCAACCATAAAACATTTTGAAATAGAACTATATCTGGTTAAGTTCCCATGTCCGCCCTTGACCGTGGGCACGGCTATTCGAATAGTTTTGACTCTGCAGAGTTTGTACACTTTACCCACAAGAGATAGATCCACTCGTTGCCCCACATGATTCCTTAGCCATGCGGTTGAGTAGACTATCACAGGACCTTTACAATGCATTTTTCTTAGCAGAGTTACGTCCGCTAAGGTTTCCACTTCCTCCGGGTACGACCACCCTTCCAGAAGCCCCCTCTTGCGCCGTCACGTCGGAGGATGTGGCCATCCTCTACCCGCCCGTGTTCACACCGGCGCAACTCTTACTAAGTCGATGCAAATTAGTTAGCCCTGCCTACACTTTGCCAGCTTGTGGTTGTACTTGTTTTACAGGGGAGATCATGACAAGATTCAGTCCTTAGGGTATCTGGGCGGTTCTACCACAACCCACACTCTCGTGCACCCCTGCACCACACCCCCGAACCATCCGCCCAGATAAATAAGCAATTTGAGGTTTTTAGGAATATAAAATAGCCATATCCAACATACACCAGTCATTACCACCCTGACTGCCCAACCAATTTTTCTCAGGATTAAAAGTGATGCTTGGGCGCTCTCGCGCCCATGAGTATCTAAACAATACTAAGCATGGCATATAATTACGGACTTATCTTTGAAAGGTTACTATTGTAATTTTGCTAGGGCGACAAAGTTCACATAATCAAGTAATCCAAATGAGGTGTAATATTATTCAAGACAAGCAATTGGGCATATAACTAGAATCAATTTAACATGTATTTGCATATAAAATAACAGCATGCAATTTGATAATTTAAACAAAATTAATTTTGCAGAAAGTGTAGGTTCAACATGATCAAAGTATTGACTCGCCTGGTGCGGTTTAGCACGGTCTTGAGCTCACACAATGCTTTATCTTGATCTTTTGGTCTCTATCTTCACTTTGAGCTTGATCTCACTTGATCCATTGAATCTTCACGACTTCCAATTTCTAATTACGCTACGAACGACTGAATCCAAATAAAAGCAAGTAACTCAAAGGATCCAGATAAATCCGAATAAACTCAATTTAGTTTTACTTTGGGTTAATAGGTGATTGAGATGATTTGAGGCAAGATCGACGGGGCGCAGAGTATTGTTGGTGTTTAACGGGGTTGGAGCGAAATGATTAAATGGCTAAAGAAGATTTATTTAGACGATTGCCAAGGAGAGTTCATGATACTGGAATATTCATTGGAATACTCTGCTTCGGATTTGAGAATGGTTAGGCATAGCTGACTTTAAAGTATCCCGGATTGGTCTTTTTATTCTCTAACTTCTCTTATCATTTTTGTATTTATTTAGAAAGTTCCATGTGCTGACATACAATATTAGCCCTTTTGTCCTTTGGATGGTATGAGCTTGTACATCGTAAGAGCATTAATCCTGACCTAGGGCTCCTATATTGTTTTTAGTATAACTTGTATTCAGAGCTAATGGTTAGTCGATACGTTGACAACTTTTCAGCATTATGTTCCCGATTGTTATATTTATTCCAATCTTTTATACAAGCCACGTACTTATAGCTTAAATATTAATAACTTAACACCACAGATTATTTAATGGTTGTTTGTGAAAGTACTTTTATGACTTCTTAAAGACATAGGAACGAGAGTCATACTTTAGATGGTTAATTGTGTATCACCTAATTATATATGGCTTTTATTGTCCAAATAGTTTTTACGATATATTCTATAGTCATGCTAAGTGAAACGTTAACCTAAACTCCGACTGGCATTACTGATTTATTTATCGGCGATATACTATTGGTGGGGTTTATAAATCATGACTTTCTAATTTAAATATATATATTACATTTCAAATAGCTTTGGCATATCGTTTAGTTTTATGAAGCTGCTTGAGTTATCACTTAATTGAATCTACCCTTAAGATTTATTTTATGGCTGCAGACAAAAGGTTAGGGCACAAATTATAATTACGGTTAACCTCTTAAGTTAAAGTCTCGCTTTTGTAGGTAATACGTATTCAAGTTGTTTCCTTCATCGTAACCCTGAATGTATTTTTAATCAGGACCTTTATTAGATTTGGTCATGTAGCCAAGTCCACCTTTATGAATGCCGTTAATTATAATCTAGACTTTAGTTAAATGTTCCAAACTACATTAGTTACTCATATAGGTTATTTAAATTTTACCTAACTATTTTCCCTTACTCACTTAACTATTTACATTTAGCTCTATACTCGGATGTATATTTAAATTCTATTTGTGCATACTTCCTTTATCTTTGGCCTTCCTAAATTATTTCTCTTAACTTAACTTGGATGTATATATATACACAGGTACATATATTCAATTAGGATTCTCATTAAATTCAGACATTTAACCACATCCATTTGTACTAATACCTTTAACTAATAAGTAGTTTGGGATAATTAACAAAGGCACATTAATTATGCACGTATGGTAGTTAATCAAATATATAATCTTATTTGCACCCTAATAAAATTTGTTGGGTTCCAAGAACTAATTTCATATTTTCCTTGATTTTTCTTTAACTGAAATGGATCAAATAAAAACAAGAATAAAAAGAAAGATGTGTTGCGCTATGTGAGTTTGAACAAAGGACCTCACGGTGAGTATGTTAAACAGCAAGCGAAGGTGACCCACTGGGCGCTTGCCCGTTTTGTGTTAGCAGGGGGGGATTCATTCATAGGGAGCGACCGCTAGCACCAAGCTCCTTCAGCCGAAACAGGGGAGGCGCCGGCTTGAGGCAGGTGGTGGCATCGCCGGCGAGCGGTGGCCGGAGGAAGGGTGGGGGCTAGCAAAACGGGTGGTACGGGATGTGAGGGAACCGGTGGTGGGGGTGGCGCCGCTCGGGGCAGTGCTAGGAGGGGATTGGCGGCACCGAAGCGGCCGACGGCGGGGGTGGAAAGGGGGCGGCGGCGCCGGCGTGGAGGGGGCGGAAATTGATGCGGGCGAGAGCACTAAGGGGTACATGGGGAGCTTACCAAGGGACTGGCCGAGTCGGGGAGGCACCGAGGCGGGCCGGCGACGGAGGCCGAGGGCGGCGCGGGCATGCTCACGGCGCCGGCGAGCTGGGGTGGGGGAGGAACTCCGGCGACGATGGGGAACACTCCGGGGAGGCATGTAGATGGTACCCGCAAGAGGAATTGGTCCATGGTGCCCTGAAGGAGGAGTGGCGCCGGCGGTGGTGGTTTCGGCCGGAGTTGGAGAAGATGGCCGGTGCGGCGAGCGTTGACACACAGATTTCAAATTAATTCAGAGGGGAGATCGTTGGGGAGTGAAAGCTCGCCGTGATGTTCTTGATTTTGAAAATAGATGACAAGAGTGGTGGAATTTGGCTTGAAGACGGCGGCGGTGAGCTCACGGGCGCGGGGGTAAAGAAACGGAAGAAATGGGGAGGCCAGGAGAAGGCAGTGGGGTGGCGGGTTCATATAGCAAGCGCGCGCTGAGGAACAGAGACGGGCGGGGTTGGCTAGGGGAGTCCGCCGTGCGGTCGCGTCGGACAGCTGCGGAGGCAGACGGTGGTGCAGAGCAGAGAGGAGCTGGCGCCGCGCGTGGGTGGCAGTGAGAGCTCGAGCCTTGCGCGAGAAGGGATGGGGTGGCAGGGCGGGAAGAAAAAGAGAGCGGTGGCATGGCGCTGAGCAGAGGGAGACGTGGAGAGCGCGCTGCCACAGGAGGGAGGAGGAAGAAGGAGATGACGTGGTTCAAGTTCGGCCACGCGACGGGGAAGAGAAAAAGCAAGGCGCAGGAGGAGGAAGGGAGAAAAGAAGAAAGAGGAGGCGGCCAGGAACTGGCCCCAGCGGCAGGGAGGGAAGGAGAGGGGAGGAAATGGGTGGGGTCCACATGTAAGAAAGAGGGGAAAATGGAAGCTCAAGCTTTACTTTAAACTTTGGATTTTTAATTAGAATCTCTACTTCAAGTTTAAGATTATTGCTTTCAGGCCTTTGTGTGTCATTTGAAATTTAGAATCTAAATTTTCAGCTATTTAGATGTGAGTTTTAGAAACTCCTTAGCCTTTTATTCTCTTTTACCTAAGTAACTTGATTTTAGATTTTTACTTTCACTATTTAATATTTAAATGTTAATTTATGTGCAGATCCTTGGATTTTCTATTTCCCTTTAACTAATTTATAAGCCATGTTTTCATTTCATAAATAAATTTTTGGAATTACTTCCTCAGGGTTAAATACTATTTAAATTATTTGTATTCATTTATCGAATTATTTATTTTTATGATTACAATTTTGTGCTCGAGAATTATTTTCAGATATTAATTGCTCAACACAAAACTCAGGAAAATCCAAATAAGATGTTGAACCAAAATTCAAATGCCAGTAAGATGCAAATAAAAGTTTTTAAATTACTCAAAATTTCAGACATCCAAAATTCAGGATGTGACAAACCTACCCCCCTTAAATGAATCTCGACCCCGAGATTCCGGTGGAGTAGAAAGAGTAGAGGTGGGTTATATTGGCTAGCAATGGGTTTCAGGGTGTTGCTTGACGTGTAGTTCCTTAGCTCCACAGAGATATGAAGATCTGCACAATAGGGGTTAGCACTTGGGGAAGTTAAAAGTAAAGGGTGATACTTTGTTCCCCTGGATAGGTCGCAGACTTCCAAGCACTTGCTTTTTGCCATTGTTGTCTTTATGTCATCGTAGAATGGAGTAGCTGCATCGTCTATTGGACATAGGGTTGTAGACTTTCATATTGATAGGTGGCTAGCCATGGTCTGTGCCCTAGGAAGTAGACGGCCTTAAGAATGCAGAAGTACTTTAGGTGGGGGTCTTTTACTTCTACCAGGACTCTATCCTTAGTCAAGCATGGCGGTTTTTGCTAAAGGTACGTCTTGTAGTCCTCATCACTAGAAGATTTTGGTCTTGCGAATCTCCTTGTACTGGTCTGATTAGCTCTAAGTCCAGGTCGTTGCAGTTCCAAGGATGTTCATCGTAGTAGTTCTTTGGCAGTTCTGTCTCTTGGTACTACCCCCCTTAAATAAATAACGAATGTCATTATGGTTGGCGGCAATTTGATTTATCTCGACTCTTGGTCCTCGTGCTGATTGGGGCTCTTAGTTGGAAAAATTGCGAAGGCTTCACTTATCCTTGGTTGCCTTGGCTTTAGTAGACCCGGCTGGGTTTGTAGCAAAGGGGCGAGAGGGAATAGCAGGAGGTACGGTTAGAATCGTGGGGATACGGAAATCTGAACCCATTATAATTGCAAAAGAGTACACCCCGGGAAACTGGGGTGGCACATGAATCACATAAGTTTTTAAAACACTCTTTTCCTGTAACTGCGAAATGTAACGCCCAAGGGCAAGAAGGCAGTGCACAGGGCCAAATAGAAATCTTGCAACAATACATCGTCTACTCGGGAAGCACACATAAGAGAGCGCAGGGTTTATCTGCATAGCCCGTTTAAAACGAGACCACCTTATCTTCATGACCATCTTCAACGTTCCTATCCTTAAGTTTTAGAGCAATGGTACGAGAAGAGGATCAAAATTTTCTTTCCGAATTAATAGAAAGAAGTGGAAAGTACTTGGGGTAGTTTCATTGGTTTTAGCACTTGTTTTCATCTTTTTTTTTTTGTATCCTAATCTCTTCCAACGTTTAACTATCCATCACTGAATCAATTCACTCCCATATGATTTTTTTTTTTTACATAAGGCTTAGAATCCAATGGCCTTTATAATTTAACTTCCACTTTTGCAATTGCACTTAGGCTATCTTTCTTCATTAATTGTTCATGGCATTACTGCCATCTAAGACTCCAAACAGCTAAGGAGATTATTTATTTTATTTGATCCACCAATCATACTCGTCCTATAGTATCATCCATCATTTCATTAATCTAGTCATGATTATCTAAGTCCCGCATAAATCTTTGACCTTCAATCATATATTTGTGGATTAAATATCATATTTTCACTATGATTGTATAATCACATCTCGGATCCACTATTGGTCAACTTATTAACTCTACAATCCAATGAAAATCCAATGCCTTTACTATAAATCCACCTATATAGTTCTTCCATTTCAAATTTTATTAATCGAATCGAAGTTAACAAATTATGATATGTGCCTGAATTTCCATCACATCTTTATAAATCCAATCTCAGGTTCGTCGATTGCCAGTTTTATCAGCTTTCCAATCCTATGAAGATCTAACTTTCTTTATTTAGATCCACTGATGTCTTTCGTATCGTGACCTCATAATAATCCAGTCTGGTGTCATTGATCCAAATCCATGGTTTGCTTCTCCAATGATCAACCTGAATCTTTATTGTCTATTTACTCCTCAATTCTGAATTCTACTGATTATCCATCATTATTACTTTTAAATCCACCAGTGTCATGTGTACCAGGATTTCCTAATATTCAAGATTGTATTCAAACTCATAATTACTCCTCTAGTAACCACCTAAATCTTCAGTGACAACCTCCGAATTAATTCATTATTATGAACATCTTCCAGGAATAATGTTATTAATCAAGCCTGTACTCTGATAATTGTTATTATCTCTCCAATTTCTCAAAACTCTATCAATTTATCTAGCAATCGATCATATTCCATTATTCCACTGTTGTAAATATCTCCCAGAAATTATGTTATTTATCAATGTTGTACTCCCGCAATTATTTTCATATTTCCTATTTCTCCAAGAATAACTTAATTCATCCATATAGGCCATCTATTCAGTTATGCCCCATCAATACATTTATCCAATTCACATTATTGTTTTCCTCCAAGGATAACACAATTGTAGAGGCTAAGCTTCAAGGTTCAGCATCATAATTCTCAGCCTAAAGGGTGTTTTCATGGAAAATTTACAAGAGGGGTACTGGATTTTTTTTTTTTTTTTCCACATTGAATTCAGGATAAGAGAGCTTCAGAAGTAAATGGCTTGGGCAGCATGCAGATGAGGGGAAAATCATCTAAGAGAGGGCGCTTGGAGCGTAGGCCGAAGGCACAACGCACGCCGAGGTAGGGAGGCGAGGCCGCCGTTCCCCTACCATCAAAAAGAGTGCCCGCTGAGGGCGGGCGCTTGGAGCGTAGGCCGAAGGCACTACGCACGCCGAGGTAGGGAGGCAAGACCGCCGTTCCCCTACCTTCAAAAAGGAGTCCCCGCGGGGAGCGGACACCTGGAGCGTTGGCCGAAGGCACTACGCACGCCGAGGTAGGGAGGCAAGACCGCCGTTCCCCTACCTTCAAAAAGGAGTGCCCGCGAGGAGCGGGCGCCTGGAGCGTAGGCCGAAGGCACTACGCACGCCGAGGTAGGGAGGCGAGACCGCCGTTCCCCTACCTTCAAAAAGGAGTGCCCGCGGGGAGCGGGCGCTTGGAGCGTAGGCCGAAGGCACTACGCACGCCGAGGTAGGGAGGCGAGACCGCCGTTCCCCTACCTTCAAAAGGAGTGCCCGCGGGGAGCGGGCGCTTGGAGCGTAGGCGAAGGCACTACGCACGCCGAGGTAGGGAGGCGAGACCGCCGTTCCCCTACCTTCAAAAAGAGTGCCCGCGGGGGGCGGGCGCTTGGAGCGTAGGCCGAAGGCACTACGCACGCCGAGGTAGGGAGGCGAGACCGCCGTTCCCCTACCTTCAAAAAGAGTGCCCGCTGAGGGCGGGCGCTTGGAGCGTAGGCCGAAGGCACTACGCACGCCGAGGTAGGGAGGCGAGACTGCCATTCCCCTACCTTCAAAAAGGAGTGCCCGCGGGGAGCGGGCGCTTGGACCGTAGGCCGAAGGCACTACGCACGCCGAGGTAGGGAGGCGAGACCGCCGTTCCCCTACCTACAAAAAGGAGTGCCCGCGGGGAGCGGGCGCTTGGAGCGTAGGCCGAAGGCACTACGCACGCCGAGGTAGGGAGGCGAGACCGCCGTTCCCCTACCTTCAAAAAGGAGTGCCCGCGGGGAGCGGGCGCTTGGAGCGTAGGCCGAAGGCACTGCGCACGCCGAGGTAGGGAGGCGAGACCGCCGTTCCCCTACCTTCAAAAAGGAGTGCCCGCGGGGAGCTGGCGCTTGGAGCGTAGGCCGAAGGCACTACGCACGTCGAGGTAGGGAGGCGAGACCGCCGTTCCCCTACCTTCAAAAAGGAGTGCCCGCGGGGAGCGGGCGCTTGGAGCGTAGGCCGAAGGCACTACGCACGCCGAGGTAGGGAGGCGAGACCGCCGTTCCCCTACCTTCAAAAAGGAGTGCCCGCGGGGAGCGGGCGCTTGGAGCGTAGGCCGAAGGCACTACGCACGCCGAGGTAGGGAGGCAAGACCGCCGTTCCCCTACCTTCAAAAAGGAGTGCCCGCGAGGAGCGGGCGCCTGGAGCGTAGGCCGAAGGCGCTACGCACGCCGAGGTAGGGAGGCGAGACCGCCGTTCCCCTACCTTCAAAAAGGAGTGCCCGCGGGGAGCGGGCGCTTGGAGCGTAGGCCGAAGGCACTACGCACGCCGAGGTAGGGAGGCGAGACCGCCGTTCCCCTACCTTCAAAAAGGAGTGCCCGCAGGGAGCGGGCGCTTGGAGCGTAGGCCGAAGGCACTACGCACGCCGAGGTAGGGAGGCGAGACCGCCGTTCCCATACCTTCAAAAAGAGTGCCCGCTGAGGGCGGGCGCTTGGAGCGTAGGCCGAATGCACTACGCACGCCGAGATAGGGAGGCGAGACCGCCGTTCCCCTACCTTCGAAAAGGGGTGATACACTCCCTGGTGTAACGCGCTCGAAGGTGCGACATCCAGGTGCCGCATCACTAGGGCGAGGCACTCCCTAGTGTCTCGGCCATCGCGCAATTTTTATACTCCGTAGAGTGCGTGAGGGTATTTGGTGCGTGCGGAAGCGGACCTCGGCGCACGACTTAATTTATAGTCCGCGGACTCTCGCGTGCGTAGGCAGACCTCGGCGTACGACTTAATTTAGAGTCCTTGGACTCTCGCGTGCGGAGGCAGACCTCGGCGCACGACTTAATTTATAGTCCGCGGACTCTCGCGTGCGGAGGCAGACCTCGGCGCACGACATAATTTATTGTCCGTAGACTTGCGCAGGGACAACACCTGCGTCTTATTTATGCTCCGTAGAGAGCGTGGGATCAGAGTCCCCGTCTTGTTTATACTCTGTAGAGTCGTGCGTGCGAAAGCTGAGCTCAACGCTACGTCTTATTTAAAGTCCGTGGACTCGCGCGTGCGGAGGAATGCCTCGACGGTCACGTCTTTTTTAAAGTCCGTAGACATCATGCGTACGGAGCTAGGCTCAACGCTACGTCTTATTTATAGTCCGTGGACTCGCGCGTGCGGAGGAATGCCTCGACGGTCACGTTTTTTTTAAAGTCCGTAGACATCATGCGTGCGGAGCTAGGCTCAACGCTACGTCTTATTTATAGTCCGTGGACTCGCGCGTGCGGAGGAATGCCTCGACGGTCACGTCTTTTTTAAAGTCCGTAGACATCGTGCGTGCGGAGCTAGGCTCAACGCTACGTCTTATTTATAGTCCGTGGACTCGCGCGTGCGGAGGAATGCCTCGACGGTCACGTCTTTTTTAAAGTCCGTAGACATCGTGCGTGCGGAGCTAGGCTCAACGCTACGTCTTATTTATAGTTCGTGGACTCGCGCGTGCGGAGGAATGCCTCGACGGTCACGTCTTTTTTAAAGTCCGTAGACATCATGCGTGCGGAGCTAGGCTCAACGCTACGTCTTATTTATACTCCGTGGAGTGCGCGCGGAGGCGTCCCCCCACACGTCTTTTGTTTATACTCATACCCGTGTCTTTGACGGAGAGTGCACACGCGGACGTGCGTCTTTGGTTTATACTCAGACCCGCCCCCCTGGCTGCGGCGAGTGCACACGCGGACGTGCGTCTTTGGTTTATACTCAGACCCGCCCCCCTGGCTGCGGCGAGTGCACACGCGGACGTGCGTCTTTGGTTTATACTCATACCCGCACCCCTGGCTGCGGAGAGTGCACACGCGAACGTGCGTCTTTGTTTATACTCCGTAGAGTACGCCGACGCTCGAGGCAGCCGGGCGATTTAAATCAAAAAAGGGGGACCAACACAGTGGCATCGAAGAAATGGCCGAAGACTTGCGACAAACAAATGCTCCAGAATGCAGCACTGGAAAAACCTACGGCAGCCCAAAACAGGCCAAAACCGCAGAAGCAAAAACGGCCAAATCGAGTGCTCTCAGAATGGAACTGCGGCCTCAATGAATGATATGATGCACAACTTGTTTTCTTAAGGTCATGCATGCAAGAAATGTAGGTGCTACTATTAAAGCTTCACACGTAATGACGTGCGGTGCGTACCGGGCGGGGCGGTGGCAACGCAGAGAGGGCTCCGTAGGCGTGGAGACCCCGACGTCCTCATGCACGCATCTGCACGTGCCACTGCTGGTATGTCGGGGGGGGCCACGCGGAGGCCGGCGAAGTCTAGCCGGAGCGCCACGCATGCAGTGTCATGTACAACGTGCATGTGCCATGCACGTCATACTTCCTTGGTCGATGGCGTGAAGACCTCCACATGGAGCGCAAGCTCGGCGTTGGCTTGGCGCGAGAGACTCGACGAAGAGCAGAAGCTTGGAGAAGAGGCGTGAAGACCTGCAGCGCGGAGGGCCTACGCCGCGCGCGAAGACTCGATGATCGGAGGCCAGTGTTGTAGGGGTCTTACGACCTCCCAGGACCTTTCACGACCGGTTAGAGTCGTTTACGACCAGATAGAAATTGAATACGACCAGTCCTGGATGCTTACGACCAGTTCCGATCGTTTCAAACTCTATCGATCGATTTTCCTCCGTAGTCGTAAAACACTGTAGCAATTACGACCACTCCTCCTTATCGAGCGCTGTCTTCCTCCAGCCGCTCTCGAAGAATACCGTGATCGTAAATCTTTACGAACACGCAGTGATGCTGGCGATCACCGTTCACCGTAGTCGAAACACCCTTTCGACTACGTTCACTTCCTTCGAACGTGATCGGAGTTGCTTCCGATCACATACAAACCTTCTCGGCGTAGTCGCTGCTCCTTACGACCACCTTCACCGTGGTCGTAGCCTTCTCAACGTAGTCGGAACAACACTGTTCCTTGCCGTGATCGTAGCACCCGTCGATCACGCCTGCTGAAAACTTTTCCGTGGTCGTGACTCCTCCCGATCACGCTTGCGGTGATCGTGAGTCCTTCCGACCACGTATTGCACAAACACACGACAACACAAAGCTTTGTGTCTTTCCCTCTTTTTGTATTTTCTCAATTGCTTGGTACATCTTTGGTTACATGTCTACCCCTTCTTTTATACCCAACTCTACGACTCCTACTCGGATTCCGATTAGGAATACAAAACCTATTCCGACTCCAACTTCTAATTCCTACTTCAACTCAACTTCGATTACAAACCCGACTCCGATACGACTTCTAAAACAAGATTATTTCCAACATTCTCTCCCTAATCTTGTTTTAGTAGCTTCCATCATGTTGATCTTCTCCTTCTCGATCACGTTGATTTTCTCCTGTTTCTTCCTTGGATGTTTTTCTCCACCAGTTGCTTGTTTCACTATTGCGTGGACTTGCTTTCAACCACCGTTCTTCACGTCGTGCTTTCTCCCGCCAACTCGGGATCCAAACTTCAGGCTTTTGGCTGCTTCGACCATCCGGGCCGATCCTGGGACCTGTTTGCTGTGGTCGAACGATTTCTCGAACACGTCCAGTCTTCATTTGCCGTGGTCGTAACACTTGCCGACCGTGCTCGATCATCTTTTGCCGTGGTCGTGGTGACTCCCGACCACGTTCGATCGTCTTTTGCCGTGGTCGAAATTCTTCTCGACTACAGCCAAAACCTTCTGCCAACCTTCTCGTTACGACTTCATGCTGTTTTTCGACCACTAGGAGATGAAGTCTTTCCGGCTCTAGTTCCTTTAGAACATTCTTCATGCCATCTGGTCTCCAAATTTTCAGTGGTATTTTGTACAACCGATTTGCTGATTTTTGTGCTCTCATCAACAACTGCTCTCTGCTGTCAAAAACCCTCAGATAAACTCCTTTTAATTCAACTCGGCACCCTTCTTCAGTCAGTTGGCCCAAGCTTATCACATTGCTGCAAAGACTTGGTATATAATATACATCTGACAACGGTCTTTGACTTCCATCCTTGCACTTTAACAGAATTGTACCTTTTCCTTTGATTTGAACTGTTGAGTCATCTCCAAACTTTACTTTACCGAGCACTCTCTCGTCTAATTCATGAAACAACGAGTGTGTGCCCGTCATGTGGTTGCTTGCTCCGTTGTCGAGATACCAATCTGTTGATTGGTCTTGAGTCTTCTCTCCCTTCTCCATCAAACTAGGAAATACTCTTCCTTCATGTAGCATCACCATTGTCGGTTCAGCTACAGTACAGTGCGACAGCAGTAGAGTCGGTTCCTTCTAAACCAGATTGACTTCCTCCTCTCTCTTCTTGTTTCTGCAAATCGCTGCGAAGTGCCCATACTTTTTGCAGTTGTGGCATTGTATGTGGCTTCGACATTCAGCAGCGTAGTGACCGAATTTCTTGCACTTGTGGCATTGTATACTCGATTTTCCAGTTTCAGAGTTACGCTCACGACTGCTCCCGCCGTTGCGTCCTCCACCTCTCTTCACATCGTCGTTGTGACTTTCATGGCTCTTATTCTCGTTCAGTGCTTCCCACTGAGCACGAGATAGCAGCAGCTGATTACCTCCTTCCTTGTCCTGATGCCGTTTCTTCTGACTTTCTTCGAAGATTCGCAAGCGACCGACTGCCTCAGTCAGCGACATCTTCGTCATGTCTCCAAATTGCTCGATTGTGCTTATGATTTGGAGAAAACTGTCAGGGACTGCACTGAACAACCTTTCAATGACTGTTGAATCTGGCAAATCAACTCCCAGAGCTCGAATTTCGCCAGCCAAACTCGTGAGTTTTTGCGAGAACTCACCGACGCCTTCAGTCTCTCCCATGACTAAGCGATCGAATAGCCTCTTCAGCACTTGTGCTCTTGCCTTCTTGACGCGTTCTTCTCCAATGCGCATCTCCTTGATAGCTTCCCATGCTTCTTTTGCAGTTTCCTTCTCTGCAATGGTCATCAAGACTTCGTCGGGGACAGCCTGCGATATGACGGCCATAGCACTTTGGTCTTGAGTCTCTTCGACCGGTGCATCTCCTTCGATAGCCGTCCATACTCCCAGAGCGCGCATGACGATCTTCATCTTCACGGCCCACAGGCCGTAATTTGTGTCGGTCAGCATAGGAAATTGGAATGGTACCGAACCTCCTCTCATTGGTGCTCGTGGTGGAGGCTGTGGTTTCTTTTCACCGGAGCCTTCCGCACCTGCAACTTTCTTCTCATTTGACTTGTCCTCCATTGCCACCTTGCTCTGATACCAAATGTTGGAAAGTCTTACGACCTCCCAGGACCTTTCACGACCGGTTAGAGTCGTTTACGACCAGATAGAAATTGAATACGACCAGTCCTGGATGCTTACGACCAGTTCCGATCGTTTCAAACTCTATCGATCGATTTTCCTCCGTAGTCGTAAAACACTGTAGCAATTACGACCACTCCTCCTTATCGAGCGCTGTCTTCCTCCAGCCGCTCTCGAAGAATACCGTGATCGTAAATCTTTACGAACACGCAGTGATGCTGGCGATCACCGTTCACCGTAGTCGAAACACCCTTTCGACTACGTTCACTTCCTTCGAACGTGATCGGAGTTGCTTCCGATCACATACAAACCTTCTCGGCGTAGTCGCTGCTCCTTACGACCACCTTCACCGTGGTCGTAGCCTTCTCAACGTAGTCGGAACAACACTGTTCCTTGCCGTGATCGTAGCACCCGTCGATCACGCCTGCTGAAAACTTTTCCGTGGTCGTGACTCCTCCCGATCACGCTTGCGGTGATCGTGAGTCCTTCCGACCACGTATTGCACAAACACACGACAACACAAAGCTTTGTGTCTTTCCCTCTTTTTGTATTTTCTCAATTGCTTGGTACATCTTTGGTTACATGTCTACCCCTTCTTTTATACCCAACTCTACGACTCCTACTCGGATTCCGATTAGGAATACAAAACCTATTCCGACTCCAACTTCTAATTCCTACTTCAACTCAACTTCGATTACAAACCCGACTCCGATACGACTTCTAAAACAAGATTATTTCCAACAGCCAGATGGGCGGAGCCTGGGGCAGGTCCCAAGCGGTGCGGAGACTGCGGGAGACCTCGACACCGGAGACTTCGCGCGCGGGAGACCTCGACGCGGTCGCGACCTCGCCATCGCGGAGACTCACCACCGCATGCATGCTTGGCTCCGTTGGGATGGTCGACGGCGCTCCCTCTCCACGTGAGCTGACCTTCGGAGTGTGCACGCATGGATCTGTCTGGGCGGTGACCGTCTTCGGCCGCGAGGAGTCCGTCATGGCGAAGTTAGCGGCGAGGCCTTCGTCGCGAAGTCGATGCGAAGCCCGGGACGCCAGCACGGTAGAGCTGGATGCCACCCGCTTGTGCCCGCGCGGAGGGGACCTCGACGCCGGAGACCTCGCACGCGAGAGACCTCGACGCGGGAGACCTCGGAGGTTGACGCCTGGAGTACCGCACCTTCGGCGCCAGGGGACTTCGCGGGCTGCGCGGAGTCACCAAGCGGAGGCCTACAGCGCCGACTCCGACAATGCGCGAAGCTAGTCGTCTCCACGGTCCAGCGCATCGCTTGCCTTCATGACAGTGAGCATCGTTCGGCAAACACAGAGAGCTGGCGGAAGTTGACGTAGGCTGGCTCGACGCAGAAGTTGTCGCGTAGAGGCTGTGGCAGCCGAGCCACGTGTTATCACTAATCTTGTTTTGATGGCATTGAGTCAGTGTGTCAGTTTCAGTTTCAAATAAACAGCCAGCGCAAGTTTTGTCTCTGCAGTCCACAGGCGTGTTGCAGTCTGAAGAAGCTGAGAGCAGTTTGTGTTCAGAATCTTAGAAGTCCAAGTTTTTGTTATGAGTGAGTTGTAAGTGCGTGATCCGAGATATAAGGATCATGGACCAAGTTAGTGTTTGCATGTAGCATCTTTCTCGGAGATCAGTTTAGAGTCTGGGTCTTGTTTTGGGTATTCCCCTGTTTTTTCGCTCGGGACACTGTAGCACGTCCAGAGAGCCGATTCAGAGTTTCAGTGAAAAATCTCTGAGTTTCAGAGGCCATTCTCGCGTGTGTTTCTTGTCCATTTTGCATCTGTGTTTGTGTGATTGCAGATTGTGGCACTCTGATCCAACATTTGGTATCAGAGCTTGGACCGGTGAAGAGAAGAACCGGTGAGTGTTCTAATCTGCGCCAACGACCACCATGGCTGGATCCGGGAAAGAAGCTTCGGGCGGGCTGTCATACCCCGTCCTGACTCGATCGAATTTCTCGGCCTGGTCCATCAAGATGCAAGCGGTGATGGAAGCTCATGATCTTTGGGACGTGGTAGAACCCGAAGATCCGAGAGAACCGGTGGACGCAAAGAAGAACAAGATCGCAAGGGCAGCAATCCTCAGTGCAATACCAGAAGATGTACTCTTCCTTGTGGCGAAAAAGAAGAGTGCACAGGAGGTATGGAAGGCTCTGAAAGTCATGTTCTTAGGAGCTGAGCGTGTGCAGGAGGCCCGGGTTCAATCCCTGAAGGAGGAATTCGATGGTCTCAAGATGAAGTCCACCGAAACCATTGAAGATTATGCTTTCAAGGTGGGGACAATTGTCAACAAGATCAGGGAACTTGGTGACAAGGTGGAAGATTCTTATGTTGTGAAGAGAATGCTGCGGTCTCTTCCAAACAGATTCCTGCAAATTGTTAGTTCAATTGAGCAATTTGCTGATCTGAAGAACATGACTGTAGAGGAGTTAATTGGGAGATTGAAGGCTCATGAAGAGAGGCTGCGCAGTGCTGAAGATGATGATGATGAGCATGTTCTCCTCACTAGGGCTCAGTGGAAAGCCAGAGAAGATAAGAAAGGGGGAGAGACTTCAGGAGGCAACTCCAGTAGAGGAGGTTTTGGACGCGGCCGAGGCCGTGGACGTGGGCGAGGGCGCGGCCACTGGAACAACTCACCCAAAACCGACAAAGAGCACAAGTCCGACAACAGAACTGACAAAGAGTTCAAGTTTGATAAGACCAAGGTGAGATGTTACAATTGTCAAAATTATGGTCATTATTCTTCTGAATGCAAGTCAAAGAAGAAAGAGATGAAAGCACATCTAGTTGAGAAGAATGATGATGAGCCATCCTTGCTGATGATACAAGCTAATGAGGCAATTACAAACCTCCCTGCTGCTACTGTACTTCTCAATGAGGAGAAGGTCCTTCCCAGTCTTGGAGATAAAGATGGCCCAAAGAACCTCACTTGGTACCTTGACTCCGGAGCTAGCAATCATATGTCTGGAAACCGTGAAGTCTTTACAAGTCTGGACACAACCGTGGCTGGGACAGTGAGGTTTGGAGATGGGTCTGTGGCAGAGATTCATGGGCGTGGGACTGCTTTATTTCAGCAAAAGAGTGAGGAGCATAAAGCACTTACTGAAGTCTACTACATTCCAAAATTGAAGAGCAATATATTAAGTTTGGGTCAGCTTGATGAAAATGGCTGCAAAACTGTAATTGAAGATGGAATATTGAGGGTTTATGATCAAGAAAGGCAGTTACTTGTAAAAGTCAAGAGGTCAAGCAATCGGTTGTATTTGCTGAAACTTCAACCGGCAAAACCCATATGCCTGCTGACTGCACTGAAGGAAAAAGAGTGGCTATGGCATGCTAGTTTGGTCACCTAAACTTCAGAGCTCTGAAGGACATGGCAAGGCAACAGATGGTTGAAGGTTTGCCACTGATTAGTCATGTTGAGCAGATATGTGAGGGCTGTTTGGCAGGAAAGCAACACCGACTCCCATTCCCTTCAGCTAGCTCATACCGGGCACAATCACCATTGGAGTTACTTCATGGAGACTTGTGTGGACCCATATCACCAGCTACGCCATCAGGGAAGAGGTATTTCCTGTTAATTGTTGATGATTGCACTCGTTTTATGTGGATTGTACTCATCAAAACCAAAGGAGAAGCACTGGCTGCGTTCAAGTCAGTAAAGGCAAAAGCTGAGCTGGAAACCAGTCTGAAGGTTAAAGCCTTGAGGACAGATAGAGGAGGAGAGTTCACCTCAAAGGTGTTTCACAATTTCTGTGATGATCTGGGTCTGAAGTGGTTTCTCACAGCTCCCTATACACCCCAGCAAAACGGAGTGGCCGAGAGGAGAAATCAGACAATTGTTGGTATGACTAGAAGCCTGTTGAAAAGCAAGAGAATGCCTGGCAAATTCTGGGGTGAAGCTGCAACTACGGCTGTATATTTGCTAAATAGAGCACTGACAAAGAGTGTTACCGGGAAAACACCGTATGAAGCTTTCTACAAAAGAAAGCCTCAAGTACATCACTTGAGAACTTTTGGATGTGTGGCATATGTGAGAACTGCAGCTCCTCACCTCAGTAAGTTACAAGATAGGAGTACTCGTATGGTATTCATAGGCTATGAAGTTGGTTCCAAAGCCTATCGCTTTTACAACCCAAATAACAGCAAGGTGTGTATTAGTAGGGACGTTGTATTTGATGAGGAAGCTTCATGGCCCTGGGAAGAATACACACATGATGATAGGCAGGGAAACCATGGTGATTCTTTCACAATCCATGTTGAGCAGTTTGGTGAAGCAAGTCAAGAGCAGAATTCAGACCAACAAGAGCCAACTTCAGATGGTGTTTATGAAGATACAAGCACTGGGAATGCAGGAGCTGCTGGAAACTTCGGTGGAGATAGCAGCAGTGAAGAACCTGTGCATGTGCAGCATAGCAGTCCACCATCCACGCCGGCTGTTTCGTCTCCAAATACACTGGCGGGTTCAGTTTCAGCAATGCCAAGTGAGTCTTCAAGTGAAGCCCCTCATCGGTTTAGATCACTCCAGGAAATATATGATGCCACCGAACCAACTCAGCTGGAACCTGAAGACTTGGAATTCTGCATGTTGACAGCAGAAGAGCCAACCTGCTTCGAAGAGGCAGTGAAAGAAAAGTGTTGGAGGGAGGCAATGCAAGAGGAATTGAGCTCTATTGAGGAGAATGAGACATGGAAGCTGGTGGAGAGCTCAGGCACTCAAAAGCCCATAGGATTGAAGTGGGTCTTTAAAGTGAAAAAAGATCCCACCGGTGCTATTGTCAAGTACAAAGCTCGGTTAGTCGCGAAGGGTTATGTTCAGAAGCATGGTGTGGATTTCGACGAAGTTTTTGCGCCGGTTGCAAGGATGGAGACCGTGCGGTTGATTGTGAGCTTGGCAGCACAACAGAATTGGCAAGTCCATCACATGGACGTGAAATCAGCATTCTTGAACGGGGAATTAGCTGAAGAGGTGTTTGTGACACAACCTCCTGGTTTCGAAGTCAAAGGCCAAGAGTGCAAAGTGTTGAGATTGAAGAAGGCATTGTATGGACTCCGGCAAGCACCAAGAGCATGGAACATCAAGCTGGATTCAAGTTTGACAAAGCTTGGATTCACTCGCAGCCCATTGGAACATGCAGTTTATAAAAGGGTAGAGGACTCCTCAATTTTGTTGGTTGGTGTATATGTGGACGACCTGATTATTACAGGGTCAAGCAAGGCAGAGATTACTGCATTCAAAACTCAAATGCAGCAATTATTCAGAATGAGTGATCTCGGTTTGCTTAGTTACTATTTGGGGATTCAAGTCAAGCAAACAAGTGATGGCATAACATTGTGTCAGTCCACATATGCTGAGAAGTTGCTGCAGGCAGCGGGTATGGAGAAGTGCAATCCCTGTGTTACTCCTATGGAAGAGAGATTGAAATTGAGCAAAGAAAGCAAAAGTCCTCCAGTTAATCCAACGCTGTACAGAAGTATCATCGGAAGCTTAAGGTATTTGGTAAATACCCGGCCTGACATTGCATTTTCGGTGGGTTTGGTCAGCCGTTTCATGGAAAGGCCCACCGAGGAACACATGAATGCAGTGAAGAGGATTCTAAGGTATGTGAGTGGCACTCTTAGCTTGGGGTGTTTCTATGGAAGAAGGTCCAGCAGTAATATGGATCTAATCGGGTATAGCGATAGTGATTTTGCCGGAGATGCAAATGATCGCAAAAGTACCTCTGGTGCTGTGTTTTATTTGGGCTCAAATCTGATTGCTTGGCTGTCACAGAAGCAGAAAGTGGTGGCCTTATCGTCATGTGAAGCTGAGTATATTGCGGCGACAACGTCAGCCTGTCAAGGGATCTGGATGGCACGGTTGCTGAGTGATATGTTGAATCAGGAACAAAAGAAGTTCAGGTTGTTGATTGACAACAAGTCGGCTATATCATTGCGCAAAAATCCTGTACACCATGATAGGAGCAAGCACATTGAAACAAGATACCATTTCATTCGCGAATGTGTGGAAAATGAGAAGATTGAAGTGGAGCATGTGCGGACTGAAGAGCAGTTGGCAGATATCCTAACAAAGTCACTTGGTCGTGTCAAATTTCTTGAAATGAGGGAGAAACTTGGTATGGTGGATACAGCAAAAGGAAAACAAGATTAGGGGGGAATGTTATCACTAATCTTGTTTTGATGGCATTGAGTCAGTGTGTCAGTTTCAGTTTCAAATAAACAGCCAGCGCAAGTTTTGTCTCTGCAGTCCGCAGGCGTGTTGCAGTCTGAAGAAGCTGAGAGCAGTTTGTGTTCAGAATCTTAGAAGTCCAAGTTTTTGTTATGAGTGAGTTGTAAGTGCGTGATCCGAGATATAAGGATCATGGACCAAGTTAGTGTTTGCATGTAGCATCTTTCTCGGAGATCAGTTTAGAGTCTGGGTCTTGTTTTGGGTATTCCCCTGTTTTTTCGCTCGGGACACTGTAGCACGTCCAGAGAGCCGATTCAGAGTTTCAGTGAAAAATCTCTGAGTTTCAGAGGCCATTCTCGCGTGTGTTTCTTGTCCATTTTGCATCTGTGTTTGTGTGATTGCAGATTGTGGCACTCTGATCCAACACCACGTGCACAGACCTCGAGCGGAGGTCGACGCAGGCAGAGGCTGTGGCAGCGGAGCCGCGTGCGCGGACTTCGAGCGGAGGTCGAGGTCGAGGCAGGCGGAGCCGCGTGCGCAGACTTCGGCAGGCGGAGGTCGACGCAGGCAGAGGCTGTGGCAGCCGAGCCACGTGCGCAGACCTCGTCGAGGGCGTACGGAGCCCCGGCGTGCGGAGCCGTGGCGAGCCTGCGCCGCTCTTCGTCCACCGCATGCTCAGTAGGCGCGCTTCCCCAGCGTGCTGTTGAACACCTTCGCGATCACCGGCACGCCGTCCCTTGCACCCCGCGCCGAACTCGGCACGAACTCCAAGCGGGTATGTCGATCTGTCCGGTGTAGCGGCGCGGGTGTAGATGGCGCGGAGGCGAGGTCGACGGAGTTGCATGGAGGCGGGGCCGTAACCTGCACAGCAGCCCGACATACCCCTCCCGGCGCTTGCGGCGAGGCGCGGTCCAACGCATAAGCTGAGGCCACCGGCATGCGCGCCAGCTTGAAGTGTCAGAGCAGCGCGAGCCTCCTGCCGACGAAGTAGCACTCGCCGGTGTGGAGCGGCACCCCACGTACTCGCGGCCGGAGCGCGGAAGGTCGACGACGACGTTCGCTGAGGCAACCGGAAGTAAAGCGGCAGCGGAGGTAGCTTCCAAGGTCTGGGCGGCTGTGCCTGCAGGTAGACGGATACTCCACGCATGGACGTACATGTGAAGTTTTGCATTTAAGCATGCATGGTGGACGTACGTGGAGAGAGTGAATGGATATTTGGATGGCTTGCATGCATGCGTGAAAGAACGTGATGGGGTGACTTGTATGCGTGCACAAATGGAAATGAGACTCCGCCGCCGCCTGACTACGGGGGCTGCAGTTCTTCGAGTTGGAGGCCTCGGGCGGAGACTTCGCGCATGCACGGATTGCCGCGCGTAAACGCTGAGTGTAGTCACCGGACGTTGCCCCTGCGAAGTCTGCCATGCGGAGTCGGAGCCTAGATCGCGGAGCGCCGTGCGGAAGCCGACGTCACCCCTGCGAAGTCCGTCGCTCGGAGTCGGACACCAGGGCACGGAGGGCCGTGCGGAGGCCGACGTCGAGCTGCGGGCTCTGCCTCGCCGCCACGGCACTGCTGCTGCTGCTGCTACTAGCCAACAAACTAATATTCCTCGCAGGCATGGACGGATACACATGCATATGTATGGATACGCAGGCATGAACATATAACAGGATGGATATGCATGCCTGGAAGGATACGCATACATGGGTACATAAAGTCTGGGTGCCTCCCTTGCTCTGAAGGCATGTGTGCATCACCGGCTCCGCGCCCCTCTCCGCGCGACTCCGCCCGGCCGTGCGACGTCATCTGACACTCGCCGGCTTTGCGCCTCGCGGAGCCTTCGGCCAGCGTGCAGAGGCATTGCGAAGATGTCCGATGTGGCGAAGCGCGTAGATTCGACTGGATCTATTCAATACTGCCTCTACAAAACAAAGAGAAGTTTGCAAGCAGAGCCCATACACCTCCACAATCGAGATGCCTAAATCTCTAGCAAGCGAACTACTTATCTGCTGCCGATGGCCTCTCGTTGAATGCTGTAGAAATCTCTCCCATACGCAACTTCTCGTCGTCCCCACGGACGGCGCCATCTGTCGTAGCTACTGGCTAAACAGAGAGAGAGAAGGGACTAGTCGAAGGAGAGGAGAGCTACCGCAAGGAGGATATGTGGAGAATACTGAGAGGATCCCCCCTTTGCCCCTCCTGGGGGCTTATATATATGTGAGTGGGGTAGAATGGGAAATCCCCATTATACCCCTTAGTATTTACAAAGGATGGGGGTACACTGGTATATTTACACTGTTATATTCCTCTACACTATTGGGCCTATTACATGTTGGACTAGTTGCACGGCCCAGTCACGGGGGGTTGGGCCACCCCTACAACAATTACTAATATTTATTATTGAGGTTTCACACGTTTATACTATCAATAGGGTTAAATAGGTATTTAACCTGGAGTTCTAATAATTCGAACGGCAATACACCGATTCAATTGGTACGCGCTAGATTTTTAATCTATTGACAGCCCTTCATTAAGCTGTAGTTTCCATCTATACCGATTAGTGATATTTTATACTTTTAGCATGATTAGTATAATACTAGCAAGTAGTTTAATCTGCAATCTATCACTTATATTCAATATTGACGAAGACGAATTTTTGATTATACGCGCGCTTCTCCTCTCTCTCTTCTTTCTCTCTCTTTTCTCTTTCTTTTCTTTCTTTTCTCTTTCTTTCCTTTCTTCTCACCCGGTTGCCTTTTCCCCTTTTTCCTTGGTTCGGCCGACGCCTCCCCATCTCTTCCTTCTTTTCCCCCTCTCGGCTCCCATGCCGCTCACCTCCTCCGCGCCGCCTCGGTTCTCTCTCCCTGCCGCGCTGCCGCGCGCCCGCCTTGCCGTCGCGCCGCCTGGCTCCTTCTCCCCTCGCGTCGCCTACCCTGACCGTACCGCACCGCTTGCCCTCTCGGCGCTGCGCCGCCGCTCCCGTTGGCGTGACTTCCCGGCCTGAGTCTCGGGTCCCCCACCGCCGGCTCTCCCTCTCTCCCCTCCGGTTCCGACCCGGCGCTGCTCTTGGTCTCCCGCGCCGCCTCCACCGTCCCAGCCTCCACACCTTCCCCCATCACCGCCTCGCCGCGTCGCTTGGATTGCGCGCGCCGTGCCGCTGCCAGATCCGTGGCCTATGGCCCGGATATGACGGTTCCTCCCGTGGATCCCACGCGGTTTGGTTGATTTCGCTTCTATTTCGTTTTCATTTCTGATGGGTTTGCTTGAGACTTGTTAGGCTTGGAGGTGGGCTGCCCCGGCTAGCCACGGCCGGCTAGCCGCCGCCGGTACGCCGGGGGAGTACCCGACGAGGTTTGGGGTTGTGGTTTGGCCAGTGGTGACACGCAGCCACCAATACTTTCGGTAAGCTCCTCCCTACTCCTCCTCTATCCCCTACTGGTATACTCTATGTGGTGCTCGGTGACAGCTAGTGGTGGTTTACTATCTCTAGTTGATCAAGATTTGTGGTTTGATAAAAGACTGCTATTGCTATAAGTGATTTGTATGTTGCTACCTTTGCCGTGGATGATTGGCTGCTTTGAGGTGGATGGTGACTTGTGTTCGGCTGCGGTTTTGCCCGGTTGGCTGTGGCCCTGTTGACTTGCTGGTGGTCTCCTCCTCCTGCGGTGTGGCTGTCGTTCGGTGGTGGCTTCCTAGGGTTGATGCCTTCGGGCTTGGGGTTCCCTCTCCTGCCGTCGCCGTCGCCTGGCTCCGAATTGGCTCGCCTGGGCCGTCTCCTTGCTGCCGACTCTTCTCGGTGGATGGCCTCTCTGTGGCTTTGGAAGGGTTGGGGGATTTGGGGAAATGAATGTGTGCTGCCGTGCCTTCTCGCTGCTCACTTCTCTCTGGTTGGCTGTGCCTTCGTGCGGCCGTGAGATATTTCTGGACTGGCTGTGCTCTCTCGGGAAAATTGATCTGGCCGGGTGCTATTTCAGTGAAACAGTGATGCTTGGTCATTACTGTGGCATGTGCTTCCTTGTTGCGGTTTGGGCTTGGAAAATGGAATTATGGGCTTTTTGCTTTGCATTGGTTTGTCCCTAAATCAACTCAGGTTTGTATATATATACATACCGTATGATGAGCCTACAGTTGTGAGAGGTGCCAATTGTCCCTGGAACAGTCGGGTATCTCCGTGAAAGAGGTGCCGACCGGGCCGGGACAATTAGGTATCTCCGTGAACGGATTACCCCGCCCGAAGTTAATCCTTAGGGCTCTGACGGCAACGCTTTCTTTATTTTACTTTAATTTTGCTTAATTCTTTTGTTCGGTCTTTTTCGGTCTTATAATTTGATTGTTTAATCACAAATAATTAACGATGTAACGGCAACTCGACGACAGTCTGCTCCATGTATGAAATGACCTAAATTGTAATTCGGCTTTCTCTTACTATTGATGTATACAAAATAATGTAATTTCTATTCTCTGTTAGTTTTGGATGCAATGAATATGTATGAGATGAACTGGGATGTAAATTAAATCATGTACTTCCTGATTGAGTACAATTATATTGCAACTGCTTAGTTTTTGCTATGGTTATTTAGTTAAGACAGGAAATTGTATATTCGTTATAATTCGAATTGTCGCTATCATGTAATGCAATTCGTAATATTTTTATTTGATTTGATATACGTCCTAATTGTTGTTCAATTGATGTTATTGATTTTACCATATACGGATTGTAATTAATTACTGATGTACTACGGACGGTAAAATATATTCTAATTGACTTGAAAATCTCAAATTGTCGTGCAATCGAATTTTTGTTTCTCATTTCAATCCATATAGTTTGATATTCATCCTCGTCGATAAAATTGTGAAAACAATGTATTAGTTTATCGCTCGCTAAGTTCAATTTAAACGTCTGCAAAGAAATTTTAAATTCCCTTGAAATTTTAGATTATCATTTATGTAATTAATTCTACTTAACGTCTTAATACGCTAATTAGAGTTAATTAATGATGTGGGTCGTTACATAGCGTCACACTGATTCCTTCGTGTTTACCTTGTGTATTTCCCAGGTTACAGGATTGGCATCTTATTTGAAGCAGATCCCAGGCACACCTTAAACATTAGTCCAATAGAGAAACTAAACTATTTTCATTCTCGCAAAGGTTGTTACTCTGCAATAATAATAATAATAATAAAAGATGATTCATGGGCTCACGCTAGATTACCGTGATTGGACAAGACAACGGACGTCTTTGCTGAGAGACCGGTAAGATCAGTACCAGCCAATGTACTTCCAAATTAAAAAAAAATTCTAGTACAGGATTTGCCCCTTCCTCACACAACAGCATGCGACTCTCTGTAATGTACCCAATACAGCACAGAATTTACTTGATTGATCTTCGTTCGAAGGCCTCCCTTTAGCCAGCCAGAATTGCACATACATGACATGAGATAACATTCATACAATGCATTTATTGGGGCACCTAGAAATGCACCAAGCAAAGTTCTGAAGCATGTCAATCATCTCGACCCCAGTGAGATGCCACACTGGGCAAGAGAGGAAAAGAACTCGAAATTAGTAAATTGTAGGCAACATAAATATTATGTCCTCAAAAGCAATAGAAACATTCAGTGTGCTGAAGAAACTTACCTTCGCTAAGGGAGTTAATGAGAACGAAGTATGAGGGGCTATGTACAGCACAAGCCACTACTCCAACACTGCATGCGCAGTTGGAACAATATGTGAACAAAATAAGTTGGAATATGTGAACAAAATAAGTTGGAATAGTGAACAAAATATGTGAACAACATTTCATTACCATCCTTGAACGACAATGCCAAACGTTCCCCTGAAGCATCCCACGCTAATTTCTCTATGCCTTGGCTAGATGAAGTGGTTGAAGCATAAGTTATGTATGAAGCCTTTTTACTCCTGAGAGTAGTTACTCTCTATGTTTTGTCTTACAACGTAAGGAGTATCTCGTGTAACGGAGGATATGTACGTGTAGTATGAGTTTATAAGATCATCTAGGAGGTATGTATACTTTTTCAAAGGTGGTATGCACATTTTTTAAAAACATATTCTTTTTTATGTTCAAATATGAATGTATTTGCAAAATACTCTAAAAACCATAGACTCCCTTCCATGTGTACCACATTGAGTATATTATAATTAATATATAAGTATACCCAAATGATAAAAGAGTATTTCAAGTTTATTTAAGTGATATATCAGATATGAGAGTAACTACACCTGGGAATAGAAGACATTCTAGCAACCAAAACTAGCTGGACCCAATTGCTTGCCACTACACCTAGTTTCAATTCCCTACCGATCGATGTGTTGCTCTTGCGTTGTGCGTGCGTAGCTTACATGGTACGTGTGAACAATTGTCCAAACGATCGAAGTGATCTAAGAGAGTGTTTATATTAGCTTTTACTTCTGATTTTTGCTTGGTGAAGTCAGAAGCAGTATAGTTTAACAGAAAATAAATTAATATACATAAAAAATCATGTTGATTCCCTGTTAATTATTCATTTCTTCACTTTGGATGTGAGATCTCACCATGCATATTTGCTTTATTATTCATTTCACTGCAAACAGCAGTAGCAGTAATATCTCAGGCAATGGTCCAAAAGATAGAAACAAATAAGAGCAAAGCATTTTGTGTCAAGCAAAACGGAGCAATGCGACGGCAAGCTTGGCGAGCTTGAAGGCGTTTCCGTCCTCCACCGTCACCGGCGATGCCGTGTTGTTCTTGCCGAACCCGTCCTCGCACTCCTTCGCCTCGCCCGCTGATTTCTCGAGGCTCGACGTTGCCTCGCCGAACCTGCCGTTCTTCACCGCGGCAGAGCAGCCAGGCTGCCTTTGCGCTATGCCGTCGTACAGCGCTTGGCACAACCGGAGGCACCGTGTGGTGACGTTCTCTTTCCCGCCGCCCTCCCGGAGCAGGCCGTCGATCTTGGCCATCGTGTTGGTGGCGTTGACCGTGAGGAGGCCGACGGCGACGACGGCGAGGTCCTGGTAGTTCTGGGCGTCGATGCCCCCGCCGACGGAGCCGAGGGCTTCCATGCAGAACTCGACGCCGAAGTACGTGCTTCCGCCGCCGACGGTCTTGCATGAGGGCAGCAGGATGTTGCCGGTGACCTCAACCTGAGAGGCCACAAAGAGGAGGGGAAAGAGTAAGAGGACACACACACTTCTCAAGGAGTCCATTGTCACTTTCATATCGGTGGATGCTTCCTCCTTAAGGGTATATATCACTGCATCAGGTGTCAAATGAGATCCATGTGCACCCCTTCTTCACGATACACGCAACACAATAGCACAAATTTGCAAGAGAAAAAAAAATAGAGGCAATGTTTCTTAGCTCTATACTCTGGACGTCTGCAAGTATATGTATAGATGCAGACTCTAAACTGACATGATTAAGCAGACATTACCCACTAGTAATTGACACATGTAACCAGTCATTTACCCACTAATAACTGCCTGTCATGAAAATCTAATAAAGCATCGAATTCAAATATTTAAATTTCATTCAAACAGAGAGCCTGAGAGCCATTTATCCACTAATAACTGGAATGTGCAAGTATTCCAGTCCATCGATAGCAGCACGGTCGTTTGGGTTCCTAAAGAACCCGAATAAGAGCTTCTCGCTAAGGCAATATGTAGATATTTTGCTTGATGCTTTTTTTTAAAAAAAGGATCACATTGAATTTATGATCAATCAATACCAAATTGATCTCGCTAGGTATAATTGGATTCTTCCTATTGCCAATACTGATATATTGACATATTAAAGGTACTTTACTATTTTGGATTTTCATAACGACGTCAAAAGGTACAACTGTCCCGGTATTTCAGATTATCTAAGACCGATACAATTTGAAAAGAAACACAGATAGATAGCTGACATATGATATTGAACATGTGGCTAGCATCCAAGGATCGAGAAAAACTGCCACCCGCACGTCGTATATATAAGGGCATGTTTGGTTGGTGCCTAAGTTTGCCATACTTAAGGGCCTGTTCAGTTTCTATGAAAGACAAAGGTTGTACTTATTTGGGCTTCAGTTTTTGGCTTTAGGCTTATTTTTCACTATTCATAAATTTCGCCTTTTTCTAAACTTTTGGCTTTTTGTTGAGCTTTTTTGCCGATTCTTTTTTTCCCGTATTTGTTTGTATTATACGTAATGGGCTAACATATTTTTAATTTTTTTTTAAATTTTTTTAAATTTAATTATGTTAAATAAACCTCTGTCAGCTACAGTGTTTTTTCAACCAGCTACAGTGCTTTTTAGCCATAAGCCACTCAAAAAAAAGCCTAAATGAGCACCACCGTGGTTTTTTGAAGTCGCTTTCCCAAATAAGGTAGACGGTGGATGCGTTGATTACAAGCTTTCTGATTCATACATTATATATGTTAGGAAACTTGGACTCTATCCAAGAGTCCTGATCTAATTGGGCACCTCACCGTAGACTATAAATAGGGACCTAGACCCCCTCATTATGTACGGATGAAAGAAAAGCAATAAAGAAAGACCGGGAGTTCTATCTATCTCTCTGTGTGTTCAATCTATTCTTCTGTGATTGATTCGTTCTTCTTCTAAACAGAGGAATCGCTCGGACTGGTCGCCAGCGACGGTTTCTCAACACGTTATCAGCACGACTTCGCTCCGATGAACGAGGTAATCATCGAAGCACAGATTGAATTTCTAGATCGCTTTTTGAATCTGTATTTTCTTTTGCGTTCTAGATTGAATTTCTACGGTGCAAATCCGCCCTAATCTACCGCGAGCAGACTTGAAGTCGCCGGCACAATGCCGATCGGTAGATTATGAAACGGGGTAGATGTTGATTGCACTGTAGATTAGAACGATGCAAATCCGCCCCAATCTACCGCGAGCAGATCTGAAATCGCCGGCACAATGTCGATCGGTAGATTGTGAAACGGGGTAGATGTTGATTGCATCGTAGATTGGAAACAAAAATTTTGCATGAATTTATTTGATTCTGCACGATCATTACATGAGAAAAGACTGCACGAGAGATTTTGTATATTCTCTGTTTGTTTTCGGGCTGGCATCTGCATAAGCATTGCACGAAAAAAAAAACAAGAAAGCCATTGACGGCCTGAAGCCGCCAGGAGGGCAGTCAACCGCCGTGGCCACCGCCGTCGTCGCCGCTCGGCCTTGGATAGCGCACGCCCCTGCACGGGCCGCCGCCTCCCGCACGAAGCGCCGCCGTCGCGCATGAAGCCGCCGGCCCGTAGCCGACCTCCACCGTGCCCGGCCGCCTCGGCAACCGGCCAGTAGCTGCGCCGCCAAAGCTCCCGTGAGAAGCCACTCGGCCGCTAGCCTCCCAGCCCGCAGCCGAAGTCGACGAGCACCGAACCCGAGCCGGTCGCCCGAGCTCCGCCGCCTGAAGGAGTCGCCGATGTAACGCCCGAAGCGCTACCGGCTCGCCGCTCGAATGACCGGCCGCACCCGAAGACCGGCCGCCGCCAACCGTGGACCGCGCCTGCATGCGCCGTCCCGACACTTCGTATGCCGCGCCCGCTCGGCCTCCGCGCCGCCGCCGCGCTTGCTCGGTCTCCACCCCGGCCTGAAGCCGGATCCGCTCCGTTGCTTGGCCGTCGCCGCCCGTAGCCCGGCCTGGACGCCTCGCACCACCCGACCGGCCACTCGGTGGAGCAACGTCACCAACTCACCGCCCGATCGACCGAGCTTCGCGCCCGGCAGACCGCCACCCGAACCCCGCACTGGCCTCACCGCCTGGCCATCGCCTCGCCGCCCGGTCTCACGGCCTCGCCGCGCCGCCCTGCGCCCGTACGCGCCCGGCCGGCCACCTCGCGTCTCCGATTCGCCCGGTCTGCAGCCGCACATCGCCTCTGGGTCCGGCTACGGCCCGAAGCCGCCGCCCGGTTCAGCGTCGCCCGCCGCCGGCCTATAGGTGGCGCGCCGCCTCACCACGGATGCCCGGCCTGAAGCCGGCCTCCACCCGAGCCGCTCGCGCCTTCGCCTCGCTCGTCGCCGTTGCGATTTGGGCGCCGCCCGAGCCAGCCCTTTGGGCAGCCGCTGCCACCGGGTGTGAATGGGGTAGGGTAACCCTACCCCTTCCCCTCTCTTTTGCGCCGGCGGGATTGGGCCATTGTGGGCCGGATGCGTGGACCAGATGGGAGAAGGGCACACGGTAATAGCCCGAAGGGGGGAGGGCCACTTGGGTCAGAGGAAAGGCCGTATGGGCCAAATGTGACGGGCCAGAGGAGGAAGAAGCCCGACCGGGGGGATGGGGCCGGTGCTTTGCGAAAAACCCCTCAAAGTTCTAGAAATTACTGAACAGTCCCTAAAAATTGCGTATGGGTCCCGAATTTTGCAGAAAAGGTCTCGTAATTCCGAAAATTACGTATAAACCCTGAAATTTACGAGTGGGTCTAGAATTTTGTATAAAACCCCTCTGTAAATCAGATAATTGCGTGAATTTTCCTCTGAACTGGAATTTTGCATAGAAACCCCTAGAAATTGGAGAATTTGCTGAAATTTCATATTTTAGCATAAAATGGCCTCGGCAATCCGAATTTTGCATTATTTTTAGCATTTGAAGCTTATTTATTTATGCCATTATTATTCTCTGTATTTTCTGTATTTATTTACTGTTTTTGGTTAATTGTAATTACTGAAAATTGCTTTTAATCACTGAAATTAGCAGTAAAATTATAGAAAATGCATAGAAAATTCTGAAACATTACGAGAATCTTTTGTACCATTTATTTACCCGAAGTGAATTATTCCGTGCATGTCTACCAGCAGTAGACTTATACACATTTAGATGACTAGCATCACGAACTGGGAGTTCGAGGAGCTAGCCCAGTATGGCCAAAACTATCTGATGTTGGCATCTGATGTCGAGATTGTGCTTAGAGCCAGGTAGCTCTGCGCAGCTATTGGATTGGCGGACCGTATGACATCCAACCTCTGTCTCACTCTTAAGAATGAGTACATAACGGAGAATAGCGCGCTAGCACTCTGGACCGCACTCAAGAAGCGGCTTGAGAGGCTAAAGTACACCATTCTTCCTCAAGCAGAGTAGGAGTAGGATCAGACTGAGGTTTGCCGACTTTAAGTCGGTCAGGGAAAACAATTCTGCCTTGCACAGGATTTGTAACCCCAATACAGAAAATTGAGAAAATCCTTCCACCCCAATGTAGCACAATCCACACGCAACTATCATCAAGATGGCTATGAGGAATACTCCGAATTGACCGATATGATGCAAGTTGTGGAGGCTCAGGACAAAGTTCTCCGTAAGAACTACGTCACTCAGCCACATGGGAGCTCCGTTGGCTGTGAGCCAACGCCGGGAGCAACAAGGCGCGAAAGCCCTTGATAAAGAAAAGGGGAAGGAAGGGTAAGGCCGCAACCCAGAAAGGCAAATCAGATGCTCCACGTGAGAATAAGGCTATCAAGCTAAAACGGGATGGCAAAGGGCACATGAAGCCCACTCTGCATCGGTTGAGGGGGAGAGTTCCGAGCAGCTGCCTGCGCTAATGGAGGTTGAGACCATCCAAGCAACAGCACCCCCTCTCGGCCTAGCAGCAGCCAATGCCATGATTTTTCTTGAAGAGAATGTCACCCCTGAGAAAATAGCAGAAGAAGTCTAGTGCACTGAATGCATTTTGACTTTAAATGTCATTTATTTTGTGTGGAAGAATATGTTAGAATTTGCATGGATGGTACTTAAGAATTGTTATCTTCTCGTGATGGTTGGATGATATCTGAAGAATTCATTCATTTATTCAGTTTATGATAGCATGATATGTTCTGATATTGGAGTATTTTATTTATGTGTTGATTGCCTTCTCATACATGTTAATAAATACCCTATATTAGAACGAGTGTAGCGCCCTATAAAGGAAGTGTGCTTAGCCAGCAGCGGCACAATGCATACCATCTTAAGAGAGACTAAGAAGTTTCAAGTCGATTCGTAAGAGCACTGGCAGCCTTACGACAATCACCGGAAGTGATGCATGTATAATTGGTTCCGGAAGAGCCACATGGGCACAACTTTGGTCATTGAAGAAGCCTCATTGTACCCAGAATCGACTAGAACTCTCCCAAGTTTTAAGAATATCCGCGCAAATAGTTTCCGCGTTGAGACTAAAGAAGAGTACGGTAAGGAATACCTGCTCATTACGAAGCGCAAAAGGGTACTAGAAAAACTTCCTTCACTAGAAAATAGGCTATATTATACCAACATTAAAGCGCCTGCAGCGTACACTGTTCTGAAGACAGTGTTTAGAAGCTCTGAACACTTCTGTCTCCGGCATGACAGATTAGGCCACCCAAGTCTTAGGATGATGAGAAACATAATAACTCGCATGGGCATAATATTAATGTGAAGAATTTCCCGAATCATGAAGATTTTGTGTGCCCTGCATGTGCCACCGGGAAACTAATTACTAGACCCTACACTCTGAAAGTGAAGGATGAAGTCCCTGCATTCCTGGAACGTATCCAGGGAGACATTTGCGGTCCCATTCAGCCCATCTTAGGGTCATTTAAGAATTTTATGGTGCTCATTGACGCTTCCTCGAAGTTGTCATATGTGGGTTTTGTTGTCCACAAGAAACCACGGCTTTGCAAAATTGATCTCGCAGATCATTCGCATCAGAAATGTGTTTCCAGATCATCATATCAAGTCCATCAGAATGGACAACGCCGGAGAATTTACTTCGAAGGCATTTGATGATTATTGCATGGCGATGGGAATTGCAGTTGAGCATTCGGTACTGCATGTCCATACCCAGAACGGTTTGGCAGAGGCTTTAATTAAGAGAATTAAATTTATTGCCCGACCCCTTTTGCATAATTGAAATCTAGCAGCTACATGTTGGGGACACGCAACCCTGCATGCAACGAATCTCATCAACCTTAGACCTTTGGCCTACAACATCCATTCACCTATGTAATTAGCGCAAGGGTCACTACCGAAAAATTCCCAACATTAGGGGGAGGAAATCAACCCTTTGATGAAGAATGTCGGGAAATTATGTGGCAAGCCACGGTAATCCATGCAGGTGACCCGCGTACTAGTGAATAGAGAAGTCCAGAAGACAAGAGAAGTCTAGAAGACAATAGATTTGCAAGCATTAGCAAATCAACTTCCTGATCACTTTAGTGATTTGAAGAGCGTGACTAAGTCGCATGTGCCTGCACGCACTGCACCGGAGAGGGTTGAAATACCAAAGAAAGCAGAAGGTATCCCTAATCTCGTCCAGAGGCCTCAGAAAAATAAAAAAGAGGACGAGAACTCCGGTTCCTCGAATCCTTAGTAACCGGGGACGCCTGGTGAAGAAGGATAAGAGAGATTTATCACAGCCGATCATTGAAGTCCCCCAGAATGAGAAGGGGAGCCAGTTGAGACCTGGCACAAGTATGACACCTTCCGAAAAGGGCATACCGGATCTGAATATCCCCATCGGTGTGGATGTGTGCGCACACATCGGAGCCGAAAAACTAAAGGGACTTGCCACCGCAATTGAAAGAAGCGATGCGCAAGGTGAAGCTCCAGAAGAAGCAACTCATGAAGAAATGGCTATAAATTATGTGCACACGGGAGAGTCCCTGAATAGGACAACAGCTAATATCGATATCTACTTCGCAAAGAAAATTGCCACCATCATCGATCTTGATCCCGAGCCTGCATCGCTCGCTGAATGTAAGAAAAGATCAGATTGGGAAGATTGGAAGAAGGCAATAGCAACTGAATTGCTATCTCTGAATAAAAGAGATGTGTTTGGGCCCGTATGCCGCACACCTCCCCACATACACCCCGTTGGGTACAAGTGGGTATTTGTTCGAAAGAGAAATGAAAGAAATGAAGTAGTGAGATACAAAGCAAGGCTGGTAGCCCAAGGTTTCACTCAACGTCCTGGAGTTGATTATGAAGAAACCTACTCCCCAGTCATGAGTGGAATTACCTTTAGATACTTGATCTCAATGGCAGTGAACTTGAATTTAGAAATGAAATTGATGGATGTTGTGACTGCATACCTTTACGGTAACTTGGATTCGGAGATTTACATGAAAGTCCTTGAAGGAATTCCTCTCCCAAACCAAGACAGAGCAAATAGAAATCTGTACAGTGTGAAACTCAGAAAGTCACTGTATGGACTGAAACAATCTGGAAGAATGTGGTATAATCGCTTGAGCGACTTTCTCTGCAAGAAAGGCTACACGAACAATGAAGACTGTCCTTGTGTATTTATACGGCGATCCCAGAATGGATTCTGTATAATCTCTGTGTATGTAGATGATCTGGATATCATCGGGACAGCCGAAGACATAAAAGAAGCAAGCTCCTACTTGGAGTCAGAATTTGAAATGAAAGATTTGGGCAAGACCAAGTTTTGCTTAGGCCTGCAGCTTGAGCATGTCCCTGAAGGAGTCTTGGTACATCAGTCGACCTACACCCAGAAGGTGCTTGAAAGGTTTGGCTTTGAGAAGGTATTTCCCTCGAAAGTACCGATGATCGGTAGGTCTTTACAGCAAGAAAAAGATCCTTTCCGACCAAGGGAAGAGGGGGAGGAAGTCCTGGGACCGGAATTCCCATACTTGAGTGCAGTGGGAGCACTCATGTACTTAGCAAACTGCACTAGACCGGACATTGCATTTGCCGTGAACCTCTTAGCAAGGTACAATGCAGAGCCCACCAAAAGGCATTGGCAGGGCATAAAGGACATCTTTCGATACCTCCAAGGAAGCAAGGACCTTGGATTGTTTTACAGAAAGAATCAAGATCTGGACTTGATTGGCTATGCAGATGCTGGGTATTTGTCAGACCCGCATACCGCTAAGTCACAAACAGGCTATGTATTCCTGTGTGGTGGAACTGCAATTTCATTGAAATCGTCTAAGCAAAGCTTGGTAGCTACTTCGACGAACCACTCAGAAATTATAGCACTGTATGAAGTCGCACGAGAGTGCGCTTGGTTCCGCTGAACGGATCACCACATCCAGCAATCATGTGGAATGAACATTGTGCAAACCCCCACAATTATCCAAGAAGATAATGCAGCTTGCGTTGCACAAATGCAGACGGGCTATGTAAGCATTTCAACCCCAAGTTCCTCTATGCTCATGAATTGCAAAGATGGACAAGATTAGAGTACTGCACACTAAGACTTGTTCACTAAGTCACTCCTCGCATTTAGCTTTGAAAGGTGCGTGTGAGGGATTGAAATGATGAGACTTAGAAAAGTGCAGAATTCAGGGGGAGAATTCTCTCAAGCCCGTTATTAAATCTTGATCATGAAGATTAAGTACCCAAAAATAAAGTCTTGCTGACCAAATGAATTTGGGTGAATTGTACTCTTTTTCCCTTGACGAGTTTTCCATGAAGTTTCTCGACCAAGGTTTTTAATGAGGCAATTCGTGCATCGCAGCATCACATGTATCATGTACTCTTTCTCCAAATTTTTCCCACTGGGTTTTTATGGAGTTTTGACGAGGCATGAGCATGTTGGGTGAGTGCCCAAGGGGGAGTGTTAGGAAACTTGGACTCTATCCAAGAGTCCTGATCTAATTGGGCACCTCACCGTAGACTATAAATAGGGACCTAGACCCCCTCATTATGTACGGATGAAAGAAAAGCAATAAAGAAAGACCGGGAGTTCTATCTATCTCTCTGTGTGTTCAATCTATTCTTCTGTGATTGATTCGTTCTTCTTCTAAACAGAGGAATCGCTCGGACTGGTCGCCAGCGACGGTTTCTCAACAATATACTGCATTTACTAATGAACAACTTTTCCATGACAAATTCTGAATCCGTTAGCGCATCTATCCAACCCCTCTTCATCTATTGCATCGAAGCTTGTATATTTGGTAATATCTAGAACAAATTTTGCGTCTTCCAGAAAAAAGTTACCAGGTGTTAGCGAGGTCGTGTAACATGTATCTTGCAAACGGTGCAGGTCGTGCCGGTTACAAGCGAGCTACCCAGTGCCGCAGGAGGGATGCAAGCTTTGCTGGTGTTGTGGTCTAGCACAACAAAAGATTAATCATCCGTCTTTGAGAGGTTGGACTACAACAATTTAAAGTAGAACGACGCTAGATGAAGAAAACATCGATTGAGGGAGGAATATATCTAAAATAGCTGGTTAAAAGAACAACCACAGCTAGACTTTAGGGATTTATTTATTATCTTTACTTCATAATAGATACATGCTATCATTTTTATAAAGTCGATCCGATTTAACTCTAAAAAATAATTTATAAAAACTTAACTCTAACAATCCAATCTAATAATTTACCTAACTAATAGATAATATCAAATACCTAATAGATAAATTCCTAAATAACAAACCCTACCTATGCTACAGCAGGATCGCTGCGCTACAGCAGCCGGTGCTACAGTACGCCATGATGAACAGTACATGCACTACAGTACCATGCGCATAACAGCTGGCTCCTTGCTCGTTCACTTCATTTGATCAGGCTCTGGATCAGTACAACAAAAGGGTAACAGAGATGTTGAAGCTAATGATGAGATTTTTAAGAAACAGGAGGATTACATGATGTGTGGTACACGGATCGCAGAAAGCAAGCAGAATGTGAACTGCTTTCTGGTATTTGCCAATCACACGTCGTGTGATCCTGCTGTTTATGACGCTGCAAGCATAGTGTAAATGTTTCTCGTTAACCTGCTGCAGGCATCTCAAAATAAGTGGAAATTCTGGCATGATGGTGTCCTTGCTTGTTGTGGCTACAGACCAAACAGAGAAAGAGATGGTAGTGAAGAGTGATGAAGATGAATGTAATGGCCTGGGTCCTCCCCATGGCTTGTACTCATATATATATACACATGAGGAGTGCTTTTACAGTTATGCCTTTACATCTGGTTATCCCCTCTGGGGGCAGTTATGTCATTACACATGGCCTATTCTGGGCCTTATAATCTCCTACCAGGCCTGCTGGGCTTAGGTGGGGGCCACCCCTACGACAGGAGCCTCTCATGGTGAAGGGCTTCACAGGGCCGAAGCCATGTTGCTGAGTCCTTTGGCCCCCTCCGTCCCCTGCAGCCTGTGAATTTCTCCAAGCTTGTGGCTGGGGAGCCTGAGGTCTGGGATGGAAGGTGCCTTATTGCAGCAGACGCGCGCGCTCCGTCGTAGGCGCACGCGCTCCGTCCCCTATCCTCCGAACGGGTGGCAGCGGAGGCTGGCGCCCGAGTCGAAGCCTAAGTCGAAGCCGAGGCGCGCGCGCGCTCCGTCCCCTACCCCTCGAACGGGTGGCAGCGGAGGCTGGCGCCCGAGTCGAAGCCGAGGCGCGCGCGCTCCGTCCCCTACCCCTCGATCAGGTGGCAGCGGAGGCTGGCGTCTAGCTCGAAGTAGACGCACGCGCGCTCCGTCTGGCAGCGGAGGCTGGCGCCAAGCTCGAAGTAGACGCGCGCGCGCTCCGTCCCCGCGCTGAGATTGGAGCTTGGCGCCGGTATGGTTGCACTCCGGGGCTGTTGTGACCTTGCAGTCTGGTAGTGCGCTTTTAATGGCGGCTGGAATCACGCCGACGCCTGGCCTGGCAGAAGTCAGGCTGTCGCGTCGTGCAGTCTGCCATTCTGCAGGTGGGACACGTGGCGACTCACGACTGGTGCGTCGTGGGATGTGGGCGGTTGCGTGACCGCGGCCGTTCGCCTCGTCCCCCGAGAAGTTGGACGCGTGTTGAAGGCGTGGGGGCGTTGTGTGCTGCTTGGCCACCTACCCGGCGCGGCCCTCTAGGCCCCGGTGGTTCTTCTTTCCAAATCTTGGGCAGCTGAATCGCTGCGAATTTGATCTGTCTGTGCGTTGAGCCATATGACAGGCGAGCGGCCTTTATAAGGTGCTAGTGTTGAGGTGGAGGCACCCTTTCTTGCTTGGCTTTTTGATCTGCCGCCTTGCTTCCGCCCGTGCTAATTGTCGCGCCAGTTGCTCCTTTCCTTGCTTCTTCTTCCCTTGTCGCGAAGAGCGATGGCTAGCCACGACGACGCCACCTACCATCCCCGCAGCGGTTCCTTGCCTAGCCAGGGCGAGGTGTCCCATCCTCCCAAGGAGTACAAACTGGTGCCGCGGGGGAGCTCGCGCGCCAACAAGTGGTGGAACGCCATGGAGCACTCGGGAGGCTGCTGCTCCCGTGTGCTGGAGAAGAGCCGCATGACTGAAGGGATGCTGCAGCGACTCGTGGATGAGGGGAAGATCGTGGATCGCAATGGGGCTCGCCTACCCCGCCGGGACGAGACGGAGCCGAAGCCCGGGGCAATGGAGGCGATTGTTTTTGTCGCGTTCTTCGACGCCGGCCTTCGAATGCCCTGCACGTTGTTCGTGGGCGAAGTCCTGCGGTCCTACAAGCTGGAGCTAGCCCAGTTGACGCCCCACGCGATATTCCGCCTATCTGTCTTAACGTGGGCGATGCGGACAGAGGGGTGGCGTCCCAGCGCGAGCTTATTCGCCACCCTGCACGACGCACAGTGTCGAGCCAGAAAGGTTAACGGGGCGATGTCCAACTTCGGCGGTGTGGACTTCGTGCTCCGGGCGTCATGCGCGACGTTGTTCCCTGTGCCAGCCTCGTCGGGGCAATGGGCGTCCGGCTGGACTCGGCGATGGTTCTATTACACCGTGACCGACAAGAGCGGAATGCAGTGCCGAGGTGGGCCGATCTCGTTTAACAGTACGCCGAGTCTGAAGGCGGAGATCGACGACACGCGAAAGCTACAGAGTCTTGTCGGTGTCGCCCGTCGAATGAGCGTGCGCGACCTAGCCGAGGAGTTCACAATGTATGGGGCGGCGCCACTCTCCTCCCGGGGGAAGTATGTTGGACAGAACGGCCCCCGCGGGGACGGGTTCGATCCATCCGTGTCTCACCTGCTTCCGCCCTCCGCTCCTTGTAAGTCGCCCAGCACGCTTTACGCGCGCCATTGTATCTGTTTGGTTTCCGCCTGACTGACGTGATCTCCTACGCAGTGGCTCGGCTAGAAGATGCGGAGCGCGCGGTTGCGGCACTCCTCGGCTCGTATACGCTTAAGGAGCACCAGGCTCGCGAGGCCGCAGTCAAGGCGGCTAAGCAGGGGCGGGTAAACCGCACCTGCGAGGCTCTGGGCATTACTGTGCCCGAGCGCGCGGTGCCGGAAGAGCTTCCCGCCGGGACTCCGGGCGCTCCGGACGGTGATAGCCCTACGGGGGTGTTATCTTCGCGACGCCGGGCCCGTTCCCCGGCTGCCGTATGCGACCCGGCAGCCCCCTCGGTGGCTAGCACAGCTGAAACGGGGCGTGCGACCGGTGGTGGGCCTGGCCATACTGCTTCGGAGGGGCGCGCCGCCTCGGATCCCCCGGCACCTTCTGCCGACGCCCACGAGCCCGTGTTCGCGGCCGTCGTTGAGTTGGAACTCGGCAACCCGGGGGGTGGCGTCGCTCTTGGCGAGGAAACCACGGTTGAAGGTGCGTTATCAACCGCAGCGGCCGACGAGGGCGCGCCCCCTACCGAGGAAGCCGTGGGGGCGACGGTAACCGTAGCCGGTGTTGCCGCGGAAGAATCGCCTGTGCCACCGCCGGCGAAGCGCCCTCAGACTCAGTCCCCGCCGCCAGCGAGGGGTCGATACGCCGTTGCGGGGCCTTGCCGCGGGATTATGTCGTCTGGCGCGGCCGAGAAGACCTCCTCCCCGGCCGTCGAGGCGCCCGCCTCCCCCTGGGTGGTCGAGCCGGCGCCACTTCCTACCGCGACAAGGGGCGCAGGAGGTAGGCGTGAGTCCCTTTCTTCACTTGACTTCGCGAGACTCTCTCCGATCTGCTCGCTCATTCTGCCAACATCAGGCGAGACGAAGTCTCCCGGACGTGGCGAAGGATCGAGCAGCGGAGGTATGCGCGAAGTCGGAAGCCTTGTGCAGGGTGCCCCGCAGGTGTCCGCTGTTGTTGACGTGGCCGTGGCCGCGGTAAATCCTGGCTCGTTGGGGCCGGGGCTCGCTCGCTCGGACTTCCTCCCTCGTCCGGAGATACTTTGCGACCTCACCGCAGCCGCAGAGCGTGCCGACAACGGCCTCGACCGAGAGATGTTGTCGTCATGCGAGGGGGACCTCCTAGCGCTCGCGCTGCAGGCCTCCGAGATGAGGGTAAATATGTGCGCTTCAGCTTTGTAAGGTACTGCTGGACGCCTGCTGATTTGTTGTTTTTGCCAGACACTTGCCCTCAGCCGGTCCTTTGACGAGGCCCGCGTTCGGGAGCGGAGGGCTCTGGAGGCCAGCCTTCGTGAAGCAAGCAATGGTCTCGCCGCGAAGGATGAAGAACTTCGCGCGCTGGAGGGCGCCATGGCGGCCGCGGAACTCGAGGCCACGGGGGCCAAGTGCGCCGCGGCTGAGGAGCGCGCCGCCTTCGTGCAGCAGATCGCCGTCCTAAAAGGGGAGAACGCCCGGCTGGCGGAGTCTGCTGCCGAGAATAGCCTCGCCTTGGAAAATGCGTTCACGTCGGTGTGGCGGGCCATGGAGTCTCTGAACCAGGCCCTCCGAGATCTGTGCATCAGAGTGCCGGACACTACGCACGGGCCGGAGGCCCTGTCGGAGACGCTCGGGCTGATTGAGGAGGGGGCCGGCGTTGCTCTTCGTGGCGCCAGAACGTTTGGCGAGCACTGCGGCTACGTTGGTGCGTGCTTCGCCCTCGCCCTGCTTCACACTCGTGGGTGTAGACATACCCATGAGCTAGCAAATCCTCAACTGGATCTTCCCGACCGACCAGAGGTCCTGTCGGACGCCATCCGCTCCATCGGGCCTAGCCTGCAGAACTTCCATCAACGGATCTGGGGCGGCTTTGGGGAAGGTGCAGCGAGGGTCGCCGTGCAGCAAATGCTGCATGGGGAGGGGGACCTCCTCCAGTGGCTCGAAAGGGTCCTTCAGCGTCGCGGCGATGGCGGCACGGGTTCGTCCGCACCGCGCCAAGGCTGAGCGGTTGATCGGGTAGGGCAGGGGGATGATGTACTGGTTCTTACGCTTGTAACCATGTAACCCCTTTGCTTTTGCAATGAATCCGAGTAGTACCTTATTCTTGGCGCTACCTGCCGCCGAACGCGAAGGGGAGAAGACCTCCGCACCTTGTTTATACTCCGTAGAGCGCGCAGGGAGGGCATCCGCGTCTTATTCAAAGTCCGGAGACTCGCGCGTGCGGAGGCGGACCTCAACGCTACGGCTTATTTAAAGTCCGTAGACTGGTGCGCGCGGAGGCGGACCTCGACGCTACGACTTCCTTTATAGTCCGGAGACTCGCGCGTGCGGAGGCGGACCTCAACGCTACGTCTTATTTAAAGTCCGTAGACTGGTGCGTGCGGAGGCGGACCTCGACGCTATGACTTCCTTTATAGTCCGGAGACTCGCGCGTGCGGAAGCTGAGCTCGACGCTACGTCTTATTTAAAGTCCGTAGACTGGTGCGTGCGGAGGCGGACCTCGACGCTACGACTTCCTTTATAGTCTGGAGACTCGCGCGTGCGGAAGCTGAGCTCGACACTACGTCTTATTTAAAGTCCGTGGACTGGTGCGTGCGGAAGCTAAGCTCAACGCTACGTCTTATTTATACTCCGTAGAGTGCGCGCGGAGGCGTCCCCCTGCTGCGTCTTATTTATACTCCGTAGAGTGCGTGCGGAGGCGGACCTCGACGCTACGTCTTATTTATAGTCCGTAGACTGTCGCGTGCGGAGCTAGGCTCGACGCTACGTCTTATTTAAAGTCCGTAGACTGGTGCGTGCGGAGCTAGGCTCGACGCTACGTCTTATTTATAGTCCGTAGACTCGCGCGTGCGGAGGCAAACCTCGACGCTACGGCTTATTTAAAGTCCGTGGACTAATGCGTGCGGAGGCGGACCTCGACGCTACGTCTTTCTTTATAGTCCGGAGACTCGCGCGTGCGGAGCTAGGCTCGACGCTACGTCTTATTTAGAGTCCGTGGACTAGTGCGTGCGGAGGCGGACCTCGACGCTACGTCTTACTTTATAGTCCGGAGACTCGCGCGTGCGGAGGCAAACCTCGACGCTACGGCTTATTTAAAGTCCGTGGACTAGTGCGTGCGGAGGCGGACCTCGACGCTACGTCTTACTTTATAGTCCGGAGACTCGCGCGTGCGAAGGCAAACCTCGACGCTACGTCTTATTTAAAGTCCGTGGACTTTGTTCTGCTCAGCGCGGACAGGGGATGCTCTGGGAACAGCAACCTTTATTGAACTCCCGTTTGCACGGGCGAGCATCGCATAACAAAGGGCTGGTGGCTCTACGCTTGCTGTCCTGCTTCTAGGCGTAGTACCGCCGCAACCTGTCCGCGTTCCATGTGTGCCGGAGGGCTTGTCCTTCGAGCGTGGCGAGGCGGTACGCCCCCTTCGGCAATGCCTCCATCACGATGTACGGGCCTTCCCACTTGGACTCCAGCTTGCCAACGGTCTCCGCCTGGAGCGCTACTCTGAGAACTAGATCCCCAGGCTTGAACCCCCGCGGGCATATAGAGCGGTCCCGAGCACGTATTGTCTGTCGCGCGTACTTCTCAACATGGTGGGCTGCATCTGCCCGTATCCCGTCGAGGAGGTCCAAGGACACACGGCGCTCCTCTTCGGGTGCTTGGACGAGGACCCTCCGCGAGCCGGCCTTGATTTCCTCGGGCGTCGCCGCCTCATCGCCGAAAAGGATCCTGAACGGCGTAAATCCCGTCGGGCGCGTTACCGTTGTGCGAAGCGACCACAGAACGCTGTGAAGCTCGCTTGGCCACTTGCCCTTCGGCAATCCGACCAGGCGCTTTTTGATGGCGGCGGAGATGGCGCCATTCGCCCGCTCGACCGCCCCGTTGGACTGGGGATGCCCTACCGAGGCGAATCGGAGGGTGATGCCCATGCTGTCACAATAGTCTTTGAAAAGGGTGGCGTCGAACTGCAGGCCATTGTCAACCGTGAGCTCCCGGGGCACGCCGAAGCGACATATGATGTTTTGCCATAGGAAGCGCTGTATGGCCGTAGAAGTTACTTTGGCCAGGGCAACCGCTTCCGGCCATCTGGAGAAATACTCCAGCGCGACTACCACGAACCGGAGGTCCCCTGGAGCTCGGGCAAGTGGTCCTACTATGTCGAGGCCCCAGCGTGCCAGTGGCCACACCGGGGGAATGGGGTTGAAGCTCGTCGGGGGCCTGCGGACGATGCGCGCCATCCACTGGCACCCTTGGCACCGACGGACAAGGTCCTGGGCGTCGGTGGTGGCAGTTGGCCAGTAAAAGCCTTGTCGACCAACGACCTCGGCGCCAGGTGGGATCCGCACACGCCCGCGTGGATCTCCGCCAGGAGCTCCTTTCCCCCTTCCGTCGAGAGGCAGCGCAGGAGCGGTGCGCAAACCCCCCTCTTGTAGAGTATCCCTTCGAACACCTGGAAGGACCTTGCGCGGTGCTGCAAGCGCCGAAGCTCGGCGGGGTCGTCGGGCTCGGCGATGCCTTGCAAGAAATTGAAGATGGGCTCTCGCCAATCACCTGGCCGGTCGATGCGGTGGACGAGTGCCGCGTCCCGGTTGTCTTGCGCGATGGCCGCCTGCGCTAGTATCTCGTAAAACGCCCCCTCAGGGGGGCAGTTGCTGGTTGGCCGCCTTAGCGAGGGCGTCGGCCTGCTCGTTCTCCGCGCGGGGGATGGCCTTGACGGTGACGCCCAAAAAGTATCTTTCCCTCGCCCTCACGGCCGCGAGGTACTTGGCCAACTCAGGGTCCTTGGCTTGATATGACTTGTCCACATGACCAGCCACCAAGCGCGAGTCGGTGCGGACTAGCACCCGTCTCGCGCCAACTGCTTTGAGCTTCGCCAGGCCGAAGAGCAGTGCCTCGTATTCAGCCGTGTTGTTGGTGGCGGGGAAGGCAAGGCGCGCCGAGTATAGCAAACGCTGCCCCTCGGGCGTGACGACCACCGCCCCTACGCCTGCGTCGGCGACGCCGTAAGCGCCGTCGATCGTGAGCGTCCAGACGGGGTCATCGTGCGTCTGGACGGGTTGGGCCGGCGGGGTCCATTCGGCGAGAAAATCCGCAAGGACTTGGGATTTGATTGCCGTTCGCGAAGCATACGTCAAGGAGAAGGGAGCGAGCTCGGCAGCCCATTTGCCGATGTGCCCTGTGGACTCCTTATTGTGCAGCATCTCTGCCAGGGGGAACGAGGAAGGCATTGTGATCGGGTGGGCCAGGAAATAATGCCGAAGCTTCCTGGAGGCCATGACCAGCGCGTAGGCGAGCTTCTCAAGTTCCGTGTATCTTGTCTTGGCACCTTGGAGGGCTTCGGAGACAAAGTAGACGGGCCGCTGCATGGCGCCTTCCTCTAAGACGAGGACAGCGCTGACTGCGGTGGCTGACGCGGCCAGATAGAGCAGGTGGGGAGCCTCTGGTGCTGGGGCGACCAGCGTGAGGAGGCTGGCCAGGTGCTCCTAGAGCTCGTTGAAGGCCTTCGCGCAATCTCCGTCCCAACGAAATCCGTCGCACCCGCGGAGCGTCTTGAAAAATGGCAAGCCCCGTTCCGCCGCCCTGGATAGGAAGCGGCTTAGTGCTGCCATGCGGCCCGCCAGCCTCTGGACCTCCCGCGTGGTCTTGGGCGGCTCCATACCCAGGATGGCGTCTACTTTGTCGGGGTTCGCCTGGATGCCCCGTCCGGAGACGAGGAAACCCAGGAGCATGCCCGCCTGCACCCCGAAGACACATTTGTCGGGGTTGAGCTTGATGCCCGCCTTCCGGAGGTTGTCAAAGGTCTCCTGGAGGTCCCGGCCATGCAGAGCAAGCTGCCGAGTTTTGACCACCACGTCATCGACATAAGCCTCGACGTTCCTCCTGAGCTGGGCGGCCAGGGCAATAGCGACGAGGCGGGTGAAGGTAGCGCCGGCGTTCTTCAAGCCAAAGGGCATTCTGACGAAGCAGAACGTCTCAAGTGGTGTGATGAAACTGGTCTTCTCTTCGTCGTCTTCGGCCATGTATACCTGGTGATAGCCAGAATAGGCGTCCAGGAAACTCATGAGTTCACACCCCGCAGTGGCGTCGACCAGCTGATCGATGCGCGGCAAGGGGTAATTGTCCTTCGGGCACGCCTTGTTGAGTGCTGTGAAGTCGATGCACATGCGCCAGGCCCCGCTGGCCTTTTTGACTAGCACCGGGTTAGCGAGCCACTCTGGGTGGTGGACCTCGCGGATAACCCCAGCACGAAGAAGCTTCGCGACCTCGGTTTTGGCCGCCTACTGCCGATCCATTGACATACGCCGAAGCCTTTGCTTGACCGGCTTGGCGTCGGGGCGGACCGCCAAGCGATGCTCGATTACTGCTCGATCTACGCCCTTGATGTCCTCCGGGGACCATGCGAAAATGTCAACGTTGTTCTGAAGCACTCGGAGCAGATCCCGTTCGACCCCCGGTGGGAGCCCCTCGCCGATGGACACAAACTGCCCCTCCGCTTGGAGTGGCACCTTCTTGACTCCGCCCTCGGGCCGAGGCTTGGGCGTCCATCCAGGGGCGGAGGGCCCGTCGCCGCGCGCACCGGAGAGGGCATGCACCGGGCGATGCGGAACGCGGCTGCCGACCTCGGCCCGTTTGGCCAGGTCCTGATCGCCGAAGACGGTGATAACACCCTCCGGGCCCGGGAGCTTCACACACAAAAACGCGTAGTGTGGGATCGCCTCGAAAGAGTTGATGGCGGGCCGACCCAGTATGGCGTTGTAGGGATGCGAGATATCGACGACGTCGAAGACGACATGCTCGGTCCGGATGTTACCCTTGTTGCCCTCCTGACGGAAAGTGACCGGAAGGGACACGTGCCCCAAGGCCTGCAGCGGTTGACCCCCGAAACCTTGAAGTGGAGCTCCTGGCTGCTCTAGCCGGCTTCGTAGGATCCCCATACGGTCGAGGGCCTCTGCGAACAAGATATTCGCGTAGCTTCCCCCGTCAACAAGGACGCGCCTGACGTCACAACGTGCTATGTGGGCCTGGATGACTAGGGGGTCTTGGTGAGGGTACTCCACACCCCGGGCGTCGTTCAAGTCGAAGGTGATGTTGCGGGGCGGCATCCACAGTTGCGGCTGCTCCCCGGGAGCTTTTAAGGAGGAGCCTCCGGTGATGACGTTGACGGTGCAATGCTGCGCGCCCTCCATTGGGGGCGGAGCCCGAGACCCGGCCGTCACCCCCCGCAGCTCCATGACTGCAGCGCATGCCCTTGTGTAATGATCGCCGTAGCCGTGCACCTCGCACCACTTGCCATAGTGCAGGAGCTCTTGTTCTGCTTGGGGTTGGCCGCCGTAATCGAGTCCGCCTTCCGACCCCCGGTCTCCCCTCCGTGAGGCGGGGTCGGGTCCTCGGTGGGTGCCCTCGGTGTCGTGGACATGATGGGCCGCCTGTGTCCTGCGCTGGCGGCGCCGAGGCTTACGCCCGCTCCTTGAAGAGCCTTCCTGTACCTCGGTGTCGCCGCCTCGGGGAGGGCCTCCGCGAGGTTCTCGGCCGCGGCCCTGCTTCGATGGGGGCCCACCCGCCCCCGCCTCGCGCGGGGGGCGCTCCCCCTGGACGAGGTCGAGGGCGGTGATGCTGCGTCTTCGCGCATCCTTCTCCGCCCGCGCATACTCGTCCATTTTGTCGAAGAGTTTGACGACTGTCTTGATTGGCCTCCGCGTGTTGTACTCGGCCATCGGGCCCGGACGAAGGCCCTGTATGGCTGCATTAACGACGGTGGTTTCATTAATGTCTTTCACCTGGCATCGAATCTTGGCGAAGCGCTGGAAGTAGTCCCGGAGCTTCTCCGAGGGTCCTTGCTTCACAGCGAAGAGCTGGTCCGCATCGACTCGCTCGACATAGTTTCCTTGGAAGTTGCTTTGAAGGCGGTCGCGAAGCTGCTCCCACGCGTAGATGGAGCCCGGCTCTATGGTAAAAAACCAAGAGAGTGCCACTCCTTGCAGCGCGAGGGGGAGTCCCTTCGCCTTCGTAGTGTCATCTCCGCCCGCGGCCTCGATCGCGGTTTCGTACACGCGCACGAACTCGCGAGGATCCGTGTCGCCTTTGTACGGGTTGGTGACGCTAGGGAACTTGAAGTCTTCGGGCCACGCCGCCTGCTGCAGCCCCGCCGAAAACGGGGACTCCGGATCTACGCGCCTCAACGGCACACGGCTGGACGTGGGGGCTTCGCGGCTGTCCGCCTTCTCCGGCGCGGGCTCGGGCGCGATTACTGGCGCGACCTGCTGGCTCCGAGCCTCTTGTATATCGCGGACGGCTCCGCGAAGGTCTCCTAGTTCCCGCTGGAACGCGTTGAGGGCTGCTAGTAGGGCGCTTTCCACCACAGGTGCTGTCGGGTCCGCCGGAACACCCAGCGGACGGGTCGGTGCAGGGACCATCGCCTCACGAGCTCCAGATCCGCCGGATGGTTCGTTGCGGTTACCCCCAGCCGTCTGATCCGCGCTACCGGCGAGGGTGGCGGGGGCTGTCGCCGCAGTACCCGCGACGGGGTTGGATGTCGTTGTAGCGGCGCTGGCGGGGTCGGTCGTTGTAGCGCGAGCGTCGATGCCCGCGACCACTGCGCTTACGCCGCCGCCGACTCCTTCGGCGGCCGATGCCGAAGCCCTGGTATTCACGCGCCGCTCCGGCCCAGCCGTCTTCTTTCCCTTCGCCGCCGCTGGTGAAGCTTTTTTCGGTGCCATCCTTCTTCTTCGATCTTCAGGCTTGTCCTCGTCCTCCCCACGGACGGCGCCAACTGTTGTGGCTACAGACCAAACAGAGAAAGAGATGGTAGTGGAGAGTGATGAAGATGAATGTAATGGCCTGGGTCCTCCCCATAGCTTGTACTCATATATATATACACATGAGGAGTGCTTTTACAGTTATGCCCTTACATCTGGTTATCCCCTCTGGGGGCAATTATGTCATTACATATGGCCTATTCTGGGCCTTATAATCTCCTACCAGACCTGCTGGGCTTAGGTGGGAGCCACCCCTACGACATTGCTGAATTGCTTTCGCTTGGTTAAACTGAACTAGAGTTGCCCAAGCTTCAATGCAGTCATGCGCGGAACGGAGATGGCTCAAGCTACAGTAGCGTCACACTGATTCCTTCGTGTTTACCTTGTGTATTTGCCCAGGTTACAGGATTGGCATTTTATTTGAAGCAGATCCCAGACACACCTTAAACATTAGTCCAATAGAGAAACTACACTATTTTCATTCTCGCAAAGGTTGTTACTCTGCAATAATAATAATAATAATAATAATAATAATAATAATAATAATAATAATAATAATAATAATAATAATAATAATAATAAAGATGATTCATGGGCTCACGCTAGATTACGGTGATTGGACAAGACAACGGACGTCTTTGCTGAGAGACTGGTAAAATCAGTACCAGCCAATGTACTTCCAAATTAAAAAAAATACTAGTACAGGATTTGCCCCTTTCTCGCACAACAACATGCGACTATCTGTAATGTACCCAATACAGCACAGAATTTACTTGATTGATCTTCGTTCAAAGGCCTCCCTTTAGCCAGCCAGAATTGCACATACATGACATGAGATAACATTCATAAAATGCATTTATTGGGGCACCTAGAAATGCACCAAGCAAAGTTCTGAAGCATGTCAATCATCTCGACCCCAGTGAGATGCCACACTGGGCAAGAGAGGAAAAGAACACGAAATTAGTAAATTGTAGGCAACATAAATATTATGTCCTCAAAAGCAATAGAAACATTCAGTGTGCTGAAGAAACTTACCTTCGCTAAGGGAGTTAATGAGAACGAAGTATGAGGGGGTATGTACAGCACAAGCCACTACTCCAACACTGCATGCGCAGTTGGAACAATATGTGAACAAAATAAGTTGGAATAGTGGCATCATTATTTTTTAATCACACGTGCAGAATTTCAGTATCTCTTACCACCGAAAGCAATGGTCCCTGCTTAAATTTGTTATGGAAGGCAAAAGCAAGTGGCTTTGCTCCTTCCCCAGGTCCTATCATGAATCCACTAGATTCGCACAAAGGAATTTTGTCAGAGAATGGTCAAGCCGTCAAGGCATGCCATTGGGGCACAATCTTCATGATCAAATGATGCGTTAAATTAGAACTTACACTAGTGATAATGAGACAATTGGAGATCTCCTCACATCATATACAGCAACAAGACCACGGTACATATCATTACCATCCTTGAACGACAATGCCAAACGTTCCCCTGAAGCATCCCACGCTAATTTCTCTATGCCTCGGCTAGATGAAGCAGTTGAAGCATAAATTAGCGTATAAAAGTCAGGATCAACCAGGCTGTTTTCTCAAACTAATGGATGAACTATTTAAATTTATAAAGCGTACACTAAATGAGAACACGCGGGATGGAAAATGACAGATTTTCTTTAAAAAGTATATTGGTAAAATTTTAGAAAAAAATGTTTTGCGAATTGAGACACTTTTATTTGTTGGGGAGAGCTTGTCTTTTACAATGAAATAAAGATATTTACAGAAAGGACTTCCAGTCTAAGATAATATGAAAGCAGATCCAATACACACACAAAAAATATGTTTGAGAAATAAAATTGCCAACACAATTGCAAATGTGGTTAGTCGAAATATCATCAGTTAAAACTAGCATTTAAGACAAGTAAAATATGCTGCATGAACGCATGAGGTGCACATGAGGTCAATGGTGTAGTATGCAAGTGCAGTTGCCGTTACCTAACAATCAGAGAGGAAATTTCTGGAAGTTCAACTGGTAGGAGATGGGCATCTGAAGTTAAGGAACATAGAACAAAGCAGCACAGATGAGCAGGATTCAGACAAAGAACACAGTAACATAACTTGAACAAAAAGAATATATTTGTAGTTATGTGTGTATATACCTAAAGATGGTGGCTTTGATGAGAAGTGAATTGAGCCCAGTGTTGTTGATTTAGAAAAGGATAACAATGCAACACGGCCTTCTGGGTCCCAACTTGCTCCCTGACAGGAAGCAAATAAAAATCAATAACCATCATGACTCTTAAAAAAATCTTAGCACCACATATCATCCAATATTCCAATATACTGTTTTAAGGGGTTCAATGGATATTACATGTTATACCATAACCAGATATGTATCGGCTGTAAAACTGATTATGTGTTGGCATAGCTTGGACAGACTCAAATCAAATTAAGCTTTATGCAATATCTACAATATTCAAACTAAACTAATTGAGGCACCATCAACTGTTTAAGAAGCATCAATATTTGTTGAGAAAAAAGTTAAAGCCACCTAGCAAAGTATTCTAATTCCCTAAAAAAATCAAACTATTTTCAGCTGTTGGACCTAGAATACATTCAAAAAAATATTAACAAGTCAAAAAATACTGCAATGTAGTCATAAATACAAAATAAACTTAAAGTTTAGAACCTTGATGCAGGTACCGTTAAACAGTATATTGCTTAATATCCAAGGTTCAATAATCAATGAGAAAATTGGTAACATTCCATATGCATTTTCAAGAACCATGGTGCACATATTAGCTTTCAAGATAAATTCATATGATATCATATTGGATTCAGGAATAGAAGTACATATGAAGCATCCATTTCCAATAGATCCCAGATAACTTCTAAAGTAATAAGCTGCTTATTCATTTCATGACTAAGAAGAATTGTGCTCCAATGTAAAATATTGCGATAACAATATAGTATTACAAGGCAAACAAGTAATGTTGAATGTTCAAACAGTAGTTATTTAAGAATGAAAATATTACTTACAGACACATATCCATTAGATGAAGACCAGGGTTCAGATGTCCAAGTGTTCGTTTCCCATAAGTGAAAAGTTCCATCACTAATAAAAAAAATGAAGTTTACAAATCTTTGAAAATAATTAGTAATAAAAAAAGCAAAATAAAATGAAATATTGACCATACAATTTAGCAGTTAAGAGGTAATCTCCACTAGGTGACCACCGCACTAATGATATACTGCTTAATCCACGCCGTATAGGAGTTCCCAACCCTGCAGCAAAAGAAAGAACTACAGATATTAGTATACAGTTCTGTATAAGATGGGATTGGATGTCTGCATCTAGAAAAGACTGCTATACCTTGAGATACATCCCAAATTGTGAACGATGGGCTATTACAAGAGGCGGATGCCAAGTATGTGGAAATATGTTAAGGAAAATTGTTTACAGCCATTGACAGTTTGTACAAGTAATGACTACACCTACTGCAAACTTTTCTGTATACACGGTGCATAGTAAATATTAATCTAAAATTAAAGATAGATCGGTCTTTGCTGCTGAATTTGGCATTTGGCAAATGGCCCACACTGATCTTTTGAAGTTGTTTTATTTTTGCAAATAAGTGAGATCAAAACCAACAGTAGATGCTGCTCTGAAAATTTATCAAGGATATCTTCCATCAGGCTTCCAACAAAGTGCACTAACTAGCTCAGCAGAAGAACCACGAAGAACATCCACTAGTATCCACTGACCACCAGAACCTCTAGGAAAGGCACCAAAGGAAGAAGAGGTGACTCCAGGTTTCACAGATGCAACATTGCCAGGATATGATGCTGACCAGAGGCATATCCCTCCCCTGAAAAGAAAATGGTCAGCTCAATCTAAAGGTATATTACACCACCAATTATTAAAACATGACAAGAATGTGGAGGTATTTTTATAGTGTTTTATAATCAGGTGATAGTACTACATAGTATTACGTACTTGCAGCCAACTGCAATCATCTTCCCGCTATTTGGTCTCCATTCAACAGCTTTAACGTCCTTTTGATGGTCACTTGTTAAAATGCACGATTCTTTACCATCTGCTTATAAGATTGGTCATTATTATGGGCTTCAACTAAGTTCATAAAAATAGTTCACCAAATACCGCAGATCTCACCTGAATCCTCAAAGTCATGTACTGTAACCTGGTTCTTCCCAGATACAAACGCCAAACAATGCTTGTGTGGATTCCAGCTTACTTTCTGGGTGTCAAATTCTTCTAGCAGATTTGGCTGGTAAACCAGAATATTCGTTGTAGGTATGGTTGTAATGAAGTTAAAAAATCATACAGAAGAAATTATCCAATCAACAATTAGGAAGCAAATCCAGAGAGCTTTTCACAAGAATATAAGCTTGAAGGTTCAATTTTGAGAGAACTAAATAATGCCAAGAAGGGAGCAAGCATGTTAGCAAAACTGGTAAGATCATGCACAGAACCACAGACAACACTGTCAAATATGCAGAAAATGGAGTCATGATATAACATGATCAACTTTCAAGTTGTAGTGAACTGTATAGTTGCAATGTAAAAATATCATTATCTTCTCGGCCATGAAATCAATACTCTTACCATACTAAATCTATTGGAACTTCTAGATCAAATTATGCAAGCTCACTGAAGTTACTTAAATACCGACGTATTTCTAACCAAATATATGCATCGTTACTTGGTGAAAAAAAAATCCCACCACCCTCTTTCTTATACACACACATGGTTACTTGTCGGGACAACACCCTATGGTAGATATGGATTACTCGTTAGGACCACACATGGTTTGGATTTTTTTTTTTTTTTTGGACAAGACACTCAAAAGACAATACAGGGAAAGGGCAATACAGAGTTGAATACAAAGAAGTCCAGATAACTCACATCGCAAGAAGGGAAGAGCATTTGTTTGAAGGAGTCGGCTATGGTGGATGCCAAGTTTGTTGTGCGGATGCTCTCAGTGGGCTCCGCATCGTGTGGAGCAGGAGGCTCAGGCTTCGTTAGGAGATCATCCGGCTGGAAAGGAATAGGGCTGAAGACCATTCCCTGAAATATTGACATTGTGCGTGGATGAAGAAGACACGGTAGTAGCAAATTAGAGAGGGGGTTTTCTCCAGTGCTGAGGTGCATGTGTTGTAAAAAGATGAAACTTGGTGGGGGAGGGGAAGATGAACTGACGAGGACATCACCGTAGGCCTCCTTGGCGCGATCGTCCGATAGGGCATCCGCCGCAACTGCAACGCAGAGGCAAAGGCAAAATGAGCAGCTAATCGATCGATTCAGAGAGAGGAGAGAGCGGAGGTAAACAAGAAGAAGCAAGTAGGTACCAAGGTCGCGGTTGATCTCGCAGATGGTGACGCCGCCGGAAGGAGGGAAGCGCGGCATCGTCGCGTGCGGTGACCGGCGAGGGCGATTTGTTTCCTTGTCCTTGCTGAGGGTTGGGGCCGTGGGGACGTGGCTTCCGAAATCCCGAGTGGGGCTAGCTACAACTCTCAAGTCTCAACTACGAGCAGACACGAGAAGGCCGCGGCGCGTCAGAGAGCGGCGGAGCTGGTTGGAGCTTGACGGCGAGGAGAGCGAAGGGGAGGGAAGAGCCGACTTGCTTGCCTCCTCGCTCGCTAGGGTGGATATGGAGATTTCTCCCAAATCCACGCGGTTTGATTTTTTTTTTATTTAAGGAGGCGTCTAGGATATATAGGTATTATTTTGCTAAATGATATTCGAATTTTGAGTTATTGGATCAAGATTTAAAGGTCTCATCACTCTCTCTAAATACACACATATACCCTCCTCAAACCCTACAACTCCTCCCCTCCTCTTCAAACCCTAGCCATCGCCCCTTTTTCGCCATCATCACCGCTGCACCCTCGCTGCCATGTCGTCCCTGTCCCTGGCACTAGCATTGTGCGCCAGAGAGCCCCTACAATTACCACTCCTGCCTTCCTCTTTCCTATGCCGCATTTCTTCCTCGGCTCCGACAAGTCGCCCTCACACCCTACCTTCTTCCTCTTCTTCGACGAAATTCCCTACACTGCCCTCCTTCCCTATCTCCAGCGCCTCCCGCTGCCCTCCCTCTATACCTCGGGCACCAAAGAACCCAACCCAAATCTTGGTGAACCTGACCCTAACCTCATAGGAACGACGTTGGTTCGTCAGAGCCACATTGAGCACGAATCACAACGCAAATAAGGTGATCGAAAATTCAAGTACCACTAAGGTGAGAAAGCAGACAAGTACTCTTAGCAATTTTCTTGATTTAATATCATTTTATTTATAATTTGAAAGAAATGTTATAACCAAGTTACAGCCGAGCCAAAGTGAAATCCAATTTCACTCGAAATCGGCTCATTTAAATATTTAACCAATTAACGGGTGTAAGTGAAATCTAATTTCAATCGAAATCAACTCATTTAAATATCTAGCCAATTAAAAGTGTAATCAGAGTAATTTTGAACCAGGCCAAATAACTGGGTTGTACAATTTTTTCGACGCCTACAGCCTACTCCTCGCTATCGCTTGCCGTCTCCATAAGTCTAGAGCCAGAACGAGTGACGGGCGGACGGTGTAGATTTCCTCCTTCCTGCTAATCCAACGATCGAGAGAGAGCCTCCTTTTCATCTCTGCTCTGCTCGACCCCCTCTTCCTCCCCTTGGTCCGCTGGTCGCCGTCGCCACCGCTGCCTCTGGTCGCCGTCGCCCTCGTCCGCAGCCACCAAACCCCGCCCCTGTCATCTCGTTCTCCGCCGTGGCATTACTCTAATCTCCCCGCGTGCGCCACGACCGACCGACCGACAGAGCTGGCTTCGTCCGTCTTGAGCACATCCTGTTCGATGAAATGCCTAGCAAGGTGAAGGTCTCTCACCTTCTTGCTATCTGCTGCCCTGTCTGTCTGTTACCACCCTACTGCTTGTGTACCTACCTCGGATTGGCTTACGTTTGATCATGATACGTGAATTGTTTGAAATTGAATACATGTTTCAATAATGATGCTTAACGATGCTTTGAATTCCTTTCCTCGCAGCCTGAACAGTACAGATTCATTTTTCCTTCTCAATGGAGTGTTGTATGCTCTTAAGTAAGGACTCGATTTCTAATATACAAGTGAATGGCATCTAAGGTGTTTGGTCGAAGAAATCTGCATGCATTTTCCTTGCGATTGCATATGTTGGATGAGGCGTTTCAGTATGGCCCTTTCAACCGTAGTATACAAAGGAGGTGGAAAAAGCCAGTCGATTCAGCACGAACTCGTCTGGAGGGCAGAACAAGGGATCATAGGCTGGACAAGCTAATGATTCAACTCAAAAACTTGAGGTTGGCTTTGGATTTACATGAGTTGATATCTCAGCAGAGGAATGGCTATGCATCTCTCCAACTTCTTTTGAGGTGGAGACATGAGGTCGGGTTGAACATTGAGATCGGTGCTTTCCTCAAGAAATATCCCCACATTTTCGAGATTTATGTGCATCGTATAAAAAGGAACAAATGCTGTAAGATCACCCAAAAGATGGCTGATTTGGTTGCAGAAGAAGATGCTGTCATCAGGGAAAATGAGCCCACCATAGTTCAACGGCTGAAGAAACTTCTCATGATGTCTATGAATGGAACTCTGAATATGCATGCATTATGGCTCATAAGAAGGGAGCTTGGGCTGCCCGATGACCACAAGTGTTCTATACTGCAAAACCATCAATCTGATTTTTCTCTTGAATCCCCTGATACTCTGACTGTCTGACTTGATCTCTAGGGATGAAAATCTAGCTGTAGCTAATGTTGAAGAATGGAGGGAGAAAGAATATACAGAAAAATGGTTAACCGAATCTGAGACAAAATATGCTTTTCCAATAAACTTTCCTACTGGCTTTAAGATTGAGAAAGGTTTTAGGGAAAAGCTTAAGAACCGGCAGATCCTTCCTTGTACCAAACCTTATGAGAAGAATGATTTGCATCCAATCCAGAATGTCGAGTGGCTTGAGAAACGTATTGTTGGTATTCTTCATTAACTTTTAAGCTCGACAATAGAAAAGATGATACCACTTGAGAGGTTGTCACACTTCAGAAGACCTTTTGCTATGGAGGTAAACTTGAGGGAACTTCTTCTTAAGCACCCTGGCATTTTCTACATCTCGACCAAAGGAAGCACACAGACGGTCCTTCTTAGGGAGAGTTACAGTAAAGGATGTCTGGTTGAGCCTAACCCTGTTTACAATGTAAGAAGGAAAATGCTAGGTCTGATTTTGTCAGGATGTCGTAACATTGATGAAACAGAAAGTGCAATCCGGCTTTCTGAGGAGTACAACCAGGGATGCAGTCATGACTCAAAGGATCACACATGCCAGGCAGATACTATGAAGTCCATGCTGGAAGTTGAAAGTGGCTCTGGCCGAAAGAATCAGTCTAATGAGGAAGGCCATTACTGATGTTTGCTGTGACTCAAAATTAGGCTGAGTCAAATGATGCAGCAACACAAGTCAGCAGTGCACAGGTAAACAACAAAAACACAAATAGGGGAGAGTTTACCCTAAGCCTTTAAGAAGAGAATTAGGCTTCATGGAGAGAACATTGTAGGAGATGTGAGCGGATCCTATCGTTGAGTTTTTTGTTATCCTTAGACATTGTGTATGGCTAGGGTGTGACTGTAAATATTCATCTCCAAGTATCAATTTATCTACCAAATTCATCCAAGTCTTTCTCTCTTATGTTCAAGTAATGAAATCTTAATTTGGTATGATTTTTTAGGTTTCCTTTTTTCTTCTTGATCTTGTTGTGTGTCAGGAATGTGCAAGTGATGAAGATATCGCTTGGAGACCAGATCTCATCTATCTAAGTACTTGTATTTGTAAATTCTTATGTTTGGCCGATTTTGGCTTAAGAGAGGGTGATTTGGAGTTTTGTCCATGAAAGCATTTTGGCTTGAGTTTATGCTATAATCTAGCTTGATATGACATATGAGAACCATGTTATGAATCTTAGTTCATAGGGGGTAATCATCGCCGAGAGGATGGCCGGGCGGCGTCGGTGGCCTAAAAAACTCTCGTCTCCCGTAGCGACAGATGAGCTCGGGAGACAAGAGCGGCGGCTGCTGCGATGAAGAACGGATCTGACAGGATCCGAGGTTGATGGCGACGAGCACGAGGAGGCGGCGGTGACCAGAAGAGGCGCAGCAGCGGCGACGGTCGGCTTGGCGAGGAGGCAGCCGGATTTGGCTAGTAGAGCCCAGATCCGGCGTCGATGGGCCTAATTCTAACGGCGATGAACGGCGACGGTGACCAACACTGAGCGGGGCAACGCCGAATCCAAGAGAGGCGACACGTACGAGCCAGATTCGGATCCGGTCCCAGTGGGATCCAGCGGTGGTGAGAAGAATACCTGCGGTAGCCGCTGCCCAAAGAAGAGGACGGCGGCGGCCTGAAGATCGTGAGGTGGAGACACGGCAAGGCCGTCGGCCACGAGATGGGTTGGGCCCATGGGCATTCCTACGTGACTACGTCCATGACAAACCCATACTAGATTATCTATATCATTACGGACTTACGATCAAGAGCAGATCAAGGTTTTGTTTTTTTTTTGCCTAATTTTGATGCAATATTCATTCCAATAAAAAAGTTAGAATTTTGACAACGATTATCTCAATTGTTGATTGCAATAGGTTTTTGATATCATAGAAAATGTGTATGCTAAGTTTTAAATTATTTAGACTGATAGGTCAAAAGTTTCATATATTCTCGATTTTAAAACCATACTAATTTTTTATTTTATTCTGAAATAGAGGTCAGATGGTCCTGAGAGAGGTCGGACCGTCTCCACTCAGAGGGTCAAACCGCCCCTGCTCAGAAGGACGAGATTGCCATGCTTATCAAGAGTGAGGCGGGAGCCCTTGCTGTGGACGGGGGGCGCGCAGGTGGCGATCCAGAGTCCAGACAACGGTGCGGTCGGCGGAGCGCGCGGACCAGACGGAGGTGAAGACGGTGGGGGACGTGTTGTGGAAGCCGACGGCGAACGTGCCGTCCGGCGAGCGCAGGGCGTCGGCGGCGTGGTCCTCGAAGGCGATCGAGGCGCCTCGGGTCAGGTTCTCACGAGCTGCGACGGCGGCGGATAAGCATGGAAGCAACAAGCTTAGCGTAATCACATGGAGAGAGCTCATGGCTCATTAGGGTAGCGTTGATTTGGACAAGACAAGACAGTGATTACTGTTGGCTTGTAACAAGTCAAGTCAAAAGCTTTATGCGTTCCGTTGTGTATGTACACTGCCAAGAAGATGAGATGGAATTTCTTTGGAGGTAAGCATTGTAACAAACTATTTGCGCAAAGTATTTTACCCGTGATCTGACTCTCTAGCCATGGGATTATTGTATACTATGCATCAGGAGGAGTGAATGTACGTCTCGGCCCGTGGAGTTTGGTTGGTTGCAGCGCTGCTTGGATCTGAACTCTTGAAGTTTAGTTTAAGAAAGCTGACGAGAAATGAATGGCTTTTCGGTTTTCACACTTGCATTGGAAAGCTGAAGTACTACCCGTGCAGTGTGGTGGATCAACTGAGCACCACGAAAAAAAAAATTGTACTATTAATTATATTTGCAAAATTAGTTTGAGTCAACTCTTATTTTGATGATGTGTAATGTTGACTTTTGTAAACAATTGGTCTAGATAATCTCGTTGTATGATCACCATACATGAGGTGCCTTGCGGACTCTGCAAATTGCATTGCCCGGCCATCAGCCACCGGAAAAGTTCCAAGTAAATTCAGACGTTGGGACAGCTTACGAAATTGCAGCGAATCAATGGATCATCAGAGGACAAATAAACATGGGAAAAGGGGTGGTGAGGCTTTCTTTTGCAAACAGCATTCATACAATTCACAATCAGCTGATCAACATACCGTAATGTTAGACACCTCAAGCATCTTGGTTATCTAAAATAATTACACTACCGCAATACGGCTACAAGCAACAATAATGAAACAACACCTAGCCAGCCGGCGAGCTACAGAAGCCTGAGACAACAACTGCATGTATCTGAGCCACAGATTTCCTCTACTCATTGTGTAGTCACGCTCTTTGCCAGATTCCTTGGTTGATCAACATCAAATCCGCGAAGAACAGTCAGATGGTACGCGAGCAACTGAAGCAAAAAACAACAAAACATCCCTCGGTGAACAAAATTGCAGTAAAATGAGAAGCGCAAAAGAAGGTTTTGGAATTTGGCAAAAAAAAAAAAACCGAAAAAAATGCTTAAGACAAACCTGTAACGGAATTATGTTAATCACCGGCTGAAGACAGTCGGCAACCTCCGGTACTTCAATAACTCTGCAAGATCCATTAGGACTGACAGCAGATGCATCTCCCTTTGAGCACATTACAATCAGACGCCCCTTACGAGAAAGGAGCTGCTGGATCACTGATTGTTGCTTGCTGCAAGAGGAGTTAAAACAGTATAGGAATTGTCCTTAGGAAACAAAAAACTGATCTAGCTCTGTTCAAAGTACATACCTGAAGCACGCATCACGTGTTGCAATGACAATGATGGGAAGGTTTTCGTCCACTAGAGCTAGCGGCCCGTGTTTCATCTCACCGGCAAGCATACCTTCACTGTGCATCAGTGCAACCTCCTTAACTTTGAGAGCACCCTCTAAGGCAGTGGCATAGTTATAACCTCTTCCGAACACAAGGAGTGACTCTGAGTCGATCAATGAAGAGGCAAGTTCCTTCATTTCAGCATCAATTTTGAGAACTTCACTGGCATTTCCTGCGTAGTAAAACATTATACACGTTGTTTGAAAACATCAATGAGAAACAACGCTTTGCTTGAATACACGGTACATTGTTGATCCAATACAACATACTTGGAAGACTGGAAAGACCACTGATGATAGCTTCCCTTCTAGCTTGAGTGGATATTCGATCAGATCCAATAGCTAAGGCCATCATAGTCATGACTACTATTTGACTTGTATATGCCTGCAAGATTGTCAGATACTGTAAGGGAACAAGATGGGTAAAACATGGTAAATTATTGCAAGATGAGAATGTACAGAAACCTACCTTGGTGCTGGCAACACCAATCTCGCAACCAGCATTGATATGAACTCCACAATGTGTTCTTCTTGACAGAGTGCTTCCAACGGTATTTGTTATGCCAACACAAAGTGCTCCATTTTCTAGTGCATAATCAAGAGCAAGGAGGGTATCTGCTGTCTCTCCTGACTGACTAACAAAAACTGCAGTGTCCTCTCTGTAGATGGGACCTTGTCTGTCCAGCAAGTCACTTGCAACCTCCATAGTAACAGGAATGCCTATTATCCAAATAATGCAAGGGAGAAAGACTTAGGTTAAAAGAGCACTAGCTGTAGTGTTGATGATGTCTAAAATTTCCACATCACGACAATACAGTACGACAACTTGATTTGACTTACCGGTTAGTTCTTCCATAAAAGGTCTCGCAGCTAAGGCAGCATTATAACTAGTACCACAGCCAACAAAGACTATTCTTCTACTGCGTCTAATTGTTTTGAGGTGTTCCTTCAGTCCACCTAAAAGAACTCCACTATCATTCAGCCTACCCCTCATCGTTGTTGTCAGCGAATGTGGTTGTTCATGGATTTCTTTTTGCATGAAGTGGTCATAGCTTCCTTTTTTTATTTGCTCAACTTCCATCTCAAGAACAGACAGTGCTCGTTGCACAGATGCTGGCTTCTCTTTGTCATGGTCAAACTTAAGGACAGACACACTGCCATCCTGCAATGTCCAAAATCCAAATTGTTATAACTTGAGTGAGATGTCAAGTGTCAGGTTTGTGGAAGAAACAAAAGAATTACTGCACGTAGTGCATCTCTATCTCTTTTTTTCAGTCAATGAAAAAGAATCAGGGCAAAAAAGAACGACAGCTAAGGTAGTGAATTATATTTTCTTGGTGATATGGTAGGGGATAGACCAGGATGACTTAGGATCACCCTCCTTGTGAAGGCTCTGATCTGAAGACCAACCGATTTAGAACTTGACTACTTTATTGCTTTATTATGAATGGTGTGGCTCCTATCTTTATATAGATGAGATTAACCCCTAACAATATAGAACTAATACAATTTAATGCAATCAATCAATTAAAGATAATATCATATATATACTATCTAAATATAAAGATATGTATCTAACTATTCCTAACATAAAAATATGCGTATAACTTTTCCTAATATGAAGATATGCCTAAGATCATATCCTAAACAACCGCTACCGTACCACACTACAGTCGAACGGTACTGTTTATGCTACAGTACACACGGTTCTACGGCGTTGCATTGCCAAGACGTAACACTTGGACATCATGGTAGCAGGCAAGTAAGAATAATACTGATGAAGATTAAATTAATTGAGGTCCAGAAAAGAAAGATATCCCCCAAACCACACCGATTAAAAAAAGCATTGTTTAAAAGAAAAAGGCAAAACAAAACAGGGAATGAATGCATACTAAGTAACTAATAGAGAAATCACTTAAAGAGTACCTTAATATAATCGGGAAAAAAGTACCTTAATATGAACAATTTCATTATCTTCAATAGCTAAATAGTTCTTGGTATGCTCTACAATAGCACATAAATCACTAGAGAAGAATAGTTCTTTGGGCTTTCCGTTTGCTGTCAGGGCTTTGACATCATGAAATGGCTTCCCGCTGTTTTGACCACTCAATTCCTGAAAACACAGACAAATAGTCAATTAGTCATGATTTGTATAACATAAAAAAAATTCAAGTCAACAGAAGAGGAAGTATAAGATTTATAAGATTGCAATAACAAAAAAAAAAGGCGTAGCAATGCCAAAATGATTACAGAAAAGGTTAATCATGAGTCGTAACCAAACTCTCTATAAGATCAATCTGCAACCAATCTACTACATATTTTACAATGTCTGAATCATGTGGAACAAAATATGTGGTGGTTAGCCAGTTAGTTACTATCAAGGTTATTAAGGCGGTAAGGCGAGGTAAGGCGACCCACCCCCCTCACACCTTTTAAGCGGTAAGGCATGAGGCGAGGCGACGCCTTACAAACATCATAAGGCGAAGAAAACGGAGTTCTGAGGACTAAATCAGAAGAAATCTAAAGAGATGAAGGACCTAAAAGGACCTAATTGTAATTTCATAAATCTTTGGGGACTCAAGTGTTCAGATCCACCCATATAAACACAGCATCCCACCTAATCCTAACTACTCCCTCACTCGCCGCCGCCACCCTCACTCCTCACTCGCAGTCGCTGCCTCCCTCCCTCCTCCCTCGCTCCCAGTCGTCGCCTCCGTCCCTCCTCCCTCGCTCCCAGTCGCCGCCTCCGTCACTCCTCCGTCGCCTCCCTCACTCCCAGCCGCCGCCTCCCTCCCTCCTCCCTCACTCCCAGCCGCCGCCACCCTCCTCCCTCACTCCCAGCTGCTGCCTCCCTCACTCCTTTTTGTAATGTTGCGGGCGGCTAGATCCGGCAAGGTGGAGGGTGAACGGCAGCGTCGGCGGCTCGACGGCGCCCTGGAGGCGGAGGTGGCTCGACGGCGCCCTGGAGGCCAAGGCGGCGTGAGGACATGAGGTAAACCTAGCCCACCTCTTCCGCCGCCTTCTTCCTGCCCAACTACCCGCTCTCTCTCTGGTTTCACTCGGGTCACTTAGACCTAAGGCGGACGAATGGCAAGGCGGGGGCGACGCCTTGACCCCCCGAGCCGCCTTACCGTTTAGGCGACGCTTAAGCGTCGCCTAAGCAACGCCTTAATAAGCATGGTTACTATATTGAGTAGTTGACTATGCTTGTGACGAGTTTCCCTTCATGCAAAAAAAACACTTATATCATATGGCATATATGATGAAAAAAGGAGAATTAGATCTTGCATCAATGCTTTACATTTTCTATTCTGATATTCTTCTGTAGTACATATTTTTGCAGCATGTCGGAACAAGCATGGTACAGAATTCACATACGACAAAGTATAAGTTAACTTTAGATGTTAGGGCTAGTAACACTACACGTGTCAAAAGGTTTGTTAACTTTAAACAGCAAACATTGTAGGCCAGAGTATAACATATATAACTCATTAACTCTTCCACAAAACAAAATGACCAGTTTACTTTGCTTGAGTTGAACATATCCAATAGCTAAAGAGAAAGATACAAGGATGTTATTTGCTTACATTGACACCAAGTATCAGTGTGCTGCCTCGTTTGCATGCGACAAGTTCATTGGGATAGTGTGGACTTTTAAAGATAAGTGCATAGGCTCCTTCCAGCTGCCTCATGACTTCCATAACAACTTGGCTAAATGTCACATCACCTGAGAAAATAAATGAAAATTAAAAAATCCTTAACTAGAACAAATACCAATGTGTTCAGGTAGTAATTATTTATTTTATAATGCAATGATGAGTACTCGTGCACTCAAGGGACTCTCCTGCCAGTTATAGAGTAATCAATTGCCAAACAAGTTTCTAGATGGTCAATAAAAAGTGTTGATCACAAATAGCATAACAGAACTACAGAAGTATCAATTATTTCCTCATCTGGTTCCTAGGTGGCAAATATTGTTCTGGCCATAGGATATATCTTGTCAGCCTTTGCTATGACAACAGTATTACATCTTATGATCTTAAAAGAACATATATACCTTCTCCATCATGAGCCTTATCGAAAACGAACTTTGCTAACTTAGGGATGACTTCTGTGTCAGTATCAGACTCAAAGGTGAACCCATGCCGAATCAGTGTCTCTTTCAGAACCTACAGATACATCAGAAAGACCAAGTTAGAATACAAATATCACATGCTACCATACGATGCCACATTAGTTCGAGATGGTTTTGGGAGGCTTCACATGATCACGCATTCAAGTTTCAGATGGTTGAGAGTCATAAAGCTGTGATGAACAAATGACCATCTTTTGATATCTGACATTCTGTATTGCCACTCCTACGAACACTAGGATACAAGTTTTTGCAACATGGTGAAAACAACCCCGCCAAACTGAAACAACAGTTCTTGATATTCCACGTTCTAGATAATGTACTGCAATCCTTCTGTTGTTTAGCCTTAGTACATTAGTTTTGAAACTAAAAGCCAATTCTTTCTTTAGAGATAAATACAAAGGCAGATAAGGAGACAGCCCATGTGGAGGGCTCAGAACATGAGACTCTGGCATATGGCGCAAGTTGCTCCAGTAGCATAAGTTCATCGTAGTTGCAATAATGCATGTGCATTCTACAATCGTAAACATAATAAGGAACAAATACTACACAAAATATTCTATATGCAATATCACAAGAACAAAATAAGCAAACCTCATAGTTTGTGATGATCCCATTGTGGACGACCAAGAACTCATCACCGACACCGGAGGATTGCGGGTGGCTGTTCCTTGGGGCAGGTACACCGTGCGTGGCCCACCTGGTGTGGGCAATTCCAGCATGCACATTGAACGCGGCATCCAGGTTCACATCCTTCTCATCAACCTCTGAAAATCAGACAAAGATCAACCAAGACGAAAGGCGGAGTAAGTTTTAGCTTCTTTGCTAAAATTTAAGAGCCGCGTGTACCAAGAGAAGTAGCAAAATTTGCAAGGGGGACTTGTATGCAGTAAAATCTTCAGGAGATCCCAAAAGCAAGGAACTTTAAGCGCCAAATTGCACAGAAAGTTGAAAAATGGCATAAACCCAAAAAAAAATGTATACTTGATCCGAATGGGACGAATCGTATTTTCTGAGAAGATCCAGAATTTTGGGAGTTATCAGATTCCAATCTCAAAATGCGAGGTATACAGTAAAATCTTCAGGAGATCCCAAAAGCAAGGAACTTTAAGCGCCAAATTGCACAGAAAGTTGAAAAATGGCATAAACCCCCCAATAAAATGTATACTTGATCCTAATGGGACGAATCGTATTTTCTGAGAAGATCCAGAATTTTGGGAGTTATCAGATTCCAATCTCAAAATGCGAGGTGCGAACAGCTGAATTCCCCTACCAAATATCACCAAGTGCAAAATCAGTACACGATATAACGAATATTTCCCCAAAATGCGATCTGAAACCCGGTCAAAATCGAAGCTTTTCGCCGCGTGAAACAGCCAACCCAGTCCAAAACGACGTCTGAAATCCTGGCTTTGCGCCAGGAACCACCTAAAGGCCGAAAATTCAACGGAATTGCAGCAGGATCAGAAGCGAAAAGTACTCACCGCAGTAGACGGATCGCACGAGGTTCTCGATCTTGCCCTCCTGGCGGAACACGAGCGGGGGCGCCCCAGCGTACGCCGCCGCCACCTCGGAACCAGATGGTAGGTCCGCGTCGAGAGCTATCCCTGAGGAGTCGTAGCCGCGGTACTCGAGGCGGCGGAGGCCGTTGAATAGGACCTCGAGGATGCTTCGCCGCTCCCGCGACACATTGTAGTTGAGGTACGCGAAGATCCCGCACATCCTGGGCGGGCCTTCTAGAAGTTTCCGAAAGGTTCTGGGCTTTGGAAGGGACAGGGAGCAAGCAAGCGAGAGGGGCTCGGAGGCGACGACGACGGCGAGTAGTCGCCGGCCGAGGTGGAAGAATAAGAAGAAAAGGCCGCGTATTTTCGGTGGAGGCTTGGACTACGCTTTATACTAGTCGGATACAAGTTTTTACCACCGATACTGGTTTTAGACCCGCGAATTAAAGAATATCAAAATAGCTTTTAGATGTAAGTTGTTCTAGTTTTAGACTCATGAATTAAAGAGTATCTAGGTAGCTTCCAAATTAAAGATTGTCTAAAATAACCTTGGTGCTCTTCATTTATTCATGCACTTTAATTTTTCCAGTTTTAAATGCTATGTTGAGAAGAGAGAGGTTAAGAGTGACCTTATTTATTTATTTATAAGAGCAAGGCTAATAATACAGCCTTCAGCTGGCTGTATGGACACTTACAGCCCACTTATCAGCCCATTCATATAGTAGTTTACAGCCAGCTGAAGGCTGTATGACCCACCCATTTCTCTCACAAAGTTTCTTGGTTCTTGTGCTTCAGCTGGCTGTAAACTTACAGCCCACCTCTCTTCTCTCTCCTCCACCTCAATATACAGCCTACTAATAACCTCTTATTATACTTGCTCTAAGAACATATGGATACATTCAGTGAGAGCATAATAGGAAGAAGCTAGGCAAATGAAACTGGAAGTTGTACAATAACTTACTCCCCCGGTTACAAAAGGATGTTGTTTTAGACATCGACACGTTATCGAAATACAACTTTGACCATTCATTTCTACTGTAATATATTTTATAAAACATAATAAAAATGTAATGTTGTGAAAAGTACTTTTGTATACAAATCTACAAGTTATTTTTATGTGTCTAATCTAAATATTCAAAAAGATATTAATAACCACAGTTTATAATGTTGGAAAAAGTTCATATACCCGTTTGAATTTTGCTCAAAAGTCCATCCAAAACCCTAACTAGATTAGAAAGTTCGGGGGAAGGGGGATAACCGATTCCAAAGTTTGGGGTGTTGGACAGAGTCCAAGGAAAGTTCAGGGGTATATAGACTTTTTCCTATTATATTTGCTTGCACGTAACCGGAAATGACTTTTTTTTGTACTGGCAGAGAGTATATTTAAAAAAGAATTGAAAAGGCTAAGACGATTTACATTTAGAATTAGACGTAGTATTTACTAAATATAAATTAAGTTCTTGAATATAAATGACCATGCTCGTTGAAATCGCAGTCATGGTAAATGTTTTTCCCTATGAAGCAGATGTATTTATTCCTATCGAGAATTAAATAATCTATTAAACACAGCTTTAACAATCAATTAAGGCCTCAAGGCCCATGTAGCTGTAAGCCTCCAAAAGCATTTTCCCAAGTACCCCTGGGTCAAAGCCCACTGTAAATTTTATCTGACCAGCAACCACTCGGAGATCTCGTGAATTGGTATAAAAGCCCGCCTCCAATTCTCTCTCATGCGACGGATAAAGCACATGTTTTATCCCTTTCCTAACCGCACGACAATTCATCCTTACATCTCTGACAACAATTGCCCTACAGATGTCTCCATAATTCTCTCCTACTGACAATAACTAAAGATCAGTTATTGTTGGATCTCTCTCGCTGACAACAACAGCTCGCTTTACCAGACAGGATGATTCAACAAGGCGCCTACTTACGTGGATAACTGATACCCCTTCGATATTATTTAAAGGTTGATGAGAAAAGACACAAACAAGTAGAACAACAACAAACAAGACAATCTGAAGAATAACAACATTAGACCAATCCTGGAGAATCAATAAAGATCTTCCAATCGGTGGGAAGATTATAGAGACTAGAGCCAGTTACATCCTTTGATAAAATCTTAGTGAGATCACCTTATAACTAATTCATAGCAATAAAGATCATCCTCGTTCTCCTTCTAAATCCTTCTAAGAAACTTAGCTATCTTCTCACAATTCGTAAAATCGATAATATCTTAGTGAGGGGACCTTTTAACTAATTCATAGCAATAAATATCATCCTCATTCTCCTCCTAAATCCTTCTAAGAAACTTAGCTTTTTTCTCACAATTCGCAAGATCGACGACTTAATCGTTGACAGCTCCCTTCAGTCACAAAAGAACGTTGTTTTGGATATTGACAGTCATCTAAACATAACTTTGATCACTAATTTTTGTTGTAATATATTTATAAAAACATAATAAATTATAGTGCTATAAAAGTACTTTTTAAGAAAAATCTATATATGTGATTTTTATATATTCAGTCTTAGGTAAAGTTTTAAAAGTTTAGCTGCATTTGTTGACATTTTTTGTGAACGTAAGTAGTGGTTCAGGTGGGAGATTAGAGAGGGAATAAGTGATAATCTAGTTTAGTGGACTAGCTAGCTAGCCCACATGTGCTATTGTTGTTCATGTGGTCGAACAACAACTGGAACAACACGAAATGATCCGAATCCATTTTATTAGCATGTAATATAACACTACACTACAATCTGCCTGCGTGTGTGATGCCTGCGTACAACGATGGTGCCGGCATTATCCTTCGATCCATCCATCCCCACGTTGTGGTCACCTGTAAGATGTGGATCGATCTGTTATATCTAGGGATGTAAAACGATAAAAGATAATTTATTTTATCTAATATTTATATATGAGAAAATATAAATATAGTAAATAAAATCTGTATTTAAAAATATTCATATCCATATTTGAGAATATTCGTATTAATATTTGAGAATATTCATATTCGTATTTGAGACTATTCGACTCGTATTCGATCTGTTTTCGTCCCTGGCAAACTCCCTAGGGATGATTGTAGGAAGCAATTTTCTGATGAACCAAGATTCACAAGCATGAAGTGAAAATTACTTTGCGTAATTTTTAACTCTGTGTGATACACTTCTAGCTTGTGTAAACGTATGGTCATGTTACATAAATTTATTCTACCGAGATTTGTTACAAAGGTTTTAAAATATTCGCATTCAACCGAATTAAGTATAGATTCGATTTAAATTCGTATTTGTTACAATATTCATTTGTATTCGTATTCGAAAATATTTGAATTCATATTTATTTTTAAAATATAAATTCATATCCATATCCATATTTGTTTTAAAATTATTCGATCAGTTTCCCTCCCTACTCCCTCCTATCCTCTTCTTACTACTTATTAATTCTTACAAAAAAAATCATCCAGCTTCTCCAGACTACTTTGTGCCAAGTGTCTGCATTCTGACATATGAAATGGACGTCGACTAGTAGCTGTCAGTATTACGTGGTACGGATCGGATATTTTCGAAGAGGAACTTGCACGTGGACGTGGTGCATATCACAGGTTGTGGCGCTCTGGCTTGTCTTGTGTGCCTACCACTCGAGCGGAGTTCTGGTAGGACCATACAGCGATGGCAATGGTTGCGTTCTGGTAGGTAGAACCATGAGAGCAAGTAGGGCGTATCTAACAGCTGGCTATTTAGTTAGCTAGATCTAATATGGTAAGAAAAAAAGTAGGAGAGAGAGTAGTCACTAGCGACGAGCAAATAGCTGATCTATTTCACGTAGTCCAAGAACATGAGAGAGGAGCATGTGGGTCCAACAGTATAAAATAGTCTTTGCTTTTGTCTCTCACCTCCACGTCAGCTGACTATATAGCTAGTACTAGCAATTACCATTGCGGACGCCCTAAGAGGCTGTTAGCAGGCTGTATGCTGAGGTGAAGGAGAGAGAAGAGAGGTGGGCTGTAAGTTTACAGCCAGCTGAAGCACAACAACCAAAAAACTTTATGTGAGAAGGGGGTGGATTATACAGCCTTTAGTTGGCTGTAAACTACTATATGAATAGGCTGATAAGTGTCCATATAGTTAGTTAAAAGCTGTATTATTAGCCTTGCTCGGAGAGAGCTAGAGAAGCCACCATCGGTCCGACCATGTAAGTACCAAGAAAGTTACGGTAGCAAGACTCGTTGGGTCAGCAAAGGGCAGCCGAGCTGAGGAGGACCTGAGGTCTCTTTCTTTCTTTCGCGACTCGTTTCTCCAAGAAAGAAGAACGTGCGTACTGATAATACAGTAACTAGTCAATGCAACATAAAACAGCAGTAGAAGATGCTGTTAATTTCGGAAACAATGGATAGTAGTATATGGCGCCGTTGCTGTTTTAACAGTAGAAAGGTAGGATTTTTTTTTACATAAACCATTTTCGAAAAATTTTATACAAATAAACCACGTTCTAACTCTTTTACAAAAATAACCTAATCACTGGCCGCCGCACGACTGGCCCAATGGCTCAGTGGCCCAATGATTAGCTGACATGGCAGGCCCAGTCACGCAACAGTGGCGTGACTGGAGTGCAATTGAGCACAGTCATTGGGTGGCCGGCGATTGTACATTATTTTTGTAAAAAAAATTAAAACGTGGTTCATATGTGTAATTTTTTTTGTAAAAATAGTTAATTTTGATAAAAAAAGAAGGCTGCTACAAAGTACAAACTACAGGGCAATTTCCAGCGGGGATAGCGGGAGGACAGCCCTGATCAACTCGGCTTCGGCTTCTGGCTTCTAGCTTATTTTTCACTATTCATAAGTTTCGTCTTTTTCTGAACTTTTGGCTTTTCGTTGAGCTTTTTTGCCGGTTCTTTTTTTCCCCGTATTTGTTTGTATTATACGTAATGGGCTAACATATTTTTTATATTTTTAAATTTTTTAAATTTAATTATGCTAAATAAGCCTCTGTTAGCTACAGTGCTTTTTTCAGCCAGCTACAGTGTTTTCAGCCATGAGGTTTTCAGCCGAACCGATCACTACCCTAGCTAGCTCAATGGGGATCGCCGCCCTGTCCTTTGTCCGCACCTAAACCAACCGACAGGACAAACTTCTTCTCTATGCTAAACCCTCGTATCCCTATGCTAAGGCCCTCATCCTCTGCTGACGCCCTCGTCTTCTTGTATGCTCCTAGGTCCTAGCTTTGTCCCGTAGAACGCCTTCGATAAAAACACGAGTACAGATGTTCAGCAGGGCGCGACCGTCCGTCCCGACGACAACAACAATGTCATCAACGCCGCCGCGCTGGGGATTTGTCTCTCGTCGATCAAAGCTAGGCAGGCACAGATCGATTTGCTCATGAGACGTGAGCTTCGTGCATGGAGAAGAAGCAGCAGCAGCAGCAGCAGGAGCAGGACACGGTCATCATGTCATCAGAGGCTGAGCCGCCGCATCTGGACGCCAAGCCCAAGCGGCTCTACCAAGCCTGGAAGGGAAACAACGTACGTACGCTTTGCCTGCCTCGTTCACCCTTCTCCTCTCCTCCTTTTTCTTTACCATCGTAGCGTCGCGTAGCGTTGCCATCTCCAGTTTCTTCAGGGGAAAAAAAAAGCTTGGCGCCATGGACAACTGGAGAACTCTACATGCATGGCCTTCAACTGACATGAAAATTCTTGAAACCGCCGAGTTCTTACCGGTGAGAGCGCACAATGTGCTCACACAAATCATCCGTAATCTGCAGACATTCCTGTGTGGTGGACGGCTGATACTCGGACCCGATGCAGCCTCCCTGCTGCTGTCGACGGTTCTCATCGCCGGCCCAACCATCGTCTTCTGCTACCAGATGCAATCCAAATTCTACCACTCCCGGGAGCACACCAATGGCCAACAACAGAAGAATCTTGCGGCGCTGCTCATTGTTATCATCACAGCAGTAATGGTTAGTGTTCATCTCGCCATCAATTTGGTTCTGCATACCTTGAGTGGCATCTTTGCCAGTTCTAAGGCCATACCCAACAATGATTTCTGCCTTAATATCTGAAACTGAAACCAACTGGGGCTTCAGGAATTAAGATTCCAATTGCCACTATATATCAGGTGCAACACCGAACAACCCTTTGTGAATTTCTCCTCAAATGCAGGACCTGTTCTTCCTATTCATGACATCAGCCAGAGACCCGGGGATTGTACCAAGGAACACAAGAGCACCACCTGAAGCTGACGAACTGCCCGGCTCCACCACACCATCAATGGAATGGAGCATTGGGAGAACCCCGCGGATGAAGTTCCGTCGAACAAAGGATGTCGCCGTGAACGGATTCACAGTGAAGGTGAAGTTTTGCGAGACCTGCCTAAGGTACCGCCCACCACGATCCTCGCATTGCTCCATCTGCAATAACTGCGTCCAGAAGTTTGATCACCACTGCCCATGGGTTGGCCAGTGCATTGGACTTGTAAGTAAACAAGTGATGATGTGCAGTAAGTCAGAAATTCTGACATTCTATTCCAGTGACAAAACATGTGTCAGTTATTGCTTATTCCCTTACTATTGTAGTATTATGCATATAGCATATCATGGGTATCTAGCAGAGCACAACCAATCGCTGTGGAATGAACTCTGTTTTCAGTAAGAACCAGCAAGGGAAAACGTCAAATGTTCTTTCCTCACAAAGGTTCAGGGCTAACCTAATCTCCTTTAATCACCTCTCATGTTGTCAAATTTAAGGTATCCCTAAAGCTATATAGAGATTACCAAGAAATTTAGACTTAAGCTTTGGGTTCTAACTGTAGTTTAAGCTTAAAAAACCTTTTCAAATCATTTAAGTTGAATTAGACCAAACAGTCAGTGGCAGCTATAGTTTTTAGAGAAAAAAACCATGGACGAGTTGTTAGCTTATTCCACTCTTTGACTAGATTTGTAGATAAGATTAGGTACCTAACAAGAAAACAGGACAGCAAAATTTTCAAAAGAAGTCCTGAAGTATACCTAACATATCTCTCACTAGCTGACTTTTGAGGACTACAGACATAATTCTAAAAACTTTTTCTCACAACGAAGAGAACTTAAGATCAAGGAATAATAGATCAAAAGAACTGATTAATCAAGCATTAACCATCATCTAAATCCCATATTTCAGCAACCCAACAATCTCTTACACAGAAATACTAAGTAAGTTTAATCGATACTTGCATTCTCAGATAGTTGCCAACTTGCCCCATATGTTTTCTCTTTGCCTTGCAGAGGAACTACCGCTACTTCTTTCTGTTCATAGCAACATCAACTTTCCTGTGCATATCTGTCTTCATCCTTTCATGGCTGAATGTCTATAGCGAAAGGGAAGCCAGCAGTGACTCTATCTGGAAGGCCTTGCGCAAGGAAGTGTACTCTTTTGTGCTAATCATCTATACTTCCATTGTTGTATGGTTCGTTGGTGGCCTCACAGTATTCCATCTCTATCTAATCAGTACTAATCAGGTAAATTTTACTTCTTTTGCTGTAATTTTAGATTCTTCTTGCAGTTTCTAGTTCTCTTAACTGGAATTCAAGTAATGCATTTGACCGAATACACTAGACAACACTAAAAGTTCTGGTCTCTTGAACTAGCAGCTCCATAGACCATGATGATTACCGGGAAAGGGAAATAAGTTAATTTCCCTGTCTGGTCAATCTAGTAGAAACAACAGGAATTTGTTCTAACGCAACACGTTAACTGGATTTGTTTATGGTGAGAAGGTGGGGGGAGCCCTATGGAAATTTTTATTAAACACATGCCATACAAGGTACATGCAGTAGGGGAAAAAGAAAAAAAATGAAAATTTTAGAACATTAATTATTTGTGATACAGAGCAGTATAGTAGTTTATAACATTTGCAATGGCTACTACACACACACATACATACGTATATATAACCATCCATAGTTTTACCGATACCAACTATAAATTCTGCAGACAACATACGAAAACTTCAGATACCATTATGACAAGAAGGACAACCCTTACCGAAAGAGCATTGCAGAAAACTTTGCAGAAGTGTTCTTCACCAAGATCCCTCCTCCGCTGAACGATTTCCGTTCACGGGTAGGTGAGGGCACACTGGAAGCTGGATTCTACACTCCATATATTGGGTTGGATGTGACTAGCACAAGGGAAAAGATAGATATGGGAGAGAAGGAAGTACTCGTTGGTGGTATGCATATTCCAACAGTACTTCAGAACATAGACTACGGTTCCTTTGAGGATAGTTCAGATGACTCGAACAGGAATGAAGGCAACAAATTAGTGCCTTTTGATTCAGCTTGGGCACAACAAGGAAGTGAAGGTGCTGGAACATCTGTAGCAGCTACCGTAGCATGTAAGGATGAAACAAGTGAGGACGATGCTAAGGAAATTAATAGTTCAAATACAAGCTCTGCCCGAACATCTACAGAAGCTAACGCAGTATCGGAGGATGAAATAGGTGAGGACGATGCTAAAGAAAGTAATAGTTCAAATAGAAATTCCGCCCAGTCTTTGAAGGACATGAGCTGACAGCTCCATATTACACATGTACATCTGGTAATTTGTTCATGGATATGGCCATTGTGAGTTGACATCATTCTTTACAATACAAATGATAAATAAAAACAGAAAGTGCAGGACTATTCAATACCTCAGCAAATGTTTTAAGGAGGTGTATTGAAATGAATTGTTATCGTTCACAAATAAAGAACTGAATTATTATATATATCTCCCATTGTATTGTTTATATATTTTTGCATTATATATTTCTAGGGCATGTTGGCCTTGCATGAAAAAAGTGGACATAGAAAGAGAACAGTTTGAACAGTTTCACTGATTGATTGCTTTCCTGATTTTGTAATGCAGCAGGTCAGATGATATAATATATTTTTTTAGACTAGCAGATGATATAATTGAAGGGTCAGTAGAAAAGAACAACCTACGATGTAACACAATTAGATGCTCTGCAAGTTACAACAGGGAAATGACAGATTCTCATAAAAGAATTTCAAAAGTAATTCATACAGCATGGAACAAGATAGTATAAATCATTAACAAAACCAATGCCTTGCTTATTATTGGGAAAAGAGTACAGCTGCTTACAACTACCAAGCTAAGCTTTCCAGAACAACTGGAAATTTGTAACTCAAGCAAAGTTGCTCCAAATTTTCATAGCTAAAAGACGGTACCATGGGTTGCACGTACGTGCAGAAAAGAAGCTCTCACGGTTGGTACACATCTGGAAGCTGAAGGCCTACACTGGCTGCAGATTTGTTCAATATCTTCTTCATTTCATCAGATCGGTCCACAGCTATATTGTATGACAATAGCAGGTCCTGAACAATCGAACATGATTTACAGAGTTAGTAGAGTACATGGTACATGACAAGCCAATGGTAACATGCTACAATTGCAAGGATGCGAAGAAATGAATTATTATCGTCCACGAAAAGAAGAACTGAATTATTATCTATGTCTCCCATTGTATTGTTGATATATTGTTGCATTATATATTTCTAGGGCATGTTGGCCTTGCATGAGAAAAGTGGACATAGAAAGAGAACAGTCTGAACTGTTTCACTGATTGATTGCTTTCCTGACTTTGTAATGCAACAGGTCAGATGATATAATATATATTTTTAAGACTGTCAGATGATATAATTGAAGGGTCAGTATAAAGGAACAACCTACGATGTAACACAATTTAGATGCTCTGCAAGTTACAACAGGGAAATGAGGGATTCTCATAAAAGAATTTCAAAAGTAATTCATACGGCATGGAACAAGAAAATGCAAATCATTAACAAAACCAATGCTACGGTTGCAAGGATGCGAAGAACTTGCTCGGTCTAAAATAGGTGATCTAACGAGGTCGAGTTATGGAAATAATCGAACCAGTATACGCTCTTATTCTAGTACACATGATTCAATTTCTAGTCATTTTGAATTACCATTCAATCTAGAACTACAACGCCGTGGTTGGGCCAACAACTAGCAATGCCTGCATATCCAGAAGATTTCTGACCCAAATTTCTCACAATAATGAGCCATCGTGAAGCTACAACTCGATCCCTATAAGTAACCCAGATTAACACATCAAAATAAAGGAACCCAAAATTCAGGGGAAAATACTCTTCTGTGGCATTTCATCAAACACATGAACTCCCTCCTAAAATGACACAAAAGTTTTAAACAGGAGCACCAACAAGACATTCCACATCGAATCATCGCACTTAAGTCCTGACCTTGTGGTGGTGGACACTGGAGAGAAGGTAGGCGTAGTCCCCGGCGAGACGCAGCCTAGCCCTGGCGTCGGCCTCCGTGCCGGCGGGGCTGCGGAACTCGGCGGCGACGAAGTCGCGGAAGTGCTGCTTGGAGGCGCCCGCGCCGACGTGCTTCTGCACCGCCTTGAGCACTCGCCGGTACACCGCCGCCGCGGCCACCATCGATCTGTTTCCTTGAAGCGGCAGAGGCGACGGCCGGTTGCGGAGGCCGCGATGCAAGAGGGCGGCGGTGAATTGTCCCCGGTACCTCGCCTTCTTGTTTGTGTTGGTACGATGGGGGAGCCGTTTGATCGCGCTTGTGCGGTCCAGATCGAGTGAGAGAATGGCAGATGGATTTTTGTAGACACCCCCTTATGATTAATATGTACTGTCATTAGACCTGAGGTTATCGTAACAGATGTTTTCTACAAAGGACCTTGTCTTTGGTTGAATTTTCGGAGCCCTAGCATCGCAGCGCAGCTCGGAGGGCACCTTTTCTCGGCTTCGCGTGCCGACAGTGGCGGAACCAGGCCTCGGGCTATCTGGGTTGTAGCCTGAGGCCTGACAACCAAAGCCTATGTAAAATTTATGAAAAAATACAAAAAAAATAAAGTTAGTCTAAGAGTTGGTCCAAGAGCAGCTAGCCTGGCCCGGGGCTTAGGCTGGTTTCGCTCCTACGTGCCGAGGAGGAGGATGGGCTGCACGAGCTCGTCTAGTGTGAGTTGAGGACGACTCCGCCGCCTCCGGGAGGATAAGGTCCTTGTGTGCTCCGCCGCGCCGCCGCCGTCCATGGGAGAGTTGTCGAAGGTGACCGGAATCGTTTGGTGTTTACTTAGTACCAAAAAAATCTCAAATAAAGAGCAGGAGATTTCGGCTTTAACTTGACAATACCATCAGGATTATGATCGCTATGGAGTCTGGAGGATAGGTACACTCATACAACAAACTGAACAACGTCCGGCACAAACATCAAACCAAGAACAAGTATAAGCAGATGCGCATAGTTTACTTTGCAAAAATTAACATGGATTATGCTAAATAACACAGATTTCAGAGAATATCTAGTGCATCTGATGTCCTGTGCATAAATTTTTTTAGATAAAGGATATAATATCTGGCCTCTATATCCACTTGGGATATACACAGCCATGACCTATGCATAAATAGGAACAGGATGCAGCGAATGTTCCTTCTGGGAAATGTTTCAGAAATCATTGGCACTTACTTTTACAAACAATGTTCTGCTAACATCATTTTCCGTCAATCAGGCATCTCGTCAGCTGTCGGACCGGAACTTACCCCGTGAGCCGCTCTCAGACGACTTCGCCGGCCAAAGAGCCCCAATGTCATCGTGTCTCTCCTCCTCCTCGCTGCCGCCGCCGGTGAGCGGCGGCGGGGGCCTTTCGCAGCCGCTAGTGCTGGTGGTGTAGGCCAAATCTGCACATCCTCTCGGTGGATATAGCCGGGATTAGAGTGGCGTTGTGAAGCCGGTGGTCGGAGGCGATGTGAGGGGAGCCGGAGGAGGCCAGCGGAGCCTCCCGTAGTCGTTAGAGTGGACAGCTCGGTCCAGATCTGCCCGTTTCCGTGGCAGATCTGGCCGAGATCGGAGACCTGGTAGTCAGTGGTGACACAAGGGGAGCCAGAGGTGGCCGGATCTTGTCGTCTCCGGGCTGGGGCTTGGCGGGGCCTTTCTTCTTCCCCTGCCGTTCTCTGCACGTTGTCGTCCTGCAGCCGCTTGAGCTGCCGGCGTAGACTGGATCTGCCCGCTTCCTGGCAAATCTAGTTGGGATTGGAGGGTCGTAGCCTGGCTGGCGATGGCGGTTGGTTCTAATGCGAAGGGAGATAGAGTCGTCCGGATTTGGCTGTCTCCAGGTCGGATCCATGGTCGCTCCCTCCTGCCTCTGTACCTCGCCGACCCCTATGCCACCGCCGCCGCTACACCCTGTGAGCGCACAAACTCTTATTCTTCACGCACGGGCGGCCATGGCATAGAGGCAACGGCTCGGGCCGGCGCAGGACTCGGCGCGTGTGAGCAAGACCGCGGCGGCCGACATCGGCACTAGGCTGCAGGAGGTGCAAGCATCGGTGCATGCGAACAATACAGCGGCAACTAGAGCGGGCGCCACCGCCGCCAATGGCTGCAGGGCTGGCTTGGCTGAAAGATCAAGCTCCGTTTAAGTTGGTTTTGGTGTTAATGACAAATGCCATTATGAGATTTTGATGTTAATGACAAATATCTTTATAATGTTTTGGTGATAATGACAAATGCATATATGAGACAAATATGCATGTTTAAGTTTATTTATGTTTTGTCTCATTTGGATGGAAAGGTGAAATCAAAGAGGTATGCATTAAAAATCACTTTCTCATATGCTAATGCATTCCTTAGATCCAAAATATAGATTGAACTCCTCAAATAGTTCAAATGAATATGTGCATATGTTTTTCTTCATATAGACTTGTATGCACACATTTAGGGGAAGCTCTCTCTCTCTCTCTATGTTTTGGAGTTTCACTAGTATTGATCCATGTTTCCTTTTATACATACATTTGGATCAAACTAGGAGCATGTATTCATTGAAAATCTGTTTTAAAATCAAAATTGTGCTCTGTCTGGAAGAGCGGTAGTACCGCAGTTTTGAACGTCGGAACTACCGGAGAGCGGTAGTTCCGCGCCCAGAAGCGGTAGTACCGGGGAGCGGAAGATCCGGTTTTCGAGCGGATCCTTTTTCCAGAGAGCACCATCCGGACGCTTTTGAGATTTCGCGGGATCGGAAGTACCGGCGGTTTCAACGTCGGAACTACCGCAGGGTGCGGTAGTTCCGCAATTTGGAGCGGTACTTCCGGAACCCGGAAGCTCCGGAGGTAGAGCGGAGCCTTTTTTCCAGAGAGCGCCAAGTTTGGTTCCGGCTCAAGCGGAACTACCGCGCCGACTTCGCGGAACTACCGTAGAGCGGTAGTACCGGAAGTTACAACGGTGGTAGTACCGCACTTTGAATTCAAATGATTTTATATCCAATTTATTATCTCATTATTTGTTGAGATTGTCATGAATTACCAAAAAGGGAAGATTGTTGAATCTAGTCCCCCCATTATGTGTTAATGGTGAAGTTTGGTAATTGATGACAATTGTTTTGTGGACTAACGGTTTCCATGAGTTGGATGAATAGGTTAGGTTCCACAAATGAAGATGACTTGGATGATTTCGTGTGTTGAAGATCATCAAGTCAAGATTGAGATGAAGATAGCTTCATGAGTTGAAGGCTATCAAAGAAGAAGAAGATGTGTCATAAGTTGATGCATGATGATCATGTGTTGATCAAGTCAAGGAAAACCATCATGTGTTGATAGAGTTGATGATAGGGATGCATCATGAGTTGATGCATATCGAGATGATGACCCAAGGCAAAAGTATGGCTAGCTAGGGCTAAGGATGTGTTCCTAGTCTTTTACCGGTCTCGGTGGTTGGTTGAAAGACCGGATTGCTAGTATAGGTTGCCGTACTATTAAGAGGGGTCATGTCTAGTAGTTTGAGTCTCATCATGTGTTGATAGCTCAACCTCACTTGCTCTAGCTCATCTTGGCATGAGGCTTGCATTTGCGAATGTGTTTTGCAAATAGTTGAAGCTCATGTGACGAATCCTTGTAACATGTGACTATACTTTGCAAATATGTTTTGCAAAAGGTTGAAGTCCATGTACCTACTCCTTGTGACATGATCTAAGTTTGCAAATGTGTTTTGCAAAAGTTGGAGATCATGTATTATTCCTTGGCATGGTCTAAAATCGTTTAGTGCTATTCCCTTTGGACATAGACCATGAGAGTGACTCTTTTGGATTCTTTTGATTTCTGCATTGATCTAATATATTTGAGATCATGCAAATAGATGGGTTGTGTAGCCCTTTGAATAAGCTTTCCATAGAGTCCAAGATCACTCAATTCCGACATCGGAGTCAAAAGTTATGACCGTTTTTCTGAGTGATGTCTGTGCTGAAGCGGAAGTACCGCGCTGACTTCCCGGTACTACCGCAGAACGGTAGTACCGCATTTTATAACTGCGGTAGTACCGCAAATGGCTGACTAATGGCTATTTTTCTAGCCGTTATGGTGGGGAGCGGTAGTACCGGTCCTATAACGGCGGTAGTACCGCAGAATCCTGTTTTTGACTCCAACGGCTAGTTTTGAGGTGTGGGTTATAAATACTCTCTTGTGGCCGGTTGGGGTAAGGTTCTAGGGACTCCATTTCACTCTTTTGAGCTAGTGTGAGGCTCTCCACTCAATTGTGCATGTGTTGCACTTTGTGAGAGAGGAGAGGTGATCTAGAGTGCATGTGTTGCATCTAGAGGAGGACTTTGTGTCCCGATTGAGCTTGTGCATTCGTTGCACGTGGTGAGAGTCAAGCGAGAGGCTTGGCTTGTTACTCTTGGAGTTTGCCGACTCCTAGACGGCGTGGGAGGCGTCGTGCGCGGTGATCTTCTCAAGAAGGTTGTGAGAAGACCCGACGAAGTTGTGAAGGTTGGAGCTCACCTACCCGGAGCGGGAAAGAGCTACCACTAGTGGATACGAGGTGTTTCGGCTTAATTCGTGGAGCCGGTCCGATTCGTTCGAGCTAACCTCAACGTGGACTAGGGGAAACCGGCAAGTTTCCGAACACCACGGTAAAATATCATTGTGTCAATTGTGGTTTGTTTTCTTGTGTTCCATTTATATTCAAGCAATTTACATTCATAGAATTAAATTGATTGCTTGTATATTTAGAATTGCAAACCTGTCAAAGGTATTAGTGCACTTAGGCAAATTTAATTGTTGTAGGCGCTATTTGAGCTAAACCAACTTGAACTTAGCTTCCACATTGTATACTTAGTTTAGGCAAATAGAAAAGGTTTTGAATTGCTAATATTAATTTGTAGAGAATTTTTAAACCGCCTATTCACCCCCCTCTAGTCGGCCTCCTCGATCTTACATTGGCGCGGTCGATGGTGTCGGGGCGGGAGAGCACACGGAAATTGGCGAGCGCCGGAGTTCGAGGGGGTGTCAGGGTTGCAGCTGCAGGTGATGGTGTGCTGGGGTGAAAATCTTAGGTTTGGTTCTTGTCGGATCAGGCGATGGTGATGCCTTCAGCGTCGCTCTCTCTTTTGAGGCGTTGCCTTAGGCTACCTGATCCTACCCCCTCTTCGTTTTTCCACGTGTGCGTTAGCCGATGTTAGTCCTTCGGTAGTGGTAACCTCCTCGTCGTCGGGATGTATTAGCTATGGTCATTTATCTTGTTAGGGTTTCAAAATCGTGGTCCTCATACCCTGTCCTTCATTGGGCCTTTAATTCGGTATTTAGGCCACCACTATACTGCTCCTTCTTAACGAATAAAACACAACTCTTCAGCGTTTTCGAGAAAAAACATCATTTTCCGTCAAGATAAAGCATTACAACATGCATATTTGTATATAGCTCTTTGAAGAACCGCAAATTGAAGCAAGTTCCAACAAGTCGACAATCTGCACAAGCAGTCACTAACACGAACAAGAACTGCAGCACCATCTGTGTTTCTTGACGTAAATAAGAAACATACCACCGTCACAGAAATGTTAGTAGCTTCACACAAATCAAGAACTAGCACTCGCAGGATAGGAGTTTGAACAACTGAATAGTACACCATTTACACGAATTAGGTGCACTTGAACATTGCACCCAACAAATAATTTAGTCAGAACAAAATGCTACTATGGCACACCACCTCTAATCACAAATCCATTCTGGAGCAATTTCAAAAAGAAAAAGGAGCAAAAATTGACCCAACTATACCGCACACTTGCGATCCACATTTACCTACCACTTTAATGTTTTAACATTTTAAACACTGACCAGGAGAAAATCATCCGCATGTCCAGCCATAACGAATGACACAGATTCTCGGAGAGCAGCCAAAGCACAGCTCGCCAGCTTAGAGAAGAGCATTCACCAAAATATATCATGTTGCAGATATCCTCAAGGATCTCAACTGCATTCTTGTGCAAGAGCAATACCACTGTCAGAAATCCAAGTTGAGGATAGCAGCAGCAGATTGTATAGAAATACCCTTTAGACGAAATGGAGCAAGGCTGAGTGGACATCCATGTTGCAGGATAGGAGTATGAGCTATGGACCTTTCACAATTCAGACAGATAAAATATCTACAACAACAATACAATGTATGGAACAACCGTTCTTGATGTTCCATATTGCAATTTAGCAAGAACATGTGCTGCAATACTAACTTGATGTATCAACCTCCTTTCCATGATCTTCATTGATTGTTCTTCGCAACCTTCTCAACCATATCTCATAGTCCATTGGGTATGGAGTCCCGCAAAGACTGTCAACATAATCTGCAAAAGCTTTCAACACTGCTGAGACATCACCCAACTTCTGCTGTATAACTCTCCTTGACCATGATGTCTCCCTCCACTGAAGTGCACCTTCAACTGAGTCAAGCTCTGGGCAGACTCCACCACATGAGAAATATAGAAGATAAATTAAACTTTCCGCGTCAGATGCTGCACATAGCTTGCCTTCCTGGAGAGCAAACGTAGATGAGAAGAATAGATTCATTACAGGTCGATCCCTATCTTCTAGGATAGCATGACCCCATCCAGTAAGTACAAAATATGGATGCCTTGAACCATTACTCACACGGATCACATTCTCTGGCCGGATGTCACCGTGACGGATTCCTGCAGATGCCGCAGCAGCAAGAGCAGACAAACAGTCATGGCAACATCTCAGAGCATCCTCAACACTGAACAATCCGTTCGGTATCAGATTTGAAATGGTCTCACCAACTGGTGAGGTCACAAGGATTGGAGTACTGCACCATGGATGACCACAACTCCCACTGGAGTTAGGCTTGTCACATGGGCCTGGATGAACGACGCGTCCAGAAGCTACCATCTGTGGAATATATCTGCTAGAAATGCCTCTTTGCTTCATCAAAGTCAGTATTTTCGTCTGCCTTTGAACTTGGTACCAGGAATTCATATCCTCCCATGCCGGCTCCAAGTGAGAAGGGCTCGAGCCTAGATACAACAAATAGGTTTTGGTAGGCTCTTCTACAGGAGTAGCACTATAAATAGGAGGCTCACTGTCCGTTAGAATATCATTGATTTGAAAACCCTTCTGCCAGTTAGCATCCTCCATCAACACAACAGATCCTATCTCAAGCTTCAAGATTTCCTCTGGTTTCACATCAACAGCTGCTTCCTCCTGTATTTCAACAATTTCAGGAGAATGACTTCGTTGCTGGAATCGAAACAAACCATTCCCATTAGCTTGTCTGTTGACCAAATGTCTTTCTGATCTTCGACTTTGTAGCCGGGAACTATGCTCTGTGGCTAGTTCATCAAGAGAATACTTTGGTGCTCCACAGAATTGGATCATTGAGTGGAAAATTGCAAGGAGAACTTGAAGGGTCCCAATGTCTCCCCAATTAGCATTCCCGAGTTTGTTCCATACTCGATCTATGGAAGAAACTGTTATTTTGGCATGATTTTTTATCCATTCAGCAGCACAGTCATAAACATTGTTCAAATCAAAATCTAGCTTGTTCAGATCACCTTGGACATTTACCACTCCTCCAAACTGTGAATCAAAGAGGAGCACATAAACACAACCTGAATTTTGAAGAACAGTGGAGGATCTGCTAAGGCTCCGAGATAGTAGAACACGCAAAGCAAAGAATAGTGCCTCCCCCAAGACAGCAGGAGATGGCTGTTGATCATTGTGCCCAGAATCCATTCCAATATCAGGTCTCAACAAAGCCAGTACAACAATATGATCCCACCTTCCTTGCGAATGCTTTAAATTCTTCAGCAGTACAGCTGTTGCACAAACACCATCAAGTTTCCCACTGCTAATAGCCTTCTCAGCAGGATAAAACTTGGAGCTTGTGCTGTGTATGCAGGCAACTGAGAAAGGCATTGCTTCATCAGCACCCCAGAAAGTCTCCCACAATCCCTTAATGCCTACATGTAGAAAATCCTCCAGTGCAAGATGTGCAGTAGCTTCAAAAATATCTGATGTTGATGCATGAAGAGCATTAGGCATCCGTACTAGCTGCTGAAAGGCAACACTTTCCAGAGCATAGTCAAAATTCTGTAGTTCAGTAAGGTCAAAAGGAACATCAAAAGCTGGCTTCTTGAAACCACAATCTTCACTGTGCCCAGAGAACCAATCCTCTAGGCTAGAAGTCAAAAGTTCATTGTCCACAAACTTCCGGAGAAAATCTTTACAGGTAGATGATGATGGCTTACGCTGCCTACCTCGTGATGAAGCACTAGATTTGTTCGGTCCTGACCCAACCGATATACGGTCAGGTGATTGGCCTGCCAGATGACATCAAATTCCTCAATTACAAAGTATAAAGTTTGCACAGGAAAGATGTTAAGTGATTGAATATGAGGGGCTTCAAGAAATTCTAGGATTGAAGTTATTAAGTAAAAATAACAGGAAGGAACAGAACACTAGAGCACTGAAGTTAAGGGGTCCCATCTGCTATTATTACACCATACATATGACAAGCAATGAGTGAAAATGCATTTCAGGGAAAGTAAGGGTGCAGCTTCAAGATGGGTCAGAAAGATTGTCCACTAGCCAAACACCGACAATGCCAATACCAATGCAACACAATATGGACATGATTTTTTTTGTGTTTTTTTGGGGAAGTACAAACAAGTCCATACATATTAAAAAAAATCATAGGACCTTAAATATGGATTATGGACACAGTCTGTTCAGGACCATTAGAATCAGAAAATGCTCAACTAATCTACTAACAAAATGGATTTCTCAAGTTGAGCTACATTCATCAAACTGATGATAAGATATTCAAGAATTACTAGTGAGATGATCAGATGATTGAATAACCAAATAGAGGTAACAAGTATATTTTCATCTGAATAATAGCCGAAGTGCATAGAAATTAGCCTATTGGTAATTGAATGTAGTAATTTAATCCCATTATATCCTTCTAGCAAAATTACAAGAGTGTAACAACTTAATAAATGGACTATTCTTGTTAAATGGGGTTACAACATGATGCGTGCTTGCTCCTAATATCTCAACCAAACAAGGCATAGCAAGACTCTCCAAATGTGTTTCAACAGTTTAGTTAGCAATGATAAAAGATAGACTTAATTATTTATCAGTCCCTCTGCAAGTTACTATTGGTGAAAGATAAATTTGGTTGTTTATCGTTTTCAAAGATTGCCTCAAATCATCAAAATGTTCAATGGACAGCATTCTGCATTCCTGCGAATTGCAGTGCAACTTGCTGCTGAATCCTCATCTTACTTTTGTTCTCCAGTTGCACAATTGGATCCTAAAACCCAATTGAGTGGCATAATCCTAGCATTGAATTTGTCCTACCGTACGAAAGTAATATTCTCTACAAGCACAAATCACCCTGAATTTTCCTGAATCTTACATCGCGAAACAACAAAAGTGCCATCCTCTATCATGTGAACGAGTTCCATTTCATTGCTCCCTCCAAACAAAACTAGAGATATATAGAATTAAGAACAACCCTTCACAAGAATGGCATCAAGCAAAATAAGCCCAGTAAAACACCCAAGCACCCTCCTGGGAACAAGAGTTCAATCAAACACGGCATTCAAAGCTGAAATCCCAGAACGGCATCCTCATGGTCATGAATTGGATACTTAAAAGTGGACCTTTTCCTAACCCTTACTGCCATGTCCACCCAAAGAATCAGCCCAGAAGGAAGAACCAGCACAAACAACGACCTAGATAGAATTTGCACATGCATCCTACTTGTTGAATGCAAAAGCTCCCCCTCGATCAAGAAATTCCGGGAGAAACAGGTGCCCCAGGCAGAAATAAAGTTGCCCGAATCCTGATTTTTTTTTCCAAGAAACTCCGCCCAGATCTAGAAACAAAGCAATCTATCTATCCTAAAAAGGAAGCTAAGAGAAAGCACGCACCTTCCATGAGGAGGCCGGGTCGTCGTCCTCCTTCCCCACAGTCTGCGCCTGGCGGCTGCTAGATTGGAGCACCTGCTGTCGTTGCTCGACTGGTACGACTACTCCCAACTGCGTCCGTTCTCCTTGGTCTCCTCAGGACGGCTTCCCCAAGAAAAGTCATGCGTCTCCGGCACAGATGAAGGAAGGAAGACGGAATCTTTTTAAGAAAGCCGAAGGTTTTCTTTCCTCTCTCCGAATTCCCGTAGTGAATTCCAGCCAGCCGGAACCGATTGTTGATTGCCTCTTCCTTTCTTCCTGCCGCTGCCTCGGCCTTCAGTCCAGCAGTGGAGTGGACGCTTCTTTTTTATTTCTGGTTTTCCCCCGTGAGCTCAGGATTTTTGTGCTTTCAGCTCAGGGTGTTTGTTGTGTGCTACTGTGCTGAGCTGTTTTGGCATTTGGGCGTTTGTTGAGATGGATACACGAGATGAATCATGAGTGATTTCTCGATATGAATCATGAGTGATGGAAACAAAAAAGTACACAGGTCGCTGGCTGGGTGTATTTGGACGGCACCAGTCAGTCTTACACTAACCTGTATTTGGTGAGTGGTATACTGTTCTTCGGACCTTCTTTAATTGTAAGACGAGATAAATAGTTTCAGTAGGAGCTACAACTGCGAGTTCATAAAAGAAAATAAGTAGCAATAAATTGTCTATATTAAAGATTAAGGGGACCAAACCCTTTTGCAGCGTAAAATGACTATCTCCCTTGTGTTCCGTTCTTTCATGTTGTGCCATATAGTTTTTTTTTGTTACGGGTTATTGGTTTAATAAATAGTGATTGTTAAAAAAAGTTGTAACAAAAAAAAAAGCTGAAAAGTCAAAAAGAATAGGCCAAAGTCTAAACACAATGAGAGAATGTCATACGTCCATCCTATTTTTGGTACACTGAACGCCTACCTCGTCAATGCTCTAATTATTCTCACATTCGTCATTTATAGAAAGACATTGTTAAATGGAATAAGTTTATCCTACCACCCCAAACTATTGTTATTGGCTAAATGTCAACCTTTAACTACAAAACTAGATGACTTATACCCCTCAACTGTCAAAATCGGATATATTACCCTCTTATATTATTCTACATTGGTTTTCATCTGATAGGGCACATACGTGATAATGGTTTTGACACATGGACTGATTTTAAGATTATCTGGCATCCGAACAGCAAAACAACAAATAAAAAAATCCCAAAATCATTCAAATAAATAAAAATGATGGTCCCACCAGTTAGCCTGGCCCCATCCTCATCTTCTTCCTCCCTTTCTCCCTCTTTATCCTCTACAGTTGAGGACTTTCCGACCATGAGTGCCTTTGAAGCTTTGCTTTTCCATCCGTTGTGGAAATTAGGACGCAGGCACTTTTCACCAAAATTGAGAAACCAAACAAAACCAACGAATAAACTGAATATTACGATTTTTTCAGTTTACGGATTGTTTTTCAGTTTTATTCTATTGTTATTCGGTTTTCGGTATATGGTGTGGTTTTCTACTCTAGAAAACCAAATAAGCCATATACCGCATTGTCCAGCCAGCCCAACTAGCGCCAACAGCTAAGGCCCAATCCTCATCAGCATCGCACATTAGAGTTGAGACTTGAGACCCCCTCCGCAGTCCCGCACAGGTAGCTGTACTCATCTTCGCACTCCTAACCCTAACCCATGTGGTGTCGGCGCCACCTCCGGCCCTCGTGCCATCGACGCCGCCTCCAGCCCACTGCCCGCGTGCAGTCGACGCTGCCTCCGGCCCTCCGCCCACGTGTCGTTAGTGCGGCCTCTGGCCCACCTCCCGCGTGCTGTCAGCGCCTCCTCCAGCCATCGTCCATCAGTGCCGCCCATCACCCTATGCACCCGCTCATCGGCGCTGCTTCCAACCATTGGTATCGCCCTATGCACCCGTCCATCGGTACCGCCTCCAGCCATCGGCACCACCTGCCGCCGATCCTCCCCAAATCCCAAGAGGTTAGATACCCAAATCCCCATTCACAAACATATACTTGCTAGAAACCGAATACCGAATTAACTGAACCAAATTAATTCGGTTTATTCGGTGCAGTTTGTATTTCTCCAATTGACATTTCGGTTTCCACTTTGCAAAAATTGAATTTTTTAATACCGAATAAACCACACCGATATAGCCAAATAAATTGAATGCCCACCCTTATTCACTAGTCCACATTGAGGTAAACCCAAATGGATTGGATTGGTTCCACGAATTGAGCCTAAAAGCCTCAAATGCACTAGGGTTGCTCTTCCTCAACTCAAGAGATGGCTCACACCAAATCACTCACAAATGGTGCCGGGCTTCTCCAGAACCTTCTTTGAAGAGATCACCGTACAATCTTTCCTTCAAGCCATTTAGGTGTCGGTCAACAACAAGAGTAATGAATCACAATGCTTGCTTGAAGGTTATCAAGTGCCACAAGGATTAACTAATGATGCCAAGCACTTGAATGCTCTCAACACCTCAAAATATGAAATATGAGAAAATGAGTAGGAAAGAGTGCACAAGGAGGTCAAAGATATTCAATGAAGTCAAGAGGAGAGCCTTTGTTGCTGGTGGGGAGGTAATTATAGCCTCCACCCACCAGGATGACTGTTAGGGTCGAACTCCCCAGAAAAGAGATTTGTGGTACTACAGCTGTGTAGTGGCCGGTACTACCACACCCATTGCTCAATGGTTATTTGAGGTTTATTAAATGCATAGAAACTAATTGTTACTTCAAATATCGATAATACCGCCCTCACACAATCCAATAGTATCGCACCTCAGTTATGGTAGTTTCGATTTCCAGAGAAGAGAAAATGCTCCAAAACATACATCTCTAGAAATTAGCTGCCGCCATGTAAATTTTGTACTACCGAAGCCCGGTAGTACTGCCAATTATATGGTCATACCGCTTTGCGGTACTACCGTGCAACACATGCAGTAGTACCATTTCAAGGAATGCTAAAAGAATACCTCTCTAAAAATGATCCTATATGCTCCTATACCATTGATCCTATCCCCTAGAACCAAACCTTGAAGCGCATAGATAGCACTGGTCAGACCACTAACACCCAACCACTTTGACCGCCTCTTTAGGTCGATTAGACCGTTATCTCCTAGACAACAAAAACCGAAAAAGCAAATGACACAAAATCAAATTCAAACTTCAATGAACGAAGCACAAACAAGGCCAAATACTCGTCACATACATGGAACGATCACCATATGGCCTCATAGTTGCAAACTCTATTGATGGTCGATTGGAGATCTATTCGAAGGTCTAAGACAGGGATGCTAGCTGTTCCAAGACACAATAATAGGGGATGGCAAAAGATAGGCACGCTTTGGTGCATGCTAGCTTAAAGGTGACCTAAAAGAGCATGCACGCGAGCTCTTGTGCCGCTTTTTGAGCAGTTAAGGGTATGCCATTCCTCACAAAAGCAGCACATATGGTATGAGCAGCGATAACAATCTATGGTTACTGGTTTGTGCTTGGGACCATCATGAGCTGTGAGCGAGGCATGGCACGGGACCATGATGCAATCGAGGCATGAGCAGCCAAAACACACTCATAATTATGCAAGCCACTGAGGAAGAGTACTGGGACAGGCATGGAGACCACTTGGAGCACACGCTTGCCAACTCTGTCATTTGTTTCTTCTCTGCTTTAGCAGCCTGCATGATCCCTTGAGCTGTAAATTATGTCGTCTTCTTCTTTCGCCAAGGAGGTGTAAATTATGCCTTGATTCGAGACAATTGCACGGCCTGAAACCCAGCACTTCGATTAATCTATGGTCACCCCAGTCACAGCCAATGTGTGTTATACTTCATCTCTCCCCAAATTCAACATGCGTGTTCTCTAAATTTGGTCCGAGGTGTTAACAGGTTGCTAGATGGCCGGTGCAGGTGTGTCCCATTTCTCTGCTTCCAAAAACCTAAAAAGGATAGCTGGGGATGATCCCATTTCTGCAAACCTTCTGAAAATTGGAGCAGTACACTATAGTACACTTTGCTACTGCTCGTATACATGTGGGAGCTGATCGACCCTATACGTTGCTGCTACGACAATCTTCAACCTTGGTACCACTAGCTCTATCTAACCATGGACCTCGTGTAGGGTCTCTCCAAGAAACGGGAGGCCCCTCTAACCGAATGTAGTCGTACATGACCCCAAAGAACTCGCTGAGCGCTCTCGTCTGAGTGATGCAGATGGTGTTCTCGCCTTCTTGGAGCAGGTAGCCCTTGATGGCGAAGTCGAAGCTCCACTGCACGCCGTGTATGCCGTGCCTCGCGATCGCGTTGCCGTCGCCGAACTCCGGCGTCGTGAACACCCCGCCCGGTCTCCCTGCGCCGTTCACCTGGACCTTCAGCCTGGACATGTGCGCGGCCGCGAGAGCGACGCGCAGCGTGTAGGTGCCGTCTGCTACGACGCGGTCCAGACTGAACCGTATCTGCCGCGTCGTCGGCGCATGGTCGTTGCCCACCTTTCTGCATCGATATAACTTGTTCGTATGTGTATTCGCAGTGCAGTGGATGTGTTGCGCATGAACTGAGAAATGTGGACTGAAAAAAGAAGCAGTGTTTGTTTGCTACCTTGTGACATGTGCAAAGAACCAGTTCTTCAGATGATCGCTTTCACCGATGGTGAAAACGAGGTCGTTCTTAGGGTACAAGTCGGCGTACCTCTCCCACAGGCCGTACTGCCTGTATCTGTGCAACGAAACCAGATTAATCAGATCGAGCCTAGCTTCTCGTGCCATACGCGCTCTGATTAAGAGCTAAACGGCGAGTGACGACTAACTTGTCTTTGTTCAGGAAGAGCTTGTTGAGGTATTTCGGGTTGGGGTCAGGGACAAAGAACTCCGCCGCACTCCGGTCAGGAACACCAATCTCCCACAGCGTTGGGCCTGATCTGGGAGGCTCAAACACAAGATCGCCAAAGCTGATGGTACGGCCTGTTCGAAATTGAATTGAACGAACGATGGTTATTCCAACAGTACAGAGTTTCTCTGATTGTGATCCACTGATCCAAACTGTCGATTAAATGGCAAATCTAAGACACTAGCTAGTTTTACCGTACTGCTAACCTGGTGTCACGGTTACGCGAGAAGTATGCATGTAGTCTCCGAGGAAGCCAGGAACCCATGCGTAGAGATTGTACACTCCTGCCCGGACATTGTCAATGGTAAATCCGCCACAGGATGTAGTCCTTGACCAGAACTGATAATTCTGCAAGCAGTGAAAAGTCTCAAGAGAGTGTCGTACGTAAATTTAGCTGAAGCTTCATCCATGCTTCTCTTTTGCTGCATCTATTTCGTACCTTGCTCTCCGTCGCCCAGGAGCCAGGTTGTCCAGGTGAGGCGAGGCCAATGTAAGCCGTCCCGGCAGGCATGTCTTGGCCACTGACGTACCTGTCTCTGACCCATAGCCTCCCGGTAACCGAGCCTCTTTGGCCTGCCTTGTGGAAGTCTCGTGACTCAGGGAAGCTATACGGCCATTTGCTTGCTTCAGCTTGCGCCTGTGCTTTTGCGTCCCGCCAGAGTGCCCGCAGGTCTCCTCTCTTTGGGTTCGAATTCAGGTAGATGAAAACCGGCCCCATGACTTTCTTCCAGTGCTCGCCGTCCTCGATCTTGACAACTATATCGTTCCCGATGTAATGTGTTCCTAGAAACATCTGATGGAGACACAGGAACCACAAGGTTTTCAGTTAACATGTAGCGTAGGGTTCAGTAGTCAGTATGCTACGAGTGCAGATGTTCTGAAGTACTTCGATTGGAAATTTGGAACTGGGTTGGGCAATGGATGGATGATCGACGCGTGCTTACAGTCAGGGAGGTCGGGCCGACGTGGGAGGTGAGCTCCCGCTTGAGCGGACCGCCGCTCTTGAACTCGTTGCTGGGAGTGATGACCCAGAAGCCCATGGGATTGGGATGGTTGCTGCTGATCCACCCATGAACTACGTTGTCCTTGTTATCCAGCGAGTACTCATACTTGTCATCCACCTACATCGATCAGATACAGAAAAACTGTCCATTAACACTTCTGTCACTTACCTAACATTAATTTTAGCATGCTTTACTTTTTCGGTTGGTTTGCCATGCCGAAATCATGTTTATTTCTTCTAGTACGCACTGAGCACTAACCTCTCCTTTGAACTGTGGCTCGGAGGGGTTGACGAGCAGGACAGCCTCCTTGTAGGCCAATGGAGCACCACGGGGTGCATCTCTGTCAGTTGCCTTGGGCATGTACCTCTGTATATCGTCTGAGATCGCCATGTAATTGAACCTAGCACGAAATATCCATACCATAGCCAGGGCTAATTAGTTAGCTGTAAGTACAGGTCAAGAAAATCCTGTGAAAGGACAAAGGATCAATTGTACAGAGAAGACAGATGTCCACTCGTCCATTGGTACAACAAATGTTAAAACGAAAAGGCAGTATGTTTATCTACGAGCTAGCTGAATGACTCAGCAATACAGCAAAGAATACTCACTTGTCCGTGTTAAGTTTGAAGGCGAGTCGAGCCTCCGTGATGTTCAGAGCAGGCCAGTCTCTGGCATGCTCGAAGATGGCATAGCAGTAGAATCCAGAGCTTCCTTTGAGCATCACCAGCCTGAAAACAGCAATCACTGCAAATGTTAGTGATACTAGTATAGCACAGGAGGACTAACAATTTTGTCATCAGCACAATTTGACAAAAATAACGAATGACTCACCTCTTGTCAATGTTTAGACGGACGCTATTTCGACGTGATGGATTATATGTGCTCCTGAAAGAAAGCTCCACTTGCTCTTCACTTGAGGATACTACCTTGAGTTCTGTACAATCCAGCCTGTGAAAATGCAATTATCATGTATATTTGGGATAAGCATAATTGCTTCAGCTGTATGACTAAGGCGCAATTCATCCTAACCCTTGGCAACTACTGCCAATGTGTTACAAATAAAAAATGATTTCCTTGGAAATTATTTAAACTAGTGTACATCCTCTGTTTATTGATAGTGCTATTGCTTTTCAGACAGTACTGGAGCAAAAGTTTACAGTTCTTTTGTCATTAGGATTTAGGAAGCATCTTTTCGGTGCTCATTCATATGTAGTAGGTTACTTCTATTTGTTCTTCGCTGGGCTGGCGGCGCTTCTTGAATCCATATAAATATTGGTGGTTCCAAAGAGTTAACTGAGCATGTTACTAGCTAGCAGGTACCTGATCAGGTAAAGAGCTTTTAAATCAAACTAGCATATATAATGTTGATTATGGGTTGCTCGATCAAGTTAAATATGCTACGGGCTGTGACAGCGCAACTGCGCATGGCACTTAAACAGCAACTGCTAACTAGTGGTGACTTTCAGGTTCTGTACTGCTACTTCTATTAAACAAGATTAGTTACTAGTGAATATGTTGTGGGTGGATATGTGCAGCTAAAAATATAATTACGGCGTGAAACAGGATGGCCTGAATTAACAAAAAGATAGCAGCACCCTTTGGAACAAGCCAGAGAGGGAGGAGCCTAAACATCAGGAGATCAATCAAAGAACACACACCAAGGAGGTTGAGTGAAAGATAACACAATTTAGTTAATGAGCACTCACATATCGATCATGCCTCTTGGGTGATCTGACCCAGGAAAGTTCCAAACCACATCCCAATACCTGCAATTTTGGAAATATAAATATATTCGGATCATGCTTGCCGTTGTCTCGTAGGATCGATTGTTCTCTTGTTTATACGAACAAACTAATCAAACAGATTGGAGAACAGGTGTACGTAGTTGGGTTGATGCAGTGCGTACCCGCCAGAGTTTTCCTCGTCGGTGAAGTGCAGGAGGTTACGCTCCCCGTTGTAGCGGACGCCGGTGATATGGCCCTGCGGCTTGGACAGCGCCACCTTCACGATGCCATTGTCCACAAGCACCTGCATACGAACACGCACAAGTTGAACAATTAGCGATCCAACTCCACAAAATTAATGAGAAAACGCTCGCTCGATCAGTGGTTACTATATTGGGCAACTACATTCGTATTAAGAGCTAGCGATCGACGACGCAGATAATTAAGCAGAAAGAATTGAACTCATGAACTCCAGCGCATATGAACACGTTCGCGCAGGCACGCACCTGGTGATTCTCTACGTGTAGCGTAACCCCGGGGGCTGATCCCGACGACGTCCTCCCGGCGGCGACGGGGTGCAGTAGGGATGCAGCAATGGCGAGCGGGATCAGAAAAGCTGTTGTTTGCGCGGTAGCCGCCATTGACGTCGCCGGCTGGCCGGTGCAATATAACCAAACTGCGTGCCGCGCGTCCGGCGGAGAGTTGATGGATTCAAGCTAGTAACTAGCGCTGGTGTGCTAGCGATCTGGAGCTGCGCGCTCGCTCGCGGCTATGGGAAAGCTAGCTAGCTTGCCCGAAGTCGAAATAAATAAGGCCAGGTCGACGTTCGTTGCGCCTGCCGGCCGGCACGGATCGGCCTCAGCTCAACGGCTTATCTCCCGTCAGAAATAGCTAGCTTTTTATAACGGCGCGGGCGTAGGGTTCGTTGCATCGGTGCAAAGAACCTCCTCCATCTCTTCCGTATCCCCATCGACCTAGCTAGCCACCAGTTTGCTTGCATCATCGAAAAGCCAAAACCGATCGACTGCAACGCGACGCAATTTGATCGAAACTAAACTCCTCTTCCATCGAATGGGACTACGTACGTAGCATGCATGGTGTGCGGCAGTAGAATTTTGTTGGGTGATCATTCATACGCGTGGTCGCATTGGTTTCCCTTTCACCGTACTGCAGCTCGGACGTCGACAGGACGTGCCCACCGGCGATTGGTTTCCCTTTTACCGCTAATCTGCACCATCTAATTGCAGCAAGAAATCTCAACATTTAATTTGCTGCGACAAATTAAACATAGCTTGCCAACACCGGCCGCAAGAACCTAGATAGGATAGATGCGCCGCCACCGCACTCCAAAAATTGCGAACCTCAAAATCAGAAGTCTTTTTTAATAATATGAGTTGAAAGCTCCTGAATTATGAATGGTATCGTGTAACACTCCGTTTTCGGAAATAGAGCCACATACGTCACATAACAGGATAAAAATTTAGTTATAGACAGAAAAAGTATTATACTTGCTTACAAACATTTTAAAAGTTAGTTTGATTAAAATAAAACTTAACGGTCAATTTTAATAGTTTTAAGGGCGTCCAAGTCCAAAATTTACTAACACTCAGAAGATCCAAAAAAATTTCCACAGGAACGCTTAAGTGCGGTCGTTTCCCTAACACGAAATCTTTTCCAAGGGATGGGAATATATGAGTTTTCACATTTTATATGGATGCAGTTTTATTTGTAAACATTTTAAACACAAAAGAATAATAACTTCTTAAGAAATTGGGATTTCAAAATTTGATTACCAGACTTCAACATTTCTAAATCTATTGTTGGAATCACCCATTAAACACAACTTCATTTACCGAAAATACGGCATATTCGAATACTATTTATAATTAACTCTTCAGAGTTTCCCAGCTTTACCCATAAGCTCTCTTAACCCTCATGGCTGAGTTAAGAAAGCAAAGCTTTTCACTGCTTAATTCTTTATGTAGCTCAGAAGATCCAAAGAAAATTCGGTGAACTTCGGTGACCGGGAATAAGGAGGCTTAGGAAGCTATGGCAACAGTTCGGTGGTGTTCCTAGGATCATAAGGGTGGTATGGGCGAAAGCAACCAACTAGATAATAGGAATTAGAAATCGGCTTACTTTGGGGTTTTCCGGTGATCGCTGACGAAGTTGCAGTCGAGGGCTTAATTGGGGTGTGGGGTGGCTCACCGGGTACCAGTAGTTTACTTTGAAGGGATTTGGGGCTTTTAAATTGGGTGAGGAGGGTGGTTTGGCACAATGTTCGGTTCATGGCGGCAATGGCGCCTGGCAGAGTCGAGAAGGCGTGGGTAGGCGCGGTGCAGGAAGCTGAGGGGATTTTTGTGCTTCCTCGGTCTGGGCATTGCAGCGGTCAAAAGGGTACAAGGTATGTCAGGTCAACTGTGAGGGTGTGAGAGTAGAGAGTACGACGACGGTGAAATAGCCATGGCGGTTTGATTAAGTGGGGATTGCATTCATTAATGTGGGTGTAAGATGTCAGAGAGGCCGTATTTTGGTTGGCAGTAGCTTTCAGGGCAAGCGATGCATTTTGCGATGTCCTCTGTTAGCGGTGAGACGAACCAGGGGAGGCGGCAGCGAATCAGGTCATGGTTGGTCCGACGCGCGACCAGGGGTCATTAAGGGCTGTCAGGGGCGAGAAGGTCCAGATGTACGGGCGTGGACTCGGATGCAGAGGCGTGGCAACGACAGCAATGTCATGGCGGCGGTGAACAAGCTACGACCAGGTGTGTGGTGATTTTTTAGACAGTGAACAGTGTCGTCTCTTCATGCCGTGGATGGATGGATGGGGAGGATGATTCGACTAAAAATAGGAAGCTTGGATGGTGGAGGAAGGTGATGAATTGGGTAAAGATCCAAAAGAAATCAAAACTCAAAACAATTAAATTCATTTTTTTCATGTTGTTTCATATCGAATCCCAATTGAAAGTTTGGGAAGTTGAAAGTTTTTGAATATGAGTGGAAAGCTCCCAAATTTGAAAGTTTATCGAATCCCAAATCGAAAGTTCCGGAAGCTGAAAGTTTTAAAATAGGGTTAATTAGCTATATAGACCCGTTCCAAACAACAATGACTTCTGACTTTTTGCTTTCAGAAGCCAAAAGTTATTTGGAATGCTTTGACTTTTTAACACGGTCTTTTTTTTTGGTATTATCCTTGAAATATAACGGTATTTTTTATTTTTCCAACTTTCCTTTAATTGAATACCTAAAAAGAGCTAACAATCTTTACAGTACCATTTCAGCTAAAGGACATATCAAAGTAGTAGGTTTTGAGATATGCCACTACAAAATTCATTATTCGATATATGAGAATACAGAGTGTCCATTCTTTATATATACCATTATACAAACTTTAGGACCATAATGCCCAAGCCTTCTTCCTCCCTCTCATCCATGGCTGCCTTCGATCCAGCCCGTTGTTTCTCCACCTACTCCCATGCCCGCGCCACATCCTCCTCGACTCTCACTCGTCCAATACCTTCCACTGCTCATCCAATCTTGCTGCCCACCAGCAAATAGAATTGAGGCCGGTAGTGGAAACGATGAGGACGACAGCAAGGAGGAGGTCAGGCAGCCATCACAGCAATGAATCAAGTAGCCTCGGGCCAAGAACTCGCCAGGAAGGCCACCGGTGTGGTCATGTGTCGCCGAGCAACTGTCGGGTCCCATCACCGTGTGCCACCAGAGCTTTGACCGGCAGCCGCCATGCCCTACCACCGGAGCTAGAGGGGGGGAGACCATGGGCTCAGATTTGGAAGGCTAGCGCGATGCTGGTGCTAGGGAGAGGCCAGAGATGATGCTGATCGAGCCTGAGTGATGGCGGCCCCCACATCATGGATGTGGCGATGGGGACGGCGACCCAAGCGGTGGAGGGAGGAGAGGAAGGTGACGGTAAAGAGGCCGCAAGCGGTGATGACAAGGTGAGGAGGAGCGGAGGTGGCAGGGAGAGGTCGCAGAGGAGGGAGCGAGTGGTGCCACTGGTGGAGCAGTGACCATGGGAGGCGGTGGAGGTGGGGATTAGGAGGGGGTGGAGGAAAAGGAACAAGATGGAGGTATTTTGGTCCATAATGGCATATATCCAATTTGCATCAATTTAGAAGTGGCACATTTCTAATAGTGAACTTTGCAATGTCATATTTTAGAAGTGAAACTTCACAGTGATATGTATCTAAATAACCTTTATAAATACAAGTTGAAAGCCCGGAAAAGTTTGAATGTTTTGGAAGTTGATTGTTTTTTGTTGGGTTTTTTGGGCTTAAAGTTGACTTATGTTGTACTGTCTACAGTAACTAACTTTTAAACGGTGTGTTTTTTCAAAACGGGTTCAATAGAAAAATTATAGTAAAAAATGTACTAAATTCAGCTGTACTACCCAAAATCGCATGCGATTATTTCTCTCTATGTACTGTTTCTCGTGAACAATTAGAATTCAAATATTTAAGCCATAAGTTATAAGCCATAAACCCAAAAGAATTCATTATTTGTCTATGTTGTAGGTACTGAATTTTTGAAGTCGTTCAGTTGAAAGTCTACCCTCCCGACAGTTAAAACGACTGGCATGCGGTAATATGTAAGACATATGAATGTGATGATCATAAAAGCACGAAGCAATGCTAGGAAGGATCAGTCTAGACTCATAATCTACTGGGTTCCGTATTTCCCCTGCTACCATGTTAATTTTCTGTTATTAAGAGCAACTTCAGCAGTAGCCCTCAAATCTAAGCCCCTACTTTTCATTTGAGGGCTCTCCCTATTTTTGAGGGCCTAATTTTTTTGCTTCTACTCCAACAGCACCCCTCAAATCTAAGCCCTCAAATCCATTCCACACACACTGACACATGAGACCCACTCCTGACAAATCCATTCGAGCAAGGACGGTGTCGGCGAGGGAGGCGGGCGACGGGCGTCGGCGAGGGAGGCGGGCGGGCGGGGAAGCGGAGGAGGCGGGCAGGCGGGGAAGCGGAGGAGGTGGGCGGGGAGGGAGGCGGCGGGGAAAGAGGCGCGCGGGGGTGAGCGGAAGCGGCGGCGAGGGAGGCGGCGGCGACGGAGGTGGGCGAGGCGGGGGTGAGCGGAAGCGGCGGATTTTGGCGGCGACGTCGTCGGCGACGGGCGGAGGCGTCGGGCGAGGGAGGCGGGCGGGCGGGGAAGCGGCGGAGGCGTCGGGCGAGGGAGGCGGGCGGGCGGGGAAGCGGCAGAGGCGTCGGGCGAGGGAGGCGGGCGGGCGGGGAAGCGGAGGAGGCAGGCGGGCGAGGGAGGCGGAGGAGGCGGGCGGGCGAGGGAGGCGGCGGGGAAAGATGCAGGCGGGGAGGGAGGCGGCGGGGAAAGATGCAAGCCGGGGGGGAGATTCGGCGGACGGGAGGGGAAGAGGCGGGCGGGGAATTTTGGCCGAGAGCGGGAGAAGTTTCACGGTGCGGGAAAAAAATAGGAAAATGAGGGGTGGGGGGAGCCCCTAGGAATGAGGGGTGGGAGGGTGATTTGAGGGGCTTCTCAAATTTGAGGGCTCTAGTAGGGGCCCTGCTGGACCTCTATTTTTACCTCAAGCCCTCAAATATGAGGTTTGAGGGCTCAAGTAGGGGCCCTGCTGGAGTTGCTCTAAGTGTAGTAAATTATTTTGGACTTGGGGCTAGCATAAAAAGAAAAACAAGAGAAAGAGGAAGAGCTAACAGCCCATGAACCTTCGCTAGGTAGCTTAGCTTCCCTGTGTATGGGCCGTCTCCCCACGGGCAGCCCAACCAGGCAAATATGATACATAGGATCGGAGGCATTCATTAATTGCCAATACATTTACATTGCTCGCGCGCATCTACCCTACTCTTCTTGCTGAAATCCCACCCCATTACGCCCCGCCGGTTTCCCGGCCCCGGAGCCCCTTTGCCTCCCTCAGCCGGCGCATGGCCGAAAAATTTGCGTACGGCCGGGGAGGCTATTTTTCTCAGCTTTTTGCAAATTACGTAAAGGTCCTTTTTCCTCGCGAAAAGGTCCCTGCAAATTTTGTTTTTTTAAAAAATTTGATAGCGCCCCGCCGGTTCCCGAAATTACATATAGGTCCTTATTTACTCATGTACAGGTCCTTACAAGTCCCCGGTTTTTTTTACAAAAAAAGACCTTTGACTTTTCCGAAATTACGCATATGTCCTCGATTTTTTTTATGGAACTCCCTGCGAATTATCGTCTCTTTTACTTTGGTCCATACGGTAGCTAGCGCGGCGTGCGCCGCGCTTATGCAGCTAGTAGCTAGGATAACAAGAAAGAAACAGCAAATTTAGGTGCAATCCGATTTTTTAGTGACTTTTGACTGAAATTATACTATAACTGCTGTTAATTTTTTCTAAATCGTTCAATTAAAGCAAAATGAACAAAAATAAGAAACAAAATGGAAAACACTGTTATATGCCTATGAACAATATTAAAATAATAAAAAGAGAAAGAAAAAGAAAAAAACTGAACAAAGTCAAAATTAAGAAGCCAACGTATTTATTCCGACTTCTGATTTTTAGAAGCTAGTAGCCAGAAATTTAAGCCGGAATGAATGGGCCTTGCCTCATTAGATTGAATCGAGATTGGTCGAGAACCTAATGCCATTGACACTTTTGCAAACTATCTCTTTCGGTTACTCTGATAAATTGTACTTTTGTGGCATTTCTAATTCGAGGAGATTAATCCATTTCGATCTGCACCGTTCAGATTTGATCTAACAACTAAGCTAGATTGCCCTGATCGGTTCGACTTGAGGTTCTGGCTTATTTTTCACTATTCATAAATTTCGTCTTTTTCTGAACTTTTGACTTTTTGTTGAGCTTTTTTGCCGGTTCTTTTTTTCCAGTATTTGTTTGTATTATACATATTGGGCTAACATATTTTTTATATTTTTAAATTTTTTAAATATAATTATGCTAAAATAAGCCTTTGTCAGCTACAATATTTTTTTCAGCCAGCTACAATGTTTTCAGCCATAAGCTATGAACTTTTAAGCCCAACTGATCACCACCTATCATCATTTTTTCAAGACAAAACTCATATATACACGTACTACTAGCTAGGTTAATTAGCTCGATCGATCAATCTGTAACAGAAATACAAATCTATCATTGAATAATTTGCATCCCGGCCAGCATGTTTACTTTGTCGTCCCAAGTCTCAGTCGGTCGGTTGGCATATATAGTTTCCCTCGCGCATGCAACACGTGGTAATTAAGGATCCACATATAATATTTACCGTGCATATAATATTATTGTATCTAGATGTTGAGGTTGATTTGAATACCTACCCTATTTATATAAGACATTTCGTCGTCTTATGTTAGACGTCATATGATACCAGAATCATACATATATTGTATCAGACATGATGCCAATCTGTAGCGACGGACTCTAATTCGGTTTTCTCTTCATGTGGGATTCGTTTCCCTCGCTCTATATATATACCCCAGTAGCTTGTAGATAGAGCAAACATTTTATTGTAAACATCTTTCACTATTAGTGATTTGACTTTGTGTGACTGTCACTTTTTCTGTAAGAGTTTTTCACGTAAAAAAATTTGTATCTCCCATTTCTGGGTCTATTTGATATGGCCGCGGCTTATGACTTTTGGCTGAAAATTTTGAATTTTAGCTGTCTATGACAGAGATTACGGAGAGAGATACTTACTTGTGATTTTGGTTGATACAGATGTTAGACTTTTAATGTGTACTATAATTAACTTATAGACCCTATCTTAAGAAAATACTCCGTTTAAAAATTATGCACTATAGTAAAAATCAAAAGATGTTTTTAGAAGCTGTTAAAGCACATACCCGTATTTTCTACACATCATTCGCAACAAATGTATCAGAGTTTAGCATCCAAGTTCCTAACCACTGGACCGGAAGCAGAGAACTCGGGGGCTGCACGCAGGACGGACGTCCATGATAGAAGTGTAGTCGACGACGTCCACGAATCAGAGGCGAATCACGTCATCGCATCAGAGCCAAATAGACATCGCTCGGTCTCCTCTCTGCTCGCCGCCGGTCAAGACGCAGCACGGCGAGGCTCGTCTCGCGCGGCGTCTCTCTGTCCTCGATCGGCGTGCCACCACCGCGCGGCCTCGCGCGCGTCCAGGAAAGGAGCAAGGCGAAGGCGGAGAAAGCAAGTAAGCTAGAGACCAAAAAATGGCACGAGTCTTTATTTTTTTTTTGGGCAAAAATCGCTACGTGCACACAGAGAACTGTACCACGAGTTTGTGAGATTTTGCTAGGCACACACAAATTCATACCAGAGAATTTAGTTTTCTTCTGCATGGCGATTCTGAAATATGATCTTCTATTGTTAGATTGTGACACAAAGTTTTCTCTATGGTAAGTTAAGATGCGAGCTATTTTATCACAGCTTGACTTGAATAACGTAATTTTAGGATCGAAAAGATACCAGTGGCATAGCCCGCTGACGAGTTTATGTTTTTGCTATGTAGAGTCATTGATACCTGGGGAAGATCACCCTCTTGACTTACCATACCTGATGCTACAATATTTGAGGTAGAATTTATGGTCCTTTTGTAATTTCTTTTGTACCTTTCCATGCTAACACTATATATATATATATATGACGTTGAAATAGTGCACTATAGTGTCTGGGCACTAAACCTTCATGCCATTGGATTGCTTTTAGATACGTGCAAGTGCAATAATATATACTATATCAGGATGGAAAGTCTTAATTATGGATGGAAAACCTCAATCATGGATGGAAAATCTTAATTATGGATGGAAAGTCAAAATTATGGAGTCTGGACACCATGGTGCCCCTGTTATTTATACTATATATATATATAATTTTGGCATATATAGCATCTTTTCAACTCGATTTTGCAAAAATAGTTGTATGCGTGTGACAATGAAAAAAATAGCATATCTGCATTATAAATAGAGGTAATTAGCGATATATGATGCTCAGGCATCTTTTGCAGTTGTGACATCTATCCTTCGCACATATGTCGGTCCGTTCCTGCTATTTTTCCTTTCCCAATATGTCCTCCGCACAATTGTCACTCTGTTCGTATCGTCCTCCCTTGCACGCTCTCTCATCCGCACTGATGTTGTTATGTCCGTGCCGTCCACCCTCACCCACTCCCTCGTCTTCATATTTGTCAGTGTTACCATGTCGTCCCACCTCCTCCGAAGTATTACGTGTCGACAAGGAGTTCTTAATTTGTGAGGTAAGCGCACCGGGTTCCCTTTTTGCTCGCCCACAAATATGAACCTCTTGCAATTGGTTATCGATCATCTTAGTCGCTTATCGCAAAAGCTCATTCTCATGGTCGTCGCACAAACTTAAGAGTGCATAGCTAATTATTTTGATAAGCTAGTGCATAGCTCATTAAGGATGCGACAGTGCTTATTACTTCTCCCGAAAGACAGGTAAAATTTTATCGCATACTTTCAACGTTATTCTCGTAGTCCTAGTTAATTAGTGTTATTTAGTTAGTCGTAATTAATGTAGTTTGTATTATGAAGTAGGTCGTAGTAATTTAGATATAGTTTTTATTATTTTTGTTTACATACGGTACCTATAATTTGTTATTGTATGATAGTGTGTAATTAAGTAGTCGTAATTACTGTAGTGCCAATTAGTTAAGATTAAGTAATGAGTTAGTGCTAAGCAATTAAGTGGTAAGGACAATAGTAATAAATCACTCGTAATTTTTTCATACGGGTAATCAAATTGTTGGTAATTAATGAATTATTCATATGCAGTTACACGCATGTAATCACTAATTTGCATGCTGCTTGTCATAATTTTTTGTTGTAATGCTTATTACGGATATGGATGTTGTGGCTTCAGGTAGTCACAGACATGGAACACTTGATAATATTCTACAACGATGGTCTTGTACAGGCTGGACCCGATGGGTTGGACCTATCGACATGCCAATACAAGGTACTTCGGGCCGAGGGGCTCGGCGTCATAAATATTCACTAGCTACAAAGCTGCATCCAGAGGGAGTTTGCCATGGAGGTAGTAGCGATGAAACTTGCGATCGAGGGGATTACCATTGTGTGTCGTGATTTTATGTATCTTTCTGTTTATTGAATTAATTCATGTTCGTATCTTTCCATGCTAACACAATATATATGGAATTTTTTTGGCATATATAGCGCCTTTTGAACTCGAATTTGCAAAAATAGCTGTATACGTGTGATAATGGAAAAAATTAGCATATCTGCGTCATAAATCGAGGTAATTAGTGATATACGATGCTCAGACATCTTTTGCAGTGTGTGACCTCTGTCCTTCGCACACATATCGGTCCGTTGCTACTATTTTTCCTTTCCCGCTGCGCCCCTCGCACAATTGTCACTTTGTCCATGTCATCCCCCTTGCACGCTCTCTTGTCCGCACTAATGTTGTTATGTTCGTGCCGTCCACCCTCACCCACTCTCTCGTCTCCACGTTTGTCAGTGTTATCATGTCGTCCCCCTCGTCCGAAGTGTTACACGTCGACAAATGGGGTGAGCACACCGAGTTCCCTTTTCGTTCGGTCATAAATATAAACCTCTTGCAGTTGGTTATCAATCATCTCAGTCACTCATCGTAGAAGCTCATTCTCGTGGTCGTCACTGAAACTTAATAGTGCATAGCTAATTATTTTGAGAGGCCGGTGCATAGCTCATTAAAGACACGACAGTGCTGATTACTTCTCCTGAAAGACAAGTAAATTTTTATCGTATGCTTTCGACGTTATTCTCGTAGTCCTTGTTAATCAGTATTATTTAGTTATTCATAATTAATTTAGTTTGTATTATAAAGTAAGTAGGTCGTAGTAATTTTGACATAGTTTTTACTATTTTTTTACATGCGGTACCCATAATTTGTTATTGTATGGTAGTGTGTAATTAAGCAGTCATAATTACAGTGGCAATTAGTTAAGATTAAGTAATGAGTTAGTGCTAAGTAATTAAGTGCTAAGGACGACGTTAATGAATCACTCATAATTTTTTAGACGGGTAATCAAATTATCGGTAATTAATGAATTATTCGTATATGATTACACATATGTAATCACTAATTTGCATGCTGCTTTCATCATTTTTTGTTATAATGCTTACTACAGATCTGATTGTTGTGGCTTCAGGTAGTCACAGACATAGAACACTTGATAATATTCTACAACGTTGGTCTTGTACGGGTTAGACCTGATGGGTTGGACCTATCGACATGCCAATACAAGATGCTTCGGGCTCGACAGCTTGAGAGGAAGCTGCCGAATTTTTGAGAAGGGGATAGAGATCGTGGCCACATGCATGGTCGGAGTTGCTGCAACTGGAGAGAGGGAGGATGAAAAGGCAGCAGAGGAGATTGTGGACATGGGGGGGGGGGGGAGTGTTTGCCCCCAACGCAACGCAAGAGAGGAGGAGATGTTGGGGTTTGGTGAGCTCATGATGAGATGTGGAGCTAAGGGAGGAAGAAGACCCTCTGCTCTGATACCATAAAGGAAATATGAACACCACACACTGATCATGTGTTGCATTGCCGGTATTACATGATACAATCGTTACAGTGCACAACAAACTCAAATGAAGTGTCAAAAGAATAAGACTACAAGTATTGAAGAATAGCACTAAAGGACGGTATTAACGCTTAAGAAATAGGGCTATGTAATTAGAGAAGAGAGCAGTAGTAGTGCATGCATACAGTATTACGGACGCTAATAGTACTACCATTAATAACATGATAACAAGGACATACCTACCATGGAGGCATGGATTAGTGCCCTTGTGACCATGAAGGCACGGATTGGTGCCCTTATGTTCCAATGTTTGTCACTTTAAAACTCAGGTTGTCGACAACTTTCACTTCTAAGAGCAACCGACAACTTTCACTTCTAAGAGCAATGTAGATTTATAGGATGTTATGACTTGTACAAACTTGTGCTGTTGGAATCGTTTTCTTGCCACTCCAACATGCATGCATGTGCAAAGTTCTCATTGTCAGTATGTGCATCCATATCTAATCCATATGGTGATGCTCATTTAGATTTATAAGATGAGGCTTCTGTTTTTTTTATTATAACAGCTAAAAACGTATTGTAATTGCTGTTAGCTCTTTTTAAGTATAATTAAATTTAAAAAATAATATAGAAGAATAGGAAGAAAAACAAATAATGAAAAAATAAAAATGAAAAAACTAAAAAGGACAGAAACAGAGGCTTTTGGGGCATCAGCCGGTGATTTCCAGTTCGTCGCCGTGATGGCAACACATGGTACGGCCAGGAGCAAGGGAGCACGCATGTGCCTGCACAGAGGATCCGTACAGTCGCGATCAGTGCGCAGGGCTGCGGCCATGAGTGACACGTCCGGCCGGATCGGAGAGCCGGAATCAATCATGCTACGCCGGTGTCTGTGCCGTGGCCCCACCCTCTGACAGCCGTTCCATTTTTAAAGGCTCCTGCTCTGCCAGCTAAGCCTGGAGGTTGGAGCTTGACCACTGTGAGTGAGGTCCATGTGGAGCTGGATCATTCCAACATCTTCGTTCCCCACCTCTCGCTGAATTTTCTTTCGCCTGCTTGCTATTGCTGCCACTATTTTAGCTAGACATCGCAGAGACTTGAGAGAGACGGACGCGAGCTCTCCTGTACGCCTCTTGAGCTCTTCCTGACCCCAACAGCCATTTCTTGGGCTATTAATTTGTCATCTCGCCGGAAGAGGAGCGTCGACTTTGCATTGCAGATTCGATCTCTTTTGGCTGCCATCCTTTCTGTCTCTGCAATTTGTATGTACTGTGTGTGTTTTTTTGTTCCTTTTGAATTAAAATTCTCTGGTGTTACTTGTGCTCCAGCCAAAAGCTGGAATTTGGCCTGCGCTGAGCTTCTGCGTTACAGCTACTTCTGCTCTCTTGTGCTGTTTCCTTACTTTTTGCTCGAGGACCCTCATCGATGCATACCCTCCGCTTCTGGATTGCTTATTATGAGCTGTGCTGTTGATTCTTTGTGTAATCTTTCTAATCACATGGAAACTTCTTAAAGGGATAGTTCATTTCTTGATCAGACAGAGAGAGGATGGGTGCTTTCTGCAACCTTCTTCCTGCTACTCCTTGATTTATTTTTCTTCTCTCTCTTTCCTGTTTGAGAATCCTGACCATTTCATGTTCTTGGATTGGACGATTGGTGGAATATCCTCTCCCCTGTTAGCCTTCTATGAATATTCAATAGCTTCTTTGCTACCCCCTCGTGGCTAATTGACAACAAACATCCTGTCCAGATCCAAATGATGATCCAAGTCCTTTCGACTTCCAATTGATTATTCAAGTTTTGGGGAAAGGAATATTTTGGATTTCACAGGATTGTCTGTATTTTGCCTCAAAAAAGAAAAGAATTGTGTCTACTTAACAACTCCATCGATTGATTTTTTTTTTACCAATGCTCTGACATCTTGGGGTGGTTGTGTGTGAATTATTTTGCATGGTTGTTCATCAATCATGGAAAATTGGCTGCTCAACATCATGTGCATGTGGTCATTTTCTATAGCACAAGATAAGATTTTTTTTCTAGATTAAGTTTTGAATAGTGCGGATCAAAGGCATTTGTTCATGTGTTATTTCTGAGAAAAGAGATGAGATGTAAATGCATTATTATACAGGTCCTAATCGAACTCCTGTACTAGACGACTGGGACTCAGTACACTCCAAATGAAGTTTATTCAGACAGAAAAATATTAGCCTGCCATCTTTTGATCTTTTCCATGTATGAACTGTAACCGAGCAAATTTTCCACACAGGATAGTGAAACCATTTGACGGTGCGTGGAAACTATCTGAGATTCCAAACGGGGGTACGGCAGGGAATGAGTACAACCAAGGTGAAGAGACGTGTGGGGAAGTATGAGCTAGGCCGCACCATTGGAGAGGGCACATTCGCAAAGGTCAAGTTCGCGAGGGACACCGAGACCGGCGACCCTGTAGCGATCAAGATCCTAGACAAGGAGAAGGTTCTCAAGCACAAGATGGTTGAGCAGGTCAATGTCAAATAACACCTCATAATTATGTTTACAGTCTGAATTATTTATAGCATTTGTTGTGTTTGGTGAAATTTCACATCTTGTAGATTGTGGTCCTGTCCTTTGGATTTCTTGCCCCCTCAGTGTCCTTCATTTTTTCAGTACAATTTTGTTCAGAGTTCAGTAGCTGTTGATGGAACAGCTAATTTTTGGTGCTGATGAATAACTCCGTGTTGGAATGCAGATTAAGCGGGAAATTTCAACAATGAAGTTGATTAAGCATCCTAATGTTGTTCGCATATATGAGGTAATTAAAAAATTACCATTCTTTTTGTTGTTGATAGTCCAGTTAATCTTATGTTTTTGTTCATCAGAAAATAGCTAGGAAGGGGCAAGGTTTTGTACCTTGTCTATGGTCTATGGAACCTCAAAGCATCTATAATTCCAATCATGTACCCAAATCATGATTTTGTTGCCAGAAATTCCGTATGCAATTATTTGGCATGCTTATTTTCTTTTCAATAGGGGAAACTTCTAATCTTATTCAAATTAATGTTCTGTTTAATTTTCAGGTAATGGGAAGCAAAACAAAGATCTACATTGTTTTAGAATATGTTACCGGTGGCGAGCTCTTTGACACAATTGTAAGTGATATGCAGCATTCTCCATTTCCAGTCTATGCAGTGCTTGTTTTCAACACACATAAAGTTAAAAGTTACCATTGTTAATTTTGCACTGACGGTTACTCGCTTCTTCATTATAAAGGTTAACCATGGTCGAATGAGGGAAGATGAGGCAAGGAGATACTTCCAACAGTTAATTAATGCTGTTGATTATTGTCATAGTAGGGGCGTGTACCACCGGGATTTAAAAGTGCGTTCCCCTCCCTTTTTCTCTGCTACCCTTTTTCTGTTCAATAAGAAATCCACTTCAGAATCTAAACTACAATATCTGCAGCCAGAAAATTTACTACTTGATTCATATGGAAATCTGAAGGTCTCTGATTTTGGGCTGAGTGCACTATCTCAGCAAATCAAGGTAAGGGTTCATTGCTTTATGCCCTCTTAAGTTACTACTACTGGCAGGTTCCAAAGTTCACCCTTTGTGCATTAGCAGATAATCATGTCTCTTTGACGTTTGATCTTTGACGTTTGAAAGTTCTCATATCCCTCAACATATTTTCAGCTATTTTATTCTTTTTTGTTGCTCAGGATGATGGATTGCTGCACACGACATGTGGGACTCCAAACTATGTTGCTCCAGAGGTAGTGTCACAAAATTGTAGAAACTGAACCCATCAAATACTTTTTTTGACATTATTGTTTAACCAGAAAGCATTAATAATTTTAGTATTTCAACCACCTTTGTAATAGGTCCTTGAAGATCAAGGCTATGATGGCGCAATGGCAGATTTGTGGTCATGTGGAGTTATTCTGTTCGTTCTGCTAGCAGGGTATTTGCCTTTTGAGGACTCTAATCTTATGACGTTGTATAAGAAAGTGAGCATTGTACTTATTTTAGAGCGCTGCTATTTTCTTGCTTGTTCTAGCTTATTTGATTTTTCCCCCCTGTACCTCCTGGCAGATATCAAATGCAGAATTTACGTTTCCACCTTGGACGTCTTTTCCTGCCAAGAGGTTGTTAACAAGAATCCTTGATCCAAATCCAATGACGGTATGGTAGAACACAAGAGCTGCTTGAAATAATACCAAAATAAGAAAATTTCTGAGATAATTAAGTAGAATGTATCCCTGGTCCTCATGCAATGTATCCTCTAGTAGGCTACTAGATCACATGATGCCAGTACCATTCATCAGCCAATTAATATTCCTAGTTCTTCTGTTTTTACTAATAAGCACTTAAAGAGCTTGTGTGCACGCATCAACTAACAGTCCCATCTTACACCATAACATGAAGCTAATGTCTTGAGAAACTGTGACAGAGAATAACAATTCCAGAAATACTAGAGGATGAGTGGTTCAGAAAAGGATACAAGCGCCCAGTGTTTGATGAAAAATATGATACAACGTTGGATGATGTTGATGCTGTCTTCAATGATTCGGAAGTGAGTGGATGGCGATATACACTCATGCATTTCTATTTTCTCCCTCATGCAGAAATTCTCTCATGGATTCCACCTACTAACTAGTTTTACTACTGTGGTTTGACCTCCAGGAGCACCACGTGACAGAAAAGAAAGAAGAAGAACCAGCAGCCCTGAATGCATTTGAACTGATTTCAATGTCAGCTGGCCTCAATCTTGGAAACTTATTTGACTCAGAGTTGGTACAAGATCTCCCTAATTCCTTAATAGCAACCCCAAACTTTGAAAATTGTGCTGTGTGATAACTTAAATCACCGTGATTTTCTAAGTTCCAATGATATCACCTAAATCATGACCGACACATGCACTTGAATCTTTTTTTTTAAATCTGCTATAAGTCAATTACTCAATTATACTGCTTGATACAAGCTAGAAGTTCTATATGCCTTTGTAAATATAACATTGGTTCAGAAAATTTTGCAATATTTTTTCTCAAGTTAGAATTTTCTGTTCGCCTTTTGTTATGATTTTGCAGCTTCATTCCTGTACACGCTTACTTTAATTTTTAATCACTCTTATCAACAGGAATTTAAAAGAGAAACAAGGTTCACATCAAAATGTCCACCAAAAGAAATCGTTCGCAAGATTGAGGAAGCTGCAAAGCCTCTAGGATTTGATGTTCAGAAGAAAAATTACAAGGTCTGATACCCAAAGCTTGGTTTAGTAACAGTCTGCATGATTATTTTTCTAGATAATGTATATGAACTTTAAATAGCTCTTTTCTGCATGTTAAAGTCCTTTTTATTGTTTGACCAGTTGAGGCTAGAAAAGGTAAAAGCAGGGAGGAAGGGAAACCTCAATGTTTCTACCGAGGTAATATGAAGAAATGCTGAACTCAAATCTGCTTTATGTTAACTTCTTCAGTCTTAACTTTGTCACGCATTGTCATTCAGATACTGCAAGTTGCACCTTCTCTTCATATGGTTGAGGTTCGCAAAGCAAAAGGCGACACTCTGGAATTTCATAAGGTAAATATCATATTGTGAAGATCATGCCAATTAAAAAGCTGATATTCATATATTATCATTGGAATCAAAGTTGAGTCTGTCATTCGAGAGGCGCATCAATTCCTAGCTTTATGCTTCTCCAGCCTCAGTAATTTGGATTCACTAAGTTACCGGAATTGTAATTTATGTTGTTATTTTGTCACCTAAACCTTGAATAGTTTATACTGAAATACGTAAACCTTAATGTGCTGCAGTTCTACAAGAACCTTTCCAAAACCTTAAAGGACGTTGTCTGGAAATCCGACGATCTGCAAAGCCAACCTGCTTCCTAGCAACAGCTTGGGAAAGGAAGGATGGGTAAACTATTAGCACCCCATTCTTCCAAGTTTATTCCATTTTCAGAGGCTGGATCAGCAAAACTTGTTCATTGCATTTGTAAGTACTACTGTACTAGTGGGTTGCCCTGTCAGATGTGCTTGTCCGCCACCACTGTTGTCAATGCTGCATTTTGAGATACTGTTTGGCACAATTCAAGTAAAGTTCATTGAATAGGTTTTGTGGGTACGTTAGTATGCAAGTTTCTGTAAATCGTACCGAGTCATTTTGGAACAATGTAATCTGAATTTGCAAAATGTAGCTAATATGTTGTTGCCACCTTGCTCCATAGTCCAATACTGAGCCAGAAAAGCTTAAGTTGGTCTGTTTTCAAGAATAATCCGGCCAGTCAAACTCATAATGGTCATCATTTCATTCTCATTTACATTGTGAATCGTGGAGTTGCTTGCTTTGCTTGTTGTTAGTACATTTTTCGAGTTGTAAATCAAGCTAGAAAGGTAACAGGAAAGAGGAAACCCTGAATTGTATATATGTTACACCAATTAGTGTGAGTTTTCAGAGGATGGTTCATGATGAGGGCCTGCGGCAGCCGCCAGCCGTCGCTCCGGTGGGAGTGATCCGACTGGTGAGCTCCAATCCTCTCTTCTTCCATCATATTGTGCCGTCGTCTGCATATATATGCATATGAACAATATATATCATTGCAGATTCAGATGCAAATCATTCTTTTGGATGAAGTTTTGCTGACGCCAATTCAAGCTCAATTGATTAGGTAGAAACAATCTATCGACATACCAATCCTAGAACGCTAATGGCCTACATGAGAAGAATGTAACGCAATGCAAGAAATCGGCATGCAAGGGAGAGATGAGACTCACTTTGCCATCATGACCTTCGCGAACTCGGTGTAGTTGATCTGGCCGTCGACGTCGGCCTCGCCGAGCATCTCTTTGAGCTCGTCGTCGGTGAGCCTGTTGCCGAGGTTGTTCACGACGTGGCGGAAAAAACTCGTCGAGGGAGATGAAGCCGTTCTGGTCCTTCTCGAAGACGCGGAAGGCCTCGCGGAGCTCTTCCTCGGCGCCGGCGTCGGCGTCGACCTCGTCGATCAGGTCGTGCAGCTCCACCTCCTGGCTCAGCGACCGCATCACCGTACCAAGCTCCTTGGTTGTGATGGTCCCTGCATATCGAATTAAGCGCGCGAAATCGATAAACTGATGCAATTGCAATGGCATTGACATGAAGCTAGAGACGTACGTACCGGCTCCATTTTTGTCGGAGAGACTCCAGGTCTCCCGGAACTCGTCGATCTGACAATTTTTCTCTCTTTTCTTCTTGATTTTGCTGGATGTCAAAGATGAATAAGTAATAGAGATGTCTCATGGAAATTAATCCCCATCCATCTAGACATAAGGTTTGACAAGTTTTTGAAGTTGCCGGGTTTTCCTAGGATTTGACGTCATCGTAAGATTTCTTAATTCAAGAGTTTTTACCTCAATTTTTTGTGAGTTCTTATTTGCTATGACATGTGAGAATATATCTAGAGCCATCTTGGACATTTTCCACCTATGAGCAAGTCATATTTTTAGTTTTTGATTTTTACCCAGTTTTAGTGCAATCTTACTTATTCTAAAGAAAGGTCCAAAATTTGACATGAATTTTCGCGATCCTTAGATGTAGTATGTTTCTGAGACTTTGTGCAAGGTGTATGTAAAATTTCATATTATTTGAACTTGGAATTTTGAAGTTACACCAAAAGTTGCATCTGGTTAGGCTAATTTTTCAGTTCTGAAATAGGGGAGTGGTCAGACCACCCCCACTCTGGTCTAGGGGTGAAAACAGATCGAATAGTGATCAAACTATATTTGCATCTATATTTTTTCTCAGATTCAAATACGAATCGAACAAACGTTGGATACAAATTCGAATTGAATATCTACTCAATTCGGTCGGATCCAGATATCCTCACAACTTATATAGTATAAAAACATTAATAGCATTTTATCCTCGTACAATCATGCTTAATCATTCTAATTCATTTACTTCACTTAAAGAAACATGAATTCACGTTCAATTAAAAAACTTGTCTAACTAATTAGTTGTATTGTAATAAAATATGCATATTGCTTCGTCCAATACGAATATGAATACGGATAGTTAGGATAAAATAACATTTCGGATGGTAAAAGTCCATACCATATTTACATCCATATTTTTATGCGAATTCGAATACGAATAGGATAGAAATTGTTAATCGGATGGAAAAAATCTATACCATATTCTCATCCTATCGAATATGGTAATCGGATAATTCATATCCACTTTTCACCCCTACTCTGGTCAAATCGCTAGAGGGCGGTCAGACTGGCACCTAGCTAGTGGTCAGACCACCAGGTACCAGTCAAACTACCCATGGTAGCTGGTCTGATCGTCAGAGCCTGAGTTCTTTGAATTTTGGTTTCTTGAGTTGTTCACTTTGGTGTTGCCTTCTAATCCTGATCTTCATAGCTCAGTAGCTATTAGAAGGAAGGATCGGTGAATACTTGAGAGAAATTTTAAAGGCACCATTCGTCCCCCTCTACTGCCAAACCAGTCCTACAAATGGTATTAGAGCTCATTAGATCTTCTCGGTCTTTGGAGCCATGGCATCAAACAAGTATTCAATTGAGTTACCAATTTTTAATGGAATCGATTTTTCTTAGTGGAAGGCTCGTATACAATCATACATCGAAGCTCAAAGGCACGCAATTTAGATTAAAGTCAAGAATCCATATGTTGTGTCGACCAATGATCAGGTGAATATACTGGATGTAGAGGTAAACAGATGTAACATCCCAAATTTCGGGTATTGAAAGATACGAAAATTTTAAAACTTTTCCATGCAATTTGCTGGCGTTCAAATTCTTTTTGAGTAATTATTTGAAATCTTTCTGAGTTTTGAGGCATGCAAATTAGTAATTAAGGATAGTCTCGAAAAGAAATAAGATCATGTAAATAATAATAATAATAATAATAATAATAATAATAATAACAACATTACAGATCATGAACCCAAATACTAAAATCTTGAAGTTAAATTAAAGATTTATAAAATGACATCGAGAAGAATATTAAAAACATATCTCTAAAAGGTTGAACTAGAAATCCCTCCTTTTAATTTAATTAGCATACGAAACCCAAATTTGGTCATTCAAAATTTATAAATACACAATTCATAGCAAAAATTTAATTAAATCGAAGGGCTTCTCATTTTCTCTCATTCTTTTCAAACTTTCGTTTCAATTACATGTGGGCCCAATCCCCGTTTTCCCTCTTCTTCTTTTTCTTTTCTCTCCCCTCTCTTCTTTCCTCCCTTACTGCCGTGTGGCCCCAGTGCCCTGACCCTTCTCTCTTTGTTTTCTTCTTCACTCAACGCTGAAGCACTGTTTTACTTTCCTCCCTTTTTCCATGGCTGAGTTTCCTCCCCGTTTCCTCTCCCCTCTATTTTTCTCCCCTGCGCGAATCCGCCTGCCGTATCTCACGCCAGAGCTCCGCCCCGTCTTGTCTCCCTGCACCGAGCCCCGCGCCTTCACCCGCTGAGCCGCGCGCCCGGTTCTTGCCTGGTGGACCGCCACCACCGACCGGTCTCCCGCCACTGCCCCGCCCTGGCTCCATTCCCTGCGCGCGCGCACTCGCCTATAAGGGCACCAAGCTCACCCCTTCCTTGGCGCCTCCCATTTCCTCCTCTTTCCTTCCCCGCTCGCCCACCACCGGTTCAGCCGCCGCCCCGGCTGCTCCGGCAAACACCACGGCCGCCGGACTGCGTCACGGTGTGCGCCCGCTCCCCCTCCCCCTCCTCTCAAGCCTAATTGAATTTTTGTGCCACCGAGCTCACGCAATGTCTCCTTCCCCAGAAACAACCGCCGCCGCCATTACCGTCGCCCACACCTCCTCGGAGCACCCCCGTCCGATTCCTCGCCTTGGGAGCTACTACTCGGCGTGCTGAAGCTCTCCCGATGGTCGGCTGACGTCCTCCCTCGCCGGAGTGACCCCTCCACGCAGGGGCGGAACTAGAACGAAAATGACCAGGGTTCACTATTATACTAAATAGTTATCTGTTCGATAATTTTTAGCATCAATAAGTTAACATAACCAATGTCATTATAGCAATGTACAATAATAAAGAAGTTGCGATCAGAATACTTACCAAAATAAATAAAACCATTAATATTAATGGTTAATTGCAGTGAAGTGAAGAAAATAAGAGTGAAATCACGGACAAAAGATGGTCAACATTGACAAAATACGTCATCCGGCTTCAATGGACTATAAAAAGAGAATAAATTGAATTAAAATTTTTGAGAAAATAGTAAAACGATCAAATAAAGGTAAATGTATTACCTTTTAGAATTTACGTTCTTTCAAGTTCATGAAGCGATGAACCACTGCGTCATTGGTAACTTTCTTCATTTCTTCTTTCTCCACATAGCAAATTAGACTATCACTCATGAAATTATCACCGATGCGATTGCGTAAATATGTTTTCACAATTTTCATAGCTGAAAAGCATCTCTCAACTGTAGCAGTGGCAACAGGCAATACTAATACTAGTTTCAAAAGTCGATAAACCAAAGGATAGGTAAGATGTTTCCTTGTCTCTACCATTTTTTGAGAAAGCTGACCAAGAGTCTGTATGTTGGAGAATCTATCATCTACTCACACATCAGCAATGTAGAGGCAAAGATGATGACTAAGATCTCTCAATTCCCCATAATCAAAATCATTGGGATAAAGTTTAGCTAGATTCATCAAATTCTCTAAACTGAAATCACGAAATGAGTCTCTTGGACTCAAAGCGGCTGACCAAACAAGCAAGTTAGAGGTTGTCTCATTGAAGCGACTATCAAGCTCTTGAAGTAACCAATCAAGAACATCATTAAAACAATCCACTTCATAATGATGCTTATTGTTAATTCCAGTTCTTTGTCGTTTCTTCTTTGGATTAACGTAAGGTTCTTCCATTTCCAACTTGGGAATATCATGTTTCTCACAAAAAGTATACACTTCACCTATGAGAGTTTCCCACCCATCTCTTCTAAGCTCATCCAAATGCAATCTTGTTGACTTCACACATTTAATAGCATTCACAATATCTTGATCCTTCCGTTGCAGTGCTAACGACAAGGTATTTGTGATTATTAAGATAGTCAACATGAGATGCAAATAAAAGACAAAATCAAATAACTGAAAGTACACTAGAAGACCCAATACTTGATCTCTATTTGTTCTGTCCTTGTCATCTTCTTCAACAAATTCTAGCACTTTAACAATTGTTGGGAATAAGTCAACCAAACTCTTAAGAGTTTTATAATGAGAACTCCAACGAGTATCTCCAGGTCTTTGAAGACATTGCTCTTGATTTAACCCTGTCCCAGTTTGAAGTAGCCCACAACCTAAGGCCTTATGTACTTGTTCATGATTGATATCTCGAACCATATCCCTTCTCTTCGAAGATCCACCCACCACATTCAACAAGAGAGAAATCATACTAAAGAAATTACTAATGCCTTTGTGCTTTCTTACAACAGCCACAACTACTAATTGAAGTTGGTGAGCAAAACAATGGACATAATATGCTGTACTATTTTCTCTCATGATCAATGATTGCAAGCCATTGAACTCACCTCGCATATTGCTAGCGCCATCATATCCTTGGCCTCTAACTTGCTTCAAGCTTATCTTATATTCTGCAAATAGAGAATCAATAGAAGACTTGAGATAGGAAGAAGTTGTCTCTTTCACATGAACAAGACCAACAAATCTCTCTTTTACAATTCCACAATTATCAACATATCGCAAGACCACTGCCATTTGTTCTTTGCAAGAGACATCCCTGGACTCATCAACCAGCAAGCAAAATACATCATGTCCAATTTCTTTGAGAATAGAATGCAATATTTCCTTTGCGAAACAATGAGCAATCTCCTTTTGGATGGGAGGAGACACCATAAGGCTATTACCTGCAGAATTTTTACCCACCACCTTGCCTACAGCTGGATTATTCTCTGCATACCATTCATGAATTTCCAAGAAGTTTCCTTTGTTATAAGACTCCTTCGACTCATCATGACCTCGAAAAGGCAATCCTTGCTTTAATAATAGTATAGCAACATCAATTGAGGCCCTTAGTCGAGTAAAATAAGCAATCTTAGCAGCTTCACTTTGTGTATGAATAGCAACATCAATGTGTTGTTCTCTTTTTAACAAATCATCACAATTTTTCAAAGCTTGGTTGTGGACGCTATTCACTCCACCCACATGCTCTTCTAGTCTGCCTTTTTTGTTCCAACTAGACCAACCATTTACCACAAATGCATCATATCCAGCTTCTTTTTTATTGCGGTCCCTGAATAAAAAGCAACAAAAGCAATAGGCTCTATCTTTGGACTCGCTATATTCAAGCCAACTCCCAAACTCATCAAACCATTTAGGATTAAATCTTCTCTTTTTATCCCCAAACTGTGTATATGGAAAATCATAAGTGCGAGGTTGACAAGGCCCATTATCCAAGTACTTTCTTCTTACCACATCTTTCTGATTAGGATGGTAATCATCTATTCCTTTCCTTTTGCCTGGATCAAACTGAATCTCATCTTCCCAATTGATATCTTCTGGAAGTGAATTCCTAGCATTAGCAGTATTATCTGGCGCTTTCCTTTTCAGAAACTTCTCCATAAATTTATCTGTTATTTACCGTGTGTTCAAAAACTCAATTATATATTGTCATGTTCAAAAAAATAAAATAGTAAACACTCATTTAGAAGATTACTTACTTGAGATTATTGTAAAATTGTCGAATCAAATCCAAAACTAGGTGAAATTTGAGCAGGGCGACATTGATACTTGATGAGGCATTTACATCTGCGAAAATGAAATCCCGATCATCCAACGAACTGCGAAAATGGAAATTATTAGTACCGGCCGGCGGCAACTACGAACTGTGCGAAACTGCGAACTGCGATGAAAATAAAAATTATTAGTACCGTACGTCCGTACCAACCCGCAGTCTTGCCGCTCGGCGCTCGCTGTCTCACAGTCGGCACTCGGCTCGGCAGTCGCTGCCCGCTGGAATCGCAGTCTCGCTCGCAGACGTTGAGACGCAGAGGCAGAGGCGCTGCGCAGCAACGGCAGACGGACCGACGCGAACGGAACTGCGGAAGCGGAGGAGGCGGGGCCTGACCTGAGTACGGAGTACCTGACCGCGGCTAACCGAGATGAGTAGATGACAATCGATGGCTATTGGGCTCGAGATGATCGTGTGTCATTAAGGAGGCCAGGAGGGAGTTGGACCGTGGAGTCTCCTGCTAGTGCTCCGCACGGCACGCACTGACGCACGGCACCGGCACGCGCACGCCTGCTGCCTGCAGTCCTGCGACTCCTGCCGCTGCACCCAAGTGACCAAGTCCCAACACGAACACAGCATGCCTGTTAGCCTGTATTTAATAATCAATGGGCTGCTTTGATGGGCCTTTTTGTTTGTTTGTTGGGCACTTGGGCTGGTGCCGGGTGCACAATTTTTTGAGCTGGGGGTGCACATATGGTATATATAGGATGATTAGTACTAAAATTGTTTTTAGACCCGGTGTCCTGTGACACCAGGTGGGCCTATTGGGCTCCGCCCCTGCCTCCACGGGAGCCATCTAGCGCCGCCGCTTGTGCCCGCTGCCAACACCGCTCGGACATGCTTCGGCTCGGCCCAGAGCATGGTAAGTCTCCTCCTGGCCCCTTTCAGCTTGTGCGCGCCCCGCCTTCTCCCTTCTCTCCTCTGGTCGCCGCCGCCCCTTTCCACACTCACCGCCAGCCGCTTCAATAGCCACCCGAGCCACCCCATTTTCCCCAGCTTGCACCACCGCCCCCTTGGCCTAAACACTCCCCTAGCAACCCGTTTTGCCGGCTACCCCCCGCCTCTCCAGCCGCCGCCCTCCGCCGACGACGCCAGCGCCGAGCGCCGGCCTCTTCCCCTGTTTTGCCCCAGCCGCAACTCTGTTTCTTTTGAATTGATCCCCTCACCAAATCAAGAAGTGGCCGTTGCCCGATCGGTTAGCCCAGCCGAGTTACACACGTTAAAGCCTATAGGTCATGGGTTCGACTCCCATCCTCTCTGTCTCCCACTCTTTTCATTCTTATTTTTGTGTTTTTGTTTTCTTTACTCCATGTCAGTTAAGGAAAATTTAGGAGAACTAGAAATTAGTCCCTGGAAGTCAACATCTTTATTAGGGTGTAAATGGGATTATTAAAGATTTAAAATTTGATTAACTACCATATATGAATAAATAATGAGCCATTATTACTTGTCTTAATCTAGTTATGAAGTAAAGGCACTCATAAGAGATGGATTTAAAACTTAATTACTAATTGAAGGCATTGATTAGAAATACTGTGTAGATTTAGGCTCTCATGAAATAATGGTTTAGTAAATAAAGAGTATCCTTAATTATAATACATATTCATATATGCCCTAACATTTAGCATGCCATCGGTAAGTTGAATCTTAGCTATAGGTCTATTTGATAGCAATAGTGAAATGTAACCATAAAAGGCAAACCAGGCCATCACCCGGATGTACATATATACAACCTTTTCTTTAAAACTTGCTTTGCATTAAATACAACTGAAGATACATAAGTCGATAACAACCTTTAATCAAAAGGGTGTCTTTAAGTAGCAATGTCATGTTAAATATATAGGTGGCAGATATAATAAGGTAACCCTAAGGTCTATTCAATAAAATGAAATGTATACATTAGGTGAAGCGCCTATGCCCTGACTCTTAAAAGATAATGCGGATAAATGATATCCGATACCCTAACAAAAATCTCACATCTATCTATAGATCTAATCCGACTCATGGAACTTCCTTGCTAAATGTAAATCAATTAAAAAGGAAGCCATTAAGCAAAAGGTCAAGCCTCGTTTTTTCCCCAATCGGCCAGGTCTGGCCACCTTCTTTTCCCAAAAGTAGTTAGTTCCTATAAGTACATCTTCGCCTTTGATCCCTCGTGTTTCTAACATTTTCCCTTACGGTAAAGCATTCAGACAACTCGTCCTCCTGCTCAAACCCAGCTGCCGCTGTGCTTACAACACGTTAACCTGAACCATCCTTCTATTCTCAAATCATAATAAATGCATGATTTAAATTAATTGAGTTCAGTTGGGTTTATTTGGGATTTATTTGGATCCTTTGAGTTATTTGTTTTTATTAAATTCAATTGCTTAGCACGTAACTAGAAATTGGAGTCTGGAAGAATCAAGGAGCAAGCGAGGCCGAGATCGAGGTGAAGATAAAGACCCGAACCTCACGATCGACAAATGAGAAAGCTCTGAGTGAGCGCAAGACTGCGGCAAAACCGCGCAAGGCGAGTCAATACTTTGATCATGTTGAACCTACATTTTTTGCAAATTACTTTGTTTTAAATTATCAAATTGCATGCTGTTATTTTATATGCAAATACATGTTTAATTTAATATTCTAGTTATGTGCCCATTGTTTACCTTGAATAATATTACCCCTCCTTGGAATATTTGAATGTGTGAACCTTGTAGCCCTAGCAAAAATATAATAGTAACATTTCAAAAATAAGTCCCTAATTATATGCTATGCTTAGTACTGCATAGATATTCAGGGGGCGCTGAAATACCCCAAACCTCATTGTCATTTTCAATCATGTGAAACTGGTTTGGGCAGTCATGGTGGTAATGACTGATATATGTTGGTACGATTATTTTATACTCTCAAAAACCCCAACTTGCTTAATTATCTGGGCGGATGGTTCGAGGGTGTGTATGTGTGGTGCAATGGATGCACAAAGTGGGTTAGTGGTAGACCGCCCAGATACCAATAAGGACTGAATCTTGTCATGACCTCCTGTGTAAAACAGTACAACCACAAGTCTGTAAAATACAACTTGGCTAAGTAAAATTATCGAAATCCCCGGACTCATCTCACCGGTAGTGGATAGAAGTGGATATGCTATGGCAAGGGGGCCTGAAGGGACACCGGTGTAGGGTGAAGTTTCCCAGCTGTCCTACGTTGCGGGAAGTAGAAGCCCGAGCTGCGTTAGTAGCTGTGGGAAACATCCCGCGCATAGATGGGACCCACCGCAAGTGGGCAGTTTCCCATAAGGTGAATGAGAAAAGGGACTAGATACTTTGAAAAGTCACTGTGATAGTCTGCTCAACCACACGACTAAGGAATCATGTGGGGTAACGAGTTGATTGTCTCTTGTGGTGAAAGTGTACAAACTCTGCAGAGTCAAAACTATTCGAATAGCCGTGCCCACGGTCAAGGGCGGACATGGGAACTTAACTAGATATAGTTCTATTTCAAAATACTTTATGGGTGGGAATAGAAAAGTGGAGGGCAGTGAAAGGCCCTGATTTGAGTTGTCCTGGGTGTCGTCCCAGTGGTAAGTTAAACGGCTATAACGATGAAAGAGGTTATACGGTGTGATGCCGTATGTATGGAGAAATTATGGTGATATTAGGCAAATGGTGTGATGCCATATGTATGGAAAACCATGTTAATATTCTTTGAACATTATGTTTTGTTCCAAAGCTGCTAGGTCCCAGGAAATTTTATGTATCGTATTTCAATTAGTGGCATTTCTATTCTTACAAAATTAAATATGGAAAGGGTAAATAGAGTCGTGAGTAAAGGAGATGGATGTATATAGTTAAGATATTGGTGGAATCATGTCGATCATAAATAGGAAATGATAGTGAGAATTGTGGGAGAAATAAATTGGTGGAGTCAAAAATGAATATATATATATATATATATATATATATAGGTCATATAGATGATTTAAATGATTGTTGGAGAATTAGGGAGCGAAAAGGTAGTTGCTAGATTAATTCCTGGGAGTGGTTGGCGATAATGGGATTAATAGGCTTTGATCAGATACTGGATGGATGAATCGGATTTTTAAGAATTTGGAGGTAAGGTAATAATGCTTGGAGTATAAACTTGGTCAATGATATTCTTGGTGGATGGATACTAGTGAATCGTGATCCTGATCAATGATATACTTGGTGGATATATACTAGTGAATCGTAGACTCGATCCATGAAAATCTTGGTGGATGTATACTAGTGAATTAGTAGAGATAGATAATGGAAGATGAGGTTGAATATTGGAAAAGTAAATTATGGTTGTGGATCAATAATAAAAGGATTGGATTGTTAGGAATTTAGAATACAAAAGATATTGGAGGATTAAATAAGTGATATTAGATAAATAATGTCACTAGCTGCTTGGAGTTTTAGGCAGTAATTGCTCGGTGGATTATATAGATTATGATACTCGCTGTTTGAGGATTAGGCAGTATTTGATTGGTGGATTGAATAATTGATGATATTCGCTGTTTGGAGTTTTAGACAGCAAACCATATAGAGGGTGTATGATCGGTGGATTAATTAAATGATGTCGCTCTCAGTTTAGAGTATTAGACAATAATCAATATAGAAGGAATAAGATCGGTGGATTAGTTAAGTGATGACACTCGCTGTTTGGATTCTTAGACAGCAATCAGTAAGGGAAGTGTGTCTTTGATGGATTAGTCAATTATGGCAATCGCCGTGTGAAGTTTGGGTAGAATTAATAACACTATGATTTAATAATCATGCTACTAAAAGCGATTTTTAGCAAATAAAATAACCCGAGCCTCTCCTTCATAAGCCATGCATACTATTTATTTGCATTTTGTGTATTGGCTCGCGGAGCACGAGGTTGGAGTGCTCACACTCGCTTTTGCGAAAAAAATTCAGAATCAGGAGTCAAATCACCTCGCCTCAGCAACAAGATTGGACCAGCTGGCCGAGAAGATGAAGATGTCAAGGGCTAGGTCGCGAACCTCCAGTTGGCTGCCTGTGGGCATATCCTGAAGGTCCCACCTGTGTGCTTCGTTCTTCCGCTGTTGCAGTTTATTGATTTTGGCCTAAACGGCCCATGAGTAAGTTTACTATTATACTTATGCTTCCGGATGATATGTATTTTGATGTCCATTACTGTAACTGTGTGCACTATCTACTGATCTAGGGAATAGTGCAGCTAAACACAGAGGAATCCGGATTGTAAAATCTGGGTCCCTACAACAGTAAGGCTTGTAATTTTCTGATTCAAGGGCTTAATCAATTTTAGTTTTAGTGAGTTGCTCACTTGCAGTCTACTCATGAGATCTGAAAGATCCTTGCTGATTACTATGAGGGCTTTACCGCGATCTAGGAAGTGAGAGAACCAACAGAAGAAAGAATACTCAAAGATAGAGTGAAAACCTAGTGAATCCTTAGATGAGTTGTGAGGAAGGTTTAACAAGATCATTCATAATCTACGTGCTGTTGGTTTAACCTTTTCTAATTATGAGAATGTACGCTAGCTGTTTGGGTACACTTGATGTGAAGGTTTGAGGGATGAAGATCACTTCCATCAATAACAACACTATTATAAGTGGATTTACCATGGATAACCTCTACTCAAAATTGAAGATGCATGAAATTGATTTCATCTCGTGTCTCTCTAAGACAGAATCGATGACGCTTGTGATTGACCATTTTCAAAGTAGCTCTTCAAGTTCCTTGGATTTTGGCTCTTTTGACACTCCTATGTTTGAAGTAGACTTCAAAATTTTTACTGAAAAAACAAGCCTACACTATATATGATGGGTCGTATCTCTTTAAATTGAAGTAGAATGGGACATACTAATTTCATTTCCAGCAAATTATTTTGAGTTGCTTTCTCTTACATTACTACTTAATAGTAAGATGCCCATGCGTTACAACGGTATCAAAAAATAATAGATATAATTGAACGTGAGGTTGCGAATTTATCTCATACCTCAAGCTATGAGAATTTTTTTCTCAACAGAGTGTTTTGCAAAACTCAAGATAATTTACCTTGTGCAAAGTGATTTAATCGAAAAAATAAAATTAAGGTTTCTTTCAGATTTTTCTAATTTTTACAAAAAATATTTGAACTATTTCTTGTGAGACTCTGATGTTCAAAGTAGACCTTAAAATTTTCACTGAAAAAACAGTTGACACGCCTAACCTACACTATATATGATGGATCGTATCTCATTCTCATACGAGGGCGAAGAGGAGATGGTAAACGGACAAACTCTCCTTTTATATTAGTAAAGACAATGTAGCAGCTCGGTGTACATGCCTGCCCAATCAAAAGGCAAATAATCAATTTGACCACCATTTACCCAACTATATATAGTTCCTTTACTGAAATGCTGCTATTACATACGTCACAAACAAATACATTTAACCAACACTTGCTACTTCCGTTCCTTACAGACCCATCTGGTGTAATGGCGTGCTTAAGCCCTTCGCCTCACGGGTGAAGGACTCCTTCACCATCTGAATAATCCAAAAATTTCTAGTACAACTGAAAATCTAGTTTGTATCATATTTCTCTGGCACAGCCAGGAAGGGTTTGAATGTGAGCAAAAGTCCAAGTAGCTCGACGACATTCAACAGGAAGAACACCATCTGATCACCTGTATGAGTGGAATGTGGAGGAAAATTACACAACAGTAACATATCACAAGGTCTCTACTGGTTGAAAACTTGACATGTTAACAAGTATATATGGAGTGAGTTTGACATATATGCCCAGTACATAGGAATCTTCCGTTCAGATTTGACAGCATTTTTTGGCCAAAAGGGGGGGGGGGGGGGGGGCAAAGGTATACTTTGACAAATTTTACCTGGAAAGAAGAAAGCATCCTGGCGCTTCTGTGCCCACGAGAATCTGCATTTATGGAAAAAATAATGTGGGGTGAGGACACCATCAAACGCCTAATAGCTTAACTATGAACAATTTTTGGCTGTATCTTCTACGGAGGCTGATTAGCTAGCTCATCCCATGAAACTCACATGCGGCTGCGTGCAAAACTGACATTCCATGCCACTCAAGGACTATAGCATAATAATAACAATATAATGTCTGATATTGATTACAAGACGTCAAATACAGGAGAAGTTCATGCTTGGCATGGAACAGGTACTTTCTCCATTAGATTTACCAGCAGTGCAGCAGTAGTAAATCCAATGTATAGTACACATGTCACGCTCCCTACTTTCGGAACGCTTCAAGCACATTACATTTAGATATAGTTATCAAGTACGTGAGATGTAAGTTCATTTTAACTTTTTAGATAAAGGATATAAAATCCGGCCTCTATATCCACGAAGGATATACACAGCCAAGTTCATTTTAACTTGTAACTCACAAAGTATTTCACAGAAGATATGAGGAACAAAGTATACTCACACGATGCCTGCCCCTGCTGGAGCGACAGCCTTGAAAAAGGACATTCCTGTCATGGACAATCCATTTGCAGCTCCTCTTTGGTCCTGAGGCTGTTAGTAGTTGCATGGTCATCAGTCAGTTGCAGACTTGCAGCAGAGATCTTTTATAAAATGTGTTGAAATTGAGCTGAATATGTGGGTTACGTACCACAGCATTATTTTGAAGGATGAAAGTGCCCGTAATGATGGTAACCTGATATAATGATCACAGATGATAATAATTAACATGAGATAAACTTTAGTTACAGCGACAAACAGATAACATATATGATATAGTTTATTCAAAATAAAAAAGGGAAAAAAGAAAAAGAAAAGTGTACAACTCCTAAGTGGTGGCCAAGTATATGGGAACCATATGTCCATTATTAGACAGCCATGTGCAGTAACTGCTCTACTGCCATCTATCTACAGAGTTGATAATAAAAATTCAGGTAACAAGGTTTCTAAAATGGGATGAAAAAAGGTACTCACAGCAAGATTATTTTTTATCACTGATGCAATATTCAGAATGACCAATAATCCAGGTCCTGACATGTGTGTCATATAGGGATAGGCAAAGAGAATAGGTATGCACAGAATCTGCAAGGTCAATCACAATTGTTAAGAAATGCAGCCAGAAGAGAGAACAATTAAATAATAGCATCCATCACTCACAACTGCAATTCGAGAAGACTTGATAGGTCCGAGAACTTTATTGATAGATGGGTATATAAAGAGTTGATACACAAGAAGACTGGCACCTGGAATGGAAGAGGCAAGATACTCTCAATGTTGTTATACCACAAATAACAGAGTTGGGTGTACAAAGTACTAAGAGCCACAACAATGGAGCTGGATCAAGGACATAATTTGCAGAGTCTGTCCAGCTTCTGGGGTATGTTAACTATGGTTAACAATTGTTTTCAACCATACAGGTCACAACCGGCTACAAATGTTTATATTCTATAGTAGCACTGCCGTTAATGTTCTGGAAATATGAGTAGAACACAGACTGTTCCCTAGCAACTTAATGGTTGATACATGAACTACACTAGCAAACTACAGAAGTCCTTTTCTACATGATAAATACACTAACAGCACTGGTGAAAGCACACACAAAAAAATTGCTACCTGTAATTGCAAGAACTTGACCTACGTCTTCAGATGATAAACTCAGTCCACCATATTTCTTGTCACTTTCAGCCCAAAGAGAGAACACCTGAGTTGATTTCAAATAGCATTAGCTCAAAAACAAGCTAAAATTTGTTTTAGGCAGGTAGTGCAATAGCTAGAAGAAATCCAGAGAAACTTGTGATTGTCAATGAATATATGATAAACACGACAATAAGCTGAACTCTTGACGGTACAATCATTTTGCAGTAACAAGTTAATTTACGGCAAGCCACTGTTCTATGTTAGGACATCTGTAACTGTAAACAATATTGTATTATCCTGTTGTAACAGTACATTTCATTGTTATTATAAGCTCACATCTATGGTCTGTATTCCACTAAAAAGACATGTTAAACATCAAATATTATGTCTCCTGAAACACAAAATTGTTTTAGAGCTCAGTTAAGTGTAAAACCACTAACAGTTAACAATTGATATCCACAGTGATAGCAACCATCCATAGACAATACCATAGCAAGCACGCACACAGATCACTAAATCCCTTCAGATCTCTGATATGTAGGTTCGTAAAAATATAAAATGCATCAATTCTGACACTGCTAATATTTTTTTTACCATTTGCCACAAGTTTATTCAAAGCACAATTAGTCATCAGGTTTTCTTGAGACAATAAAACAATACCTCTGTATAAGCCATGTCATGAAAGGAGAAGACGCAATAAATAATTATGGATGACATCAATGGCCAATTCTTGAATAAGCTCTTCTTGGCATCCGAACTACCACTTTGTTCAACCTTCTCTTTCGGATCAATCAGATGGGCCTCCAAAGCTTCAACACTTTGATTTCCATCTTCACTGATTTTATGCTTGTGTAACGTCTCCTAAAATGCATTTTGAGATATTTTACAATGAGCAGAGGAAGAACCAACATACAAGTATAAAAGTCAATCAATGAGGATGGAATAATTTAAAGCATAACCTTTTCTCACTGTTTCATGCCATTTCTCAAAAACACAGGAGCTTTGCGCGTCATTCATTAAGGAGAAGAAGAATACAAGTAGAGATCACATCAGATCCCAAAGCAGAGCTGGGAATCGAAGTAGAAGAAGAGCGCGGCAGAGCAAAGAGAGAGCGCCGCCACTACAGAATACGGAAAAACCGGAATACTACAAGCCATTACAAGCTACAGGGAAAACCAACAACAATCTAAATTGAACATGGTCCTTGCCGACCGGAAAAACACCCGACTAGAGAATTAAGCTTCGATTTGCCAGAGGACGACCAACAAAGAAATTCCTCCTTAACACGGAGTAAGGAATCGTCGATGATGAATCTTCCCTGGTCGAATCGGAGCTTATTCCTCTCTTTCCAAATCATCCAGGCTATGAGGATGATTAAGGAGTCCACTGCTTTGCGCTTGTCCTTGGGCGTAGTTCTTCTGACCAGTAACCAGCGGGGTCTTGCAGGCTCTACTCGAGGAATTGAGGAAGGTAGAGCAAAAGCCAAGAGAAGGTGCGGTGCCAAATTTGTTTGGCCACCGGACAACCGACAAGGAGATGATCAATTGTCTCATTTTGCTGGTCATGGAAGAGGCATGCTAGGGGTGCTGGGATGTTGTATTTGTGAAGTCTTGCGAACGTCCAAATCCTTTGCTTGAGGGCTAGCCAAATAAACATCTTAGCCTTGAGGGGCGCAAAGTTCTTCCAAAGGTGATTGGCGCAAGGTAGGAAGGTATTGTAGGTTGATTTGGACGTATATCTGCCATGCGATGTCCAACGCCAAAGGAATCGGTCTTCAACCCTAGCTTCCAGATGGACTAGGCTCAGTATCGGGCAAAGAGAACTCACCTCACAGATGGCTCGCCAGGATAAGGGCCCTTGTAATTGCATCAACCAGCTCTGGTTTTGCAGAGCATCCCTTACCAGGGTCTTCTTTTTGTGGCGCGAACTCACCATTGCCCAAACGGCTTGGGCATGGTCTCGGATGGACTGACCCTGCAACCACCTGTCAGTCCAGAACCGGGCGGATGCATCGTCGCCCAAAATGATTACAACAAACGCGCAGCAGAAACTCTGAACGGTTGCATCTTGCGGCTGTCGAACAGACTGCCAGATCCTTGTTGGCTCAGAACGCGCCAACCATTCCCACCTCGTGCGAAGGGCAACGCTAGTGAGCGTGAGGTCAGGAATACCGAGGCCTCCATGAACAAGGGATCGGCATGCTTGTTGCCAACTCACTAAGCATTTGCCTGGTTTGTGCAGATTGTCCCCGGTCCACAAGAAAGCACGGTGTTTCCTGTCAATTGCCTTTAGTGCCCAGTCCAGCAATTTCAAGCAAAGAAGGGGGTAGATTAACATGGAAGAAAGCACCGCTTTAACGGCGATTAGCCTTCCAACCCTAGACAGAAGGTGTGCTTTCCAAGTAGGCAAACTCCTATGAAATTTGTCGATGCAAGGCTAAATGTCAACCCTCCACAGTTTGCCGGTTGTCAACGGTAAACCGAGATAGCTGATCGGAAAGGATGCTGAACTGCAGGCCAATATGCGCTGCGCGGTCTGAAGATCTATTGGATCGCAGCAGATCGGAAGGATGAAGGACTTTTGCATGTTTGGGACTAGCCCTGTAGCCGATCCGAAAAAGTCCAGGCCAATATCGATGTACCTTTTACTCCTGCCACTAGTTACTGGGGGCGAAAAAGAAAATAAAAAGGTATTTTCTGTTATGTAAAAATATATAGTTTGTACCTAACTTTTCTCTTGCACAAAAGAGGTTCAAATGCCAAAACAACCATATTAGGATAGAATTTTAGTTACCTACAGTATAAGAGTCATGGATTTAGTTATTGAACCATATTCAGAAAATGTGTTAAAGATCAGTAACGAACTCTGAACAGTATGTCTGAAAAAATTGCTTTTAAGATTGCCTAGAAAAAATTTGTCAAGAAGTAAGAGGTTCAGCAGGATATATTTATGAATATACAATATAGCAACTTTGTGTTCAAGCCCACGTCATAAGGTTTCCCACAGGGCACACAAAATGGTAAAGAGAGAGAGAGAAACAAATGCAATTACGGACTGGCAATTACACTGACTGCACAATCAAGGAAATTAACACCAATGCAATATCACATACCGGCATCCATATGCAGCTTATGAGAACAGCAGCAGCAAAAACTGATGTGCACAAGCATGGTAAGAAGTATGGGAACCTGGCAAGTTTGCATCATAAGTAAGTCTTCTGTAAAACAATTATCTAGGGTAATTTAGTTTGGCAGCACGAAATGATACCTTCCGAAGAATGAGTCAGGTGAAAAGACATTTGGAAAATTTTCTGCAGGCTGCAATAAAAAGAACCAGGTTAGCATTGACAATTTATTATAGCATAACATTGTGAAATTTTCTCTGCCATACCATTGCAAGGTAGCCTCCAAGAGCAGGACCAATGATGAGACCTATTCCCCATGCTGTGCTGACCTAAAATTACAAGAAAGTGAATGTCAAAATCAAACTCATTGAGGCAAAATAAACTAATAGTGCATTCATATGACATTTGTATCTTACAAGTGATAATGCTAGAGCTTCATGTTCAGGTCGGCAAACTTCAATAGCATAAGCCTGCAAAAGTCAGGCACAAAGTCATCAAATATACATAGTCTTAACATAAAAGAGTTTTCAAAAAAGAGCTATCAAATTCACCATACCTTTATTGGTCCAAGTAAACCATTTAAAGCACCAAGGAGAAATCTTGTAGCTATTGCCATCCAATAGTTGACACTAAGCCCAAACAAAGTATTAAAGACCACCCTGAGATATTAGCAAGAAATTAAGTTAGAGACTCACCTAACAAAAGAAAAGGAATTGAAATACATGAGTAAACAAAGCCACTCTTTAATCTACACTGGTGTTGTGTAAAAAGAAGGCAAAATGTTACTAACACTGAGAAAATGCCAAACACTACAACTGGCTTCCTCCCAATACGGTCTGCCGCTATTCCCCAAACAGTAGAAGTCAAGCATCTACCAAACATAAATGAAGCACCTAGAAACATCCAGTAAATATGTAATTGGTCATATGAGACAATCACAAAGTGTTCACCATTTATAAACATTGAACTCAACCATCGCAAATTCGAATCAGGAAATTATAAGAAACTAACCTACAAAGCCAGCATAGAACCCGATATCTTCCGTTCTTTTTGCAACATGCAAGTCTCTTACCTGTGGAGGAGTAAGAAATAATACAAAGACTTATTAGCTAAAGACTAAAGGTACTTCAGAGATGCATGTGTGCACGGATATGAAAAATAACTGAGACAGACCAAAATATTCAAAAATGAACATTGCTATTACTGTCCAGATTTGGTCATGTAAGTATGTAACACAATATCCTGAATAACCAGAAAAAGAGAACCAAATGATCATACGTACCATGAAATACAAGAAGGGGAACAGCGATGATATTGGTAAAGCTGGAAAGGCCAAGAGAAAAATAGAAGCATTAAATATGCAATGGAAAATATTTATGCAAAAAAGAATATAATGCGATACATGGTAAGATTAATAACATTAAAAAATTGCCAATCATGTTTTGTAGATCCACAAGTGCTGATGTCAACATATGTTCGGTTAGAAGAGTAACACTAACTGGGGATCACTTGATAGATGTTGCATAGTACTCAGCAAAATTTTCTAACAACAATTAGAATATGCTGGAAAAAAACATGAATAGTGAAAAAATATTATAGCGCCCTTTTCAATTCAAATTAAGCACATTTGAAGTAAGATACTTAGATTTCAACTGTTTCATGCACAATTTTTCAAAATAATATTCTCCAGAAAACCAGACAGTTAGTAATATCCTTGACACAAAATAGAAAGGGATGTTCCACTCTTGTAAAAGAAAAAATAAACTATTGAATAAGATCATGAGAAAGGAACTCAGGAAAATTCAATCCTAATAAAGATCTAGCATACGCTTTCATGATTGAAGATTAGGACATGTGGGGAAGTGGGGAACAGGTACACATCATCACTCAAGTCTTATGTCTGAACCGCTGCTCAATTGTTGTGATATCAAAAGATTGGGTAATTTCGTTAAAAAAAGGCTTGGGTAAACAAACATGACATAATTAAGGAAATTCGGTTATGCAGCCTTTTCACAAATCAATATTCCATTACAAAGTGTATGCTATCAAATAAATCTCCAGGGTAGAACATCTTCACACAAGAATCAGCTAACTCTGAGAAGAGTGATAGAGAAGAGTGATATGAGGACTATAATGCTAGCAACACGAACAATTAGCCCATGAGGTAAGGTTGCATTGTAAGACATACAAAAAGAACAGCGAAATCAGCACCACATTTGGAGACCCTGTCAAGGTAGTTGTGTGTAGGCTCCTCCTACGATATAGTAGCAGGCATAAGTTTTCCTGGTACAGTGACCTTCCCATAGTAGAATAAATGCTGTATTTGACATAAAGAACCATCGACCTATCCACAAGAACCACATTATGGAACACGTGACATTCAGATCGCAACCAATTCTAAGAAAAGTTCTGTTATTCTTCTTCCAGGGCACCTCCCTAGATTGGCAACTGCAAGAACTATGGTGACCTGCTATTCGTACATCTGATCACCAAAATTGCTAAAAACTTATGAGCTTAAAGCAGAACCTTCCCCAGAATCTCAAGAGATAAGGTTGCAAGAAGAGTATTCCGTACCGGCAGTGAGACAGATCATCCAGACATACAAGAACTCGACGTAAGGCATTCCCCTCTGGAGATCCTTTTTCCGGTCGTGGGCGCAGCCAGGGCATCCCGGATGGTAATCCTCCTCCAGCAACGGCGAAGCCCCCTCATCCCCCATTGTTGGCAACCAACGAATTCTCCACCCCTCCAAGTTCAGAACAATAATAGGAGCTCCAAGCCAGAAATGAGGTCAGAGAACGCTCAATGCCACCTTTCCTCGGTCAGGCTGCCTTATCGTGGCCTCAAGAACCGAATCAAGAAACGCCAAAGCAAAAGCTCCCTACTGTTAACCCAACCAGAAAGAACACGAGGAACCCGAAATGGCCTCTTCCGCTGCGAGCGCTGGCTCCGAGGGCCACCGAAACCACCAAAGATGGCTCCTTTCGCGCTCCTACCGCCCTGGTGCGAGTGCGGTCTACGGCATTCCCACCTAAACCGCGCCGGGAACGCCAGGAAGAGGAGGAAGAAGCCAAAACGAACTGCGCCGCGTGGTTGTTGGCACGCGAGCCGTCGTGATCCTTACACCGCACCGCGCTAAACGGATTTATCCACGCATTGCGTCATCTCCACGGAGATTAAAGAAAGAATGTATGGCGGCCAGGGAATTTTTTTAGGGGAGACGAAAATGCTCGCCATTGGTGGAGACATCGTCGGACGCGGCCATGGAGATGGAGGAGTGGTAGATTGGAACAGGGACCACCAGACCAGATGCAATTATGTGGGTCCAGGTGGTCAGCGGGTGACCCTGAAAACGAAATTGCCTTGTCCCATATGCAAGATGCCACCGCTACTGCCGTATTTCTGAATATTTTTCCCCCCCATTAGATCATGTGTTGTACAGATCTGTTGTCTCAATCTGCATATGCTACAAATATATTTTCATTGTCGAGTTAAGAAGCACTCCCTTTGCTGGAAAATATAAAAAACGCGGTTTGATTTGATGTTACAAAACCATGATTATATGGAAGTATTTTTAAGTACGTACCTATCTTTTACACTTTTGTATTAGACTGTATCACGAAAAACACACACACATATATATATATATGGGCGAATTACACTATTCTAGATCGAATCATTCCATCTAACTTGGTATTGCGAATCAAACGCCTCACACCATGTTACCATCATTTACCCCACCATAATTACAATCGATGTACACATATACGAGTGAGGCCCACGCATACTGATGCTCGACCGTGGGAAAAAATGACTGCATGAGTGGTATAGGCAACAATAATGACAAACAAGCAAGTCCGTTTGTTTCATTTTGCAAGGTATTTTCACAAAAACACACAGGCCTACGAAGTTACTGGTTATAGGGAGAAAAATAATCATCATATTCTCAGTACAAGTTGACATGGCGCCACTGTATGAGCAACGATAAAAAAAACATTTTGGTTTTATCCTGGTCTTTTTCAAATGATTCTTAAAAGGTTGTAAATACTTTAAAAATATATATATACTTTACTGAAGTTGTGTGCATACACGCACATGTTGAGAAAGGATTTAGGAGCTTCTCTCTTGAGTCTGCCGATCGCTTTAGGGGAGCAAAAATCGATCTCCCTCCCCAAAAGAGAGAGAGAGAGAGAGAAACCCTGACCAAAGAAAAATCCTGCCCAAACTTTTGCAGAGGAAAATGAAACACGTACTATCCACTTGTACAAGACAATCCTAAAAAAACGAAAAAGACTGGAGGAGAGAGGGTCACTCGTAACGATGATCCCTGACGCTGGCTGGCATTGGACTACTGGCCTGGATAACTGAATTCCATCTACATTCATTAGCTAGCAGGCAGGCTGATTTTGCTTTCTTCTCCATGCGACTTCAACCCAGCTCGGCCTCAGGTTGAGCAGACGAAACATGGGTGGTGATCGTTTCGGCATGAGGTTCTGGCTTCCGATTTATTTTTCACTATTTATAAATTTTGATTTTTTCTAAACTTTTGGCTTTTTTGTTGAGCTTTTTTGCCGGTTCTTTTTTCCGTATTTGTTTGTATTATACGTAATAGGCTAACATATTTTTATATTTTTAAATTTTTTCAAATTTAATTATGCTAAATAAACCTTTATCAGCTACAGTATTTTTCAGCCAGCTACAGGGCTTTTTAACCATAAGCAACTCAAAAAAGCCCGAATGATCACACCACATGTGTCGTCCCTGTTCCCAATTCGAGTACGTACGGCGCAAATGGAGAATCGTGAGCTACAGTGCTTTCTCGATAAAAAAACAAAAAAAAAAGGAAGACGTGAAGGAATCGGAAGGTAGAGCAGCCGCGTCAGATGGTAGGCAGCGCCGCCTTCAAACCAAAAGGATTTTGGGCAAGTGCACACGATGCTGTACCGGGAGGATTAGAAGGTCACTCGCATCGCGCGCACAAGCGAATCAGGAAGATACGGTGATGGAGACTTACTTTAAGGAGATTTGATATTGTGCCCAAGGAGTGAATTCGTTTTAAGGTGGAAATTATTCAAATGTGATCTGAATTCTATTCCATTTGTTTCCGTTTTCAACACGAGAAGTATATTTGGAAACACTGTAAATATACCCATGTAGACTATAAGGAAGACAAGAGTCTAATTGTAAATATCTCCTCATATTGTGATTTTTGTCTTCAGCGTCCGTGGTTTTTTCCGTAAAGATTTTTTTTTATGTTAAATTCATATCTTTCGTTCTTTCGATTATTGATTCTTGCCATACGTTATATAACACTAACAAATACCTGGAATGAGATCATTGCATAGTCAATGGCTGGATGCTAAGCTTGGCGATGATAACCAAAGTAACCAACAAAGCGCCCGATATTCCGTGGAACATGAAAACAGTGTCATGCTTTTTACTTTTTGATGGTTAGGCTTCATTCGATCAAAACAAAAGGGAAAGATTCCACATATCAAGCACCCAAATACCCCTAAATAATTACAATTAAATAAGTATCATGCTAGTTGTCAACCAGTAACACAGATGGTTGCTCTCGAACTGGTCTAGAGTTCATGCCCTGAAGCATGTAATGTGGAATATTGTCTTTCTATTGTCATTAATGGTTAATTGCATACCTATTATGATAATTAATGATTTAGGAGCTTTTTCTGAGTCTGTCAATCGCTTTAGCGGAGCAAAAATCGATCTCCCTCCCAAAAATAAGAGAGAGGAAAATCCTGACTAAACTTTTGCAGACGAAAATGAAACACGTACTATATATCCACTTCTACAATACAAAAAAAAATCCCATTCTGACATGCTGATATGTTTCATACGTATTACTTGCTAAAAAAACGAATAAGACTGGATTAATTGGGGCGGAGGAGAGAGGGTCACTCGTAATGATGATACCTGACGCTGGCTGGCATTGGACTACTGGCCTGGGTAATAAACTGAATTCCATCTATATTCGTTAGCAGGCAGGCCGGTCGAATAATACTACTTATCACTATCGATTTAATTGTTTGGCATCGATGTTTTAGGTCGACTGATGTATACACTGCCTCTGATTTTTGTATTTGTCATCCATGCCAGATATTGACAGGATGGTCTCCGATATACATATTTAATCGTTAGTTTTTTAATTACATGTCAGTACAAAAGTATCAAAAAATTACAATAATATGGAAGCGCGTTTGATTTCAAGTCAACTAATATCAGTTTCATATGACAAATATAAATACTTTCATTTAAACCAGTGGCTAAATTTTTTTTTAAAAAAATTGACTGTGTGTAATCTAAAATGGTATCTATTTTAGGTCAGATGCTATGTATATCAAGCTAGTGGAACGGCTTGCCCGCTTCTCTAAAACAAGGATGAAGTCCTTAAGAAAAGGTGGAAGTAAATATTTAAAAGCGTTAATTTATGTAACAAGCCAACTAGCGTGTAGCATATGTGTTTATGCGCGGTCCTGCGCTTGCTACAGTGCACGCTACAATATTTCTACAGTAACATATGCTATATGTCAAACGCTGATTGGTTTGTTATATATACTGGTCTGCGCAACCCGTGATACAGTAGAATTTTAAGTTTAGGGCCTGTTTGGAACAGAGGAATTTCACAGGAATTTTGCAGGAAACAGTTCAATTCCCGTAGGAATCGGGAAAAATTCCCGCATTCCAAACAGAGCCTTAACAGGCAGCACAGCATGGGAAAATTGCAGCTAGCAAGGGGCTCACGATCGATCTTGTCAGACTTGACGGTGACCGGCAAGATGCAAGGAGCTTTGGGCAAACAAATTCTGACAGGCACACCTACTTGCTAAGTATCGCCTTAAGTTCCATGTGCTGTTTCCTGGCATCAATTGTTTGGTAGCTAGGCGGCAGGATGAGGGCCATACATCGGTCGACCGGCGCGCAGAGTGGGGGCCGGTTTTTGTTAGGGGTTGGACGCTTTGGTTTGGGGACGAAAGTATTTCATTCCGGACGAGACATCATTCCTCTATTTGGTTCATGGATGGAGATTGCATCGTATATCCTGGATGAGTGGATGCAAGCGGAGTGGAATCGTATTTCAGAAAAAAGAAGATGTTTGGTGAGGCTGTATGAGCGGATAAAAAAAACTGAGATGCTGTTTGGTTGCCTGTATGAGCGGATGCAGTCTACCAAACCTGAGAGGCTGACACGTGGGACCGCATAAGATACACTGCATCCACTCAACCAGGATGGCTAGTGAAGCTCATTTTGAGCGTATCCACCCATCCAGGATGAGGGCGTATTTTTGCATCCGCTCATACAGGCTGTATCCGCTCATACAGGCAACCAAACAGGCTCTTTCTCAGATTATACGGATCCACCCATCCAGGACGAAGGAGATTCATGCAACCAAACACACCCAAGATGAATGATTTCATCCCGAACGACATGGTTCCATTTAGTTGATTTGGTGAGGAATATTCTGCCTAGATACTGTATCAAATCGTTCGACAAAATCGAGAAAACCACACCGTCCTGAACAAGACGAGTCCATCCAACTTGGTACCGCGAAACAAACGCCAGGCGTTTGGTTCGTGAAATGGAATCATTCCATCTCAGATGAGGCATCGTCCCCTTGTTTGGTTCGCAGGATAGACCACAGTTATAAATTATAAGCCACAGCTAAAAACATCCCACCTACTCTACAACTTAAAAATGGAGTAATTAAGTTTGTCCATGCATGCCACAATGATCCGACGGAATATATATGAGAGTAGCTAGCTAGTACATCAATATATCAGAGCAATTATTTATGCTAATTAACGATGGGATAGCTACTAGCTAGCTTGAACAAGACAAAGAAGTATCACGACAGCAGAACCTCGTATATACAGGATTTCAGTTACTACTTGTCTAAAATAATCGATCAATCCACCCAGCTATATATTACCCCAATTGCAAATTGATGAGGTGATCGAACGATCGATGTATACTAGCAGCTGAGCCAACTCGTACGTACAGATAGCATCAAGCCCCTTAATCTGCTCGATCACCTACTTTAGTTAGTAACCACTTAATTAGCTGCAGCTAGTGTCTATATATCTAGCTTAATTACTTGCAACACGCATTAATCCGTTCTGAATTCTGATTGACTACGCAACAAGCTGCGCCCAGCTAGCTGTATATTACTAGCTAGTTCATGTTAATCGGTCAGAGATGGAGGGTATATTTAGGAAGCAGAGAACAAGTCTACCTAAGCAAGCTAATGATATACATGCTTTTCCAAAAAAAAAAAGCTGGCTAATGATGTGCAGATTAACAGATGCAAATTAATGGAGAAACATGCATGTATTAGTGGCGATGGATAGCAAAAGAAGTTTTAAGCAATTATCTGTATATGGATGTTGATGAGAAGATGGATTTGGTACCTGTGCAGAGGGTGACGATCCAGACGTAGAGGAAGCTGCCGTAGGGGATGCCCGGGTTCGCCGCCTTCTTCCGCTCGACGGCGCACCCGGGGCAACCCTCAAAGTAGACGACATTGTTGCCGCCGCCGCCGCCGGTGGCCTTGTCCAGCAACGGCGCCGACTGCTCTGCCGCCGCCTGCCGCCGTCGTCCCTCGTCCCCCTCCATTAATTACTAGCTAGCTAGCTAGCTTGTTGCTGCAGCTTGCTGTCTGGCTCGATCCTAACTGATCTCTTATATATCTTTGCTTCGATGGATCGATCGGAATATATACGCTGAGAAGACAGAGCCCAACAATGGGCACGTGCTTGGGGTGGATTCCCTTCGCACACTGTTGATCTGAGGAAACTGCAAGAAAAGTTGAGATCGACCAGCTAGCCAACTAGCATGCATGAATGTGTGTATGTCCACCAAACCAATTCGGAATTGGCTGCTTGCAGCTAGCACGCATGAATGCTTGTAGCAGCACCGATGTGTTCACAGAAATTAAGTATATTATCCAGCTTTCTAAAGCTTTTGTTGGGATTTATCTTGCCTAGTTCCACTACTATAAAACAAACCACATTAAACACCTTATTATATACAGTTAACCAAAACTGTCAGTATTAAGTATAATCATAAATAATTTTAATACAAATCGTCTGTGAAGAAAAATATCACAGACGGTTCATAGTGGAAACCGCCTATAAAGAGAAATATTACAGACGGTTTCATTTAGTAACCGTCTGTGATAATTGTATGACAGACGGTTTGAAAACGTATGTAATACACTTAGGGTATTACAGACCTATAGGTATATATAAACGGTTCAAAAAACCATCTGTGATGATGTTTCCGAACCGTTTGTGATGATCTTTTTCTGTAGTAGTATACTATTGGCTTTTGTTTAAAAACCTAAAAGCGAATACAAACATATGACTTCTTGAAGCGGTTTCTCCACTTCTCTCGTTACTGTCTTACTCTATAGATAAGACAGGGGTCACAAGTACATCACTCACCCTATTTCTCTCGTTCTCGTCACATGCACATATTTCTCTCTCACTTTTTATATCGCTCATTCTCTTATTCTAAAAACCACTTATTTCAATTATTACTATATTTTCATCAAAAATTATAAACTACATAAAAAAAATCATCGGTAAAAGTTACCAGCAACACATCCTTGGTCTGTAAAACAAACACCCGTTGGTCGCAAGATTTCTTCTCGAAATTAAGCCAGCAAATAACGTACTACCAGTGTACTTACTCTAATGTACTTTTTTATTAAAGTAATTACACTGAAGGACCTTGCTGAGGTGTCTAGCTAGTAATGATCTGAGGACCGTGGAAAAGAGTGCACCGTGCAGCTGATGCCAATCGTGGCTCTGGAAAAGAGTGCACCGTGCACCATCAACTCCGTCAGTACATTCGTCTAATCCCGCTCATTTTAGCTTGAGCTTCTGAATTCTACCTTATTTTTCAATATTCATAAATTTCATCTTTTTTAAACTTTTGACTTTTTTTTGAGCTTTTATGCCGGTTCTTTTTTCCCGTATTCGTTCACGTTGTCCGTAACAAGGTAACATATTTTTTCTATTTTTAAATTTAATTACGCCAAATAAGTCACCTTCAGATACAGTGTAATTACAACCGCTATAGTGCAATTTCAGCCATAAGCCACAGCTTTTCAGCCCAACCGAGCGGGGCCTTAAATTCGACAACCTCGCGGCTGGTGGAAGTAGGCCATCCTCGTATTCAGGGTACCACGAAAAATATTGGCCACGCTCGTAATATTTGTCACACGAAAAATTTAAAAAGAACGAAACGTCTGAATTTTCCGTTCAATGACGATTACAATCTATATATTCTTGATTGTTACCATAAAATAGGGGCCACGAGGCTAGCGAAGTTCTTCCACACATCTGTAACACACCAATTGAATTTCCTCTGCCGTTTCAACGGCCTGTGTTCTTTCTGGTAGCAAACCTTCTTCCGTACCCTATTTTGCTTCTCTCTGTTAATCAATATAGGACAGCTCTCTTGTCCTGCTTTGAAAAAAAAGAAGGTATATTCATTTACTTATCTGCCCATATCTTTTGGCCCTGCGAAATCATGGGATCGATGTGATGGTTGATGTTTTAACCACTCTGATCGATTCTTTTCCGTCTTGTTTGGGGGGTAATTAAGCAAGACCAAGTGCAATGATCCTTACTTGGCGGATTTCTTCAGTTTGGTGTTTCTGCTCCAGTCAATGCCTGCTTATACATGCGTATACAGAAGTTGCGTACTCGCCACTTATACAGAGTTATAGCGTGTTTTAATCCGCTGGAGCTGATAGATTTTAGTTGAAATAGAATAAGTAACGGTTGAAATTATTTTTCAGAATAAAATTTGGAAAATAATTTTTAGAGGACACGGACGTAGAGAAAACGATAGAGACCGATCAACAGCATTTACAAGCGGCTTAGAATAGTTACTTTGGAAGCGGTTCCAAGAAACTATTTTTAAAAATCGAGATATTCATATTAATTTTCGGTTTTTTAAGCAAAAGTCAGACGCTGAAATCAGTTTGAACTCCCCTTACACTGGCCACCGCACGCAAGCATGTATGACAGACAGATACATCCCATGGGTCGAGATACCGAGTACAACACGACTAACTAAGCTTGCTTAACTCATAAGATGATGTAGCTTATAGATGATGCATGCGTTGATGCGTGGGCGTGTAGGATAGGGAAGCTACCAGGAAAAGATGATATCAAACATTTCTACTGCAGTTTTAGTCCAAGATGCATATATGGTTACTCCTTAATTCCACCTTTAACTCACAAAGCGCTACTTTTCCTCTGCGTTCTTGCGCCTCGCTTTCGAAGGGTTTCTATCGTGGATTTGTTCTTCTGCATAACTTCACTGCGTAATAAAAACCTTGCTCATAAGCTGGGACTAGTTTGCTATGAGCTACAATTACAGGATCATCATCTTGGCCAGGCCAAGGAATTCTTAATTTTGCACTTCAAAAAAAAAAAACAAATCTTGATTTTGCTGGATAGCCCGGGTATTTCCTTGGCCAAGTGTTTATATGGTTGTCACACACCCCGGGAGCATAGACAAGTACATATACGCAATTATCGGCTCCCCAAAGTGCGCAACAAGGTAGGCAAGGTTTCCTCTTCTTCTTAGCCTTTGTATCATTATAATATACAGTTTTGCTATTGCACAGGCGACTAAATTTTTTTTATATTTCAGTCACCTGAAATTGCACTCTCAATGAACTAAAATTGCAGCCCCCCTAAAAAAACAGCTGCAACTTTAGGTGATTCAGAGTGCAACTTCAGGTGACCTGAAATTGCACTCTCAATCAACTAAATTGCAGCCCCCTAAAAAAAACATGTGCAACTTCAGGTGATTCAAAGTGCAACTTTAGGTGACTGAAAGATAAAAAAATTTCAGTCGCCTGTGCAATAGTCTATCCCTATAATATATTATGACCGGGGAAGTGACCCCTCCACATCAGCGATTTTGCAAAAAAAAGTCTTCTGGATTTTGTGAAATCACGTTTTGATCTTCGGTTTTTGCAAAAGACCATGTCACATTTTTTCCCGAAAACCCCGTCCATTTCACTGAAATTGCATATCCTTTTGCAGGATAGCACCCTGCAGTTTTCTAAAATTACGTAAACACCCCCAACCAGCCCTCCATGGCTCCATGTCAACGATTTTGCGAAAAAGCCCTCCTAATTTTGCGAAATCATGTTTTGGTCCTCGGTTCTTACAAAAAGACCCTGCCACGTTTTTTTGCTGAAACCCCCTCCACTTCACTGAAATTGCATTTCCTTTTGCAGGATAGCACCCTACGGTTTTCTAAAATTACGTACAGGTCCTCATTTAGTTATGTACAGGTCCTCAGTTTTTTTGAGGAAAAGGCCTTCGGTTTTCTCGAAATTATGCACGTGTCCTCGATTTTTTAGAAAAACTTTCCCGCAAATTGTCGTCTCTTTTGCTTCAGTGCACATGGTAGCTAGCATGGCGTGACACCGCGCTTACGCTACTAGTCCTATATTAAGACCAGGGGAAGTGCCCCCGGCCAGCCCCTCCAGCTTCTTTGGAAAAAAGCCCTTCGAATTTTGTGAAATCATGTTTTGGTCCTCGATTCTTGTAAAAGACCCTTGCCACGTTTTCCCCCGAAAACCCCCTCCACTTCACCGAAATTACGTATCCTTTTGCAGGATAGCCCCCACGGTTTTTCAAAATTACGTATGGGTTCTCGTTTAGTTACGTACAGGTCCTTACAGGTCCTCGGTTTTTTTGCGGAAAAGGCATTTGGTTTTTCTGAAATTACGCACGTGTTCTCGATTTTTTAAAAAACTTCCCCGCGAATTGTCGTCTCTTTTACTTCGGTCCACACGGTAGCTAGTGTGGTGTGCCACCGCGCTTATGTTGCTAGTATATAGTATAGCACATACAAATCCTTGGAAAACATGACAAGCCACACAATTTCTCAATAATCTAAAGCTTAGTTATTGGAGGGCTAATTCTAAGAAAATTATTCCTGCACGGCTAGAAATGGCTTGAATGTCCAAATGAGTTCGAGAAACTCGACAATGACCAAAAGGAAGAACACTATTTGGTCACCCGCATACCCCCATCGTTTTCTCCCACATTAATGTGGCTCCAATGGCCACCTTCTTCCCCCCGGCTATAAAGCTTATGTACGACCTCCCCTTGCCCCCAATTGTCCTCTCACTGCTCCCTCGCCTTTGAGCGCCTTCCACCCTCCTTCTCACCATCGCTAATCTCGATTCGCCGTGCCTCTATCCAATTCGGCACACCAGAAGCACCACATGGAAGCTACGGTGCCATCCTGAGTGACGCCGACCTCCCTCGCCCACTCCGGTGAACTGCCCGTGTCGACCTCCTTACCTCCGACCCAGTCCACATCGCCATCACACTCCACACCTCCTCGAGCTCCGTCTTCACCTCTAGTGAGTTCCCCTTTGTCCCGTGGTGCTCCCCAAGTGTTTAATTTAGTTTTGGTGCCATGGCTGCCGTGGTGCCATGCGCCCGTGCTTCGCCGCCGCCTAGCTAGCCGTCGATCGCCCTGTGCACCGAATTAGGCCGTGTGGCCTCACCCTTAGGTGTGGTTCGGTGCGGGCGATCCATTTTAGCCCTCCTCATCGACCGTTGTGGCCCCTCTTGCCAACGACGAGCCTCCCTCTTCTTGGCGAGAAGACAAAGCCCCTGTTCACCCATCATTATGATTAAGACATGTAATTAACTAAGTTAATGACCATGCTTAAGTTTTGTTAATCATTCACTGATGTGCAGGTCCCATTTCATTAAGTTAGCAATTGACTCTATGGCATATGGGCCCTATCCACTTTAAAAATCCTTTTTAAATCGGTTAAGTGAGTAAGAGCAATTGACAAATGGGCCTATTTTACTGTGCCTACATTATATGGCCCCACATGTCAACCCCTAAACCTTTTTCTTTGGAAAATTAATTTAAAATTAAACTAATTCCAGTGGACCCCACCTATTAGTGAGAGAGTACTCTTTCCTCTGTTTATTTTTAAATTTAAACCTAATTTAAACTTTGGAGAGTCCGTTCTCACTCATTTTAATTCTAAATTTAATGAAACTTATTTCTAAATTCATCCAAATTCAAGATCTATCTGGCTACAATGGAATATCTCAATTTGAAGTTTATTTGATTTTTATTTGGATTTATTTAATTTGCTCATGTTTTTTTTGTTTTCTGATATCATCGTTCGAATAGAGTACAATGAGATAGAAGAACACAGTTCGGGCCAAGTCATGCCTTTCAAGTCAGGTCAAGACTTTTAGGATACGTATAATACATGCCAAAGATAGGAAATCTAATCAAGGAAACAAACTCCATTAACAGCCGTGCTTATCTCTTGGACTCCTGGTTGTGTACGTGACGTACATGTCTAACAAAACGGAAATCATCAGTCTAGGAACCTCCTCAGCTTAGCTAATTCCACCTTAATTAAGAAGGTACCAAAGTAAGAGATCAATCTTTTCAAGGAACAAAAGAAAAGAAACTCAAATGTCCTTCACATCACCTGATCTATAGAAGTTTTGGGCTTACATTTTTAGCTTCTCCAAATATCCAAACTAATTAGAGCGGTTTCTTAAAGTGGGTTCTCTAAATGATTTTTCGAGTCTAAAATCATATGCGTCATCCGTATTAACTTCTCCGTCGTCCACTGCTGTATCAAAAAAACATTGACAAAATCATCACCTATCATGGTCTAAAAGTGCAGTCCCATATGCTTGGTTATACATACATGAGACGAGGATGATAAAATAATTCAGATGCGGAAGAATTGCTTGTAGGGCATACCAGGGTTGAGCGCCTTCCTCCGGTCGACGGCGCACCCGGGACAGCCATCATGGTACCCCATCTTCTCCGGCAACGGCGCAGCTGCGGCCTCAGCCTCACCGCGGGCCATCCTATCTCGGTCTTGTGCCTCAACCTGTACAACACAACGTACAACACAAGCTGGAGTGTCTAAACTTCTGTAAGCACTCTGTGTTCCCCCCTAAATCATCAACTATACAAACCTGGGGTTCCGGCCCCCCAGGCTATCCACGTCGCCCCCCGGCGCCCGGTTTTTCGTACGGCCGGGGAGGCCATGCCCTCCTGGTTTTCCGAAATTACGTAAAGGTTATTTTTCTTCGCAAAAAGGTCCCTGGTTTTTTTAAAAAAGTCCCTGTAAGTTTTTTCCCTAAAAAATTTTTTATAGCGCCCCGCGGGTTTCCAAAATTACGTATAGGCCCTTATTTACTTACGTACAGGTCCTTACAGGTCCTCGATTTTTTACGAAAAAGACCTTTGATTTTTCCTAAATTACACATGTGTCCTCGTTTTTTTTATTAAACCCCTGCGAATTATCGTCTCTTTTACTTTGGTCTACACGGTAGCTAGCGCGGCGTGCGCCGCGCTTATATGCAATTAGTTATTGGTATGCATCGTATTCTGTCACGTGCGTGGCGTCTTACTGGTCTCACGTGTCTTGTCAAAATAATACCTGTCCCGTAGAAAGAGCAGGTGGTAACTAAAAACAAGCAGTTGCTCGATCATGATAGGAACAGACGGACATATTGAAATATCGTGATGCAGTAGCCTGTAGCCGTGCCCCAAATCCTTTCCGCGCTGTTGTTGAAGGATAACGTGAGCATGTCAAGGATTATTTGTTTTGGTTTCTTGACTTTTGATCTTTGACTTATCTATAATTACTAATTTTTAAATAGAGTATCTTTTTAAGACGTGATCTACAAGTGAATTGTAATAGATACTATATCGATTTCAGCTATATTGGCCAAAATCATTAGACCGACTACTAGTATCTATAACTAAAGTCGATATAGTATCTAAGCACTTACTGGTCTGACAAGTCAGAGGTGGCGGTCAGACCAACTACTAGTCAGATCGGCCAGTCCTGGCGATATGACTAATCGCCACCAGCAGTCAGACCAGTCAGGACTGGCGATATGACCGGCTGTGCTGTGTTGCTTTGAACAATTTGGGATTTCTGGGAAATTGAGTCATGACATGATTTGGTTTGATTTAGATCACTACATATGCGTTTTATGATGCATGTTTTAGCTAACGCGGGTTAAGTTGTGAAGAACTTATCTTTGAAAATAATTTTTTTTGTCTTTAGATGTAGGGAGGCTTAGAGTCAATCATAATCAATGGCAAAGAACGGGGCTACGTTTATGGAGGAGTTGAGGCATAGAACGACAAAGGATGTTAGGGTGAGATGGCTGAGCTCAAGTATGGCACGAGAAAGACGGGAAATGTTGAAGTAAAGTTTGAGTGACTGGTTGCACCAGAACGGGAGAAATTTCTCGACATGTGGCAAATCAGTGGTGTACTTACACGTGACAAGAATGACGATTGCTTGCAAAAGAAGATGAGGACCGAGTCAAGAAAGAGTACTTTGGTAAGTTGACAAGAATACTGTAAACTATTTTAGATCAAAACCGTGTCGCTTGAGTGGCACTTGGAAAAGTGGTTTAGGTCAAGGAGAAGATGAAGTAGATCAAAGGCTAAGGACTTAGCAAATTCAGATTTATGTGCTTTGAAAAGTGTATATAAGTGTAGTATGTGAGTAAAACTAGTGTTATGTGTTGTTATGCGAGGGCATTTCGATAATTTCCCAATTGAAAAAGGAAAAGGGAGAGAGGCTAACAGGTGGGGCCCACCTGTCAGTGGGCCAGCTGAGACGATAAGGGGAGGAGACTTCGTCTCCTCCCATGCCCGTTCGGATGCCCAGCTCTTTGTCTCGGCCGGAGTTCTTGGTGTTCTTGTGCGGCGTCAACCCTAACCCTCGTCTCCGGCCTTGGCAACCGAGGTTGGAGTGGGTATTGTATCTCCGTCTACCTCACTCCTCTACCGCGAGCAACACAAGGGGGTGCTAGGTTTTCTGGGTCAGCGCCGTGAGCGTGCCTTGCCCCTTTTCAGAGTCTTCTCGGCGATTTCGAATATCACCACTACTGTGAGTATATTAGTTGTTGATTCTTTGCAATTTTGTGAAATATTTCACTAGTCTGTGATTATCACTAGCTGGAAGATTGCAAAGAATTTTCTGTGATTTGATTGCTCTGTGATGAAATGACAAATTCCTGTATATGGATGTGATGGTAGATTAATCCTTGAGCTAAATCTGCTACTTTCATTTCACTGCTATCATTCAGCTTGCTGTACATGCTTTGTTGGTCTCTGTTAATTCTAGGCAGTGGTGATCCTTGCTTGGTTCTGGTCTGTGCAGAACGCCATTATCCTGTTAAATCAATAGAGTTCTCTGTGGAGGATTGAAAGATTGATTTTAGGGAGGTTTCTACACTGTTCAGCAAGCTGATTTTTGATTTGTTAATATTTGACAATAGTAAGTTTCATTTTTAGCTCAAGATCTAATCTATAACTGTCATATATAATCAAGATTAGATTTTATCACGGCGGAGATGACCAAGATTAAATCTTGTGCAATTAGCCTTCTGAGAGCACTAAAAACAATTCAATTTGTTGAATATATGCTTAATCTGGTCATATATGTTAAGTTCTTAATGAAATTAGTATTTAAATTCACATGTGTACTTGAAGCCATGCTACTTTTGAACTCATATATGACAATTTTGTTGAGCATATGTTTCTTCTCCAATGACATAAATGATTCATATGTTAATTTGTTTCTATGCCATGTAGGCCCTAGTAGACATGTAGGCCCTATTTGTTTCAGTTTTTTTTTTGTCTTAAAAGCTAAAAAGCCAAAGGCTAAATAAATAGATGGCTTTTAACCAAGCTTTTAAAAGCCATAAGTCACCCACAACTATGGGCCTGTTTGGGGGAGCTGTAGATTCTGAGTAGTTAGCTGGTCTGAGTAGCTAGCTGGAGATTCTGAGTAGCTGGCTAGTCTGAGTAGCAGCTGGTCTGAGTAGCGAGCCTGTTTTGGCATCCTGGATTCTAGCTGTGCAGCTGGTATCCTGATAGGTGTATTGACTGAAATACCCTTAGGTGAGTTGATGTCTTGATTATGTATTGATAGAAGAGATATCCATACTGTAAATTTGTAGTACTTAGTTCAAACATTGAAAAACTAATATTAAAATTTCATGACAATAAATTTGACTCCAAATCATAATTTTAAATATTAATATGGATAACTACCATATCTCCATACAAAAGGAGTGTACAAAAGGTGTTCAAAGGCATATAAGGCGCACATGTATTATGATTTTCAGAACAAAATTGGCTGAATTCAGAACATTATGATTTTCTTACATAATCCAACTCAACAATGACCGGATGTGTAGATGACACATACAAACGAGAGGACCAGTTTCAGAAACTTATTTGACATTAACAATCACAACATCAGCAATAGACGACATTGCCGACATGATCAATTCATAGGACTATTGACCAACAATACGAAAGACCACGCACGAGTAGCACAAATTATCACAAAGTACAATATAATTTGATCAGAAGGCCGGCAGTACACATATAGGATCTAACGAGCAAATTTAAACAGTACAATATAATTTCATCAGCAAGCAAGCAAATCCCAGAGTAACTCTCAGCTGCATCCACCGTTTTAGCATTGATCAACGACGTTCCTGTACCAAGAAACAATATTTGAGAAAAGGAATTGTGTGTATATGAACATGACAAGCAAAAATCGAGATGGTGAATTGAGATGCTTACAGCTGAATGCATAACTGCACCACATAGCATACATCAGAAAGAAGCGCCATCGATTGGGAACTCATCGAAGTTCCAGAGGCTAACACTGTTCATGTCATTGTTCATCACGCTGCTCACATCCTGACCCGCCTCACCGGCGAAGAGGCTCTTGATGGATCCGTATCCGTCTGAGTAGGGGAGCTGGAACAGCATGAACGAATTGAACTCCAGCTCGTCAGCGAACCCCAGCGTGGCGTCGGGGAAGGAGGGGTAGGAGGGGGGCGGCGGCGTGGAGGGGGGAGGAGAGAGGCGGGGGGAAGAGAGAGGCGGCGGGGAGGGGGAGGAGGGGAAGGAGGGGGGCGGCGGCAGATGATCTGGGGAGGGGGAGGGGGCGACGGGGGAGGGGACGACGGGGCGGCGGGGAGAGAGGAAGGGCGCGGGGGGAGGATGGGGGCGGCGGCGCCGGATCTGGGGAGGGGGCGACGGGGGAGGGGACGACGGGGCGGCGGGGAGAGAGGAAGGGCGCGGGGGGAGGATGGGGGCGGCGGCGCCGGATCTGGGGAGGGGGCGACGGGGGAGGGGATGACGGGGCGGCGAGGAGAGAGGAAGGGCACGGGGGGCTCTGGGGAGGGGGGAGGGGCGACGGGGCGGCGGGGAGAGAGGAAGGGCGCGGGGGGAGGATGGGGGCGGCGGCGCCGGATCTAGGGGGGAGGGGGCGACGGGGGAGGGGACGATGGGGCGGCAGGGAGAGAGGAAGGGCGCGGGGGAGGATGGGGGCGGCGGGGCCGGATCTAGGGAGGGGGAGGGGGCGACGGGGAGAGAGGAAGGGCGCGGGGGGCTCTGGGGAGGGGGCGACGGGGAGGCGGGGAGTTTTATTCAGTGGCATTTGTGGGTAAATATCTTCAACTTTTAGTGGTATTTTAGTGGCACTAGCCCGCAGAATCTGTGAGAAGCTGGGTTTTTGCAGCTTCTCGGTCCCAGTACAATTGTGGCTTCCCAGATTTTCAGATTCTCAGTAGCTGGCCCAAACGCTGGACTGTTTGGGAGAGATTTTGGCTACTAGAAGTAGCTAGCTTGCCTAGAATCCGAAACAAACAGGGCCTATAAGCCAAAAAAGCAAGCCAAAGGGTGCTTATTTTGGCTTTTGTGGGATGGAAATACCCCTTTGCCACTAACCTTCATTGAAATTACCCGCAAATGCCATCGATATATAAGTCAATCCTTCTCCAGTTTTTCTTCTCAATTCTTCCCATTCTCCAACCCCATACGAGGCTGCGCCTCCTCTCTTGCGACACGCGAGGGTTTGGGTCGTCGACGACGGCCCCATCTCTCGACACCACCATCCTCCTCCCCCATCTCTCCATCTTTTGCAGCCATCCTCCCCGCACACGTCACCGTCATCCTCCCTTAAGAAGGCCACCGCTGTCCTGCCCCCAGCTCAACGCGGATGCCCTGCTAGGGTTTCGCGTTGCAGCTTCCACCAGTGACTGCATCTCCCCCAACCAGCGACCTCCCCCCAACCGCCATCCTCCTTCCCCAAACGCCGTCCTCCTCCACCGACGCCATCGTGGCGTCCACCCACTGCCATGACCTCTGGCCCTAGAGCTGCTCTTTAGATCTGGCTTTGGTGGCTAAGTGGAGCCACCACCCCAGCGACAATGAAGCCGCCGTCGTCCACACCATCGACGACCTCAGCACAATCTTATTCGATTTTTGTGAATGCTTGTGTGTGACTTCTGGTTCAATTTTTCTATGTTCATATCAACATGAATGCTAACAGTACAAAAAATGATTGTTGTTCTTCTCAAATTGTTAATTTATCCAGATTTTAGAGCTCCGAATGGTTGATGCTAATGGGTTATTAATTGATTCATATTTGAGATCTTTGTATGATATCTCCATTTGACTAGAGTACCCACCTAAAATCGTTGGTTGAATTCTTGTGCTCACAAGAAGTTTGTTTGAGAAATTAAAAATAAATACCAGCCAATTGATGTGCCCTCTCTTTTTTTTTTGGTTCAAGGAAAGCAAGATTAGTTTAGCAATTGGTTTGTTGTGCCATGCAATGCTTAATTAAGCTTGCTACAAGATGACAGAGATTAGGCTTGTTGCCAACCAACATAACAGGGGTATTCTAGACTTTCTAGTAATAAGCTACACCATCCAACCTATCAAAAAGCTAGGATGCCAAACAGTCTAGCCTGACTTAAAAACTAACTGCTTTTAAACTGCTTAAGTCAAAAAGCTGGCTTTAAGCTATAAGCCAAAAAGCCTAAGTTCAAACAAACAGGGCCGTAGTATGGACTATGGATAGAGATGCAATTGAAGCGATATTATTTTTGGAGTCGGAGTCGGACACAATAATATTGGATACCTATTTCTATATTACGTAATCGTTCCATAATCCTTTAGATGATCGATTGGACGGAAATTATCTGCTTCTTTTGTGCCCCTATACAATAGGGTAGAATCATAGTGGATATGGATAGACTAATCATTGAGATATCGAAAGAAAAGTACGTTGTATTCCCCGCCTGTTTGGATGTAGTAATCCACCTATATGTTATCTTGTTTCTAAGTGAAATACCGGATAATACCGGATACCTATTTCTATATTACGTATTCGTTCCATAATTGTTCAGATGGTTGATCGGACGAAAATTATCCGCTTCTTTTACGCCCTTATTGAAAGCATCTAGGCCCCTAAAAATATTGGTTTTGGTAATTAATGGAATTATGTGAATATGGGACTAATGTGTGCATTAAGTGTTTGAAAGGATAAGTTCAAATGGCAAAGAAAGAGGCTCACAAAGTATCCCATGAAGATTCAAAGATCTCTAGGACAACAAGATAAATAGTTTAGGTATCTATTTTATTTTACAGGTCTTGGAGATAGGTTGGAAGACCGGATTATTGGATAGACGTCGTACTACTAAGAGGGATCATGGTGACTGCTTGATCATGTTCAAATGTGCCCTATGGATCAATTTAGGATCATGCATGCACTTAGAAATTAAAATCAAATCAAATCTGTGCATTGTCAGAAAATCCGGTAGTTCCGGTGTTAATTGGGCGGAACTACCGCAGGGCCGGAAGTATCGGGCGCCCGGGCGGAACGTTTTTTCCAGAGAGCGCCCGGACTCAGACTTAGTCTCTCGGAAAACGGAAGTACCGCGGGTTGACCTGCGGAACTACCGGATGGCCGGTAGTATCGGGCACCCGAGCGGAACTTTATTTCCAGAGAGCGCCCGGAGTTTAACTTAGCCTCTCGGAAAACGGAAGTACCGCGGATTGACCTGCGGAATTACCGCATGTGCGGAAGTTCCGGATACCCGTGCGGAACTTTATTTCCAGAGAGCGCTGGGAATAAAACTTAAACTCGCTGAAATCGGAAGTACCGGGTCGTGGAGCGGAACTTCCGGACTTCCAGAAGTACCGCGACTTCAACGGCGGTAGTACCGCACTCATTGACCAACGGTCACTTCTGACTCACTGACATAGCCGTTCTGACCGGTCAGCGACAATCTGGAAGTACCGCGGTTATACCTGCGGTAGTTCCGGATTTCCTGATTTTTCAGGATTGTTTATTGTAACGGCTATTTGAGGTTGGTGAGAGTATAAATACATCCCCACCAGAACTTGTAGTTGTTGTTGAACCTCCATTGAATACATTTGAGCTTAGTGCAACCTCTCACACCTCATTCACTCACTTGTGCATTCAATTGAGGTAGTTGACCAAAAATTCAAGTGCATTGCAATCTAGTTGATCCATTAGGCGCTTGAGTGAGATCAAGCCGCTGTGATCTATTCTCTTGGTGCTTGCCGGCACCTAGACGGCTTGGCGGAGGTCCGGTGATCTTCTCAAGAAGATTGTGAGAAGGCCCGGAAGATTGTGAAGGCTCGGAGCTCGCCTACCCGGAGAGGGAAAGGGCTACCGCTAGTGACCGAGGTGATTAGGCTCATTCGTGGAGCCGGTCCGATTTGTTCGGGCTTACCTCAACGTGGACTAGGGGAGACCGGCAAGTCTCCGATCACCACGGTAAAAAGTAATCGTGTCATTTGTGGTTTGCTCTCTTGTGATCATTTTCATTCAAGCAACGCTCTTCATTCATATTACTTGATTGCTTGCTTAGTTAGAGTAGCAATTGTTGATCTCTACTATTTGATATTGCTCTTAGTCAATTACTTGTGCTAGTGATTGTTTGAGCTTTACTAGGTTGATTAATGGTGTTATTGTTATCTTGCTCTAGTATATCCATCAAGTTTAAAATTGCTAATTAGAATTAGACGAAAATTTTAAAACCGCCTATTCACCCCCCCTCTAGTCGGCCTCCTCGATCTTACAAGTGGTATCAGAGCTTGGTCTCTCAATTTTAGACTTAACCGTCTAGAGAGAAAAGGATGGCTAGTGAGGGTATAGCAATAGGAAAGACACATCTCTTTGATGGCTCAAATTATGCATATTGGAAAATTAGGATGTCTATTTATTTAAAGGCCATGAGTCCTCAAATTTGGAAAGTCGTAAATGAGGGATACGTTATGGCTCTTGATCCGGATCACCCAACGGACCAAGACGGGCATAATGCTCATTTAGACGCCCAAGTTATGAATGCTCTATTTGGAGCCTTGAACGCGGATGAGTTCAATAGGGTGAACAATCTTGAGACGGCTCATACTATTTGGACTACCCTTTCGGAAATACACGAAGGGACATCCACGGTCAAGGAGGCCAAATTGCATCGGCTTAGGATCAAATATGAGACATTCACAATGTTGCCCCATGAAGACATCAATGAGATGTACTCAAGGCTCAACAACATTGTGAATGAGCTTAAGGGCCTTGGAACTAACCTTTCCGATCTTGATATTGTTCGAAAGATGCTTAGGGCCTTGCCGGAGAAATATGAAGTGTTGGTGACTCTCTTCCTCAACTCACCGGAGTTGGCAAGAATGACACCAACGCAATTGTTGGGCAACCTCATCACCAACGAGCTCTACAAGAAAAACAAGGAAGAGTTCTTGGAGCAATCTTCTTCCAAGAGTAAGAAGATCACCGCCTTCAAGGCTAAAACGGTGATGAGTGAAGAATCCGAAGAAGATGATGAGGAAGACTCCGAAGAAAAATTTGCGCTTCTAGTAAGGAGAATGAAGAAGTTCATGAGAAGACGCCCATATCGAAGCACAAGCCATGAGAAGACCAAGAAATGACATTCTTCCTCAAATAAGAAGTTTAGCAACATTCGTTGCTATGAATGTGATGAAAAGGGGTACATTGCCTCTCAATGTCCAACAAAGAAGGATGACAAGGAGAAGTCATCAAAGGAGAAGAACTACAACGGCAAGAAGAAACTCTTCAATAAACTTCACAAGGATGGCAAGAATGAAGCTTATATTGGTGAGTGGAACTCTGAAGATGAGTATTCGGACTCCGACTCAAGCGAGGACGAATCTCCCAAGAAGAAGGGGCTTGTGGGCATCGCCATCAAGGAGGCTCCATCACTATTCTCCACTCTTACATGCCTTATGGCTAAAGGAGAAAAGGTAAAATTGCTTGATGATGATGAGCCTTCATATGATGACTTGATGAATATGTTAGTTGAATTGAATGAATTTCTTGGAAAAGAAAAATCAAAGTTTAAGGTCTTAAAGAGAGAACACATCTCTCTCAAAGACTCTTATGAGGAGCTAAAGGAAGCTCATGATTTGCTTCTCCAAGAAAATCACAAATCTAGTACTAGCATTGGAGTTACTTGCAATATCTTGAATGAAATGTCTAGTATAGAAATTTCAAAGTCTAGCATATCTACTTGTTGTGATGATTTACTTGCCACACCTTGTTCATCTAGTGTAGATACTAGAAATGCTTTAAATCTTGTTCATAATGATGTTATTGCTAATGAAAACAAAAATTTAAAAGAACAAGTGCTAAAATTAAACAAAAGTTTAGAGAGGGCTTACAAGGGAAAGTAAACCCTTGATAAGTTGCTAAGTGATCAAAGATGCTTCTTTAACAAAGAGGGACTTGGATATGTTCCCCAAAAGGGTAAGAAGCCGGTATACAAGCCTCCAAGGTTTGTAAAGGAGAATGATAAGTATTGCACAAAATGCCGGTGTGTTGGACATGCTCAAGATGATTGTTCTAAGAATAACATGCATTCCATTAGTCTATATGATTTTTGCTATATGCTTAGAAAATCTACAAATGGAAATGTTGTTGCTCATTTCATTGGCACCTCGATTTTGGGTGCTAAAAAGAAATCCATTTGGATACCCAAAACCTTGGTCACTAACCTCCAAGGACCCAAACAAATTTGGGTACCTAAAAGAACTTGATTTTCTTTTGTAGGTGAACTACAAAACCGGTGGAAGGCATTGGGTGTTGGATAGCGGTTGCACCCAACACATGACCGTAGACCGGAAGATGTTCACCACCTTTGAGAATGGAAGCAATGACAAGATCACATTTGGAGATAATAGCAAAGGAAAGGTATTGGGATTGGGTAAAATCGCTATCTCAAACGACCTTTCAATTTCTAATGTATCTTTAGTTGAAATATTAAATTTCAATTTGCTATCCGTTGCACAATTATGTGATCTAGGCTTAACATGCTCTTTCTCAAAAGAAAATGTTGTAATCTCAAAAGATAATAATAATGAACTAGTCTTCAAAGGCTTTAGATTTGGGAATCTCTGTTTGGTAGATTTTTCTTCAAATGAGTCTTGTTTAAAAACTTGTTTGATTGCAAAAACTTCGTTGGGTTGGTTGTGGCATAGAAGGCTAGGTCATGTGGGAATGGTTCAACTCAAAAAGCTTTTTAAGCATGACTTAGTAGTTGGCTTGAAGGATGTGAAGTTTGAGAAGAATCGACTTTGTAGTGCTTGTCAAGCCGGAAAACAAGTCGCAAATTCTCATCCTTCCAAAAGTATCATGTCGACTTCTAGGCCATTAGAGCTCTTACATATGGATTTGTTCGGGCCAACAACCTATAAGAGCATCGGAGGTAATAGCTATTGTTTAGTCATTGTGGATGATTACTCTAAATATACATGGGTCTTCTTCCTAAATGACAAAAGTGAAACCTCCGAGATTTTCAAAAGTTTTTCAAAAAGGGCCCAAAATGAATTTGATTTTAAAATAAAGAAAATTAGAAGTGACAATGGTTCCGAGTTCAAAAATACAAAAGTTGAAGACTTTTGTGATGAACTTGGAATAAAGCACGAGCTTTCCACTACCTACACTCCGGAGCAAAATGGAGTTGTATAGAGGAAAAATCGAACATTAATTGAAATGGCTAGGACAATGCTTGATGAATATAATACTTCCGACAAGTTTTGGGCGGAAGCTATCAACACCGCATGTCATGCCATAAATCGTCTCTATTTACATCGACTCTTGAAAAAGACTTCCTATGAGCTTCTTGTTGGAAGGAGACCGAACATCTCTTACTTTAGAGTATTTGGTTGCAAATGCTATATTCTAAGAAAAGGTGTTCGGCTCTCAAAATTTCAAAGTCGATGTAATGAAGGTTTCCTCTTAGGGTATTCCTCAAATAGTAAAGCCTATAGGGTCTTTAATAAAAATTCGGGTTTAGTAGAAGAATCGTGTGATGTTCAATTTGATGAAACTAACGGCTCTCAAGAAGAGCATGAGAACTTGGATGATGTAGGAGATGAAAGTCTTCGCAAGGCAATGGAGAACATGCAAATCGGAGACATCAAGCCAAAAGAGGATCCAACATCACCAAGCTCATCTAGACAAGTGGAACCACCCTCCTCTTCCACAACAAACGATGTTCAAGTTATAGAAGATGAAGAAAAGGATCAACCGCAAAATATCTTCAAGATTCACAATGCAATAGCCAAGGATCATCCAATTGACCAAATATTGGGTGACGTGAGTAAGGGTGTTCAAACTCGCTCTAGAGTAGCTTCATTTTGTGAACACTATTCCTTTGTATCTTCACTTGAACCTAAGCGTGTAGAAGAAGCATTAGATGACCCGGATTGGATAAATGCTATGCATGAAGAGTTGAATAATTTTACTCAAAACGATGTTTGGACTTTGGTGGAGAGACCCAAGGAGCACAATGTCATTGGCACAAAATGGGTCTTTCGGAACAAACAAGATGAGAACGAAATTGTGGTAAGAAATAAGGCAAGGTTAGTAGCTCAAGGTTATACTCAAGTCGAGGGCTTAGATTATGATGAGACCTTTGCGCCCGTTGCTAGATTTGAATCAATTAGAATCTTGCTTGCCTTTGCATCATGCTTTAACATTAAATTGTTTCAAATGGATGTCAAAAGTGCATTTCTTAATGGTACAATTTTCGAATTAGTATTTGTAGAACAACCCCCGGGATTTGAAGATGCTAAATATCCTAATCATGTGTATAAATTATCTAAGGCGCTATATGGTTTAAAGCAAGCTCCTAGAGCTTGGTATGAGCACCTTCGTAACTTTCTTGTATCAAAAGACTTTAAAATTGGTAAAGTAGATACAACTCTATTCACAAAAATTATTGGAGATGATTTCTTTGTATGTCAAATCTATGTTGATGATATCATATTTGGTTCTACTAACCAAGATTTTTGTAAAGAATTTGGTGAGATGATGTCTAGGGAATTTGAGATGTGAATGATTGGTGAACTAAGCTATTTTCTTGGACTTCAAATCAAACAACTTAAAGATGGGACGTTTATAAGCCAAACGAAGTATGTTAAGGATCTACTCAAGAGATTCGGAATGGAAGAAGCCAAACCCATCAAGACACCCATGGCAACAAACGGGTATCTAGACCTTAACGAAGAAGGTAAGTCGGTAGATTTAAAGCTTTATAGATCCATGATTGGTAGTTTGCTTTATCTTTCCGCATCTAGGCCCGACATTATGTTTAGTGTTTGCATGTGTGCACGTTTTCAAGCTTCTCCAAAAGAGTGCCATTTAGTGGCCGTAAAGAGGATTCTAAGATATTTAAAGCATTCCTCAAGTATAGGGTTTTGGTATCCCAAAGGTGCAAAATTTGAATTAATTGGATATTCGGATTCCGATTATGCGGGATGCAAAGTGGATAGAAAAAGCACCTCGGGTAGTTGCCAATTTCTAGGAAGGTCTCTAGTGTGTTGGTCATCCAAGAAACAAAATTCCGTAGCACTTTCAACCGCCGAAGCCGAATATATTTCCGCGGGAAGTTGTTGTGCTCAACTGCTTTGGATGAGGCAAACATTGTTGGATTATGGGATTAAATTCGAAAAAATGCCTCTTTTGTGTGATAATGATAGTGCTATCAAAATATCCAACAATCCCGTGCAACACTCAAGAACCAATCATATAGATATACGCCACCATTTCTTGAGAGATCATGTGAGCAAGGGAGATATTGAAATTAGCCACATCCGAACCAAAAATTAACTAGCGGACATTTTCACCAAACCATTAGATGAAAGCCGCTTTTGCAAATTGAGAAATGAATTAAATGTCATAGACTACTCAAATGTAGCTTGAAATCTCATTTCATCCATTTCTGCTCATTTGGTGTGCTTATATGGAATTTCATTGAATTTTTTCCTCTTTTGGTCAAAAAATTGATTAATTTCATAAAAACTAGTTTCAAAGTATAGCAATAGCTCAATTGATGCAAAATGATCCTGAATGACTTTATTTGGATGCAAAGCTAGGGATCATTTGCATAATTTTTAGTTCTAAAAGTCGAATCCTGAAAAGTTCCAGAAAATCCGGAACTACTGCAATTCATTGTGCGGTACTTCCGCTCCTGACAGAAAAACCGGAACTACCACAATGCAATCTGCGGAACTTCCGAAATTTCTGTGAAAACGGAACTACCGGCGTGTTACGCGCGGTACTACCGTTTTCTGCGGTTTTTGCTGCGGTTTCCAAAACCGTCGACCTGCTTTTACTCCTCCCTCTTAACTCTTGCCGTTTTTTCTCTCCTCCTCTCTCCTCTCCCACTCCCTAACCGAAGAAGCCTCCTTCTCCTCCTTCTCTCCTCTCTTCAAACCTTCTCTCTCCCAAAACTCCTCCTCCTCTCCCGATCTTCGAATCCGAGGGGAGCTTTTCGTTTTTGGGCGATTCTTTGCACTCCCAGGGTTCCTCTCCTTCGACTCCACAAGGTAAATCGGATCAAATCCCTCTTTATCTTGTTCTAAGGACCCTAGGGTTGAAATTAGGTTAAATTTGAAATGTAGCGATTTTTGCTGTAATTTCTTTGGGCAAAGTAGTTTGCTTGGGGTATTAGGATGTTTGTTCATACATGCATTGGATTCAATCCAAGAAATACCCCAAAAGATTCAATTTTTGACATGCCCTAGAAATGCCCAAAAAAACCGGAACTACCGGTCGAGCGGCCGGAACTACCGGGGTCCCGGAAGTTCCGCATGTTTAATGCCGGAACTACCGGATTTCCCGGAAGTTCCGCAGTTTTGCCGCCGGTACTTCCGTTTTTCCTGGAACAGCAGAAACTCATTACCTTCAATTTCAAACCTATTTTCGCTTATCCTACCTCACACCTTGATTATCCTTATATGTCATTGAAGATGCCGAGGATGAAGAATGTTTCCCACAAGACCTATGGGGGCACTGCTGGTCAATCCTCCTCCTCGACTCCTGCCTCTCAGACGGCGGAGCATAGGGGCAAGGGTCCCGCCTCCGACTCTGAGAGTGACTCAGAGGGTTCGCATGAGAGCGGATCCGAGGCCTCGCATGAGAGCGAGGAGTATGCGGTTTCAGATGAGGAGATGCCTGCGGCAACTGCAGATGAAGAAGTGGACCTCTCCAAGATCACAAATGAGGACTATGCCATCTTACGTCGCCGCAGTCAGTATGTCCGCCCTCACAACTCTATGAACCCCCAGTTTCATTCCAAGTTTCAGGAGCAAGTGTACCAACAGATGTATGGTCCTGCTCGCAAGTTTGCTGCACACAAGTATGTGGACTGGGATCACTTGTCACAGATTGACAAGTTTAGCGGTGCATATCGGCTTTTTCAACAAGCCGATATCCATCAACTTGTTGCGTTCAAGTGCAACTACATCGATAATATGATTCGGCAGTTCTATGCAACCTTGTATATCTCTCCCAACTTTGAGAACTTGTGTTGGATGACTGGAACCCAGTTCATTGAGTGCACCAGGCACGAGTTTGAGTTGGCACTTGGGACGGAAACCAGTGCCTATGAGAAGGTGTACAGCAAGCGCGCTCTTCCCATTGCTGCATATTCAGAGTATTATGACCAAGCAGCTGAAAAGACGCTGGGGACGACAATTGGACTACTCCCTATTCCCAGCCTTGTCAACAGGATCATCAACCACACCATTTTTCCCAAGAGTGGAAATTATGATGCTATTCGTAGCCATGCGTGGAATGTGATTGACTACATTATGCGCGGCCAAAAGTTTGATGTGGTGGATCTTATCATTAGGGGGATCGACGCCAATAAGAATGACAAACAGAAAAGGATTAACTTTGCACCATTCATTATGGCTGTGATCATACGCAAGACTGGATACCGAGGAGCACTCTGCACCCCGCACAAGCCATACAAGCCTCGTGCAGAGCCTCCTGTTCCTACTCCTGCTCGTCCTCGTGGCCAGCCCCAGCCTCAGCCTCAGGCAGCTGCTGATCCTCCTCTCCAGGGCGAGGGTGATGTCTCTCTGTCCCAGATCTACTCCGCCATTCTCAGGCTTGAGGAGCGCCAGATTGAGACTACGGGCCAGGTTGCCACGTTGATCACTTCTGTGTCTTCTCTTGGTGATCGCGTCTCGTCCCTTGAGAGTGCTGTGGATCCAATTCGCTATTCTCGTCGCACTCGTCGCCGCGGTCCTCCTTCTCCCAGTGCAGCTCAGGACTAGCTCCTCTTTTTGGTACTTCGATGCCAAAGGGGGAGAATGAAGCAAGGAGAAATTCAAGTCTTATCCTTATCTATCTTTTTGGCTTTGTAATAAAATATGGTGCAATGAACCATGTAATGCTTAATGTGTTGTTTAAACTCTGTGGATGTTTAGTATTTTAATTTCTGTTGCATTGTAATGAACTATGTTATGCCCTTAATGCAATGCTTATTTACTTGTCTATTGCGTATCTTTGAATTTTGGTGAATTTGCTGTAATACTATGATGTGATTCATGCCTGATTTTATTTTTAAAATTCATATAAATTCTTATAAAATTTGATGCACATGTTTAGGGGAGCTCTTTCTTATTAGTTTCTAATTTACAAAAATTTCCCCATGTTCTAAACTGCTAAAATTTCAAAGACCTTGTGATATACAACTTGCAAACTAGGAGTATATCCAAATCTTAAATTCTTCTCAAAATTTGCTCTTGTTGTCATCAATTACCAAAAAGGGGGAGATTGAAAGCATCTAGGCCCCTAAAAATATTGGTTTTGGTAATTAATGGAATTATATGAATATGGGACTAATGTGTGCATTAAGTGTTTGAAAGCATAAGTTCAAATGGCAAAGAAAGAGGCTCACAAAATATCCCATGAAGATTCAAAGATCTCTAGGGCAACAAGGTAAATAGTTTAGGTATCTATTTTATTTTACCGGTCTTGGAGATAGGTTGGAAGACCGGATTATAGGATAGACGCCGTACTACTAAGAGGGATCATGGTGATTGCTTGATCATGTTCAAATGTGCCCTATGGATCAATTTAGGATCATGCATGCACTTAGAAATTAAAATCAAATCAAATCTGTGCATTGTCAGAAAATTCGGTAGTTTCGGTGTTAATTGGGCGGAACTACCGCAGGGCCGGAAGTACCGGGCGCCCGGGCGGAACGTTTTTTCCAGAGAGCGTCCAGACTCAGACTTAGTCTCTCGGAAAACGGAAGTACCGCGGGTTGACCTGCGGAACTACCGGATGGCCGGTAGTACCGGGCACCCGAGCGGAACTTTATTTCCAGAGAGCGCCCGGAGTTTAACTTAGCCTCTCGGAAAACGGAAGTACCGCGGATTGACCTGCGGAACTACCGCATGTGCGGAAGTTCCGGATACCCGTGCGGAACTTTATTTCCAGAGAGCGCTGGGAATAAAACTTAAACTCGCTGAAATCGGAAGTACCGGGTCATGGAACGGAACTTCCGGACTTCCGGAAGTACCGCGACTTCAACGGCGGTAGTACCGCACTCATTGACCAACGGTCACTTCTGACTCACTGACATAGCCGTTCTGACCGGTCAGCGACAATCCGGAAGTACCGCGGTTATACCTGCGGTAGTTCCGGATTTCCTGATTTTTCAGGATTGTTTATTGTAACGGCTATTTGAGGTTGGTGAGGGTATAAATACATCCCACCAGAACTTGTAGTTGTTGTTGAACCTCCATTGAATACATTTGAGCTTAGTGCAACCTCTCACACCTCATTCACTCACTTGTGCATTCAATTGAGGTAGTTGACCAAAAATTCAAGTGCATTGCAATCTAGTTGATCCATTAGGCGCTTGAGTGAGATCAAGCCGCTGTGATCTATTCTCTTGGTGCTTGCCGGCACCTAGACGGCTTGGCGGAGGTCCGGTGATCTTCTCAAGAAGATTGTGAGAAGGCCCGGAAGATTGTGAAGGCTCGGAGCTCGCCTACCCGGAGAGGGAAAGAGCTACCGCTAGTGACCGAAGTGATTAGGCTCATTCGTGGAGCCGGTCCGATTTGTTCGGGCTTACCTCAACGTGGACTAGGGGAGACCGGCAAGTCTCCGATCACCACGGTAAAAAGTAATCGTGTCATTTGTGGTTTGCTCTCTTGTAATCATTTTCATTCAAGCAACGCTCTTCATTCATATTACTTGATTGCTTGCTTAGTTAGAGTAGCAATTGTTGATCTTTACTATTTGATATTGCTCTTAGTTGATTACTTGTGCTAGTGATTGTTTGAGCCTTACTAGGTTGATTAGTGGTGTTATTGTTATCTTACTCTAGTATATCCATCAAGTTTAAAATTGCTAATTAGAATTAGACGAAAATTTTAAAACCACCTATTCAACCCCCTCTAGTCGGCCTCCTCGATCTTACACTTATACAATAGGGTAGAATTAGAATGAACATGGAGAGACTAAACGTCGAGATGTCGAAAGAAGAGCACTTAGTATTCCCCACCTGTTTGGATATAGCAATCTGCCTACATGTTATCTTGTTCCTAAATGAAATCACCTCACATCACTTGACATACGGATATATACGAATGGATATCACTTATTCCATACAATATTCCATATTTTTTCCTCAAAGTCAAAGTCGGACATAGATAGCGTCGAATATCCATTTATCCCTTTCATATTTACTCCATAAATCTTCGATCGATCGGTCGAACGGAAATTATCCGCACCGTTTGTACCTCTAACAATGGAGCAATCAGTATCCTAGCGTGGACCTGAGGTCCTATTCCTTTTGCTTTTCAGTAGCCAGTAATTACTAGTAGCCTTTGATTATCTCAACAATTACTATTAATTAGAATAATAAACTGCAGCAAAAAGCCTCAGCCGAAGGAAAAAGCGGATCCGTCTGCTTCCGGCAAGAATGGAAATTGCAGTTTGGAGTTGGGAGGAGGGCTGTGGGGGATGGGCCGGCCGCTCTGCCACTGAGTGGGAATCACGCGGGCCTCTCAGCCCTTCCATGTCTTCTTCTTCCTGTCCTGAGCGGTGGTGGTGAAGTGGTGACGACCTCGCCTCCCCACCCCCCGCCGCCCTGAGAGGGAGGAGAAACGATGGCGGAGGAGGACAGCAGCCGGGTGCGGCGGAGGTGGCTCGTCGACGTCGCCCGCTGGCACCCCTCCTCCGCACAATTCCAAGCCGCAGCCGCCCTCCTCCCGCCGCACGAACGCCCCGCCATCGCCAGGTACGTGCGTGCGCTCACACCCCCGCCCCTCGCTTGATTACCAAATCTTGTTAGGACTGTCCCCTTCTTAAGCTCTGCAATCAATTTCGCCTCATTCTTCGTTGCTTTGCCCCCATTCATTTCGTGAATTGGTACCATTGCTCTGTTAGGTTGGATGAGAAACAAAAAACATTGAAATAGCCATGCCTGGGTGCGAATTAAACCCCACAGTTATGTATGCCCTCGTAGAGATCTTACAGGGAGCTTTCAACTCGCTAGTGCAGGTTTGTCAAGGACGATGACAGGAAGCGAGCACTCGTCAGTCGGCTGCTCCAGTACTCGCTTGTGCACCATGTTCTTGCCATCCCATTTCACCAAATTAATATCTGCCGCACAGCTGAAGGGAAACCATACCTCGTACTGATTTTCTACTTGTTCAGTTCCGTTCTGTCACTCGTGCAATCATCCATCACTTTCAATTACGCCCGGCAATCGAATCACTCTATGATTCATTTACACCCTGTTGTTATCTTGCAGCAGAACAAGAATGTAACCTTCCCAAACTTCAACTTTAACACGTCGCATCAGGGTGACTACGTTGGGATAGCATCTGAACCACTTTGCCTTGTTGGCCTCGACATTGTGTCCATCTCCAAGCCTCCGGGAGAAACTACCATGGAGTTCATCAAGAACTTCTCTTCATACCTCACAGTTCATGAGTGGAACTGCATTGTTCGTGCTGGCACTCCAGATGAAATGATGACAGAGTTCTACAGGTATAACGTTTTAGACATTGTTAATAGGGGATCAATATATTCAGAATCAGCATTTCAGTTGTGATATGTTGCATCAATGTGTTTTTATGGGTATGTTTGAATGGAAAAACACTGTAAACTGTGATAGCATCTACTATACCAGGAATGTCAATGAACCCCATTCTTGCAATTGCTCAGGATACCCTCTTTTAGCTGCTAGGGACTAAGAACTTGTTCTAGAATAACCAAGATTAGATAGGGCAAGGGAGACTGTACACACACTGTAGTTTCTTGCTAAAGCTAATCAGCAACCTGAATTGTTAAGTTCCGCTGGATCCTCGAAAGCATCAACCAGACATCTGTACTGACCAAGTACCTGTGCTCTGTCTGATGTCCAAAAATACGTCATCACTACACAAAAGTTCACAGATGCTGCAGTCTTTAGCAACCAATGAGCTACCTAAAGCTTGAGCACTACTGTTCAACATAACAAATCTTTGTTTTTTTGCCAACAATGTGAACCTCCCTCACAAGTTTTTTATTTACTTTCAGTTTGTTGAATTTCATTGGAAAAGTTGAAGGAGAAAAAGTATATACTCTCTTGTTTTTTAGTAAAATGTATAGCTTTGTTATTCTGAAAATGTGCGCATCAAACCCTGAGCATGATGCAGTTCTGGTTTTGGAAGAACTGTAGGGTAGTGATTATGTTTAGAAGTTAAAATCATTTCGGTGCTCTTAGTGATTTTCAGAGTAACTTAAAATTTAATATGTTGTGGCAAACTGTCCTGTTTCTTTTATAGGTACTGGTGTCTTAAAGAAGCATTTGTTAAAGCTGTAGGTGCTGGGGTTAGATTTGGGTTACACCGTTTGGAATTCCACCATGTTCATTGGACTAGCATCTCTATCTACATTGATGGAGAAGAGTCTAGGAACTGGAGGTTCTGGCTTTTCAAGCTTGATGAAATGCATTTGGTATGTATATATTGTTCGTATCACTTACTTCACATGTACAGGAATTTAATTCAGAACCGATCTGGCAATATAAATCTGTTTTATGTAGTTCTTTACGAAGCTTAGAGAATGGATAGTGCCCTTCTAGTTTGGTCCTGTGAGTCGTGACAGGTTTTTTACTTACTATTATCAATGAAATTTCAGGCATCGATAGCAAAAGGGCATCCAGAGGATGCTGTAAGCAGCTACAAGAGAACATTTTCCAATGTGGTTGTTGAGGAGGAAAAATTACACGCAGCACTAGAGATGCCAGAAGAAGCTTTCACTTTACTGACAGTGGAGCAACTTACACAATTACATGATTAGCTGGCTGGCTTAAATAGTGCAGTCACATACTACTGCAGGATTAAATCAACAGATTGCTAAGTATGTCCTCAAAATTCTCAGTCCGTAATATCCAGCTACATAAGAATTATTGAAAGCCTCCTTTTATCTTCTCATCATAAAGCTTGGGAAAATGTATCAGGACTGTTTCAGAAAGGGGAGACTAGAAGGCCTTTGCTTTTCCATAACAGAAGGCAACATAAGAAGCAAAATATGCTTACAACAGAAGGAGCAAAAGATGCTTACCACGCCTCTGCAATGCCTTCTAAGCTTTCCTGCAGCTATATAATGCCATGAGGCCAATAGGCATTAACATGTCGCTCATTGGTCCTACCAGAACTTCTTGCAATATGAGAGGGACATCATCTGTAGAGATTCAAACAAATGAAGATAAGTATGGGAAGCAGTTCAGATGAAGTTCAGGCTGTAAAAAAAACTTCAGATTTCCTAAACAAAGAAGAAGAAGCACGGTACTAGCTGTGGCAGAAGAAGCCCTGTTTGACTCCTAATGTTTGCAAATCCTTAAGGTTGTGTTGCTGACATCTATATTCTAAAAGTGAAGTGAGCCAGCGATGCAGTTGATCAGTTTGGATTTAGATGCATGTAATGACCAACTATTCCTTCTTGCTACAATAGAATCCCCATATGTTCAGTTACAAATGCATCTTATGCATTAGTTCAACATGATAACAGATTGGAGGTGGTGTTCAACTTAAAATGTTTGCGCAAGGGGTGCAACTTCGGTACGGTTCTGTTGTCAACCCTGTGGTTTTTTGCTTACTTTGTCATGAACTAACAGAGGTGAAATCAATCGTTAGCCAACTTTTGGATGCTGTAGCTGTACCATCATAATCAATGTCAATGTATCAAGGGAGTTGCTTCTATGCTCTCCAAAAGAAAACCTGCACAAATTCTAAAGCAATGAAGTGCTGATTGACTAGCTGGTTTGTGTCCATCGATAACTGTGGATGTCTATAATCTCTGCAATTCTCTTCCCAGAGAAGCACTGAAGTACAACTTTTCAATTTTGTCATCCCAAAAATGAAGGCGATCTCTACCTTTCTAAGCTTGCTCTGAGAATGCTCCCAAAATCACTTCAGTCATAGAAACAAATTTCACAGAAACCAACAACTAGCAATCAAGAATTGCCAGCAGGCAACCTATATATTTGTCCTAAGTTTAGCTTACCAAAAGATAAACTGAAACCAGAAGAGACATAGCAACCGCACCTTCCTTCTCTATGAAAAAAGACACCCCAACCGAAATAACGACCACTCCTTCCCGCCATTCCCTCCCTACCTTCCAACCTCCAAAACCATTTGATTGATGTGTGTGTCTGCCTCTCCTCCCTCGGAGCGGGCAACACGCATTCCCCGCAGCCATGGGCCATTGCTGCTCCAAGCCCAAGGGTGTTCGGCAGGCCGCCGGCGACGACGCCAACGCGGAGCCACCGGCGCCCACAAAGGCGGAGACGCCGCGCCGCGCCGCGTCACCGGACAATGGCCCACCGGCTGCGCCAACCACGAAGCCCGCCTCGCCCGCCAAGGCGGCCAAGCCGCCGGCCCCCGTCGGCACGGTGCTCGGCCGGCCCATGGAGGACGTGCGCGCGACCTACTCCATCGGCAAGGAGCTCGGGCGGGGCCAGTTCGGCGTCACCCACCTGTGCACCCACAAGGCGACCGGCGAGAAGCTGGCGTGCAAGACGATCGCGAAGCGGAAGCTGGCGAGCAAGGAGGACGTGGAGGACGTCCGGCGCGAGGTGCAGATCATGTACCACCTCTCCGGCCAGCCCAACGTCGTGGACCTCAGGGGCGCCTACGAGGACAGGCACAACGTGCACCTGGTCATGGAGCTCTGCGCCGGCGGCGAGCTCTTCGACCGGATCATCGCCAGGGGCCACTACACGGAGCGCGCGGCGGCGTCGCTGCTGCGCACCATCGTGGGCATCGTGCACACCTGCCACTCCATGGGGGTGATGCACCGCGACCTCAAGCCGGAGAACTTCCTCCTGCTCAGCAAGAACGAGGACGCGCCGCTCAAGGCCACCGACTTCGGCCTCTCCGTCTTCTTCAAGGAAGGCGAGGTGTTCAGGGACATCGTCGGCAGCGCCTACTACATCGCGCCGGAGGTGCTCAAGAGGAAGTACGGCCCGGAGGCTGACATCTGGAGCATCGGCGTCATGCTCTACATCTTCCTCGCCGGCGTCCCTCCCTTCTGGGCAGAGTCTGAGAATGGCATCTTCACCGCCATCCTGCGCGGGCAGATTGACTTCGCGAGCGATCCATGGCCGAACGTTTCGTCTGGCGCAAAGGATCTTGTCAGGAAGATGCTCAACATTAATCCCAAGGAGAGGCTTACGGCGTTCCAAGTCCTCAGTAAGCACAAAAATCTCCGGCTAATTTGGAACCACTGCTTCCTACCGTATTGTTCATCGGTATGATCTATCGTAGAAGACGACGACATGATTGTGTGGATTTGAACTTGCAGATCACCCATGGATCAAAGAAGATGGTGATGCGCCTGATATACCACTTGACAATGTTGTTCTCAACAGGCTCAAGCAGTTCAGGGCCATGAACCAGTTCAAGAAAGCTGCACTGAGGGTACATATTTTTTTTGGGATAGACTATTGCACATGCGACTGAATTTTTTTTATCTTTCAGTCATCTAAAGTTGCACTTTGAATCACCTGAAGTTGCACATGTTTTTTTTGGAGGGGGGCTGCAATTTTAGTTGATTGAGAGTGCAATTTCAGGTCACCTGAAGTTGCACTCTGAATCAACTAAAGTTGCAGCTGTTTTTTTGGAGGGGGCTGCAATTTTAGTTCACTGAGAGTGCAATTTCAGGTGACTGAAACATAAAAAAATTTCAGTTGCCTGTGCAATAGCAAAATTGTTTTTTTTCATATCTATCTGTTGAATTGAACGAAAAGTTCGTCAGCCAATCTTAATGTTGTCCTGGACTTAATTGTAGATTATAGCCGGGTGCCTATCAGAGGAGGAGATCAAGGGGCTCAAGGAGATGTTCAAGAACATCGACAAGGACAACAGCGGAACCATTACGCTCGAAGAGCTCAAGAACGGGCTAGCAACGCAGGGCACCAAGTTGTCAGATAACGAGATTGAGCAACTGATGGAAGCGGTGAGTCTTCAGGGTACAGTTAAGAACATGGTTCGATTCAAGATGAAAAGTTATACTGACAAGATTCCTTTCAATACCTTCCATGTGATTTCAGGCTGATGCTGATGGCAATGGATTGATCGACTACGAGGAGTTCGTCACCGCAACTGTGCACATGAACAAAATGGATAGAGAGGAGCACCTTTACACGGCATTCCAGTACTTCGACAAGGACAATAGTGGGTAAGTCTTAAGCATCAAAATCAGCACAGCTGAGGCACCTGGATTCTGGACTTCACATCATACGAGGCCGCAAATATATTCCATGTGTGTTGCAGGTACATTACAAAAGAAGAGCTAGAGCAAGCCTTGAAGGAGCAAGGGTTATACGACGCAAGGGAAATCAAGGAGGTCATCTCAGATGCCGACTCTGATAATGTAAGGAAGAAACAAGTAAATTCCGTTGCATCTTTTTTCGATGATACACAGGAAGTAAATTCAGTTCACATAGCACAGCACAGGTTCATCTTAATGAGAAACAGTTACACGGAGATAGGATTAACTGTTCTTTCCATTGCTGATGCATGCATTTTAGTAACCTGCACCAAAAGAAACTGAAAGTATTTTTGCACATGTAGGATGGGAGGATAGATTATTCAGAGTTCGTGGCGATGATGAAGAAAGGAACAGGCGGTGCCGAGCCAACGAACCCGAAGAAGAGGCGAGACCTTGTCCTAAAGTGAAACAGACGCCGTACAGCGGGGTGGCGCACAGCTCAAACAAGCAGATGTGCACTTACCACCAGTGTGATGTATACAACGGAATACTCCTACCACCCCAACCAAACAAACAAAGTTACTGGGACCCTGATCAGTACGAAAGGTCTGAACCAAATAGATGATTTGATTTGCTTATGTTATAGCCAGAGGCACACGTGAACTTGACAACAGATTCACAACAGTGTGGTTTCAAGAAACTATTTCACTACATTTAGTTCCTTCGGTTTGTCTTCACAAGGAACGGAAGCATTTGAGGGTGCATCATGCAACAAGATCTAATGGTCTACCGATACTGAAGCATCACCACCTCACTTCCTCAACTTTCTCCATCCCAACAAAATGAAGAATGCAGGGTGTGATAAAACTAACATTGTAAGCAAAATACCTGCATAAATTGAAACAAGATGAAGTGTCAGTTCAAGGTGAGGTCACTACTCATTGGACTGCTTAAAATGTGAGTAGTGACTGCTTAAAATGTTTCTCAAGTTTATTGCAAGGTACATTAGTGGAATCTTCCCCATTCCCCACCGCCAAATGTTCTATAAGAAATGGGTGATTCTATCGAACATGTTTTACAAGGAATATTTCATAATAAAGAAAGCGATATGATGATAAGCATATCATATATGCCGAAAACAATATTCTTGTTATGGTCTAAGATCCGGGAAGCACTGTGGCAGTACGCTACTGTAGTGCGGGTACTGTAGCACAGCAGCAAGGGGATCCCTCGGCTATCCCTTTAGGCTTAGCCCTTAAGTTTAGGAGTGGTTATCTTTATTTCCAAATCTTGTTAGTTGTATATCATATCCTTTATTAGATTGGATTGTTATGATCATCTATTTTCTTAATGTTAGAGATGTCTCTTAGTGGTCAAGTCAAACCATCTCTACAAACGGGATAGCATGGTATTCGTTATGATTAAGCAAGAAATAAACAAAGTTAGAATATAACCAGTTGGCTAAAGGTTAGAGCCTCCTTGTTCGTCGGGGAGGGCCCGGTCGAGCTTGGAGGGCGATCCCTCGCCTCCCTAGCTAATTAGGCCTCAGAGCCTCTCTGCCACATCAGGAAAGAGTCTTGAAGACGGTTCGATGAGCACCCTACCCTCAGTTCTCAGACCCATATCTAACCAACAGCCACGACAATTCTAGTCTAAATATTTCACCAGAAAGCATTCTTTGGATGACATAGGATGAGTATTGAGAAACACAGGAATGGGAAAGCATGCTCTTACCTAGTAAAGTTTATTTTGCAGTTTCTAGAGAACCCTTGGCTTTCAGTGCTTCACGTTCCCTTTGACGGCGTTCTCTCTACAAAATTGGACAAGAGGTTACACAATATACAAAAAAGAACAAGATAATTATATGCAATATATCGAAGCCATAATACCCATAATACAAGTTTTGTTACATTGGAAGAATACAAAGATGATCACAGGATTGCGCACCATGATTGCAAATTGCTGGAAAGGAATATGAATAAATGGTTTGGGGAAGGGCAGCCTAAGACATAACAAGATTCCATCATGAAACGACACATGCAGATGCAATTTTCCCAGAGATTATCAAACAAAAAGCATTCCCTTGATGCAACTGGGCAAGGACTCGTGAAGTAATCCTTAGAGCCAACAACACATGCTAGATTCAATAATCTGCAGCCGAGAAAGAAAAAACTAGCAGCATATCTACTTCCTCCCGCCCAGGCATTTCCACAAACAGTTGGTGCGCACAACTGCAAGGGCAGGGGCAGAACACAAATCTAATTAAAACAAACACACGTTCTTGCAATTACGGATCGCACGGTAATGTTCGCAGTGCATCCCAACAAACGACGAACCCAGTAACCCCATGCCTCCGCGCAGGCATTTCTGCAAACAGTCGGCGCGCACGCTCGAAACAACAACGATCGGCACGCACAAGAACCCAAACACTGCGGCCCCAAGCATTGCATTACTCGGCAAGTAGTGGCACTGTAGCTACTAGCTAGTAGTAAAGGAGGGAGGATTAGCAAAGTGTCGCCCTTGTGATGGGAAACAATACCCTTCGTTCCCAGTAGGGATGGAAGCAGACGAAGTCGTAGACGGGGGAGATGGTGTTGAGGAGCACCAGGTTGACGCCCATGAACACCAGCAGCCCCGTCATCGGGCGCGCGCGGTGCGGCATCCTCCTCTCCTCTCCTGTAGCCTCCCCGCCGCCGGCCGACAGCAGCACGACGCGACGCGAGAGCCTGCAGCTTGGTTAAGGTTGAGCCGTCGAGGAAGTACTCGTCTCAGAAAAAAAAAACAAAAAGAGTTGAGAAGTACTTGTGGCTTGTGGCCAAGTGCCTGCCTGGCCAAATGGGCCAAGCCAACTATATTGGTCTGAGCTACAATATTATTGATCTAACTCAGACATGGTATAATACAAATAGTAAATGGGCTGGGTCGGCAAGACCTGGCTAGACACGTTGTATTTAGGCCAGCACTCCGGTATAGCGGGCCGAATCGGCACAGCTCAAATTTTGGTAGTTTGCTAAATACCAGAAACTTCGTTGGATCAAAACCGAGGCGCTTGAGTGGCATTTAGGAAATCTATTTAGGTCAAGGAGATACTGAGAAGATCAAGTGAATCAAAAGGCTAAAGACTTAGCGGGTTCAGATTCATGTGTTTTCAAAGCGTGCATAAGTTAAGTGTGAGTGTAAAATCCGTGTTGTGTGAGGTTAATGGGTTTCTCCTAATTATGCTAGTGGATAGCATTCATAGAGTTAGATATAGGTTGGTTGCTCCATCTATTTAGTGGGTTGCTGATAAAGGCTTATAAGCTAATCATTCCAACTATTCCATTCTTGAATTCTAAGATTAAGGTTTGAAAGAAAAGAGTGGGTGATGTGGTATGCTCTCTTGTCCTCTTTATAGAGTGACTATGAAATATTCATCCTCGAGTAGCAATATAATCAACTTTGTTCATCTCTTATGAAGTCTTTTTGTCTGGGTTGATATACTCTTGTTCTTATTGGTTCTTTGGCGCTTCTCTCCTCTTCTTGATCTTACTGCATGTCAAGAATGTATAAATGATATAGATGACTCGTGTAGATTAGATCTCATCCATACAACCACTATAGTTTGTATGATTTCAAAGTTGTCTGGTTCTTGTTTGATTTGGAGCCATTCTTGAGTTTTCTTGATCTGAGGCTTTTGGCTTCGATTCGTTGGATAGTTTTGCTTCCTATGACATGTGGGAATACATTTAGAGCTATATTGAATGTTCTTAACCCACGAGCAAATTGTTTATTTTGCTCAATTTTGGTGCAACCTTGTATGTTTTAAGGAAAGGTATAACTTTGACAAAAATCCATACGATTCTTGGATGAAATATGTACTTGAGATCCTCAGCAATGTATGTGCAAAGTTTGACCTCAAGTGATCATGGATTTTGAAGTTTGCACAAAAAATGGTTTTAACTCGGGCTAATTTTCTGTTTGGGAATAGGGGAATGGTCAGATCGTTCCTAAGCCGGGTTAGACCAGCTCCTGATCAGGCTGTCAGTCTGTGGTGGGTCAGACCGCTGACCAACCAGACCGTACCTTAAGTAGCAGTTAGATGGGTTAGGTGTTGAATTTATATATATATATATATATATGCTATTTTGGGTTGTTGCTCGAATTTAGGCTGTTAAATCTGATTTTTGTAGCCCTCTAACTGCTGGAGTGAAAGATTTCTAAATGCTTGGGGGAAGATTTTGGATGGGTTCTTTTCAGCTGCGGGTTATGGCTTATGGCTATGATTTATTGTTTTTGACCATAGTACGAGCGTTTGTGTGAACGAACCGAATGCCGATAAGCTGTTTTTAAAAAGCTATTCCGATAAGCCACTTAAAAAAGATGGCGGAGAAACCGTTCCGTTTGTTTATTCGAGAGAAGACATAAGCTAAAAAGAACGGCATTTGAGAAGACATTATTCACCCTTTATTGCTATTGCCGGTCCTACAATACTTGCGCAGTTGTTCTCGGCAAAAATTATACATTTAGTTTGGTGCTGTGGAACTGCATGAAATGGTTGGCCCTGGGGATCACAAGATCAACTCGGGATCAATGGAGGACCTCATGTGTCGAGCTTATGAGGCCACCGCATTCGCATATGTTTCTCAAGATCGAGTAATGCCGAGCAGTGGCGGATCCAGGAAAAATTTTTGGAGGGGCTGAAGTACCTTCAGCTCGACCTCAACCCCTTCTACATTATACATCCATGGCTAAAAATTTAGGGGGGCTCCAAGGGTCCGGTAGCGGTAGGGGGGCTCGAGCCCCCCCCCCCGCCCCACCGCTGGATCCGCCCCTGATGCCGAGGACTGAGCCTTGCTCAAGTGGTGAGCATGCCGTCGTGCACCCCGCTCACCCAGGACACCTTATTTTTGGAAGGCACTGTTTATATATGATCAGTTTCTTTGCGCGTTCAGTGATCAAAACACATGCTGTGAGGTTTTAGAGTCTTCACCTTATCTTTGCGTGTGTTGGACGTGCCCACCACATGGGTGTGTGAGTACATGTGTAGAGTGTAGGGTGTGTTCATGAGTAGTAGCGGAGCGAGGATTTAGTTACACCCTAGATTTAGTGGTGGAATGATCTAGGCTATCTAAGCTGGATCATAAAAATGTTACCCAGACTAGAATGAATTTACCCGAACTGTACACTAGATATTTTTTTATATTCCAGACTGAAACCTATCCTGCCTAGGGTGTAGCTCTGCCCTTGTTCGTGAGTCCGTCTTGTTGTCCTCGTATTCTAAAAAAAAGATTGGGGCAGTGCCCATGTATTCGGCATTTTGCCTGTCCCAAAAACTTTGCCTTATATTTTCTTGCTTGTGCTGCTCTGCAATCTTGTTTAGAACTAGATGAGTGTGGAAGCCCCTAACACCAAAAAGCACCTCTAACCAATTTCATGCTTCCACAGAACTGCTAACTTGATTCGTAATATTTCTCACAAAGATACGACTCACAATTCAACAGAGTCTGGAGCGGCTAGTCGGGTTGGGGAGAGAGGCGAGCCGGCGAGGCTGGGGGCTCGAGCCTCCTCCGCTTTGCTCCTCCAAATCGGGGCAAAGAGGCGGTGGCCGCCGGCCGCGGACGGGTAGCTGGTCAAGCGACAACGGCGGCGGCGGGCATCGCTCTGCTCCGACTCCGAGCGGAGCATGTTTTCTGGGCCTCAGCCCAGCATGGTCTCTTTTTCCTCTTTTTTGGGCTATAGCGATGGTTTATAACTCTGAGAGATGGTTTTTAGTTTTAATATAAACACTTATATAAATATTAATAAGACAATATGTTATTTTAGAAAAAATTATCCTGATAAACTGTTTTGAAATAGTAGCGAAGAAATCGTTCCATTTATTTGTTCAAAAGAAGCCATAAGCTAATAAAACTGAGCCTTGTGGTGTCATATTTAGTGGGTTTAATGGGTTAGATGCTTATATATGATAAATTTAGCAACGCCACACTGGGCTTGTTGAAATCGTGTCTTACACCCTTGAATTAAGTCATTACTTACGACAAACCTATTTGTGGCCCTCTCTTTTTTTTAGACAATCTGTAGACGTTTGGTTCTGGGTTTGGACGGCTAGACTGTGCTCAAATTTGGCTTGGCCCAAATAGAAATCACCCGTCAAGAAATTTCTCTACAGGGTAATCCCCACGTGAGGACTGTCTTCATCACTGTCAGATTGTGATAGAGGCCATTATTTTAGGTTACAGATTATAGTTTTTATTATAGCTTATTAATTTAATAAATAATGATTACTAAAAAATTAAAGCTAAAAACTAACTGAAAAGCTAAAAGAACAAGGCCATAACACAACATCAGGCGTGATTACCACTGAGCACACAAATGCACAAGGGATCACCACTGGGCGCTAGTAGATTGGAAACATGCCAGCCTTCCTGTTCGTGGATGAGGACTCACCGAGCAGTGGGCACGGCCATGAGAAGGCAAGAATGTGACCTTCTAAGAGCAACTCCAGCAGTAGCCCTCAAAACAGGGCCCCTACTTTTAATTTGAGAGCTCCCCCTACTTTTGAGGGACCTGTTTTCTGGGCTGCACTCCAGCAGGAGCCCTCAAAACAGGGCCCCTACTTCTCAATTCCCTCTATTTCCTCACACACTATATGCATATGTATGGGACAAAAGCACAATACACAATAAAATATTTATGATTTCACAATGAGGGACAATATTTAAATATATGAATTCAAATACAAATATTCAAATTTAAATTCAAATATGTTCCGAATTTAAATTGAAAGCACAAAGTTCATCACATAACATTCAAATTTGTTCCGAATTCAAATACGAATATTCAAATATAAATTCAAATTTATTCCAAATTTAAATTGAAAGCACAAATATGAGTTCAAATACGAATATTCAAATTTAAATTCAAATTTGTTCCGAATTTAAATTGAAAGCACAAAGTTCATCACATAACATTCAAATTTAAATTCAAATTTGTTCCGAATTCAAATACGAATATTCAAATACAAATTCAAATACGAATATTCAAATGTAAATTCAAATTTGTTCCGAATTTAAATTGAAAGCACAAAGTTCATCACATAACATTCAAATTTAAATTCAAATTTGTTCCGAATTCAAATACGAATATTCAAATACGAATTCAAATACGAATATTCAAATTTAAATTCAAATTTGTTCCGAATTTAAATTGAAAGCACAAATGTTCCACAAAAAACGAGGAAAGCTGAAAAATGAGAGCCGGAGTAGGGGGCCCCTAGGAATGAGGGCTTGGAGGCCTCATTTGAGAGGCCTCCTATTTTTGAGAGCCAAGTAGGGGCCCTGCTGGAGCTCAGTTTTTTGCTCTGGCTCTCAAATATGAATTTGAGGGCTCAAGTAGGGGCCCTGCTGGAGTTGCTCTAAGCCTGCGGTGTGGCCTAGGCCACGGAATGCAAAGGGTGGCGGAGTGTTTCTAATCGCGCGCCAAGTCTAAATCCTTTCATGTGATCGGTGGCCCGGTAATAATGGACTTGTCCCCTTTGAAAACTGTGATGAGGAATCTAGGTCCTGATAATTTTGGTTTAAACTTCTGATTTCTGATTTATTTTTTATTGTTTCTAAATTTTTATCTTTTTTAGCTTTTTAGATTTTTTGTGCTTTGTTGCCAATTCTTTTTCCCATATTCGTTTATATCATCTATGATAGGCTAATCTGTTTTTTATATTCAAGTTTTTTTAATTTAGTTACGCCAAATAAGCTACCATCAGGTACAGTATAATTTCAGCCAGCTACAATGCAATTTCAGTCATAAACCAGCTTATTTCATTCCAAGTGGCACCCTAGTTGACGCACAGGAAATCCATGAAAACGAAAAATAACATAATTCCTATGTAAGTCCTTTGATTTTTCAGGTGGTCATTCTTTTTTTTTCTGAGAGAGGTAGTTAATCTATTTTCTTGGGGAAGTCGTTGTTTCACAATGTAAATCCACCGATGAATTCAAAAGTGTACTTAGAGCAGGTACAATAAGGCTTAGTCAGCAGGCTATAGCAAATATAATATCAACTAAATCTTACGTAGCAGAGAGAGAAAAGAAGAGAGAGAAGGAAGCTGGCTACTAAATTACAGCTAACTATAGCACGTAAAAATATGCATTTCACTCTCTTACACGTGGGGCCAAATAGTTATTGTAATAGCTACCTTATTGTATGAACTATTTTTTTGAAGGCTATAGATGAAATGGACAAGTGTTATAGCCACTAGTTGGCTATACTATTGTACTTGCTCTTATACTTCAAACACTGTTCTCTTTTCTTTTTGCGATGTCTTAGTTAGTTACTGTAGTTATCGCTCAGGCTAAGCAACTGAGAGCTCACGAGATCAACGTGGCCTTAATCTATACTAGCCTCATAGGTGCGGCGCCACGCCGCGCCAGACACCGTGTGTACCGAAATAAAAGAGGCGATGATCCGCGAGGAGTTTTTTAAAAAAATCCGAGGGCACATGCGTATTTTCGAAAAAGCTAAAGGGATTTTTCGTAAAAAATCGAGGGCCCGTATGTAACGAAACGAGGACCCGTACGCAATTTACAAAACCGCGGGGCGCTATCCTACAAATTGGAGGGGCTTTTTCAGAAAAAAGCGCCGCAAGAAAAACAGGCAGGGACCTTTTCGCGAGGAAAAATGATATTTTCGCGAGGAAAAAGGACCTTTTCGCGAGGAAAAAGGACCTCTACGTAATTTTCGGGAAATACAGGGAAACTGCCTCGGCCGGCCGTACGAAGATTCCCGCGCCACGCGACGGCCGGGGCGCGCGCGCGGGCGACGTGGAGGGGCTCTCTGGCCGCGAAACCTTCCGCTCGTTATAGCTGGGGATATACAACTGGCTAGGATGCTTTGCATTTTTTTATGACGACTAGTGAGAGAAATTTTACCCCTTAGAAGATTTATTTTAATTTTAGTAAAAGGTTCAAGTTTGTTTTCTGGATATAACATTATATTTCCAGGGTTGGAACAAGGATATAAATGTCTGTTTTAAGCAATACCAATATCGTTGTATCTATATATACTTAATCGATTCATCGACTACAGACCCAAGGAACGGGGATGTGTGAACGGGGAGGGTACCGTCCTCGATGCCCCTTCCTCCCAAACTCAAGGAAACAAGAAAGCTTTACGTTGACAACGGTTAGCCTTATTATACTACTAGTAGTGTGCCCGTGCTAACGCTACGGTAAAATACAAAACAAGATAAAATTTATATAAAATAAAACGAACAACCAGATTCATTAAGATTCACGTCTCATATATTGTATAACCAAATATTTTTGTCACATAATGAATGTCACATAACGACTGATCCTTTGAGGAGGCGACAACATCTTTGGACTCACCCACCGACGACTTTCTCCATCCCCACATCTTTAAATTGAAAACATATCAACCAGATTGCTTAAGTGTCAGCAGCCTACGACCACATGCTAGGCTGCTACGACCACCAAGACACAAGCTCATCGCTAGCTTGCCACGACCACATACAACTCGACGTGGTCGAAGTGCAACCCACCTTTGCTGGAAATAAAATAGCTGATCCTCTCCAATTTTGGATGTGCTTGCCTTTAAAAAGTGCCAGCACAGACAGTGCCAGCACGCGAGCGGCAACAAAACAACACGCTGTGCAAGAACAGGACTATGTAATGAACCGTAAGGCTGTAGATCGACTTTATTCAAAATCCCAAGTGTAGCAAGTATGTGGTACAGACATCACAATCAGAAACCAAATATTACGTAGCGAAGTATGGTAGTATATGTGTAACATTGCAACAATAGATGACGGGAAATGTACACCAGAATAGAGTGCCTCAGATTTTGCTAGCGAACTGGAGGCCCTCCTTCTTGAGCTCCTCTATGTTGGCAACCGGCGGCTGTGCTTTCGCAACCTTGGCAATGGCTTTGTTCTCATCTGGTGACCCACCTTCGAGGAAGGCGCCCAATACCTTGCCATCCTTGATCCAGTACGAGCTGAACTTGGGCTTGGCGGAGCTGGGGTCACTGTCGCCAAAAAGGATGGTCTCGCTAACATTGTCACCATAGAATTGCCATGCCAGGTCGAATGATCGGGAGTAGAAGTATGGCAGGTAGTCATACTCTGGAACAGACTCGCCGGACTCTTTTCCCTTGATGGCCTGAAAGATGATACAATATTGCAAGCAAAATTAATTTTGACATGTTATTGCAAGCAATTCAAATGCCTAACGGAAGGGATAGAACTTAAAAACCATTGCTGTCAGTAAGCAGAGTAATAGAGTCTACGTTTTAGAAATCCCACTAATTTGGGAACTCGACATTAAGGCATTTCACTCCAAGTGAGATAATTTCACACAAATTCCGACTAAGTTCACATCATTCTTGAATGCAGTTGCGACATTTCAAAATAATATTATTGGACGGAAGTGGATATAAACTTGACATAATTGAATCATACTCCAGGTGACCGTGCATTAGAGCATTTTACTCCAGGTGATTGACAGTTTTACACAATTCGATGGAAGTTCACATTGTTCTTGCATGCAATTATGATATTTGAAAACATTATTGGATGACAGGAGAGAATTTTAAAACAATTAAATTCTACCATGCTGATTTGAAACTTTGAATACAGGCAAGCATCGGGTCGTTTTCCAATCAAGTCACCGACCGCTAAGTTTGCAAGGTACGGTGTCTGTTCTGGCAACAAACCGGCTACTGACCTACTGTCCGGTCACATTCCAGTGCCGACCGCTATGCAGCATTAGTTCTGACAACTGTTGTAGAGGCACTGTAAGTCGGAGATACAGAAGTGGAGTAGCCTCACCTTTACAGCCTGCTCTGCAGACTTCCTAGAATGGTCAACATGTTCCACTCTCCTCAACTCGTTGTACATCTTCATGGGGAAGGTGGCCACATCGCCAATGGCATATACTCCAGGAACACTTGTTTCAAAGAAAGCATCAGTCTGCATGATTTTTTAGGCACACCAGATATTAAGATATAAACCAAAATCAATCTCAAAAAGAAAATTCAAGGAGTGCAACCAAGATGAACCAGATGAGATAAATGCAGTTGCTTATGGTGAAACACAGCACATGCGCAGCTGATGTTTTTGACAAGGAAACATTCAATTGCGTCATCACAGACGCTATTTCTTTAATTGAAACAACCATGGGACCTTCTGTGGCGATATGCTCTCAGTTAAAAGGCAAATTAGAAGCAAACTAACCTTGATTCCACCTTTCTCCTCAGCAACTTGACCTTTGAAGAGAGTGGTCAGAGATCTGGCCCCAACACCAACAACAACAATATCAGCTTCGAGCACTCTGCCATCCTTTAGCTTAACTGCAGTGACCTGGTAAGTGGAAACAAAGCAAAGCATGTAAACATTTGCAACCATGATAAGAACTGCGCAATTGAATTTGGATTTTGAAATTGTACATACATCACCATTGGCATCAGCATCAAAACCAACAGCTACTGTACCCTTCACAATCTTGACTCCTTTGTTAGCATAGTAACTCTCGTAGAAAGCTGCGATATCAGCTGTATCATAACTGCATGCTAATCGCGTTAGCTAAGCTGTTTTTGTTTCTTTGATGCATAGTAAGTAGTATAAGGGTTAGTGACAGTATGTGAGTGATTAACAAACAAAAAATCTACGACTTCAAAAAATTTTCAAATTTCAAATATGGCTAAAATTACAACAGATCAATTTCTTATTACCAATTTCAACAAGCGAAAGTCTACAACTTCAGAAGCTTTTCCAAATTTCAAATATGGTATGGTTATATTTGTATATTCCCTCTTGCCAACAAAAATCAACAACCGTGCAAAAATTCTAGAAATATTATTTTTCATGAGACATATGTTTTGATGTCTCAAGATTACAAAATAATGTTAGTAAAAGGAATATATTTTCTTAAGGTGAAATAAGGAGATTCCATGGCATGGCATAAGAGATCATCTTACACCAACAGCACTACATCAAGAAAACTCGATTTTTAACAGCAATATGTCAGGGTTGTCCGAATTTAAATATTGTAATGTGCACAGCATGTTGAAACTAAAGAACGCATAAAGATGTGTATTTACTACCAAGGAAAATTTCCAAAGAGTAAATATTAATGAATCCATCAAAAGTTCAAAAATCTTCACCAAAGGCTGCCAACTTAAAACTGATTTACTTATAAATTCCCGTGGTGTTCATAGAATTATATTGCTTTATTAAAACTGCAATTGTATTTCACAGAAAGATTCAGCATTCCAGGTGGTAGTTGCTTATCCTCCAGACTTGCAAAGCTACATGCGAATGTTCCCTTCCCAAACTATCCAACCAAATTCGGGACCAGAGCTTGCGATGTAAATTCGAGTACCAATTTTTTAACAGTTGCCACCAACTATGAACACCGATTCGCACTCCACGGCCCCAAAAAGTTCCAATTCTCCCATTCGAGCGCTACCAACAGGCGATCTCCAGCTCCACGGAAACCCCAGTCGATCAAATGGTCAAACCATGGAAATAAAAAGTACTCGAAACGTATCAAAAGCAAATAACTGAATTCTCACTGTCGAGGCGGAAGACGGTTAGGCGCCTCTGGCGGCCGACGGCGAGAAGACCCCGGCGGTCATCCCACGCGAAGATGTTGGCGCTCTTGATCTTGGACATAACGGCGACGGTCTCGAGCCCGGGGAGGCGGTGGACGGCGACCAAATCGGAGAGCGAGAGCAGGAGGTCGCGGCTGGCGCTTGCCTCCATCGCGGAGGGCGCGCGGCGCCACAGCCGCTCCTGCAGGCGCTCAAGCGCATAGGCCTACCTTCATCACCGGTCCGTCGTCGCCGCCGAAGTCGCCCATCCCGTCGTCGCCCATCATCATGTCATTGCCGCCGGCCGCCGGGATGTCGAAGTCTTCGTCCATGGCGGGGGCGGGTGAGATGTGCGGCTAGGGATCTCCAGCTGGATCCGGGCGGGAGTCGGCCTGGCGACGGCAGTTGAGACGCTGCGGTGCAGATGACGACTCGGCCTCTTTGCGGACGCTGGCGGCGTGCCTCCCTGGTCCGAGCAGTGACGGTGGAGTCGGCCGGATCCACGGGCGAAGAGGCTGGCCTGACGGAGGAGATGACCGGATCCGGGGCGGGCGACGGTCGGCGCGACCGGAGAAGGCCCGGAGAAGGCCGGATGGTCCATCCAGATGTTGATGTTGATGCCGCTGCAGCCCTTCTCCCCCACCCCGTCCGCCTCCGGCGCCACCCCCGTCGCCTCTGCCTCGATATTGGCGGCGGCGGCCTCCTCCGCCTCGGCACGGGCCCTGCCCTTGAGGCACACCCCGACCTTCTTCCTCGAGGTGGGGCGCGCGCGGGTGGGCGTGGTGGCTAAGGGGGTGTCGGCGGCGGCGGCGGCCGCGGCGGGGGTGGGGGGCGGAGGAGAGGAGCGGCGCGGGAGGGGGGCGGAGGAGAGGCACCGTTCTTGATGTCCAGGAGAGAGGGGTCCAGCGGCCACTCCTTGCGGGCGCCGAGGAGGGAGAGGAGGTGGTTCTTGAGCGGGAGGGAGTTGGGCGGGTGGGGAGGGAAGGAGGTGGCGGCGGCGGGTGGGGAGGGAAGGAGGAGGCGCCGGCGCGTGGGGGCGGAAGAGGAGGCGGTGCGGGATAGGGAGAAGGCGATGCGGGGTGGGGAGGGAAGGAGGCAGCGGAGAGGAGGAGGCGGGGAGAGGCGGAGCAGGAGGAGCGCCGCGCCAAACCCTAGCTGGGGAGGCGCCGGATTCGCGCGGGGGGGGGGGGGGGCTGCGAGGAGGCTGCGAGGAAACGTGGGGCCGAGCGCTGTGCGTGGGCGCGGGTGGGTACCCGTTCAATGATGTGCATGATCCAAATGATTTTGACCTTAGGATCTTCAATGAGTAAGAGAATAAGGCTTGAGGAGAGATCCAAGCCATTCATTTGTATAGAGTTGGATTACTTTGGTACACAAATCTGGGTGGACTTAGATTAGGCATGACTGTGGGGGTGGTTGAGAGGGTGGATTTAGTAAAGATAATTTTGGTGTATTATAGAGTAGGGTAGATTCATCATATTATGGGCTCTGTTTTTTTTCAACTCTTGTCTTTTATTTTTGACTTTTCTATAGTAACTAACTTTTAAATGTAATATCTTTTTAAGATAAGGTATACTAGTTAATTGTAGTATATACTGTACCGACTTTATTTATATCGGTAAAAACCGCATGTGAGTTTCTGTTACTCTGTAATCTCTTGTACGAACAGCTTAAAAGTCACAAGTCGCAACCAAAAACTATAAGTTTCAGCAAAAAACAGTGGAAAAGAAATAAAGAAAGACTTAACTGCAATAAAGCTCGATCAACCTACTAAGATCAATACATTATACCACCTGGCTGGCTAGCTTCCCTATGTGTGCAGTACATTGAGCCATGGACGACTGGCTGTGAAGTTCTTCTATACATGGGTCGACGGTACCAAATTTGTTGCAGTTTCCAGCTGTTTCGGTCGAATTCTGTATGCAACTCAAAGTACGCTAAAATCCTCTCAGACAAATACTATGCAGTATAGTAAAATTTGAAGTTGCTGGCAGGCTGCACCCAGCTAGCTAGGCTCAGTATTATAACTAGGCCCTGTATTGGTCGCAACACGCGTCCATGTCTGCTCTTCTTTTCTTTCTCTAACGATGCATTCAGGCATACCTTACTGGTACATTGTTCAGCTGTTCCCCAGCGAACATATAAATATGTATGTATACTATACAGGACCGTTTGTTGCAGCTCTAGCTAGCCAGTCCAAAACACCATCCTATAAGCAATATAATGCAGCTTGTAGTCGCTAGTTAGGAGTAAAGCAAAGGAAGAACTTAATTTGGAAACTGACCAGAGGAAAGTTCGATATGTGAAACGGATGAACATAACTTTTTTCTTTAGATCCAATCATCCAAAAGGAAAAGATATGTGAAATGGATAAGCATAACCTCATTTTAGACTCAAAAATGAAAAGATATGTGAAATGGATAAACATAACTAACAGCGAGGCCGGCAGCGGCAGATCGTCAAATTAAAGATAGGACAACAAGGATTACAAGACAAGAGGATACATACAGAGCAGCAGAGGCACTGTTGTACAAGAAAACAAGCAAGAACAATACTGAATTAGAAATGAAATCAAACCTACTCCGGCGCTCACGTCAAAACTTTAGTAGGAGAAAAATACTAGCAAGAAAGATGATTGATAGTGTCTTCCAGGTGTGAAGAGGGAGCGTGAGATGACCGTTTCCCTGTCGACTCTTTCGTCTCACGCGCTCTACTACCCACACCTGACCTAGGTGAGGTCCTCAGCTCACATACAAGGATCAACTATGAACTCATTTTCACCGTTTAAATACCAATTTCCAGCGACTATACTGGCCTATGGTCGATTAGCCTTAACCAAAAGTGATAAAGAGCTGGAGGGTTATCATTGACCATTTATTTATCTTTTTCCATAATCAGTCTCAAGATTCTTCATTCTAAAATGGTACTCTTAATAGTATTTTGTCTGAAAATTTTAACGCTTCAGAAATTTTTCAGGAGATGCTGTTGCTGAATGCCTCTCGAAACGGACAGACACCTTTTGCCATTCTGGGTCTACAGTTATCAAAGCTTTCTATAGAGAAGGTTGGTCTCTTTGCTATTTTTGCATTTATACATTGCAAATTAAGAATGTTTAACATAAATAGATCTCGCATTTTTGGTCGGCTGATCTTAAAACTGTGATGAAGGAGCTAAAGGAAGAACACATGCTTTTCTCTTGACGCCCTGTTTGGCAAATCTGGGAATATTTTCCCCAAACCGCTAAATCCCTAGAAAATATGAAATACAGTTATAATGAACCATGATTTCAGAAAAGGCCTGCCTATGTGAATCTCGATCTAAATGGAGGTCATTTTCAGGACAACCTATTGGATTCGAACGTGATCGCTGATGCATAGGGAGGAAGAAACAAGAAAGAACATGAAAAATGGTTGCAGACTTTTGGAGACGGTGATCATGGAGGTCTTCGCTAAGTTTGGATGGAAGTTCTCGAATAGAATTGAAGCGTAGTTTCCTGTCTATTCAGTTATCTAGACTTTTGGTTTTTTTATCTTATCTCTCCGATGTATTTCGGTATGAGCCTAAGAGCTCGTGGTTATATTTGATCAGCTGTGTATGTCGTCAAACGATGTAGAGGCTGGAACCCCGTTCCATTATCTTAAAAAAATGTGAATTTGACAGAACATTATGGAAGCACCAAAAAGTGGCACCTCATGAAAGTGTTGCCATATTTTCAGACTACTTGTGAAGCTGTGAGGAACAAAATATTAAACAGAGACTTCAGTGATGCATGGAAACTTAAATTGTGATCAAGAAGTAACAGTCCATCCTTTCTTAGAATAAGTTATAGTGCATTTGCTAATTGCAGAGTCGGAACTGAAAATCTTTGGTTATCAAATCATGTATGAGTGTACTTCCACCCCTTTCTGCAGTGATTCTTTTTAGACATTAACCTTCCTCTTATGTCTCCTGGCAGGATATTGAACAACTTCTGAATCACATCGGTGCTGAAAGTCTTGGCCCGAGAAAAGTAACCCCAAGCAGCTAACAGCGATCATCCAGTCGCAACAATACATTTCTGATTGATTTAACCCAAAGAGACAATGTTGGAGTTCTGAGAGAGTTTGCTTATGGTTGAGTCCAGACGTGGTTTGTGCTATGTTTAGCAAGCACCCTTCTTTCCCTAGAACATGTAGAAGAAACAATATTGCGTTCAATGCTCACAAGGAGGTTGAAGTATTACATTATAAGCTAATCCATGCAATATGAAAGCAATGAGGAAGCTGGACAGGCACAACCGCACAAGAGCCGAACGGCCATTCGCAGAAGACGAGGCGTTGGGCGTTGTGAAAGCTAATCCATGCCATGTGAAAGAAATGAGGAAGCTGGACACAAATGAGTTCAGGCTTCTTTGTGTTGATATGTTCATGTTAAAACTTTAGTAGGAGAAAAATACTGGCAGGAAAAATAATGAGTAGTGTCTTCCAGGTATGAAGAACTAGCGTGAGATGACCGTTTCCCTCGCGTACGTCTCTTTCGCGCTCTACTACCCACACCTGGCCTAGGTGTAAATAAATATCGTCCACCCTAACGCGCGCTCGAACAAGAGCAACCCAGCTTGCTTCGCCATGGCCGACCGCGTCCACCCCATGCCATCGCCACCCTCCTCCCCGACTCCTCCACCGGATCAGGACGCTGAGACCACGCCGCTCCATCCGAGCTTCCACCGCCCGCCGGCCCCGCCGCCGGGCACGTACATCATCCAGGTCCCCAAAGACCAGGTCCTCCGCGTCCCGCCCCCGGACCGCGCGCGCCGCTACAGGAAGTTCGCCGCGCGCCCCGCCCGCCGCCGCTTCCTCTGCAGGGCCTGCTTCGCCGCCTGCGCCGCCCTCCTTCTCCTAATCATCCTCGCCGTCGCCTTCGTCGGCGCCGTGTACCTCGTCTTCCGCCCCCGCGCGCCATCCTTCTCCGTCGCCTCCCTCTCCATCCGCGGCCTCGACGCCCTCGCCCTGCCGTCCTCTTCCTCCTCCACGCAGCTCTCCCCGGAGATCGACGCCGCCGTCCGTGCGGACAACGGCGCGAACAAGAAGGTCGGCATAGACTACCGCGGCGGCGGGGAGGTCACCGTCTCCTACTCCGGCCTGCAGCTCGCCGCCGGTCAGTGGCCCGCGTTCTACCAGGCGCCGAGGAACGTGACGGTGCTCTCAACGTCGTTGAGTGGGAAGGGCGTGAGCTTCACGGAGGAGCAGAGGAAGCAGCTCGCCGCGGAGCAGGTGGCGGGCGCGGTGCCGCTGACGGTGGAGGCGAGGGTGCCGGTGCGGGTGAGGTTCGGGAAGGTGATGCGGACGTGGACGGTGGACGTCAAGGCGTGGTGCGAGGTGACGGTGGACAAGCTGGCCGGCAAGGTGACGGCGGCGAACAAGGGGTGCAGGGTCAAGGTCAGGCCGCTCTGGTGGTGGTGGTGATCGCCATTTGCCGCGCGTAATACTCTGGCATGGCAAAGCCGACTTGCCACGCTAGCGTAAATGGCTTGCCACAGGCAAGGTTTGTTATGAAACAGGAGGGGTGCAATCTTGGTGTACTGGGGCTGGTGCCAAGGGTCAAACTGCCCATTCCTTTTGTGCACCTTTTTTTAATTTGTTTGAGTATTATATTGTGAGTATAAAGTTATACTCCATAAGACTTTATAGCAAAAAATTTATATAGTATACAAGACTATGTCAAGAGAGATGGCTATCCTATCAAGTTTTCTATTTTTACACAAAGCAAGCTTTCATTTACAATGATGAGTGATATACTGTAACAGAAAGTTGTAAGAGCATTTGAATTTAATAAGCAAATAATATTAAATTATAAATAATATATTTAAACAAGGGGCTTGCTGCCCTAAAAACAACATAGCGGTAAATTCCCTTTGCCGACCAAGTCCTGTATGGATTTACCCATCTACGCTTTCCCCAAACCATTTTACAAATTATAAAGCTACTTATTTGTGGGATATAATCAAGTGGTATTTATAACCGGGCACACGGCTAATTAAATAGATTTACACTCTACAAAGATTGTACAACTTTACCCATATGACATAAACATCTCACAATGCTATACATGTGATGCAATACAGTAGGTACCCTATTTGAGAGTTATGACATAAACATCTCACAATGCTATATATATCATGCGATACTATACGTACTCGATTTGAGAGTTCACGACGAAGCTTTTACATTATCGTTCCTAACAACCATCACGTTATGATACCTTCCTGAGACGTGAAGTGCCTCTCCAACATCTCAAGGCTCATACAATGTGTTGGTAAACCTTGCTTGAACCAGCGATGCCCCTATGAACACGGATGGACCTCCATAACCGCACTAGCCCAAAACCTACAATCTACCACCTACGGTTAAGATACTAGAGCATGATAACTTATTATGCTAAGGTCTCCCCATAGAGACACATATGGGTGTATGAGAATACTTGGGCCTATGGCACAATAGATCGGTCCTTAATGACCTGGGTGAGACAACCATAAACCAAAATCTCATACTAACTGCACCGTTCTCTACAACCACTCATCCAAGTCTAAAATATTTTTCAATTTTATTTATTAATCAAAATAATAGAGGTATCATCTCTAGACCAAAATATAAGTGTTTCCTATTTTTTTAATAATTTGACCAAATCCCAATCTAGCACAACTAGTATTGATATGAGCATGGCTAAGCATCAACAATTCATTTCTTCCACAACTAAATATACAAGCGGTTGATAGCAATACTATGGTGACAACAGTGAAAGTATCAAGTTATCAAGGTAGGGTCAATGCAACAAATAAATATAACCACCAACCTTACCAACATAGCGATTTTACTGAAATTACATGAATGCATAATAATTTTGAAATACAACATACATAGTAGTGAAATATGGAATCAAAAATGTCAAAGGAAGTGCTTGTCTTACTTATTGAACTCTGGGTCCTCCTCTAAAGCGGTGTGAGGGACATTTGTCACGTGGGTATCTAATTAGTAAAAGTGAATTAACACAAATAAGAGTAAAATAAATTAAAATAGAGATAAAATCCAAATATTTTTAAGATTATGAAAGCTCATGAATTTAGAGAAATTTAGAAAAAATCACTCAATTTGGAGTTCAAATGGAAAGGTTATGGGTATTTGAATTCGGTTCGGGAAATAAAATCCAGAAAAATACAAGGAAAACACTGTGCAAGGGTTTCTTTTAAATTTTCAATTTTATTTCTAAAGAAAAACCTAGATTTATTACATCATTATGCTGACAGGTGAGGTCGGGTGTATGTGGACCGAGTCCACGGACGTGTTTACAGACCATGGGGCCCACATATCGGTGACACATAAATTAGAACTAAATTAAATTAAAATTTAGATTAATTAACTAGCCAGTCCCACACATCAGCAACTCACTTACCTCAATTATTGCCATCCTCACTGGCCCACTTGACAGAGAGAACACAAAGTAGACCAGCTCTGGCCAAACTCACAGGTGGTGATGCCGCGGTAAAGCGTCATTAGGGAGTAGCAAAATAGAGCGGTGAGGTCAAGGAGATCTTATTGGTGGTGACGGTAGCTAGAGAGGTTGTCAGAGGTGGTGACACGGTGCTGGGAAGAGGCGAGGGAGCCTTGGCCATGCAACGGTGCTGGCGCGGAAGAGCGAAGCGAGCGAGCCAGGCTATAGCTTGAGCTAGAGGGAGTCTAGGCAATGCTACGGCAGTGGGCACAGGGACCAAAGGTCAATAGAGCCAGCCCAACGACATGAAGCCAAGGTGGCACCGTGGATGGCAACGGTGAAAACTCAACTACGTGCGCAAAGCTTCAAGTTCAACGAGCACAAAAGCAAGAGGGGACTACCAAAAGCTCACCACAATTGTCGGTGATGACGAGGGTAGTCTGTGGTGCCACGATGATGATGAGCAAAAGCAAGTGGAGAGGTTCATGATGTCAACGAGTGAAGGTGAGGGATAAGCTAGAAGGAGCCATGCATTAGCTTACACACATGTTGAGGATGATTCAAAAGCAAAGAATTGACGAGAAGCTCATTTGACTATGAGAATCGATGAAAATGGTAGTGGTGGTCAGAGCTAAGGAAGATGACGATGATACGACATTACACTACACAGAAGGAGCAATAGCATGAGGGGTTCTGCTCATGCTAGAAACATACATGAAAAGACATGGAAGGAAGATGGCAAAGCTCACCGAAGGTGAGGTGGTGCCACTACTACAAAAAAGGCTATACTGGACGGCTACTTCACAGATGATTCATAGAGAATCATCTGTGTTGTAATTATCACAGACGGTTCATAGAGAATCATACATATGACGTAATAACCTCATCCCTTCAGCATACACGCAGATCCAGTCGGTCACCCCATGCCTGCATCTTAGGAGTCATGAGTGGAGGCGGCATCCTCGGCACTGCTGCTCCCTCTGGTCGCCCGCTCCCTCCGATCGCCCGGTCCCTCCTCCATCCAGTCGTCAGCTTCCCTTCCTGCCCTGGCATCGGCCCACCGTCTCCACGTCTCTAAGAGTCGGAGACCCCGCCACCTCCATGCCCGATCTCCTTCCCTCCTCGCCAAGACGCTGGCGCCTGGATCCTCGACGCCGACCAGCCCCCTTGGTGAGCCCGACTGCCCGATCCCGCCCTGCCCCCGGCCTCGGCCTGCTTCCTCTAGTCGCCAGCTCCCTCCATCCGGTCCCCGGCTGCCCTTCCTACCTCGGCACCAACCTCGGCCCGCCGCCTCTAGGCCGCTCTTGTCTCCCTCTGTCCGGTCGCCTGCTTCCTTCGGTTGTCGGCTCTCTCCGTTCGGTCCCCGGCTGCCCTTCCCGCCCCAGCCCTGGCCTTGGCCCACCGCCTCCACGCCGCTAAGAGCCGCCTCTGCGCCCAATTTGATGCCTCCATGCCCGATCTGACGTCTCCATGCTCCAGCCCCCCTCAGTGTAATGCTCTATGTTTTACTTGTTTGTTTGAATCACTTTGTATGGTTTGTATGGAGCTTGGCGGGATTTGCCCCCATTGTCTGTTTCTATCTGCCACCAGAGAATTGGTAGAAATCGAGGAGGAGCATTTCCTCTTGCCAGATTTGAAGTGACTGGTTCATGGCTTAAACATATTTCTAGCTAGTTAATACCAGTTGTATTTTCGACTATGCTTGGAATCTAGTGAAGATTTCTGCTAAGCTGTTGAAAGTCTTAATCTTTACTGGTTAGGGAGGCTGTTGAAAGTCTTAATCTTTGCTGGTCATGGAGGCTATATGCAAGCTTAATTGCATTGAATTGCTGTCTTCCAGCTCGTATGCCTCTGCAGTGCTTTATTTATAAGTTGTGGCAATTGGCGCAGCAGCACAGATGAGTCGCTCTAACTGATGTGAACCAGTCAGATGCTTAAGAATCCAAATTTTGTTTTGCAGTATCAACTTGCCACCTCCTCACAAGTGAACCAGTCAGATGCTTAAGTATACAAGTTGTATTTTCGTTAGCTTGTTTATTTGCTATATTTTTTCCTTGCTAAAGAACTATAAGCTCATTCGATGTTTGAACTTGTCAAATTAGATCATAGCGTCTGGTGGTGGACCTGGTGGTGGATTCGGAGGCTCAGGTACGTCGTGTAGCACTGATACTAGTGTGTGTGATCCTGCTATTTATTTGTATATATGTACTTATTAATTCTCATTCTTCTTCGCAGATGGTTAATTATATTAGTCTAATAGTTAGGAGGGAGAACTGAAAAATAAAGCAATTTGCTATTTCAATATTAAGGTATTCTTGGTTTCTCAATTCCTTATAAGAATCCATTAATTTCTTATTTATTTATATTGATTACATATATAGACGTATCGTCATATCGATGTTTTTGAGAAAATGGCGAATCACGGTATCACCGTATCATGTATCCGTATTTATATCGGGGTATTTGGGCAACATAGAGAGAGAGAACATATTATCTCTCTTCACATCATTTTTTTCTATATAAGATTTTACTTATTTAATATATTTAAGAGACAGTTAAGATGGCAGTGTTGAAGATACCCAATACCGTAAATGCAGCCAAAGATGCATTGAAGTGTGCACGGAAACGCGTTTGCTGCAGCAATTGATCGGCAGAAAACACTCACAAGGCGGACACGCAATGAACTATTTGCTGGGGCGACTTTCAGTTATGCAGCTATAATTTCTGCACCCACGGTACCTGTGGCATCAGAGAACATTATCATAGACCATGACTTAACACACAAATATCCAGATTCATATTGAGCGAAACAAGCAAAGGATTTTGATGCAATGAAACTGCCAAATTGATAACAGGTCCTTACACTGCGAAAAGCACCCTCCACTTCACCGAAATTGCGTATCCTTTGAAGGATAGCACTCTGCGGCTTTCTAAAATTACGTACAGGTCCTCGTTTAATTACGTACAGGTTCTTACAGGTCCTCGGTTTTTTTTTGCAAAAAAGCCACTTCGGTTTTCTCGAAATTACGCGTGTGTCCTCGAAATTTTTAAAGAAATTCCTCGCGAATTATTGTCTCTTTTCCATCGGTCCACACGGTAGCTAGCGCGGCGTGGCGCCGCGCTTATACAGCTAGTTGATAACAGGCGTAGAAGAAAAGAGAAGCACGCACAGGTGTGGGTATGGGTGTGTGCAACCATGCAAGTGCTGGGCCTGCTGGCGTCGGTCCATGGCAGTGGGCAGGCATGCGTATGCAAGTATGGGGGATTGGGAGTTCAAGAAGGGATGGTCAACAATGGGAGAACGAAGCACGCTTCAATCGCGCTTGTTCCTCGGCGGTTTCTCAGCCGGCGTTACGCAGAGGCGCCGTCGACTCCAAATGCATCCTGCAGAAAGCCATCTTGGTTGAGATCCACTTGCCGTTGGCGCCGCAAATATGGAAAACATTGATCGAAGTGTTGGGAATTCTCCTGCGAATTGAGCTGGTTGGATCAGCATGCCTACAGAGTTCCTCTATGCTTGCGCCATGGGAGACAATCACCCGCTCCCCCGTCAATGCAGCATAAATAAGTACAAACTTTAGTTTGGATTTGTTCATGAGCAACGGCTCGAATGACTGACAGAAATCGGCAACCATAAGTATACACATAAGATATTCAGATATTTAGTAGTACTGTGCAGAGTGCTGACGTCTTCTGAATTTTGTCTGCTGTGTTGTACTGAAAAATACTGATAATACCGTTTTCTTGTAATCGCCAAAAAAAAATGCTACCATGTTACGCCAATGGAGACTAAGAAGTTCTTGAAAGAAAGATAGAAGTTACAGGGATTTCTTGGCTCCTCTCATCAGATGAGGAAACCTTGAAAGACTTGGGCTTGCTTCTGACGACATGATCAAAGCTTCAAGCCGTGGAGATCTCCCATTTGCCTTTCTCTCAGTGCTGGATCCAACACCAGCTGAAACAAACAGCTCATGAATTGAGAAACATCCACGAAGTAACAAACTAACTAGAAGAGATGGCAATCCGAAATGCCCATACATTCGATACGTCGCAGGCTGTTGCTATAGTCTGCGAAGTCTCGGCAGCACGCTTCAAATCAGAGTACACAGCAGCTGGCTTGGCTTCTTTGGAGAGCCGGCGGGCAACCTTGCAAGTTTGCATCACATCCCAATTCGGATGAAACCCCAAATTATAATCTTGTCTCGTTGTTATAAAAAGCAAAGCAAATATAAAGGATAAAAAAATAGGAGACATGTATTTAACGTGAAAAACCACAGATGCACGAAGGTAGAATTCACTGTATGAGAAGAATTACAAGTTCATGGTACTTTGGTGCACCTAAATCGTGTAACTACAAAGATACATATATGTGCTAGAGATCAGAGTCTCGAATGGAGAAGGAAACCAAATTAGAATAAGATACGCCTACCATTGCCATGCCTAACACAGCTCGAAGCATTCACCGCTCAGAGCCACGTCTAGCATAGTGTCTAGTATGGACATGATAACGAATTCGGATCACATTTTAATAATCTTCACCTTTAGACGAATTTCCTCCTATAGTCGAATATCAAATCTCCTCAAAGTAAGCCTTCGTCACCAGACCTTATGCCTTGAAAGTCCATCGAACTAATTTTCAATAAGAAAGACTAGAACCATCTTATCCAAACGTTTTTCATAAAACAAAATTAAGCAAATCACCAGTAGATCTAAACACACAGTTATCAACAAAGCAGATGAACAAATCTGACTCTTCAATATTTCATAACCAACAAACTCTAAGTCTGTGCAACTGACCTCCTGAAACAAATGCTCAATCGCAAACAGCACAAGCCAAAACATCACCTGTGAAGCTGGATAGACAGTGAAGAATTCATATCATAAAATCTGATATGCTTCACCTGAAACACAAAACTCAGCAAACAACGCTCATTGAAAGAGCAATTTACATGTGTGGCCATCACACCAATCAAACTCTTGGCTTCAAATGTATCTAAATCCCATGACATGATTGAAACTACTCCTGTGAAATTGTCTGGATGAAAGAAACTCTTGTGCCGTTAATAGAGAATAAACTGCAGTAGACCCCTCACATCGAGCTATGACAACTGGACAAACATTGCGGTATCCACGCAAAACAAACTCCTTTTTGCACTTAAATCCTTCATCTCAAACTGAAAGTTGGAGTAAAACATTCACTTTCAAACAATAAAACCCTAGAGAACATCATGCTTGCAGCCATCAGAGTGTTATCAAACTTCTGAAAATTGAATGTTGTTAAAGCCTCTATAATGGTCGTGCAAGTGCTCTAAATTGCAACGTATCTAAACGGTGAATAAAATACCAAATTCAGTTGTCCCCACAACTGATATTAATTTTTTTAAATCTCCTTGATCAATCTTAACCTAAATTGTGTTGAAAACCTGCAACTCCGTCTTAGACTCCTCATCTGCACATCTTACCATAGTAACCATAGAAGACAATGGATCGCCGAAGAAATCACCAATGATTAATCCCACATGGATACCACCAATAATAGACATAATAGCCTGAATTGAATAAATTCCATCTTTAACAAAAAAAAACATGCAAAGCTAGCAACACAGTTTCTTGATGGAAGATGACGATCGACTAAAGCATACGATCACCGACGGAGATGGCGTAGTACGACGTTGGCACTGGTGGCATGGGAAATGGTGTTGGTGAATTTAGCGCTGAAACAAGCGCCGAAGTAGAGTACCGGTTGACGCTCGATATGGCACGAGTTAGCACCAATTCAGAGTTGAGATGCAGAATGGACTCAAGATGAGTCAAAATTGCTGAGTTAAAGCTACTGAAATCTTCTGATACATATATTTGTGTATCTAGTAAGGGCTTATGAAATCCTTGGCACACTTCTATGTACTTGGAGCAAAAACTTTCCTTGGTGCACCTAGCAAGAGTCCTTATGTTGCACTTGAATTAGGAAACAAGAGATACCTTGGGACTCGTTCCATGATAATTGCACTGATTGGCTTTAAATCACGAAGGCACGGTGCTGCCTTCGCTTTGGATTTGGTGCTGTAGCCAGCTCCTTGCAAACGCGTTGCTCCTGATCTAGTTCGGTGTTGGTTCGTGGAAGCTGGCAGAAAAATTGATGATGCCCTATTGCCGCCGAAGTTGAGAACCGCCAATGTGCGCGATGGCCGCCATTCATGCAACTTGGATTTCCCCTTGGAGCCGCGTGGTGGTTGCCCGACTTGATGTCGCACTGATGCCGCGCGCTAGCCACGGGATGGCCACCCCGGGAGGCAACTCCTCCCAGGGCAGCGAGTAAACTTTTGAACCCAAAGTTTTAATACCACTTACTATAAAATGCACGGTAAATATAGATGATCAAAAGAATAGAAGATAAGTGAAAAACCTTTGTGGAAAAAAAACACGGATGCATGAAGACGAGATTCACTATATGAAAAGAATTATAAGTACGAGGAATTTCGACGCATCTAAACCGTGCGATTATAGGGGTACATATATAGTTAGAGATTAAAGTCCCAAACGGAGGAGGAAATCGAATCAGAGTCAGATACGTTTGCCGTTACTATGTTTGACATGACTCGACACATACATCGCTCAGTGCCACATCTCACATAGTATCTAATACAAACACAACGATGAATTCGAATCGCACTTCAATGCTCTTGGGGAAAGTACAGCATAGCATGACAGCTTGTTGTCTACCAGCCTCATTTAGCTCTACATTCATCGGTCCCTGTTAAGAAAAATTGGATGCTCTGCCAACTGGAGAAAATTAATGGAAGAATGACCAGGAGGGCCGAGGCTTCTTAGGATATGTACGATATTATAGATAACTGTTATATGTAATATCGTCCATATCATTTATAGACATCACTAAACATAGTTATTATAATAAATTATGTTTTTTTGTCTCTATAGATAACTTCTCTATGACGTAATGTGTTTTGTTTCTCGCTTTACAGTCGACTGTTGCATATAAGACGATCTAATTCTCTATGGTCCCATCTCTCCTCTATATCATTTTATATCCTACGTAGCAATATTTATAAACAGCTGATGTAAATCCATTGCACATGGCCATAATGCACAGTAGGAGGAGCAAAAACAATTAACAATTGGACTCACAAAAAAAAGGAACTTTTGCTTAGTACTACTAACTGCAGATGGACAAGCTAGGGACCGGACAAGTATGGAGGAAAGACGAGAGCCGACCTGAATGATATGGAAGGCGTTCCCCGACGTCGCTCCATGCCGCACCACCACCACCTCCGCGAACTGCTCACCTTGCGGCGAGGCTCGATCGGTCATGGTGGCATCTGTTAACGGCTGCAGAGAGGGGAGTAAGGATATATATATCCGGAGTTAGTAGTTGCAGGGTTGCAGCTTCCAGGAAGCCACTCCTGTGCTACTTTCTGATGCCACCGGCCTTGTGACCACGTTTTGCTTCTGCGCCAATTCGTCCAAGATGCAGTTCAGATGACCCTGCTACTCAGATGCAGTATGCTAGTACGCATGAAATAAACCAGCTGAGCAGGTCAAATACAAGGTGAGTTGTTATGGAAGGGAAGCTGACAAGGGTAAGAAAATTCCAAATCCCTCTATGCTGTTAGATCTAATCTTGACTTCTTCATGCATGCAGCCTCGTCACCAATAATCCTGCGCGTAGTCGTTCGTTAGTTTCGTTTTCAGTTGTAACTTGCGTCTAGTTATTTGCCTCCGGCTGAAACGTTCTGAACTGAAGAGTCAGCAGTCATTGTCATTCATGGATCAGACGTTTCTTTTAGTTATGTTTAGGAGGCTCTTTAGTTATGTTTAGGAGGCTCTTCTGGCTATATATTAGTGAGTCATTAGTAATGCTATGAGGTGAAGCGCTAAGAAACTCCATATGTAGTACAGTGAATAGAAGAAGTATTCTCTGTGTGTGTTTTATTTTGTATGCGTGTCCTCCAGTATGTTATCAACGAGAGATACTAGTTGAGAGGAAATCAATATTGTGTGTGTGTGTGTGCAGATTGATTGTTTGAGATACAACATTTCAAGTGGGGGCTCGCTCACACTTATAAGTTGTGCTTGCTCCTCTCCCACAATCCATGTGGGACTATTCCTAACAATCTCCCCTTCACACATGGATTGGACACTTCTGCAACCACGAGGTCCAAGGAGTTGTTAGGCACCTGGGCTCTGATACTACTTGTAAGGTTGTTGCTCCGTTGTTCCGTGGGCTTAGTTGTGTTCAGCCCATTTAGACCTGTGACCGTTGAATGACGAGGCTATAGCCCCTCGAACTTCCAAAATCTGAATGCATTTTTGACTAGTTCAGTTCAGTTGCTAAATATACTGCATTTGCTAACGTCAGGAAGTGACGAAGATCGGCAATCCAGCAACGCAAAAGAATGGCAATTGCAGACCGATACATCTGACCCGGTGAACATAAAAAATGGTTCTTGTTCGTGATTATTACTACACTGCGAAGTGCGAATAAACTAGCAATAGAAGAACGGGATATGCTTCAATTGTGCATGTCTGAATCACTGAATGTACCGACGAGAAACGAATCGCTGCAGGCCGGCGTTACGCAGAGGCACCATCGCCGCCAAATGAATCCTCCAGAAAGCCATTTTCGTCGAGATGGCTGACATCGCCAACCCTCACGAGGTTCCACCGGCCGGTGACGCCGGATATATGGAAAACATTCAGCGAAGTGTTGGGGATGTTCCTGCGAACTGAGCTGTTGGGGGGATCGGTATGCCGACAGAGCTCCACTATGGCTGCACCATGGGAGACCACAATAACCCGCTCCCCTGTAAATGCAGAAGCAGCATTGGCAAACGCTTCATCAGGGTTCAGAATTGTCAGTGAGCAGCTAGCTACTCAGGAGCGAAGCAAGCAAGGAGGCGGAGCACATTCTCAACACTTGCATGCTACGACAACCGGTTCATCTTCCTCGGGCATGAGGGGCAGGCGGCTGACCCTCGCACCGGCGGCCAGCAGGGCGATTCGGTCGGCGTGCACGGCTGCGACCTACGACGGTGAAGGTGATGCGGATGGAGTTGAGGCCTGGCGTTGCAGGAAGGGCCGCGAGGCTCTTTCGAGGGCGGTGGTGCTGGCTGCGGGCGCTTGCCGGCGACCGAAGCCAGTCCATGGCCACTGGGTTGGCGAGGATTCACCGGCGCTGGCGATCCCGTCGAAATTCTGGGCGCAAGGTGCGGAGGACGACTCCGACGATGAAGCACCGGTGGAGTTGAAGAGCCCATCGACGCCGGAGTTCATCGTGGAGGCCCTGGACGCAGGGTTCACGGTGGATCAATTGGCCAGAGCCGAGAAAGCTCTAGCGCCAGGTAACGTTCAATCTTCCGCAGATCGTCTCCTTCCTAATTCAATTGTCGCTAAGTTGGTTCAAGGAAAATTGGCCGGGGCGCCTTGGCAAGGACCCTTGCCATCTCCTCGAGTTTCTCCTCCGAGGACTCTCGGCGATTGTGTTGCAAAGGCAAGAAACCTCAGTGCCGGCTCTCGTGGCGCGTTGGCGTCGTCTAGACGGCCAAGATCGCAGGCGGAACGGCAAGACGGAGTCGATGCCGGTGTTCGCGGTTCCCGGCCATCGCCGGCGCGGTCATTATCGGCAAGTGACGAGCAGAAGTCAAAACAATTTGAAAATCATAATCTTCGGTGCTGCGATCCGGAATTTCTTCCGTTGTCACCCGCGAAGATACCGGTCGACTTGACCGCGTGCGTTGACACGGGGAGTTCGGTTCGAGCTTCTCTGCATATCATTGGGCCTGGTAAAATTTTTCGGCCCACCAAAGGCCTTTGCGCTCTTTTCACAAGGACAGGAACCAGGAAAACCACAAAAACCCTATCGCCGCCGCCGTCCAAGCCATCCATCGCCTCATCGTCGCCTTCCATCGAGCCATCGCGTTCATACGCGGAAGTGGTGCGGGTTGGGGCGACCATGGCGGCTCAGGGCTCGGGCGGGAACTTTGGCCGCGGTGGAGGGGGAAGAGCGGCGGGCTACGACCCTGGCTTCCTCCCGGGATTCCATCTGGGACACGGGGGACGGGGCAGGGGCCGCAACTTAGCCCCCTCCCGTGGTCGCGGTCGCGGCCAAGGAGGATACGGCGGTCAGGGCTTCAATGGCTACACCAACGGATACAACGGCGGTGGCCGTGGTGGGCGCCCCTACAGCAGGCCATTTGGAGGAGGGCGTGGCCGGGGTAACTGGCAAAACCATGGCCGGCCGTACTACCAGCCGTCCTCGGCTCCGGGACAAGGAGGACATCCGCCTCCCTTCCAGGCGGGTGGCTCGTTCGCTGGTGCCGGTGGCGCGCTCGCAGCTGCTGGCAGTGAAGGTGTGCACGCTACTGCTGGCGGTGGTGGCGCATACGCGGCCGTTGGTGGCGGTGGTGAAGCAGGGCGAGGGGAGATGGAGGTCTTGGTGGGGCAGCACCCTCATGGCACGGTTGTCCTCCAGGCACCAGTCATGGGAGCTGGTCCGCAGATATCGACGTCGACGACAGCTCCGGCAGCACCAGAAGTCCCCAAGAGCGCTGTCCTACCAATCACCAATGCCTCAATTGGGACAAATGAAATGCCAGAGTCATCTCACCAAGGAAAGCCGAAAAGCAAGGGTAAACCATTTTGTTTTCGCTGTCACACTAAAGGTCATACTATGGCAGAATGCACTGTGATTTTGGGTTGTGAAATTTGTTATGGAGATCATGTCACTAAAATTTGCCCAAATATAAAAAAAAATGAATACTACTGCTATTCCTTGTGGTTATGCGGTCGAAGGATTGGGCTTTTATTTTATTCCAGTCGCTGAAAATCCCAAGGTGAATTTAGAGGAAAAATCAGCTGTGGTACGTGTTTTGGAGGGTTCTTTTACTGCTGATCAGTTAGCAGTGGAACTTGACAAACTACTACCAGGAAAAAACAAGTGGGTGATTGAGGAGAAAGGTACTGATGCCTTTATCACTGATTTCCCATCCTCTGAGCTACTGGATTGGGTGGTGAACTGGGGTCCTATGGACACAAAGTCAGTGAAAGGTAAATTACGTTTTGAGAAAGGGGTTGAGAATGAGGTCTACAAGTATGAAATTGATAAAGTTTGGGTTCAGTTCCGTGGTCTACCAAAGGAGTTTTGGGAATTTCCTATTATTTGGGCGATTGGTTCCATTTTAGGTGTTCCCAGAGCTGTAGACACAAAGTTCACTAAAAAGTATGGTCGTGCCAGGATGAAGGTAGCCGTGCTAGATCCCAATCTTATCCCGGACCTGGTGGATATAGTGATTGGGGATTTTGTTTATGAGCTACAGTTTCGTGCTGAGCATAATATATCTGATGGTGAACCTCAGGTCATTGACATGGACTCTACCATAGATGAAGATAAAAAAAATGGGGAAAAAAAGGGAGATCCTATGGATGAGGATGGTAAAAAAGAAGAGAAGTTAGCAAAGGATAATGCAAATGGTGACCATATACCGGGCTCCGGAAAGCAAAATGGGGGTGCAGTCCAGCAAGAGGATATGGGTGCTGGTTCTGGGACTCAGCAGAACAAGGAGGCAGGTGTTAAAGCAAACAACAAACCAGTGGTAGTGCTTACTCAGGGGCTAACAGTAGATGGAACTGGCCAATGGAAGGCTAGTTTGATGGCTTCCCAAAATGACTCTGGCTTTTCCAATAAAATGAGCATGCATAATGGTGGGACAGTGTCTCCTATAAGATCCAGTAAAAGAAATGCGGCGTCTTCACATCAGGACTCTATGGAGAAGGCGTCGAAATTGAAAGCTCGCAAAAATCTGGACTCCTCTTCAGACAAAGGTATTGGATCTCATCCAAGCTCATTCCATACTTTACTTGATTCTTTTTTGTTAGATACAACTAATTCGATAGGGGTTACTCTTGGGAATAATGAACAAACAGTATCTCATTCTTTAAATTCTTTAAAAGCTTTAGAAGCTCACAGGGTGAATGATATGGTTAGGGTTGTGGAGGATGATGCCTCTACTGTTTGTTCAATAGAAGATAATATAGATTTAGAAGCCTTGAATCTTATTTGTTTAGAAATCTCAGAAGGCCTTGGTGATGGGGGTTGTGATCCTTTGTGTCTACAGACTCCTTTATCACAAAACAAAAGGTCACGTTCTAGAAACAAGAAAAATTACAAAAGACGGTCTAGATGAAAGGTATTTTTTGGAATTGCAATGGGTTTGCTGACCCTAAAAAATATAGATTCCTATCTGACCTAACAAAAGAAAAGAACCTAGATTTTATTGCCTTATCAGAGACGGGTAGAGCCAATTTTCCGCAATCGACTTTGAATAATATCTGCGCTGGCAGAGATTTTCTTTGGCATTGCATGGCTCCACGGGGGCGGTCTGGTGGCATGATCCTAGGTATTAACTTGTCAGCTTTTGACATTGGTGAGATTGAAGAAGGGGATTTTTTTATTCGTTTTAAAGTTCGTCATAAGGAAGATGACTTTAAGTTTAATTTGATTTCAGTATATGGGCCGGCTCAGGTAGATCAAAAATCAAATTTCTTATCAGAAGTAGTGCGAGTATGCTCAAAAGAAGCTTTACCTGTTATTATCGGTGGCGATTTTAACATTATTCGTAGCCCTGATGAGAAAAGTAATGACAACTATAATGACAGATGGCCTTTCATGTTTAATGCAGTGATTGACACTTTAAATCTTAGAGAATTAGAATTGTCGGGAAGAAAATTTACTTGGGCTAATCGTTTGCAAAACCAAACCTTCGAAAAGTTGGATAGGATTTTGGTCTGTACGGATTTTGAGTCCAAATATCCACATACCACTGTAATTGCACTGTCTAGAGAGATTTCTGACCACACTCCGCTGTTATGTTGCACAAACAATACATCCTCATCTTATCAACCCCAATTTAAATTTGAATTGGGTTGGTTGCTGAGAGATGGTTTTTGTGACATAGTAAGAGATGTGTGGCAGAGCGTACATGCTGAAGGCACCCCCTTAGAGAGGTGGCAAGCTAAGATCAGAAGGCTACGCCAATATCTCAGAGGTTGGGCAAAAAACGTGAGTGGTGCTTATAAGAAAGAAAAAAATGTCAATTTTAAATAAACTAGATGAACTGGACAAGAAGGCAGAAAGCTCAATGCTCAATGAAATGGATTTGAACTTAAAACATGTGTTAAATGAAAGGCTAGCGGAATTACTTCGTGAAGAGGAGCTAAAATGGTACCAAAGGGCTAAGGTGAAACATCTATTACAGGGTGATGCAAACACGAAATACTATCATTTGTTGGCAAATGGTCGGTATAGGAAAACTCGAATTTTCCAGTTGGAAGAAGGGAATGATATAATAAGTGGTGATGCTCAACTTAAAAAGCATATTACCAATTATTATAAAACACTATTTGGCCCATCGGATAACTCTACCATCTCTTTGGATGTGTTACAAACCGAGGATATTCCCCAAGTTTCTGCACTGGAAAATGAGTTTTTAACAGCTGACTTTACAGAAGAGGAAGTAAGGGCTGCAATCTTCCAAATGGATCATAATAAGGCACCAGGACCGGATGGTTTCCCTCCAGAGTTCTATCAGGCCTTCTGGACTTTAATTAAAGATGATATGATGGCTCTATTTACGGATTTCCATCAGGGATCCTTGCCACTAAACAGTCTTAACTTCGGAACAATAATTTTGTTACCTAAGCAGAAGGATGCGAAAGTGATTCAGCAATACAGACCAATATGTCTGTTGAATGTCTCTTTTAAAATCTTCACCAAGGTGGCAACTAATAGATTATCTACCGTAGCCCAAAAGATTATTAGACCAACACAAACAGCCTTTCTTCCTGGCAGAAATATCATGGAGGGTGCGGTAATACTCCATGAGACGATACATGAACTTCACTCGAAGAAGCAGGATGGGGTTATTTTCAAAATTGATTTTGAAAAGGCATACGACAAGGTAAAATGGAGTTTTTTACAACAAACACTAAGGATGAAAGGGTTTTCACAAAAATGGTGTAAATGGGTGGAGAAGTTCACGCAAGGAGGAAATGTTAATATTAAGGTTAATGACCAACTAGGTTCATACTTCCAAACAAGAAAAGGCTTAAGGCAGGGTGACCCAATGTCGCCAATACTATTTAATATAGTGGCTGACATGCTGGCCATACTGATTGCTAGAGCCACAGAAGCAGGGCGAGTTGAAGGGGTTATTCCTCATCTTATTCAAGATGGATTATCTATTCTCCAGTATGCGGATGACACGGTGATTTTTATGAGTCATGATGTTGAGAAAGCGATAAATATGAAATTAATACTTACTACTTTTGAACAACTATCAGGGCTCAAAATAAACTTTCATAAAAGTGAGATCTTTTGTTTTGGGAAAGCACAAGATCATGTAGGGTACTATTCGCAGTTGTTTGGTTGTAAAGTGGGGAAGTACCCCTTTCGCTATCTTGGTCTACCAATGAATACTAGGAAACTAAATAATAATGATTGGCAAATGATTGAGAACAGAATTGAAAAGAGGCTCAGCGGGTGGAAAGGTAAATTGCTTTCGGTTGGGGGTCGATTGGTCTTAATAAACTCGGTGCTCTCTAGTTTACCGATGTTTATGATGTCTTTTTTTGAGATCCCAAGGGGAGTGTTAGAAAAAATCGATTGTTTCAGATCAAGATTTTATTGGCAAAGCGACCAACACAAGAGAAAATACAGACTAGCCAAATGGGAAATCTTGTGCCAACCGAAAATACAAGGGGGTTTAGGCATACAAAATTTGGACATTCAGAACAAATGCTTGTTGAGTAAATGGCTATTTAAATTGTTAAATGAGGATGGCATGTGGCAGGAACTTTTGCGGAATAAATACATAAAAGATAAGACACTAGGAAGCTGCGTTAAAAAACCAACAGATTCTCATTTTTGGAAAAGCTTGATGAATGTAAAAGACACCTTCATGGGTTTTGGGTCATTCAAAGTGAAAGACGGGTCGCAAATCCGATTCTGGTTTGACACTTGGTTGGTGAACAAACCACTAAAAGATAGATTTCCATCGTTGTTCAATATTGTACGAAGGAAACAAGACACTGTGGCTCAAATCCTTAGTTCATCCCCACTAAATATTTCATTCCGCCGTAATTTAGTGGGCACAAACCTAAGGGATTGGCACAGAATTGTTGCCTCTTTACAGGATGTGAACTTACGTGTAGAAAGGGATGTTTTTGTGTGGGCGTTACATTCATCAGGAGTTTTCTCTGTCAAATCCATGTATGCTGCGTTAATTAATAATGGAGTGCGAGTGTCACAAGATATTTGGCAAATTAAGGTTCCTTCAAAAATAAAAATATTTTTGTGGTACCTTAAAAAGGGGGTGACTCTAACTAAGGATAACCTAGTTAGGCGTAACTGGAACGGTGACACGAAGTGCTGCTTCTGTCATTCTCTAGAAACTATTCAACACCTTTTTCTGGACTGTTTTTATGCCAAGTTTTTGTGGCGAGCGGTACATTTACTGTTCGGACTAACACCGCCACAGAGTATAGATGACCTTTTTAATGGGTGGTCAAAGAAGGGTAATAAGAAACAACACGCATTGTTATTGACAGCAGCATCGGCACTTTGTTGGGCAGTTTGGATAACAAGAAACGAGGTGGTTTTTGACAAATGTAGACCAAAATCTTTTTTGCAGGTACTATTCAGGGGAACTCACTGGCTCCGTCAGTGGGCAAAGTTGCAGCGGCGGGATGATCTACGGGATCACTTGGTCTTAGCTGGGCAACATCTTGAGTCGTCTGCTTTGCAATTCTTCGGTTCTAATGGATGGTTATCAACAAGATTTATTGGCCTTTCTTAGTCAAACCTTTACATACGTTTTGTTTATCCATGTGTTTGCTGTAAAGATGGAACTTTTACAGCTCGTTGTAATAATTGGCCTGATTCTATCTGTTGATAGATGAAGCCGGATTTTACTATCCATTATCTAAAAAAAGCTACTCAGGAGCAGTGTGATGTGCCATAGAGGAATCTGATTTGTCGGCCTGCTTCACAAACTTTACTGTAGTGTTAACCACACAGGAAATGGGGAGATGAAAAAAAAAATCTAAGAATGAGGTTAGCTGCTTACCGATGTGTTCTCGGGCAATTGTATTCAGGTAGGACACGCACCGCTCAGATAACTGATTAAGGCTCTCTCCACCACCCTGAACATGAGTGGAAATACTGATGAGCTCTTCAAAGTGAAGCATAGAATATGGCTGTAGTACTGGTACGAGTTGCTCAGGGTAAACTTGTGAACATTTTGTCAGCTATAACTAACAACCGACGGTGGGAAACATTGGTAACTTGGTGTAGTTTGTCAAGTCAATTCAAGTTCTTACCAAACATACAGCCATTGTAAATGAAAAAAGGACAAAGCCATTTATGCATCTATAAGCAAGACAAAGCTATAAATTTGTCTGGAGGGTTGTACTTACAGGAATCTCTTGGTTTCTGTAGTCGAAATCCAAACCTTTTGTATTTTCAAAAAGATCAAAACCTTTGAAAGCCCCTGGATTTTTAATAAAAGCATCATCCCACTTCAAACCCTGGAGATATCCCATGTGCCTTTCTCTCAGTGCTTCATTCAACACCAGCTGAAACAAATTACTAGTGAGATACGAAATGCTCATAAACAGCAAAAAGGTTAGTTCCATTAAGCTTCAACTACAGGATTTTATATTTCCAAGCAGTTGGAGGCTGTAAGCACCAGGCGGCATGACTCTTAGAATCTGAAAAGAGAGGGAGAGAGTGAACATATACAGAATGTACTTACATTTGAGACGTCACAGGCTTTTGCGATGGTTTGTGCAGTTTCAGCAGCACGCTTCAAATCCGAGGAGTATATAGCAGCTGGCTTGGTTTCTCTTGACAGACGACGGGCTACCTTACGAGTTTGCATCAGATTTACACAAAAATGTCAATGCTGACAATGGAAGTCCTAATGGAGTATTCACTAGTTCTGTGTCACAATTTGAGGCAAGTGAACCATACCACAACAGCTTGCTTACTACCAATCTCATTTAGTTCTGGATCCATTTGTCCCTGTTGAAGGATTTCAATGTTCTATCACTTAGAGAGAGAGAGAAAAAATCCAAAAATAAGGACTGTTAATGGAAGAATGGTTAGGAGTCTCCAGTAACAGATGCTCGAGCTCCCAAATTCCCAAATCTAAAATGTATGTTTAGAGATATTAGCACAGAACTCTTTATGGCGAAAGGCATGGTATCATTCTGTAGCTTCAACCAAGTAAGATTGAATGTTGAGTCCATGCTAGATTCGGTAAGTTGTCCTCGGTATTCGGTAAGCGCCTCTCATTGGAAAACAGTAGGGAAGCACGAGGACGGAGAATCGAAGAACCAAGAGGGAGGACCGAACCGACCTGAACGATGCGGGAGGCGTTCCACGACGTCTCCCCGTGCCGGACCACCACCACCTCCGCGAACTGCTCGCCGTCGCCGTGCGACGGTGTGGACGACATAGCTCAATTGGTCGTGCTGGCACCTGCTACTGTGATGGCCGCAGCCGAGAGGGATCAGAGGATACCTGATAGCGTCTCTCCGGCCGGCCGGGGTCAATCGCAGCAGCTTCCAGGAAGCCACCCAGGTGATACCCCGATGCCGCCACAGGGCAGGCTAATGACTTCGCATCTGTTCTTGTCTCTTGCTGACCACATATCAATTCATTCCCAAAGCAAGTCCTGTTATTATTATCGCAAGGATGGCGACGCAGCCTGAAATCTCAATAAAGAAACCACGTTTCGCTCGTGCACCAATTCACCCAAGATTATTGCAACAACCGTAGCACTAAGTAGCGACACGACCCTGCTACACTTTGTGCGAAGCATGCATGAAATTGATCGGTGCCAACGAGTTACTACGAGGTAAGTTGATCTGAGATGAACAAGCATCACAGAGTTAATCCATGCTCAGTTCAGACCACGGATGAGGAGTCTTCCTTCTTACGTCGTGCGGAGACAGTGGCGGACTAGGATCAAAATTTAGAGAGTGCTAATAAGACTTACTGATCAATTTGCTGAATATCGAGTTGCCGGCCTACGATAGACTTGTAGACATGAGAGAAAAAGAGGCTCTACGCCAAAAGCCAAGATGTCGGTGTGGCTTGTAATCACCACTACAAATACAATTTTCTTCATCATACAAAGCCTTTTAAACCTGATAAAATCATTCATACAGCTGGCGTGGAGCTGTAGAGGATGAGGTACATACGGCCGACCGGCGATAGAGAGAGCTGACGTCTCACCTGATCCACCGCTGGATCCGCCCCTGTGTGGAGAGGAGTAAGTTTCATCCTCTTCACGCCGCGGCTTATGCTTAGCTCAGGCGTACGTTAGCGTGTTGAAGAGAAAGTAATATTCTCATAGCATTCTTTCCGTGGCTGGGCTACTAAAGCATCAACCACCAACTTAATTAACGAGAGTGCGACCGTACAGCTCTATGAAAGTGCCCACTTTTATCTACAAAACGCAATAACAAGATCTGCTTGTCTGAAGCATCAACCACCGACTAAACGAGAGTGCGACCGTATAGCTCTGTAAAAGTGCTTACTTTAACCTACAAACGCGACAACGAGATTTGCTTGTCTTAACTTTGGTGACGAAAGTGATTGAATGCGTGTAAATCATCTCTACTTTGGGTGGCACAGAGACCAAATTTGTCAGCATTCACACGATGGTACAAGCAAAAGTTCAGTCAGGGGCCGAGCCCGGCGAGCCTGAGTGGCTACCTGGACTCGCCGGTGATGAGCCGTGGACAAAAGGCGAGGAGCCAAGCGTCGCATGAGTCAAAGAGCCAGGCATCATCTGGGCGTGGATGGTGTGAGCCGGGCATCTCCAGTACTGTACATCATCCCTTCGGTAAAAAAAAAGAAAATTTGTTCAGTAGCACTGAAAGATCGCCTCTTTCGAAAAATACCACTAAAAAAATAGGGTTCCGAAAATTATCACCGAAAGATTCATTTTTCTTCGGGATTTAGCATTCTGGACAAAAATATCCCTCTACCTCCCCTCCCTCACCTTCTCTCCTCCTGCGCCGCCCCGTCCGCCTCCCTCTTCCCTCTTCCCCCACCGCTTCGCCGCCGGCCTCCCCGCCTCCTCCTCCGCCCGCCGCTCGCCTCCTCCGTTCAGTTGAGGCTTCTTCCCTCTCGCACACGCCGGCTGCTTGATCGATCTGACTCCTCCGTCTTCTCCCTCAGATCGACAGCCTCTCTCCCCTCGTCCGCGGCGGCATCCGCGCGCTGAACCCTCCGCCATGGCGGATCTCGCTGTGGCGCCCCAGCCGCACCCGACGGACCTCTTCGGCGAGCCCATCGAGGCGCACCCGCCCTGGTTCAAGCCTGAGGTCTTCCTCCGCGCTGGCTTCGACCCAGATGCCTACGTCGCCGAGCTCCGCTCCTACGCGCCCCTCGAGAGCCTCGCCGCCGAGCTCCGCTCCCACCTCGTCGCCCTCCGCGCCGAGCTCGTCTGCCTCATCAACCGCGACTACGCCGACTTCGTTGGCCTCAGTGCCCGCCTCAAGGGTGTGGACACCGCCGCCGCACGCATGCGCACCCCGCTCGTCGAGCTGCGGTACAAGGTCGCCGGGTTCGGCGCCGCCGCCGCCGCGGCGCTCGCCGCCCTCCGCGTGGGGCTCGAGCAGCGGTGGGGGAAGAGGGAGGAGGTGAGTGGCGGGCGGAGGAGGAGGCGGGGAGGCCGGCGGCGAAGCGGTGGGGGAAGAGGGAAGAGGGAGGCGGACGGGGCGGCGCAGGAGGAGAGAAGGTGAGGGAGGGGAGGGAGAGGGGTATTTTTTGTCCAGAATGCTAAATCCCGAAGAAAAATGAATCTTTCGGTGGTAATTTTCGGAACCCCGTTTTTTAGTGGTATTTTCCGAAAGAGACGACTTTTCAGTGCTACTGAACAAATTTTCCCTAAAAAAAACTAGTGTGTTGATAAACATCATCTAGATATTTTCTTCCTAACTATCATCAGATTTGTGACTGTTAGATTAGAGATCTAACGACATGAATTCTCCCCCTCCAAAAAAATCTCCTCCCTCCAAAAAAGGGGCCGTTGGATCTCTAATCTAACGATCCCAAATTTAGATGATTGTTAGAAAAAACATCTGGATGATGCCTAGACACACCCAAAAAACTATACATCTTCCATGTCTAATTCTTGCCACGTCAAAGTATAGGTACGGTAGACAAAAGAGAGTAGCGGAAAGAGAAATGATATTGTTCACATAGAACAGGGGCTAACACATGACTTGACATGCATCGAAGAAGTATCAATTGCGCATGTTCTTTTCAGTTTCTAAAAACTACTTTTTGGCTTTTCTATAGTAACTAGCTCTCAAACGGAGTGTTTTTAAGGTGAGATTTACAAGTTGATTATAATACATGCCGTAACAGCTTCATTTATATCGGCAAAAACTGTACGTGAATTTTTGTTATTCTATAATTTCTCTCACAAACAACCCCAAAAATATAAACCACAGCAAAAAAAAAATATAAGTTAAAGCAAAAAAAAAACAGGCCTATTAATGTCTATGTCCACGCAAACAATAAGTGATTATTCGCTATATCTAAAATACAACGGGTTGGAGATGCCCTTTGTCGTTAGGGGCTTTGTTGAGTAAGGAGCAAAGTTCAACATTTGGTCAAGGATGCCCATTACTACGGGTCTACATTTTTTGATTGTGATAGGTGGCTTTTGTCTTTAGAGTGAGCATTTATATGAACAAAAGAATAATAGTAAGCTGATTCAAAAAAACAACTGTCTCAATAAATAATTTTAAAAAATAATAAAAATTATACTATTTATTTATTTATTTATTTAGAAAAACCATAAGCCGAAAAGGACCGGCTGGGCCTTACCATTCGTTCAGCTTGGTACATGCGTCCTGGGGTGCTTAACATTTGTTGTTGCTACGTTCCTTTATATAAGGTGTGATTCGCATATGCAATGGAGAATCTATAACATTTGTTGAATTTCCAAGTAACCAGGCAGCAGGCAGGCACCCATCCATCCCCCCTTGCCCGCGGTGAGCTGAGCTCCCGATCTGCTCTGCCATGGCGGCGGAGAGCTGCCACTCCCGCAGCCTCTCCTGGCTCGTCAAGTCCTGCATCCCCGCCGACCCCGACCGCCACATCTCCGTCCCCATCCCCATCTCTGCTCCTGCTCCAACCACCAACATCTGCCCCACCCAACCAACCTCTGATGAGGACCCGCCCCCCATCGCCGCCCTGCCCGACGACCTCCTCCTCGAGTGCCTCGCCCGCGTCCCCCGCCCCTCCCTCCCGCCGCTCCCCGCCGTCTGCCGCCGCTTCGCCTCCCTCCTCAGCTCCCAGGCCTTCCTCAGCCTCCGCCGCGCCCACGGCCAGCTCCACCCCTCACTCCTCGCCATCTCCGTCTCCGACCACGCCGCCTTCGCTCAAGCGCTGCTCCAGTTCCACGCGTCCCGGCCCAAGCTCGAGGTCGCCGCGCTGCCCCTGCCTCTGCTGCGTTGCAGCAGCTCCTCCGTGTTCGCGCACGCGCGGGCGGTGGTGCTGGGCCGCGAGGTCTTCCTCGTAGGCCGCGGCGCAACGCTGCGCGTCGACGCGCTCACCGGCGCCGCGCGCCCGTGCGCGCCCACGCTGTTCCCGCGGAAGAAGTTCGCGGCCGCCGCCGTTGGCGGGCGGATCTACGTCGCCGGCGGGTCCGCTCGCACCGCGGCGGTCGAGGAGTACGACCCCGTTGCTGACTCGTGGCGCGTGGTGGCCGAGGCGCCGCGACGGAGGTACGGGTGCGCTGGGGCCGGGGCCGGCGGCGTGTTCTACGTCGCCGGCGGGGTCTCGGTGTCCGGCGACGGCGCGCAGGCGCTCCAGGCGCACGTGTGCGCCGGGTCGGTGGACGCGCTGCACGTCGCGTCCGGCGCGTGGGCGCGCCCGCGGGCGCTGCCCGGCGGCGGCTGCGTCGTGGGCGCGTGCGGCATCGGGGAGCATCTGTACGTGGTTGCCAGCCACGCCGTGGAGCTCTCCCTCTGGAGGTGGTGTGGCGGCGCGGCGAACCGTGACAGCAGAGGCGCTGGTGGGTGGGTGGCGCTCGAGGCGCCGCCCATGCCGAGGGGATCGGTGGGGCTGGGCATGGCGGTGCGGGTGGCGATGGTGGGTGTGGGGTGCGAGAGGGTGGTGGCCGTAGTGAGCGCCGCGGCCGTGAGGGGTCACAATGCAGCGGCAGGCGCGTTGGAAGGGATGGTGCTGGTGTACGACATCGCCGGCGGCAAGTGGAGCCGCGCGCCGGACCTGCCGCCCGGGTTCCGTCGGGCAGCCTGCGCCGGCGTCGAGTGCTGACGATCTGGGTCCCACAGTCCAGCGCCATTTCTGTTTGGTGGGTTGGATTGATGCCATGTGAAGTAACATGGTGCCATTGTGTGTTCAACAATTGGATTTGATGCTGCGTTTCGCCGTCTTTGTTATCGAGCATTTGGCAAATTTGATTCGAATACAAATTTCGTCTGATGCAACTGTATACGAGTGTAGCGCCGGTGATTCACGGCGATGCCGAAATTCGCGCCGTATTTGAGTTTTCTGAAGTATTTTCGAGGAGAAGAGAAAACACTACGCGGCGTTGTCGGTTAATGGGCTCATTCATGGTCATGGAACGTGACTCGAGTTAGCCGGCTTGTCTTCTTCTCCCTGTCGTTGTGTGATCCCAACGGCCTACGGTTACTGCATGCTTCGATGTGCTACATGAAACAATCCAGATTTCAAAAGGAATTTAAAATTTCTTTAAATCTCGATTTTGTTTGAATCTTCATTCAATTTGACCCTCTCTCCAACCCTTAATGCTCTCCCTGTTGGTCCATGCCTGCCAACCTCCTCACCGCCAAGGTTGAGCCTCCCCGAAGCCTCTCGACCCTCCCGTATTCCTACAAGAGCTCGGTGCCGAACAGCCTTAAGCCACTATAAAAAGCCCCGAGCCCCTCCTTTGAGAAGCATTGGCACCCAGGTAGTCTTAAGACCCCCACACATCTCGTCGGGTCGGCCGTCGCAACGTCGCCATCGTTGGAGACCCCTCAAGTAAGCCCGAATTTCAATTCCCGTCGTTTAGTCTATATCTTTTCAATTGCTCGCTGCTGTAGCTTCCTCATGACTCCAATAACACCACCAAAACATCGCCTAGGCTTCCCTTGCCCCCTCCTTCCCTGACATCTATAACCACTGCCGGTCGAGACCACCACGTTGTCGACACACCACCACAAGCCGCTGCAGTCCAAGCCAACCACACTAATGACACCCCATCACCCCAAGAATGCTCAAACACCAATGCTCTTATCCCTTTAACCCATAAAACTCATTGTTACCATTAAAAATACTACAAAGACACCTCGTCGCGGGTGAAGTTTCGGCCATCCCCGATCACACCCAAGACCAAAAATGGATTCCCCTTAGTCCTAGGAGTCCATCCATGCCCTCGGTTTCCACCGGAGTTGACCGTAGCGTCGGGAATTGCTATCACAAAAATCCCATGTTCGACCGCTACAATAGTTGCACAAAGATGTAAGATGAACAATGCTGACCCGGTACTGTAGCAGAAACCCGCAATGAACAGTACATGCCTATTACTATTCATCAGAACCCTAAAATGCATATATGTGTCTATTTTGATCGTCTCGACCCCACGAAGCTCATTTCTTACTTCACTTAACCAAATGAGACACCCATAAAATCCTAAACCTAATTCAGTTCAAGCCATTTTCATCGCCAGAATCCAATAAATAGCCTTTTAGACCCTTTTAACCCCGCAAAGCTCGTCATCAACCCTATTTAGCATAAACAGTCACCGATGAAATCTTAGCTAGCCAAGTATTGTTTATAACCTAAACCGGATATCATCCAATCCAGAGTTCGTACTACCCTAGACTCGATAATTCACCAAAACGTAATTAGACTATTTACATTTGTTTTGACCATCTCGACCTCCTAAAGACCGCACTAAGCTCCGTTTCACCGACCTAGACTCCTAACAAAATCCAAACTAGTACTGTTCCAGACCCAATCCACTAGTCGTCAACCTGTCACTATTCACCAATGGCCCAATACCCTATATATAGCCAACTTGACCGTCTTAAGCTCATCTAGCCCAATTCTAACTCCGTTCAACCAAATCAAGCACCATCTAAACCCTGACCACCCCAGCCTACTTTATTTTGGTTATTTATTTGTATTTTGTTCCTAGCTTGCATTCTGCAGAGCAAGAACTTATTTGTATTCGTTTTTCACGCTAGTATTCGGACCATACGAATTGGTCAGCAGAGGAACTACGAGAGCAATTCAAGAAGTCAGTGAGCAAGCACTAAAGCCTACAGAAAATCCAAAGACATCGAAGGCAAGTCATATGTTTTTGATCATATTGAACCTACATTCCTTTAATTATGTAATTACCAATATTTTCATTACCTTATTTACGCACTTATTTCTTGTATAATAAATATTTAGAATGACATGTTATTTAGCTATGTCTTACCACATGAAAAAGACTTGTTTTATTTGATGGCCATATTCACATTGACAAGCTCTAGCAATAATAAATTACTATAAATATACCATGGTAGTTTAGAAAATTCATCTGCTTTACACTAGTAGTGACAGTGCCGCAATGCATTGGGTTATTTATTTGTGAGTGGTTACCTGGTTGATGAAAAGTAAGAACTAGAGTCTTATGCTAAGTAAAGAACATAGTAATCGCTCAACCACAAACGTTGACTTGTCAAACCTGGTTTAGTAGCTGCTCAAATCAATTGAATATCTATTACAAGGTTATAATATACTGTTCCAGAAAAGGGAACAGCAGGCCGTGCTCGCCGTGCTCCCCATGCTTGTAATATAATATCAATTACAAGGATATTTATTTGTGAGTGCTCGCCGTGCTCCCCGTGCCGTGCCGGCCCGAGCACAGCATGATTTGTCGTGCCGTGCCGCCCAATGGGCCGGTTTTCCAGGCCCAGCCTAGCCCACCGTTCGTGCCGTGCTGGGGCCGTGCCGGGCCGGCCGTACTTTAGGCTGGCCCAAATCCCAGCTCTACTTTGAGCTAAGACCACGTTAACACAATCTTTTTGTAGTGCTCATGCTATGTTCCATTGCAAGTAAAAGCAGAAGTCAATACAAACATAGCTTTAAGATAACATAAATGACTGAAAGTTATTTTGAAAGAGGCTTGTTAAGTTTTGATTTGTTTGCATTGTGCAATAACAATAATTTTTTGAAGAACATAAAATTGCTACCCATACAGGCAGTAGAACATTTTTGTTTGAAAAAAACGTGTATTGCTTGTCGAGTTGGGAGCTATAAAACCAGTCATGTGCGTGCACGTGAACAATTGCACTTAGCTAGTTTCTTCCTTCCCAGGATGTATATTATGCTTGCATTTTGCCAATCGGTGGCTAGTTCAAATGGTATAGCACATGTGTCTTGTGGCAAACATGCACGATTCAAATCTCAATAACTGTACATTATTCGGGTTTATTCCGGATTTTTTTCCCCACGATTTGATTCATTAACCTCTCAGTAGCTAAACTGTTTGGAATGCGGAAATTTTTCCCGATTTCTGCGGGAATTAAACTGTTTCCTGCAAAATTCCTGTGAAATTGCTCTGTTCCAAACAGGCCCTAAGGATAGCTGTGATAACCAGCTCCACTCTTCGGGGGGAAAAAGGTCTTATGCTTGCGTTTTGTACTAGTCCCCATGTTGTAATTTTGGTACGTACGTTATGTCGTTATGGTATATGATTGCTACATGTACTATTTATCATTTTGCTGTGACGTGTAGCATCCACCGCCATTGAGTGTTCTTCTTTTCAGTTTTTAAAAATATATTTTTCGATTTTTCTATAATAATTAAATTTAAAACAAATTGTCTTTCTAAGATAAAGTCTAGATTGTATTACACATTGTAGTGACTTTATTTATATCGGCTAAAACCGCACGTAAGTTTATATTACTCTGTAATCACTCTCACAAACAGTCTAAAAACCATAAATTATAATCAAAAGTCATAAGCTAAAGTTAAAAATGACAGGCCCTGATTCGGTGAGGAGGCAGGAGAGGAATAGGCAGCATTATATCAGGAATTGGCAGTATTATGGCCCTGTTCTTTTTAACTTCTAAAATCTGTTTTTTGGCTTTTCTACAGTAACTAGCTTTTAAAACGGAGTATTTTTTCAAGATAGGGCCTGCTAGTTAATTGTAGTACATACTTTACTGACTTCATTTATATCGGCAAAAATCGCACATGAGTTTTTGTTACTATGTAATATCTCATACAAATAGTCTAAAGCCATAAACTACTGCTAAAAATCATAAGCCGCAGCCAAAATAAACAGGCCCTATATCAGAAACTTGCACCTACTCTGCTGGTTCTAGCATTTTTTTTAAGCTTGCAACGTGGTCCTGTTCCACTTTCCTGAGTACTGCATGATAAAGACAAGTGTCACATGTGTTTGTTGCATATCGTGACATAATGTGCTAGCTGCTAAGCTGATGAAAATTCCCTTTGGACTTTGGAGATCGACGTTACAGGAAAGAAATGAAGCACCGTGATATCGCTTCATCCCCTCGGATGTGTTTCTGACAGCTGAATCTATTTTTCGACGACCGTTTTTCGCACCAGCAAAAAATTTCACGTATTGGCCACTTTCACGATTTCCCTGCTTCAAATATAAGAGGAGCTACTAACAGCTCGCATAGTTTCACTGGTGTGCCTCCACAAAAATTTCTAATGTAGGGTCTGTTTGGGAGAGTTCCACCACTGAAAACGTGGATTTGGAGCAGCAGCTCCACCGTGGATCTGGGATCCCACCATGGAGTGTTTGGCTTGTACAGCAGCTCCAGATCCACGAAATTGAGATTTTGGTGGAAATGATCATTTTTTGTGGGAAGGGGTGTGTAACCAGTGGCATTGGTGGGTAATTACCACCTAACTCCACGGTGGGGCACCCCTTGAGGAGCTCCATGAAATCCATGGATCTGGCCCTCAGATCCAGGATTTTGGTGGATTCAGATTTCGCGGAGCTGGAGTGTTTGGGTAAAATTTCGTGGAGTGGAGCTGTTTTTCGTGGATCTGGAGCTGGTGGAGCTCTCCCAAACAGGCCCGTATACCAGTGACATAATCCACTTTGTGTAACACGTGAATGAGGTGGTGACACGTGGCAAAAGTACTGTAGCAGTTATTTTAAATATATTTTTCCGTACGACTGTTACTGTAGCAAGAAGAAAAATATTTTTTTTGTACGGAATACAGTACTGCTATAGTGCATTGTTACAGTGTTCTTGCCACGTGTCGTAGCCTCATTCGCTCGTTACACAAATTTGATTGCGTCACCGGTATACAATAGAAATTTTCGTGCCTCCACTCCTTGATGCATCATGACATGACTAGCCAATAATTAAGCAAGCCTGAAGTGAACATTTGATCCAAGTCATCATTTTCTCAATCATAGATGCATCAAGGATTACCACTAGAAACCAAAGTGATTGCATCAAGGATTACCACTAGAAACGTCCAAAGTGATTTGACGAAAACATGACTAGTGGCAACAGCTAGCCGTGTTTGTCTGGTTCATTGGCTTCAGCTAGCCAGGGACAGGTGACCCCAGCGCCAGCGGGCAAACTGAGACAGGGAATGACCAGTGAAACTGCAAACTGCAAAGAAGAGAGAAATCTCAATAAGATACAGCCCATGAAACCCAACTTCTTCCTGGCTAGCCCATGCAGCATACTACCTCTCTGTGATATAAGTCCTCGTTCTTAGGAAACGGCGTCCTACAGAATAAATCTATTAAGAAAATCAAAGTGTTGTTATTGTAATATTTCCCATACTTTAATATAGAAAAATTATTGAGTAGTTGTAGTATAACATTTAACAAGGTATGGATGATCCATGGCATTAATTTTTTTAGATTTGGATTTATATTGCGCGATGAAATAAGTATGTGAATATATATATGGTGGAGACTGGGAGCAACAAGTCAATACCGGCGAATGTGAGGGCATCTATCACAAATTGAGTCACCGAGGAAAAAAGAGAGAGAAAGAGATAGTAATAGCCGCACGCATACGATGCTAAGGGCCTGTTTGGAACAGAGGAATTTCACAGGAATTTTGCAGGAATTTTGCAGAAAACAGTTCAATTCCCGCAGGAATCGGGAAAAATTCCCGCATTCCAAACAGGGCCTAAAACCGCATTCGGATCCTCTGGCTGTCAGGCAGCAGAGGCACATGGTACTTTCACAAGTGTAAAGGCACAACACTGTAGGTCCTCTACTACTCGGGATCCCTACTACTCAGCGCATGTCCAATGGTGACTTATGAGCTAGCTCTAAACATATTATTTCATATTTTAATAGAAGAGAGAGAAAAGCTAGCTCTTGATCAAGAGCTAGTCTCATACACACATTCCAAGATTATATGAGGATGTCATGTGAGACTATTCATGTTATGAGCTATGTGCTAAAAGTTAATACCATTGGAGAAGTTATCTTAGAGCTAATAACTAGCTCATACCATTGTACATGCCCTCATAACACCGTTTTGCTGTATTATTCATATAGCTTTTTTAATGGTATCTCAAAATAAATGAGTCATCAATTCTTTTTAATCTAATAGATCAGATTAGTTAGGCCAGTCTCAGTGGAGATTTCATGTCCCAGTTTTCAACACACTCGTATTTTGGAAACAGTGCAGAAGAGTTTCATCCCCATGAAACTCTCTCTACTCTCATGAAACTTTTATCATCTCTCTTCATCAATACAGTGCCATGTCAGCGTATTTAATGCCCATGAAACTCCATGAAACCCCCACTGAGACTGGCCTTATGATTTAGTTCTATTACCACCAGGGGCGGATCCAGGACAAAATCTGAGAGGGGGCACAATAATACACATAGTATGCTGAATTGTTCTCATTCATAATTTTAGCATGAGTGAGGGCCTTTTAGTTGGGCTGAGTGGGGGCACTAGCATTAAATCTTGGGTTATATACCTGAGTTCCTGCGAATTGAGTGGCGGCATGGGCCCTCACTCCCCCCTCTTTGGGTCCGCCCCTGATTACCACCGACAGTACTACTAGTAGAATCCTAAAAAGGGTAAAATTGTAAAAAAAATAAGATCCTGCAAATGACGTGGGGACAGTGCCTCGCTAGGGCGTCCGCGCTCGCATGCCTCGGTGTAATATCATCTTCGTCGCGCCGCTCGCATCGATTCCCATACGTACACTGACCAAAGCTTCTCTTGCTTGCTCGTTGTTTACTGATCCATGGAGGCCTCGCCGTCTCGCAGCGATAGCTTCCCCCATGGATGGCTTAGGTGCAAGGTGTGGCCGGCACCGTCATCCTTCGACTGAGTTGATCTCTTCCTCTGAATAAGAATTAACTAAGCTATGCAAGAAACTGCAACTAACTTGCAGTGACAATTAACAATTGACCGTTCAAGAAACCAACATAAGCATTCACTGAAAATGTTTAACACACCTAACATTCATGGCAAGTACAAGCATCCTATACCAACGGAAACTAATATACCAATCAAGCACTCACAATAGTCTGATTAATGCAAAGTTCTTTGGTATTTGCAAATTAATAGTAGTATATCTACCTACTATTTCACATATCACAAGAAACTTTTCAAAATTTCTGCTCAAAATAAAGAAAGAACAAGCAACTTCACATATCAGGTGATAAGTTAGGGTTCATCCGATCTGGGGGATTGATGGGCTAGAGTTTGGGGTAGGGAGATGTTGAAGTCAATGTAGATTTCCTCGATGGAGGAGTCAAGCATAACAGTCGGTAGTGGGTCTCGATGCTGAGGGAGAAGTGGACGAGGCAGCGTCGACCGCGGTTGGCCCACCGCACGCCACCTAGGGATGGGAGAGACATCATGATCGGAGGAGAGACACCGGTGTGTGGAGGTGAGGCACCGGCGACGCGGAGGCGAGGGAATTGCGTGTGGGAGGTGGGAGGCAAGGAGGGATCGAGTCGGGGGTGGAAGGTGAGGAAGCAACGGTGACAGGATCGCTTACTCCTCGATTTGGACTGGAATCGAATGTGAATTGGGTCCGAATCCGATTACATGGTGTTAGAATACAACCCACACAAAACCAAACAAGGTTTAAGAGAGTCAGTTCTCATTGTAATTGGATTACAGCCAAAATCCCTCCAACCAGACACGTTCATAGTCAACACCTAATTAATACCTCTAAATTACTGATTTGATACTGTGGTGCTCTTGCTTTTAAAGGAAAAAGAGAAAAGGAAAATCTTAGCCTGACTAACAGAAAAAGAAACAGAGTTCTTTCTAAGAGAGATATATATGTTTTTATTTCAGTCAACTGTGCAATAGCAAAACAGTTTTTTTTTAAAAAAAAAACCATTAGACCGATTCCGAAGTCCGAATCCGACTCCTAAACCAACTTCGCTCATGTACGCGCGTACGCTTGTCTCTTTAAATAGACAGCAGCTTCTCCCAATCCATTCGATCCGATCCGGCTCCCATCTCCTCTCCTCTCTTGCGCGCATATGGAGAAGAAGCCGATGAACATGGAAGAGCTCAAAGAGTTTTTCAAGCTAGGGTTCCGCTTCAACCCTTCCCCAATGGAGGCCGTCACATATTACCTGCCTCGCCTTATCTCCGGCGAGCCACTGCACCACGCCGCCCGGATCATCCACCACGCCGATGTCTACGCCTGCGAGCCCAAGGACCTCGCCGGCAAGTTCGCTCCCGTGCCCAAGAGCGAGTGTGGCGACCGGTTCCTCTTCACCTTGTGCAAGCGGCAGAAAGGGAGCAGCACCAGAAACGCACGCGCCGCCGGCCCCGGCACCTGGATCTCGCAGAAGACCAAGGACATCACAAACGACGCGGGCATAAAGATCGGCGAGACCAAGAGCTTCCGGTTCAAGAAGGACGGCGTGAACACCGATTGGCTCATGGAGGAGTACCGTTGCTGCCTCCAAGAAGCCGTCGTCGGCGATGCAGAGCAAGTGCTTTGCAAGATATACGTGTCTCCGAGGGCGGCTCCTGAATCCGCGGCGCGCCAAGAATCAGCTGCTGTGCTGCGTCAAGAACCAGCGCCGCCGGTGCCTACGCCCACGCCGCGTCCAGAGCCGGTGATCACGCACGCGCCCAAGAGGCCAGCGCCGGTTGCCGAGCCACCGTGCCCCAAGAGGATGCGAGGGGCTGTCCCGACCCGTCCGGTGGTGCAGCCGGGTTACGTGACGGCGTGCACGCCACCACGGCCGTGTGCGCCTCAGCGCCTGGCTACTTCGTCGACTCCCTCCGTGCCACGACGCGTCATGGCGCCAGGGCCAGCGTCGCCTGCTTCGTGTCTGCCTCGTCCGTCCGTCCCGACCTGTCCGGTGGTGCAAGGGTTCGTGGCACGGCCTGCACTAGCTTGCTTGCCGGTTGCAGCTCCTCCCCAATCCACGGAGGCCCCTGCCGCGGCTGAAGATGACGAAGACTTTGCGAACTTCCTGGAGGGCATCCTCGAAGCAGGGGACGAAATGCCGATCGAGGAGGGCGTCGCTAGTCAGAATGGTCCAGCAGCTGAAGCTGGCGACGACATGGACCAATTTGCGAGCTCGTTGGAGGGCATGCTTGATTGGGCATAGGAGGACATGCTCACTGGAATACGACTTGATGCTTGCTCAGGCAGAAGACGAATTGAAGCTAGAGAAGGCGTTTGATGCGCTCGATAACTTGGGGTGACGATCAGATCGATGATGCTTGCCTCACGGTGCCGCTGAAAGACTAATCAGCTCTTCTGCTAGCTAGCTAGGATCTGAACATTTGTAAACTCTGTTGAAAAATTAACGAAAGTGGATACAAAATTCTTTATTTGTCCTTGTATTCATCTATGGACTGTAACTATTTATGTATGTATATTCAATTTGCTTCAGGAGCTTGATCACTCCTGACGAGTTCTAGTGAAATCTGCAAGGGTTCACGACTATTGTTATCATGGAACTCAAGAACTCTTCTTGTGAATCAGGAGCTGGTTCGATTTTCACCTCTATTCATAAAATGAACATCTGATTAAGAAGATACAAAATTTTCCCAATCTTCGTGAACGCATTCGGAAGATTCTAACAAAGCCAAGACAACATACAAGCTAGTTTTAGTCGTCAATACAGGATTGTTTTTGAGTGCAACCTGCCATAACTGCAGAATTGCAGTCAGAAGCTTCCTAATATCACCAACGCTCCAGATCTTTTTTTTGGAGGGGGTGCTTATATGAGATTTTTTTGGAGAGGGTGCTTATATGAGTGGATCCGTTGGATAGAGATCCAACGCCCTTAGATCATCTGACTGTTTTTGCCTTCAAAAACAGTCGAATGTTCTATATCACTTCTCATATCTTACCTAGCATGGGCCACGTATACTGAATTCTCTCTCTCTCAACAACGGACGGCTCCTCTATAGATCAGGCGTACTGATTCCAGCTTTGGCATCGTATGTCTTTTCCAGCACAAGCTCAATTGGTGTATCCTTTGGGCCAGCTGGGAGTGAAAGAAAATAGTTTCCCGTTAAAAACAGACATGTGACATACACAGAGCAATACTCAAAACTGTAATAAAATGTATTTGCTTGCATGTCAACTACAGAGTATACACTAGAATTATATGGGTAAATTTTTACTTAATTTTTTTTGCTACTCATTTGATCTACTTATTCATATGCAAGCTATATCATCAGTGGAGCTTGCCCATAGCTCTCAGTCCAACCACTGTCAAGGACAGAGAAGCATCAGAGTTCAATTTTTTCTCCTCACTGTTATCGACTTACTATGCTCAGTGTACTATTGTCGATTTGTTAGTAGTCCGTTTGTAGAACAGACTACTGTACATTATTTTTACATAACCACTAGTACTTGTTATGTTTGTAATCGTATCTCATCAAGTTTCAAGAATAAATCAACTAAAAAAATTCAAGAATGAATGAACGATCGTAGTGCACTTATGCCATTTGTTTATCAAGTAATCAACTAGTAGAAAAACTAGATTACTACTTGTAATTTTACGGAGAGAGCAAGTTGGAGCCCATCAAATGGGCCGGCCCAACCGTGCTACCCGAGATATGCTGTTGTTAGTTCGATCCAGACGCGGTACGACACGAATATTAAATGGGTCTTGTCGGTCTAGTCCGACCGGTATATCATGTTTGGGCCAGCACAACAAGCTGGTACAGTACGGTATGTACAGTAACTCTCTTGTGGTAGTGTAATAAAATTGCTTATAGTTGGCAATAAAATTACTTGTATTAGGTTATTACATTCTTCTGAGTACGAACGGGTGATTTGACAGTAAAGTTACTTGTGACAGCTAGTAAAATTACTTGTGACTGGCACTAAAAATACTTACGATTCAATGACTGTCAGTAAAATTATTTATGATCGATAATAAAATTACTTATCACTGACAGTAAAATTAACCGACTATTGGTGACCCATCTAACTAGATATGCTCAGGCTGATCCGACACGATCGACCCTTTTATATCATACCTAATCAAAAAGCAGACACATATAAATTAATATAATATAACACGATAATTTATTTAGACCATTCATACCGGACATAATTGAATTGAACTGTGCTCTATTACCGTGTGTGGCACTCGGCGTGGTCTGGAGCAAGCAAAAGGCGGTGAGCTCTGGGCCGCTACGTGTATGCAGGTTGGAGTCTCGTGGTGTAGCGGCGTGGGCGAATACTCGTGGCTCTCGTCAGGCGCGTAGCTCCTTCCCTCACCTTCCCACCGCTCTGGAATCTTCTGGTCTTGCTCCGGGCTGGGAGGCAGAGCTACCTGCCGTCGAGGCCGCTTGCCGCGCTGTGCTGTGCTGTGCTGCTCCACGAGGAGTGCTAGCTAGGGCTAGCCGTCGCTCCGGCCGACCGCCCCCCGCTACTGCTCTACAAATAGGCCGCCCGCGTCCCGCGATACATCAGCCGCCGGCGCCGGCGGCAGTCCACCTCCCACATCAGGTAAACCTAAGGATGGATGATTCCCTTGTAATCCTTTTCATCCCGTTGCCTTTAGGGCTGGACTGCGTCCGTAATTTCGTAGTTCGTACACCTGATTATTATCATCATCATCATTATCTGTTGGTAGATTGTCGCGAGTTACTTTGCTGAGCAATGGTAGACTGGATGCGTTCATCATTCGTATATGGTAAATATACATGACATCACCAATTTTCCAAGCTTCTGTTGACCTTTTAAACGCATATTTGCATTTGATACGATGCACTCGGTTTATGCTAAAGGTTGCACATGTTTTTTATTTTTATTTTTGAAGAATCAACGGGGGGTTTAGGCCCTCCTGAACTCCTTCATTAATCGAACCTGTTTAGTTATCGTTTAGATTGCTAAAGGTCGTTATATTTCCAGTGGAACCCCTTGCTTTCTGAATTTTACTTGTTGTAAGCATCTTACTTTGTGTTTTGCACAAAGCAGTTTGCTTTACTTCGTCAACTGTTAAGTACTTGAAGTTATGACATCTTACCAAAATACCAAATTATATTACAAATGTGACGAATACTCATAAATCATAATATACATATCTAAACATCTTAGACGAGAAATAAACACAAAGTTTCAAATCCACAATGACATATCACACAACTGTAGGATTGCTGCCAGGTTAACATGAACATAAAGTTTCTCAAGAGTGATTTGTCCGACTTAGTGTTGTAAGTATTACTTCAACAGAGTCTGGGTTAGGTGTCCTATAAATAGCAAGTTGATATGTCCTTTCTTCTGAAAAAAATATATAGTACAAATATAGCTTTTTTGAAAGGTATTGACAAAGTTCACAATTGTTAGATCAATTGTTAATGACTTATCTTCTGCGACTATGCCATTGTTAATATATGAAAAATAAGACTAATTATATTAATATTCCTTATTTAGTTTCTCTATGCTTTCAACAATTGAACCTGGTAAACATTTTTTGCTTTTGTGAATTTCACGAACTGCAAGTCTGGCATATTTGCTGTAAGAGCTTGCGTTTTAATGTTCTACCACTTATTTGACCATTTTTTCCTCTTCAGGCCAGTGGGGGAAAATGGATGATGGGGGGGTGGACCTCTCAAGCCAAATAATCTTTTCAAATCCAGAGACTCCTACCAGCCTTGATGATTTCGTGTGGAACACCATGGCAACATGCACCCACACACATACCTGCAACCCTCCTGGTCCTTCAGCAACAGCGCACACCCATACTTGCTACCACACTCACACCCATGTCTTCAGCACAGATGATGATTGCTGCGGTAGTGACAAAGCCAAGCCAAAGAAGGCGCGCAAGCCGTTGGGCAACCGTGAGGCTGTGCGCAAGTACAGGGAGAAGAAGAAGGCTCACGCGGCACACTTGGAAGAGGAAGCGAGGAAGCTCCGTGCCATTAACGAGCAGCTGCTGAAGAGGCTGCAAGGGCAGGCTGCACTCGAGGCAGAGGTTGCACGGTTGAGGACTTTGTTGGTGGATGTGCGGGCCAAGATCGATGGTGCACTGGGAAGCTATCCGTTCCAAACGCAATGTGGTGTTGGGAATGCTTTGAGTTGTGATGGAATGGCACAGTGCTTTGTGGGAAAGTCGGAATTGGGTGTGAACAGCAGCTGTGGACCAGCTGTAGTGAATTGCCATATCAGCCCAGATTTAGTGCAGAACTTGGGCATGCCACATTAGGCCATAAGGGTGCTATTGGAAACTTGGTGATCTCTTTTACCAGCAGAGCTGATTAAGTCTTGTACATTTGTTTCTTTAGTTTGTATTTTGTAGCTTGTTAGGCAGATGATAAGATATTGCAGTGCCAGGGAGTGGTGTTGCCTTGATGGTACTTACCCCTGGTTTAGCTAGTTTTCAAGTTCGGTGCCAAATGTATGTGGTTACTTTGTATACCATGAAGACTCTCTGCTAAAAACAAACCTGTAGACTGTGAAGTGTAGAAGTAACGTTGATGTCCTGGTGGTATTGTGCAAGTTGTGCCTCTTCAGCTGTTTTTGCCATGGGCATCTCTTTATTCATGTTCTGCATCGTGGATACATATTTAGCTGTTGCCATGTAAGATGCTTCCTGATGGAGTGATGGTTGAGCTAAAATAATCTAGCTTATAGCTGAAATTGCACTGTAACTGATAGTGGTTTATTTGACATAACTAAATTTAAAAAATTTTAAAAATAGAAAAAACAGGTTAACCTATCACGGACAATGCAAACTAATACGAAAAAACCAGCAAAAAAGCTCAAAAAAGTAAAAAATTAGAAAAAGATGAAATTTATGAATAATAAAAAAATAAGCCAGAAGTTAGAAACTCAAGTCGAAATAAGCAGGGCAATCAGTGATAAGCAACCAAAATTGAGTTCGAAATCACATTTTTTTTCCCAACTTGTTGATTTCAATTATGGCACATATTGAGATTTACAATAGCCAACCGGTGATAAGCAACCAAAATTGAGTTCGAAATTGTTCAATACCACTACATAAGTAGAATCACACCTTTCCCTTACAACAAATAGATTACATAATGACATAAGTACTCAACCACATTATTGCAGACACACAAGCCCAAATACCCAATCCCCATTCTTCAGAAACATCACACATCCACAACAATCACACTACACAGCACTCATATTACGAAGGCAAGTAACAGCTTCACGGGCTCAGCCCAGTTTCAGTTCCAAACAGATGCTACGACGGCGAGTATCGCGGCAGCAACGCCCAGAGAGTAGCTCACGCCGGCGGTCGGCCCCGTCCCCGCTGCGCCGTGAGTACTGGGTGCTCACGGTCACGGCATCGAAATGGCCGACGACGAGCAGCACGAGTGCACTGACCAACTTGGAACAAGAAGGGCCCATCTTCTGCTTCTGAACTGTTGGTTGACATCTAGCAACTCCAGCTTCACTTGCATCGATGGTGGGTTGCGGCAGAGTTTGTAGTGACGGAAAGGAAGAGGATGGTTGTCGGGGTGGCACCTCTGAAAAGTAGGTGGTGAGCAACAATGGTGGCATATGACGGTACGGAGGCAACGATCAAGCGTGGCAAGGGAAGAGGCGGCCTGTTAAAGTAACAAGATCTTAAATCTGTACTTATATGTAAACTTGTAGATATAGAGTCCCGTTGTATCAGCTGTAATCACTTGCACGCGATCCTTTATATCTATTTTGGTTCAGCTGTTTGTTGATGATATGGCACTGTATCAAATCTAGGATTATAAATAGCAACGCAGAACACAACCCTGATTTGTGGGTTCTCTGCTAAACTCCTTCCTTCTACTTTCCATTTATTTTTACACGGCCGAGCAACGGCGGTGGCTTCAGTTAGGGCAGCGAACAGGTGGTGTCCAAGAGCGACATGACTACGGTAGTGATTGCTAGTGATGGATCGGTGGTCGGCAGGCCAGGCAATCATGCCCAGCCCGAGCATGTAGGGGTGAAAACGGGTCGGATTCGGACGGATATTGCTGTTACCATATCCTAACCCATATTTTTTCTCCAGATTCGGTACCAATCGGATTCGGTGTCGGATCGGTCGGGATTAACCCATTTTGTTTGCACCCTTACTTGTTTGTAAGGAATGCATACAGTGCAGTAAATAGAGTAGAACACACTGACTTGATGTTACTATTTAATAGCTGATGTGGAAGATTTTATTTTACCATTGCAAAAGAAAATGAAACGTCAAATAGTAGCACTAACCTGAAATCAAACTTGAAGATGTATCGGATTCGGACGGATATTTGGATTCGGACGGATATTGTTGTTACCATATCCTAACCCATATTTTTTTCTCCGGATTCGGTACTAGTCGGATTTGGTACCAATCGGATTCGGTGCCGGATCGGTCGGGATTAACCCGACCCATTTTCACCCCTACGAGCATGAGAGGGAATAGAAAGGAGAGGGCTCCCACTGAAACACAGGTGGGGCCATGTTAATTATCTATTACACAGAATTATTTGGCCACATCATCATCCACATCAGCGACCTTTGTTATCTAACAACGAAAAAGACCTATGGTACAAATAGATGTAAGTTTAGGGGACCAAGAAAGTAAAATGTAAGTTTAGGGAACTAAGTGAGTTTAAGGAGGTACGGTGTAATTTTATCTTTTAAATTATTATATCATGCATCTTCGTTGACCTTCATGGAGTCGATGGAAGTTGGATAGAAGTCACACTGGTCACTTGTATGGTTGGCACGAACTCGCTATTCTACTGTTTGAACTCTTACATATGTGGTTGTTGGACCTGAGTACCCCCTCTCGGCCTCTTTTGTATGGCTGTGGTCTTGATTCCAGGACATATCAGTGTGTAGCTGTAGCTAATAAGCATCCGCTAGTGAACTTCCAAATAGATGCCCTCTCTATTTCTTTCCATGCATATCTTAGTTGGATCAAGACACGAATAGATCAATCCTGTTGTGCCTACAGACCAAACAGAGAGAGAGTATGATAGTGAAGAGTTAGATGAGTAATGGCTTAGGGTTCCCCCTGTGGCCTTATCGTATATATATGTCCACATGGGGAGTGTTTTTACAGTAATGCCCTTACATCTATACATCCCCTTCGGGGGCACTTTCGTCATTACACATGTCCTGTTTTGGGCCTTATAATCTCCTAACACGCCTGCTAGGCTTAGGTGGGGGCCACCCCTACAACAGGAGCCTCTTATGGTGAAGGGCTTCACGGGCCAAAGCCATGTTGCTGAGCCCTTTGGCTCCCTCCGTCCCTGCGGCCTGTGAACTTTCCCAACGTTCGGCAGAGCCTTATTGCTTGGTGTAGTGTTCGCCCTGTCGCCCGGTACAGTGGCTGCCGCTGCCCCTGTTGGTGCGGCGAGCGCAGAGTCGGATTCGGCGAAGTACACCGACTCAGACTTGGAGGAGGGCGCGGGTACTGAGGGCGAAGAGTCTTTGGGCGGTGCCAGGGGCGGAGAGCGCGCCGTGGGTTACCAGGAGAGGGAAGTCTCGCCGCCCACGACGGTCGCCGAGGCAGAGCTGGCGTTGGCTGGCGGCACCGGGGCGAAGTGCTTGTCTGCGGCCACGACCGTGCCAGGGCTGCCCTCCGCGGGGGTAGATGAAGCGCAGTCTTCGCCAACAGTGGCGGCTGAGACGAAGGTGCCCCCCGTGGAAGTTACAAGGGTGGAGTCTCCACCCACCGATGTTGCAGCTGCAGAGGCCCCTTCTGCGGGTGTTGCTGCTGCGGAGGCCCCTTCTGCAGCGGTTACCGAGGCGGGGCCCTCACCTCCTCAGGCGAAGCGGCCACGTCTGCAATCCCCCCTTCACCGGACTTCGAGGGGGTTCGCTGTGGCGACCGGCGTTGGGAGCTTGTGAGACTCCGCCTCGTACACCGAAGTTCCCCTGTCCCGCGCCCTCCCGGCCCCTCAGACCGTACTGGCCGTGGCGCAGGAACGGTTAGCGCTGGGTCCGAACCCGGAGGTCCCTCGGCCCCGCGGGCCGGCGCCGTCCGCAGGGGCCGGTGTCGTTGCTACCCTGCCCGGGGTTAGGGAGGCGTCCCAACGAAGTCCCCCATCTGCCACCGAGGGTAGGCTAGGGTGGCATACCTTTGGTGTAATTTTCCCGCGTCTTGTAGGGGTCTGACCGGTACCTCCTCTTGCAGCGGCACTTATCCCGGAGGAAAAGCAATCCCCCGAACGTGGGGGTCCTGGTGCTGGCGACGCAGACACTGTGCGCCCGAGCCCGGCAGACTTCGTCCCTCCATCGGATGCGCTGAGGGCATGGCGCGGGATTGCGGACAACGTGGCCGCCAGCATTGGCCAGCAAGCGCTGCAGACCTATGGAACGGGGCGCCTTGGGGACGCATTAGATGTGTCGGGAGTGAGGGTAAGCACCTGTCCTTCGGACCACTCATGGTCGTGTAACACTTGCTAACCCCTTTGCCACGCAGACACTCGTGTTGGCCCAGGCCCTGTAGGTGGCTTACGCTCGCGAGCAAGGGGCGCTACGGGGCAGGCTGCAGGCCGCCGAAGGGGAGCTACGCGAAGCTGTGGGGGCGCACTCTGCCCAGGATGCCCGTATCCACCGCTTGGAAGCGGAGTGCGCGGAGATGAAGGCGCACACCGAGGAGCTCATCGCCGTAGCGCGAGAGTCGGCCGCAGAAGCGGCGCGGCAGGAAGCTATGGCAGAGCGAGACGGCATACTACAACAAATCGCTGCGCTAGAGAAGGAGAAAGGCGAGCTTGCCTTGTCTCTGGCAGAGCGGAACCGGGCTCTGGGCGATGCTTCGGTGGCTACGTGGGATGCCATGCTTGCCTTGGAGAACACTCTCTGAGGGCTCATCGCCGAAGTGCCAGACCACTCCTTCGGGCCGGAGGAGCTATCACGTACGCTCCGATGGATCGGAGACGCGGCCGACATTGCGCGCGACGCCACGACGACCTTCGGCAACCATTGCTCGTACGTGACCTCGTGCCTGATCTGCACGCTCCTGCGACACCGGGGCTGCCAACACATCAGCGGGCTGGCTGATCCGCAGTTGGAGATGCCGCCTGGGGCCGGGGTAATGTTTGGCGCCGTCCGCACCGTTCGCCGCCCTGTGCGGTTTTTCCACGAGAGAATCTGGGAATACATCGGGGCGGCTGCAACGAGGGTCGAGCTTTGGAACAGCCTGTACAACGAGGGTGACCTTAGCCAGAAACTAGACGAGGTCCCACGGCGCGAGGAGGGCGGCCCCGCAAGCTCGGGGGGCGATGCAAATCCACAGGTGTGACGGCGTGGCCTCCGCGCGTTGGTGTGCATTGTAACATGAGCCCTTTTGCCTTATTAATAAAGTACAAGTTGCCTCGCCAATATTCTGATTTGCGTGCCCCGTGTCCTGAGCAGCTACCCGATCGGCTGCTAGTTTCTGACCTTGTGACCCGACAACGCCTGCGGCGCTGGCGGAGGGCCGAGGAATCGCTGGACTTCTGGGCAAGCCGAACTTCTTCGGGTGAAGCCGTGGCGCGGACGCGGGTTAAGGAGGAGCCTGCCGAGTAGCGGCTCCAGGCACCCAAGAATACTTGTACACTCATTACGTTCCCTTGTAAACATCTTTTGATGAATATAAACAAAAGAAAGGGGTGTTGTCCACGCTTCCGTCCTCGTTTACGATTACGCGGTCCCGCGGTAGATTGGCGAGGCTACAGTACGCCCGCCGTAGCAGGCGCTTTACCCGAGGCAGGTATGCGGGCGCGAAGCTGGCGCCTAAGTCGAGGTAGGCGCGTGAGCGCTCCGTTCCCTTCTTCGTGGAGGCCAGCCTCTAGTGCGTCTTATCAAGACTCACGGCATAGAAATCCTAAACCACGCGCTGTTTATATTCCGGGAAGCACGCGTAAAGAATACTTATGCATGCGCTGGAGCATCCGCATCTTGTTTATACTCCGTAGAGTGCGTGGGACAATCAACCACGCCTTATTTATACTCCGTAGAGTACGCATAGTGATAATACCCATGCGCGCGCGGGAGCATCCGCGTCTTGTTTATACTCCGTAGAGTGCACAGGGACAACATCCGCCTCTTATTTATACTCCGTGGAGTGCGTGCGGAGGCGGACCTCAGCACTACGTCTTGTTTAGAGTCCGTGGACTGCGCGCGGAGGCGAGCCTCCGCGCGTTGCGGGCGGTGAATTTGCGTGCGGAGGCTGACCTCGACGCTACGTCTTATTTATACTCCGTGGAGTGCGTGCGGAGGCGGACCTCGGCGCTACGTCTTGTTTAGAGTCCGTGGACTGCACGCGGAGGCACGTTGCGGGCGGTGAAGTTGCGTGCGGAGGCTGACCTCGACGCTACATCTTATTTATACTCCATGGAGTGCGCGCGGAGGCGTCTTTGTTTATACTCATGCCTGTGCTTTTCACAGAGAGTGCGCGCGCGAACGCGTGTCTTTGTTTATACTCATGCCCGTGCTTTTCACGGAGAGTGCGCGCGCGAACGCGTGTCTTTGTTCGGGAAACAAGAAAATTTGTGCAAACGGTGAACTTTATTAAATTCCCGTTTGCGCGGGTGAGCGGTTACAAAAGGTGGGATATCGACCACTGACCGCTTAAGGACGGGAACGACCGCCGCTGTCGTCGCCCGGTGATGAGGTGGGGCACGGCGGGAGCCTCTGCTGCTGGGACAACTCATATGCGGGGAGTGCAGGGCGCGCTCCGGGGCCGCCTGGGATCGCCCGGGACCTAGGTGCCTTGGCGAGCCTCGCCGCACGGACCCCTGGTGCCGGGTTCTATGCGCCGAGCCATGTCCTGGTCGCCGTGGACGGTGATGATGGCCTGCGGTCCGGGGAGCTTCACACATAGGAAGCCGTGGTGTGGAACTGCCCCGAGAGAGTTTAGGGTTGGCCGCCCCAATATGGCGTTGTAGGGGTATGGAATGTCGACAACGTCGAAGGTGGCGTCCTCACTCCTCACGTTGTCGTCATGGCTGAAGGAGACTTGGAGGCATATCTGGCCCAATGCTCGCAGGGGTTGCCCTCCGAAGCCCTGCAACGGGATGCCTGAAGGGCCCAAATGACTCCGAGGGATCCCCATCTGGTTGAAGGCCACGGCGAACAAGATGTTCGCGAAGCTTCCTCCGTCGACCAAGACGCGCCTGACCTCACATCCTGCAATGAGGACTCGGACGACTAGGGGATCTTGGTGGGGAACTCCACGCCTTCAGCATCGGCGGGCGTGAATGTGATTTCGTGTTGTGCCCACTCCGACGGCGGCTGCCCTAGGTATGCCGCAACGTGGTGCAACCTCCTCGCATAGGCCTTCCGCTGCCGCGCCGAGGCGAACCCCAGCGAGGAGCCTCCGGAAATGACGTTTATGACTCTGCGCTGAGCTCCTTCCGGGGCTTGCAACTGCAGGAGGCCTTCCCGAGGTTGCTGCACGTGGGCCTGAATCCGCAGGGGGCCTTCCTTGGGTTGTACTCCTTGGTCCTGAGGGTGTTGGACGTGAGCCACGACAGGCGCGCGTGCCTCCGGGTTTTTGTCTTTGGCGACGCTCTGCCGAAGCGCTGCGATAGTGGCGCAGGCACGCATGTTGTGGTTGCCCCGGCCGTGGACTTCGCACCATTGCCCGTGGTGCTGGTCGTTGTACTCTTCGCGGGTTCTGTCGTCGCGACCTCGCCCGCGCCCTCGCCCCCGGCCAGGCGCCCTCTGCCGCCACGACCAGCGGGGGCGTTATCTTCGGAGCCACCCTCGATGTCGAAGACGTAACGAGGTTTCCTAGACTTGCGTTGGTCACGCTTGGGCCTGTCGCCTGACGAGTCTTTGTGCTGGATATCCTTGCGCTCAGTGGCGTCCTTCGATTGCTCCTGCTTGCACTTGCCTTTCGAGGAGCCCTGCTTCGGCAAGCCATCGTTCTTTGCCGAGCCGTCCGGCTGATTGGTGTCGGAGTCGTCGCCATGTCGCTGTCATGCGTCCTCTTCCGCTCTGGTGTATTCTTCCATCTTGTCGAAGAGCTTCGCGACCGTCTTGATTGGTTTGCGTGCGTTGTATTCGGCCATCGGTCCCGAGCGGAGGCCTTGTATCGCTGCATTGATGATGGTTGTTTCATTGACGTCCTTGACCTGGTAACGTACTTTCGCGAAGCGCTTGAAGTAATCCCGGAGCCTCTCCTCCGGTTTTTGCTTGACTGCGAAGAGCTGGTCCGCATCGACACGCTCGACGTAGTTTCCCTAGAAGTTGTTGTAGAGTCAGTCGCAGATCTGCTCCCACGCGTAGATGGACTGCGGCTCGATGGTGAAGAACCAAGAGAGCGCCACCACTTGTAGTGCGAGGGGGAGTCCCTTTGCCTTCGTGGTGTCGTCTCCGCCAGCGGCTTCAATGGCGGTCTCGTACACGCGCACGAATTCCCGCAGGTTCGTGTCACCTTTATACGCCTCAATGACACTCGGTAACTTAAAGTCCTCAGGCCATGCCGCCTGCTGCAGGCCCGCGGAGAGCGGGACTCCGGGTCCACGCGTCGTAGTGGGACGCGGCTGGACGTAAGGGCGTCACGGCTATCCGCCCTCTCCGGAGTGGGCTCCGATGCAACCACCGGTGGGGTGTGTTGGCTCCGAGCCTCTTGTATGTCTCGCACGGCCCCGTGGAGATCTGTCAGCTCCCGCTGAAACGTGTTGAGGGCCGCCAGCAGGGCGTTCTCCACCGTGGACGTGGTTGGGGCCGTCGGTGCACTCGACGGCACGACCGGAACGGCGGCAACCACGGCCTGCGCGCCCAGGCTGCCCGCAGCGCTGTCGTGGAGGACCCTGGAGCCGGTGACGAAGCCCGCGTCGCCGCCGGAACCGCTCACCGCTCCCGCGCCGGGTGGGAGAGTAGACGCACCTGCATTGCCACCGCTAACCACCCGGGTGGCGCTGCTGGCGATTGTTGCGATGCCTGCTGCGGGGTTACCTACCATGCGTGAGGCGGTTTCGACTACTGCGGCGACGGTGGCGGGTTGGTCGTCGCGGTGGTGGTGGTGGGGTCGGTCGTCGCGGCGATGGTGGCGGGGTTGGTCGTCGCGGCGATGGTGGCGGGGTCCGGTGGCACGGCGATGGTGGCGGGGTTAGTCGTTGCGTCGTGAACGTCGGTGTTCGCGACCGTCACCCCTGCATCGCCACCCCGTACCCGCGGCTGCCAACGTCGAAGCCCTGGTAGTGACGCGAGATTCCGTCGCTCCCCCCTTCTTCTTCCTCGCTGCCAATGGTGAAGCTTTCTTTGGTGCCATCCTCTTTCGGATTTGGAGGCTTACCCTTGTCCTCCCCACGGACGGCGCCAACTGTTGTGGCTACAGACCAAACAGAGAGTATGGTAGTAAAGAGTTAGGTGAGTAATGGCTTAGGGTTTCCCCTGTGGCCTGTATCGTATATATATGTCCACATGGGAAATGTTTTTACAGTAATGCCCTTACATCTGTACATCCCCTTCGAGGGCATTTTCGTCATTACACATGTCCCGTTTTGGGCCTTATAATCTCCTAACAGGCCTGCTGGGCTTAGGTAGGGGCCACTAGGGCTGTAACGAGCCGAGCTCGAGCGAGCTTGGCCTTCCAGACTCGATCTTGATAGAAGCTCAAGCCGAGCTCGAGTTGGGGTCCGAGCCTGGACCTGGGCTCGAGCTCGGCTCGTTGAAACTCGATAATAATTAAAATAATTTATTATGCACTATTTTTCAATAATAAAAAAAACTAAAGTTCGAGCTCGGCCCTAATAAGCTCGATAACAGTCAAAATAATTCAAATACACACTAATTTTCAATAATAAGATAAGCTCGAGTTCGACTCGAGTAAGCTCGGTAAGAATTAATATATATTACTATTTAAGCTCGAATCGGGGCTCGCGAAGTATTCGAGTTCGGCTCGGTGAAGCTCACGAGTTCGAAATCAAGCTCGAGTTCGGCTCGTTTAAAGCTCGAATCAAGCCTAGAACGAGCCGAACTCAAGTAGCTCGCGAGTTTCAAGCTTTTTTTACAGCCCTAGGGGCCACCCCTACAACAGACCCCATCTGAACTCTAATCGATCGGATACGTATACGGAGAGAACACACCTAAACGAAAGGTTATAGATTCCATACGTGAAGAATTTTTAAATAAAGGTATAGATTAAACCTCAATGGTTATAATATGGATATACTAAAAATCGACGGTGATATTTCTCTTTTTACTTTGCTTTAATAAGATAATAATAATAATAATAATAATAGACAGACGCGGGGAGCACCATAACCCCTGATCAGCTCATGATCCACCATCACCAATTAGCTATTCAAAACAAGGCATGCAAATAGTGATCACACTTCGCACAACTTAACTAAAACATCATAAGTACTTCTTACGGAGAATATAATATCCTCAAGACAAGCACATAATCAGTACTCTGATCTGATCATTTGACATGTGCCGCAGGAGAGGATGAGAATTCATCGAGATGGAACATCCACCTGTTCCAGCATTGGCACAGCAAAAAATTTTACACAGTCGACACATCAAGAATAGATCGACGGGCAAAGTTAGAGAGAGTAGTACGTCAATGATCTTTAGCAAACATCTCTTCCAAAGTTTTCAGCCAACTCACGTACTGGAAGCGCTCCTTCTCAAGCAAGTGATGGAGAAGTGAGCTTGCCAGTTTGGAGTTCACGCCTCTTGCCAGCAGATATTCTTTCAACGCAACCTGTAGCTGAGGATCCAAATCTCTGCACAATGAGGGGCAAACACTGTCATTTTGTGCATACGAGTAGGAACTACCCAAGCTTATTATATTTGGTGCTGATCTTATTTGAAGTAACCAATTGCTTATTAATGTTTCTGGAAACAGAAATATGTTCTTTGGTGGATCAACATGATATAGTAAAACTTTCTTACACAGAACTATATACGAATAAATGGTATAATTAGACACTTCTCGTAAAAAGGATTTCATGAATGAGTTGAAGAAAGAAGTAAAGGGATATGTTTCCAACTAAGCTCTATACAAGATGTGATGCCTAACTTTTAGTTCTGCATACAAGATACCGTAGACAACATTGCACATTTGCACCAAAGTGTTAAAAAAACGTGTGGTGACCAGTGAAAACAATTTCGCTGAAATTTTGGCGGTTATCGGTTGTGGGGCCCACATTTCAAATACAATTAATTTAAATACAAAAATACATCAGATTTCAACTTCATTTTCATCTCTATTTTGTGTATATATAAGTATCTAGTTTATCTCGACAAGTATCTATAGTTTTTTTTCTCAAAAATTCAAAATTTTCACAAAATTCAAATTTAAATTTCAAAATTTTCTGGTTGAAATTTTCCGAAATTTCTGGCGGTTACCAGCCATACCGGTGAGGGGCGGTAAAATTTTCAAACCGGTAGAGTTTTCCCTGGCGGTGACTACCGGTGCTACACAGATGACAAGGATTTCCTATCACTACCAGTAAGCCTCATTGTGCAAAGAAAAACAAAGATCTCTAACCAATCCCAATTTTTTATTATTTGAGAGGTGAGGTTTTACATTATCCACCTTGAGCATGTTGCTTTACTATACAACAGACTACTAGCAATCAGCCATCTTAAACCTAGTCTCGTCCCAGTACACATTAAGTGGTGAGTTACAGCCCACCAACTACTCTAGGATTAAAATAGCATAGCAAGCCCACCAACTACTCTAGGATTAAAATAGCATAGCAATTCAGGATAAATTGACATATTTGCTTTGACCCAGGACCAAGAGGCACCTATGTGGTAGTCTAATCTTTTAGTTGATCATTTGTTATCTCTACTATTATATAAAGAGGAGTTGGTGGTTGTCGGTGTGTTCTCATCTCCCCTCTCTATAGCCATCCAATTTGATCTGGACCATTCATTTCTCTCCTCCTTTCTCTCTCTCTCTCAGGATACAACCACCCACCCCCTCCACTTTCCCCATCTTCTCACACATTCTGACAACCTTTCTATCTCTGTCGCTTGCTCTCCCATGTTTGATGTGTAAAGTTGGCCAGACAGTAAGTTCTGTCTTATCATTTTTATGATTCCGTTGCAACGCAAGGCGGCATGGGTCTCTAACTAGTATTTCCAAAATGATTAGCATTGCCCTTCTCCTTTCAATGCCCTTCGCCTTTGAACTATCATCAACCAACAAACCTTTCTCATGCCTTGATCTTCAAATAGATGGAGGTGAAGGTTTCAATTGCTAGCACAATATTGTTTATTCATGTGATCCAAATCACATTCATGTTGAACATGTGCCATTGCAAGTTCCCTAACTAAAGATACCAAATATTGCTTTAACTGGAAATTACAAGAACAAACAGGAACTTTAAGAGTAATTGACCATATAAATTTGGTAACTACTGGCATGGATAGAATGATCCTTGCCTACATAGACATATTTTGTGAGCCCTCCTTACCTAAATGACCTAAGTTTTCTGGGCTTTTCGACACCCTTCAATAAGAAAGAAAGGAAAATAAAATTCTGATCAGGTGTATTTTGACAATAGAGTAAGCATCCCACCGGTTATGCACGGATCTAATAAACAGGTACAAATACTTGAGTCATATAAAAATACTAGAGATATAAATAAGTTAACTATTTGACCCTTAAGGCCCTCACTAGTGAATCAACCTTCATACAGGGATACCCAACCCCGACAAAACTGCTTAATATGTTGATGAAAACCAACTGGTAACAAAATGCTATCAACTCAAAACGTTTCTAGGCAACTAACAAAGGTAATAACTTTCCCACATCCATGTTTTTAGGTTCAAGAGCACCAGCAGTTGGACATAGTGCCTTCAAAGTGCAGTAAGAGATTTAATAATCGATAGTGAAGATATTGAAAATGTGGATGTTCAATGCATTGCTATTTACAATTTTGCACCCTGCAATGATCCATCCAACTATTCAGAAATTCCATGAACTTTATGGCAAGCATAGACTCTCCTCAGATCACCTGTGAGAAGTATTGCCATGAGAATGCCAATCAAAACTATCCTAAGACTCCACTCAAATATGGCGGAAATGCTCAATTTACAGAATTTCTTGCAGTGACTCCGAATTTATCACTTCATTGTACAGTACACACAACAATATCTAGTTATCCACAGAAATTTAAAACGAAGCAACGGAAGAAACATTACCTGAACTCCGGCCCTTCATACTTGTCCTCTCCAGCGTCGGCAGGAAACGAGTGGTACCAAACAGCAGTAACATCATAGTCAGCAGGGCCACCGCCACCATGCGCAAACGCACGGCAGTCGAACCGCAGCACCGGCGTCGCGCCAGGCTTACTGACGAATACCTTCATGAGCGCGTCCCTCGGCAGCGGTTCCTCGCCTTCGAACCGCAGCGGGGCGAGCAGCGCCGAAACGAGGACCTCCTCGGAAGCGCCGCGGCGGCGCAGGAGCACGTCTTGCGCGCGCAGCGCGTCCGACACGGTGGCGAAGTCGCGAATGCCCTGCGAAAGGGAGGGAGGTGTGAGTGGCGCCGGTTGGGGTTGGGGTCAGATGGTGGGAGGATGAGGTGGGGGGTGTACCTGGGAATGGAGGGAAGGGGGAGAGGACTCAGAGGAGGGGGAGGAGGAGAGCTCATGGGCGATCTCCGCGCGTAGGGCGGCCAGGACACCGCCGTCATTCGCGCCGCGGCGGAGGGCGGCGGAGGAGGCCGTGCTCAGGCGCCGCAGGAACATCACGCTGGGGTGGAGACGGGAGGGGGATCAATCGTAGTTGTTAGCGACCAGCGAGCCTGGTGAATTCCGGTCCACATGTACTTTTTCGGGCCAGAAGCTGGTGCGGTCGCAACCAAGTGCAACGCCTTTTCCTCGTCACCTTTTTTTTTCTTCTAAAAAGTCATTGCTTTCACTCATTACAATTCGTTTCCGATCAAAAACCGTAAGCTATAACCATCAGCTAAGTAGTTTATTTATCGTATCATTCCCTACCATTTCTACCAGGCAATATAAACAAGATATACTTACCACATACTAATTATGGATTACGACGGCTCTATTTTTCTGGGTTTTTGATTTCTCCGAAAGTTAAAATAAATAGGGGTGATTCTTTAAGTAGATTCTCTAAATAGTTTTTCGAGTCCAAAACCTTGTGCACCGTTTGCGACTTTGTTTCCACCGTCTGCTTATCATCTCAAAATATATAGATAAAAACTATCCTATAGCCAAAAAAAAAGATGGCCGATATCTGTTTCCTTTTCTGAGGTGCATCAAAACATTAGCAGCAGTAGATCAATTCCGGTCCACATGTACTTTCGGGCCAGAAGCTGGTGCGGCGCGGTCGCAACCAAGCGGAAGCATAAGACCACGATCAGATTTCCGATGCGTAGATTGTTTTTTTCCGGCATCACACGGGAATTGACGGTGAATTTAGGAACCAAAATTATCGGAGTCGTCACCGCCATCGACCATTGATGCACGCATCGCAATGCAAATCAAATGGTAAGAATATTGAGAGATTTTTAAGAACTTTTATAGGTGACAGAGATAGAGACAATAGTTAACATTGAAAAAAATATACTCGACAAGCTAGAACAATTTCGATAAAAAGTCCTTGAAAAGAAATTTTAGTGTTTAAACTTTGCAAGTTCTCTCCGTTCATCGTTACTTTCTTACCAATTCTAAGAATAATATTATCACGGCGGACATTGTGCCTACATGAAATTCAATCTACATGGATAGACCCTTTTACGAATTAGGTTTATTTGAAATGCAAATACATGTCAGATGGACATCCATATCCCCTACGTTACAACTTTATAAAGCTCGGATTTCTATTTAGAAAAGTCAAAAGACAATATAAACACATAAGTTTTTAAAACAATTTCTCCACTCCTCTCACTACTGTCTTATTTTGAGAATAAGACAGGGGGTCATAGGTGCAACACGCATCCCACTCTTCTTGCTCCCATCACGCGCATGCACCTTTCCATCGCTTTTTCCTGGTCATCTCTTTCTAATACTATTCATTTTCAGCTAAAAACCATAAGCTATAACCATCAACTAAGGCCCTGTTTGTTTCCACTTAGGATTATTATAATCCAGCTTATAGGTGGGGGATTATATAAGCTAGATTATTATAAGCTGGTGGGAAATAAGCTGTCAGGTGTTTGGCAACCTGGATTATTAGAGTTATGGATTGTTGTATTCGAATGTTTAAAGACTACAATGCCCTTGACCTTTTTTGGTGACTTATTTATTCTTTTATGACATATTTTTTATTAGTTTGGACTTGCAAAACATTAGTAACATACGAATTTGAATACATAAGTGGTAGAAAAGCTTAATTATTCAAATATCCATGATCATATGTTCGTACAAATATGCTCTTACAAACAAATTACTCTCTTCTAGCAAATAAAGCATTAGCAATATTATCACGGAAGGCATTCATGCCCCCCTCTTCATCTCCCAATTGACTTGAACCCACATGAGAGGAAGGCATCGGCATATAGTTTTCATCTCGATCACACCGGTCAAACTCTTCATCACTCAAAGCACTATCCCGAATGAAGTTATGGAGTGTCATGCATGCATGTATTATTTTGGTTTGTTTGAGCATTGGATAACTTGGTAAGTCCAACAAAATTCTCCACTTCATCTTTAACACACCAAAAGATCGCTCAATCACATTACGAAGTGATGAATGCAAGTGGTTGAATACCTCCTTCTTGCCACTAGGGCGTGGTCCATTTCGAAACTCTGGTAAATGGTACTTGGTCCCTTTGTATGGAGCTAGAAAACCCGGTCGATTTGGATAGCCTGAATCGACAAGGTAAAATTTTCCTACAAAATGTAAACATACACAATGAGATATAGCTATAGTATGCAACTTTTTGAGATATCTAGTTAAAATGTAACTATACCATTTGGAGGATGTGGGAACTGCGTGGCATATTTACGTAAAGCATCATTGAACACTCTCATGTCATGTACTGATCCAGGCCATCCCGCAACAACAAAGGTGAACCTCATGTCGAAGTCACATATCGCCAACACATTTTGAGTGGAATAACCATATCGACCAACATGTTGAACCACTTTTGCCGAAGGCACAACAACCGGTATGTGAGTGCCGTCTATTGCACCTATACAGTTATTAAAATGAGGATAAAACCGGGAACCTAGCAGTCTTGGGTGTATCTGTGTGAAGTTTGGATCTCTAGATTTGATAATATCTGCTGATAGGAGGTAAACACTTTCCAACACTTCATTGAATTTTCTACTAATTGTTTCTTTTGACCTCGCAAATCTGTTTTTCACTTGAGTAAATGACTGAGGAGCCCCAATAGTCCATAGAAACATACCCAAAGCTTCAATAGAAGACATCTTGTTGCTTGACTTCAAACCATAAGACGTCACCAACAAGTCATGCAATCTATCAAATAGTGGCCTACTCATCCTAAACATATCGTAGCAATCTTTTGGAACTCTAAGAGTTTTCATAACCCAATCATGACCAGACTCATCTGGTTCAATTCTCTCTGATTTGTTCAAATAAGTTTCAGTATAGTACATACCAAATGCACAAGTTACTGCTCCATATTGTTTCATCATGTCAAGTTGATTCCGTGCAACCACAAATGTTTCATCCTCATCACTCTCATACAAGTCAATCTACATACATTGGAACAAATATTGTCAAACAAAGGTCCAACCAAATATTTCATAAACAACTCAAAGTAGATAAGTTCATAGAAACTATATGTTGTCAAACAAAGGTTCAACCAAATATTACATAACCAACTCAAAGTAGATAAGTTCATGCAAATAAATAAATTGACACAAAGTGATTGCAAACATTTGGATTGACTACTACATCAAACCTTCCTTCACACACCACCTCTTCAACCAATCAAGCCTTCCTTCCTTAGTGGAAAATGTTTTGAACATATCACGGTGTTCTGCTTTCACAAATAGTTGGGTAGCCATAAAATGTTCTGCAGTTCCCTCTGCTGCCCCGCACTCCACAGCCAAGTTCATCACTTCTTTAATGGAATTGTACCTCAATTCACCTTGCATCACCTTGTTGGCAATAGCACAATTATCTATGCAGCACCGGTGGCACGTGGCATGATAAACACAGTGATAAAACAAGGGAAGCGAGAATAGAAAGGAGGATAAAAACAGAGAACTTAGAAGCCAGCTTTTGTGGCAGCTCATACATGAGTTTTAACCCATATATTCTAGCTGTTCTAAGGTTGCACCATGTGCTATTTAAGAAACCACAACCTATACATGAGGATTGCGCAGACCATAAATGGGAGTATATCAAGGTAAATAACTTCTCAAGAAAAGATTGTCATAATTGACTAGTTAAAAACTTAATAGGTGCATATTATACTAATATTTGTAGCTAGTTTATACTACTATCTTGCATCTACATCATTTTCTAGATAGTGGTTTAGTAAATTTTAGCTAACTGTAGCAGTTATGAGTTATTGCTGTCTGTAGCATAACAATGTCAAACTTAACAATAGTTGACATTTGACACAATGTGTCACACTAAGAATTTAATTAACCTAACCATCCAAGTCTGAAATCTGACAGCTAATGAACCAGTCAAATCTCAAATAAAGCATTCCTAAATCTTCAAACTTTAGCACACTAGTATGCATCATGCAAAGACTAGGACCAGCTGAGATGTTCAGACTTCAGATAAAGCTGATCAACCAAATTCAGACTAGAAATAGCACATAAGAGTTAACAGCAATAGAATAGCTTACACTGCTGAAACTACATACATATCTAGAAGCAGCACCTTACAGTGCAGAGATTGCAACTTTGCACCGGCATAAATATGCTGTATCTAGTTAACCGGCATAACAATCGAATAACCAGGTACTTCTTGGATTTGGGTTTGTGCTTAAGAGTTTCAAGGGTCTCATCGTTAATAATCAAATGTTCAATTTGGGTCAAATTACAGAGCATAGTCTCTACATATAGTTTGCTACAATCTTTCCAGCATCTCTGCAATGTGTGCTTTACTCAGATTCATACATCAATTTATTGGTCATCAGATCGAGCAAAGTACATACCAAAGCCGAGCACGCCGCCCCTGACGCCGGCGCCTAGGTCTTCGCCCCCGAGGTTGCCGCCCATGCCCAGGTCGCCGGCCACGAGGCCTTCGACTCCGGCGCCCAGGCCGCCGCCTGCGACTCCGCGGCCTCTCCCGCCACCCCTGAGGCCGGCGCTGGCAGCGCCCGTGCCCAGCCCCGCGCCCCCGAGGCCGATGCCCACACCAAGGCCGCCGCCGACGCCTAGGTCGTCGCCTCCCGCGACTCCGCGGCCTCTCCCGGCACCGCGTCCCCTCCCGACGCTGCCCCGGCCGGCGCCGCCTCGGCCAGCGCCGCCCCTCCCAGCGACTTCCTCGGCGACCCCGAGGCTGCGCGCAACGGAATCCCGGTAGGCAAGCGCACGGGCAAGGCCGGCCTCCGCATCATCACCATCTTGGGGATCCATCTTCGGGAAGAGAAGAGGAAGGAGGCGCACGGGAGGGAGAGAGAGGCGCTGGGAGGGGATTCGCTGGGAGGGGAGGCGTAGAGAGGCACTGGGAGGGGAGGCGCGTCTGGGAGAGAGGCGCTGGGAGGGGAGGAGCTGGGAGGGGAGGCGGCGAGGCGCGTCTGGGAGAGCGGCGCTGGGAGGGGAGGCGTAGAGAACGGCTGGGAGGGAAGGCGCGTCTGGGAGGGGAGGCGGCGAGGCGCGTCTGGGAGGGGAGGCGCGTCAAGAGAGGCGCTGGGAGGGGAGGGGAGGGGATGCGTTCGGGAAATATCTCAATGGCAAAGGTGGGTAATTGTTGTCAAGTTTTATGGTCATTAAGATAAAAGGGGAGAAATAAGCTGAAATAAGCTCCTTTTTTGAGCTTATTGGATTATAATAATCTGGGCTATTAGATTATAATAAGTTACCTTATAATCTAGGCTGTTTGTTTCCACTTATGATTATAAGCTGGATTATAATAATCTTAAGTGGAAACAAACAGGGCCTAAGTAGTTTATTCATCGTATCATTGCTTACCATTTCTACCGGGCAATATAAACAAGACATACTTACCACATACTAATTATGGATTACGGTGGCTCTATTTTTCTGGGTTTTTGGTTTCTCCGAAAGTCAAAATAAATAGAAGTGATTCCTTACCTTAAGTAGATTCTCTAAATGGTTTTTCGAGTCCAAAACCATGTGCACCATTTACGTCTTTGTTTCCACCGTCTGCTATCATCTCAAAATGTATAGATAAAAACTACCCACTATAGCCCCAAAAAAAGATGGCTGATGTCTGTTTCCTTTTCTGAGGTGCATCAAAACATTAGCAGCAATAGATCAATTTAGTCCATCGATTGATATATATATTTCCAATTTAGTCCCACGACTGATAAATTGTGCCCTGCCTGCTTGTAACTCGGATGTTAACGTGAATACAATTACCATGTGGTCGGCAAGCTTTCACAAGGACGAGCAAGCAAGCGAGAAGTACAAGGCCGCGATTCCGTCAAATTTTGGTGGTGATCGGTTCGGCTGAAAAGCTTGTGGCTTATGACTGAAAACACTGTAGCTGGCTGAAAAAAGCACTGTAGCTGACAGAGGCTTATTTACCATAATTAAATTTAAAAAAATTTAAAAATAGAAAAAACATATTAGCCCATCACGTATAATGTAAACAAATACGAGGAAAAAAAGAACCGGTAAAAAAACTCAAAAAAAGTCAAAAGTTCAGAAAAAGACGAAATTTATGAATAGTGCAAAAATAAGCTAAAGCCAGAAGCTGAAGCCATATTGATCATGGCCTGTTTTGGCCTTAGATTCTGGTGGGGACTCAACCGGCGGCGATTCCGCATCTAGACGATGCCGATTTCAACATTGTTGGTGGGGTTCGGGAGGATTGCACTTTGGCTTTTCCTCCTCCTGCTACAGCGCGTACGGCAATTGAACAGCAAAGCAGCTGCCTGCCGACCCTGGCCATTGGCCGTGCGCCATTGAAGTCCACGCGGATGCAACGAACAGAGAACACATGGCATGGCCGCCTCGTCCCGACCGAGAAGAGAACGCAGAGGAAAAGGCGTGATCGCCTGCCCTGATCCACATTAAAAACCGTCCATTTCCTCATTTCTTTATCGCCGTACAGGCCGCGGCTAGTGGTGTCACTGTTCATCGAGGCCGCCCACTTGTCGCAGGCGGCCTTGTAAAAAAAGAGCTCCTTTCCATCTGCCTCCGCTCCGGCAAGTGGTGTTCTACTAGAGTGCATCTGTGTGTCCTCGAGGGAGGGAGGGAGGGAGAGATCGGAGATGGAGGGGCTGGACAGGTATCTGCTGGAGCACTTCGACCTGCCGCCCAAGAACCCCTCCGAGGAGGCGCAGCGGCGATGGCGCTCCGCCGTGGGAGCCATCGTCAAGAACCACCGCCGCCGCTTCCGCATGGTGTCCGACCTCGACCGCCGCCAGCAGGACCGCGCCAAGCGCCGCTCCATGCAAGTACGTATCAGCACCAACCACACTTCAGTCCTTCTCTACTGAAGTCTCTGCTCCCCTTCCCTTCATGGTTCAGTCCATGGCTCCACGCTCTCATCTTTCTCTAATCTCTACCGCGTCTCGTCTTTAACTGCCAGTTTAAGGCTTTCGCCATCCGGGATTTTATCACAACCTTTTTCATGCCCTCCTAACTTTATTGTCTGTAATCTTCTGTGGATCTGATAACTGATTGATGTCTCTGAAGAATCAATTGTCGGTTATTGCTTTAATTAGTGTTTTCGTCCAACTTCATGTGCAGTAGTAACCTCTGGTATTGTCCAGACATCAGATGGTGGCACGGACACGATCCGAATTTAGTTTTCTAACGCCTATTGGCTCATTGCAACCTAACGCATGAGAAAATCAGTGTGTTTCTGCTTGTCTCAGCAGTGGGTACAGCGCGTCCGTATCATGTTGACGACCGTACACAGTCCGTTCGTCCATGGAGGGAGGAAGAGTGACCAAGTTCTCAGTTATCTGGGCTTCGCTGACTGCGACTCTCAATGAAGCTTCTGCGAAGCAACCTAGCAAGAGTACAAAAAGTTTGTACAGGAAAAACACATCACCTTATCACATTGGTTCTGTCGACGAGGGCCCCGCCTGTCACAATCTCTCGTCCAAATCTAAGATATTAAGGTCTCCCATATCGATTTTAACTTTTCTTGTTTCCATGTCCCCAAAATAACTTATCTTGTTTCTTTGGCTGGGAGAATCCAATTTTGTGTTGTGTCCGAGTTCATGGATTAGTACCATCACCATGTGCCCACCCTTTTCCTTAGTATTTCCAACACAGAAAATTCCGCCTTTTTTTACGAGTTTGTCATCTGAGCCCTCTCACTTCGTTTGCCTTAGGATAATGCTAGGTGACACTCGTGCTGTCTGTGGTTGCAAGTGTTCTTTTAGTTAGACAGAATTGTATACCACATGTCTAAGACGTGTAGCATCATTAGCATTGATTGTGTCGAGCACTTAATTGCCTCTTTTTGTTAATCCAAAATCAGTCTCAGTCTAGCTAATTTGCAATTAGATAGTACATGACAAACTTTGGTGGCACCTTCAAGCTTGGGATGTGGCGGTACATGAAAATGGATAAAAAAAGTAATCAAGCGGAAATATCTGGAAAAGGAGGAGGAAAAACGTGAAAAGAGAGGACTTTACGGAATTATGTACTAGACGAAAACTTCACAGATAGACAAATACTGATAAAATAATTCCAGAAGGCAGAACAACAATAACATATCAAATAAAGACCATTTTAAATTATACATCATCGTGAAAGGGAATGGGAAAAAAGAAAAATGTCACTGATGTTATGCATTGGAATATACATAAAACGTGAGCATTAAATTTTTATATATTCTCATAGGTTTTCTAATTTTTTATATATTCTGTATTCTATACCTTTCTTGCTTTTTTGTAATTTTATTTTTTATTTCTCTTCTATTGCCTTTCTTTTGTTTTGAGCATTTTATCATGCACTATGTGGTTGCTAAATAAGAGCCATTTGGAATTAGCTTATGGAGGAAACTTGACTAAGATATATTTGAAAGGAGAGACATTTGATAGATAAAACTGAACGAAGGAAATGCACAAAAATGGAGGACTTATGTAATAATTACTCCTTTGTTGGATTGCTTTACACAATGGGCACAGCCATTCTATAACCAAGTACTTTGCAAAGTAGAGAATCTTTTTAGTCACTAGGCAGTTTCTAGAGCAGAGAATCTTTTACCCAATAAGTACTTTCCAAAGTAGAGAATCGTTCGACTACTATTTTCTAAGACTACTTTGGTTGGCCATTAAGTCTTGAAAGACGTTCTTAAAACCAACCAGCCTGCCAACTAGTTTGGTTGGCTGTTATTCGTTGAATTCTTCTTCTAGATGCTTGACAATTAGTTGTCTTAGATGCCAATAGTTTTGATGTGGATGTAATTCCTTAATTGCTAACAAGTTAACTAATTTGTTTTTCACGATCATGGTGGGACAAGTTTGTGGGCATCGCGTTTCAATCAATTGGTTGGTCTACTTTCTTCTAGACTGAAAAAGTTCCTTCTCAAACCAGGCAAATGACAGCTGGTTCTCTGACTCTCTCTTTGAATTCATTTCTAACATATATTTGAAAGCAGGGAAGGTATTTTTATTGAAAAGAGAATGACCCAGGATGATACAGGTATCTGTGGCTACATAAAGTACGGACTTCAACATAACTTCAAATGTAGGAGAAAAAGAAATCGTGACAAAGTAACTGATTGTCATGTTTGTGGTAAAGCACAAAAACATGTTGATTGCAAGAAGTAATCGATCTCGGGGACACAGCTTGTACCACCATATTTTGAAAAACAATTCCATGTGCAGCCCAGATTTTTTTTTTGCTGATATTATTGCTGCTATCCAAAGGGCTGGATTTACAAATGTAAATTCATTGGAATGGGCTCAATAACTAGTATTGCTATTATTTACCTGTTACTGCATTGCAAAGTTTGTGATTGTATCTTACAATTACAAGAAAATAACTAAAATCTTATATGTATGCAGTAAAAATGTTTCTTTTTGTGTATCCTTTACCAGGAAAAACTTCGGCTCACCCTCTGTGTGCAGCGGGTTGCGCTTACTTTCATTGATGGTATGGGATAACTTTTCATGTTACTGTTCCTCATGTTGCATCACCAACTCTATTTGACTTGCCTACCTTTTGATTTTAAAGGTGTCAAAAGGAAAGAGTACCAGCTAACAGACGATATTATGAAAGCTGGATTTTCCATCAATCCGGATGAACTGGCATCAATCACAAGCAAGCATGATGTCAATGCTTTGAAGATGCATGGTGGGGTAGATGGGATATCCAAAAAAATCCGTTCAACATTTCACCATGGCGTATGTGCTAGTGACTTAGATAAAAGACAGAACATATATGGTGTCAATCGTTATGTGGAAAAACCTTCAAGAGGTTTCTGGATGTTTGTTTGGGATGCATTGCAGGACATGACCCTTATCATTCTTATGGTATGTGCTTTGTTATCTGCTGTAGTTGGTCTGGCATCTGAAGGTTGGCCAAAGGGCATGTATGATGGCTTGGGGATAATACTCAGCATTTTCTTAGTTGTGATAGTTACTGCTGTCAGTGACTACAAGCAGTCACTTCAGTTTAAGGAGCTAGACAATGAAAAGAAAAAGATATTTATCCATGTTACTAGAGATGGCTGTCGACAAAAGATCTCTATATATGACTTAGTAGTTGGCGATATTGTGCATCTATCAATTGGAGATCAAGTGCCTGCTGATGGACTATTTATACATGGATACTCCCTTTTGATTGATGAATCCAGCTTATCGGGTGAGAGTGATCCAGTGTATATTTCTCAAGAAAAGCCATTCATCCTTTCAGGATCTAAAGTGCAAGATGGATCTGCTAAGATGATAGTAACTACTGTTGGTATGCGCACTGAATGGGGAAGGTTGATGAGCACGTTGAGTGAGGGAGGAGAGGACGAGACACCATTGCAGGTTAAGCTAAATGGAGTTGCAACCATTATAGGGAAGATTGGCCTGGTATTTGCTGCATTAACATTTGTAGTCCTGCTGGTTAGATTCCTTATTGAAAAAGGTTTAACAGTTGGTTTGTTCCAATGGTATTCTACTGATGCATTGACTATAGTAAACTACTTCGCAACAGCTGTCACTATTATTGTTGTTGCTGTTCCTGAAGGGTTGCCATTAGCTGTTACTTTGAGTCTTGCATTTGCAATGAAAAAGTTAATGAATGATAAAGCACTTGTTAGACATCTCTCAGCATGTGAAACAATGGGATCTGCTGGTACCATCTGCACAGATAAAACAGGAACTTTGACTACTAATCATATGGTGGTTGACAAAATATGGATAGCTGAGGTTTCAAAGTCAGTTACCGGTAACAATAGTTTGGAAGATCTGAATTCTGTTTTTTCTTCAAGCACATTGAGCCTACTTTTGCAGGGCATTTTTGAGGACACTAGCGCGGAGGTGGTCAAAGAAAAGGATGGTAAACAAACTGTTTTAGGAACTCCAACAGAAAGAGCGATATTAGAATTTGGCTTGAGATTGGAAGGAGATCGTGATGCTGAGGACAGGACCTGCAACAAGGTTAAGGTTGAGCCTTTTAATTCGGTCAAGAAGAAGATGGCAGTATTGGTTTCATTACCCAATGGCACATCCCGTTGGTTCAGCAAAGGTGCATCAGAAATTATTTTGCAGATGTGTGACATGGTGATTGATGGTGATGGAAATAGTATTCCCATTTTGGAAGCTCGGAGAAAGGACATATTGGATACTATCAACTCTTTTGCTTCGGACGCTTTAAGGACATTGTGCCTCGCATATAAGGAAGTGGATAATCTTGATGATGAAGCAGATAGTCCCACAAGTGGTTTTACTCTAGTAGCCATTTTTGGTATCAAGGATCCTGTGCGCCCTGGAGTCAAGGATGCTGTTAAGACCTGTATGTCTGCTGGTATCACTGTGAGAATGGTGACTGGAGATAATATAAACACAGCTAAAGCTATAGCCAAAGAGTGTGGAATATTGACCGATGAAGGCATAGCAATAGAAGGGCCAGAATTCCGTAGCAAGAGCCCGGAAGAGATGAGGGACTTGATACCTAAGATTCAGGTTCATTACCCTTTCCTCTGTCTATGCATGTACTAAAATCTGGGAGCAATTTCTTATATCTATCAACATTTGGCAGGTCATGGCCCGTTCTTTACCATTGGACAAACATACACTTGTGACAAACTTGAGGGGTATGTTTCATGAGGTGGTTGCTGTGACAGGTGATGGTACAAATGATGCTCCGGCATTACACGAAGCAGATATTGGGCTTGCTATGGGCATTGCAGGCACAGAGGTACTATTTTCTTACACGGTTTGAATCTTATGGATGTAGCATTAGTAGAAACTGCCAAAGTCAGATGTTTAAGCTGAAACTGTAGATATTAATCCTGGCTGAAATAAGTTGGCACTGATAGCGTATTTAGTTATCCTGTATTCTCTTTCATCTCTGGGCTTGGAGTAATTTGTTGCTGTGGTCTGACAATCCATCAGCATATTCATTTCCCCTGTTCTCACTGCACTTATCTGTTGCTGACTGGATCCTGTAATTATTGCTTCTGTTAGAACTGTGACTTCCAAAAGCTTATTTTCAGCAACTCTCCTTCATCTTTGGAAGTTAATGGCAAGATTTTGCATTTGGGCAGGTTGCCAAGGAGAGTGCCGATGTCATAGTACTTGATGACAATTTTACAACTATAATAAATGTCGCAAGGTGGGGACGTGCAGTTTACATAAACATCCAGAAGTTTGTGCAGTTTCAGTTGACTGTCAATATTGTTGCTTTAGTCATCAACTTTGTCTCAGCATGCATCACAGGTGTGGGCAATATTATAGTATTCATGTGACGCTATGTTTTTCCATTAATTGGTTCTTTATATTCCCCATGCACGTAACAATGTTTTCGTTCTTGCATCACAGGGAGCGCTCCTCTCACTGCTGTGCAGCTGTTGTGGGTCAATATGATTATGGATACATTGGGAGCTTTAGCTCTAGCAACAGAGCCCCCAAATGATGAAATGATGAAGAGGCCACCTGTTAGGCGAGGGGAAAGTTTCATTACCAAGGTCATGTGGAGAAATATCACTGGGCAAAGTTTATATCAGTTGGTTGTCCTTGGGAGTCTCATGTTTGCTGGGGAAAGACTTCTGAACATCAAGGGTGCAGATTCTAAATCCGTTATCAATACACTCATATTCAACTCCTTCGTGTTTTGCCAGGTGAGTGCATTATGGGATGCTGTATCTGTGCTAATTCTGCCACATACCCGTCCAGAAAGCTGGAGACTTTCGGCCTTAAGGCCTATGGTGAAGCTGAGGTCATTCGAAATGCCACCATATTATGTGTTTGGTCCCAGCTTACATTTCTAGCCTCACACTTCAGCATCCTGAACCAGCACGTTCTATAGGTGTACAGTGTACTGCTTGTTTTGTTGTGCTAACAGCCTAACAGTTTAATTTTTGGCCTTTTTTGCCATTACCATGATCGTATCAATAGCCGAACTTCTTGTACTAATGATAATGTTGTCTATGATGTTTCCACCAGGTATTCAATGAAATAAACAGCAGGGAAATGCAGAAGATTAACGTTTTCCGTGGTATCATCAGCAATTGGATCTTCATCGCAGTCATAACTGTGACGGTAGCATTTCAAGTGGTGATCATAGAGTTCCTTGGCACTTTTGCCAGCACTGTTCCACTCAATTGGCAGCTTTGGTTGTTAAGCGTTGGTCTAGGATCCATCAGCTTGATTATTGGTGCTATCTTGAAGTGCGTACCAGTTGAATCAGGTGAAATTTCTGCGAGTCCAAATGGTTACCGGCCACTTGCCAATGGTCCTGATGACATATAGCCGAAGAAATGTTCAGTTCTGTTTGGGAGTCTATTAACCAGCCACTGTTTTGGTTCAGTTCTGCTAAATTGTTCTGTAATTTGTCATGTAACTGTGCACTAGACGATCTTCTGCGCAGTCTTTTATCACTTCGCTTAGAAAGTGTTTGCATCATGGAAGGCTCCGACAGATTCGTGCATTTCAAGTTTACTTACTGTGTGTCTCTTTTGTGTTGCATTAATTTGTGTGGAAAACTTACTACAACATTCTGGCCTAGAAAATCTGTTAACTGGATTCATATGATGACGGTTGATGAGTATCACTGTAAGTGCTATAAGTTACTGTGATTGAGTAGCGCCACACCTCCAATCTGGTGGAATTTTTTTAAAAATTATTCATTTTTTATTCGAAAATACAAGATTATACCTGCAATTTTATATTTTTTTTACAAAAGTAGCGTACTGTCGTCGAACTGTTGGACGACTGGCATATGTCGTCCAACAGCTGAGCGACAGGCAGCCAGTTGTCCAACCATTGGACAACATTAATACAATCGTCCAACGGTTGGGCAACATTAATAGAGTCATCTAACGGTTGAGCGATAGGTGCTGTCGCTGAATGGTTGGGCGATAACAACCTCTAGTCGCTGAATGGTTGGGCCCTGGACGGCTTATATAAAGGGCGCACTAGTCGCCCGAGCAACTGGCGGTCGGCTCTCACGCGAGGGAGGGAGGGAAGGAAGAGAGGATAGGAGAGGAAAGAAAGGAAAAAAAGAGAAGAGGGGGAGGGAGAAGGAGAAGAAGAGGAGGAAGGATTTGTTTGTGAGGTATTTTATTTTATTTTGTAGTGTATTTCTTTGTAGTAAATAAACAGTTTGTTTAGTGTAAAAATTAATATAAGTAGCACCTGGAAAAAAGTTTAGTTAGAGAAAAAAGTAGTATAATTTCGTTTAGATGGCTGGAAAGAAAAGCAAGAAGAGAGGAGAAAGAAAAGAAAATGGAGGAGAAGCGCGCGTATAATAAAATTATTTCGTCGTGAATATTTAACTATGAGAATCCCATGGCTTGTTAGAACTGTGAAAAAATTTGGTAATCACATTAAAATGCAAAACATTAATAGACAATATTTATGATTAATTAGGAATGTCATAAGTACATTTAAAATTGACACTTACCATTAAAACTGGTATATTGGCATTTAAATCACTATATCACGTACTTAATTACTTAATTAATTTTATGAGTGTCATGTAAATTCTCGAAACGTATTAAGAATTAATTGGAGTAGGAGAGATGTTGAGCAGAGAGAGAAGAGGGCATCGGTTTGCGTGGGAGCATATAGGGAATCGATGCGTATTGGGGCAGAAGAAAGGGAGTGGTGTTGGTGCGAATGAGAAGGGGTTAAGATAGATAAATGGGAAGAGAGAGAGAGAGAGAGTGGGCCGGTAGTGGGCCAAGACTAATGGGACGGCATAGGATATTATATGTCTCCGTATATTAAAATAGAATCTTGTAATTTGAAGAAATTGAAGAAAAATCAATGCAAGGATGTTTACTCGGGCAATGGAAAAGTTACGCTATGAGTGAAAATTAACTGATACGAGAAGGCATGCATGTTCATTGTGGCCTCTACCTTAGGGAATGAATGACGCCTTAACCATGCAGTAGTTTATTTATTCATGATAGGTGAACGGTCCTACAAATAACATGCGATGCGATTTGACTAGTTGCAATATTGAAAATATTTGCAGACAGACATCAATCATGCCGGTACCCACTACATTGAAAGTGCATTACGATGTTGACACCGTTCGTGAAGGTCCGTACAGTATTGACTTGAGCAGTTTTCGCAAGCTACTCTGGTACACCTAGACGTGAGAAGGCACGAATCACAGATGTGATGTACTGGCTTACCCGCAGCTTCTTCTTGAACTCTGAGGTGTGCAGGGTCGTCATAGAAGGGCTTTAGAGCCAATCTCTCACGTAGATTAGATGGGAGTTGAGAAGACTAATGCGCATGACTATGTGGAAGGGCTTTCTGGAAGGCTGCCGGTGCCGTAGATACGAGTGTGTACTGCGTGTGCAAGCATGCCCAAAAGAAGTTGTACAGGGCCCTTTCAATGGATATCATCCGGGTGGTGGGAGCAGCTCGGGTGTCTAACATGTTGGTGTAGAAGAGGCCCTAGAGGCCGGTGTTACGAAGGATACGGAGGATGTTGCTCGTGATGAGGTCGACACGGTAGATGCTGGAGAGGAAGATCGGTCACCGCATGCTGAGCCTATAGAACAGGCTGATGAAGGAGAGCATAGAGAGTACATAATGTGTCAAATGGAGAACGATGACTGGATGGCCTGGACTGAAGAGGAAGCTGTACAGGATGACGACGAGGATAGTTCTGATGATGACAAAGCTCCTATCCCCCCAGGAATGGAACAGGTTTGACGCTAAGGGTGTAGCTACACATGACGAGCACGAATCACCATGGGAGTACCATGCCACAGAGGTTCGATTGCACTTAATATTTGATGATAAGGCATCCTTGCAGGATGCCATTAATATATGGGCTATGTCTATGCAGTGGACAGTTCGGGTCGTCAAATCTAGCCAGGAGCAATACACCGTCAAGTGCAAGCAGGTCGGTTGTCCTTGGCAAGTGCATGCACATAGGCCGAAGTATGAAACTCACTCGATTATCTCGAAGGTGGACCCGCACTCCTACGTGCTCAGCAGTGTTTTGTTGAGGCATCGTAACCTAACGTCCACCTTCATAGCCAATTTGATGTATGGAGAGATAGTGGAGAAAAAGGATGTGGAGGCCAAACACATCATGGTGGCTATCGAGAAGAAATTCAAGTACAAGATTAGCTACATGAAGGTGTGGTGTGTGAAACAGAAAGCTTTGGAAAGATGGTTCAGGTATTTCGAGGTGGTGTACAATAACCTTACTCGTATGCTTCAGGTACTGCAGGATAGAAACCTGATCACGTACACTTGGCTTACTTTAAGGTCTTCGGGTGGTTGTCAGCAAGGCTCCGATCTAAAGCTCAATTGGGTGTGGGGGTGGCTCACTGGATACCTATGCGATGTCTGGAGGGGGTCTCAGGCTTTTATAGCCATCCCATGGAGGTTCGGTACAGGGGCGGGGCTAAGGCGGCGGCGTGTGGCAGAGGTCGGGAAGGCGTAGGAAGGCACAACACTGCTGGCAGAGGGGATGTACAGGCTGTCTTAGGCGCATCATTGTGGTGGTCAAAAGCGGTCAGAGGCATGTCAGGTTAGTAGTAAGAGGATGAGAGCAGAGAGAGCGAAATGGGTGGTGGCGTTAAATTTTCCATGACAGCTCAACTAGGTGAGAGCTACGGCCATCAAGAAGTGTGTCAGACGTCAGGGTCATCGTACACTGACTTGACAGTAGCTGGCAGGGTGGCAAGGTGGTTTGTGGTGCGAAGCAGTCAGCCATGAGAGAACAGAGAGAACGAAAAGAGCTACGGCGGCGGCGAGCTTTACTGGCTGGGCTAATGCATTGCCGGTGCAATTAAGAGGTCAGAGGGGGCAGAGACGAGGTGGTACGGGCTCTGACTAGTTGGCAGCGGCGTGGTTGCGGCTAGGGCTGAAAACGGTCGAAAACGATCAGTAGGAGGTCAAATCACTTTCAGCTTCACATTATTTTCTCGAAAACGAAATCGATACGATATTGTCGGAAACGAGAACGACATCGATATTCCGGTAAATTCGGAAACGAAACTATTCGATCAAAAGTAAAATCATGAAAGCGATATCTAAAATACAATAAACACATTACACACCAATCTGCACAGCATGACAATAGCTGTATATATTGACCTAGGTCACATGAAAAATAATACTGTAGTAATGATCCATGGCACAAGAGGCAAGACACATATATTATATAGCAATAAAAAGACACGACACAAAGCCACAAGCCCACAACCACAAGTGACATCATGGTCTTAATACAATAATACTTAGTTAGGTCTCACAAGCACACAAAGCTGACAACCACATGACATAGGCGTAGTCACAAACTCACAAACTAGAAAGTACTAGTACACTAGTAACTAAAATACAGATGTACATGTTGTCTCGAACACGTAGGATCTATCCGCGAAGAAAACGGAGTTCTGGAGGTCTAAATCAGAAGAAATCTCATTGGGGAAGAACTGGACTGTAATTTCTGAAAACCTGGAGGACTAAATCGCAAAATCTCCGATCCCCAATCCCACAAAAAACCCTAGCGGCCGCCTGGAAAGCCCGAGCCCGGTTCAACTCTTCCCTAACCTCCATTTGCTTCCTCCCCAGCTCCTCCTTCTCCACTCTCGGCGCCGGCGAGACCGGGCCAAACTCGCCGGCGGCCACCCTTCCTCTTCCTTCCCTCCGCAGCACCCGCGCCCCCTGCTCTCCCTTCTTCTCCACAACCGGCCGCCCCTCTGCTCTCCCTCCATCGCGCCTCCTCCTTTGCGCCGCCGCATCCTCCTCTTTCGGCCGCCCCCACCTTCTCCAGATCTACCGCCGCCTTCTCCATCCACCGGCGCGCCTTCCTTCACTGCTTCCCCTTCGGCGCGCCATCTCCCACCAAGCGCCGCCATACCTCTCCTCCATCAGCGCCGCCGCACTCCATTACTCCGGCAACCCGCTGCTCCACCGCATCTCTCTGCTGCTTCTCACCACCTACTACTCTCCTCCCTCCTCTACCACTTCTCCACCCGCGCCACCTACTCCAGTGCGCCGCCGCACCTCACCTCCACCGCGCCGTCCTCTTCCGCCAACTCCACCGCCGATCTCCTCCTTCTCATCCGGTTGCCGCTCCAGATCCTGCGCCCACGCCGTCCGCATCCAGCGCGCCACCCACTCACCACCGCTCCTCACCGCCTACTCCCGTGCGTCGCCCGCCGACCACACCTTCACCACCGCACCGACACCAACGACGTCCACATCGCCGACCTCCATCAGCGTCGCCATCCCGACGCAATCCCGAATGGGGACTGGGGAGACCGGAGACTAATGGGCCTGGGCCGGGGTGCTCACGGTAATTATCGACGGTAATTACCGGTTAAATACGGCATTTTTCGAAAACGATCGGAAGAGAGCTAAATCGTTTTCGTTTTCATTTTCGGATGTTTTTACCGTTCTCGTTTCCGTTTTATCGGTTACCGTCACCGTTTCCGTTTAGGGGAAAAAATCGATAATTTCTCGAAAACGATTTTCGGTAACCGAGAATTACCGTTTTCGTTTTCAGCCCTAGTTGCGGCAGGAAGTAACAGGAAGGGGTGACGGCGAAAAGATCAGATGGCGGTCATATTTTCAATCGATGAATAGTGCTCGCGCGAAAACGGCTCAAGGAAGCGATGTGGCAGGGAGATTGGGGCTTAATGGCTGGGGTAGATGTGGAATTTGGCCAGGATTAACAAGAAATCAAATCCAAACAAGAATTCAAATTGATTTTAAAATTTTGGTTTTGTTTCAGCCGACACCGTCATCGCCTTCCGTTAAAGGTAGACCCAAGAAAAACATTTTCAAGCCAAATTTCCCAAAATTCGGCAAACTTCGGTTTTTGTCAGTCCATCCTGAAAAAGCCTAATTTAGTCTAAAATTTCGATCCGTTTTGAATTTTTCAAGCAGCCTAGCCCATCCAATCTTCTTTAATGTCGTTAGCTGACTCGCCCGTCCTCTAGCCATCTCTTTCTCGATCGATCTCCATCTCTCGTTCACCGTCTATCTCTCTCTCTCTAGATCTCTCGTGTTCCTCATCGGCGCTAGTAAGAGAGGGGGCGGCCCTTGCCGGCGCCCGTAAGGGTAGGGGAGCAGGGGACAGGAGGAGACGGCTACGGCATGGGAAGTTCTTCAAATATGTTTGTATTTCTTACATTTAAATTATATTTTTGAATATTTCAATTGAATTTTTTAAAATCATTCTAAAATTCGGTTTTTTCGTATGGTTCTGAAAATATTTCTAAACCCAAATTGTCTTGCCTGGTAGACCTTTCAGATCACCTTGACGCCCGGGCCGTCGGAGGCCTCTTCCAGATTGCTCACGAACTCCTCCATGAGCCATCCCGTCTTCTTGTCGCCCGAGTCACGGTACTCGAAGGTCAGCCGGCAGCACCGGTCCTCGCCGACGGGCCTCCGCTTGCACGTGTTTGTGCCAGGTGCCGCCCCCTCGACGCAGCGTCTCACCCGGACCCGGGCATTGCCCCCCCTCTTGCACTTGTGAACGCAGAAGAAGTACCAGTGGTCGTCGTGGCAAAAATTCTTGAACTCGTTCGTCAGCGTCGCCGGGTCGCGGCTGTAGACGTCGGCGAAGCAGACCTCGATCGAGCTCGTCGAGCGGCTGGCCGATGATCCAGGGGTTGAGGTAGCTCTGGATGAGCTCCTCCGCGCTGGGGGTGAAGTGGAAGCCCGGGGGGCACGCTCGGCCTTCGCTCCGGTGGCGGATGCTCCGGCTCCATCGATCTGGAAAGCGTGAGGCCAAGCAAGCGCGAGTGTGAGACAGGCTAGTACGCGGACGTCGTATAAATTCACGTTGCTGCATGTCGGAATCGGGCTACGGATGCGCGAGCGAACGCCGCTCACACCACACGTACGAGGCCACTTCAGCTCGCTCCAGTTTAGTACCACACTGCCTAATCACGCTACGAGCAGCAAGCAGTTCGCGTGACATCGTATTTTCGGTCTGTAACGAGTCGGCCATGTATGAAGGCCTGGAAGGGTGGGTAAACGAGCTGCTTCCAAATTAAATATCTGATTTGAGTTCGTGTGTTTATGACACTACGATCTACGATAATTGATTGTTTTTACTCTCTTAGATCCATCATCCTCTTCCAATGCTAAACTACAACCACATTTCTTGATCAATTAGCACTGATGCAAAATGCCAAAAAAATACTTAATTTGTTATCTCATAGCTTGCGATCTCAGCTTGGTGCAGTGTTCTTGAAGAAGCAAGAAACCAAAAAAAAAAAAAAAAGAGGAAAGAAAGGGGAAAGGATTGAGCAGCAGCAAAAGAAGCATGATATTCCAATCTAATTCAAGCAGATATTGCGGCATTTTCAGAACTATCCATTCATATCATCCATAAAGCTCTAAAACATATCCGTCTCCAAGCAACAGTCTGGCCAGCAAAGCAGTAATATCACTTAGATCCCCAGAATTACAGCTCAGCTGAAAACACTTATATAAGCAGAAACATTTCAATACAACTGGCAAGCAGAACCATTTCAATACAACTGGCATGATGATATGCTAAAAGCTCAAGTCTGAAGTACTCTGCCATCAGCCCATCATGCAACGAGAAAAGGGAGTACGGTCAACATGAATGCCTCGTAAGTAAAAGTTGCAGAACCAGAATATGCTGTGTCCTTCTCCTTAAACTTCTCAGTCAGGCCCTGAAAATGTAGTTGAAACAAATGAGCACACAGTAAAATACGGAACATTACTGTGTCTGTTTGTGCAGCATGGTGGTGGAATTACCTTAACTGTCAGGCAACATCTGCAGATGCAAAGAAAAAGGAGTTAGGATTGTAATGTAGGACAAATTGGAACAAAGTAGAAAATCCAAATATTATTCAAACTCCTCTAAAAAAATTAAACTGTATTAACCATGAGATTAGTTTTACATAAAACGAGCGGAAAATAAAGAGTACAATTGATGAACAACCATTTTTTTCAGTTTCATCTTTCACCAGAAGACCCCATTTTTTTATTCAGAACATGGAAGGAACTGAATCAACTTTCCTAGTTAATGACATAATAGAAATAGCAACAAGCTATGGACAATTGACCATGACCAAAGCACCATATTCATCCATAAGTATACTTTCCTATTAACAACAAAACTGAGATTCTTGAAGGTTATCAGATTGGACTAAACTTTGTTTAAGAAAATGAACAGGAGTAACTTCACCAATTTCGATCTAAAATACTACATAATGTAAGAAACTATAGAAACTTTAATCTAAGTTTTAGTAGATTGGATATGGCACAATCAGCCAAATTAAATTGAAGGGTTCATCTTACTCGATAAAGTTATCATATTCGATCGCTTTGTTCTTGCCCCCAGTCTTGTCAAATTTAGACACAAGCAAGTCCAGCACAGTTGGAGAAACTGAATATCCCAGACTGAGAAGAGCATCACGCAGCTCTGATGCATCAATTTTACCACTTCGGTCACGGTCAAACCTCTCAAATATGGCCTGCGCAATAAAAGTAGGAAATATATACTAGCAATGTTAAGCATTACTTCATTAGGTTATCTGATTGGTTCCACCACACAGAAGTAAAGGAAACTTAAAGTTGCAGTGTTGCACCATCTCACCCTCCAATTCTGAAGACTGTAAAACACAGAAGTAAATTCCTTGGGCCCTGAAAGAATTGAAGATACAAATTCAACAATGAGAGGTTTACGGACAAAGATACAGAAGATAAAAGAGAGATGCTGAAATTACAAAGTAGTATATAGCGATCCACCAATGTGTTGAAGCGGGTACATTTCACAGATTCAAAAAAAAGAGCCAAAAATGTAGATACCAGTTCAGTAACAGAAACATAGCGCAGATTTCAGACCTTAAGACCAATCAAGTAATTCAAAGCTCATGATTCAATCTCCACATAGAAAAGGAAAATACAAAACATATACAATGACCATTGTAAATCATTAAATTGCAAAGATCTAGTTTTTCAACTTCAAAGGAATCTGAACAAAACTGACTACCAAAACTAAGGATAGCAAATAGGCACCAAACTATGTGCCGAACTAAGAGCACTTCATGCATTTAAGTAAAATTCTTACTGGCATAAACCACAAGTTTCTTCAAATATGATGGATCACAAACCTAAAAAACTTACATACTCATTGGGTTCATCCTGCAAATAATTGTCAGCAAACCCAAGTTTTAATCCCAATAGAAACCACCCCTGGTTTTGGTGGGGGTGGTTACAAATATAGCCAAGCTTTCACAAATACCAACCTTTGCTCAGTTCTAACTTGAAAGCAATTTCAAGCTTGTAGTAAACTTCAAATAAATTATTTACTCAGCTGCTAAACAGCATCAGCATACACTTTCATTTCCGAGATTCCACTCTTTTTTGTAGGAGGGTGTAATCATCTTCCGTTTCTTAGCCTCTGGCACTATAATATGCAGCTCATACTGTTTCTAGTGGCATCAGAAAAGTAATATCTGGTGGTGACTTAATAGTATTCAGTTCTTAAATAGCATGCTGGTAAAATTTGTAAACACCATGACTTACTTTGTGTGGAGTTTTGGACAAAGTTTACACCAGAGTGGCCACAAACTCGTTGGTATTACAACTAGAAACAGAGCCTCTCATGAGAAATTTAATTTCAACTTATCAGCAAGAATTACTCTACTTATTGTATATCAACCTTTTGATGCTAGCTTGATATCTAGTGTGTAGAGTTGTGCTTTATGATGTCGTTAAATAACATTTCTCTAGTAAACCAGGTTAAACTGAAAGTTAAGAATTTACAAAGCTTATTTTAGGACATGCAGTTCTGAGAAAGCACACTATATTTTTCGCATCTAGTGAAAACCATCTTATGCCACCCTATGAAAATCCGAAAAATACAACAATCACCTAGTGGCTAGTGCTGTGATGTACATACCAAATTAACAACACCAAAACTTGTGGTCTTCCTGTGGGAAGCTTACTGAAGTGCTTAGGTTTCATTGATTTTCTTTTCCAACAGGAAGCTCATGTTACTTGGCATGTGCTCGCATTGCATCTAACGGTAGGCCACAGCCACAAACCCAGTCAAGATGAGCTCGAAATGGATCAACTTCGACGAGCTTAGTTAAAAACTCATTCGAACACCAAAAGGAAACTCAAGCTTGAACAATTTGCCGCTACATGCTCTCACGCCACACAGTCTTCCTTGACAACGACAGGACCTCCCTGCGTGCTGTAGGCTAGAAACCTGGCCGCTCAGTGTGCATGCCAGTGCCTAATGGGCCCATCTAGCACAGCCCTGGCTCAAAGCTGCAATGCCGTGGGCAGCTCGGTGAAAATGAGGACGGACAGGTGCTGCCAGTGGCGGAGGACCCGATAGGGCAAGCTGTGGCATGGGCCAGACCTTGAATTTTGCGGCGGCGACGGAACTGGGGAGCGGCGGGCGCGGCGGCCGGCGGGCGTAGCCGGCGGCGGGCGGGCGGGACTCGGGAGGCGGGCGATCCGCCCCACCTCATTTTTTTGTCCTCCGCCACTGGGTGCTGCCACGCGTGCACAACACAACACCCAGAGCACAACTACCGTTACTCGCGCCGCTGACCAGGACGACGCGCACGACAGCCCCTATGACGCTAACGCACTAACGCGCGCCCCCCATCCCCATCCTAGAACAATCATACTTGAGAGAGAGACGACGCAGGAATATGAGCAGGGAGAAAGGGAATTACCGATCTTGCGGACGTTGGTGTTGGTGAATAGGTACATGAGGAGGTGGACGGTGCGAAGGCTGAAGCTCTGGTTGTACCCGGACAGCGCGGACTGCAGCTCCTTGTCGTCGATCATCCCGCTGCCGTCGCGGTCCGCCGCCTGGAAGCACGCCACCACGTTCGGGTCCGTGCCCGGCGGGAACGCCGACGGCACCAGCGCGGCGAACGGGCTCCCGTAACCGCCCGCTCCGTAAGGTGCTGACGCGGGAGGCGGGGCGCCGTACGGCGCTGGGCCCGGAGGTGGGGCACCGTAGGGGGCGCCGTAAGGCTGGCTGGCGGGTGGGGCCCCGTAGCCGCCGCCGCCGCCGTAGTAGGGGGTGGAGGTCTTGCCTTCCTTGGGGGGCTTCTCGCCGTAGGGCGGGGCCCCGTAGCCGCCGCCGCCGTAGGGCTGGGTGGAGGGTGGGGCGCCGTAGTAGGGGGTGGATGTCTTACCTTCCTTGGGGGGCTTCTCGCCGTAGGGCGGGGCCGAGGGGGCGGCAGCGGAGCCGTAGGGCGGTGGGGCTCCGTAGCCTCCGGCGCCGCCGTAGGGGTAGCCGGAACCGGGGGGTGGCGGGTAGCCGGCCATGGGGGGACGCGGAGAGGTGGGGCGTGCTTGGGGAATTGGGAATCCTCTGGAATGGACGGGTGGGAGAAGGACGCGGTCTGTTTGGCTTGCTTTATGACGTGGGGGAATGAATCCAAAGCGGCTTTGGAAACAAACTGGAACTTACCAAGTCCCAAGCAGCTTGCGTACGTCACCGCGGCGCGTACGAGGGCGGCTGATTCAACAAGCATGTTCTTAGCGCTAAAGGTTTGGTAAAGCAAGCATAACACCGTTCATCGCTCACGCGTTTTATTTTCTGGCACGGAAATTTTCCTTCTTACCTCGTGCATGATGTCGACGACAAATTGAGGATGCTGAGCTTGTCATCCTCCAGTACAATCTTGCAACCACTCATCTTGAGTTGATCAAGACTAATAATGTTAGACCGCAGTTGAGGAATGTAGTATACCTTTATGAGTACTCGATGCTCCTAGTTTTTGCACTGAAACAGCACATAACCTATTCCACAGATGTCTATAGTTGAGCCATCACCAAATTTCAAATTGCCTTTCACATGATCATCCAGCAAGGTGAACATGTTCTTTTCACCAGTCATGTGGTTACTTGCACCTGTGTCGAGGTACCACTTATTGTCGCTTGCGTCGACTGGCATCACCTTCTCCTCGTTGAGGTACACTTCTTGTGTTGTGTCGATGGCCACTTGAGCAAGCTCGCAATGCTTAGCCATTAGCAATGCTGGTGCATCGTCCTGCACTTGCGCTAGGTTCACCGTTTCCTTGCGCTTGCGACGTGGCTTGCAGCAGTCCTTCGAGAAATGCCCGTAGTTGTTACAATTGTAATACATGACCTTCGTCATGTCACGCCCACCAGCAGACGACATAGAATCTTTGTCGTCGCGGCTACCATTGCCACACCCACAACCACGTTGCTTGCCACACCCACAACCACCGCTACCACATTTGTTCTTCTCACCACTAGAAAAGCTTTCGCTATGCTCCTTCTTCTGGCGCGCAAGCCACTCCTCCTTCGTGAGGAGTAGTCACCCTCCTTAGACGTCGGCTTTACCCTCTAGGTTGTAACGTTCCTTCACGACCCTGAGCCATCCTGTCAGCTCTTCGATGGAGATTGTCTTAAGGTCAACAAGCATCTCGATGGAGATTGTGATCTGCAAGTACCGTGAGGGAATGACATAAAGGAACTTTCTCATCACCCTTTCATCATCGATCTTATCACTGAGTAGATTAAGGTTGTTGACGAGCCCAGTGAGCCGCATCGCAAAGTCATCGATGATCTCTCCATCCTTAAATTTCATGGATTCAAACTCTAAGCGCAACGTTTGTGCTTTGGCTTTGCTCACAGCTCAGCGCCCATGCACATCACCTTTACGGCATCCCATGCATGTTTCACCGTGTCCTTGACAGCGAAGGGTTGCCAACATCTTGGACGGCACAACGCGGAGGATGGCCAACAGTGTTAGTCGGTCATCGCGGTAGTCGACAACATATCTAGGCTTGATCGCCTCCCAGAGCCCTTGTGCTTGTAGGTTCATCCTCATCAAGAGGGACCAATCGTTGTAGTTTGTACGTGTTAACATGGGGTAGAGAACCGTGTCACTCGTCTCCTTCACCACGTGCTGCACTATAATCTCACGTTCTCCATTGCTGCTATCGTCACCTTCTTCGCGGACTTCAGACCTCTGTGGAGACCTTGGTTCATGCTCTTACCCTGGCATTATGGCAGGATCAAACATAATGCATGATCTGATACCACTTATTGCGACAAATTGGAGCACACGCACGCGATCACGAGGACTCTACACACATGGATGCCTGGACTTGATTATGACCACAAAGGCACTCGTATACGACCACGAAGGTACTTGTATACGACAACGAAGGAACTCGTATATGACCACGAAGAAATGTACTCAAAGTGAACTACGAGTACGAAGGAACATACTCAAAGTGAGCTACGACCACGAAGGAACAACACACACAGATGCTTGGGCTCGCTGGAGAACAGTGAATTCAGGAGATAACAGTTTTTGTGCCATGCTGAACTGGTTTGCGGCATTTTTCTTTATTGATATTTATACTGAACATACATAAAACCGTCAGACTTGAGCTAATCAATAGCTCGACATTCACGCCATGTCCAGCTCACCACGACGTGTCATCCCACATTTGAACTATTTATAATATCGGAAATGCTATACTGTAGTCGCATGTTTTTCCTTGCCGAAACAGTCGTTTTGTTAGCCGTCGGATTTTCGTTGAGATTCGGTTCACGGGGAGATGCAGTGAATGCGGGTTAGCAAATTCACACCCGCTTGTCCAACACCCGGAATCTTGAAGCTTCTTGTCCGGGCACCGTTTTATTCGAATTGTTTTTTCATCGATTCTCACGCCTGTCCTAATCCACTCGCTCGCTGGGGGAGAGAGAGCAGAAGTGCGGAGCATTCGAGGGAGAGAGGAGAGTTGCGGAGCACCCGAGCGGAGATCTCGTCGCCAGTGCGGATATCTTGTCGCGCTGGGAGAGAGACTAGAGGTGCGGAGCACTCGAGGGAGAGAGGAGTGGTGCGGGAGCACCAGAGGGATCTCAGTTTGAGCGGGAGGTATCATCGCCGGAGCTTAGATCTCGTCGCCTCCTCAGTTTGAGCGGAGATCTTGGCGCATGCGTCTTCTCCGGTGTGTTCTACCTCGTCGTGCGGTGTCTTTCTCAGGTGAGCTTTGTCTCTCTCGCTCTTTTTTATTCTTCTGTATGTACTTTTATGTTCTGTCTTTATCTGAGAGATCCCGTCACAGAGTTTTGAGCGGAGATCTCGTGGGCTGCGTATTTCTCCGGTGAGTTCTACCTCGTCGAGCGGCGTCTTCTCAGGTGAGTTCTGCTCTCTATCGCTCTTTGTTATTCGTCTGTATGTACTTTTTATGTTATGTCTTTAACCGAGAGATCTATATTTTCCTATGTAATTTTTACTGTCTCTTTTCTGCATGTCTCTCTCTATATCACATTTTTCTGCTGTAGGGTAGTTTGTTTTGTGTGTATCTGATTTCCTGTAGACTTTGCTGAAAGTTCAAAGAAATCTGTATACTCTTTTTCTCTTTTTTTTGTTGTATGGTAAATCTACAAAGAAATCGAAAATTTTAAACAACGCATGTTACCTGAAACTAAACATATATTCTCCTGCACATAGCTTACCCTCTGTTATTGTGTCCAGATATGTAGTTTAGATGAAGTGTAGGGAAGGTGGAAGGGGAAGCGAGGGGGGAGCGTTGATACTGCTGATGTTTTTCTTTTTCTTTTTGGTTCTGATGTTTTTGCTGCTGATGCAGGGTAGTTAGTTTTGTGTATAAGTGAAATCATGCTCATTTGCTGAAAGTAAAAATGTGCACATAGTTCTCCTGCACATAGCTGAAAAATTGAAAACTCTGTATACTCTTTTGTTTGTTGTCTGGTAAATCTACAAGGAAATCGAAAACTTTAAACTCTGCATATTACTCTGAGAGAGAAGGCTTATTTTTGTTTTTTGTGTATAACTGAAATCATGCACACTTTTTTTATGCACATTTTTGCTGAAACTAACATATATTCTACTGCACACAGCTTAATAAACTGAAACATCTGCATACTTTTTTTTGTTAACCTGGTTAATCTGCATAGATGATTTTGAAATCTTAAACTCTGCATATTACCTGAGATGAAGGCTTCTTTAATCAGCAGCGTTTGTAATCACATATCACAGACTTTGCTATGTGGAGCCCCTTACAACATGTGCCTGTGCAAATGCAACTCTCTACTTGAAAAGGGTTCTCTCTCTAATTTGCTAGTGCTACTATCCTGCTGTATGTTTCTAACTTTCTATTTATATTCATGTGGAACTTTTTTTGTGTTGATATTGCCATACCATCCTAAACACTGTTAATTCTTGGATATTTACATATTTAGTAATTCTGTACCCCCCCACCCAAAAAAAGAAAAAAAAAGAAAATGGAAGCATTTTTTGTTTGCAAGTTATTTGGATCCTCATCTTACTAACATTGGTTCCTGTAACTAGGCCAGATATGTTGAATATATTTCTTATTTTTTTATCAGATAAGCATTGGGAAGCAGTGGAAGGAATTTCTGGATTACAAGAACTCCATTGGATCCATCGTTCACGTGAGTATCGCTTAATTTCCTGGATTACTCTGTATAATCTTTTTTTGTCTAGTAAATCTACAATGGGAATCGTAAACTTTTAAATCTACATATTACCCTGAGATCATGCACACTTCTTTTTTTTATGCACATTTTCTGCAGAAACAAACATATATTCTACAGAAGACATGGCATACTATCCTAATATGTGTTTGTTTGGTGAAACATCCCTAGATGTCTTGTTTGATTAAATTTCCCTAGCTGTTAGTTTTGTTTTGTTTTGTTTTTGAATATATCCATGTAAATTTTTCTTTGGTGACATATCCCTAGATGTTTTGTTTGATTAAACATCCCAATATGTTTTGTGAGGTGACATGTCCCTAGATGTTTTGTTTGATTAAACTTCCCAAGATGTTTTGTTAGGTGATTCTTGAATTGCTTTTTTTTTTGGAGTTAGTACCCTAGATTCAATATAGAATTCAAGCATATTCATTTTTGTTCTACTACACGAACTATATATATGACCACTCACATATGAACACTCACATGTAATTCATTTTTGTTATCCTTTTTTATCTTTTGTTTGGTTTGGTTTTCTAAACTTTATCTTAGAAGGTTAGTATCTGTACTGGTTCTTACAAGGTTAGCATAATAGCTCAGGTTTTATTGCCTAGTTTGTCTTTTTGAACTTTATTTATGATGAATGCAAGTAGTCACACTGCCATAAACACAAACTCTCCTCTGGTGCAATATTCTAGTATGCAGAGTTCTGATTAGAGCATATGTTTGAAAGGTTCATTACTTAATCAATTAGGTTGGCATATGTTTTGTTTTGTTTTGGTCTCAGCTAATCTTGAAATACTCAATGTATTCCTGTAAATTGAAGAATTGATTTATGTTGTTATCATAATTTTTAAGATTAATACCTTTTATGTGATATATGCCTAGCACCATATATTTTTAATTTGTACCAGTCTTTTTGTTTTGTAAATTTTTTTATTAGGAGGTTAGTATCTCAAGGTGTTTTGTATGGTGAAACATCTCAATATGTTTTGTGGGTGACATGTCCCTAGATGTTTTGTTTGATTAAACTTCCCAAGATGTTAACATGTATAACTATCAGCATTGCGATTAATTTGAAACTTACCTTCATCCTATCAGCATTGTCTGGTATTGATATAGCAAGATCTGAATAGGTTCCTGTTTTTTAACCAGAGAATTAACTATCAGCATTGCAGATGTTCAGTGCATGTGGAATTTTAGATGAGTACTTACTTTTTGCTGTTTTTTTACTGCAGGTGTTAATATATACCTTAGAAGGTTAGTATCTGCATTGGTGCTTAGAAGGTTAGCATAATAGCTCAGGTTTTATTGCCTAGTTTTGCTTTTTTGAGCTTATATATGATGAATGCAAGTAGTCACACTGCCATAAACACAAAACTCTCCTCTGAAGTGCAATATATCCAGTATTCAGAATTCTGATTTTTAGAGCATATGCTTGAGTGGTTCATTACTTAATCAATTAGGAGTTTTATTTGATAGATCCTAGTATAGGCTGCAAGATGTAAGAGATTACTAAAGCACCGTTTTGTTTTGCTTTTTGTCTCAGTTAATCATGAATTACTCAATGTATTCCTGTATATTGAAGCATTGATATATCGATGTTTTTAATTTCTACCAGTCTTTTGTTTGTTTCTTTTTGAGTTACTTTTTGTAGCTTTTTTTTAATATATCCATGTAAATTGTGGCTGTGTACATGTTTGTACAGTGTTGTAAACGGCTTTTTGTAAAAAGTTTTGTATTTGTAGGCCTCTGTACTAGTTTTTATCGTGAGAGCTACTTGATGATTTTGTAATCGTGGGCCTTTGTATAAAGATTCAATTTTTTTTCTGTGTTTACTGTGAGAACAAAACGGCCACAGGCCACAAAGCCCATTATGGAGTCTGACAAAGCAACGAAAAAAAACCCCAAAATGAAGTTAACATGGTTGTGGTTGCTGATCCGTTATGAGCATATCACAAAACGAGGCCCAATAAGATTGAGGGCCCGTTAAGCAGTTTATAAACTGCTTAAGTAGTGGATAATCTTATATGTCCAAAATCTAAACGTGCGGTCCAGATTTTGACTGTTTTGACGATAAAAAACAGTCAAATCCCATATAGATAGTCCCTTATAATATTTATAAACTCACGTATTAATTTACTTTACGCATGCACTAACTCTTACTACAAACACATGTAACGTCTCGACCTCGACCGTGACCGTGAGACGCGACACAAATAAAGTGATCCCGGCGTGATGCGATTAAATCCAACAACGACAACCGAGGCGGTGGCAGTGTTTACTGTTTAGTCTCAACGGCAACGGGGTTTAAGGGACATCGGATGGCGGAGCCGGCGAGCCGATAAAGCTGCGCCGGAACTCGAGAAGAAGCACGGCCATGGACCCACCCGCCAGAGGCCACGGAGACGCAGAGGCAGATCTGGCCGCTGCGGTCCTGGCCTCCATGGAGTCGTGCGCCGCCGCTACCTCGGTTGTCGCTGGCCACCGTGCCTCTAAGGATGTGTTTGGTTGCAAGGACTAGGTGGGACGGGATGGGATGGACCCGTTTTTGTAAGTGTTTGGATGGGAGACAAGCAGAGTCAAGGACATCCCACTAGGAATATTCCTTGTAGATCCGGGACCAGGCAATCCTCTTTTTTTCATGGGATGGAGTCATCCCACCTCTTTGTTTTTTTAAGTACTGTTTTGTTTAAATTTTTTTTAAAAAAAAACTCAAAGGCTTATGTGTAGAAACATATCAACAATAGTCTTCAATTTTTTTTTAAAAAAAAAACTCAAATACCACACATGTCCCACCTTCATCCTTCCATCCAAACAAAGGATGTGACCATTCCATCCCACTTTATCCTTCCAACCAAATAAAAAACAGGGATGACTCTATCCCCCAACCAAACAAAAAAGAGAAATTTCGATATTTGACACTGAATACGTGCGCCTCTCAACTTTTAACCCCCAATTCGCACGCCTTTGGAAATTTAACCCTGTGACTGCGAATTCTTTTGATTCAAGGGATTCTCCTGATTTTCTCTCCTTTTCTATTTTTTGTGCCACCTGAAATGACCGTAGTGCCCTCGGGAGAGGATCTTGTCCTTCTGCTCCGCGTCCCGCCGCAGCCGCGCCGCCTCCGCGGAGAGCTTCGCCGCCGTCGCCGCGGCCTCGTCTCGGCGCTCCAGCGCCGCCTGGAGCTCCATCTCCGCAGAGTCTGCGTGGCGCGCGGCGCGGGCCAGCTCCGCCTCCACCTGCCGCAGGAGCACGCCGCCGAGCTGTGGAAGCACAAGACGGCGTACGTCGAGCTCGCGTCGGCGCAGCGGCAGGTGGACGCGGAGCTGGCCCGCGCCGCGCACCACGCGGACTCTGCGGAGACGGAGCTCCAGGCGGCGCTGGAGCGCCGAGACGAGGCCGCGGCGACGGCGGCGGAGCTCTCCGCGGAGGCGGCGCGGCTGCGGCGGGATCCTCTCCCGAGGGCACTACGGTCATTTCCGGTGGCACAAAAAATAGAAAAGGAGAGAAAATCAGGAGAATCCCTTGAATCAAAAGAATTCGCAGTCACAGGGTTAAATTTCCAAAGGCGTGCGAATTGGGGGGTTAAAAGTTGAGAGGCGCACGTATTCAGTGTCAAATATTGAAATTTCTCAACAAAAAATGGGATCATCCCATCCCAAAACCAGGGACAGGACCATCCCATCCCACCTTGTCCCTAAACCAAACACAACCTAAGGCCTTCCTCTAACCACTCTACCGTGCGCGACGCCGTATGGCCTGGCCACCATGGTCAGCGCATATATGGCCGCGTCATCCGCCGCTCCCCCACGGACGCCGCCGCCCAGAGGAGGTCCTCCAGTGCCCGCGTGCTCGTGTTCGCGTCGGCGGCTCCACGGCCACCGCGCTCTCCAACCTCCGCCCCGACCTCATCGGCGGCAGAGGTCGTACGGTCGTACCTCGTATTCGTATATACCTTCCTCACTCCAGTCCATTGTCATTGCCCCCGTCTGTTGGGTTACATCAACTGCGTCATGGAAACTACCAAGTTTGGTTAGCAAATTAGTAAACTTGGAATCCGAATCAGTGCAAACCCCACTGTAAAGGTGAAGCATGGATTTTTTTAAAAACTGTAGCATATATTAAACTCTGCTCAATAGTCAATATTAATTTACATTCCCACAAAAAAAAAATCATACAAGTATCAAGTATCTACATACCAAGAGGTCTGTATTCTGTAAATTGCTTTGTTCCGTCCGTGCAACAGAAACAATTATAACCATATATTCTCCCACAGCTATTATTTATTGCCGTGCCATTCTGCCAGGGAGAAAGGTAAATCTTTGGCATCTAAACTTGGTGAGAAATCTGAGTTTCTGGAAGTTGATATTTGCAATGCAAGCATGTTGGAGGAAGCACTGCTGGGTTAGTTCTGATGCAACAACCTACTCGTGCTGTGCTTTAAGTTGGGAGTATATTGATGGTACAATTCTACAATAGCAGTATGAGAGACCAGGTGGTCGTGACTCCATGTGAATGATGAGTAATTGACAAAGGTTTATGATAGTCGAGTTTGGTTTGAGTGGTTCGGAGTCGAGCCGTTGCGTGGCGCAATCGGGCTCGGTCGGACTTTGGTCAAACTTGGTCATTTGGGCTTAGGATGTATATTCTAATGTTTCGACAGGTTTGGACTTCGTCTATGGTAAGTGTGATGGTATTTACGCTTTCATATGTCGAGCGGTGCTATTTGACGTGTTTTCTTGTCTGTGTGACTGCAGGACATCGGGTGGAGTCGTGGCGAGACACGTGGACCGGACTAGGCGCAGGTGGCGCTGAGGTCAGAACGGTTGGGATGTGTCGAAGACGACGTAGACTCGAGGTGGTTGCGAGGCGTGCGAGGCAAGGAGCGAGGAAGCTTTCCGGAAGGTGCAGGAGGGGCGAATCGGGAAATTCGCGAGGCTGCACAAGCGGGAGTGGGCGCTGTTGGATTTAGCAGGCGTAACGGGGCGGAGACCCGTTAGCCAAGGCTATAAATAGGATTGAGGGGCTGCATGCCCACTTGAGCACTTGTGAGAGAATTAGGGTTTTAGAGTCAAAAGAGGTTTTGGGAAGGTTGTTTCCTTTAGCTCTTTAGTTGGTGTGAGTTGGTGGAGGCAGAGTGTGCTCCCTCTGTTGTCCTCTACAATGGTTTCTAGGTGTGAGTCCTAGTAGGTGTTCTTCCTCCCTCCATGGATGAGTGTGTGTTCTTGAGTTGGGAGAGTGAGGAGATGGATTGAGAGTCTTGTATCCATATCATTGTCCTAATGTCCATGCGTATCGGGACTACTATGTATTCCTTGTGATTCAATGAATGAAATCTGGAGTTTTGGGTTCAGTTCGTAGCCTCTGTTCTTCTTTTCCCTTTGTGCAAGATTTCTTGATTTTCATGGTTTTGAGTTCTTGCTTGCTGGAGAGTGTCAAAATGGGTTGCTATGACATGAGTGATGCTCAAAAGCCATTTGGCTATTTAATCCCAAGAGCAAACCGAGTTTGATTCTCATATTTCAGTTTTGGCTTCCTCTGTTCAAGTTCTTGCAGTTCTAGGTTTTTGGGTTAATCTTGATTCACTTCTTCAGAAGGCTTGAAATTTGGTATGGAGAGCTCTGAGGCTATCTAGTATCTAGCTCTAAAATTTCATAGCCAAAGAATCAGTGAAGAGATGACAATTTGAATTTTTTGAAAGGTCCCTGTTCTTCATTCTCTAGTTCTAGGGTTTTGTTCCAGATCTTGATTCCCTTGAGGAATTGTCTCAATTTTTGGTCTGAGTAGTCCTTATGCTATTGCTATCATCCCTGCAAAATCTCATGTGCATTGGACTTAAGACCTTGGAGTAATTTGGATTTGAGTGTGCTCCCTGTAGGTGTTCAGTTCTTGACAAGTCTCTGAAATCCTTGTTCAAAAGTTTGTATCCTCAGCTCCAGAAGTGCCTAATTCTATTTAGATTATCCTCATGCACTTCTGAGTTGAAGAGGAAAAGAAAACATCACAAATTTCATTGCTTTTGGTCAAGTCCCTGAATATTTATGCTGTTTTCGGCCAAGGTTCAGAGCATCAAAAACTCCCTCACGGCTGCATGCAGTGATCTCCAATGAATGCCTTTTCTTTTTATTTCTTTTACTGATCTTTGACTATTTTGCATGCAGAGCAAACAACAGTATTTTCAGCTGAAATTTTTACTGGTTAATCTCTGATTTATGCTGAATTTTTTGGTGTCGCATGCGTTCCAAAATTCAGAGAAATTAATTTTAAGTTTTCTGTGAGTTGCGTTGTTTTGCATCTGGTGAGAAATCAGTGTTCGATTTCTCGGGGGCGTTTTTAAGCGAGCGACATTCACCCCCCTCTGTCGCCATTTCGGTCCTACACAGTAGTACTTAAGGCTCTTGCAAAGCTTTAAACAAGTCTTTACTAACTTACAATGTTTAACAACTATGACCAATGGGTAATTTTGCTTGATAAGAAACATAACTGACTCGAGAGTTTTGTTTCCCCAGGTGTGGATTTAGTTGTTCACGCTGCTGGACCTTTCCAAAGGGAGGATAAGTGCACTGTTTGGCAAGCAGCAACATCTACTAAGGTGAAAACATGCTATGCTTGAGGCTCAATTGCATAAGTTTTGTTACATCTGTTGAAGTTAGTGATATGTTACTTACCTGAAAACCCTATTGGCACGCTTACATCTTTATGAACAGACAGCATATATTGATGTTTGTGATGATACGGACTATTCGTGGAGAGCAAAAGGTTTCCATGAACAAGCAAAAGCTTGTGGTGTTCCAGCTATTACAACTGCTGGCATATATCCTGGAGTGAGCAATGGTCGTACACCCTTACTTCATATTACTATCATAGAAAAGGACAGATTGTGATGCAAATCAAAGTGGACAGATTGTGATGCAAATCAAAGTGGACCACAACATTTTGTACAATTAATTTTGCATATTTTTTTTACAGAAATGGCAATGCTTTAATTAACAGCCGCCGGTATCTAGAAGAGCTTCATATCCTAAATTGTTTAGTGCTTACCAATGTACTGAATCCTTTCCTTGCAACAGTGATGGCTGCTGAGCTTGTGCATGCTGCCAGTCGCCAGAAGCGAAAATGCTGGAGAACCTGAAAGACTAAGGGCGTGTTTGGTTCGCGTCCGCACCGTGTCGCACCGCGCCGCACCTGCTGCACCACAGTTTTGGCGCGCGTTTGGTTCGCGTCCTCACTTGCGGCGTGCCGCGGCGTGACCATGGCCCCGTAGTTCAATTTCTGCGCCTCAACTTGCCGAAAGTCTGGCGACGAAATCATGCGCCGCACTTTTGGCGCTGCCCCTGCTGCGGCTCGGCGCGCGTAGGCGCAGGCCAAACAGGCCCTAAGGTTAGGAGTTCTTTTTATTTTCCTCGGAAAGGTAAAGTCAAAATACGCATCAAGTACAGAAATGGTGGTTGGTTTTGGTTTTTTACCCATGTACCTGACCTCGTATTGGCAAGCAGTAGTTAAATTGGTAAGTTTTTTCTCCTAACAGGTAGGTTTGGTAATCCTGTTATCTTAAAACACCTGCATATTCACTGTATTGCTACCTGTTGCTAAATCCCTTTTTTAGATTCTTCTATTACACTGCAGGTTCTGGTGGTATTGGCCCAACAATATTGACAACAAGTTCTTTTGCTTCTTGGGGAGGATGTAATCGTGTATAGCAAAGGTACTTTTGACTTCTTAATTAGTGCACGTATGGTATTTCTCAATGGAATGGAAAAGCTGAACTCATTCTCATTACCAATTCAGGAGAAGAAATCAAATTGAAGCCCTACAGTGGAGCTCTCAACATTGATTTCGGAAAAGGGGTCAGAAAGAAAGATGTTTACTTACTGTAAGTACTTTGGCACTATTTACTTTTTCATATATGTTATATTAGAAAGCTAGCTTTCATATTACACCAACTGTTTCAAGAATACTACCGATATTAAATCAAGGGGATTCCCGGCTCCCCCCGTGCCAAGTTACCAAGTTTGCGAGAAAGTCTTCTATTTTTGTAATTACGAATAGGTCCTTATTTTTAACTCATAGATCCTTGCTTTTCCCAAAAAATCTCTCTTTACCTCGCGCCTGTGTCGGCTGTCCGATCGGGCGGTCCGTGCGATGCAGGACCTTCGGATCAGCTCCGTGTCTTCTCACGAACCTTCGGGTCACTTTCATTGAGGCGTGTGTTCTCGTGAATCTTCGTGTCGCTTTCGTCGTGGCGCACCTCAATTAGCTTTTTTGCAGATGTGCCCGTGTTCTCCGCTCTGTTGCCCTCACCTGCCATCCCCTACCTCCTCCCCGGCTCCTCGCCCTCGCTTCCTCCCCTGTCGTAGCTGTCGCCACCACTTCATCCTCCCCACCTTCCATGCTGGCCGCCTCGTCCTTCCCTTCGCCCGCATCGCACCCGCCGCTCCTTCCTCTCCTACGCTTGTGCCACCCTCGTCCACTTTGCCCGTGCTGACCCCCATCGCCATACGCCTCCTCCTTTCCCCCCGTCCTCACTTTCGTGTGCGCTAGGTAGGGTGGTGTAGTGTACAACACACGTGTGTTGCAAGATTCCATTGTGACTTACCATGACCGCTTCTCGCACCTTTTACCAGATATGTTTGTTGATCATTGGTGCGATACTAATTTCTAAGGGGATTTGCATGCACTCAATAACTAGTTCTTAGACTTGAATTCCTTGCAGGCAAGTACTATTTGGTGAATTCCAATTACCTGAATAAGGAAGGGTTTCTAGCACCATACAAAAACCAGATGTACCACGTACAGGGGTTCACGCAAGATGCACAGCCGGTTGGGATCAAGGAAAATTTTAATTTTCTATGTTATATTTTCGCATGTCATAATATATTATATGATTTCATAAAAGTCGCTTCTTTCAGTTACTACTATTTATTTTCAGTCAAAAGTTATCAGTCGCAATCAATGTCAACACTCCTATATATATCAATAATATCATCGTATGCCCACCGGGTTTAGCAACAACCTGTTGATTGGATCGCGACGCTTACTGAAACTAACGCTTAGTTTAGCAACAACCTGGTGATTGGATCGCGACGCTTACTGAAACGAGATACACTCCAAAGTCAAACAGTACCATGGCACCGTTGGCACGCGACCTCATTGCATGTGAGGAGCAATGAATGATCACCGAGCAGTACGTTGTGCCATTCTTGACTACTATTTCATAACCAATTGAAAATGATGAGTCTAGCCCACAAGTGCGGCATGGCCACGTGAACCACCCGCTTCCGGGTACATTAATCACATTTTTTAGATAAAGGATATAATATCCGGTCTCTATATCCACGAGGGATATATACAGCCAAAAGTTACACGAGCTCTTAGACTCAAAACCTCAAAACTGAGGAGCATACAACAACACTAAAGACATCTTAAGGACAAAGAAAAAAGCTAAAAAAACTAAGCTTCAGAACTCTTTCATCGTCATTGGTTTCACCCAAGCCCTATCCTCATCCGACTGAGCCATCCAAACTGCAGTCTGCTTTGCGTGAAGATGCACCTCCGAGGCGATGTCTCCAAGGAAGCGACAAGGGTCGCCGACGTCGCCCGCCTCACCGAGGCAAGGTTTTCACCTGGAGATCAGTAAACATGAGGGCTATGTAGTACCATGACAACACCTCCAGGAAGGAAAATGGCGCCCGAAGGTGTCATCGTTGTCGAGACCGGTAAGATCACCGGCAAGGCTTTCGCCAGCACCTCCACAGCACCCCACGCACTACCCACGCACAAAATAGACCGCCACCAACACACCGAGCTCCTACACACCTCAAGGCCATGTCATAGCCACCCTTGAACTCCTCGACGAGCCGCTCCCTACAATGTCCGCCAATGAAGTAACCACTACGCGACGACTAAGCGCCGCCACTGAGCAAATCCAACGACATGAGCCACGGATGTAGCCTAAACCAAAACCACAGAAGAGCACGGAACCACTAAGGCACACCGCACACACCCTTCCAACCACACCGGCAAACTACACTGCCTCCCAGCAACGCCACCGCCACCTAACACCGGGGCAGCACCACCGTCAAGCTCGCCATCCCGGGGAAGCGTTACATCATTTGCGGCATCCCTGGCCACTGCGTCGCCGGCAAGAAGCACGAGGTCGCCGGCGCCGCCGCCGCCGCCGCGCCGGCCCTGGCCAAAACCAAGCCCAGGGGCCAGAGGAGCGCCGCCCTTGCCTCCGCCCCCGCACTGGCACCGGAGGCCCCTGCTGCGCCCTCCACCGACGAGCTGCCGACCACGTCGTCGCCCACGGGGCGCTGGCACCGAAGACGTCCGATCGGGAGCCCGCCACGGCGTCGTAGATCCGGGCCGAGAGACGCCAGATCCGGCCACCAGACCTCCGGATCCGCCGCCAACGAGGGGAACCGTTGCCGAGGAGCTCGCGACCCTCTGCTCCCCACCGACCAGATCTGGGGAAGGGGGAAAAAACCCTGCCGCCGCACTCCTTTCGACCACCGGCGATCGGCGGCCCGCACCGGCGACGGCGAGGAGGCGAGACCCGGGCAGGGGGAGGGGGGAGAGAGGCCCGAGAAGCCCGCACTCGGAGTTGATGCCCTCTACCGACAGGGGGAGAGGGGCCCGAGAGGAGGAAATCCCCGCCGCCGCCGCCGCCCTCCTTGCGACCACCGGCGATCGGTGACGCGCTCCGATGACGGCGAGGAAACGGGATCCGTGCGGGGGGAAGGGGGGGGGGAGCGTCCGACTCCTGAGCTCCTGAGGTCGGGAAAGGGTGGGATCTACTTTGACTGACACTTCTCGTATACATATCACGGACAGTTTTTTAGACCATAATTTATAATTTTTGATTTAATTTTTAAATTATGGCGGCTCGTAAGAGAGAGTGTAGAGAAATATTAACATATAATTTTAGCGAATATAGATAATTTAGAATAATATATACTATAATCAATTTATAAATCGTACTTAAAAATATTTTATTTAAAAATTAGTTACCGTAGAAAACAAACTATAAACTCAAATGAAACCCACCTTATGTATCCTTCCTTTCTGAAATGAAATGCGAATATCCAGGGCTCAAGTAGAGCACTCCTGTTAGTTCTTACACGAGACGACAGAAAAGAGAGGCGCGCATCGATCATGGCCGCGATGGTGAGAGCATGCATGCCGCTCACCGCGCCTCCTGCCGTGCCCGCCTCTTCGGCCGCGGCCGCTCGCCACAGCAAGGCGTCGAGCGCACGCGTGCTCGTGCTTGGTGGCACCGGCCGCGTCGGCGGCTCCACGGCCACCGCGCTCGCCAAGCTCCGACCCGACCTCGACATCCTCATCGGCGGCAGGAACCGGTACTAGGAACTCTTCCTTAATTTGCATATATACCTACATGTCATGTTCATGTCGAACCAGTTGCGAGACAAGCAGAAACTTTTACGTGTTGACTAGCTGAGTCGTTGTTACACTGCAACGAATCCAAGCCGAGACTTAGCTTGCTTCATCAACGACCTCAGGAATCAGGACCTTGTACTTTGGACAAAATTTATCTTCACATGCAATTGCATGTTTTCCTGCAAGTATTATTTGCAAACCTGCTGTATTAATTTTTTGCCAGGGAGAAAGGCCGATCTATGATATCTACACTCGGAGAGCGATCTGAGTTCGTCCAAGTTGATATCCGAAATGCAAGCAGGTTGGAGGCAGTGCTGGAGGGTTAGTATTGCGGCGGAATTTCTCATGCCTTGTTTACTGATTACTATTCTTTTCTCTCTGCTCCTTTTCAACCAGCAGAAATGTTATCTATTCTATATTTCTGTCATAGACGAGCATTTATATATCAATAGCAAAATTCGACTGAAGCGATGATACTGGCGACTTGCAAAAGTTAAAATAACTCTAGTAATTTCAAAGATTAACCACTTTAATTATGTTACAGAGAAAAAGCAAACCATGTTTTGAGAGAGTTTTTTTTTTGGGTCTCTCTCAGGTGTGGATTTAGTGGTTCATGCAGCTGGACCTTTCCAAAGAGATGACAAATGCACAGTCTTGCAGGCAGCAATATCTACCAAGGTGGAACTATGACATGTTTGATGCTGAATTGTACAAGTAGTTTCAAATCCTTTGAAGCCTGTAATATGTTTATTCCTCCGAGAAACACTTTGCATGCCTGACTTTTGCTGAACAGACAGCATATATTGATGTTTGTGATGGAGTGGACTATTCTTGGAGAGCAAAATCTTTCCATGAACAAGCCAAAGCTTCCGGTGTTCAAGCTGTTATAACTGCAGGCATATCTCCTGGAGTGAGCAATGGTCTAAACTACACCCATGTTATGCAACTTATATACTGATTTTTAGTTTTATAGTTTCCAGAAAATGCTCACTAATACTTCGAATGTCCTTACTTATGCTTCTTCCTTTCGACAATCATATAAGGCCTCAACTACACTTGTCATTTCCTCACTGCAGCTGATGATTAATTAATAGAGAGTAAAATGCACCACAAATATCACAACTTGCAAGGTGGGTACAAGTAGATCGTACGGCTATAAATTTGCTCATTTATGTCACTGATTTTGTTTAAATGATGTAACGAGATATAAAATGAGATATAGTGACACATTTGGTGCTGATGTGCTAGCTGTGCTTTCAACGTGGCTCAAAGTTGTGTGTATTAGGCTTGAAGTGAAAAAAATTACAAAGAGCCCTAGGTTTTATCCTCTTTGTTAATTAAACCCAAATCATCACCTATTCTCACGAAGAAAGCGATGGGCACTTCGAGAGCACCGCCTGGAGGAGGGTCTGATGATATGACCGGTGTGCATGGATGGCAGCGCTGGTACTCCGACCACTAGGAGCAATGCAATCGTCTACGTAAGGTGAGTTATAAGGCTTGGAGGGGAGATAGGCGAGGTGGAAAGGCACGGGGGACGGTGGTGATAGGGGGAGAGGGCGCTGGGGGAGAGGGCACGAGGGAGAGGGTAGCCACTGTGAGTGGAAAGGGTGTGGGGGCAACGATGATGAAGCACAGGCCACGTGGGTGATGGTGGTGCGGAGAATCAATCAAGGGACAATAGAACGCCGTCGAAATTCCACTAGAATCAATCAAGAGATCAGTAACTCCACTGGAATTTCTTCTCACTACAACTTCTAGTAGAATGCTATCCGTGCACGCCGGCTAGATCATCAGACCCTCCTCTAGGCGACGTTCTTGAAGTGTTCGTCACTTTCTTCATCATAATAGGGAATGGTTTGAGCATAACTAATGGAGGATAAAACTTAGAGGGCTCTTTGTAATTTTTTTCATGTCAAGCCTGATATACACAACCTTGAGCCACACTAAAAGCACAGCTAGCACCACGTCAACGCTAAATATGTCACCTCATCTCATTTTGTTCCTTGTTGCATCACTTAAACAAAATCAGTGACGTAAACGAGCAAATTTATAGTTGTGTGGCTTATTTGAATCCACCTTGCAAGTTGTGGTACCTATGGTGCATTATACTCATTAATAAACTTATTTTTTACATTACTATGACAAATCACACATCACTCTATGATAGAGTTTCCTAATGAATAGCTAATAGTAGTACTCAGTTTAAGCCAATGTAACATTGCAAGGAATGATGAGGAAATTGAGTGTTAAATCTCTGAATAAACCGGATGCCAAGTCAGTGGATTGAACAATATCATGAATTAGTATGTCGATATCGAAATTCATACAGGGAAGTAATTCTATAAGCTTGTAGGGTAATGAGTAATTATTTAATTATTAAGTTTCCTATATAAATCTCTCATCAAACTGAGAAAACTATACTGTTACATCAGAAAAGGACAAGATTGATGCAAAATAAATAAACCATTTTTAATCTATTTTCTTTCCAACGAATGGTAGCGCTTATGTTGTGCATTTATTCTTTTGAATTTTTTTATCGCCTAGTTTGTAATGTGTTTTTTTTTTGTAACAGTGATGGCATGCAGCTGAACTTTGCCTAGTTTGTAATGTATTCTCTTTTTTTTTGTATTAGTGATGGCAGCTGAACTTGTACGTGCTGCAAGAAGTGAAAATGAAGGTGAACTAGAAAGACTAAGGTTAGGAAGCTTTGTGAAACTTCAGAACTTCCAAAAAATGAAACCTGTTAAGTTGCATACTTTTCATTTCTATTTCAAGTCTAATGTGCAATCTTGTTCAAGCATATCTTGCTAAATTCCCTTTTTAGATTCTTCTATCATATCGCAGGTACAGGTGGCGCAGGCCCAACTATGTTGGCAACAAGTTTTTTACTTCTTGGGGAGGATGTAATTGCTTATAATAAAGGTACTTTTGCATTTGTCATTCCTGCCCTTACGAAATTTCTCAATGAATGGAGAAGAGATGAGCCATTCTGATGATCAATTCAGGGAGAGAAATCAAACTGAAGCCCTACAGCGGAGCTCTCAATATTGATTTTGGAAAAGGGGTTAGAAAGAAAGATGTTTACTTACTGTAAGTTAATCCTTGTATATATCATTTCCCTTTTGTTGGATAATGATTAATTCCATTGAAGTTAAAACAATGCAAGTTAATGCATTTCATTGGGTACCTCTACTATCTCAGGGCAAAACAATAGAAATTCTTTGTTCCTTTGTAAAAAGCCATTATCATATTAATGACCTGACCTGAACAATTTCAGGAACTTGCCAGAGGTGAAGAGCACTCACAAAATTTTAGGTGTGCCAACTGTTAGTGCTCGATTTGGTACCGATCCTTTCTTCTGGAATTGGGGAATGGAAACTTTCGTAAACTTCTTGCCTGCTGTACGTCTTGTTTCTCAAATTAAGCATTATTTAGTTGCAATCATTCTAGCATCTTTAACTCATATCTCCTTCGTAACTTCTTAGAATTCAGAATCTATCACTGTCCCCGTGCTTGTAATATTGTAGTTCATAAATTGCCTAATTTGATAGCGATTCTATAGTGGCCTCGGTTTAATGGAATTCCCATTTCTACTAAAAAAACACTAGCACCAACAAAAGCTTATATAAGTTACAAATAAATTTTTATTTAGGCATGAGCATAAGTGTGTCATATCAATATCTCTTGCTGCCTTCAATTTAGTTACACATATGGAAATTGTCCATTTTGTCCTCACTATCCTGTTTGCGTGGTAATTTCCCTTCTAGAAAATAAAATGGAAAATTGCTAACTTCGCCTTATTAAATGAAGTTGATAATAACAAGTGTATTCTTGCTAGAGATGTTTAAGCAATTCATTACTAAAACTAAATGTTTTAACAATTTGTGTAGCAAAAATAAATACAATTAACCCAGATCATCTATAGGTGCTATAGCAGGGTTCAAAATCCCGGCGGCCAGTTACCATTTCTACCGATAGAGACTAGTAACCGAAAAAACCGGCCAATATCATTTTTAAATTTTTGAATTTTTTCCAGTTTTTTTTTGTTATCGGCCGGTTCTTCTGGTTACTGGCCGGTTTTTCCGTTACCGGTTTCAAAACATCCCAAAATCCAAGTTTTGATTTTTCAAATTGTGATCGGTTTTTTGCTAGTTTTTTCGATAACCAGCCGGTTACCGTTACCTGCCGTCGGCTGGGATTTCTCCCGGTTCCGGGTTTTGGAACCTTGTGCTATAGTCCTAAAACAATAATTTGTAGGTGTTATAAGAACCAGCATAGTGTGCTTACTATGAGCTTAAGTTTTGAAACTACAAAATTATTTAGCATAAATTACTGTTAAGTTGGAGTATATCTTATGCCTAATTGGCTATTTGCAGGACTTTTTGAGGGATAAAAATAACATTCTAAAATTGACTGAATGTGTTGAACCTTGCATTCGAGCAATTGATGGCATTGTAGGAGAGCATGTCGCCATGAGAGTAAGTATTTGCACACCTCTATTGATTTTGTCGTATCAATGCTCAGAGTAGTATTTGGAGCTATTGACGACCACCGCATAATCAAATTGGTTTTGTTTGGGCAGATTGAGCTGGAAAGTTCAAATGGGCACACCACTACTGGATTATTTACGCATAATAAGCTATCCGTGTAAGCACAAAACTGACACAAGCCTTCTTGGTAGTAGTAACTGTGATCGTTTTGGTTTCAGCTTTTAGCTTCCGACTTATTTTTTACTATTCATAAATTTCGTCTTTTTCTGAACTTTTGGCTTTTTGTTGAGCTTTTTTGCCGTTTCTTTTTCCCCGTATTTGTTTGTATTATACGTAATGGGCTAACATATTTTTTTTTAAATTTTTTAAATTTAATTATGCTAAATAAACCTCTGTCAGCTACAATGTTTTTTCAGCCAGCTACAGTGCTTTTCAGCCATAAGCCACACAAAAAAAAAGCCCAAATGATTGTTTTCAAATATACTATTGCTAACATCGTTTATACAAATTTATTTTGGAGAACTCAAAATTGTGTTCATTTTTCTGAAAGACTAAAATTTGTGCATTTTATAAGTTTTAATATAGCCTGTGCTTGTGGCCAACATTGTTTTGGCCCATATTGTCTGCAATGAAGCTAAGCATTTCAGATTAAATTTTCAGATCGGTCGGCTATGCAACAACTGCATTTGCTCTAGCAATTCTAGAAGGCAGCACACAGCCGGGGGTTTGGTTTCCAGAAGAGGTTGACCACTGATGTAATGGAAGAAAACAAAGAAAGAACCAAGAAATTAAACTAAATTTCGTCATTCTAAAATTATCCCAATTCTTTTCAATGCAGCCAGAGGGAATAGCAATTGAAGCAAGGAAGCTGCTGCTTCGGCGGGCATCTCAAGGAACACTAAACTTCGTGATGAACAAGTGATTTTATTTCTCTTGAATCACAACAAACAAATAGTGTAAATCAAGTATAATTTTATGTTAACTAACATGACATGGCACTTGAATTGTAGGCGGTCCTGGATGGTACATACTGATCATAACTTTTAAGGAAATTGGCAAGGGAATTTATGTTTGAGAAACAAATGTACTCAGCTTGGGGTATGGAAATTTCCTTATTCATTTTATCCCAATTTTTCAATAAAATTTGCAGCCCTTCATGAATTATGGAGGTGTAAGTAAGGAATGCAATTATTGACATGTTTGGGGGCAGGCTGCTGCAAGTTGAAGCCTATTTAAGTTCAGCATGATGTTTCTGTATCATTAATTTATTTTACCTTGTCTTGCGAAATAGTTGTAAATAACAGAACGATTATGTACTGATGTACCCTATAAAAACATGCTAGGATGAGAGAATTTTACCAATAATAGACTCTCTCCGTCCACAAATGTAGGTTGTTTTTGATTTTTTAGGGTCTCCAATACAAAATTTTGATTATGATTTATTATCATAATATACAAGCAATAATAATAATAAATATATATTATGAAAGAATTTTGCAAAACAAATGCAATGATATTATTTTCATATAGTCATTCTATATATTTTAACATATATTACTTATAAAAGCTTGACCACACAGAATCCACGGTAACCTACGTTTGTGGATAGAGGAAGTATGCTGTGGTACGAGTTGGTTGAGTATGGGTCTGAGGACCGATGGTAGGGTATTCGCTCTAATCTAGCTACCGATAGAGCCCTTCCCTGATGTGGTAGAGAGGCTTTGAGGCCTAACTTTACAAGACGGGAGAGACTAGAGATTTGTTTAATCGTTTATTGCTTTATGATAATAGGTACAATACTGTCCCTTTTATATGGATGGCTAGACTTGACTCCTAAGAAATATATCACTATATTAAGTAAATTAATCCCTAATACATAAAAATAATCTAAAAGAAAATAAATCAAAATAATAAGAAAATTAATTATTATATTTTAATCCGTGATATGTTGCTAATGCTATCGAACCACCCAAATATGTAATAGCGCTATAGTACCGTGTAGGTACTATTGACACATCGCTACAGTGTCTTCTGCGTGAGTATTGTTCATGCGTCGCTGTGGTGCCGCGCCATAACATTTCATCCCTTGCGGCGAGACAGCTTGTCTTCAATCTATCAAGTGGCGGCCATGGACAGACACATTCACATCCCTATGTTAACATAGTGACAGGTACCAACGTCGGGTTGCTTAAGAGCATATCAATGGCACTCCGACATATAGAGCCCAAAAAAGAAACTTCTTAGCATAACATGGTGTCGAGGAAGACGCCGACTACATGGGTGTCGGATCCCGGAGTAACGACTCCGAAACCCTCTGTGTAAATCGCACTAGTCCAGGAACAGCTAGTGCACACAGCCAAACAAAGATACATATCGAACGCAAATGACCAAATATATTAAGCAAATGGGTACGGCCTTATGGCCAAGTCTTACATTGATAAATCAAATAAAAGGGAAATAACAGCGGAAAATAATAAGATAACTGGCGAAGCCCAACTGCCTCCCCACAGGCAGACGACTGCAAGACACGTCCTACTCGTCCTGGTCCTCACCGTAGTCGTAGACATCCTCCTCTGTTAAGATGCAGCAAGATGAGTACAAACTTGTACTCCGCAAGTCACCCGGGAAAAAATGCAACATAATGATAAAGGCTTGAAGGAAGGCTTTTAGGGTTAATTTGCAAAAACAACATTAAGAAATACAATAAATAGATTGAAATTGCTGGATTTAATACAGTAAGTAAAAACCATACTTGAGTAAAATTCATAACGTTAGTGCAGGCTCCGACCATACACCAACCTAACCACGGGAATCCCTCCCGGACCAATTTTCCAAAAACAATCCATGTGAATTCCATCCATCCACACTGTAAATATACACTCATGGACTCCAACCATCCATAAGGTTTTTGAAAGCATTTTTGTAAAACCAAGTCTAATCTATGAAAAACTTTTGCTTAGCATGCCCGTGACCGTGGGCACGGCTATCCAGGATAGATTTTACACTCTGCAGAGGTTGTACAGCTTTACCCACAAGATATGATGTCCTCATATTGTCGGCCAATACACGCTTCCTTAGGCGTGCGACTGAGTAATCATAACAAGGCCTTTACAATGCGAAGCCGTCAACTCGGCCAAGCCAACTCTAAGGTTTCACCCCAGTAAGGAATCCACCAGACCGGGACCCTCTCTTGAGCCTAGGTGAGACTTCTCATGGCTACAACCACGCTCACCCAAGTGGGACTTCGCATGGCACCAACCACGCCCACTTTCAACCTACGACTTGACTCGAGTTTGGACTCCGCAAATTATTTGGCCAGGGCTGTCCCATACCAGCCATGTGGTAGTACGTTAAGGCTTTAGCAACAGTAGCTCAAAGACCGGTCCTTAATTGACTTAGGCTCAACCACATACCCCCGTGCACGACAGTCAACCACTGCGGCTCCAACCAACAGGGCATGCCTGCACCCACCACTCTAACCATTAACCTAAGTCTAAACCAGATTTTATATTTGATTTTGAAATGGTTTTGTAAATTCCCTTGACTCTCCAAAGTCAAGAATACTATCCAAAAGCTTGTCATTTTATGTGAAAAGGGTCCCCAAACCTAAGTTTCATCTATGCATGGCTAAGCATATACTATAAAGTTTTCTCTAGCCATTCTATCGAACTAACCAGAGTTTTTAATCTAGGGTTACAAGGTATTGAGGAATTCAAATTCAAAGGGGAATTAACAAGTAGGCAATAACTAAATTTAAAACTGAATTGAAATACATTGAATAGAAATACGCATGCAATATAATTTAAATCAACATAATTTTATTTGCAATTCTGGGATCAACATGATCAAGGAGGGTGACTTGCCTTGCTCTTCGAATTGGTGAGATCCGTCGTCGAGGAAATCTTCAGAATCGTCGTAATCTACACGTGAAAATAACCCTCCAAACTCAAAATAAATTCAAAACGAATTCAAATAAACTAAAAAATCCAAATTGAGGCTAGGAATGGGTAGAGGGGAATTTTTTATGAATTTAGAAATTTGAACGGGTTAAATCGGAGTTAGAACGAAGGAGAACGGGCTCGGGGAAGTTTAAATTCAGGAAAAAAAGAATAAAAGGAATTTTTGGAATTATTTTTGTATAGGAAATTGAGAATTATGACGTCAGCACCAAAATTAATTTCGGCCGAATTAATTTTCTACGGGAAAATCTGAGTTTTTGCGTCAGCATGACGTCATCTCGGGATTGGGCCGGCTGACACGTGGGCCCCGATCTATGGACCGGGTCCACGGACGGGGCGGTGGCTGACGTGGCAGGGAGGTGCGGGTGGTGCTGACGGGGCGGCTTGGTGCGCGGGTGGCGCCGACGTGGACGCCACGCGGGCCTGGGCTGGCCGATGTGGCTCGGCCACCGGCGGGGTGCACGGGTTCCGAGGGTCGCCGGCGGTAGCGGCCACGGCGGAGGACGGCGAGGGCGGGAACGGAGAGAGGGGCGCACGGGGAGCAGGCCTATACCTCCGGTGAAGCTCGACGGCGGTCGGGGGTGGCCGGCGACGAGGTGGAGGCGGCGAAGTGCTCGGGTTCCGGCGGGCAGGGCTCTCCGGCGGTGCTCGGGCACGGAGAAAAGGCGGAGGAGGCTCGGCGTGAGGCGGCGGAGCTCGGGGCGGCCTCGGCGAAGCTCGGGCGGCTCTCCTTCGTCGGCGATTCCTCGCCGGAGGAGAAGGCGGCGCGGCGGAGCGAAGACGCTCGGAGGGGGAGCTCTCGAGCGCCGAAGAGAGCAAACGGAAGGTGGAGCGAGGTGGAGTGGGGAAGGGTGGTGCTCGGGGGTGGCTTTTATAGTGCCGAGGGGGTGGAGGCGCTGCGGAATCTCTCGCCGGAGAAAGCGGGGAGGTGGGCGGCGGTTGCAACGGAAGTGGCCTCGGCCGCGTGGGAGACGTGGGCGTCGTGCGCGGAAAACGGGGGAGACGGGGCGCAGCCTTGCGGCGCACGAAGGGAGGGGCGGTGTGCGGAAGAGATAAGGGGGAGAGGTCCGGTTAGGGCGGAGCCGGCCAACGGCCATGGCGGCGGCGTCCGCGTGAGGGCCGCGTGAGGGGATGGGGGTCGGGGATGACAAGTGGGGCCGGGCAGAGAGAGAGGGGGCAGGAGCGGGTGAGATCGCGGGGCGGGGGAGATCGGACGGCGGGAAAAGAACGCGAGGCGTTAAGTGGGAGGGAGCGGCCACGATGCGATCGCTGGGATCGGGCGGCGGTGGGAGAAGGAGGAGAGGGGCGGGCGAGATGGGCCGGCGTGGCTGCTATCGGGCCGCACGCGTGGCGCGCGGGGAGGGAGGGGAGGCGGGATGGAGGTGGCGACGTGGGCGGCATCTGGCCGTCCACGTGGCGGCCGGAGAGAGGGGTTGGATTTTATTTTCTCTTTTTGATTTTCTGAAAACCCGAATAAAGACTTTTGGGCTTAGAAAATAGCAGAAAAATCCAAATAAATCCCAGAAAAATCCTATAAGTCTAGAAAAAGCAAGGAACCCAAATAAAGGCAAATAAACTTATTTTGATCACAAATTCTCCCAAACTTACTAACTTTTTAAAACAAAAGAAGGACTTTAAATTCCAGAAAAAGAAATTAAAATAAAGGAAAAATTTGGGATGTCACAATGGGCCACCGACATGGGACAACAATGACACCCTTACTACCACAGAGCGTGATGATAGCGGGGAGGTCACGACGGCGGGGCTCGCACGTCAGCCGCTGCTCTCCTCATCGCCTTTGGCACGGCATCAGCCGGCCGCGTGGACAAAACTGCCGTTAGACAACGAAGACCTTTCTCCTCGGCAAAATCACCAAAGGTATAGCCAAAGACAACAAAGCCTAGAGAGGAGTCATCATTGACGAAGGCGATAGCGGGACCAACACCGATGATGGTGATGGCAGCACCGCCATTGCAATGGTAGGCGTCGCCTCTTGCTACTCCTCTATCTTGGACATAGTCGCAACAGCAACCAGTAGGAATGGCAACTTGACCAGATGACATAGGAATCACAGCGACATGCTGTGCCTTCTTCTGCTTTGCCTTTTTGTCCCAACCCATCTTCAAGTCCAACAATATGGCCTTGATGTTGGCGCAAAGCTCACTGGGGGATAACTTGTCATTGTCGATATTCATGGCCTTGATTACATTATCTTTAATCCTATCGGCAATAGAAGTCATGATGAGTGGCTCTAATACCAAATGTTGTGGTATGAGTTGGTTGGGTATGGGTCCGAGAACCGAGGGTGGAGCGCTCACCCTCATCTAGCCATCGGCAGGGCTCTTCCGTGACATGATAGAGATCCTCTAATGTCTGACTTTAGAAGACTGGGGAGACTAGAGATTTGTGTCAATGTTTATTGCTTTCTGATAATAGGTACAATACTATCCTTTTTATAGAGATAGCTAGATTTAACCCCTAAGAAACTTATCCCTATATTAAGTAAACTAATCTCTAATACATGAAAATAATCTAAAATAAAAAATTGAAATAATAAAAATTAATTATTACATTTTTACTCTATGATATGCTACCAATGCTATTAACCACCCAAATATGTAATAGTACTATAGTACCTGTTGTGGTTACAGACCAAACAGAGAGAGAGTGTAGTAGTGGAGAGTTGAGTAAAATGAATGTCCCCCCTTCTCCCCGTGGCCTATGCCACATATATATATATATATATATATATATATATATATATATATATATATATATATATATATATATATATATATATATATATATATATATATTCACACGGGGAGTGCTTGTACAGTTATACCCTTACACATGAGTATTCCCCTCGGGGGCTCTTATGTCATTACACATGTCCTATTTTGGACCCAACAAGCCTACTGGGCTTAGGTGGGGGCCACCCCTACAACAGTACCGTATAGGTACTATTCACGTATCGCTACAGTATCCTACTCGGGTACTGTTTACACAACGTTGCGGTGCCGTGCCATAACACCACGCAAAAAAAAAAAGAAAATATGCGTGTCATTCCATTAAGAGCAACTCCAGCAGTAGCCCTCAAAACAGGGCACCTACTTTTTATTTGAGGGCTCTCCCTACTTTTGAGGGTTCTGTTTTTTGAACTACACTCCAGCAAGAGCACTCAAAACAGGACCCTCAAATTCATTATTAGAGGGGATGACACATAGGACCCACCATCATCCTCATCCTACTTTTGAGGGTCGAGGGGCAAAAAACTCACTCCAGTAGGGCCCCTACTTGAGCCCTCAAAAGTAGGGCCTCCCTCCAGACCCCAGGAATGAGAGCTCGAGGGGGAGATTTGAGGGCCCCCTACTTTTGAGGGCTCAAGTAGAGGCCCTGCTGGAGTGAGTTTTTTGCCCCTCGGCCCTCAAAAGTAGGATGAGGACTCAAGTAGAGGCCTTGCTGGAGTTGCTCTTAAGAAACAAATTAGAGTACAACTGGCTGGGGCGAGACCCAACGAACACGGCGACCCGTACAAGGAAAAAAGAGCGAATAAACTTAAGACCTAATCGCCGGCGAAACAAGGAGAGGCGACCTGAGAACTACGACTAGCTACTCTGCTCTCAGATCAGCGATCCTGGTTGCCGCACTTCGGCTAGCCGCCGCTGCCCAGCCTCGCTCTTTAAATGCCTGGACCAGCTGAACGATCGTGGTTGTGCATTGTTGAAGATCCTATTGTTCCTCTGCTTCCAAACCATCCAAGCAACCAGAATAACTAGAGTCGAATCCCTTCCGCAGGTGTTTGGGGAGCTGATGTTGAGCTTGGAGCAGCACAACGCACCATCATATGGTCAATCGATTCCTGCTGGTGGCGACGAAAGAACCAATGACCTGGGTGAATTGTACTTGTGGAATCCGAGAATTGTATTTTCTTTGGCGAGGTTGCTTTTCAGGCCCAACGCCTCCCCAAAAATGCTCAAAATCTCTTTGACAACCTTCACATCCTATCTGATGGGTTAGGATGACATCATCCGCATAGAGCCATGCGCGATGAGGCTGCTTTGATTATGAAGCTGTTCAAGATGTCCGTACCAATGATGAAGACTATGGGGGATAGCGGGTCGCTTGCCGCAAACCACGAACATGCCATATGTAACATCTCGAATTTAGTTTCAATTTAAAAGCGCATGATTTTCATGAGTTTTAAAAACCTTTGGTTGCATATCAAAATTTTCCAAAAGAAGTTGCCTTGTAATCCAAAATTAAAATAATTTCCTTGGCTCAAAAATTGAATTTGCAAAAACTTAAAATTAAACTGTGTGCAAACCAAAAATATTTAAAACCTTTGTGTTGCAAAAACCATTGCAAATTTGAATTCAAAACCCAAATCAAATTCTAAAATGGTAGTAAAGTTTCAAACCTTTTCTTTTCCTTCTCTCCCCCTTAGGCCAAAACCCAGCAATCACCTGCTTCCTTTCTTCTTTCTTCCCCTCTCTTTCTCCCCTCGTGGCCCAGCCTACCTGCGCTCTCTCTCTTCTCTTCCTTTCTCTCCCGTGGCCTAGTAAGCCCACGAGCACAGCCAGCCCAGTAGTAGCGACCCAGCTCCTCCTTTCTCTCTCTCTCACTAACAAGTGGGCCCCGGCCCCACCTGTCAACATTGAGAGGAGAAGCACTATGCTTCTTCCTCTTCATGCCTTCTCTCTCTTGCCCATGTTGCTCGTATGTGTGTGCGCCACGCAAGCCAAACACCGCATCAGCGTTATACTAACTCGAGTACACCACGTTGTAACCACGTCACATTAGACAAGTCCCATCGAGTCGAGTTCACGTGTGCCACTCACGAGATTTTGCGCTTGAGCTCATCTCCATGTCACCCTACTCATTCTCCTTTTCCTCTCCACTTAAGCCATGCCCGAGCACGTCATTTTGCTCGCCTGCTCCTCTGCATCCCCCCAACTTCTCCCCTCCTCTCCAACTTGGGTAGAGGAGAACCCAAGTCACACCGGTCACCTTCTCCAACTCTGATCGCCTGCTTCGCCCATCGGTTTTGGCCATTGGGGGTGAGCTTTCGCCTCAATTGTCTTACGCATTGTGTTCTCCTTGACCTCCTCTCCCTAATGCTCACCTTGCCCCCTACTTGTTTCTCCACACGAAGGATGAAACGTCACCAATGTCCACAAATCTAGTTGGAGCGTGCCCACATCGTCGTAGCCCCATTCTGCCCTTCCTGGTGAGCTTCAACCATGAAGCCTATGTCTACCTCATTCACCTCGGTTCCCTCTTCCTAATGCTTATCTTCTTCTCCCTTGCCGTACACTAGAGTTGCCAGAACGCCTTCTTCCCTGTCGCCGGTCTGGAGCACACACAGACCCTGCAACCACACTTGATCTCCCTCCTCTAGGTTTCTAGGTGAGTCCCTTCTGTTCCCTCATGTTCCAGCTTGATGCAAACTTGGCTAGTCAATGTGCCATCTAGATGATTGTAGCACCGTCGCCTCATAGCACCTCACTATGTTGTTGTAGGCCATCGTGGATAGCCCGGCACATAGCTTCATCTTGAGCACCGTCAACACCACTAGGATCATCTAGGCATGAAGATGCTTAAGCCCTATCTTATTTTGGAGAATCATAAGAGTTTTGTAGTCTCCTTGCCTATAGTGTTGTCGCCGCCATCCTTGCTATAGCGGCACGCCGTCGCTGCCATCACGGTCGCTAGGACTGCCACATCCCATTTTGGGGGTCGCGGGTGGTCTCCATGGCTTCACTCGTTGGCGCTAAGCTTGGCCTGAGCTGCCCATGGCCCTCCCCTACATGTTCCCTTGTTTAAACGGAGAAGAAGCTCAGGTGTGACATTAACGGTAGACCCGCCATGAGATTAGGTTAAGTTAATCCAATAATTAATAGTGTTTAATTAGTAGACAATGATAGTATGACATGTGGACCCATAGTAATTAGAAAATCTAATTAAAAGCTAGATTAAAGACTGAGTGTATGACATACGAGCCCTGCCACTTAAAACACCTGTATAGACCTGGTCGGTAGACCATAGCCGCTGACATGAGGTCCCCTGCCCCGTGTACTGTAGTGTAGATCGAGTTCATGTAGGCCACGGTCCCACTCGTCAGTCTCTTGGGTTTTCTTGCTAAAAATAATTGGAAAATGGAGATTGCTCCCACTCGAGTGGAGATTGCTCCTCCCGGGGGCAGCAGCGGGCGGCGGCAATGGCCGAAACCCTAGCCCAACCTAGGCTCTGATACCATGTCACAAGGTGAGGAAGAATGGAAATGTGAATATTGAGCATATTGCAATAGCAGCCTATCGGGCTATATAGTACATGAGACACACAAGGACACAAACCCTAGAAATAGGAAATGACCTAAATATCCTTAACACCCAACACCATGGTATACTTTCGGGTGAATTAGACATGATTTCTAGAGTTAATGGATGGAACCCCCTTACATGATGAAACTTACTCACAAAAACGATACTTTAGTTTAAGTTAAAAGGTGAGGTATTAGGCTTAGACAATAAATATGGTATTTAAAATAAAACTTGCTTTCTGCCAGAATAACCATAAGACCATCCCTTGGCAAGTCTTACATCTAAACACTTGCATATGGCATAAGGCCATAAGGGCTTGTTGAGTACTTTTGTACTTAGGATTGCTCATATATGTGGATTCAAACTATAGAAGCGAAGATTTGGTGTATGGATACTTCTATGCATCCGTGTTTGGTGACAAAGACGACGACTAGAACTAGATCTTAGCCCTAGTCGATTAGTTGTGACAAATCATGAAGGCCCTTTTTGGTTTATGTTCTTTTCGGTGCTTTTTTTGAATAAACCCATACAGTATACTTATTACCGTTTATGTAATATCAAGTACTCCTTTTATTTATGCGTATGTATAGATGTGATATTTACCGATGTTATACAGTATAAACTAGCTACTAATAATAGAACCATAGTACTATTTACATGAATAGTTCCCCAACTACACCGTCTAGAGCCAAACCCTTTTGCCGCAGCACTTGCAGGAGGAAGGTCCAGGAAATGGGGTCAATAATATCAACTTAAGAAGATGCTTGCTTCGTTTTTGGCGTGCAACAACTTGGCGGATTGTCTATCAATAAAGTTATCATGGATGCAGCCACCTCTGACAAACGCGCTCTGGTTCCCGTCAACTACCTTGGTAGTGGGTGTCAATTATATCTGAATTGTTTATTGAGAGTATCTATATAACATTTGACTGTTTTTGAGGGTAAAAATAGTCAGATTTTGAGCCGTTGGATGGAGATCCAACGCCCTAGATCATTTTTTGGATGGGGTCATTTTTTTTGGAGGGGGGCTTGTATGGGTGGATCCGTTGGATGGAGATCTGACGCTCCAGATCAATCTGACTGTTTTTGTCCTAAAAAACAGTCGAATGTGGTATAGCATTACTCTTGTTTATTTTATTCAGTATCTTTATATAGACTATTTAATTTATATTTAACATACTGAGGCTGAAAGAATGTCTATCATATTTTTATTATCTATTTTATTTAGTATCTATATCTAGACTATTCGATTCATATTCGATCTACTGACATTTTATATGAGGGGACAGACATCTGGCCAGGAGATAAGAGAAAAGCTTAGCAACTGTGGAGCAAACTAATCGGCCGGTAATCTTTCACTTCCTCCGGATCAGCCTTCTTCGCAAGCAGAGTAATGGTGGCTTGATTGATGAGGTGGAAATTGCCGCCGTCCATGACGAAGAGCTTGGAAACGACTGCCATGACATCCAATTTAATTATGTCCCAACACTTGGTAGAAAAGCCTGGTGAAACCTCCGATCCGGGTGCTTTCTCCTCCGTCAGAATCCTAATCGCCTCCTACATAGCTACGAACTATAAGCCATAATTAAGAAGAACTGCACTAAGAAGGGCAGCGAACTATAAGCCGTAGCCAAGAAGGGCTGCTCCGAGAAGGGACCGTTACACGAGCGTGAGCTAAATGGATTATTCAACAGGTGAACTCGTTCTTAATTAAATTTGACTTTAATTTACATGAGAACTGGCTACTACCTAATGCTAGTATTTTAATTGTTCTCAGGCTTGTACGGGAGACAATTCACAAAGAGAGCGGTGCAGAGGAAGGCAGCGGGCATCATTAAAAGTTTTCATTGGAAAGCAAACAAAGAAATATCAAGAAAAAAAAGAAAAGAAAAAAATCATTCACGCAACTAAACCAACGTATGCATGAAGCCACGGAAGATTTATCTAGTCTTCATACGGGAATAAATCAATGAAATATTTATCTAGTCGCCACTATGCATGCAGCCATTGTCAGAAAGCATGTCTTCGGCAGAACAAAGCGTAAACTAAAGGAATAAAGAAAGAGGGCAGAATGTTCGTGTCTTCGGCAGAACAAAGCGATGGCCTGCTTCATTACTTTGCTAATCACGTCAACCATGCATAGTCCGAAGTAAATATTCCTTTTAGTTGGCCGAGTGCATTAGGGACTCGATCTGTTTTTTTTGTTGACTCGTATTAGACTTCGGCCTTATATTTTTTTTGTATGCACGGTTTGAAAGGCACCACCACAAACAGAAATAGATCTATTATTTTGAAAGAGCTCTTTGCTTGTTCCTCCTAGGGTTTGGCATATGATTGCAACCTAGAGGGAATCAGGCATTCTTCTCCGTCGTTCTTGTGATTCCTTGTTATTGGCCGGAGCGACGACGCGTCTACTTGGTGGTCGGGTAGACGGGATCATGAGCGTGTGGTTAGGCGAATTCTTTTGTCGTATGTTGCTGTTCTAACAGTGATTGGCGCCATCGATTCGTCAGGTTGCACGGATCCAAACTATCTTCATCGATCCTACGCTGTGAAGATCGGGCAATCCCCCGCATCATCTTGGTATCAGAGCGCGGTTGACACGGTAGGATCAATTTACCCGTAGTTAGATTTATTTTTTTCCTATACACAAAAAGCCAAAAAAAATGTAAACATTAGTTTTTGCATCTGTTATTTTCATGAGTTTTGTTAAGTTTTCGTCCATTAGAATTTTGTTTAGGTGCTGATCGTCATGTTCCTTTGCGTCGCTTGATCATTGTGTTATTTCCTTTGTTTCGTCTAAAATAAAAAAAATCGCGATTGCTACAGTGCCAGTGACCAGTACTACTACAGGACAATGAACAGTACCGCTACAGTACCACAGATAGTACAGATACAGCCCCACGAACAGTACTGCACAGTATCATGAACAGTATCCAAAAAATTGCGCTGTGTCGTTTCTGTTAAATATATCCATAATTTTCCGTTCATCTTTGAGACTTGTCTTTGATAATTGCATTAAGGGCTGTTCTTGGTATTAATTTACACTGCTGAAATTTTATTCTTTTGTGCAAGGGAGAGCTAAATCTTAGTGCCAACTACAAGTAAAAAAAAGAAGAAGTGCCTCGGCAAAAAAAAGAAAAGAAAAAGAAAGAGTGAGCGTTGGCCAAATTGGGGTTAGCTAATTCTAATTCATAATTTCAGCTTGTGTATTTAATTCCGTTGAGCAATCTTGTGTCCTTATATTTATATTTTGGCAATTGGCTAGCGTCTCTCTTAGTACTTAGTGCAAAACGAGCTATTTAATTGTTAATTTCAGATCGCTTCTATTTAGCTCATTCTTTTGTTGCATCGAGTCACATTTATCTTTGCGTGTGCGTTTATACACTTCACTTTAACCTTTTGGATCAGCACTTAGGCAAAGTATTCTATCTTGAATTATTACTTAACTTAACAACATCAAGAATTTCAGATTGCATAGGATAAAATTTTCTCTCCAAGCTCCACATATAAGCTATTGTTATAATAGTGCTTGTGCAATTGAATTCGCTTGATCTATCACCTTATGTTGTCTATCGTCACCAAGTGCGTGCAGCTCTTCAATTCTATCAAGGAAGCATAAGAACTTCGGTTGGTAAGAGAAGGTGAGGTTGAGTGAATTCCACAAATAAAACTTTCCACATCTACATACATAGCTTTTCTTGTTGTTTGCACTAACCATAGCAGAGGAAAAAGGAGAACAAACATATGTGACCCAGGCGGACCTTGAGAAGCTCACAAATGATTTCAACACTCAGTTGAATGATAACATGAGCGTCTTGAGGAGGGAGATATTAGAGGAGCTTCAAAGAGAACGGGGCCCAATTGGCGTCCATGAAGGAGGTGTTGAGCTTGATGAGAACGATGAGTAGAGAGCTGCACGGCTCGCTAGAGAAGCTCAAGCAGATCGAGCCGCTGCCAGTGCGGTTCGACCACCCTTTCCCGGGCGTGGGGGAGGTATTTTCGGCACTGACCATGGCCAAGGGAGAGGCCGTGGCCATGGGCGTGGCCGTGGGCGTGGCGGTGTCACCCACGTTGGAGAAATTTTGTTATGTCACGGCACAAATCAGTTTGCGTCACCAACTAATCCAGTGTTGACATGTGGCACGTGGTACTGTAGCAACTAATAAAAAATTATTTTTTATTGTTTTGTACTGTAGCAAACAGATAAAAAATATTTTTTTCTCGTACCATCTACAGTACAAAATAGTAAAAAAATAGTTTTTTTATTGGTTGCTGTAGTAACACATGCCACGTGTCAGCGCTGGATTGGTTGGTGACACAAACTGACTTGTGCCACCGTGATATAACAAAATTTCTCCCCACGTTGAGGACTTCAACGATGACGCTTGGCTACACCGCAATGACAACTACCAACGCCATGGCCGTCGTCATGATGACCCGCGCGTGGAGGAGAAATTGGGGAAACTCAAATTCACTATTCCCAAATTTGAAGGTGCTTCCGATCCAGATGCCTACCTCATATGGGAGCTCAAGGTAGACAAAATCTTTCGGATGCACAATTATTTGGAGGAGAAGAAGCTACACATAGCATCACTTGAGTTTGATGGGTATGCATAGATTTGGTCGGAGCAAGTGTTGAACCAAAGAGAAGAGAATGGAGAACCTCCAATTGCATCGTGGGCTGAAATGAAGCAAGAGTTGAGAGCACATTTTGTTCCTAACACTTATAAACATGATTTTTTTTGATAAACTGCAGAATTTGAGACAGGGAGGTCGTTCGGTGGAAGAATACTACAAGGATATGGAGTAAACTATGATTAGGGCACATGTGCACGAAGATGAAGAGCAAACACTTGCACGTTTTCTGTTTGATCTAAACAAAAACATTAAACGCATTGTGCAATATCAGCCCTACAATACTGTTATTGACTTGGTGCATTAAGCGACCAAGGCGGAGAAGCAGTTGTTAGGAGATTTAAAACCAGCACCAAGGACAGCATCTTTCAACTTGAAAGCCCCATCTTCATCATCCTCTAATGCCACCAAAGCACGTTTCAATTTGGGACGAGGTACAATTTCAGCTAGTTCTACTTCAAATACTAATGCTCGTTCTTCATTAATTACAAAAACATCATCTACCTCAAGTGAGAAAAATACCACTCCATCGCCTATATCCTCAATTGGGGCTACAACAAAGAGTAGAGAAATTCAATGCTTCAAGTGTTTGGGGCATGGACATATTTCTATAGAGTATCCCAACAACCGAGTTATACTTGTGATGGAAGATAGAGAGTATGAATCCGCAAGCGAAAATGAGCTTGAGCTTAGTCATGAAAAGGAGAGATATGAGGATGCATCGGATGACAATGAAGAGGTTGATGTGTTGAATTATGAAACAGGAGAGGCATTAGTTGTCTCCAAAAATTTGAGCATGCTTGCACAAGAAGGAGATGCATATCCGCAGTGATTCAACTTGTTTCAAACACAAGCCAAGGTAAACAACAAGGTAATCAAGCTTATTATTGATGGTGGTAGTTGTCATAACTTGGCTAGTATTGAATTATGTCAAAAGCTTGGTTTAAAGATGCTGGAACATCTACGTCCATATCATGTGCAATGGTTTAGCGAATGTGGGGATGTTCAGGTTCAATTTGTGGTGTATGTTACTTTCAAGATTGGTGATTATGAGGACATCGTTGAGTGTGATGTGGTGCCCATGACAGTGTGTCATTTGCTGTTAGGAAGACTATGGCAATATGATAGAAGTATGCAACATGATAGTCGATCCAATAGATATGCATTTAAGTGGAAGGGAAAGACAAAGGAGTTTAATCCAATGACTCCTAGTCAAATACAAGCTGAATTTCAGTAAAGAAAGCTTGCTGAAAATGAGGGTAAAAAGAAAGAAAAGAGAGACTTCCACACATCGGTGAGTGAGAGCCACAAGCCAAATATGAAAGGAAAAAGTAAGAGTGAGGGAGGGATGATTATGTTAGCCACAAAATCAGATTTGAGAGATGTGAGCAATGACCCATCAAATGTGCACTTTGTGCTTATGTACAAAGATACAACTGTTTTGCTTTCAACTAATGACTTAACCTCTCTTCTTAGTGGTGTTTCCTCTCTTTTGTAGGCATTTGAAGACGTGTTTCCGGAGGAGATACCAGCGGAACTTCTACCATTGCGCAGAATAGAGCATCAAATTGATCTAGTTCCCAGCGCGTCACTTCTAAACCGTCCATCATACCGCACCAACCTGGAGGAAACCAAAGAAATTCAGTGCCAAGTGCAAGAGCTATTTGATAAAGGATATGTACGCGAAAGCCTTAGTCCTTGTACTGTCCCTGTAATTCTTGTTCCTAAGAAAGATGGTACATGGAGAATATGTGTGGATTGTCGTGCCATTAACAACATCACTATTAGATATCGTAATCCTATTTCTAGGTTAGATGATATGCTAGATGAACTTAGTGGTGCTGTTATATTCACTAAAATTGATTTGGGAAGTGGATACCATCAAATTAGGATGAAACTTGGTGATGAATGGAAGACTGCTTTTAAAACAAAATTTGGATTGTATGAGTGGTTAGTAATACCTTTTGGTTTAACTAATGCACCTAGTACATTCATGCGATTGATGAATCATGTTTTAAGAGCATTCATTGGCAAATTTGTTGTGGTATACTTTGATGATATCTTGATCTATTGCAAAACGATGGATGAACACATTGATCATATTAGACAAGTGCTAGAAGTGGTTAGAAGTGAGAAATTATATGCTAATATGGACAAATGCACTTTTTGTACCGATAAAGTTGTGTTCTTAGGCTATGTTGTTTCTGGACAAGGCATTGAGGTAGATGAATCTAAAACTGAAATAATTAAGAATTGGCCTACACCTGTGAATGTTTGTCAAATCAGAAGCTTTCATGGTCTTGCTAGTTTTTATCGTCGTTTTGTTAAAGATTCCAGCACCATTGCTACCCCATTAAATAAGTTAACTAAAAAGGGTGTAGTGTTTGAATGGGGTACATCACAGGAAAATGTTTTTCAAGAACTAAAGAAATGATTAATTGAAGCACCATTGCTCGCTTTATCTGATTTCACTATGACTTTTGAAATTAAATGTGATGCTAGTGGAATAGGTATTGGAGGTGTTTTAATGCAAGAAGGGAAACCGGTAGCATACTTTAGTGAGAAACTAGGAAGTGCTCAATTGAACTATCTTATGTATGATAAAGAATTGTATGCTTTAGTGCATGTGCTTGAAACTTGGAAGCATTATCTTTGGCCTAAAGAATTTGTTATTCACTCTGATCACGAAGCTTTGAAATATTTGAAGAGCCAAGCTAAACTGAATCGTAGACATGTCATGTGGGTAGAATTCATTGAAACTTTTCCATATGTTGTTAAGTACAAGAAGGGAAAAGAGAATGTGGTAGCTGGTGCTTTATCTAGAAAGAATGTGCTTCTAAATCAATTGGAAGTAAAGGTACCTGGATTAGAGAGTTTGAAAGATTTATATGCTTCCGACCATGAATTTTCAGAACTATATTCTAAATGCAAAGATGGAAAAGGATGGGACAAGTTCCATGTTCATGATGGTTCTTATTTCGTGCTAACAAATTGTGTGTTCCAGATTTGTCCGTGCGTTTACTTTTATTGTAGGAATCTCATGCAGGTGGATTGATGGGACACTTCGAGAGAGAAAAGACCTTCATGATGTTGAGCGATCACTTTTATTAGCCTAAGATGAGGCGTGATGTCGAAAGGTTTGTACAACGATGTGTGATATGCTACAAAGCGAAATCTAAACTTAATCCACATGGTTTATATACTCCACTTCCTGTTCCTAGCACACCTTGGGGGATATTAGTATGGACGTTGTTTTAGGATTGCCTAGGACTAAGAGGGGGAGGGATTCAGTTTTTGTTGTTGTGAATAGATTCTCTAAAATGGCACATTTTATTCCCTATCACAAAAGCGACGATGCGTCGCATGTAGCTGACTTGTTTTTCAAGGAAATTGTGAGATTGCATGGCATGCCAAGGACAATTGTTTCAGATCGTGATGTGAAATTCATGAGCTATTTTTGGAAGACTTTGTTGGCCAAGCTCGGGACAAAGTTGTTATTCTCAACAACTTGTCACCCACAAACGGATGGACAAACGGAGGTGGTGAATAGAACACTTTTAATGGTACTACGAACGATGATCAAGAAGAATATCAAAGAGTGGGAAGATTGTTTACCGCATGTGGAGTTTGCATACAATAGGGCGGTACATTCTACTACTCAATTATGCCCGTTCGAGGTTGTGTATGGTTTTAAACCAATCACGCCACTTGACTTGCTGCCACTTCCACTACATGAACAAGTTAATATGGAGGCGTCCAAACGTGCTGAGTATGTGAAGAAGATTCATGTCAAGACTAAAGAAGAAATTGAAAAGAAGGCACGTTACTATGCTGAGAAGGCGAACAAGTCAAGAAAGAAAATGTTATTTGAACCAGGTGATTTGGTTTGGGTGCATCTACGCAAAGAACGCTTTCCAGACAATCGTAAGTCTAAGTTAATGCCGCGAGGAGATGGTCCATTCAAAGTACTTGAGAAAATCAATGATAATGCATACAAGATAGAGCTTCCAGGTGATGATTATGCTATGAGTTTTACATTCAATATTGCTGATTTGTCACCGTTCTTTGGACCAGAAGATTCAGAGTTGAGAACGACTTCTTCTCAAGAGGGGGAGAATGATGAGGACATCACGACTGGACCGATTACACGAGCGCGAGCTAAAGGGGTTATTCAACAGGTGAACTCGCTCTTAATTAAATTTGGCTTTAATTTACATGAGAACTGGCTACTATCTAATGCTAGTATTTTAATTGTTCTTAGATTTGTACGGGAGACAATTCACAAAGAGAGCGGTGGAGAGGAAGGCAGCAGGCAACATTAAAAGTTTTCATTAGAAAGCAAACAAAGAAATATCAAGAAAAAAAGAAAAGAAAAAAAATTCATTCATGCAACCAAACCAACGCATGCATGAAGCCATGGAAGATTTATCTAGTCTTCATACGGGAATAAATCAATGGAATATTTATCTAGTCACCACTATGCATGCATCGGCGCCATCAATTCGTCAGGTTGCACAGATCCAAACTATCTTCATTGATTCTACGCCGTGAAGATCGGCCAATCCCCCGCATCAGCTGCTCTAGCTCAGTTGAGTCCACCGGTGAGATGCCAAGGAACTCGAGATCTATCGTGTGATCCCTAGGTAGCGGCCAACCAATGAGTGGAGTAAAAGGAGAGCGGGTCCCTTTTAGCTTATAGTTTCTCTCAAACAAACATATCGGTTTCTTTGCCGCTGTTTCAAAACGGCTTATTGAAATAACCTTTTTTAAGCGGCTTATTAATATTCAGTTTGTTCATACAAACGCTCACATTAAGACTAAGAACTATAAACCGTAGCCATAATGTAACATTCCAATTTTTTGCTAAAATAAAAAAATAATAAATAAATAATTGAAAATTAATTAAATTAAAATTTAAATTAAAATAAGTATTTTTGTGCCTAAGTTTTAAATTTGGATTTGTCCTGAATTTCTGTTTTTGGAAAAGCTAGATTTGAAAAGTATTTTAGAAAAACCTAAAACTATTATTAAAAAAAATATGATATTTTGATTTTGTATAAAAATTCTATGTAAAATTAATTATTTGGAGTTATTTGGCTTTTATTTGGTTTTCTGGATTTTCTGGAGTTTAAAAATGTATTTTTGAAAATAAAAAGTATTTTAAATATGAAAATTAAATGCCAACATTAGTTGGAAATATTTTCATTAAGTCTAAAATGTCTCCAGGAGATTCTATGAATTTTTCTGGAATTTGTGGAGGTCATTTGGTATTTTTCTAAGGCTTAATGAAATTCCTAGCCTTTTCCAAAAATAAAAAATCAGAAAAAATAAATCCCCTCTCCCCTCCTCCGGCCGCCACGTGGACGGCACGGATTCCTCCACGTCACCCCGCCGGCACATCCCGCCTTCCACCTCCCGATGGCTGCCACGTCGCCCCCGATCCATCCCCACCGTCCGCCTTCCACCCGCGCCTCCCCCTCCTCTTTCTCTCTCTCTCCGACCCCACCTGTCGGCGCCCCTCTCCTCTCCCCGTTTCTCTGCCGACCGGGCCCCACTCGGTCAGCCGCCTCCTCTCCCCCTCGCTGCGCTGCGGGCCCGGCCTGTCAGGCCTTCCCCTACCTCCGGCGCCCCTTCCTCCCGTGCCGCCACCGCCCGCAACCGCCGCCTCCGCTTGACCCGGTCGCCACCCCGCGCTTTCCTCGGCCACGCCGCCCACCTCCCCCCGATTCGCCGTAACTGCCGCCGCCCCCTCTCTCCGGCGAGAGATTCCCACGCCGCCGTTGCCCCCGGCCCCCTATAAATGCCCCCACCGGCCCCACCTCTCCTCGCCCATTCCTCCTCCGCCTTCAATTGCGCCTCTCCGCCGCCCGAGCGTCCTCGCGCCGTGCGCCCCCGCCTCCGCCTCCGGCGAGAAATCGCCGCCGCTCTCGTCGTCTCCAAGCCCCGCCGACGCCACCATCACCTCCCTCGCCTCGCCGTGAAGCTCCCCCACCTCTCCGCCGTGCTCCTCGACCACCGAAGCGCCGCCGCGCCGTTGGACCCGAGCGCGCCACCGCCTCGACCGCCGCCAGCTCGCCGTCGTTCGCCGCCGGTAAGCCCGTGGCCACCACCGTGCCCCCCGTGCGCTCCTCTCCCCGTTGCCGCCTTCGCCGTCGGCCGTCGTGCCGCCGCTCGCCGGTGAGCCGTGCTGCCCGAGCCCCTCCCCGCCGGCGCTCGCCACGTCAGCACCCTGCGCTTGCGTGGCAGGTGAGTTGGCGCCATCTCAGCGCCACCGCGGCTCCCTCTGTGCCCGTCAGTAAATCCCGCCACCTCAGCGCCCTTCCCCCTCCATGGGCCCGGTCCATAGACCCGGGGCCCACTATCAGTGGGTCTACCCTCAGGGCTGACGCCAACATGGCGCAGTAATGCCATTTTCCCGTTGAAAAATAATTCCAGTCGAAAAGAAAATCCTCGCTGACGCAATGCTGAGGTCATAAATTCTTTTCCTTTAGGAAAATAATTCCATAAAATCCTCTTTTTCCATTTTCCTCTTTTCAAATTTCCCGGAGCCTGTTCTACTTCGTTTTAACTCCGATTTGGCCCATTCAAATTTCTACATTCATCAAAAATTAACCTCTATCCATTTCTAGCCTCAATTCAAATATTTGAAGTCAATTTGAATTTATTTGAATTTGGTGGGTTATTTTCACGTGTAGACTTCGACGATTCGGGAGATTTCTTCAACGAAGATTCAAGCCAAGTTGAAGAGCAAGGCAAGTCACCCTTCTTGATCATGTTGATCCCGGTTTTCAAAATAAAATTATGTTGATTTAAACTATATTGCATGCATATTTTTATTCAACGTATTTCAATTCAGTTTTAAATTTAGTTAATGCCTACTTGTTAATTCCTCCATTGAATTTGAATTCTTCAATACCTTGTCACCCTAGATGAAACTCTAGTTAATACATTAGTGTTGGCTAGAGAGTTTATTCAAATGCTTAGCCCATCGAAGTCATATTATTTGTTTTTGGGATATCTTTCACATAAAATGATGATCCCCCTTTCACATAAAATGATATACTTTTGTTATGTACTCTTGACTTTGGTGAGTCAAGGGGGTTTATGAAATTATTTTGCAAACAAAATATCAAACTTGGTTTAGACTTAGGCAATTGGTTAGAGTGGTGGGTGCAGGCATGCCCTGTTGGTTAGAGCCGCAGTGGTTGACTGTCGTGCACAGGGGTATGTGGTTGGGCCTAAGTCAGATTAAGGACCGGTCTATGAGCTACTGTTGCAAAGCCCTAATCGTACCACCACATGGCTGGTATGGGACAGCCCTGGCTGAATAATTTGCAAAGTCCCAACCTGAGTCAAGTTGTAGGTTGAAAGTGAGCGTGGTTGGCGCCATGTGAAGTCTCACTTGGGCGAGCGTGGTTAAGCCATGAGAAGTCTCGTCTAGGCTCAAGAGGGGGTCCCGGTCTGGTGGATTCCTTACTGGGGTGAAACCTTAGAGTTGGCTCGACCAGGTTGAAGGCTTTGCATTGTAAAGGCCTTGTCACGACTCCCCACCGCACACCTAAGGAAGTGTGTAATCTAGTGGTACAACGGGATGATCGTGTCTTGTGGGTAAAGCTGTACAACCTCTGCAGAGTGTATAATCTATCCTGGATAGCCGTGCCCACGGTCATGGGCATGCTGAGTAAAAGTTTTTCATGTATTAGACTTTGCTTTTCAAAATATTTTTGAAAACCTTGCGAATGGATGAAATTCATGAGAGATTGAAATCTGGTGAATGGATGGAATTCATCAGAGTTGCGCAGTGAAAGCGTGTGGATGGATGGAATACATACGTGATCTTTTGGAAAAGATGGTCCGGGTGGGATGCCCGTGGATAGGTTGGTGTATGGTCGTAGCCTGCACTGACGGTATTATTTTCTAACCCAAGTATTGGTTTTACTTACTGTATTAAATTCAGCAGTTTCAATCTATTTACTGTATTTCATTAAATGCTGTTTTATGCAAACTAACCCTATAAGCCTTCCATTGAAGCCTTTATCATTATGTTGCATTTTCCCAGGTGATTTGCGGAGTACAAGTTTGTACTCACGTTGCTTTTTCCACACAGAGAAGGAAGACGTCAACTACGGTGAAGATATGGACGAATAGGCCGCGTCTTACTGTCGTTTGCCTGTGGGTAGGCTTGGGCTTCGCTTTTATCAGTTTGCTTCTGCAGTTATTTTCTTTATTTATATTTGCCAATAGGCGTTGATGTAAGACTTGGCCATAAGGCCGTACCCTTTATTTAATATATGAAGTCATTTGTGCTTGGTATATATCTTTGTTGTACTGTGTGCACTAGCTGATCCTGGACTAGTGCGATTTACACAGAGGATCCAGGAGTCGTTACTCCGGGTTCCGACACATAAGCTGCAGCTGAAAATATGGGTTCTTTTAGGATGTGGTTTATGACTTATGATTTAAATTTTGGCTGTTCACGAGAGATAGTATGCACAAGAAAAGTCATATGCAATTTTGGCTGGTACAATTGAATTCAGTATACGTTTTATTACAATCTTCCTGTTGACCCCACTTAAAAAAACACACCACTTTAAAAGCTAGTTACTGTAGCATAAACTATAAACCATAAGTGGAAAACAACTAAGCCTAAATCCACACGAAGTATACTGCATCTTCCTTCTCCGATTGGGATTGCACACACTCCTCGTCCACCTTGGATTGCGTAATGGAAGCTCCTTCTGCGATGACTAGAATGTAGATGGAAGAAATGCGTGTTGGCGTCGCCTTCCTTCAACAATAAAACGCGCGAACATTGCCGGGCAATGGTTCGCCCAAGAGAACACAGGCCTAGCAGCTTCTTTCTCAATTCCCGTCTGTTGAAAAGCAGCACTCCGCTTTTTCCGAACACAGCCTGTTTCTTCGTACATACGAGCCATACGCTGCACCGTCAGAACCACCTTTCAAGGTTAGAAAGAGGTCCGATTAGCACTTCGGCTCCTTAACATTCGCTACTACAAAAGAGGCTATATTAGACGGCTACATCCATCTGTGATTAAACTAGACGATTTATAGTGACAATCGTCTGTGATATTTTTACAGATGGTTATTAAAACGAACTGTCTATGATAATTGAGACATCACAAACGGTTCGTTTTAATAACCATCTGTGAAAGTTCATAGACGGTTCTTATCACGAACCGTCTGTGATAAAGTGGTTCGTGTTATGAACCGTCTGTGAAAGATACGAACAACACAGACTCAGACGGTTCGTGTTATGAACCATCTGTGAAAAATGCGAACAACACAGACGGTTAAGAAACCATCTATATTGACCTTATCTATAGTAACGATTGCGTACTAGCCACTGACTCCAGCTCCAGAGAGCTCGACCAGTTTGCTTAAGCAGCACATCCAACCTTCGCACGGGGTCGACGATGAGCGGCGAACAATGCCAAGCGCGCTGGACTGTTTCAGAAAAAACCTCAAATTATCTAGGTTTTTATGGAGTGCTGACTGCTGAGATCTACATAAATAGGTTTACATACTTTCCTGAAGAAAAAAAAGCTTTCCATACCTATATAAGCTAGAAAGAACTGATGATACTTCGTTAGCATTTTATCGCTTAGCTACTTAATTTACATTGCAACTGACATATATTCGCATGTCCAAGTCCAACAATGGTGATCTTCGTCTCGTAGTTCTTGTCCAACAATGGTCTACAACGCTACATTCTACATCACCATTGATGTTGCAGGAAACAACCGGTCCAGTAGGGTATAAACACCTCCACCCAATAGAAATGCACCACTGCCAAGCAAATATAAGTGAGGTATTTCTCCTAAAAAAGAATTGTTTTAAAAAAGGAATGGTTGGTATTTTCTGAGGATTATTCCTTAGGATTTTGATTAGAATATCTCTTGAGGAATTGAAATGGCACCAATCAAATGGCATATTTTTGGTGAACAGTTTAGAACAGTACTTTGCAAAAGCAAGATTTTAAAAGACAAGAAGGTAAATTTGATGTGTTGTCTTTTCCTCAGAAAGCAAGCCAAATAAATGCAAATGTTAGCCCTTTGAAGTGAGATAGCGAAATTGTATAAAACAACATATGCTTATATCTGCAAAAGAATGTTCCATTTGTCAGAAATAGTCTCCTTCGAAAATAAATAAAAGGGCTACCTATTTCTTAAATATGTCTATTATCATGTGCTGTTTTTTGGCAATCAATCTACAATGTGTATCATATGGATAGTTAGTTAGATACCTGAAGTCCAAGAATGAAATTAGTTAGAAATTTAGTATTATGAAGTAGATTCTCAGTAGTTGTACAAGGAACCAGACACAAATGCTTATAGAATTAACAATTTGGTGGACACCTGGAACTATGAAAGCTAACAAAAGTTCACCGATACGAGAGTTGATATCAGAATCTTGACTAGAAAATATACGGAGCAAATTGATATTTAGACAAATATTTAACCAGAGATTATGCTCAACAGGAAACCCTCAAGATCCACTAAGAACTAAGAAGCACATACCTTATCGGGTTTATCCATGCGGAATATCTTCTGAATGACAGCAAACTCTACAGAAGGCAATTATCAGGCATTAAAAGTAGAATAGACAGGTGTGGTTGATCTATTGGACTGGTGCTGTTAATCAAGTCTTAGTTCCAATTCTGTTGGTACTATCTTGTCTGTACTTAACAAATTCCTACATGTATACCTGCAATGCTCCAGCAAAAGAAGCTGCAATGAGAAGAGGTGCAACGTAGCCAGTTGTATATGTCAACAACAAACTTCCCCCGACAATTGGGTCCTGACAGGAAAACGTTGAAGTTGTAGTGACAGAACTTTATGATCATTTCAGAAAAGAAATAGGCTAAAGCAAGCCACAACTCCATGTCGACTGCTATGTGGACAGATTAACCAAGCATGATAAGAAAAGTGTAACATAAGTTGGAAATCGAAAAATTTAAAAGTACTGCATATCAGATATGTGAGTTACTATTTTGCTAATTATGTCCATGGCAAAAGTATAAAACAATTTTCCTATTTTCAACTTTAAGCTACATAATAAATTATTGAGCCCAACTATGTATCCTGTAACACATACTCTTGAAGTGGCAACATATCCCAGAAGAGTAGCAAGAACAGGTGTACTGCAAGGTGATGCTGCTAATGCAAATGTAAGGCCAGCAAGATATGCTTGTACACCTGACAATAAAATACAATCAGGAAAAAGCAAGATATTATTGGCTATGATTAAAAGAAACATAATGCCATATATAGTATTTTGGTAGGAAATAAGCAATAATGTCAAGAATTATCACTGGAAGGGAAGTTAGCTGCAGCAGCTCGAGGGTCATAATCGCTGAAAAATGAGGGAAGTTGTAACTCAAGTACCTGTTGAATACAAGGAAGCCAGAAAAGAAAGCTGTTTAGGGTGGCATGGTTATATCTACCATTACAGGAGCAATACAGAAGACATGAATTTCATCGAAACAAATTACCATTGTGACCAGGTTTATACAAGTTATTTTTTTTAAAAAAAAGAGAAACAACTATTAAACCAGCTCGTAATTTATTTGGCTCAAGGCAACATGGTAGTAAAAAGAAGTTTGATTGACATACTCCAGTTTATGAATTTTCGTTTTGGCTTGTGATTTACCTCCAGAAGGTTCAATCCCATGATGATTGCTAACCCAGAAGCAGCCACTGGGAGTCCTTGTCCTACCTGTCCATAAGCCTTTCCAGCGAAAGAAGCAGCAACACCAAGGATGGCTAAGGTTGTTGCCAGTCCTAATGAAAATGCAACTGAATTTCCAACGACCTACTAGACAGAACAAAAACAACTCAAATTATACATTATAAATGGGCCTAATTACTCACATAAGTGTCTTAGTACAGATCGGTTTTGCACATACATATTATGACAGATAAGTATTAATTTCTTACAGAACCAGAATATGCTTGGTTGTCTTAAATTACCTCAGTTCGATCTTTTCCAGAGCCAAAAGCGCCTGAAAGATTTTAAGAATGTGTTACATCAATGCCATCAGTGCTAAACAATTCTGAGGAATCAAACAAAACATCTCAAAAGGTTGCCACTATACTTGCCTATATATCCTAGAGTCAATGGCAGAACACTGAGTGTACAAGGAGACAAACTAGTTACAAGTCCAGCACCAAAAATTACTGCCAAGCTGGAGAATAGAAAGAAAGGTCACAAAGATAGAGATATGGACAGGAAGCAGAAAAAAGAAGGGATGTTTGTGTCTACTGCAAATTAACTGCAGAGAAAGAAAACTGACCTAGTGAAACTGAGAGCAGACAATTGGTCCTGAACAGCCTCATTAGCTTGCTGCCCAGCCGAATACAACAAACCTCCAAACCAATCTCCGATGCTTAAGTCAGCCAAGAAAAGTCCTGGTGGTCCTAGCTGATAAGAAAGTGGTTTGCAGGGATTACCGCAGCGTCATTGTAATGGCACGCAAAGAAAGATTTCCCTTTTCAGGTTTGCCAAGAGATTACCGCAACGTCATCGTAATGGCACGCAAAGAAAGATTTCCCTTTTCAGGTTTGCCAAGAGATGCAGCAAGCAAGAAACGATATGCCCAAACATAGCCTAGGTAGTTTCAGAGCACTCTGAAAAAGTGTATATGATCGATTGCTCTTCCTATACATGACTCGTTTTTTAGATGGCCTATACGTAAATTGTAGACTACAGCTTATGCAATCGGTAGTATATTGTACTTGAGGTCTTGACATATGTAGCCATAATGTAATCACAACTTGGCACAGGCATCAGCAACAGCTCCTTATCTTAAGGAAGTAAGGAACAATAAGAACGGAACAAATTTGAGGGCACTTAATGCTCCCTCACCAGAGAATCCCCTAGATCAGCAGCATTTGCGGCGCCAGCAGCAACCAGACTCCCCGCTGCAACCGGGACATACAACATGATTGTCAGAGCCATTTCATCAAGCATGCTGCAAGCAAAGAAAAAAGAAAAAAAGCATGGCACAGGGAAGCCTCAAGCTACCGGCCACAGATGTCAGCAGCATGGGGCACGGATGGAGGAGCGAGCGCCTTGCCGCGGTCTCCGATTTGACTCCATGAATCGCTGTTCAAGTCACAGAAAAAGGGCAGGTAACAAAGCACTGGTAGAGGCAGGAAAGAAAGTAATCGAGCGAGCGCAGACGCAGGAGCCGTACCAGGAGAGGAGGAGGAGGAGGAATTGGAAGGAGCAGCCGGGGCTGGGAGGGTGGGGCGGCATGAGCAGCAGGCAGTACCCACGGGGCGGGCGGTCATGGTGACGGAGAGCATCGCGGTTGTGGAGTGGAGAAGCGGAGGATATGGGAGAGAGAAGACGCTGCCGCTGCGTCACTCGTGCGCAGCTGAAAAGGCGTGGACGCGCGCTGGCGTCGTGTCGTTCCGCTTGACCAAGGAGATTGAGTTTTTAGTTGGGCTTCGCTGAAATAGTATTTGTACCGTGGGTTTCTCCTAAATAGTACTCTTGTTGTTAACACCTCTTCAAAATAGTATTCTCAGGGATTTGAACTAATTTTCATTTGATTTTTGAATTTTAACTTCTTCATATGACTAAACTGCCTTGGCGTGTGGTCCGATCACACCTGTCGTGTACGTGGTCCGGTTGCCCCTGCCGACGTGCGACCGTCCCTGGCTGGCGTGCGATCGTTCGTGGCCTGGGGTGCGCGCACTCCCGTGCGATCCTTGCCGCGCTCTCGCCTGGCGTTGACGGCGCCGCGCCGAGTATTCCGATCGGCCAGTCGGCGTGCCGCCGTCGCCAATGAAACCCAAACGATGTGAAAAGAAGAAAATAAAAGTGATTAGGGTTAAACAAAATGAGCAGGGGCAGTTCAGTCAATTGGAGGAGTACAAATTCGAAAATCAAATTATTTGAGTTAAAATCCCTGAGAATACTATTTGAGAGAAGTCTTAAGTACAAGAGTACTATTTTAGAGAAGCCCACGACGTAGATACCGTTTCGTCGAATCCCAACTTAGAGGGTACCATAATAGCAAAAAACTCCCTAAATAGTACCCTTGTTGTTAACACCTCTTCAAAATAGTATTCTCAGGGATTTGAACTAATTTTCATTTGATTTTTGAATTTTAACTTCTTCATATGACTAAACTGCCTTGGCGTGTGGTCCGATCACACCTGTCGTGTACGTGGTCCGGTTGCCCCTGCCGACGTGCGACCGTCCCTGGCTGGCGTGCGATCGTCCGTGGCCTGGGGTGCACGCACTCCCGTGCGATCCTTGCCGCGCTCTCGCCTGGCGTTGACGGCGCCGCGCCGAGTATTCCGATCGGCCAGTCGGTGTGCCGCCGTCAAAAAACTCGAGGAGATTAGCCAATGCAGGCCGGGCCGGGCCGGGCCTGGGCCAGCATCGGGCCTGAACCCTAAATCTCGCGGTGCCGTTGAGGCTCGGCGTTCGTGGGGGAATTTCCATCGCCATACGCCATTACGCTAGCTTGGCGCCGAGTTGGGTGCTCCGCTGCTCCTCCCTCCCCGCGATGGGGGTGGCGCGATCGGCCATGGCAGACGAAGAGCCACCGCGACCGCCCCCGCCGCCCTTCGCACCCACCTCTTTCCTCCTCCTCATTATCATGGTACGGACGCTCGATTTCTCTTCCCCTCTCCTCTCTCTCGCTCTCATGGGTGATTTGATTGAGATCAGGTGGTGATCTCTTAGGTTAGAATCGGGTCAGAACGTCTTCGATCTAGACATCTAGTTCTCCTTTTTTTAGGTGATAATAGATATCTAGTTCTTGGTTCTTGTTGGCTATTGATTTTTCAGTGAACTGGAAATAGACCTGTTTATCGATTTACCTCCCGCCATCCTAAGAATGATACAATTCATGTAAATGGTGGACTGTTGTTTTGGTATATATGTGATGCAGTGGTTCAAGCTTAAAATCAGAGTTACTGGTGCAATTAGCCTGTATCATTAAGCTCCTACATGTTTCTAAACCGTTCTCACCATTTGCAAATGTTACACCGAAATGCCAGACAATGCTAGTTTTTTTTGACTACCCTACCTATTGTAATTGGGGGTAGCTATTCCTATTTTCAATTGTGAGGGTGCTGCAATTGCAAATGTGCAAATTTTGTACCAAGTAGGCCAAATTTTTTTCAGCCTTAGTCTCCACAGTGTATCATCTGTTCTGAGTTCGGACAAGATTAGGGACTCAAGATGTAATGAGGTAATGACAGTTTAATAATGTCTTTTTCAGAAACATCGAAGCTCTAATGTACTTCTAGTTTAGGATGGATGGTCTCCCGACCGCCCTCTCCCCGTCTTGAAGAAGAAAAATAAATAATGAAACAAAATCAGGATGTCCTCTTGACCTCTTTCATATCTAAAGTTGGTGACTGCCCTGCCACTTTTCGTAGTTGCATGGGCGTTCCAACTCACCTGAACCCAGATGTAGCATGGCTTGGAAATGGAAGGCGGACTAAGCTATAATGATCATAAAAATTAATTTTCTAAAGGTGGAGTAATTATAGGACTGTCAAATTAGTACAAATCACACTAACGCAAAAGAAAAAAAGCCAATGATATTGAGTATTGGCACTAAATAAAGGCTTCAACTTACTCATTGGAGAGCAAGAATTAGTCCTTCGCAAAGAGCTTTGCTTTGCATCAGCTATATTGTAGTCATCTGGCTGAAGATGTACGGAGTCTACGGAGAAAGAAAGAAAGGTGAAATATTCACCTCATATGTCTTCAGCAAATGAGGGAGTACGTAAGGAATCCACTACTTCTTATATGACCATAATGTCCATCTTTTCCTCAAGCAGTAGGACCTCAAAATTATGATCTGTGTGAGGACACATGGTCAATTTCTTCTCACCTTACTAATTATTATTTTAGAGAAATGACATAGCCATAAACAATGCAGTTATGTGGTGACAAAGGAGCATACCTCTAGAAGGAATGTTGTCATTTTAGAATTGAACCCTTTTATCTTGTATTTTAAATGACTCCCTTGTTTAGTCTGTTACGAAAATTATAGTTTGCTGTCTTTTGGTCATACCTTTGGAAGGAATGTTGTTGTTTTAGGATTGAACAATTTTACTTAGAATTTCGAATGATTCTGTCGTTTATTATGTTATGGAAATTATTGCTCGGTGTCTTTTCTGCCACGTCCTAGATCTTCATAAGTAAGAACAAGGTGGAAAACCTTAAGCCCATCTGTAAAATCAATGACTTGCTAATCCTAGCTTGAGTTCTGTATAAAGGCCTGTTCCCTGTTGCCCCTAGCTTACCTAATGCAAGAAGTGGCATGTGGGCTTATATGTCTGTTAAGCCTAGAAAGCTGGCTCCTGTAGATAAGCCAAAGTGATGCTTGGTATAAGATTTGGTTCAAAAAGCTTCAGTTCTATTCCAATACTTTTTGGCTCACAGTTCTCATTGTTAACAAGATTTTCATAGGCTCCAAATACAAAAAGAAAAAGGAAAAAAAACAAAAGATACAGGGACTACTCCCACCTCGCGAGTGAACCAGATTGCCGGGCAGAAAACATACTCCTCCATTGAGCTCCAGGAAGCCATATTAATGTAGCCATGAGTTGTAAAAAACATACAAAATATTTCCTGTGAAATAGAAAATTTATTGCTCCTCACCCACTATAGCTTATATTTTATATCAATTTTTTAGAGCGAGAAGAGATCCCTGGCTTCATTTGTTAAAACCAAAACAAGGTCACAGTTCAAAATCAGAACAAAACACCAAAACGTCAGCATAGCCTCTTGGCATATGCTCTAAACATCTCAGACGCATAGCACTGTAAGCTAACACAAACAGCCTAAGTTAGAAGGATCCAGGTCCTTATTATATTTTTGTCGCCGCTTTTACCCTTTTTGTCAGTCTTCTACTTTCGTACTGCATTCCACCTTTCCAGCTTCGTTGTTGCAAACTCCTGGTTGCCATGAATTTTTGACATTATGGTTGGGTTTCACTAACCTTTGTTGTAATCCGAGCGATTGTTCATGAATTTTTTAAGCTTAGAAGAATTTTTTTTGCTATTTGACCATTTATTAACTTTTCAGAACAAAAGGACCAGCCCCAATTTCATTACTGAGCCTGCATCACTGATGAGAGTTTAGCATAACATGGACACAGCATTCCTTTTTAAGAATTAAATGGTCACAACATGACCAAAATAGACATTTCAGGGGGTTGATAACAAAACTAGAATGGCAAAACATCACCCTTGTAACTCTCAGAACGCAAAATTATTATGTCGCAGCATAACAAATGCAGAAGATAATTAATAACAAATACAGAAGATAATTAATAGACTTCTCTGCCTAGAAGGCATCTTGAATGCACATACTAGTTTCTCCAAGTATCATTCTTCATGAATTTAAATTATTTGGTTATGGTGTAGCTTAGACCTTACTATATCACTATGTTATACTGTTTTGTTTCTTTTCCCCCTTTTTTAATACTTGGCATAAATTTGAATGGCGCACTATAGTACCCACTTATTCTGATCAGAAGGTTCCACAAACTACTTGATTCACTGGAGCTGTCCTTTACTTTCTATATTAAATTTCTTATCCTGCCACTTTATAGTTGACAAGAGATATCTTGGGTTTGGCTCATGTTGTCATCCATACATAGCAACCACAAGTATCTTCAGATCCCCTTTTTGGTCTAGGTTTAAAAAGAACTTTTGTTCATCAATGATTCAATTCATTTTCTCCCCCAGAATACTCTACTCAATCCAAAATTCCAAATCGGCTTGTGCCTTCCAAATTTGTACAGTAGATTGTTAAGCAGTGTAGCTAGAAAATTCCGAATCACTTTGGTTTCTATTTGTTTCTGTTTGCAGAATGCAGTAGGTCAGGGTATCTTTTATCTTCCTGCATTATCTTGCTGCTACCATGAATCTAATATTTTTCTTAATATTTACAGGATATAATCACCACCCAGTCCCATTATGGGAAAGGGAATTTTGCAGTTATGTTGGTGCCATTTCTTGTCAAAGGTTCTGTGAAAACAAGAAATTTGTTCCAATGTACAAGAATATAGAGCAATGGGATGATTCAGAAGCCTTTGAGAATTTTCAGAACGCAAAGGTGAGATTCTGGGCTAATAATTATCATGGTCTACCTTCTGATATGCCTTTACATGACCGTGATATGTACATTGATAAGGTTGACCACCATTGCAAAATCGACCCTGAGCTGGTAGCTGACCTGGATAAGGCATGGCAACCATTTTAGATGGATAATAAGTTAGTCCCAGCTACTGGATTGGGCAAGACTTGATGCAGATAACAATTGTACTCAGAACTAGTCTGGAAACTGGGACAACTATGTAGAAAAGCCAGCTGAAGTCAATAAGCGGGAGAAAAGATCCAGCTCGAGTTGGGGAATGAATCATGCAGCTCGAGTTGGGGAATGAATCATGGACCTTTCAAGAAATGGAGTAAAAATAGCTCTGGTTGGGGTGATGCTCTGGTAAAGCCTAATTGGGGCAGTTCAGGTAACAACCATTATTCATCAAATAACAGGAATAGCTTCTATGGAGTATGTAACAATAGATACCAGAATCCAAGCAGCATATCTGGCAGGAAAAGGAATAGAGGTGGATACTTCCAGCAAAGAAACAATAAACAGAGGAACCAGGCTGAGGGGTACCAAAGAAGTAGACGGCAAGATCACAGAGGAAGAAATGGTGAATGGTTTCCATTTGACAGCAGACCAAATGGTCAGGGAATAAAACATGGCTTTTGAATTAGTAGTGAAAGAAATCGTGTAAAGACTGGACGAGAAATGGTTTTCTAGATTTTGTCTGGAGCAATGAGTAATAGTTGGCTGTGTAACAATGTTACCTGTAAGTCGATGTTTGAGTTTTGTTGATGCTCTTTGAGATATGTTTTTTATTCTTTTTTTTTTTATATGGTGATGGCGCAGGATTGCTGCCCTTTCAGTTTAAAGATGGTTTTGTACCTGGATCGACTTCTCCATTAGTTTAGTTTTGTTAAAGTTATATTAGTTCTTACGAAATTTGTATGAATCAGCCTGTGTAATGACTAACGAGTGGGCGTTTGTGTTCCTACAAATATCGCAGTCCAAATGGGCTAAAGGCCAGCGATGATTGATTGGTTCCCTCGGCTCAGGCTGACGGTGTCTCCCTCAGGCCAGGCCTTGACCCATGCGCCAATATTAATGGACTTTTTTTCAAATAAATAAATAAAAACTTATTTCAATCGATATGTCATAATCAATTTATTTGTACGAACGTTTATACTATAATAACCATAAGCCAAAATAAAATAAGGCAACCGGTGAACGGCTAGGGGATCCGGCCGCAAATCCTAACATTGGCCGTGCTAACGGCCGTGCCGGTGCGGTGCACGACACAACGAGGTCTGTTCTTTTTGGCTGTGATTTATAACTTTTGGTTGCGGTTTGTGGTTTTTGAGCTGTTTGTACGAGAGATTACAGAGTAACAGAAACTCACGTGTGGTTTTTGTCGATATAAATGAAGTCAGTAAAGTATGTATTACAATTAACTAGTAAACTTTATCTTAAAAAAATACTCTATTTAAAAGTTAGTTACTGTAGAAAAGTTGAAAGCGGCTTTTAAAAGCTGAAAAAAACCGGGCTGATGACACGAGTTGGTTTAACTCGAACGTTCTTGGCGTCGGTCCAATCGCCAAATAAGACGAACCAATCCGACCGTCCTCCCCTGCGCTCCCGAGTCTTCTGCCCTCCTCCGTTTCTCTCTTCCCCTCCTCCGTCTCTACTTGCCCCGGTAGGGTTTCGGCGATCTCTCTCCTCTCGTTTCTGGTTTCGCCGAGCAACCGGTGGGAATGATGGAGGTGGAGCAGGTCGGGATCAAGATGCGGGCGCAGATGCGTCTCAACCCGGGGCCGGAGGAGGACGCCGACCTCCCCCTCCCCGCCCTCTTCGACAAGGCCTCCTACCTCCACTTCCTCGCCTCCAACTCCTCCCTCGAGCAGGTTTCCTTCGATCCCTCTCCTACTCATCAACCCCCTCGTGGTGTTCTCGTCGAGTGCTTACATGCTTGGTTCGGTTTTGCTTTGCTTCCGGCAGGAAGGGATCCGGAAGGGGGTCGACCTGCTGCGGCGCTGCGACGAGATGGTCAGCAAGCTCGCCCTCTTCTCCTCCAACGAGACCAAGGACGACGTCTCCACCGCCAACCTCAAATACCTACTCGTTCGTCCCTCCCCTCCTCTCCTTTTTCTCCTCCCCCGCATCTGCGCTTGCTCTTCATGTCTCCGTCACATCTGCGTCTGCAACGCGTGTTATAGCTGTGGTTTATGGTTGGTTTCTTCAGGTACCGTACTACCTTGGGGAAATGACTGAAAAAGTTGCGCAGGAGGATCGGATCCCAATTCTTAAGGCGTCACAGGATCATTTGAAGGTTAGCAGCCTGCCATGTTACATCTGTTGATTTGTTGTATATTTCTAGTGCGGTTTTAAGGGGGATTTCTCATACGGTACTCCATAATCACATCACCCATTTCTCATGTAAACCTCACCTGCTTCGTTCTACAGGAGTTCATTTCTATCTGTGAAGCGTTGGAGCTTATACCGGAGGATGAGCTTGAATTATCTAGGCAGAGGCAGCCTGATACTATGGCAAACCGAAGAGCACAAAAGGTGAGCCTGAATTACCCCCCCCCCCCCCCCCCCCCCCCAAAAATTAAGGGTTCAGTGAACAATTCGCACTCTACAAGAGAAGCACCATGATCTAATACATATTTCTCTTGTTGAGCCTGCAAAATGTTACATATAGGCTGCTTAACCTTTTTAAGTCAGTTAATTTCCTGTAAGTTACTCTGTTGTCTTAATTCTTGAGCTTAGGTTGCCCGGTTCAAGCGGCAAAAGGCTGCCGAAACAAAGCTCCAAGAGATCAAAGAGAGAAAGGAAAGGCGTGGGAGATCATTGAGAGCAGCTGCTTTATCAGCTCCTATTGAAGCTGAGGGGGAAGATGCTGTGGAGGATGATGGAGAGGAAGAAAGAGAGGTTAGCATCACACATCTGGAAGCCATCTAGCATTGTGTGTGACTTGTTCAAAACGTTCGAATCTGACATTGCTTGCTGAATCATAATGCCACATGATTTCTATATTTCAAAATATTCCAAATTAAAAATTAGCTTTAATGTACTTGCTTTGTTCAGTTCAACAGGAGATAGTTTAATTTATTTGATTCTAATGCTTGTCTGGAGTTTGATGAATTTGATGCATCTAGCTAGATTCTTGAAAACCTATAGGGGAGTGATCACATGACCTAAATTTCCCCGTTTTAGTGCATGCCAATCTCACAAGGATTTTTTTCTTTAGTGCCAGGGTCACCATAAAACTTCTCCCACTCACTATAAGGTCTTCTAATTTGTAATCCTCTTTGCTCTTTGTACGTTATTTAGTTCATCTCTTATTTTCAAATGGCTACATCAATCTTTTTGGATAATGGATATTGTTGACGCAAGATTTTGGGATTTGTCTATGTGTGCCTCCAAAGCTTAATACTGTTAGTCTATTATCTACTTATCTTGTACTTTGGTTCAATAAATCAGTCGAAACTTACGCTTTGGTTCTGATTTCTTGTTCTATGCTGCAGGCTTGGCTAACTACCATCTCATTGGCTCTCTGCAAGGTTAGTTTGCTGTGGCAAGACATATTCTTTTATGCTTCTTGGAGTGTTATTTTCTGTTCTCTAAGTCTGTGCTTGCTTTAAGAATAACATTTGATCTTCCAATGGATTTATTTCTATTTCCCTCTGTAGGCTTTTGATCTTGTTGACATGCTAAAGAAGGAAGAAGAAATGCTTCTGTCTGTAAAAGAAAGACAAGCAAAGGTAATAAAACTAATGAAAACAAATTGGCAAGTTCTTGCCAGCGACGTCTTTGGCTGATTCCTTTCAGTGGCATATGTTTAGGAATCTTCTTTTTTCTTATGATAATGTGGGAGTTTATGGAGTTTCTGCTTTGTTCATTTTGGATTGGATGTGTTTTTACCTATATAGTGAGGAAACTTCAACTTGGAACCAGCCTTAGGCTTTTATGGATTTATTACGAGTTACGATAGCTCCCAAGTAAATCATGAGTAGTTGTGTACGGAGTTTTACGGTAGTTGTGTTTGACAAACTTTTACATGGCATGGCATTTCTTGAATATGGACCTAAAATGAATTTGATTATGATTGCAACTCGTACAGTGTACCATCAGAACTCAGAAGTATTTTGTCTCGCTGATTTTTTTATTTAGGGAGTAATAAAATATGTTACTTGAGTGTCTTTGTGTTTTGAACAGTTTGTGGTTATTTATGAATAATCCTTAGCCATTAGACTTGGTGAAGGTGATCCTTTATCAGCATAGAACTTAGTAGATTTTTCTACCCAAAAAAACAATTGAATATATATATATATATATATATATATATATATATATATATATATATATATATATATATATATATATATATATATATATATATAAAATATTGTTTTGGCTCCCTTGTGTTGCATGCCTGTTTGGAATAAACTCTGCATGTACATTTAAGGTTTCTTTGTTAAATTAAAAATTGCATGTTTGTGATGTTTCAGGACGGGAACACATTTGCTCGTGAATTGCTTGATGAACGTACAAAAAAGGCTGAAGCATGGCACCATAATGCTGCCAACCGTGCACCATATTCCAAACCAGCTGATCCAATCACTTGCGCAACATTTGCTCAAGATGTGATTGAAGGTAGAGCAAGTGTTTCACAAGCCCATGAACACAAACACCAACCCCTGATATTTGGACCTGCAAGTCTTGTTGGTGGGGGCTTAACCAGTGAAAGAGAAAGAATGGCTGCACAAGTTTTTCAGCCTGGTTACAGGTATGCTTTGAAGGTTGAAATAGCGTTACACTTACACACCTGCAGGACACTGCATTGCGTTTCTTTTTTGTACTATGCTATGCTGGCTGTTGACCTTGCGTTATGGCATAATGTGGAATGAGCACTATTTGTCACAACCCTTAATGCATCACTCTAGACATACATACTTTGATATATTTGTAGGAGCTTTGCCTCTTGGTGCATTGAGCATTGTAAAATAAGCAGATTCAGTGATAAGTTAGAAATTGGTTTTTTATGTCATATTTTCTTCTCCACATTAGGCTATGGACCTTGTTTATTCTATCATAGGTTCAAAACCAATTGGTGATTTAGACTTTGTTGGAGACCATGCTTTGTTTTGGTGTTAGGAAAAGCATCCCATGGTACTGTGTTAAATTTGGTACACGGAAGGATCAAAATGATGACTACCTGAAAGTACAACATTTGTTTTTTAGCTCTATTATTTCTAATCTCTGTTTTCATGGTAAGCACTTGGAAATGCTGTGGTGCTGAGATAATGATTCAGAGGTGTTCCTTAGATGCAGCCATAGTTTATGACAAAATGGCCCAAGTAAGAAGATACTATTATGTATTTACTGGTAGAAACCAGTAGATCTTCCCCTGGAATGTTAAACTAATAGTAGGTCTTATCCCCTAGAGTGGTCTACTGGTCTTGCATTGTCTGGGCCTGACAGTTTATGAAAGCATTTGCGAAGCATATCAGACGACTCTGATTCAATTTTTATGTTGCCTTTTTGCCTGTATTGGACTATAGGATGCCGACAATGAGCATAGAAGAAGCTGGCCTACGTGAGATGAAAATGATGGAGAAATGGCAAGAAAGTACTGCTAAGATGATTCAAGAGGCAAACTCTTCTTGGTACAAGGATGGCACTAGGTCAGCCCAAGAGGACGAGGATGCTGAAGAGGAGAAAGCAAGAGCATGGGATGACTGGAAGGATGATAATCCTCGTGGTGCGGGCAACAAGAAGCTCACTCCCTGTGGCTAAATTGTGAGCTATGAACACCACTGAAATTCCACATGAAACTGATATTCATGTAGAATATGCATTTCTATTACCTTTGTTTGCTGAGTAATGTTCAATGTATGTTATCCAAGTGTTGTGCAAGTACATGATTTCATCTATTATTTAAATAGCCTCTGTTAATCGCATAATACAGTTGTGCTGTTCACTTTTGGTTTCTCTGTAACGTCGTCTTGGACCAAGCGATGACCGTAATGTTTGTAGCCTCGGTGCTGGCTGTAAACTGTCTTGTGCTGGCTCTCTCGCTGCCACCATGCTTAACATTGAACTGCGTACCATTTGCAATACACGGCATTTAATAACTGTTATTTTCTTAAGGAAAATAATATTTTCCACGTTGAACAGCAATGCATAATCGAAGTTTTTATTCGGGCAAGCCACCGCTAGCAAGGTGTATTTATTCAAGAGCAAGCAAATTAAGGTGAACATTTCAACCATCACGAAACACTGTAAAAGCAAAGGTGAGAAGTATGGATCGGAGGCAGCAGCAGCATCTTCCTTGCAAGCATAGTCACTCGCTACCGTGGTTCTTACCGTGTAATTGGTGACCACGGTGGAGGCGTCAGGATGCCGAACGTGGTTTCCTTGTTCCCTTCTATGTGTTCTTCTCGTGTTCTCGTCGACGTGACAAACATCCAGAGCACCAGGGGAACATGAGGGGGATAAAAAGGGTGCTCTAGATGTTTACCACATCAACGGAAATACCAGGGGAATACGGAGAAGGAAACAGGGAAGCTGTTTTCTAGGACGCCATGGCGACGCCACCGTGAGAAACAGCGAGGCAAGCAGGTACTTAAATATGCCCACATACATACACATCCAAGCTGATCCCCCTCGTACCCCTCAACTCCCGCCTCCTCTCTCCCCCATGGCTGAAAGCCCTGGGATCCAAGCAGTCCAAGATACAACATCTTTGTCCAGCATAGCGTCAAACAATTTCTTAGCCAAATCAACATAACTACATCTCCCAAACACGTTCAGCAGAGAATTACATCGAAAGAGAAGCATCAGATACCCAAACTTCAAAATAACCGAGTGTGTCTGCATTGCTTCTAGTCCTGCAGACCACTCTGCCAAATCATTTAGGACAGTAGCGAAGGTGAACTCATCAGGCCGAATTCCATTACCAATCATCCTAAGGAACTCCTGGAGACCAAATCTCTCCGCGTCATACAATCAAACACCTTCCGTGCATCGTCCAGCAGGCGCAACTCCGCGTACAAACTAACGAAACCAGTTCCAACACAAGCATCCGCAAACACCCCAGCCTTCACCGCCCGCGCGTGGACCTGCCGGGCGGCGCCCAGGTCGCAGCACGGGGAGACGATGGAGTATGTGAACCCGTCCGGCGCCACAGGGCCACGCGTCATCTGCAAGAACAGGCGCAACGCTTCACGGGGCCGGCCGGCGCGGGAGAGTCCGGATATGGCGGTGTTCCAGGACCAAGCGTCCTTGTCGGGCATTGCGTCGAGCAGGCCGAGGGCGGCGTCGGCGTAGCCGGGGAGGAGGGTGTTGTAGGAGACCCGGGGGGGGGGTGGGGGGCGGCATGAGGTCGAGGGGGCGGCCGGCGTCGGCGAGGGCGCTGCTGCGCACGTAGGAGCGGAGGAGGAGGTTGCAGCGGTAGGCGTCGCCATGGAGGCCGGCCTTGAGAATAGTCGCGTGGAGCTTGTGGGCATGGAGGAGTTGCAATGGTGGCATTCAAACTGTGGCCCGCGAAGGTGATGGAATTTGGAAGGCTGGGCTACATTCGTTGGGCCGGTTCAAGGTTCATTTTCCCCTCTATTTCAGTTTTCCTATCTATTTCAGGCACTGTTCTTTCTTACTGATGCTAGCGGTTTTTAGCTTTTGCTACAGTACCTAACTTTTAAACAAGGTATTTTCTCAATACGGGATCTACAAGTTAATTATAGTATATGTTAAAAGCTCAACATCTGTATCAACCAAAATCGTAAGCGAGTATCTCTTTCTCCATAATCTCTATCGCAAACAGTTAAAATTCAAAAATTTCAGCCAAAAGTCATAAGCCGTAGCTGTATCAAACAGGCCCTCAGTGGTAGCATTTTCTTTCCCTCTAAAAGAAGTGAACATGTTCTTTTTGGTTTTTTTTATATTTGTTGGTTTTGGTTTTTCTCAAAACCAAAATAAATAGGGTGATTTCTCTAAACAGCTTCCAAACATAAAACTGTATATGTCATCGTTCTCTACTGTCTAAAAAAGCATCGGAAAAATATCAACCACAGTCTAAAAATATCAGAACCTAGTATTTTTTTTCCCTCGTTGGCATGGGGATGAATTGGGCGATGCTGTGCACAGAATACAAATCACTCTACGGAATATGTTATCGAAGTCACTAGCACGCATCGATTCGTAAAGCTTCTGAGATGCAGTGAGTGGAATATATACCAAGACATCGATCAGTGGTGTCTGACATGGCGTCGCTTGCTTTTTTTTATCCCTTTTTTTTAAGTGTGATCCGAACGACCATAGTTGCTCTGGATGATAACAAAAGTTAAGCACATCCAAACCTTACACAAAGTACCCGTAAGGATGACAAATTACAACCAAGTCCTTTCACCATACAGATAGAACCTACAAAGAAAATTATGAAAACCAAGGGTCTTAGTGGCGCCGATGCAGCTGAGGATGAAGAAGATGTGACTGTCGGCAGATGTCCTCCACACCGGTGATGCATGGATCTTGACATGGCGACCTCGTCACCGGTGGTCCTAGGCAATCAGGGTTGAAGTTGAGGGGGTCGATGATCTCTGACGGCGGAGACACTCGCCGGCCAAGACTCTCCTCTACCGAGAACATATGGTAGGGGGCCTTCAATCTCGGTGGAGCTTGAGCTTGTTGGGCACCAAATCGAAGCACAAGAACTTGATCCAGAGTATTCAAGCATGGAGGAGAGGTCACACTGGCCAAAAAGTGGCGGCTCGACGACAGGTAAGGCGATAAATGTCAGATCCACAATGGGATAGTTATTAGAGGGAGGAACTGGTGTGTGCACGCGTATGGATAATACACGTGAGCATTTTTTGTGACCCGATCTTCACAAAGGATCACGAAACATGAGATAAATGTCACCACGTGACCTGATGAAGAGGTAGTGTACCACGAGATTTTGCACACGCGATGAACTACCAAGACAATCACCCTTCCATGTACCAACGAAACCAGCCCACGCAATCACGCCATGTAGATGTGAAGGCTACAATTCCCTTAGGAATCGAAAGAACAAAGGTTATGATGCAGGGGATTGCCCAATCTCCACGGCGTAGGATCGATAAAGATAATTTGGATCCATGCAACCTGACGAATCGATGGCGCCTATCACTGTTAGAACAACAACCTGTGACAAAAGAATTCGCCCAACCACATGCTCGTGATCCCGTCTACCCGATTATTAAGTAGACGCGTCGTCGCTCCAGCCAATCATAAGGAAATACAAGAACGACGGGGAAGAACGTCCAATTCCCCTCTAGATTGCAATCATATGCTAAATCCTAGAAAGAATAAACGTATAGCTTTCTAAAAATAATAGATTGACTTCTAGTGGTCTGTCTTACAAGGGAAAAATGTGTAGCTATAAAGAGGCGAAACCTCCTTTGACCTTGCAAACAAAAAGGCCATGGGCCGACTGGAAATATTGTCGGCCATGAGGAAACCGACATAGAATCTAACTCGGCCAAGTGCCAACTTAAACTCTTAATTGGTACTCCTGGTATTCGGACTCCAAACCAAAAAACTAAAATACATGATCACACACGTTTATTTATTCCTTCTCAACAGCACACGTGCCTCCTTGTTGCCGTTCCAATCCCGTGTGCATACTCCATCTGATACCCATGCAGTGGCGGAGGACGGGAAAAAAATGAGGTGGGGCGGATTGAAAGCAAATCAGTTTCCAGATCAAGGTGGAGAGCGGTGTACCAGGAGGGAGGGGTCTGGTCGGGCATTGCGTCGAACAGGTGGAGCGCGGCGGCGGGAGAGCGGTGCCGGAAGTAGAAGGCTATGAATTAGAGAAGTTGCGTTTACCTTTTTTTACATATTTACCGGCCAATGCAGCTGAATCCCCTGCACACAGCGAGCCAGGCGGCGAAGAGCACGCCGAGGAGCACGAGATCCGCGAGGATGACCAGCAAGAGCTGGCGCCTCCACGTCCACCCGGCGCTGCCGCAGCGCTTCCGCTTGGGCGTCCTCCGCGCGAGCTCACCCTCCCACCGCGCCGATTCCTCCGCCTCGGCCTCGGCGGCGGCGACCTCGCTGGCCCCGCGCGCGAGCGCCTCCTCGTCGGGGAAGGGCAGGCGGAGCGCCAGCCGCAGCATCTTGTCGCACATCCTGGGCTCGGGGAGGCATCGCAGGCGGCGGAGGAAGAGCAGGAGGTGGGACGCTGGGAGCTGCGGCGCTTGCGAGACCGCCGCGAGCGCGAGCGGCGGCGCGAGTAGCAGCGCGTGCGCCCGCCCCGCCGCGGAGTGGGTGACGTACCGGTGGTGCGGCGGCGCCTCGGCGACCAGGGCAGCGGCGAGCGCCGGGAGGTCGGCGCCGCCGGCGTCAGGCGGCGCGTGGGCGAGCTCGGCGACGAGGGCGCTGTCGCGGAAGGCGCAGGCGTAGAGCAGCGGGTGCGAGGCCGGGAGCATCCGAGGCAGCTCGACGGTGCGCGAGATTCCCCAAGGATTTGGTTGGACTCGAGGGCGGCGGAAAAATCAAGCCCTGGCGCAAGCTAGGACTTGCCCTATCGAGCGCTCCGCCGCTGTACCCATGCATGCATGCACCAATTGAAGCCTTTAATGCTACATGCAAATGGCTTTTCTTGTCACGCAGCCAGCAGCCATGCAAAACGTAGCATGTAGAGGCAGCACGTTTATGCACTCCTTTTGGTCTTTTCCTTGCATGCATTGTCGTCTTTTGGCCTTTCCATCCACCCGCATTTTCTGCTCAACATGTACTCCCAGACAACAAATAATCTTCTCGGTTTCTAAGATCTCATCATACATAAACCTAAGAACAATTAAAATACTAACATTATGTAGTAACCAGTTCTTATATAAATTAAAATCGAATTCAACTAAGAACAAGTTCACTTGTTGATTAATCTTTTTAGCTCGTGCCCGCGTAATCGGTACAGTCGTGATGTCCTCATCATGTTGTATGCCCCTCAAGACTCACTGGGGATCATATTATCACAAGTGTCTAGTCTGAAAAATAGGAAGCCAAAAAGTCCCTGAAGCCCTGAAGCTTCGCCATACATAGACATATGTAGTGCTAATTTAGGCTCTGGAAGCAGAAGTGAATTCATGTGCTTTTGTTACAGAACTTGATGCTTAAACTTCGGGTATTGATAAATATCATCCGGATATTTTCTTTCGAACTATCATTCAGATTTATGACCGTTGGATTAGAGATCCAAACGCCACAAATTCTCCCCACCCCCTCAAAAAAAATTCTCCCCCCTCCAAAAAAGAGACCGTTGGATCTCTAATCCAACGGTCCGAAATTTAGATGATTGTTGGGAAGAAAACATCCGGGTGATACCTATACACACCCTAAACTTCTCTCGAATGCATGCATGCATGCATGGAGTGGTGGACAGAAAATTAATTGAAGGAGTGGCTGGCTATGTATGGATGCCTCGGCTGCTTGCAGAACTAATCTTTCTTCTCTCCTTTTATATTCTTGTATAGCCAGCTCCAAATATGGTACCTACATTTATCAAACACAATAATCATTGTTCTTTCATAAGAAATATTAATAGATAAATTAGGCATAGCTTTCACCTATTCTTGTGTAAAAGTTGTCATTATCCCATATGCTCTCGTATAATCCATCATTCCTGAGATTGCATTTCCTTCTCTAGTTGCTTAGCCCTGCTTCTAGTAATTAGACTACATAGGTGGTTGTAAGCGTCGAGTGGTCGTAATGACCATGGTTGGTCATATGACCACGACTGAGTGGCGTGGTCGTAACTCGTAAGCACCGAGTGGTTGTAACAACCATGGTCGGTCATACGACCACGACCAATCGAGATTGTTAGACTACACAGTTGCTCATAAGTATCGAGTGGTCATACGACCATGGTACGATCATACGACCATGGCTGAGTGGTGTGATCGTAAGCACTGACGGTTGTAATGACCATGGTTGGTCATATGACCACGGCCAATCGAGATCCGGATAACCGCACTACAGAAGATAACTTTCCTAGTTTGTTTCTTAGTTTGTTAATATTCTTTTTTGGCATGGATTCGATTTGTTTGGAAACCATCATATCTCCTGTACTCTATATAATCCATTGGCTCATAATACAATCTCAAGAACATGAGTATTTCCACCTTCATGGTATCAAAGGGCTCTCTTTCCTGATGAGACCATCCCACCACCCGTCCCCTATCTCCCTCTCTCTCACAACTGCCCTGGCCAACCCCGCCGCCATAGCCCAGGCTGCTGCCAAGGAGGAGGTTGCCGCTAAGGCCACGCTATGGGCACAGGCCATCGCGGTTCCGAGCATCAAGGCACTCTTTCCTATCACCCTCGACATCACCACCGGGAATTACGTGCATTGGCGCGGGCTGTTTGAAGTTGCTCTCTGCAAATATGCTCTCGAGGACCACATCACAACGTCATCCACGTCCAACCCTGACCCCCCAGTAGCAACGCCTCGATGCCCTCATCTGTTCCTAGCTATATGGCACCATCTCCTCCGAGATTGTCGCCATGGTGATGGACTCTGCTGCCTCCGCCTACACCGTCTAGGAGTCCATCAAAGACATCTACCGTGACAACACCGACATGCGTGCCATCCTTCTTGAATAAGAGTTCTCTGGCCTCATGCAAGGCACAATGTCCATTGGAGATTATTGTCGCAAACAAAAGTCCCTCGTCGACGAATTGACTGCCATCATCACTACCATCCTTGACAAAGGCCTTGTCCTCAACACCTTGTGCGAACTGCACCAATGGTATGCACACATGCGCACCCTCATCTCCATGCAACGGCCACTCCCATCCTTCAATGAGATGTGCTCCACTCTCTTGCTTGAGGAGCTCAGCGCCAGCGCGGCGTTCGACTCATCGCACACCGCGTTCGTCGCCCACAATTCCTCTAACGGGAGAAACAACTCCAAGGACACGTCCACTACCAACAATGCTGCCAACAATGGTTCTTGCGGGAACTACTCTCATGGTGGCACCACGTATAGCAACGGCACTCCAACACTCGCAACTCCAACACCAACTATCGCCGCAACAGCGGCTGCTCGACCTTTGGAGTCACCAAGTAAAGAGCCACACCCTAACTATCTCTTCGGAATCCTTAGGCTGGCTCCATTTAGATGTGGCCTAGTCCATGAAACACGGCACCGCGTCCCACCAGTCAGGGGGTCCTCGGCCCGCATGCCTCTAGTGTTCCGCACGCTTTCCACACCTCTGTCCAACCGCAGCAGCCTCAATCACCCATGACGCCCTAGGATGGTGCCTTGTGGCTTGGCATGGCTTGGCAGGTGGCCATGCCTGGCAGCGCTCCTCCACTGCCTGCACACTCCTTCGACCAGAACCAGCTCTTGAGTGCCTTCAACACCATGATGCTAACTCTGTCGCCCTCGTCCAAATGGTACATGGATTTTGGGTATCCACACACATGACACCGGATCAGGGTAATCTTCCCCGCTCCTTTTCATCTTTTGCTGCACCCCATCCATCATTGTTGGCAATGGTTCCATGCTCCCCATTACCCACACTGACTACACAACCTTTTCCACACCATCTCATTCGTTTAACCTTAATAATGTCCTCGTCACTCCACATATTATCAAAAATCTTATTTTTGTCCGATAGTTCACTATCGATAATCACTGTTCTATTGAGTTTGACCCATTTTGGTCTCTCTGCAAAGGATCTTCGCACAAAGAACGTGATCATCAGGTGCAATAGTCATGGCGACCTTTACCCTTTCCAAGTGCCGTCCCTTGCTGCACACGCCCTCTCCATCACGACGTCGCCTTCGACCTTGTGGCATCAACGCTTATGTCATCTTAGCAATCAAGCTTTGTCGCACTTAGCACATGCTTTTTCTATTCTATGTAATAAAAACTCATCTACTGAGTCCATTTGTCATGCCTGTCAACTCGGCAAATATGTCTGCTTGACTTTTGCTACTTCTACTTCCCATGCCATCACGCCTTTTGAACTCACACATTGTGATCTTTGGACATCGGCTCTCCCTAGCGTCTCCAGTTATAAGTATTATCTTATCATTCTTGATGACTTCTCTCACTACTTGTGGACATTGCCCCTACGCCTCAAGTCTGATGTTTTCTCCACACTCACTAATTTCTTTGCCTACGTATCCACCCAGTTTGGCACCTCTGTCAAATCCTTCAATGTGACAATGGTGGTGAATTTGACAACACTGCCACCTGCCTTCACTTCTTCATACCGGTGTTGTTCCTCGCTTGTCTTGTCCCCAAACGTCTCAGCAAAATGGCAATGCCGAGCGTGTGATCTGCATCTAAGAAACTACTGCTTTACAAGAGGTAGGTCCCTAGTCCTAATCTTCACCGGCAGTGAGGCGGAGAGGAATGAGAGGGGCCGAGAGGGGCGAGGCTGGAGGAGGATGAAGAGGCTCGGAGAGGAAGATGGGGGAGGCGGAGCTCTCAGAGGTGTTTCGATATTGGGACTAAAAACGAGGTAAGAGATGTGCTGATATGTTGCTTTTTTTATCCTTAGAATCTGAAAGTGGAACATTGGTGGTTTGAGCACTAACCATGAATTTGTTCATAGTTCCTTGCACCGGTAAGTCTGCATAGCATAAACAAGTAGCGCAAAATATTAACACGAATGCTTGCTTAACAAAACGTAGCCTAAATTTATCGCTCGGGAAACGTTAATAAAGGTCATGTAACTGGTGTGATCCAGTGGGTGCCGCGGATGCTACGACAGCCAAATCACACGGCGCAACAAAACGGATAGCTTCGGCTGGGGCTGCTGTTCTTTTTGGCTTATGTTATATAGTTTATACCTTATAATTTTCTTTGAATAAATAAACAGGGCGACTTCTCTATCATTATTTTGAAGCGACTTATTAGAATAGTATTTTAGAAGCGACTTATCGACTTTTGGTTCGTTTGTACGAGTGCTCGCATTAGAGCTAAAAACCATAAACCATAGTTATAAGTTATAAGCCATAGCTGAAAAGAACGCACCTGGACGAGTTTTTTTCAATTTATGACTTATGACTTCCCTTAAACAAACAAACGGGATGGTTTCTCCATCACCGTTTCGAAACGGCTTATCGGGACAGCTTTTTAAGTGTCTTATCGGTATTTAGTTTATTCACATACATCGCTCATTTTAGGGTAAAAAACCATAAACCACAACCGAAAAGAACCCACCGATGTTATTTTGCTAAGGCTTTTGGTTTTTTTCTTAAATGAATAGTAACAGTCGGAAGTAGTTATTGGAACAAAATTTAGAAAACGGCTTTTGCAAGACGCAGGCGCGGAGGAAGCGCCGAAGGCCAGCCAGCAGCTTTTAGAAATTGAGGTGTTCAAATCAGCTTCTAGTTTCTCCAAATAGAAGTTCAAGTGGTTTCGGCTTCTACCTTCCAATTTTCATAAGCCAGAAACCGGAATGAGCATGTTGGCTCGTTAATTTTGGTTTTTTTTTTCTCTTTTTCTTTTATATTGTCTGTGAAATATATCGGTGTTTTTTTTATTTTTTTATTTTATTTTTTTTAATTGAATGACTAACAACTATAATTTTAATTAAAAGCCAATAGGCGAAGGCACCCGGTTGGAGCGGGGTAGTCAAGGACTACGCGCTAGGGGCAATGCAGGCGTAACGCAGCCGAAATTCCTTTCCGAACGAACGCAAGTCATGCTGTTGCATGTTAGGTAAGCCTGTCCACATGGTGAAGTTTCTTGGTACCTTCCGTCAACCAAATTCATCAAGCATACATGCGTTTTTGGCATTTTTATCGGGTGATGACAGCATGGAGCTAACACGTAGGCCTATCGTCTGACCACCGTGTGACTCCCTATCCGCCGTCCTACCACCAAACGGTAGGTAATTAAGTCGGCTTAAGTACCTGCCTTAATTAGTAGTTTTAGTCGCATCCGCTTCCCAACTTTCGACCACCGGCCACGTTATCCTGACCACTACCGTATTCGACCACGGTCGTTCATGACCACAGCCATTCCGACCGCTCCCGATCACTCTTGAGTCCTGATCACTCTCTGTACTCTATAGTTTTCGACCACCTAAAGCCTATCGATCAGCTACTGTATCTCCGACTACTGTAGATTCGATCACCTTGTCCATTCGACTACTTCAGCCGTTCGACCACAACCATTCGACCATCTCGGCCATTCGATCACTTCAGCCGTCCGACCACATCCATTCGACCACCACGGCTATTCGACCACTTCAGTCGTCCGACCATGGCCATTCGACCACCTTGACCATTCGATTACTCCAGTCGTCCGACCACGGCTATTCAACCACTTTAGCCATTGACCACGTCCGACCACAGCTACTCGACCATATCAGCCATCGACTAATTACGGCAGGTAATTATATCAACTAATTAGTTGACTTAATTACCTGTCGTTTGGTGGCAGGACGACAAGCAGGGAGCGGCACGGTGGCTAGGTGGCAGGCCCACGTGTCAGCTCTATGCCGTTGCCTTTCAGTGACTAGCTGACAGAAGTGTCATTTTTGTTATTTTTGCACGATTATGGCTATTTTGTAAGTATAAGTTCAAAATGTGCCAAAAGTACCGAAAATTCGCATGCATGCATAGCCTACATTCTCATGATACAAGTATACTGCAACAAAGCTTACCCAATAAGCCTACATTTTCAGAAGACGCACGCATCCGATACCAAAACTCACCCACTAATAATGCAACTCATGTGTTGGCATACATATCCCGTGTGCCTTGTTGTAATGTTGATGTTGATTCACTGGTGAAATGGTCCTACCTATTAGATGCTGCCGACTTGCTGAGATGGACCCAACACGTCCCAATCTCTGAGATAAAAAGTTCAAGCTGAAATGTTTACCGGTTGGATTACATTGTGGTCATCAAAATTCAAATTTGATATCAGTTATGCTCTCAAAGAGAGTATGATTGACTTTTAGCTTCTGTTTAGAAAGGTCAATACAAACATCTGATTTTTTTTAAATAGTTTCTTTATTTCTCTCGTTACTGTCTTGCTTTAAGGGTAAGGTAGAGGTTACAGATTCATCAATCATCACACTCCTCTCGCTCCCGTCACACGTACGTATCTCTTTCTTGCTTTTTCACTGCTCAGCCTCTCTATCTAAAAACACTTCTTTTAGTCACTACTATTTATTTTCAGCTAAAGTTGATAAGGCATTGCCAAAATCCAGACAATACGAACGCCTACAATCGATATCTACCAGCTGCATGCAGAAATAGGACTCCGCTTTAATATATATATACATGATTAAATACCGTGTTTCGTATTTGCATTTGGTATTATATTATTGGGTTGTTTTCGACGGAAAGCTCAAGTGTAACCCCTCGTGATTTGACCTCACCTGATGTGAAAGTGCAGCTGCTCTAGGGCAGGGTTAACAATTTTATTTGGGGAAAAAAATTCGAAGAGCAGCGACATTACCGAAATCACCAAAATTTTGGTTAAGATTTCGTTCAAATTTTGGTAATTTGAATTTTAATGGAACCTTAGAATTTTTAGAAAAAAATGTTATCAAAGATGGTAGACACTACCGGAAAGCTGCTATATGCCGAGTGTCTGGAATTTTGCCGAGTGCAATCTATCGGGCACTCGTTAAACAACCACTTTGCCGAGTGCCTCCATGGGGACACTCGGCGCAAATAAAACACTCGGCAAAAAATATCTTTGCCGAGTGCTGCAGATTAGACACTCGGCAAAAGAAACTCTTTGCCGAGTGCTGACAAGAAAACACTCGGCAAACATAAAACACTCGGCACCAACCGCCGTCCATTAGAGGTCAGCGCCGCCGTTAGAACTTTGCCGAGTGTCTGGAGCTGACACTCGGCAAAGAGCTTTTTGCCGAGTGTTTTGTTTGCGGCACTCAGCAAAAAAATAAAAACCTTTTCCTTTCCTACCCTTCAAACTTTTTCTACTCTCCACATACAACATATGAGACTCCATGTTAAAATTTGGTATTTTTTTGTATTTGTTTGCTATATTTAATTAATTAATTGCATTTCAAGCAATTTTTTGAATCAAGTCAAAGTTGAACTGCAAGTGATTCAAATAATAGGAAAAAATGAGTAGAAAAATGATATTCATGTTATTCAGCCCGGTTTGAGGCCTTACCTGTGAAATGAAAAGGAATTTCGAACATCTTGTTCAGGAAACACGACCACGAACGTGTGGCCGAATGGTTTTTAAATTTTTAAAAAAGCAAACGAAGTCTGAAAATCATGAGATTTGTCAAGATGTCATGATATCATACGTGGAGGCTGTGGTAAAAAATTGATAAGATTTCGCATAAGTTATCACGTACGATGCTTACAAACCGAAGCATTTCTGAAGAAGAAGCGTAGAGTTGAGAAGAATCCGGTAAGATTTGGAGTCAAAGTGACGGTCAAATTGTGGTTTGACTACAAAACTTTTTGTATAGGCAATAGACAACAGAGATTGTTTCATGTGAAATTTTCGTAATTTTTCGGATCCGTTTGATAATTTTAATTTTTAAACTGTAATTATAGAATTTTAATTGATATAAATTGAATTTGAGCTATAACTGCATTAAATAATGGTAATGACACTCGGTAATGATACAAAACACTCGGCAAAGTAACATTTCTGTGCATTCTGGGAATATACTTTGTCGAGTGTTTTGTCTTTGCCGAGTGTCATGGTAATGACACTCGGTAAACTTGTAGTCTTTATCGAGTGTTACACTCGGCAAAGGGAAGCTTTTGCCGAGTGTCATTACCACGACACTCGGCAAACTGGAAGGATTTGCCGAGTGTCATTCCGTCCTGGCACTCGGCAAAAGACGCCGTCACCGTGTTCTCACCGTCCACTGACCTTTTTTTTTGCCGAGGGTTGTTTTGGCACTCGGCAAAGCCTTTGCTGAGTGTTCGATGAAAAGCGCTCGGTAAAAAGCTCTTTGCCGTCAGAAACTTTGCCGTGTGAGCTATGCCGTGGGTGGCACTCGGCAAAGCCTTTGCCGAGTGTTTCTCGTGCTTTGCAAAGCTGCTGAGCCCGGTAGTGAGAGATGAACTCGATATTGCATGTAGATGAAAATATAGATGAAACTTGCTCTAATATTTGAAGTTCATACCAAGATCTGAATTCAAACTAAAATTTTGGTATTACAAAATAATTTCCAAGGGACCGAAATGCCCGCGACATTGTTAACGCTGGTCCAGGTCGGGTTGTATAAATGAAAGCTCGTTGTCATGCAAACATTATATTGCGAACGCACCCATCCATCCGCCGCACCCCAAACGAGCGGGTGAAGCATTCAAAGCAGAGGCGAATAATAAATCGCAGTGGTGGTAGGCGGCCCGTGCAAACCGGCCGGTTTTTTTTTTCCCGCGCGCGAAGCTTCGCGGAAGCTCACTTGTATTCGTGGCTGCCTATAATTCTTCGTCTTCCCCACCTTCCTCCTCCCTTCCTCAAGTCTTCCTCGTCAATTCGATCCCACACCCAACAACCTAAGATAGCCATGAAGCTCATGCATTTCTTCGGCTCTTCCTCTTCCAAGAAGGAGAACCACATGAGGAAGAGAAGCAACGGCAAGAGCTGCTCCTTCGGCTCCACCGCGTCGTCGTCTACGTCCGTTGACTCCGTCACCACGCCGAGGACCGTCCTGCCGTCGTCGGCGTCCGCCTCCGGGGCCAAGAAGCCGGTGGCCGTGACGCGCGAGGAGCTGGAGGTGGCGCTGCGGAGGGTCGTGTCGAGCGAGGAGGAGCTGGCCGAGATGCTCGCCGAGGCGGAGGCCGGCCTAATGCTGGAGGAGATCGCGGCCGCAGGCGCGGACGAGGGCGAGCTCAAGGAGACGTTCGCGGTGTTCGACGCCAACGGCGACGGGAAGATCTCGGCCGAGGAGCTCCGGGCCGTGCTCGCGTCGCTCGGCGACGAGCGGTGCTCCGTCGAGGACTGCCGACGCATGATCGGCGGCGTGGACACCGACGGCGACGGATTCGTCTGCTTCGACGAGTTCACGCGCATGATGAATATGTCTGCTTCGACGAGTTCACGCGCATGATGATGCATGGGCCGCAGTATCGGTCTACGTGTTAGTTATTAATCTATTATATCTACCTGCCGCTAGCTGCTCACCCTCTTTCTATTAGCGAGCTGAGTAGCTAGGTTACGTTCGTGGTTTGCTCTGTGCGTTGAAATAGTAAGTAAATTATCAATCTTTTCTCATCAATTTAATTTTACAGGGTGTTGATTATGACGAACCAGTGATCCATCGAGAGGACCAATCGTGAATACGTACACATGTGAGGAATGAATGAAGTCCTCTAGCATTTTTCACAAGAAATAGATTTTCTGCCCTGCGGATGTACGGTTGCAAAGACTGAATTTCAGTGTCTGTTCATATTGACTTATTTTTGGCGATTAGATTAGCTTCGAGATGTGTGCTGTTTGTAATTCTGATTTTGATCGGATGATTAACCTTAAAAATTCATGTAACTTAAAATTAAGAAAAAAAACAGTCACCTTATATATAAACACCCCAAGCTTGCTTGGCATGTTCTGCTGGCCAGCCTAAGCTTAGGCCCAACCGATCTTAAAATTGAGGCTCGTGATCACTTAACTAATCAGTTATCCCAGCACAGTTAGCCTATGATTGGAGTAGGCTTAAGTACCTTGAAGCATTGCGATTCTGATACTGCACAAAAGAGCGATCCAAATCATAGTATCTTTGGAATCATGATTTCTGAAGCACGATCCTATCATTATCCTACAATCTCGGTCCTTACAGCACATAAACGATTATGCCTACCATCCTGATATGACAATCTTATTTAGGTCTATTCATGTCCAATCTGGAAGCAAATGGGTTTTCTAACAGCTCAATTAAACCACATTTTTAAGCAGATCAAAACCCACAGTGACACAGAGGAGCTTGGCGAAGGCTGCAATATTGCTTTCGCTCAGAGAATTGCTGCCGCAGTGCTGCCGCCGACGGAGCCAACCGGCACATGGTTGATTCGAGACCGCAATCGCTGCGAGAATGCAAAGAAATTTCAAAGAGCTCCTCCAGCTTTTTGTAATGGGGTAGGCATAAATGCACAGGCTAGATAGAATTAAAGGCAAACCCTCGTTGACGGGGCCGGAGCCGTCCTTCGGGCGTAGCTGCCCGAGCTCCGTTGCCGGCGGACCTCCCTCCTCGTCGCCCGGGAGGTGGCATCTGGAGGTGGGGCAGGGGCAGCGCTCTCATGTGGTGGCCGAGGAGGAGGAGGAAGACGAAGCTCCCCCTGCATCAACAGTACTGCAAGGTTAGGAGGTGGCTCCGGCAGCGACTCCATGACCTGCGTGAAGAACAGCATGCGGTTTGCGGCGGCGCGTGGCGAGGTCGACTTCCAGAAGTTGAGGTGGTGGCACCGGTAGAGTGTATCGTGGTGGTTGTCCCAGAATTTGCACAGCGCATAGACAAGAGATGAACTCGATCCTTATAATTACACATGCGAACACACGAGTTAATTTAGATAGATCTTTTTGACGACACGATACGCATGCGTCATGTTCGTCTTTCTTATATAGAGAAGCAACATACAAGACTCCGTAACCAATACGACATCCCACATTGAGAGTCCTACATGGACATACCTAACTTTCCTTTACAACCGCTCTAAATCCTATATGGACTCTGAATCTTGACCTTTTACGACTATGATTGCTACAGTACTTTTACAACTACGACTGCTATAGTATCCTAGTTTGACTGCTACTTGACTTATGACTGCTACAGTATATACATTGGTCGTAAGCTATAGTGATTGTATAGACTGCCATAGTCGTAGGACTGTTCGCAGTGTTTTAAATCTCCGGCTATGACGTTTAGCGGATGACTTCTTAAACAGCTAATAGCGGAGCTAAATGAGGCTATAGCGGGCTATAGCGGCTAAATTATACATGGACTCAAATAGCTTCATCTGTCTAAAACAGCTATAGCGGGCTATAGCGGCAGCTATAGCCGGAGATTTAAAACTATGACTGTTCGTGGATTAGACTAGACTTAAAGACAACTAGATTAACTATATCAATCTCCTCAAGCTTGTTGTCTCTCGTCGATGTTCCTCACACCGATTTTCTCCCTTATCTATGAACTTCAATCTTCCAAGTAACTTGGTCAGGATATCAGTGAGCTGGTCTTTTGTGCAAATATGTTGCACATCTATCTTCCCTAATTCCACACATTCTCTAATGTAATGGAAACAAGTATCGATGTGTTTGCTTCTCTCATGGTAGACTATATTCTTGCACAACGCAATTGCAGACAGATTATTGATCTTTAAGGTTACCTTCTCAACCTTCATCTCTAGCATATCAGTCAACAATCGTCCCATTCATACCCTTTGACATGCTACCGCACAGGCTACAATATACTCCACTTCACACGAGGATAAAGTGACCACCTTCTGCTTCTGTGAACACCAACTGATTGGATTCGCCAAGGAAAAACGCCATACCCGAAGTGCTTTTCTAGTCATCGATATTATCGGCTAGGTCACTATCAATAAACAAGTTAGTCTCATAATTAGATTTGTCATTATCACTAGAACTAATTTAATGAAGCTTGAACTTACATTGAGCCCCCATGCTTCTTTGTGTTTGATCTCTTCTCTTCCCACTCATTTTGGGTAAAGATAAGTTTATCACTCCTGTCCTTCGAGTGTTGTCATCCCTTATGTCCTTCCTTGTAGGTTCTGAGGCGACCAATCGCCTTCGAGAGCAACATAGCTGCAACATCACCGAACTGTTCGATCATTCCGATAATCTGGAAGAACTAATCTGGTACCGAGCTGAATAGTTTTTTTATGACGTCTCTCTCTTCTAGCTTTGTGTCAAGTGAACGGATCTCTCCCACCAGCATGGTGAGTTTTATAAAGTACTCAGTGATCATTTTCGAGTCCCCTATCTACAACTTTCTTAGTTACCATTTCAGCACTTGAGCGCGTGCCTTTTTGATGCGATCTTTGCCTACTCGCTTCTCCCTGAGTGCGATCTAGGCTTCTTTTGTTGTCTCCTTCTTAGCAATTGACATCATCATGTCATCTGGCACTGCTTATGAGATGGCCACCATTGTGCCTTAATCCTTGTCGCCATCATCGTCTTCATCTTCGACCGCCGACCATACCCCTAGCAAATGCAATATTATCTTCATCTCGATGGCCCATATATCAAAATTCATTTCACTCAACATCGGGTATTGGATCGGGATCAAGATGCTTCTTGCCGTCGGCTTGATGATCACGCCTGACTTCAATGGATTGAGCTCATTGCCCGTGGTCTTGACGAGCACTCCTGACTTCAATGGATCAATAGTGTTGCCAACCATCGCTTCGTCTCCTTAGGCTCTGATACCAATTATTGGAGAATTTGCCTACGGCCTAGACGAGAGATGAACTCGAGCCTTGTGATCATGCATGCGAATACGAGTAAACTCAGATAGATCTTTTTCGTGACACAGTACACCTGCATTCTTTTTATTTTTTATATAGAAAAGCAACATACAAAACTCTGTAACCAACGCGGTATCCCACGTTGAGAGTCCTACATGAACACACCCTGAGTTTCTTTTACAATTACTCTTAATCCTATATGGACTCTGAATCTTGACCTTTTATGACTACAATTGTTACAGTTCTTTTATGACAATGACTGTTACAGTATCCTTCTCCAACAGTGATGACGGGCATACACCATGATGCCACATATGACGTGAAGCTCGTACCACGATCCATGAGCGTCTGCGTAGGCGTTGAGTAGTTTTTGCACCATCCAAAGATGCTCGTGCTGCTTTGCCATGGTGGGCAAGTATGCTGCATAGCTGGCTGGAGATTCGCTCCACGAAGGCCAATGCCCAACAGGAATGGCAGCAAACCGTCGTGTAGGAGTGCTACGGTATCTGTCATGTCATTGGACTGCACCCATGTGAGGAACATTCAGAGCATGAAATGTGATAGTACCTCATGGTTGTGTGTGCATATAGATGGTGCTCCCACATTCCTTGAACATCAATATCTTTATGAACGTTTTCCCTTTCTTTTTTTTATGATTAGCATTCTTCAAAATTTTGATTCGGGCCGTTATTAGTGGTACATATCGTACAAAGTTACTAAAATTTCAGCACAATGGGAACAAAGGATGGCTTTATACTGCTTTCATTCGCATAATTTGGCACTCCACTTGGCAAACTAGGTTAGAGCAGCCTACAACTAATAGTCCCTATGTCACAAAAGAGAAAAAGTAAGAAAATGGAAGTAGGTGTTAGCTGATCATACATTACTTGGACAAATAAATCTCCAACTAATATTCCTACTCTACTCATTATACTAACTTTTATTATACACATGAGTACATGACAAGATATTATAGTAGGTCATTCCATTATCAAGTTTCTTATGTACTTGGAAAGTCATGTCACTACTCTACTCTACTCTACTCTACTCTACTCTGCAGTCTTAGTGTATTACTTTTGTTTCTACACCAAACTATGAACTATTGGAGACACTCACAGTATGATGATTTCTTCCCATTCTAAAGAATGAGAGTTTAGTCCAAAAATATCTATCATGAAGTTGTACATTAGTGCTCATCATACCACTCTCAACCTCTCGGTGAGGGCTTGTCATTTGATTGCTACTAATAGCTAAAGATATACCAATTTTCTCTCAAATTGTGATACTACTGGTCCATCTATCTTTCACAACTAATAGGTTGCTTCTTCTACGACTCATTTACTACTATAGATTAAGCTTCATTAATGAGGTATCTTTCAATTTCCTGCCATTATCTACACATGTTTATATGCGAATTGTAGTTACTACTAATTTTTCATGCGAATTGTAGTTGTTTGCTTGCGAATTTTAGTTGTGGCTTCACTCATGTCTAACTTCACCCTAGCTATATTTTTTTGTGGGTCCACCACTGCTCATTCACTATGCTAAACTTGACTCCGAAAGTCACACATTGAGTGACAGAGACAAAAGCCAAAGACCACAAAGATCATCTGAAATAATAGTCTCATTGGTCCGACCGTGGTTGAACCGCTTGGCCATCAGACTGTTGGTGTCATACCGATCGAACCGATCAGAGTAGTCGGATCACTCAGATTATGGTGGTCTGACCACTCGCTAAATAGAGGCTGAAAAACAGCACAACACACGATCAAGAAAAAGGGTAACTCTTAAACCACTGATCAAAACAAGATGAAACTTGATACAAATCATCTCTAAGATGTCAAGAACCTATTCCAATCATGAATCACGGAGATCAATACCAAAGTTCCAACCTTTATCCAAATAAGCCAGGTTGCACTAAAACCAGGTAAAAGAGAGAAACATTGATCTTTGTGACCTGTTCTTGCTCATAAGTCATCCATGATCTAGATGATCTTAAATGAGTTCTCACATGTCATAATAATTCTCATATGTCATAATAAGCTATATCACAGCACAAACTCAAACTAAAACATCCACAAGATCAAAACACCAAAATCATCCCTCCTTGATCAAAATCAGAAAATCACAAAAACTTTTCATAGAAAATGTTTAGATGGATGTGATCTGATTTGAAAGAGATATCACCACCCCTTACACATCCTTAGCATCAAGAGAGATCAAGAGGAGATAAAATCCAACCAAAAAAACAAGCAAATCAAAAGCACAAGAAGAAATCAATAACACAACTCACTTGAATGAAGTTGTATGTTTATTTCACTTAGAGAGAACATATTTTATAAACACTACCTCATGGAAGATAGAGCTCTAACTCTAGAGCACACATATAAAGTTTCTAACACAAGAAAACCCTAACGTCTCTCACAAAGCCTCTCAAGAGACTCCTCCCTCAACACACAAGGGTTTATATAGTAGATGCTCCTTATCTACCACTAAACCCTAACAACTAGCACAACCTTAGTTGATACAATCACTTACAAATGAAAAAAAAACCTAGTAACCCACACAAATGAGTTTTACACTTACACACTTTTCGAAACGCGACTTTCACATGGCTCTAATAGCCCAATACGACATTCCATCCACTAACACTTGACCTAAACCACTTAGCCCACCACCATGGTTTCGCAAACTGCCTCTCTACTTGGTATAAGATAATTTACTCAATTGTCACTCACCAACCTTCACGGTGCTTCTCCTCGAAGCAACCATCACACGATGCATGTGATGCCCAATAATGTGCCGCCAAGATCATTCACCTGCTCTGAGGATCATCGCCTCTTGAAACGCTCAAGTCTAATGGCATACCATATGCATACACTTGTTTCATCAAGATGCTTGTCTTTCTCTTGTGCTTCTCTACTTGAGATGATGCTCCACCCAAACTTACGCGACACACCATGGCCCTAGGGCACCTCCCCTAGCCTCGGTCTTGCCATTGACTGCAGGAATCACCAAGTGTCCTGCACATTAAAGAATAACCAACCATCCGGAGTACAAGTGACATGCACTTAACTCTCATCAACATAATCGATGCAATTATGCACCATTTGACATCCATGTCAAGATCTCTACAATGTATGGGCTCTTGCCATGACTAACACCTTACAAAGTCTCCCAAAGAGCTCCTAGAGCAACAACACAACTGAGACACCACTCAGCTCACTCAATTCATCATAGGCCTGTCTGCCATCAATGAACAGCAAGTGAAACTGCTACACACTTACTTCTCTCGGCAATATGGAATCGGCCTGACTGTGGCACCTATACCGGTCAGACCGTCATGCATGGTCGATCAGACCGTTATTTACTGGACAACAAAATCAGAGATCAAATGACATAAAATCAAACTCAAAGTTCGGCAACAAAGTATAACTATAGTCAAATATTCATTACAAACATAGAGTGACCTCCAGGTGATCTAGTGGCTTCTCACTTTTCACCGGCTTTCATCCGATCGATCAAATCGCTTTGTGGTCGAATAAACCTAACTGAGCGGAAGTTCCCTATGTGGTCATTTACGACCGCTCTATGTGGTTATAACGACCAGATCTCTGTGTGGTCATGACGACCGGTGTCTGTGTGGTCGTTATGAACGGTTCTCTGTGTAGTTGTTTACGACCGGTCCGTGCGGTCATAATGACCGGGTCTTTGTGCAGTCGTAACGATCGGTGTCTGTGTGGTCATTACGACCGGTTCCCTATGTGATCATTTACGACCGGTGTCTGTGTAGTCATAACGACTGGTTCCCTATGTGGTCGTAACGACCGGTGTATGTGTGGTCGTTTAGGATCGGTATGTATGGTCATAGGCGCCGTGGTCATGGGCGCCATGGTCATAGGCGTCATGGTCGTAGGTGCCGTGGTTGTGGCTCCTGAATGTGTGTGGTTGTAGCTACAATACCGCAGTCGAAGACAAGCCGTGGTCGAAGCCAGTGGTTGTGGTCGTTCGTCTAGTCACTGTAGCAACTGTCGATACTGTAGCAGTTGGTGGTAACTGTAACATGTGTCATCACGGGTAGTCGTGGATGACGCAAGCCGTCCTTCAGTCGGCTAACTGCCCAGTATGGGCAAGCGGCGAGGTGGTTGAGGCCGGAGAATCCGGACTTTAGCAAGTCTAGCTTTTGAATGTAAAAAAGAGTCTGTAATTTTGAGTCGAGTTGTAAGTTGAAGTTGTGCAAGAGAATACGAAAAAAAATTGCCCTAAACACTCTCTATCTTATATAACTCTATTCTTGTTTCTTCTCATCTCTGTTCTACCCTTCATTCGATAATAGAGTACTCTCGGGCGATTTGAACGTATAGATACTCGAGTGTTTTCCCAGCACGCTTAACGCTGGTTAAAGTGATAGCATCGGTCACACGACACTACATATATCACAACTTGCAGCTAGCTGAGCATGCATGCAGGCCATGCAGCATTAATTGCCGATGAGGTTTTGGATCCTGTACTCACTGTACCGTTTTGAACGAAAATAACGCAAGCTTTTCATTCCAATCCAAACTGTCAAACACACATCAATTGGCACGAGATATGCTGCACATACGCCCATGCACTCCATCATGCAGCACGGAGGATTATTAGGAGGAGCTCATGGCATGTGCCCCTTGCTGTGTCGGTATCCCGCCGGCCTCCACGCGGAGACGGCGTAGAGCGCCTTCCTGTGATAGCAGAAGAAGAAGCAGTGGCCGTCGGGGTCGTAACTCACATCGTACCCGCCGCCCCACCCGCAGCTTTGCAGCAGCTTTCGCGCCTCCATCACGCCGCTGTAGCTCAACCCCACCCGCTCCAGCCCCGCCGCCTCCATCCGCCGCGCCCACTGCCACGCCCGCTCGTGCCGCTCCTTCCGCTCCGCCCCCTCGCACGCCACGATGCTCCGAATCTCCTCCCCCAGTACCAGCCGCTCCACCCGAGCCCGCTCCGCCGCCCCCGCGGGCCGCTGCGCCGCCGCCGCCCGCTCCAGGCAGTCAAACAGCGACCCGTAGTAGTTCAGCGCCTCGTCGAACCGCTCGTGGAACGCGCCGCCGTTGTGGTACGCCTCCTGCTCAGTCACTACCATGACCTTGGGGCACAACGCCTTGATGGCCGACAGGAAGCATCCCAGCTTCGGCTTCGAATGCGCCAGCAGTGGGGACTGAGGCGAGAGGGACGAGAGCACCGACGCGTCGGGGCTCAGCTGGAGCCGCGTGTTCAGCTCCCTCTCCAGCAGCTCGCGGAAGCTGCTCGGGCTGGAGCGCGCGATGATCTGGAGCGGGGTGAGCCCACCGGCGTGCCTGCTCTTGGCGTCGTCAGCCGCAAGGAGGCGGTGAAGCTGCAGCACGACGCTGACGGCGAGCGCCTCGCCGGACCTGACGCCGAGGCTGTGGCGGAGGGCTTCGAAGTCCATCTCGTCGAGCTTCGCCTCCACCTTGTAGAACTGGAACGGCATGTTGAACGCCTCGGCCTCCTTGACGAGCACGGCGGACATGTTGTTGAGGAATTCCTTGCTGTCGTGGACGGCGGTGATGCGCAGGTGCGGCGGGCCCTCGCGGCGGCCGCGGAAGGCGCGGAAGAGCGCCATCCACTGCACCGGGTTGGCGGCCGGGCCAGAGAAGTCGACGATGTGGACGAATTTCTCGCCCTCCATGGCCTCAAGAATGGCTTGGTTGGTTGTGAGGTACGCGAGCTTCAGGAACGGCAGCATGTCGAACATGTGGCGCCGCGCTTCCGGGATAAGGTGGGAGTCGGCGAAGTTGGACACGGACAGGAGCGCGCTCGAGAGCCCCGGGACGAGTTTGAGCAGCTTGCGCGCGAGCGCGTCCGCGAAGACGGCGGCGAGGCGCTGCAGCGTGTGGGGCGCGTCCAGGGACGCGAGCTGCATGATGTGCTCAAGGCAGAAGTTGGCGCGGTCGAAGGAGCCGGCGGCCACCTCGGAGGCGCACTGGTACAGCAGGCCGACTAGCTGCACGCTCTGCCGGTCCTGGCTCAGCTCCTGCACCCACGAGCCGTGCGGCGACGGCGAGTACAGCGACAACGCCGGCGAAGATATCGCCGACGATGTCATGTCGTCCTGGAACATGGCCTTGTTTCGTGCTAAGCTACCAGCTTGGCCTTTTGGGACGTAGCTGTGTGTTGCTATAGAGGATACAATTCTGACTTTCTGAGGTTATCAAGCCATAGCGACAAATGTTGCAAGGTCTCGAGTACATACGTTCCTAGGTGGTAGCGTTGTCGTGGGATGCAAAAGGGACAAAGCGGAATTGGATGCATATGCGGCAAGAGCTAAGTGATGTCGTCTGCATCTTGGTGGAATAACTAAGCACCTTTGAATTATTCTCTTGGAACTTATCTTCAGCATTCGCATCAGGAGCTATCAGACAACTTTGTGGTCAATTCCTTCTGTTCCGCTCCAGCTAGGTTACTGCAATTGTATGCACAATACATAGAGATATTTGAGAAGCTCGAAAGTTTTCTTGCGTAGAAAAGGTTGACAGAAAACTCAAGGTATTTGTTTTCCATGACCAACCAGAGGGGTTCAAATGAAGCTAACAAGGCTCCAAAATCTGCATTCACAGTCCAAACAAGATGGACAAGAATCTACACTTCAGATTTGTCTGAATTTACAAACGGTAGGTGGTTGCAAGGTGGCGTTCTTGGAGTACCCATTAGCATTTGACCCCATGCGATTGTTTTTGACCTCCAATGCTTATTTCTGCTTGTCTATGTCGCAGACAAAGTTTTGTGTTATGATTGCGGACTAAACAGTGAATAATGTGGCTACGGAAAACCACAAAGGGATTGTCCAGAGCCCCAGAGCCTTAGAAACTATGAAGATGGGGTATAGAAGGTGTATGCATTACGTACACAGGCTTGTCTCTGAAAAAAATAAGTCTCTCCTCCCTCGTGACGCCTTAAGGCACATATTTATAGTCATGAGGAGGTTGGTTACATAAATGCTCCTATCTAGATTACAATTGTAAGAACACTCATGCCCTTTCCCTTGTGCCTGCCCTCTTGGGCCAACCAAGTGGTCACATAATTATTGGGCCACTTGGTGCAATAGACTAACTGAGCTAAGGTGGGGGCCACTCTCTCAACAGTAACCTCTCACTGTTAAAGGGCCTCAATTTCTGTGGGCCGAAACCATGTCAGTTGTGTAGGATTGTATGCCCAAATCAAAGGGGTGAATGATTTTCACTGCTTTTTGGAGTCTCCTGACAGTCGATGACAATTTTCGATCGCTCGAACAACCACATTGTTAGACTGCTTCGATAACCCTTGCATGTGATCATACACTTCATCCCAATTGCAATCACCAGCAATCTTCAACGAATCATGAACTAGATTGACTCAAGATGATTTTTATTACTAGATTTTTATGGATTTACAAAGTACCCTCACAAACACTCTTAAAAGCCTTCTCAACGAAAGTTCTCACAAATCGACATAGGCTTTCTCTTCGAAAGCCCTCTCCAAAAACCTCTCTACTTTAACCCATAACCTCTCCTGCTTTTATATGTTAACGCTACAAACCATGTCTACCTCAAACACAAACTCAAAACCTTATCTCTACTGAAAAACTAGGGATCCAAAACCCTTCTGAACACGGGTTTTATTCAAACTGTTCCTCTTCCAAACTACAGACTCTATCCGTAAGCCTCCAATCTTATGACATGACGAACCTCTAGGACAGCACCTTCTATAACTTCACTACACACCATCACAACGTATCAAAGCCTCCAAAACACACCTTCCATATCTTCGCTACATATCAACAATCTCTGTGTTCAAACCTCCCGGACCGCATTGCCCGTAGCTTCTCCACGAATCACCATCTTTGATCTCCATGTGCTCCAGCATGAGCCTAACCACCTCGCGTGACATCCTCGATCGCCTAGACCTCAGACTCCCCATCCTAGTCCATCATCCTCGTCACCGACCATGATCGCCTTCCATGCCCACCTGCACATCAAAGACCAAAGAAATGTTTTCCACCGGCGCAATTCTCCACAACTTGACTGACATCAGCACACACATGCAAACCACACTCTTAACCAACCATCAATACCAACCACTTCGTCCACGACCACAAACTCCATCGCTATCCAGAAATATGCCTCAGATTACTCATTACGACCGCTAGCACATGCAGTACTAAAAAACCACAAGTACTCGAGAAATACCATCGCTCTGCTCAAAACACTCAGGAATAACAAGCATCACTGCCGACCAGAGACACCAAGTACCGACTACCGAGTACCACGACCACCTGACCACCAAGCACCAGCTTATCCCACTGGTCTAACATGAGTACTTGAAGTACTCGAAGATCACAAGAAGTGAAGCACTCGTACCGACAAAGAAGTCTATGAGTACCGACCGTGAAACCTACGGCAACCGGTTGCAAAGCCTTCAACTACCGATCTCGTGGTCTATGGCAACCAACAAGCAAACCGATGACAACTACTACAGACCATGAAGTCTACGAGTATGACAGTAGTCTGCGAAGTCTACGACCATCGATCGCAACGTATATGACTATCGATCACAAAATCTATGACTATCGACTGCAAAGTCTGTGAATATCGAGTACAATGAGTAAAGTCTACGACCATGAAAAAGTACTATAGCTACGATTACCTTCAGTGGTCATTCTGTTGTGGTCGAAGTCGAACGTGGTCAAAGCCGAACATGGTCGAAGCCAGACGTGGTCGAAGTCAGTCGTGGTCGGAATGCCATAATCGAGTTACCGTGGTCAAAGCCAGGCGTAATCAAAAAATAGACATGGTCGTTCTCCCGTAGTCGTGCTGTGGGGCTCGTACTGCCATGGTCGAAAGCCACAGTGGTCGAAGTCCATCGTCGTTGAAGTTGGATTGGTCGTAAATGACTTTGAGTGGTCGAAAACATCAGCTGGGACATCACTCTTCGAGGTCAAAGCCAGTCGTGCAATCCTTCGATGCCAATCGAGTGCTATCCGATGTTCCGATGGCACTCGAAAGCTGTTCGATGCACCAATGCTAGTCGGACACCATCCAATACTCCGTTTCTACTCAAAAACCATCCGATGCAACTCGAACCCAATTAGACTGGTTTGAAACTACTCAAACAGACCAAAACCACTTGGAGCAGATGGAAACCACTCGTTCATGATCGAAACCAGTTGTAGTAGACCAAAACCACTCGGAGCAACTAAAACCACTCGGAACCGACTGAAACCACTCGGAGCAGACCAAAACCTTTAACTGAGATCGACTAGAACTTTCGCAAACACATATTCCAAAACAAACCAAACATCAATTATTGATTATTACTTTAATCATGACCATCCACATGGTCTAACAAGTTGTTACTTGACTCACTCTGTCCCTTCAGCCCATTGAATTTTCATCTCTTCAAATTCCTGCCTGATTGCTGTTAACAACGTTGGCGTGCATGACACCCAAGGCCGAGTCACATGTGGCGATGGTTTCTCTTCAGGTCATGCAACATGGGCCATCACGCCAGTTACGACATCATGCATGTCCCCTCGATTCTCATACCACCGTGCCAGCATTAAATGGTGATGTCGCATTCTGTACTTAAGCGCCATGGCAACTCCATTTTTTGCTATTTGCTTCCTCTCTCTCTCTCACCTTCTTGTCAGCGTCGCTTGTTCTTTGCTGATGTTTCGCCGTTCACCTTCTTCCCACCATGTGTTTGCTTGTTGAGATGGGCCATGGAAGTGACTGTAGTGGCCGTAGTGGCGTGTTGGTACTGTCGAGTAGCCACGCCAATGGAGACAAGCGGTCTGTGGCCACCAGTAGTAAGCACTGGAAGGTGTCAAAGAAGGTCGGCGGTGTGTTTGTGAACACACTCGGCTTGTCGCTCACGACGAACGAGCTGGTGGAGTCTCTTGTGTGCGACAAGAAGGTTTCATCCTGCGAGGCTGTTTGCATTCTCGGTAGTGATGAGATCATTCCACGGCCATGGGAGTGTGAGATGCTGGTGTTTGCTGCCTACTTCGATGTTGGGCTCTGAATCCCCACTACATGCTTCATGGGCAACCTCCTCCAGCTATATGAGCTAAAGCTGCAACAGCTAACACCGCACGCCATCGCCCATCTCGCTATCCACTCCTAGATGGCCCATTCAGAGGGTGCCCTCACCAGTGTCCAAGTATTTGTGTCATTGCACGATGCACGATGCCATTTGAAGCTCCTGGGCGACGGTCGGTATTATAACCTTTATAGTGTTAGTTTGCAACTTCGAGCCGCTACTTCAGAGGGCTTTCCTTCGAACTTGACGCACATGAAGTGGGAGTCTCACCGGCTGCAACAGTGGTCCTACCACAAAATTGAGCACAAAAGTAGCCTTCGTTTCACCAGTGGCATCATGGACTTCGTCTAGTCGCCCCACGTGAAGCTTGACCGGGATGATGAGATGCGTGTCCAAAGGCTCCTCGCGATCGCACTTCGGCTGAACATGCACTACTATACCAAGGAGTGTTGCATGCTCCATGTGTCTTCGCTAGCCTAGTGATGGGACATGAACACAGGCCCCACTCGGATTAGCTGCGTCCGCCTACGGGACCCGGTAAGTGTTTGCACTTCGGTAGTGGCATCATTGGTAGTGGCCCCTGGGATAGCCATGAGTGCTTGCAGTTCTTTCGATGGTGGAGGCGGAGTACGCAGCAACAGTGTTCCTAGGGCCCTACATCTTCAAGGAGCACAGCCTTTGAGCATTGGCTACTTCAGGCGGTCGACGCATAACCATGTGTACGAAGCCTTGGGCCTCATCATGCCTGCGTAGACCGTCTCCCTCGCTCTCGCCCTAACGGTCTCAATGGCGGTGCTCCTCTTTCGCTTGGGGGACTGATATCGCCGCATTCTTTGGTGCCATTACATCCGAACGCTCTTTTTTGGCTCGCAGCTTCTACGCCGTTTCCCACAGATAACGCCAACTATTATGGTTACGAACTAAATTGTGAACAATAGGGCTATGGAGAGGTTACAAAAGGGTTGCCTGAAGCCTTAGAAATCGTGGAGATGGGGTATAGAAGGTGTATACATTACACAGACTTGTCTTTGGAAAAATAAGTCTCTCCTCCCTCGTGGCGCCTTGAGACACATTTATAGACATGAAAGGTTGCTTATATAAAAGTCTTTATCTGGGTCTACAATTATAGAGCATTCACGCCCTTTTTCATATGACAGTTCTCTTGAACCAGCCAAATGGTCACATGATTATTGAGTTTCTTAGTGTAATGAACTGACTGGACCAAGATAGGGCCACTCCCCTAACAATTTGATATGGGAGAAGACAACGATCCCAAACCAATTTCACTCTCTTTTGTATGTTCAACTGAAGAGTGCCAAGAATATAGAGAACTAAACCAGAAACATGTCTTTTATAAAGGGAGGGTAAACTAGGAAATGATGGACATTGATCCAAGGATTTTATTACGAAAAGAGCATCTGTGCCACTTTCATTCAATTTGGTACCAATTTTTCAGCGAGAAAATCCATACTGATGACGGCCATATACTTAGTAAACTTCCTGGACTCCGGTGCTATAGGCTGAGAATTAAACGTGCCGTTCAAAACTGCTTTTGGCATTAGTTTTTGAAGCCAAAAGCCGTTTTGAATGTTTCGACTTTTTAACGTGACTTTTTTTCTTTTTTTTCGTATTGTCCATGGAGTTATAAATTGAGTACATCAAGCAAAAGCTAACAGCCGCTACAGTATCTATTCAGCCAAAAATTAACAATCGCAATAAAAACTAACAATCGCAGCCAAAAGCCGTTAAACTGGACCAAAATTTGCAATATTTTCGGAAAATGCAGTTTCTTTTAGGTATGAAATTTTTTTCTTCTAGAAGAGTCGATGTATAGTTGTATACTTAGGGGGTGTTTGGGACTGCTCCACTCCACGTTTTTCAGCTCCGCTCCACGTTTTTTAGCCAAACAGGTTCAGCTCCACGCACTCTGTTCGAGGAAAAAAAGGTGGAGTTGTGAGAGCACCTAAAGGGGTGCTCCACAAACTCTAGGTTTTTTGTGGAGCTGCTCCACAGTAGAGTTTGTGAAGCAGAGTTTGTGGAGCAGTCCCAAACACCCCCTTACAACGGTGTAAGCTAGGTGGACCGTTGGGGCGTTATTCTGTATCAAATTCTGGTGCACTCATGGCTGCTTTTAGTTATTGTTTGGAATGCAAGTATATTTCTTGACAGAATTGTCCTGTTCTACATAACCATTGTCTCTAGTTTTTAGAAGCTAAAAGTTTTTTACAATATATTGGTTTCTTAACACAGTTTTTTTTCTCTTTTTTTCTTTTCCCCTTTGCTTCCTTGTATCCTTTACATTATCCATGAGATATAATGTGTTTTTTTCTATTTCTATTTATTTTTATTTAATCGAATAACTTAAAAAAGCTAATAGCTACTATAGTACTATTCTCAGTTAAAAATCAAAAGGCATAATACTTTGGAACAGGACTAAAGTGAGCTTAGTTAGCTTCAAGTTGGCTGAAAATAACAAGGACACTGTGCAGCGAGTGGAGGTTATAACGCAGTTTTAGCGGGCCAATAGACCCAAACTACACAGCCCGTTACCCAGGCCGGAAAAATGCTTTGCTTTTAAAGGCCCAAAACTACTGCCAATAAAGACTACGCACCGGTGAACGTTCATGGGCCGTTCCCTTTTGTCTTTAGGCTCAGCTATTAGACCTTACATTTTTTTAGATGACACCTTTTTCTGTAGACAGATGAGCCCATTTTATAGGAAGAAACTACATTGAACATTAGGGCTCGACACATTCAAAATAACTTTTGCTGATAGCTTTTGGCTGAAATAAGTACTATAACGGCTATTAGTATTGGGTTGAGACATTCAATTAAAGGAAAATGAAGAAAAAATGAGGGAAAATAGAAAAAACGTGATACCTTTATCTACAACGCAAATGAAGAAGAAGAACAACAAGAAAAAAAAGAAAGAAAGCCGTGTTAAGAAACCAACACATTCAAAACGTCTTATAAGTTCTAAAAGTTAAAATCCAGAAGCCAAAATCTTTTTTGGAGCTTTATGTAAGCTTCCAAGAAATATCCATACTGATGACGGCCATATACTAAGGCCCTGTTTGGCACAGCTTCACCAATTCATGAGCTGTTGTGAGCTGTTTTTTGCCAAACACCCTTTTTGCAAACAGCTTCATGGGTGAAGCTCCTTTTTTCTGCTCTCACAAAGGAATGGGGAGAGGTGAAGCTGAAAAAAGTAGCTTTTCACAGCTCTCTCCCTCAGGCCCGCAGTCCTAGGAACCCACTGCCCCTCTGGTTCACCAAAATTACACGCATTTGCCACTAGTCCATCCCGTTCACCTCTCCCGTTCACGAAACATAAACAAGGCACTAATATTGCTTCCTAATGATTTTAATTTTTAATTTTTTATTATTTTAATGTTTTAATTCATACTCATTCAAATATATTATTTTTTAATTCATATGACCATATACAAACATACAACTCCAAATGTTAGAATAAATCAGGTAGACAGGGGCATCTTGGACAATTGCCCTCTCTCAGCCATGCATGAAGCTGTTGGTGAAGCTGTTTTGCCAAACAGTTTTCCAAAACAGATTTAGCTTCATCGATGAAGCTGCTCGTGAAGCTAAAACAAAAAAAACAGCTTCACTAGTGAAGCTGAGCTGTGCCAAACGGGACCTAAGTAAACTTCCTGAACTCCGGTGCTATAGGCTGAGAATTAAAGGTGCCGTTCAAAACTGCTTTTGGCATTAGTTTCTGAAGCCGAAAGCCGTTTTGAATGTTTCGCCTTTTGAACGTGACTTTTTTTTTCTTTTTTTTTTGTGTTGTCCATGGAGTTATAAATTGAGTACATCAAGCAAAAGCTAACAACAGCTATATCCATTCAGCCAAAAATTAACAACCGCAATAAAAACTAACAATCGCAACCAAAGGCCGTTTTAAACTGGACCAAACTTTGCAATATTTTCGGAAAATGCAGTTTCTTTTAGGTATGAATTTTTTTTTCTAGAAGAGTCGATGTATAGTTGTATACTTACAACGGTGTAAGCTAAGCTAGGTGGACCATTGGGGCGTTATTCTGTATCAAATTCTGGTGCACTCATGGCTACTTTTAGTTATTGTTTGGAATGCAAGAATATTTTTACTGCCAATAAAGACTACGCACCGGTGAACGTTCATGGGCTGTTCCCTTCTGTCTTTAGGCCCAGTTATTAGACCTTACATTTTTTAGCTTTTTCTGTAGACAGATGAGCCCATTTTATAGGAAGAAACTACATTGAACATTAGGGCTCGACGCACTAAAACATGCAAGTAACATCCATTGGATCGTGGGAGAACGTCGAGCGTGTAAGGAAAAGGCAAAGAAAGCAATGCTTGACTTTTCTTTCAGAGGAGAAACAAGGCCGGGCTGACCACATGTGGTGTGGTGATGAAGATGTCGATATCAAATTGATATTGAGAATCTATGTGGTCCCATTCAATTCGATTGCGACCGATGTCTTTTGATTTTCGGTTAAAATAATACTGTAACAGTTGCTAGTTTTTATGTAAGACATCCAATTAAAGAAACATAAGAAACAAATAAAAAAACTATTACATATCTACTGATAATACCAAAAAAAAAGAAAAAAAACCAACTTAAAAAGTCAATATGTTTAAAGCGAATTTTAGATTCTAAATGATAGAAACCAACAATTATTTAGAATAGAGCCTATATAGTGTGGTCGTAGCATTGGTTTGGCGGCGGTGGTCTCGGCATGGCCACCGTTAAGGTCCTCTGATCTTTGCTAACAAAGCAAACCTGACGTACGCGCGCGGTGTATATCTTCTCTCATTAAGAATTCAAGGTCCTTCTCAACGCCGAGGTGGCGACCGCGAGTTCGATGTCGGCTGCTAGCTTGCTTCCGCATGTCCATTTTGTCAGATATCTAAGTTTTCACATTTCATTCGTACTAGCAAATGTTCATAGATGCAACACTACTAGGCCGAGCTAGCAATAGTAATATAGTATAGTACAGTAGCATTTTCCTAACTTTGTTGGAAGCGCTTCTATTTCTGAGGCCGTTAGATTTTTCCGTAACTAACTAGGATATTCAACTGCGGAGTAATTTAGTCGAGTGTGCATCAAACCAACATAAATTTATTTCATAAAAGCAAACTTATTACAAGATTATGGAATAACAACCAAGTTTTACACAACAGGACGTCTAAGCCTAAAGTTATACTACATCAAAATAAAAGCCATAGGCGTGTCTGAGCGAGGACGAGACCAAAAACTAGTAATCGCCTACTCCAAAGGAATCCTTGAAGTCTTCGTCGAAGGGTTCTTCATTATCTTCTTAAGGTTTTCTATTGATGTTTTAGTAAGTATGAGTACAACCATACTCAACAAGTGACAAGCGAAATACTAATTAGCTCCTTGCCAGCATCTTAAGATATGTGATTATATTGGTTTTACTCCTATATTTGTGGATGCATATTTATTTGTAAACACCGTTCTAAAGTAAAAGGTTAACTTCTTAAGGAAAATGGTTTAAACAATTTAATTACTAAATTGAAAATCTTATAAAAACTACTTGTGTCTTGTTATTGGATTCACCCATTAAACAAAGCGTCATTTACCAGAAGCACGACGTATCCGAATGCTAATAGTTTTACTCTACAGAGTTGCCTAGATTTACCCACAAGATGTCACAAACTCTTAATGGCATGCGATAGAAATGCAACCAGATAGCGCGCGACTGAGTTGAGATAACAAGGCCTTTCACTGCTCCCCTCTTTCTAACTTCTACATAGTATGCTCACGACCACACATTGTCGATAATCCACTGACCAAAGCAGAAACCATGAACGGACGCTGATGGACCTACTGTTGTGAAATATGGCAAGTGACTTTCTAGTCCTACTTTCATACCACCCGGTTGTACACGGACCATCCCATCGCAATGGAAAAACTAACCCTCTTATAGATATTCAATTGAATCGAGCAGCTACTAAATCAGGTCCGACAAGTCAAAACTTGTGATTGAGTAATTTTTATGTCTCATAAGTGAGTCAACCATTCACAAACCCAGTGTGTTACGACACTACCATCAATTCATACAAAAGCCTCCACCTTAGGGTAAGGTCATGGACTCCAACCATCTAGTGACTTTCTGTTAGATCATATGGTGGTTGTGAGCTTATTGATGGTGAATAATTAACATTTGGATTTCATTGGAATTTGCATTGGTGAACATTATGGTTGATGCACTCTTGTTGTTAGAGTATTCAGGTTAACAGGTCTGGTCGGCAGGCATCGACAACAACAAATCGAGTACGACAGATCGAGGATGACATTTCAACCATAGTTTGTCGATCTCGGCATTTCGACCTCGATAGAGCAACCACGACAAGTAATCAGTAGGTTTTGATCTAGTAATAGTGAATATGTCGTGAGCTACAGCGAATCATTCGAAGGTTGTAATCTCGTCTGCTACAGTAACCGATCGCTGGTCGTAGCTACAACGCCTTTTCGATGGTTGTAGCTATAGTGCTTGTCATAGTTTTAGACTTTGATGGTCGGTAGTTGTAGACTGGGAGTGTTATGATACTTGATATTCCTAAGTGTTCTGAGTAGAGCAATAGTAATTCCTAAGTACTTGTGTTTTTGAGTACTCGATGAGCTAGCGGTCGTAATATGTGATCTGAGGTTGATTTCTGAAAAGTGGTAGGTTTTGTGATCTGAGGTTGATTTTTGGAAAGCGATAAGTTTTGTGGTTGTGGCAGATCTGGTTGACCTTATTGGATGGTCAAGGGTATGATGTGAGTGTGTGGACCAATATCGGACAAGTTGTGAATAACTTGTGCCATGAAAAATATTCTTTGGTCTTTACATGTGCAGGTTGGCATGGAGACGATCATGGTCGGTGACGAGGAAGATCGAGACTAGGATGGAAAAATATGAGATCCGAGCGGTCAAGGGTGTCGCGCGAGGTGGTCGGGATCATGCTGGAGTCACATGGATATCAAAAATGGTGGTGCGTGGAGAGGCTACAGGAGACGTTGTCTTGGAGGCTTTGATATGTGAGGTGATGGTGCATGATGAAGATACAGGAGGTGATGTCCTGGAGGCTTCGTCATGTAGTGAGTTAGGAGTTGTGGAAGGAGTCCATAATTGAGATTGAAAGAGTTACGGATAGAGTTCGTAACTTGGAAGACATAGAGTTTGAATAAAACCGGTGTTCGGAATGTTTCGGGTCCCTTAGTTTTTAGAAGAGATTAAGTTTTGGAGTCTGTGTTTGAGGTTGACACGGGTTGGTGTGTTAGCCTATGAAAGCAGGGAGAGACTATAGGTTCATGTGAGGCTTTGGGTGGTTTTTGTAGGGCTTTTGGGAGAAGGCTTTTGTGTTAGTTTTGAGGATGTTTTGGTTTTACTTTTTAACTAGGGCTTTTAGGGGTGCTTGTAAGGGCATTTTATAAATCCACAGAAATGCTGCAAAAACATATCTTCTTGAATCAATCTGGTTCGTAGTTTATTGGTCACAGACAAAACTGAGCCAACATTCGAATAGAGCGATTGAATAGATTGATTAATCAACTGGTTGTGTGTTGAGCGATTGATTAGGTGATTTACCATCGATCAGTCGAAATCTTTACCGACCGTCAGGAGACTCCAAAAAGCGACGACAATCATTCGCCCCTCCTCTGATTGCAGTATTCGATCCTACACTTTCCACGAGTCATCCTTAACCCTAGTACCATTTTATAATCTATCGATAAAATGCCAAATTAGCTTAGTAGTGTAAAATATTTGGTTGTCGAATCTACTAATGATTGATTATACATTAGTTTATTAATATTAAGGCTGTCAAGGTGAATATGGCCATAAAGCATGGCTTTTTTAGCGGTAGAATATAACTAATTATCATGCTAATCTAATCAATTATTTTATATAAATAACAGTGTACAAATAACAATAATTGTGAAAGTACTGATAATTATATAATTAAACAATGTATAATCAATATGATCAAAAACATATAACTTGTCTTGCTATTCAAAGTCTTCAACTGGTCTATGTCTTTCGAGTCTTGACCTACTCCTGAGACGAATGACTCGGCATATTCGAGTGCTATCACAAAAGGAGAAGCAAATAAGTCCATGCTCGAAAGAATCCAAGCTAGGAAAATAAAATACAGAAAATATCGAACATAGGTGGGTTTGGATTTTAACAAAGTCCGATTGGGCTAAACGGAGCTTGGAATGTTTTAAACAGGCTCAAAACGATCGAAATAGGTATAAATATGCTAAATGAATTTCAGATAGATACAAACGGGTTGTGTGAATAGTAGCAGGTCGACACTATACCTAATGGGTTGGGTTGAGTAAACAGTAATGGGTTGGACTGAACAATAATGGACTCGGGCTATGAATAGTACTAGATCAGGCTTCAATAGCGTTGAGCTTAGCTACTGGGCTTGAACTAATTAGCTAGTTGGGCCTGTATTGGCCTTGGGCCGATTCAGCCGGCCTAGGTGTGTGGCCTACCAGGCTTAAAGCCTGGTCAGCTTAGCTGGCTTGGTGCCATGGACTCCTGAGCAGGAGCTCATGGCAACGAGCCAAATTGCACGATGGTTGTTCAACAATGGCGAGCGATGGTGTGGACCGGCATAGTGGAACCCAGGGGTTCCATTTTTGGCTTGCACGGGACCCAAGAATCATCGAAAACGGCTGGTGGTGGAAAGAGCTCACAGGAGCAAAGCCATGGCACGGCGGAGCTCCAATGGGATTCCGGCAAGGCTCTAAGTGGGTTGAGCATCTACGGTGAATGAGGAAGCTCATGGCAGTGGCGGTTTGGGTTAGTTCGATTAGAGTGTGATTGTCCATGGCGGCCTGGTTTGGATGGCGATGGCGCATGAAACCGATGGTCCAGAGGCAAGGGAGGGGTCAGCAATGTTGGATTTGGGTTCGCGGTGGTCTAGCGGTGCTAGAGCTATAGTGAATTGGGTCTTAGCTGAGGTAAGCGAAAGTTAGGGTTTAGAGCTCACCGATGTAGAGCACGGCGGTGGTGGCGATTGAAGGCTGGAGTTGGGGGAAAAGACAGCTCTGGGGTTCAATTGGATGCTAATGGAGGCTAGTTCAGTGCTCGGTGCGACTTTATAGGCCTTAGAGGCGATGGGAGCAGTGGCATAGCCATGGCGGAGGCGGCACATGTGGGGCGGTGTTGGTAGACAAGGAGCTCCGACGATTTGCTAGCAGCGGCGCTGGCACTTCGGGCGCATTGCATCTAACTGGTGTTCTGGGGCATGCTAGCGGGGCACGGTATGGATCAAGCGCGCGTTGACCGAGTGGCACGCAAAAATGGCAACGACACGATCAACAGTGGCAGAGCACGGCGCGTGACCGGGAGGCGACTTGGTAGACATTGAAAGCATGGTTGGTGAGGTGGCGGAGCACTGCTTTGGCATTGAAGTTCGGCAACGGCGAGGTGGCGCAAAGAGCTGACAACAGAGGTGAAGAGTGAATCACCATGTAGCGGCATGGCATAGGGGGGGAGGCGGAAAGGGAAAAGGCGCCAATGGATTAGAGAAAGCGGAAAGCTAAATTGGGAAAGCGGATTGGCTTGAGAACTTTTCGAATTGGGCAAGAATTAAAATTCAAAACAAATTCAAAATTTTGAAATTTAAGGACATTTCATTTCTGTTGAAATAATGCATCAAAACTTAATGGCTGCTTCATGTTCAACACCGGTACTAGAGCGGTTAACATAAATGTAGGGCCTGTTCTTTACCTCACAAGCTGGCGGCTTTTGGTTTTTGCTACAGTACCTAACTTTTAAACGAAGTATTTTCTCGAGACAGGATCTACAAGTTAAACGATCTACACATTAAAAGCCCAACATCTGTACCAATCAAAATCGCAAGTGAGTATCTGTTTCTCCATAATCTATACCGTAAACAAGCAGAATTCAAAAATTTCAGTTAAAAGCCATAAACCGCAGCCGAAAAAAACAGACCCATAGTATGGCAAGGCCCCGGCCAGCGTCATGTTGCCGCTGCCTATCCATGGTCTATTTTTCAGAATACTCCCTCCTTGTCTGTTTCGTGGTACTGTATAGCTGGCATCAAATACTGTTACGGGTCACAGGCAAATCAAATGTCGAATTAATTGAACCACACCAACAAATGCTTTGGTCGTCTTCGAATTGATTTTTGACTTTTAGTTTATAAATAGAAATAATTTATATAGAAGATTATAGAGATATTTATGTACGATTTTAGTCCATATAAATAAAATTATTATAATATATATTATAATTAATTAGTAGATTTTATTTTAAAAGTACTTTATTTTAGAAGTCAATACAAATAAGACTAGTCTTCTGCACACTTAACTACGGTCTAAGCATATACTATCAGTTTGTTATATCCCTCTTGTACATATTGTATCAAATCGACAAAAATAGATTGAGGTGCAGTAGCAGGCATGCATGGCACGCATACTTTTTATACTGACGATCACTGTCGCGACGTACTGCGTAGCAGCAGAAATGAGACTTTGTGGCATATATATAGCATTATTTATAACCGTAATAATTATAAAAATAGTTGTATACAACTGTATTAGTAAACATAGTATTTTTGCCATTTGATGGCCGGGCGGCGATGCGGTAGGGCTAACGCGTGTAACCTGCCACCCATCAATGGGCACAAGGTTGCCTGCTGCTTCGTGTCACCGGACACTAGGTGCCCTGCCGCTCTGTCACCGGGTTCAAATTTTTAAATATAGAAAATGAGTTCTAAAAATTACGAAATTTTATGTGCAGCCTCTCAACATAACATACTTGATTGTACAATTTTTGACAATTTATCCATTTTTAATGTTGCTAAAAAATTTATACGATTATGATCTTTGTAGAAATTGTTACATGTAGCAAACGAGCTCCAAATTACGAAATTTTATGTGAAATCCCCCAACACAGTCGATCTAACTGTGTAATTTTTTTGATAATTTTGTCTACTCTAAATTTACTATGTTAATTCATGTTAATTTTATTTTCATTAGCGATATACAATGTTCAGACATCTTTTACAGTGTGTGACCTCTTTCCTTCGCACATACGTCGGCATGTTGCTGCTATCTTTCCTTTCCCGTTGCGTCCTTCACATAATTGTCACTCTATCTGTGTTCTCCGCTCTCGCGCGCTCCCTCGTCCGTACTGATGTCGTTATGTCCATGCCTCCCCCTAGTGCCCGGTGACGGGGCAGTAGGGCACCTGGTGCCTAGTAGCAGGCCAGCAGGCACCTGGTGCCCGGTGGCGGGGTAGCAGGTTACCAGCGTCAGCCCTACCGCGTCTCCGTCCACGACTACCGATCACAAAGTCTACGACAACCGATCACAAAGTCTACGACAACCGATTACAAAGTCTACGACAACCGATTGTGAAGCCCACGACTACCAATCACAAAGTCTATAACACATGATTGTGAAGTCTACGACAACTGATTGCAAAGCCTACGACTACGAATCATAAAGTCTACAGCTACTGATCACTATGTACTGACCAGGTACTGTAGCATGAGTACCGATCACAGATTACCGAGAGGTACTGTAGCTTTGACCTCTGACTGGTTACTGTAGCTTTGACCCCCGATTAGTTTACTATTGCTTACGACCGGTTCACAATTGCTTACGATCAACCTTGGTCGTTCTACTGTAGTTATTCAGCTGTGGTCATTCTGTCGTAGTTGATGCCTACCGATCGGACCTGCCGATCACAAGGCTGATCGGATTACCAACCACCAACCTGGTGGAAGCCTGTCGATCGGCAACCATGGTCGACCAAAACTTTTACAAACGTAAATTTTAATGTAACCCAAGAGTCAATTATTCATCATCACTGTATTCACGATCTCCACATGGTCTAACATGCAATACCTGAATATTTGAGCACTTTTTAATTTTCACAAACGTGTATCGTTCGAAACTTTCACAAACGCAAATTCCAACTCAACTCATGTCAATTATTCATTACCACTATATTAATGATCTATCCATATAGTCTGACAACAAAGAAATGAGATGAGAAGATAAAAATGATAGATCAGAAGTAACTGACATGCATGAATGCAATGCATCTTCTAGCTAGCGCTCGGGTTAGTTGCCGTGTTTTTTTTTTAAAAAAAATAACCATGCTAGCGAAATCCATGTGCTCTGGTTTTCCATCTATCCGGACAAAGCTAGCAGCTAGGTATAGAGGGAAACTATTCAATTCGTACGACCAACAATAATGGCTCTAGCTGAAATTACTTTTGGTAACAACTGCAGGAGTACAAATAGCTAATCAGAAATCAGAAGCTAAATAAAAAATTGGAATGCCATGTTTACTCGTCCGTCCAATTAATCTATGATGTTAACGTTTTGATGTTCAACGAAAGATACATACATGTTACGTTTCACTCTAGATAATCAAGCACAGTATATATATAGCGATTACCGTGTCTCTCCAACCATTCGATTGAAATCTGACCTAAACTGACCCATCACAGAGACCACATCTCCAGAGCTTCACCACAGGAAACCCTAGTAATGCGCGTCACAGTTACGCAGGTACATACACCACTAGCTAGTGACTGCGCCATTGGCAGGTGGGCCTCCCTGCATCAATACCCTGCTGATCAGTGACATACACTGTAGAAAACATGGTGCCGGCCCCGCCCACAAAAGGTCGAGCAGTGAAGGGTACCATCGCTGTAGCGCAAAGGGGATTGATAGTTGCGCATGCCCCCCCTCCTCCTCCATTCTCTCCGCTCCTTCACCCTAACCTTTCCCTCTTCTTCTTCTTCCTCCGCGCGGAGTTGCTCCCCCTGATCTCCCCTATCTCGCGACCAGAAATCGCGCTTTGTTACGTCCTAACCCGCGCATGAGATCATGAGCTCCGAGGACTCGCTGAAATCCGTGTCCCTGGACTACCTCAACCTCCTCATCAACGGGCAGGCCTTCAGCGACGTCGCCTTCAGCGTCGAGGGCCGCCTCGTCCACGCCCACCGCTGCGTGCTCGCCGCCCGGAGCCTCTTCTTCCGGAAGCTCTTCTGCGGCCTCGACCCCAACCACCAGCCTCTGCCGCCGCCGCCGCCTTTAAACTGGGCGACGGGCTCCGGGGGCCGTGGCGCCGGCGGAGGGGCCCCGGCCACGCCGGAGCTGGTCATCCCCGTCAGCTCGATCCGGTACGAGGTGCTGGTGCTGGTGCTGCAGTTCCTGTACAGCGGGCAGGCGTCGGTGGCGGCGCCCAAGAGCGGGCCGCTGCCGGGATGCGGCGCCCGGGGGTGCTGGCACACCCGGTGCGGCGCCGCGGTGGACCTCGCCCTCGACACGCTCGCCGCCGCGCGCTCCTTCGGCGTCGAGCAGCTCGCCCTGCTGGTTCAGGTGGGAATACGAATGAATAACCCAATCGATGCAGCAAAAATTCCTCTCTAGCTATGTCTTCTTGGGATCTGCTAACTCTTGATCGATGTGATTAAGAATGATGGTAGTTAGGCGGCCTGCCATGATTGGATCGTCTTTCGTAGCGTTAAGGTGGGCGTCAGAAGAAGCCATGGACGTCTGAGCTGCTGCTCGGCAGCTCAGCTCAGCTGATCCTGCTTCTGCATGTATGCTTGCCTAGATCCCTAGGTTGCCCCTTTGCCTTTTCGATTCATGGACCACTGTGCCCTCTGAGCCTTGCCCAGTATCAGCAGCAACAGCAGAATCCAGTCCTCCCTCTTCATTCATCACATTTTTTTAGCAATTTTTCTTGTGTTTTGTGTGGGTGGGAGTGTACTGATCGGACTGAGTCGTCTCTAGTCTCTCACAGTCTCGTTTGCTTTTCTGCTGCTTCTGTCATCACTTGTCATGGAGCTTCTGGCTCCTCTTTACTAGGAAGGGTCTTTTCACGCCCTTGTTTGCGTCTGTCCCTTCTTACATCACATCCCACCCCATTGCTCTGTCCTCTATCTCCATCCACCTTGCGTTGCGCTAGGGTTTCTTGGAGATCCAACCCATCCCCAACAACTCAATCCCGCGGTGTGCATCATTTTCCAAAACCTCTCGGTGTACAACATGTCATGCACTGTGCAAGTACACTCAAGCATCACGATACATGCATATCGCTAGTGGCAGCACGGACACTATGCACTACATTTCATGCTGCTGATTAGTTTTGGTCTGATTGGTGTATCATCTGGAACTAATTCCTATGTATTAATTGGCACAATGCAGAAGCAATTGGAGAGCATGGTGAAGGAGGCGTCCGTCGACGACGTGATGAAGGTCCTGATGGCGTCGTGCAAGTTCGAGATGCAGGAGCTCTGGGCCACTTGCTCCCACCTCGTCGCGCGCTCGGGCCTCTCGGCCGATCTCCTCGCCAAGCACCTCCCGATCGATGTGGTCGCCAAGATTGAGGAGATCCGCGCCAAGTCCCCGCTCGCCACGGCGACCGCTCCGCGCTCGCCGTTCTTGACCCACCATTACCTTCCCATAAACGTGCCATCCTCCGCCGCCCACCGCGACCAGAAGATCCGGCGCATGCGGCGGGCCCTCGACGCGGCCGACATCGAGCTCGTCAAGCTGATGGTCATGGGCGAGGGCCTTGACCTGGACGACGCGCTCGCCGTCCACTACGCCGTCCAGCATTGCAACCGCGACGTCGTCAAGGCGCTGCTTGAGCTCGGCGCGGCCGATGTCAATTCCCGCGCCGGCCCGACGGGGAAAACCCCTCTGCACCTGGCGGCCGAGATGGTCTCCGCGGACATGGTGTCCGTGCTCCTCGACCACCACGCCGACCCGAACGCCAGGACGCTCGACGGCGTCACCCCGCTGGACGTGATCCGCAGCCTCACCTCCGAGTTCCTCTTCAAGGGCGCGGTGCCGGGGCTGACGCACATCGAGCCCAACAAGCTCAGGCTGTGCCTCGAGCTCGTGCAGTCGGCGGTGATGGTGACAACGCGCGACGAGGGCGCGCCAGCCGGTGGCGAGGCCGGAGGAAGCGACGGCGGGAATTTCCCGAGGAACGACGCCGACGACAGCTTGGTGAGCCTGACGATGAACTCGACGCTCATGTACCAGGGCCAGGAAATGGCGGCGGGCGAGGCGAGGAAAGGGAATAACGGCCGAGAGAGCCCATCCACCTTGTACTTCCCCAATGGCTTCCCATAAGTATTCCCTATCTTTCTCTCTCCCTGCTGATGATTTGTGGATCAATGGTGTAGCTACTAGCTAGCTACTATATAGCAGCCAGGAATTATATGTGCATGAGCAAGAACTTGATGGTATTTGATGTGGATTGTTCGATCTTCGCATGACTGTTGATCGATTGGGCAGCAGCTGTTGCTTTGTTCAAATCCGTCTGCAGTGTTCATCTTGTAATGGGGCTTCGTCCAGTATATCCAGAGCTTGCTCCAGCTGCAGTGCTGATGGCATGGGGATTTTGCTGTTGGTGTACATGTTTTACATGTCTCTTTATTATGCAGTGCATGCAGCTTTTGGTGACTGTAGTAGGCTTTGGACGATAGGAAAGCGGGGTGCAAGTGAAGGTCATGTGAGTGAGGCAATGGGGATCGACAAGGCGAATCTAAGCGTGGAATTGAATGGCACAGGGATTATCGCACATGCATTTCTCCTGTTACGGCAGTAACAATTTCTATCGAATTAATATAAGAAGTCGATCTGCACATGTATCCTCCATAATTAGACGGCTGGGATCTTTGCAGGATGCATATCTATCTAGTAAGATCGTTCGATCTCGCTCTGTTATAAGGTGCTCTCCAAGACTGAACTTTTAGAGCTTGGTACTGTATTCCTGTACAATTAATACTTGTGTCCAATATGAGGCGACAGCCCCGTTAAAACATGAGCTTTGCATGACAGGTACACAACTAAGCAGGAGTAATGCCATACGATCGATGGACTATTGTATGGTAGTCAAACATGAAAAACTGTTTTGGTGCTTCAAGCATTCAATTCAATTGCCTTCTTATTCCTGCAGGTTATACCATTCGTGATTCTGCCCTGACTCAAGTCTTGCAAACGAAATTTATACTAACAGAACGGCTAGTGGGTTCATTGTTTAAATGAAGGATCTCCTTTTTTTTTAAAACGTAAGGATCTCCTTGTTAATAGTTCAAGCATCTTAATACGTATAACTATTACACAATACCTCCTGAAGAGTTACCTCATATTACTGCAGCCATTCATACTTACAAAAATATCTATATATTTACAAATAATTGGTGATATTCAAGTTATCTCCTTCGCTTTGAATGTCCATAAAATCTTACAATAATTCTTAAATAATAAACAAAGAAAAATTCCTAAAATTTCTCTCATCGATCGAGAGAGTGATGATCTACACCACTTACTTTGATGGGACTAAGTTATGGGTGGGTACGGCTCCACTTATGGCTCTTGCTTTTCACTTCCTGTTATAGTAACTATCTTTCAAATGGTACATCTTTTCAAGACAGAATCCATAAATTGAATGTATTAGACACTGACTAAGTTCAGCTATATCGACCAAAATCACACGCGGCTATTTTCCTCTTCATACTGTCTCTCGTGACAGTGGCGAAGCCACATTGTATATATCCCCTTAATATACAAAGTATATGCTATACATAACAATATACTCCTGACAGCCCATTACGCCCAATAGGCAATAAGTCAAGCCTAGTAGCCCAAGTGTCCAAGCCATCCCCACTTCCTCGATTGATCAGCCAAGAAGTGCTAGGAGCTCTCCAAGCAACTCTTCAACACCCGCCTCGCCTAGTCCCCTACGCTCCTGACTTATTGTGCCTTATTTTTTACTGCCCAACTCTTTTATGCACCTGAGTCCTCGATGTCAATTAGCTTCTTAAATGCTGGTAGATCGTTTTCGAATGTTCATGTGTCAACAAGCTGCCAATTTGGCGGTGCTAATAATGCTTCAAAATCCTTGTAAATTGTCCAAATTAAGGTATGATTAGAACGTTATGGGGTTGCAAGATACGCCTTTGGAGAGTTCTATGGTATTAATGTGAATCTCGGTATACCAATTTGCGAACTTGTATTGAACTTCCGTACTATGTCGTTTGAACTTATTTTAGAACGGACGTGTCTTATGTTTGCACCCCCATCGTCAAAATCCTAGCTCTGCCCCTGTCTCATGAATAGTCAAAATTCAAAAGCCCAAAGCCATAGCCATAGCCCAAAAGAACCCACCCTATAATGGTGTAGATTAGTCATGCATAGATATTATAACTATTGCAATTGTATAACAAATACAATTATACTTTCGAAAGATGATAGAGTCATGCAAGAAATACTATATGTTGCAATATCTTGCTATGCAATTACACGGGAAATTCCGCTAGTTAAGAGAATGTTAGGATAGTAGATTTCAGAGAGGAAAAATTGGGGGGAAGAAATGAGACTTTGTAAAATGCTTTTTAGAGTATTCCCTCTATATATTATTGTATATAGTTTTTGGGCATGTTATACATATACTTAACACATAAAAACACTCCCAGTACATTTGTAATGTATACTCAATTTATGTAATGCAATGCACTAGACTTTTCTTGGGTAGATGGTGAATATGTATAGAATGAAATGTCAAATGCTAAATGGCATATTACAAGAATCATGAACTTTTTTGATGGATCAATCTTGCCAAAATTATATTGTTGAAATTTTCTATATCTAATTGACACTTCTATGTTTTAGAAAAAGGCACCTAGCTAGATTTGTTTCACCAATCACTACTAGAAAACGAATCATCCCTCACGGGCGTTATTTTTCCTGACGGGCCCGCATAAAACGTGAGGGATAGCAATTTTTGTGATGGACCCACGTATCACCGTCGCAAAAATACATTTTCCTGTCGGGCTCTTTAAGCCGCCAAGGAAATAAACTATTTTTGTGACGGGATTACATGAACCGTGAGGATAATTGATGTAATCCCGTGAGGTTTCTCCAGCCCGGCCGCGCCAGCTAATTTTGTGCACCGCGCCAACTAAAAACCCTAAGTTTTTCCCCAAATTTCGCAGCAGCCGCGCGCGTCCTCCTCCCCATCCCCTCGCCCGCCTCCTCAGCCCCATCCCCTCGCCCGCCGCCCCAGGTCCGCCCCGCCTCCCCAGGTCCTCCCCGACGCCCCAGGTCCGCCGCTGCGCGCCCCAGGTCTGCCTCGCCGCCCCGCCTCCCCAGCTCCGCCCGGCCGCCCCGCCTCCCCAGGTCTGCCCCGCCGCCTCGCCTCCCCAGATCTGCCTCGACGGCCCAGCTCCGCCCCGCCGCCCCGCCTCTCCAGGTCTGCCCCGCCTCCCCAGGTCCTCCCCGACGCCCAGCTCCGCCGCCACGCGCCCCAGGTCCGCCCCGCCGCCCCGCCTCCCCAGATCTACCCCGACGGCCCAGCTCCGCCCCGCCTCCCCGTCCTCCCCCACCCCCGACGCCCCAGCTCCGGCCGCTGCCCCAAATCCGCCCTGTCCCCTGATGCCCCACCTCCAGCTCGCCGTCCCGCCGCCCAAATTCACCCCGCCTTCCTGTCTTTTCACTGTTTCAGTGAGTTTTTGATTTGGATTTTGCCTTTGATCTTCTCTCGCAGATGAGACGGCATATAGTTGCAGTGCTAAAGAGGAAGAAAAGGAATGTCAGTTAAGTACTAATCTGTCAACGGAAGTTTGCACTGGATATCAATTATGTGCATTTGGTTCGGTGTTCATGTTTGCAGCTGTGCTTGCATGGAACAATTCTAAAGCTGCAGTGTATATCTACCTTATTCTGCGTACTTTGTCATACATGATTGGCCAAGGAACCATATTCTGCCTTGCAATTGCATACACGGTGAGACTAATTGCATACAGGTTTCTATTTTAATACTTGTTTTTGAACGGGAGTTTTCTATTTTTATTCAAATGAAACCATCAGTTAGAGTTCAACTCGGTTCCTTTGTTTCTGCTAAATTAGGCGGATGTGGGAACCATCAAAGAGGGCGGCTGCATTTGGCTTCATGACTGGGATTTTCTCTGCCTCACATGCTTTGGGAAATATCTTCACACGGTTCCTGCCTGAGCAGTGGATTTTTCAGGTATGTCTTGTTGAAACTTCTTGCAGTTCATCACTGTTGCTGATCACCTGATTCTTCTTTTCATTTCTAACTTTAGTCTTACTTCTGCATCTGCACTTAGACCAACCTGAACAATGTTATCCTTCAGTAAAAATACTTGCAAGAGTATTTGACTAATTTAGCATTTTATAATAACCATGAATGTATGAATTTTCATAGGAGTTCTGAAATATTAATGTTAACAGTTTTATATTGCGAAGATTAGCAATCAATATACTTAACACTGCGATTTACCTCCTGTCCATTTATGAAATTCAATATTATACACATTGTTTATGTCAGTGACACTGTTATGGTTAGTGCACCGGCTATTTGGTTATTTTTGCATGTACTCCAACATTCTAGAAACACAAGTAGTTTTTCACCATCTACAATATTAAAGTTCTCATATCACAGAGATGAACAATATTGTTTCACTTTTACCATTTGACAATTTTTTTTAAAACTGCCATTTGACAATTATTATTTATTCAATAATCTTTCTAATCCTACTATAATCTTTCTAGTCAGCAGTCAACAGTGCTAATAAGAGATGCTAAGAGTTTTTCACCTCGTACTAATGCTTTTGTTCTATACTCGTGCAGTCATTAAAGCATAAGAAGCAGAAAACACTGCATTCAGCTCTAGAGAGACTAAGAGAAGGTAACATTCAAGGATATCTACCAATTCTGTGAACATTTATCAATCTGGCATATGGTCATGCTATAGATTTAGTAAAAACTATAGACAAAAAGTTCAAAATTAATGGTGTAATCCTCTCCTTGCAAATTACATAGTTCTGTGTAATGTTTGTAGATATGTAGTGCAGGCGTGCAGCAGTAGGCAATTAGGCATATGTGATGCTTTAGACTTTAGATGTTTGTACTTTCTAGATATTGCTTGTGACTTATATCCTTGGAAGGTGGTTTTTGTTGTAGTTATGTTTTTACTAGAATGTTCCTTATGTGTTATGTCTTCCTTCAATGGTGCAATCCACTGCTGCTGCAATCCACTGCTGGAAGCACATTTTTACCACTCGATGAAAGCAAATGGGCTGCTGCTGCTGCAATCTGCTGAAGCAAATGGGCTGCAATCGGCTGCTGCTGCAATCTGCTGCAATCGGCTGCTGCTGCAATCTGCTGCTGCAGTCTGCTTTCCAAATGGGCATTTCTACTAGCTGAACTTGAATGTAATGGAAATAGACTTTTGTATGTGGTACTTGATTTTAGATGTCTTTTAGATGATGAACCAATCTGGAGGTGATGTTTATGAATTGGATGCTTGTGTATGAATTAATCTATGGATTGTTTATGAAAACCCAACTTTTTATATATTTGTTTAATTATGTTTCTTGATTGATACAAGGATGGTGTTGTGACTAATTTGATTATATGATGCACGGATGTGTAAGATTTAGATATCAATGCTTATCTTGTAAGTTATTAATGCTTATCTTGTAAATGCTAATTCATTATGGCTGAAAATGCATTTCCCTCACGGGTAGCATTTCGCCCGTGAGTAAAATTTATTTTTCTCACGGGAATTGTACCGTCAGGTTAATTGATTACCCTCATGGGTAACATTTTGCCCGTGAGTAAAATTTATTTTTCTCACGGGAATGTACCGTCAGGTTAACTGATTAACCTCACGGGTAACATTTTGCCCGTGAGTAAAATTTATTTTTCTCACGGGAATTGTACCGTCAGGTTAAATTATTTCCCTCACGGGTAAAACCGTCAGGTTATATATCCCTGACGGGTTCCCGTCAGCCAAATTTTATTTTCCTTTCCAGCCAGCCCTGAGGGATTTTGCCTGACGGGAACCCGTCAGGGATATATAACCTGACAGTTTTCTGTATTTTCCTGACGGTTTTGAACCGTGAGGGATGATCTGTTTTCTAGTAGTGAATATATATATTGCTTTTGAACATTAGTACAATCTTCAAGATTGAACTTTGACCATGAATTTTTTATCAAGTTGGTATGTACATACCTGTAAGAATGTGTTTTTAGGAAATTATTTTTCATGATGAATCTACTAATATTATATTCGTATGTTTGGTATATCTACGTATTTCACATATATCAGTAGTCAAAATTACAAAAGTTTAGCCCCACTTCTAAGAGAGAGAGAGAGAGAGAGATCAGTGAATAGAGGAAGTAAAATTTATGTTTTTTAAATATAACATGTATTTCCTCAAATCAAATTTGTGATTATAGGGTAACAAGCAAATATCATGATAAATATTGTGGTATGAGCACATTAGTGGGTACAGGGTACCCCTTTCCTCCTGGGGAGATGGACTAAGAGAGCTAGAGAGCCAACAAAGAGAGCTGGTGGGTATCCCAAAATGAGTGGTCTGGCCATCTTGTACCCCTCTTGGGGGATTATATACATGAATGGGGTAGGATAGAAACTCCCATCCTATCCCTTACTAATTACAAAAGGTAAGGATAAATCAGTACATTCCCTTCTATACACAGTAATATACTATTGGGCTTGTTTCAAGGCCCAGTAGCTAAACCTAACGGGTGTAGGAGCTAGGAACCCCCACAATAGTACTTCCTCGATAATCCCCTCTGAGGTGATGCCTACGAGGAGGGTGGCAAACTCCACCGACGCAGCCAAAGCTGCCTCATCGAGGTCAAGCCTTCGACGTGGGTGGCGCATAGACGCTGGCAATGAAGTCCAACACCGAAGCCGTGGTCGTCTCGTCAAGGTCCTGCGTTTGACGCGGGTGGCACATACAGGCAGAGTCGTGGGTTGGGCCACCTCTCTGAGACGATGCCTACAAGGAGGGCGGCAAAGCCCCCTGATGCAGCCAGAGCCGCCCCGTCAAGGTTGAGCCTTTGACGCAGGTGGCGCATAGACGTGAGCAGCAAAGTCCCCCGACACAACTAGTGCCACCCAGTCGTGGTCAAGACTTTGACGCAGGTGGCGCGTAGATGCGGGCAACGAGGTCCCATGCCAAAGCTGCAAGGTGCATGATGGGGCGAAGACTTGCCACGCACACGCTCCGTCCTCCACCCTTCAAACAAACACTGATGAAGTCGACAGCAAGACGAAGTCTTGAAGCTCGCGCGCTCCACCTCCCATTGCTCAGATGGGCATCGATGAAGTCGCGACCACGAGGTGGCCGTAGAATGCCGCACAACTACATTCCTATACCTCGAAAGAGAGCGCCCACAGAAGGCGAAGCTCGCATAGGCCGAGAAGGGTGCTATGTACATGGTCGAACACGGTTGTCGCCTAGGGGCGTGTAACAACCCAGCTATTTATCTTAAAATTTTTGGTAAAAAATTAAATAAATTTAATTTAAAATAAAATGAAGTGTTATCTGGTTGCCTGAATTTTGGAGATTTTATTTGCTAGTTTTTAGCTTTTAAAAGGTTCTTGTAAAACCAGAAACATCATTAATGTATTCTTCACTCACATAGTTCCCAGCGTACATACAGCTTCGATCCTACGTCACGCATAAAACAATTTAGTATTACATATCGAATTAATTAATTAGTACACTATATATGTACGATCTCAATTAACTAGATATATATATAGCAAGAATAATTAATTACATTGAATTAAGCAAAAATATACTATGAATTGACTAAACCCTAAACCATTCTAGATGTAAATAATATTCTCTCTATATCAAGTTAGCTAGATCTAAACTATCTTCAATTTTTTTTCACCAAAAGCTAAATCTAAATTATAATACAATTAGGAACAAATTACTAACCATAGGTAACCAATAACTTAGTGGATCTATAATTACTTTTGCCAAATAGTCTCCGTTCACCCGATGGCCTTAAAGCTCCGCCTCCAGCTCAAAGCAGCAGCATAGATCTGGAAGTTAAGACAGGTTGACAGGTCTGTGCACAATTAATATAGCGGAATTATTACAGACGGTTTTTAATACAAACCGTTTGTGATAATCTAATTATCACAGACGGTTTTTAATATGAACCGTCTATGAATTATTACATACGGTTCAAAGTAAGAACCGTCTGTAATATTTGATAATATCACAGATGGTTCTTGTTAATAACCATTTGTGTGTTAATAACCATCTGTGATACTTTACAGACGGTTTTTAGCGCTGGTAGCAACACAGACGGTCTCTAAATTAATATTGTCTGTAATTATATTTAGGTAATCGTCTGATATAGCGTCTAGTATTAAGCTTTTTATAGTATTGGCGGCGGCTCCCAAAAATAGAGGAAAGTGCAAGCAGCTAGCCCCTATTATCAGAGATTCTCATATTGTTTTTTGGTATATTCCACACTGTTTAATGTAAAATGAAATAGGTACGTAAGAATTCCATCGAACAGGGGACCAAGTAAAACTGCAGAAGCAGTCTCATCAAATTGTAGCTCCTTAAAAGTTCGCGTTTATTTATTTATTTATTTTATTTGGAATGAATAGTATAAAAGCTTTTTTTGTTGTAACTTCTCCGTATCGCCTCATGTCTGTAGCTGATATATGAATGCCAGTAGATGACATGCATGTTGTACAAGTACTCGTAAATTATGTCACCGAACAGGACCTGTACCAGTCACATGCACGTGGAAACCATTTCTCTGCCTCATATATGTTTAGGGGTGGAAACGAGCCGAGCCGAGCCGCCTCGAGCCAAGCTTGCCCAAGCTCGTTTCAACAGGCAGCTCGGCTCGGCTCGTTTTGAGAACGAGCTAGGAAAGCGGCTTGGCTCGGCTTGAAGAAAGGCTCGAGCCAGCTCGCGAGCCTTCACGAGTCAGGGTTGTGGGACTTCCTCACCGGTGCCGGCGTGCCGCCCTCTCCATCTGCACCTCACCCGTACCGAACACGTCGGAGCTCGCGGAGGTGAGAGCTCACCACGCCGATGAGCCCGTTGGACGCGACTCCACTTCCTCACCTCGGCGGCGTCGCAGACCTTGCAGTCCGGCCGATGAAGGGCTGGCGTCGACCGCGGCAGTGAGGGAGGAGACGAAGACAGAGCGGGAGGCGTGGAGGCTGCTGAGGAGGGCGGTGGACCGGTGGTGACTGGTGAGCTACTGTGGCGCGCCGGCGGGGACGATGGCGGCGCTGTCAAATCCCCGATTTAGGAATCGATCAAAGAGAGACAAAGACAATAGTAGGAATCCGGAGAAAATCACAAAAGGGGAAGAAAGTCATCTCGAGCTCTGCCGACGGAGCAAGGTCAAGCCTCGCTCCTCAGATCCTACCCGGCTGCCGGCGTCGCTGCGTCGTCATCGTCGTCGCCACCGTCCCCATCGCCGCGCTCGGGGGCTGGCCACCACCACGCCGACGTCGAGGCGACGGACGAGGACACCGTCACCGCCTCCCCGAGGCTCAGCGGGGGCGTGCGCGGCCTCTTGCGCCACCTCGGCCGCCGCATCTCCGCCTGCGGATCTGGCCGCCGCCACCAGATCGGTCGCTCCGCCGCTCCCCCTGAGCAGCTGTCCCTGGCGCCGTCGTAGCAGTAGAGGGAGAGGGCGGGGGAGGAGCTCGGGGACGGGGCGCCCCCTGAGCGAGCGTTGCTGCTCATCGAATGCCCTCTGCGCTCGCCTTCCATGCGCGGCGACGGCGAGACCGAGAATCGGGGAGGGAGGCAGCGCTGCAGTACTAGGCAGCAGGAGTGGGGAGACGGGAGAAGAAACGAGCCAAAATAGCTCGTGAGGCAGGACTGGGGTGGGGAGACGGGTGGACGGGAGGGGAGAACAACTGAGCCAAAATAGCTCGCGAGCCGACCCATGAGCAGCTCGAGCTCGGCTTGAATTTTTTGCGAGCTATGAAGAAGGCTCGGCTCGGCTCGAATTTTCACGAGCTCGAGCCGAGCCGACTCGGCTCGTTACGAGCTCAAGCCGAGCCACGAGCTTCAAGCTATTTTTCCACCCCTATATATGTTCCCTCTCCTTGTTCAAAATTCTAATGTTAAAGCTTTCATCTTAAATATTTATGCCGTTGTTCATCATACCAGATGCTTGGCTGCAGGCGCTATATTTGATGTTCTGAAAGCTTGTAACAGGGGAGTACTTGAGTACATTATAGAGGCAGCCAGCTAGTGATTGTGATTGTCCTTATGTAGGCATTGGGCAATAAAATGAGTTGAATGATTATTCAAACTTTTTTTCTCAAACTGTATTTAACATATTTACTTAAATGACTATGAGAATCATTGAGTTTAGATTGCACCACCTAGATTTAGCAAAACAAAGTGGTCTAAGCAACAAAATCAACAACCTTTTACCTAAGGCTGGTTAGACCGCCATGAATGGGCCGGTCTGACCGTCGATCTAAGGTTGATATGACCGGTCCCTAATTTCTAGATATGAAAACTTCTCAATACAAAACTCAAATCTCAAGAACTCGCTCAATTCTCATCAAAACACCCCCAAATTTTGCATTAGACTTATTTAAGGCATTAAGAACGTAAACCAATCAAGAATCACAAAGCTCTTGGACTCGGGTTCATTCAATTGAAGAGAATCGAAATTAGGTCAAAAGGACACTAAAAACTCTAAAGCTAAAATTACTTCTTACTAGTAAGGATCTAAGGTACGAGATATTTCATATCTATTCTCACATGTCCTAACAAGGTAATTTAATAAAGAGTTCGGGCTAGAACTCCTAGAAATACAAAATCGCAAATCTAGCTCAAGAACAAACAAAAGCAAACAAGAATGCAAACAAGAACATAATTAAAACAAAGCTTTGATCTATTTTCAGTAGAGGATGAAGTTTATATGCTCATGGATGATTACAAGGTATAATCACAACACCATTCTTTCCTCTCTCGCAACAATGGAAGGAGACAAGGTGGTAGAACAAAAATCTAAACCCTAGAATCCTTGGATCTAACACCTCCTATCCTCTCCTTTTGTAACCAGTAACAACCCTAATAGGTCAAACCCATTAAGCAGGGAAAACCCGTTAACCCTTCTAACATAGGTTTTACACTCTCATGTATGCTTCTCAAAGTGCTTACAAGACTCAATCTGCTAACTCTTTACTAATTGATCCATTTGGCAATTCCATTACACCTTGACCTAAACAACTACTCCTTTGTGTCTTCCTGCACCGTGGTTTTGATCAACCCAACCCAGTAATTGGTCAACTACCAAAATACTCCCGACAAAACTTTCGAGCACCTTCTCTTGTCTCCGTCTTCACCTTTACCTAAAAGCATCTCGCATGCTTTGACACATAGCCATAGTGTATAATGACTAGCCGTCACGTCTTCACACATTCGGTCTTACCCGAACCGTCTCTATGTGCATCGACCTCATCACTTTGCACACCACATGCACTAACTCGCCTTTTCATGATTCTTGCCTTCTCTGTGCTTTCCACGTACTTTAGTCATGTGGCATCACCCGAATTTACATGACCGCTCGTACCTTAGCTCCCCGCCTAGTCTCGGTCCATTGATGTCCACTGCTAACGTTCTCTAAGCCACCTGTATATCCTAAGACCAAACAACCATCTCTAGCACAAGTTTCATACACTTGACTCACGTTAGTCAAAACAATACATCATACAAGTCAACATAACCAACCAACGGCGCCTATACCGTGCAAACCCTATCTAGTTTTAACTCCAGTTTTTAATTCCAGTTGCATCTAGTGCAAACTCATCCCAAAACATGCTTACACAATAGTTTGGTGTTTATTTTTGCAAAAAACGCCCATGGCTAGTCTAACCGCTCGCCCCATGACAATCAAACCGTCGGGCTCACAACCTGACTAACATTTCAAGGACGGTCAAGACCTTCTAAAGCCTGATAGCACAAATTGAAATATGATTTTTAAAAAAACTTTTGCAAAATTCAAAATTCAGCTTAACCAAAGTACCAATTGTTTAGCACAAATATAAACCAGACCTTCTACATGGTCTCCCACCATAATCATAAGCTACACGTACATAACACAATTTCTCTCTCTCTTTATTATATATATATAGAGAGAGAGAAATGATTCCATGCTCCTGGGAGTACATACTTCCACTTCTTATATACTGCTTAAATAATGTTATTATACCTCTTTATCATTTTGAGTTTACTCTATTAATGATTGTAAAATACTCCAAAGTGAGTTCCATGAAAATTTTTATTAAAATCCACTTTTTATATCATAATTTATATATGTACTCCTTTTATATATGAAAAAGTGTATATAGCAAAAATAAAATACTCCGATGAAAGTTTTTTAACCAAGTCACATCGCAGTATCTTAGAATTAGTATTTAAGTATACCGAAAATGATAAATAAGTATAATATGTTTGTTTAATTAGTATATTAAAAGTAGAAGTATGTACTCCTATGAGTCAAAAAAAAATGCTTCAAATATATGTGTGTGACACTGTGAGTGTCGCCCTCTTGGTTACTGCATATTACGTACATGCGCAGTAGATCGCAAGGAGTTCGGCATGCCTGGCCATGGCAATCGTAGCTGTGACTCACCAGTGTACGCGGTTGATTACCATATCTGCAGCTATTTAGATGGCTGTGCGACGCTGTGGGTTGTGGCAACGTACGTAGACGCGCCGCTCGTCCCTGTACATGCGAGCCCCACGGTACTACGCTCTCGCGACTGTCCAAAACGTTTCGCAATAAAAGCGTGGTCTCCCGCGGTGGGTTCCTCTCCAACTGCTCCGGTTTGGATTTCCACTGTTTGCCTGTCCTGTCCTCTTGCTCCCCTTCTCTCTCTCTCTCTCTCTCTCTCTCTCCAATGGCACCAGAGGCATATGAGCTAGGTGAGCTGTGCCCTCTCATGGCGTCGCTGTAGCATCTTCATTTCATGCACAGTTCGGACATCGCAAGCCATACAAACCTGGGGGGATTCTGGCCCCCAGCGATCCACGTCACCCGCCTGCCCCCGGCCGGCCAGCGCGTGGCGCCCGGTTTTTGGTACGGCCGGGGAGGCCATTCCCTCCTACTATTTCGAAATTACGTAAAGGTCCTTTTTCTCGCGAAAAGGTCCCTGGATTTTTCAAAAAAATCCCTGCAAGTTTTTTCCCTAAAAAAAATTTTTGATAGCGCCCCGCGGGTTTCCAAAATTACGTATAGGTCCTTATTTACTTACGTACAGGTCCTTACAAGTCCTCGATTTTTTTACGAAAAAGACCTTTGATTTTTCCTAAATTACGCATGTGTCCTCGATTTTTTTATTAAACCCCTGCGAATTATCGCCTCTTTTACTTTTGTCTACACGGTAGCTAGCGCGACGTGCGCCGCGCTTATATGCAGCTAGTTGTTCAAATTAGCGATCGGCATCCTTTCATCTTACGTAAGCGACATCAAATCCAATAATATCTACCTCTTCTGCATGCCTCTCCCCCTTAACATGTGTAGGTTGGTAGTTGGTACCACCAGGCACCGGCTAGATAGATAGCAAGATGCAATGTGCAAGGCTAGTTGGATTACTTAGCGTGCGTGAGATCGGTTGTGTTTCAGCTTTTAGCTTTTGATTTATTTTTTATTATTTATAAATTTCATTTTTTTCTGAATTTTTAGTTTTTTGTTGAACTTTTTTGCCGGTTTTTTTCCGTATTTGTTTGTGTTATATGTAATGGGCTGACATATTTTTTTTATATTTTATATTTTTTAAATTTAATTATGCTAAATAAGCCTCTGTCAACTACAGTGTTTTTTTCAGCCAGCTACAATACTTTTCAGCCATAAGCCACCAAAAATAAGGCCAACTGATCACCACCTTAATTTCAGATAAGCAACTAGCGAGAATTCCTTTTTATCAGTTTGCAAGCGTGCACATACACATCTATGTTTGTTTCTTCCCTTTGTTCCTTTCTGTGTGCATCTTGCAGCAGGTCATAGGCTCTGTTCTTTTTTAACTTTTGACTTTTACTTTTGATTTTTCTATAGCAACTATCTTTTAAGAGTATCTTTTCAAGATAGAGTCTACTAGTTAATTATAGTATATATTATACTGATTTCATTTATATCGGTAAAAACCACACATAAGTTTTTATTACTCTGTAATCTCTCACACGAATAATTCAAAAATCATAAGCTGTAACCAAAAACCATAAGTCTCAATAAAAAACAGACATACGTATATTACGTACTGATCCTCTTCTTTTCGCTCGTCAGATAACTTTTGATTATGATTGATGAATTTTATTTATATTTTTTAAACGGTGAAGACGTTGACATGTACAATACATATAGTTTTGAATTTGAAAAGTCATTTAGATAATTTACTTTAAAAAGATATCTTATTTATTTCAATTTTTGGATAAGCCAAAAGACCAGGGTATGTTCTTTTTAGCTGAAACTTATAGCTTTTGGCTGTGGCTTTTGGGTTATTTGTGCGAGAGATTATAGAGTAGCAGAAACTTAAATGTGGTTTTTACTGATATAAATGAAGTCGATACAGTATGTACTACAATTAACTAGTAGACTCTATTTTAAAAAGACAGTCTATTTAAAAGTTAGTTACTATAAAATAATTAAAAACATAAGCCAAAAACTGAAAAAGTACTGGACCCAAGACCAATATCTGAGAGAGAGAGAGAGCAGTGACTTATAATGGAGATAAGAGGCACAGTGTCTCTAATGCTCCTTCCATTTAATTCCTTTCTCTATTATATATGGACTTTGCAACAGGGACGCACGGCATGGATGGATGCCTTTTTCATTCAAGCAGGAAAAGGAATAACGCAACACTGCGTGCCATGCTGGAATAGTGCTAGCTCCAACTCTTTTTGGCATTTCGAAGCTGCTTTTGACCTGACCGCACGAAGGCGCCTAGCAAGAAAAAAGAGAATTAAAATATGAGTATTGTTATATAATATTCAACTGTTTTTTAGGATAAAAACAGTCAGATTGATCTGTGACGTTAGATCTTCATCTAACGGATCCACCCATACAAGCCCACCTCCAAAAAAAATGACCCTCTCAAAAAAAAATAATCTAAAGCGTTGGATCTCCATCTAACGACTCAAAATCTGACTGTTTTTATCCTCAAAAATAATTAAATGTTGTAAAGACACTCCCTTAAAACATACGCATGCATACATGACGCACGGCTAAGCATTTTTCATGCGAATGGGAGTGTGCATCAAAAGGACTCACGCATGCATGCTCCCATTCGTATGAAAAATGTGTTCTCGTCTCTCGAGCGATCCATCTCTTAGTTTGGCTACGTTCTAAACAGGGCCTAAAAGGTTTTTTTGTGAGAACGTAAAGGGTTTGTTTTGGTATCCACTAAGCTAGTTGAGAGTGTGGAAACACCCAGGTGCTTATTTGGGCTTATGAAGTTTAAGCTTCTAGCTTTTTTTTGAATACTGTAGTCTGTAGTATTTTTTATACTGTAACTGCTGATAGCTTTTTCAGTTTAATTAAATTTAGAAAAAGAAAAAGAAAAAAACAGTTATATTATCACAGACAATGCAAAGAAATAAGAGGAAAAAAGAAAAAGTAAAAAAACCCGAAAAAGACGAAGTTAAAGCTAGAAGCTAAAAGCTAGAGGGCCTTTTCCTTTTAGTTTCTAAAAACTTGTTTTCGGTTTTTCTACCGTAATTAGCTTTCAAAATAGAGTAAATTTTTAAGGTGAGGTTTACAAGTTGATTATAGTACACACTATAGCGACTTCATTTATATCTGTGAAAACCGCACGTGAGTTTCTCTAACCCTATACTTTCTCATACAAATAACTAAAAAACATAAACCACAACTATAAATCATAACCCAAAGCAACAAACCTATCTGCTTAAAGTTTAAGCTCAGCTGAGCACTACCGTTCGGATCACACTCACATGTGTTCCTGTAAAGCTGGTAAACTCGCAATGCTGCCAGCTTAACGAACGAATAATATGTATGCGGCAGCTGCTGCAGCAGGTCAGCTGCCTGACGGCCTCGCAAATCCCAACTCCAACGGGAGGACACTCGCAAGTACGCCGAGAGAGAACAGGGATCCGCGCGCTCGCCTTCGGTGGCTGCTAGTTTGGTTTCGCTCAGACGAAGCGGCTAGCTAGCTAAGCTACAATTGTTCGGAAACGTTGGGCCGAGGTGATCTGCTTACGCGGCCCAGCCCTGGAGCCCATGGTCTCTCAGTTTTACGGCGTCTGTGCAAAATCGACCCATATCATCGCGTAGGATTATGGGGGTGACGCGCCCCTGCCTAACAACAGGACGCTGCACGACATTTGTCCCGCTTCAACTTCTGTCTTTTGATTTATTTTTTACTATTTATAAATTTCGCCTTTTCTGATTTTTATCTTTTTTTTGAGTTTTTTTGCTCGTTCTTTTTTTCTGTATTTGTTTGTGTTGTCCGACATGAGCTAACATATTTTTTCTATTTTTAAATTTTTTAAATTTAATTACGCTAAATAAGTCACCTTTAGCTACAATAAAATTTTCATCGCTATAGTACAATTTCAATCATAAACCACAGCTTTTCGACCCAACCGAGCAGACCCAAATTGTCTCCACTCTGGGCACCGTCCCTTCCAAGTTCCAACCAGCCGCCGGACGCTGCACCGAGTACGACATGGAGCAGTAGTAGGACTCGAGGTCTCCTCCATTCTTTTCCTGAGCAGGTTATCCTGGATGCCAGGCCACCATATATCATCCACATCTGTTCCATCGCGGTTGCGCACAAGAACTCGCCCTGCCGCGTGCTTCCCGTCATGAACGTCAAGCTCCTCGTGCTCGCGGCCGCCGTCGCGGCGGCGCTCCTGTCGCTGGACTCGCGGCGCGACGGGCGGGTGCTGGAGATAAGGGAGGGCGACGTCGAGCTGATCCCCGTTGACGGCGCGGCAGGGCCTGAGAGCGTGGCCTTCGACGCCGACGGCGAGGGCCCGTACACGGGCGTGTCGGACGGGAGGATCCTCAAGTGGCTGCCCCAGGAGCGCCGGTGGGTGGAGCGCTCCTCCTCCGCGCCGCAGCTGTAAGTTTCCTGTTTTCCTCTGATCGATCCTGCGGTTCCGTACGACTACCGATCGATCCCTGTGCTACATTTACCGGCTTGGTGCAATTCAGATCTAAGTACAATAGTTACGCCTTTGAATAATTAATTTAGGGTATGGGACTGCAACATCCACTGTGCTCCATGGAAGCTGACGTAACAAAGGGCACTTTATATTCACTGAAGGCTTTTAATTATAACCGATGGTTTTTGATGAAAATAAATAGTGATATCAGAAAGAAGAGACGAGTTGTGTGAAAAGTGAAAGAAAGATACGTGTGTGAGATAGAAGCGAGAGGAGTAAGACGTGATACGCTTGTGACTTCACTTATCTTCAAAACAAAAGAAGTGAAAAATCATTTAAAAAGGTCCTATTCTTTTCAGCTTCTAAAAGCTGCTTTTCGGTTTTTCTACAGTAACTAACTTTTAAACGGAATATATTTTCAAGATAAGATCTACTAGTTAATTGTAGTACATACTTTATTGACTTCATTTATATCGGTAAAAACCACACGTGAGTTTCTATTACTTTATAATATCTCGTACAAACAGCCCAAAAGTCACAAGCTGCAGCAAAAAAGAACAGGCCTAAAAAAACCGAGTATTCGTCCTGGTTCCTAATTTCTGAGTCAATATAAACAGCCATAAAATTGCCTGGACCGCTGGTTGCTGGGCAGTAGTTTTCGGCACACGTCCTTTGCCGGGTTTGGTAATAGCACTAATCACTGAAGCAGAGTTTGCGATGGCCGATGGCTCCACTCGCATACAACCAAATACGACGCTGTTTATCCCCTGCCTTCACCCACGGTCACAGTCGCACGGAGCTTCCTTTCCTTTTTCCAAAATCCGTGGCAGTTCGGCTAACTCCATCCACCAAGCACACTCGTGAAAATAGATGTCAGAATTCAAACAGGTATTTAAAAAAAGGCTTCTAATTTAGAGGCATAAGTGCGTGTAGTTTTTGTTTTGATCTTTGACAATCCTTGACACTGCTAATTAATCAACTGAAAACTTGCTATTTGTTCTCATCTACCAGAGCTTGAAGGCTCTATCATAAACTAGTTGGTCTAACCGGTTGGTCTGTAGACACTCTGAAAAACTGATAAATTTTTAAATTCAAATTTTCACTCTTCTCAAATGCCAATAATTTATCATAACATAATTTTGTTAGATTTGCTTTAGGATCTCCTAGGGTTTAGATCTAGCGGGTTCTCTGTTCGGGTTCTTGAGATAATACCGAGAGGGAGAGAGGGGTACCAACCGTCCGATGTAGAGGAGGAGGGGTTGGCCATCGCGGTTCACTCGGTGAAGTCTGCGCACGGGCAGCGACGATCGGGGAAGAGGAGCGGCGTCTCCCTGGCAGCGGCCTTCCCTGGCGGTGGCGTCTCCCTGGTGGCGGTGACCTCCCTGACGGTAGATGGCGGTGGGTGTTCCCGTCGCTGGAGCGCCCCCTCTTAGATCGGGTCTAGGGTTTGTTGGTGGGGATGGTGGCGGCACGGTGAACCTTGGTGTGCGTGCCGCCCCGGCCCCCACCTCTATTTATGTGGCGCTGGCGACAGGAGCCCACCAGCCTATTGGGCTGGGCGCCCCGATCAAGGCGCGAACAAGGGGGGCGGGGCATTTGGCCGTTGGGCCAAATGCCCTGAGATCATTCTAACAAATTTTAGACCTTCTTATATCGTCCTTCAACAAGCTTTACAGCAAGAAGCCTAAATCTAAAACCGAACATCCAAACAGATAGCCAACCAGCGGATCAGGCTGGCTTCAGGAACATTATTAAATATTGCGTGTTAGGTTTGGTAGGATGTCTGTCAAATAGTAATGGCTAACTTTTATGCATAGCACGGTATAAAGCTAGATTAGTTTGAGATCGTAGATCATTAACCTTTATAGGTGATAATTGGAGATAGCACACACGGAGTAGAAAACTAAAAAAAATCTACTCCTTGTGATGTTAAAAGATCAGTTTTCCTTCGTTCAAAAAGAACAAATAAGATCGCTTCCCTTCGTTCAAAGAGAAAAAAAAAACGTCTCATATCTTCATAAAAACGTCACATATCTTGATCTCTTTTATGATATGCCACTTATCTTGATTTTTTAAGCAACATATTTAATTATGTAACGAGTACCTACCATTTAACTGGGAATAGTGGGATTCTGTTCAGGAATGAAATTCAGATAGCACATCGCCATAAAAGGGATAATTGATAGTTTGTCCCGTCTTTTATTGGCATCAATTCATTTGCTCTATAGTTGATTTTAATTGATAATTTGCTCTATTTTTCGTTGATCCATTGATCATTTGCTTTTTTTTTTGACAATTTTATCCTCATCTTCCTCCTCCCTCCTCTTCTTTCATTCTTTCTTCTTGCTCCAGCCATGGCTGACCAAGTTCGTCTTTGCCGCCACCGTCGACCGATGCCGGAGCAGCTCACCGAAGAAGTTGATAAAAAGGCCTGCGTCAACCTCGCTCATGTAGAGGTGCCCAGAGAGGCTCGCATGAGGATGGTCTTGTGCACGAGGCTACAGCCATCGCCGGCGACGATGAGTATGCGAAGCGTGAGATTTGTGACAAGGTAGCGGAAGTGTTAGGAACTTTGACCATGAGCACTACAATTTCGACCACGACCATATGACTACAGCCGCTACGACCACGGTCACTTCGACCATAGCCATTACGACCACGACCACTACGACCATTGCTATTACGACAACAGTAGTGGTCGAAGTGACCATGGTCATAGCGACCGTGGTCGTAATGGCTATGGTCGAAGTCGTAGTGGCCGTGGTCTTTTGTGGTCGTAATGACTTGTTGGTTTTCAGTGGTAATGACATGTCAAATAGCACAGACCAAACACTTCTGCAGCCTCGTCACCGACCTCACGCTCTGCATGCCCGTCGTCGGCAGCGATAGCTGCGGCCTCGCGCACGACACCATGCTCATGCAGGCCTCTCTGGTTACCTCTCTATATGAGCAAGGTCGACGTAGGCCTTTTCATCGACTTCTTTGGTGAGCTGCTCTGGCATCGGTCAGCGGTGGCGATGGAGGCAGACTAGGTCAACCATAGCCGGAGCAAGAAAAAAGAAGGAAAGAAGAGGAGGAAGGAGGAAGATAAGAGTAAAATTATCAAAAGAACAAATGATCAATGGATCAACGAAAGATAGGGTAAATAATCAATTAAAGTTAACTATATAGTAAATGAGCTAATGCGAATAAAAAAGAGACAAATCATCAATTTCTCTGCCATAAAATCAGGATCAGTAGACAGACCTAAGTAGCAGCAGCACTGACCAGTAGCGTGGACTGTCTAGTAACACACAAGTTAGTTGCATTTGTGAGACAGGTTGTATACTGAACAACGCTTGGACAGGACACTAGGCTCTCTCCAAGTAAATTGTAGATAGCAGACGGCCATCCATGCATTAATAGCCCGACACTATTATCAACACTTCGATAGATATACTGGTACAAAACCAAGCCCATATCCTGTGTGGTTTTTAGAAGTTCCTAACACTTTTGTGGTCTTATCATCGACCTCATGCTTCGCATGCCCGCCATCGTCAGCGATAGCTGTGGCCTCGCGCACGACACCATGCTCATGTAGGCCTCTCTGGGTACCTCTATATGAGCAAGGTCGACGCAAGCCATTTCATCTTCTTTGGCGAGCTGCTCCAGCATCGGTCAGCAATGGTGATGGAGGCAGACTAAGTTGACCATAGCCGGAGCAAGAAAAAAGAAGGAAAGAAGAGGAGGAAGGAGGAAGATAAGAGTAAAATTATCAAAAGGACAAATGATTAATGAATCAGCGAAAGTTAACTACATAATAAATGAGCTAATGCGAATAAAAAAGAGACAAATCATCAATTTCTCCGCCATAAAATCAGGGTCGGTAGACAGACCTAAGCAGCAGCAGCACTCTATCAGGACCAGTAGCGTGGACTGTCTAGGAACACACAAGTTAGTTGCATCTATGAGACAGGAAGTATACTGAACAACGCTTGGACAGGACACTAGGCTCTCTCCAAGTAAATTGTTGATAGCAGATGGCCATCCATGCATTAATAGCCCGATACTATTATCAGCACTTCGATAGATATACTGGTACAAAACCAAGCCCATATCCTATGTGGTTTTTAGAAGTTCCTAACACTTTTGTGGTCTTATCATCAACCTCACGCTTCGCATGCCCACCATCGTCAGTGATAGCTGTGGCCTCACGCACGACATCATGCTCATGTAGACCTCTCTGGGTATCTCTATATGAGCAAGGTCGATGCAGGCCTTTTCATCGTCTTCTTTAGCGAGCTGCTCCGGCATCGATCAGTAATGGCGATGGAGGCAGACTAAGTCAACCATAGCCGGAGCAAGAAAAAAGAAGAAAAGAAGAGGAGGAAGGAGGAAGATAAGGGTAAAATTATCAAAAGGACAAATGATTAATGAATCAGCGAAAGTTAACTACATAATAAATGAGCTAATGCGAATAAAAAAGAGACAAATCATCAATTTCTCCACCATAAAATCAGGGTCGGTAGACAGACCTAAGCAGCAGCAGCACTCTATCAAGACCAGTAGCGTGGACTGTCTAGTAACACATAAGTTAGTTGCATCTATGAGACAGGAAGTATACTGAACAACGCTTGGTCAGGACACTAGGCTCTCTCCAAGTAAATTGCAGACAGCAGACGGCCATCCATGCATTAATAGCCCGACACTATTATCAGCACTTCGATAGATATACTGGTATAAAACCAAGCCCATACCCTGCGTGGTTGTTCAGCTAAGCCTGCGGCCAGAGCAAGCTGCAGCGCGCAAATTAACTCTGTTGCCTCTAAGTTCCAATGGGCGCCACCAAAATCTTCGTCCTCGCCGTCTCCGTCGCGGCGGCGGTCCTTTCGCTGGACTCGCGCAGCGACGTGAGGCTACTGGAGATAAGGGACGGCAACGTGGAGCTGATCCCGCTCGACGGCGCCGTGGGGCCGGAGAGTATAGTGTTCGACGAGGACGGCGCGGGGCCGTACACGGGCGTGTCGGACGGGAGGATCTTGAAGTGGCGGCCGCCGGAGAGGCGGTGGGTCGAGCACTCGTGCTCTGCGCCGGAGCTGTAAGTGTTTTGGTCCACGTCGCTTTCTCTGTGTTGTCCTGCTGTATGTTTTGTGAGTTGCAATTCAAAGCTGAGTAGTTGTGCCGTCCGATTAACTCGGCCATCCGTACCTGTGGAAAGCGACTGAAAGTGCGTGGCATAACTCGGCTTCCCATCATCACACGATGATGATTCCTATTCTTTTTTACTACTTTTAATTTCGGTTTATTCAAAATCAAAACAAATATGATAATTTTTCAAATAACTTTCTAAACTTAAAATCATATGTGACGTTCACATCAATGTCTCTACAATGTACTGTCATCTTAAAATATATATACAAAAGCTATCAGTTACAGAAAAAAAAACCATCAATCGTAGCCCAAAAATAGGGCCACGATATATTCTCTATTGCTAAAGATGCAAAGAAGCTAGTTCAGGGACTTTGAAACTGCTAGAATCCAAGCTCTTTTTTTTTATCTGTTGCTAAGGATTACTCTCTCTTTTCCCCCTAAGGTTGTGTTTGGTTTAGGGACAAGGTGGGATGGGATGGTCCTGTCCCTGGTTTTGGGATGGGATGGTCCTGTCCCTGATTTTGGGATGGGATGATCCTATTTTTTTGTTTGGTTGGGAGATAGAGTCATCTCTGTTTTTTGTTTGGTTGGAAGAATAAAGTGAGATGGAATGGTCTCATCCTTTGTTTGGATGGAAGGATGAAGGTGGGACATGTGTGGCATTTGAGTTTTTTTAAAAAAAATTGAAGGCTATTGTTGATATGTTTCTACACATAAGCGTTTGAGTTTTTTTTAAAAAAATTAAACAAAACAGTACTTAAAAAAACAAAGAGGTGGGATGACTCTATCCCATGTGGAATGACTCTGTCCCATGAAAAAAAGAGAATTGTCTGGTCTCGGATCTACAAGGAATATTCCTAGTGGGATGTCCTTGACTCTGCTTGTCTCCCATCCAAACACCTACAAAAACGGGTTCATCCCATCCCGTCCCACCTAGTCCTTGCAACCAAACACACCCTAAAGGTACCAGTGGCGGACGCAGGAATTTTGGAATGGGTGTTCGAATTTTTATTCAGACATACTCACATATAAGTATAAAAGCATTGCTTATTTTCATTTTTCAACACATAACAACAATCTTAGACTCAGTCACTCAGACATACTCACATACAAGCATAAAAGCATTGCTCATTTTCATTTTTCAACACAATAACACATAACAACAATCTCAGACAGTCAGACTCAGTCACTCAGACACTATGATGCACGGACACGGATACGTCGACACGACACGACACCGACACGGGAATTCACCGTTTTCCCAAAAATACCGATACGCCGACACGGCTATGTATATTTAAATAATAAATAAATAAATTATATATATGTATTATTTTCTATGTTTCCACATGCTTATTATCTGAAATAATGTAAATTGTAAACGTGTAATTTGTAAAGTGTATACTCGGAATATGTACCTCATGAATTGTATTGTTAATCCTGGCGACAATTGTTGATATGAATACCATTTCTAGAAATAAGAACTCCATTAACCTAGGAAAAGTAACATGATCAAATCGGCAAGACTACACGGGACGAGATGCGGGAGCCGGCGACGCACGGGAGATGTAGTCGGCGGCGAGACACGGGAGATATAGTCGGCGGTGAGATGCGAGAGATGTCGTCGGCGGTGAGATGCGGGAGCCGGCGGGTAGAGGAGATGCGAGTGAGGAGATGGAAGCGGCGGCGAGATGCGGGAGCCGACGGGAGCGGGCGGCGGTGCGAGTGGCCGATGCGGAGAAGCGCGAGCGAGCGATGGGAATGATGCGCTCGGGAATCGGCGCTTATGGTTAGGGTTAGGGATGGGCCGGCTGTGTCCTGGGTCATTCCTGGGTTGGCTATGTCCAGCCTATGTCCGACTCGTATATTTACGGTGTCCGACACGTGTCGAGAATTTTAATAATTAAAATTAATTCTAAAATCGACCAATACGTCGCCGACACGTGTCGGAGAAGTGTCCGTGTCGTATCTGTGTCCGACACGTGTCGGACACGAATACGGCGGTTTTGACACGTGTCCGTGCTACAGAGCTCAGACATACTCACATACAAGCATAAAAGCATTGCTCATTTTCATTTTTCAACACATAACATGATAACAACAATATCAATCTTTACACATACAGCAGTACAGCAACATCATGCTCTGGCAGTCCGGCTGGACTACATCAAATCATCACTCATCAATAATTTCACATTTCAACATCATGCTCATCTAGTCGTCTTTACACATACTACAACTACATTACAGCATTTGAGCATTAACAGCAAGTCAACAACAGCAGTACAGCACAGTGCACAGAAGACAATCACAGAAGTACTCACCGGCTCCGGTTGCTCAGTTGCTGGAGTGCTGGACGGCGGTGCCCGGGTGCCGGCGTGCCACAGAGGCAGAGCGGAGGCGACGAGGCCCGAGGCCGGGCTGCCGGCGGATGTGCGGAGCGGCCAAAGCACGAAGGCGCGCCTGGTGCGGTCCCGGGTCGCGGGTCGCCGGTTGTGGACTGCGGCGGAGGCCCGGAGGCGCGGAGCGGAGGGCCGGAGCCGGAGGCTCGGAGAGCCCCTCAGCCCCAGATCTAGCCGGCGGAGCAGAGGGCGGAGGCGGCGAGGCGCGGTCGCCGGCGGAGCGGACCGGAGCCGGTCGTGCGGGGCGCCGCGCGGGCACGGAGCCGGAGGCCCGGAGAGGGAGAGCCCCTCAGCCCCAGATCTAGCCGGCGGAGCGGAGGGCGGAGGAGGCGAGGCGCGTTCGCCGGCGGAACGGAGGGCGGAGGCGGCGAGGCGAGCTTGCTGGTCGCGGAGCGGAGCGGAGCCGCCTGTCGCCGACTGAGCTAGGGTTAGGGATTTGCGAATGGAGAAATGGGGGATCGCCGTATCGGGGATTCGGGGGTAGAGGGTGTCGGCAGGCCGCGCGCGCAAATGGCCGGGGGAGCAGGCCGCAGGCGCGCACGCCGCGCAGCATGGGCTGGGCTGGCTTTCCCCGGACGCGCGCACGCGGAATCCCTCGGGCGGTCGGGCCGGGCCGCCGGGCAGCAGATCTGGGCAGTTGAAATAGAAAAATTTACCCAGTTATATATATACATATGTAATATACCCTATATATACTAGGTTTTTTGTCAAAAATTTTGGGTGTTCAGCTGAACACCCTTGACCCACTGTAGATCCGCCCCTGAAAGGTACTCTTTAGCATCCTTGGCTGATATACTGAGATATGAGGCAACAAATACTATGATTTTTCCATAGTAGGATCTTTAACTGATTAGTGATGTAAACTGCAGGTTGGATAGTTGCAGAGGATCTCAGGACCCAGGTCGGGAGCACGAGTGTGGGCGTCCACTTGGCCTCAAGTTCAACACCAAGACCGGGGAGCTCTACGTCGCAGATGCGTACCTCGGTCTGAGAGTGGTCGACCCGAAGGATAACGTGTCTAGGCCGCTCGTGCCTGAGTGGCCAGGGAGCCCATTCAGCTTCGCCAATGGCATCGAGATCGACCACGAAACTGGGGCCATCTACTTCACCGAGACCAGCACAAGGTTTCAGAGAAGGTACATCACCTATTGAAAGCTATTTCTTCCTGGCACGCATCATATAGATGATTTCTGGACAATGAATGCTCTCTCACACACGCTCATGAAATGTTTACTAGCCTGATGGGTGAAATTCATTTGCAGGGAGTTCTTGAATATAGTCATATCCGGTGACAATACCGGCAGACTGTTGAAATACGGCCCCAAGAACAAGGTTGAAGTCCTGGTTGAAGGCTTGGCTTTCCCCAATGGCTTGGCTATGAGCAACGATGGTTCTTACCTACTCCTTGCAGAAACCACAACGGGCAAGATCCTGAGGTACTGGCTCAAGACGCCAAAAGCTTCAACTCTCGAAGAAGTCGCGCAGCTACCCGGGTTCCCGGACAACATCAAGATGAGCCCTAGAGGAGGGTTCTGGGTTGGTCTCCATGCCAAGAGAGGGAAGATCGCCGAGTGGTCGATTTCTTACCCTTGGCTGAGGAAGGTGGTCCTGAGGCTGCCACCGCATCGTGTTCAGCGCATCACGTCATTCTTGAATCTATTTGGCCGTCAGGTGATCGCGCTGAGGCTGAGTGAGGACGGGAAAACGATGGAAGCGGTGAGTGTTCATGGTGCTGCACGGAAGGCATTCAAGTCTATCAGTGAAGTGGAGGAAAAGAACGGGAGCTTGTGGATTGGATCCGTTCTTTCACCTTTTCTTGGGCTTTACCGTTTGTAGAAGCATAATATTAGAGGATAAAAGTAGAATGTATTGTGTATATGTCATCCTTATCTAGAGAAAAAAAATACTAGTATACATTATCGTATAGTAGCAAAATTACAGGCGGAGCTTAATGACTTGCTGGTTTTCAGTGGTAATTGTTAGGAAACTGGGCCCACGGTCAGAGTTCTGACATATTTGGGCACCCCACCGTAGACTATAAATAGGGACCTAGACCCCCTCATTATGTACACATGAATGAAAGCAATAAAGAAAGATCAGGAGTTCTCTCTATCTCTCTCTGTGTTCAATCTATTATTCTGTGATTCTGTGATTGATTCGTTCTTGTTCTAAACAGAGGAATCGCTCGGACTGGTCGCCAGCGACGGTTCCTCAACACGTTATCAGCACGACTCCGCTCTGGTGAACGAGGTAATCATCGAAGCACAGATTGAATTTTCTAGATCGCTTTTGAATCTGTATTTTCTTTTCGCGTTCTAGATTGAATCTCTACGGTGCAAATCCGCCCTAATCTACCGCGAGCAGACTTGAAGTCGCCGGCACAATGCCGATTGGTAGATTGTGAAACGGGGTAGATGTTGATTGCACTGTAGATTAGAATGATGCAAATCCGCCCCAAATCTACCGCGAGCAGATCTGAAATCGCCGGCACAATGTCGATCGGTAGATTGCGAAACGGGGTAGATGTTGATTGCATAAGATTGGAAACGAAATTTTGCATGGGTTTTATTCGATTCTGCATAATCAATACACGAAAAAATTTGCATAGTTATCTCTGTTCGGTTTGCATGGCCTCTGCACATGAAAAAAAAACCCAGCGCGCGACCTGAAGCCGACCGTGGGTCGCCGGCCAGCCACCGACCAAACGGCCGCTACTGCCCGTAGCAGCACCGCTCCTCGCCGACCACCGGGACCGCACACCCCACCGGCCGTCCCCGCTCGGAAGGCCGCCTGCCGATCGCCCGCGCCCGCATGCGCTAGCTGCCATAGCCATGCCCCGGCCCGCTGCCTCCCGAGCCGCGCGCACGGACGCGCCTTGACCTCGCCGGCCTCCACCGCTTTGCCGCCCGGTACAATTTGGAATTTTTATTCTAATTTCATTTTTATTGGAGTTCGTATACAAATCCAACGACTAATTTTATTTAATTTATTATGAATATTAGTTATTTATGGATTTTTTGATATAACTCATATGGAAATCAAATTGCATATTTTATTTTATTTTTTAATTCCTAATTTTAGTTATTTTATTGGAATTTGTATATAAATCTAATTTCTAATATTTCTTTAATTTTTATCCCCAATTACGATTATTTATGGATTTTACTTTAGAATTCATATCAAAATCAAATTGCTATTTCTATTTTATTTTATATTCCTAATTTCAGTTTTTATCGGAATTCGTATGTAAATTTAGTTGCTAATTTTTATTCTAAAATATATTTATTTAAGAATTTTACTATAAATTCTTATGGAAATAAAATTGCTAATTTTATTTTAATTTTAATTCCGAATTTCAAATATTTTTGGATTATATCTGACATGTATCAGAGCACCGAGTTCTTGTTCCTGGCTGAGCGATGTCTGCACCGGCGCAACTGGCAGGCGCATCCCGCACTCCGCCGCACCGCCATACTCCTCACTCCCCATCTCCACGCCGCGGTCGTAATGCCAGACGCAACGGCCAGGTCGTCATCGAGCAAGTGGTGAGGGAGGCGACGACGAGCAGCGTTGTCTACCCCACGCTCACCCGCACCAACTACCAGGACTAGGCTCTGGTAATGCGGGTAAATCTGCAGGCGCAAGGCTTGTGGGCGGCGGTGGAGCCCGAAGACGATGACGTTGATTTCCGAACAAATCGACAGGCACTTGCCGCCATACTTTGCGCGGTGCCGGCTGAGATGCTTGCATCTCTGGCCGTCAAAGGGACTGCGCGGGAGGCTTGGGAAGCCATCAAGGTACGATGTATTGGCGTACAGCGGGTTCGCGAGGCCAATGCACAGCAGCTGCGACGCGAGCTCGGCGAAATCGCTTTCAAAGACGGAGAATCAATCGACGATTTTTCGTTGCGAATTGGGGGACTCGCCAACAACCTGCGCGCTCTGGGAGACCAAATCACTGAAGCAGAGGTTGTCAAAAAATTGTTGCAGGTCGTTCCCGAGAATCTCCAGCAAGTAGCCATCTCGATCGAGACATTGCTCGACGTCAACGAATTGTCTCTCGAGGAGGTGTCCGGGCGACTGCGTGCCGTCGAACAACGCATGCTGCGCAAGTCCGGAGCAGGGGGGAACCGCGTTGACTCCAACGGCCGACTACTCTTCACGGAGGAGGAATGGCTGGCAAAGTTCCGCAAGGCGGCTACGCTCCAAGAGGGTGGCCAAGGCGGGAGCTCCTCTTCCGGCGGTGGGACTGGCGGTCGTCGTGGCCGAGGCCGCTGGAAGAAACAAGCCGGGGCATCAAGAGACGTCCGACATGCACCACCGACTGAGTCGGGCCGCAACTCCGGCAGCTGCAACAACTGCGGGAAGAGGGGACACTGGGCCTGTGATTGCCGAAGCAAGCCCAAACAGCAACAGGCCTACGTGGCCTAAGAGGAAGATGAAGACCCCACGCTGCTGATGCTCAACACAGCCCCAGATTCATTCCCCCTTGCACCGACACTCTCCATCCAGACATAACTGAAGTCTTCGCCGGTCACCAAGGTCGCCTGCGTGGATGAAGCGAAGGTACTCGCGCAGTTCGACGACCGTGAAGACCACGACTACCGGAGATGGGTCCTGGACTCCGACGCTACCAACCACATGACCGGCTCCAGGACTGCCTTCGCCGAGCTCGACACCGGCATCTGCGGGAACGTGAAGTTTGGTGACGGATCGGTCGTGCGGATTGAAGGTCGCGGGACCATTCTCTTCACGTGCCGGTCCAGCGAACATCGGGCGCTCGCCGGAGTCTATTACATACCGCGGCTCACGACCAACATAGTGAGTCTCCAGAGGCTAGATGAGTCCGGCAGCGAGGTGCGTATTCATCAAGGTCTCCTGCGGATCTGGGATCCCTAACGTCGACTGATCGCCCGAGTTCACCGCTCTCCGAGTTGCCTGTACACCATCGACCTGGACATCAGCCGGCCGGTGTGCCTTGCCGCACACTGCTCGAAGACTGCGTGGAGGTGGCATGCCAGGTTCGGCCATCTGAACTTTCCGGCGCTCTGCAAGCTAGCGCAGAAGTCTATGGTACGAGGGCTGCTGGTGGTGGAGCAAGCCAACCAGATCTGCGATGGCTGCTTGGTGGGGAAACAACGGCGAACGCCATTCCCGGGACAGTCCAACTACCGCGCCACTGAAGCACTGGACCTTGTCCACAGTGATCTGTGCGGCCCGATTGAACCCGCAACTCCGAGAGGCAACCGGTATTTTCTTTTGCTTGTTGATGATATGAGTCGCTACATGTGGATTACAATCATCAGGAGCAAAGACGAAGCAGCAAAGGCGATACAACACTTCCAGGCGCGGGCTGAAGTAGAGACCGGGCGCAAGCTGCGAGCTTTCCGGACAGATCGAGGCGGGGAATTCAACTCCATTGAGTTCAGCGAGTATTGTGCCGCATAGGGAGTCCACCGACAGCTGACGGCACCATATTCCCCGCAGCAAAACGGGGTGGTGGAACGTCGCAATCAGACCATCATTGCCACTGCTCGCAGCATGATGAAAGCTATGAAGGTGCCGGGGCGTTTCTGGGGGGAGGCAGTGTCCATTGCGATATTCTTGCTGAACAGGTCGCCGACAAAGTCTCTTAATGACAAAACACCGTATGAAGCGTGGTATGGTGAGCGGCCTGCAGTGCAGTTTCTACGCATGTTTGGGTGTGTGGGCTACGTGAAGAACATCAAACCAAATCTCAAGAAGCTGGAGGACCGCAGCTGTCCAATGGTATTTCTGGGATATGAACAAGGATCCAAGGCATATCGGCTTTACGATCCAGTCAGAGACCAAGTTCATGTTTCACGTGATGTCGTCTTCGATGAAGATAAGGCATGGAATTGGGAAGAGAAAGAACCAGTCTCCGCAGATCCTGAACTGTTCGTGGTGGAACAGATGGTGAGCACGACATCGACAACAGCCGTGACACCCCCTGTATCATCAGCTTCACCAACGCCAGTACCATCTGCACCAACTCCAGTACCTGGCACAACACCACCTGCGTCATCTCCATCGACACCGATGCTGCCGACACATGCAGAGGTGGAACACGCCATGCCGCCTACCCACGACTCCAACCTGGACGCAGATGCAGAAGACGATGATGCCGTGCCTCGGTACCGCACCGTCGACAACATACTCGGAGGAGGATCTCCACCCGGATACGCACCTCGGGTACTTGAGCAACTCAAACTGCACGCAGTGAGTGCCGATGAACCAAGTTCTTTGGCCGAAGCCACAGCAGACCCAAAGTGGCAGAGCGCCATGATGGAGGAGTTGAAGTCAATTGTCGACAACAAGACGTGGACGCTATCTGATCTTCCCCCCAGGCAACGGGCAATCGAATTGAAGTGGATTTTCAAACTGAAGCGTGGTGAACAAGGAGCCGTGGTGCGCTACAAGGCAAGACTTGTCGCGAAAGGGTATGTCCAGCGACAGGGGGTGGATTTCGACGAAGTTTTCGCTCCCGTTGCACGACTAGAATCCGTGCGACTTCTCCTCGCCGTAGCTGCACACCGCGCTTGGGAGGTACACCATATGGACGTCAAATCGGCGTTCCTCAACGGTGAACTCCAAGAAGAAGTTTACGTCTGCCAACCGCCCGACTTTGTCGACAACGACAACAAGGCGAAGGTGTACAAGCTCCACAAAGCGTTGTATGGACTGCGACAGGCGCCACGTGCTTGGAATGCCAAACTTGATAGCTCTCTGCTGTCATTGGGCTTCAGTCGCAGCAGCTCAGAACATGGTATGTATACTCGGGCTGGTGGAGGCAAGCAGCTGATTGTAGGGGTCTATGTGGACGACCTCATCGTCACTGGAGACCGTCCCGATTACATCGCTCACTTCAAGCTTGAGATGAAGAAGCTGTTCAAAATGAGCGATCTGGGAGCACTCAGATATTATCTCGGTATTGAGGTAACTCAAAGTGCAGCTGGCATCACAATTAGGCAATCTGCCTATGCCGGCAAGTTACTGGAGAAAGCAGGGCTTCGGGGGTGCAATCCAAGTCAAACTCTCATGGAGGTACGCCTGAAATTGAGCAGAGAATCTGATTCACCACTAACAGATGCAACTCAGTATTGCAGCTTGGTCGGAAGCCTCCGATATCTCGTCAACACCCGACCCGACCTGGCGTATTCAGTAGGATACGTCAGTCGCTTCATGGAGGCCCCCAGGGAAGAACATCTTTCTGCTGTTCGGCGCATCTTGCGTTATGTTGCAGGTACCATCACTTGGGGAATTCAGTACACGGCCAAAGAAACTACACACCCGTATTTGCTTGGATATAGTGACAGTGACCTGGCGGGCGACGCTGACGACCGTCGAAGCACCTCAGGCCAGATATTCTTCATCAATGGAGGACCTGTCACTTGGCAATCGTCGAAGCAAAAGGTGGTGGCGCTATCGTCATGCGAAGCCGAGTACATTGCGGCGGCAGCCGCGACGTGCCAAGGTGTGTGGTTGGCGCGATTGCTGGCCGACGTGCTAGGAAGTAGTCCAATTACACCAACACTGATGGTGGACAATCAGTCCACAATATCGCTCGTGAAGAATCTTGTGCATCATGATCGGACAAAACACATTGATGTCAAGTTCCATTATATCCGAGAGTGCGCAGAAAAGAAGCTGATCGAAGTCATGTTTGTGGGCACAGCTGAGCAGCTTGGAGACATATTCACCAAGTCGCTGGGCAGAGTCAGATTTCATGAGCTTTGTTCCAAGATCGGCATTATCAATCTCAGTGCCAGCAGCAAGACTTAGGGGGTGATTTGTTGGGATAACTCTAGCTGCTGTCTATTTTTGGTTCCTACTTTCCCGTTGTCCAGTTAGTTGATAGTTTGTTAATCATGCACATGATGCAGTACGTGTGCAGAGTCAGCTGACGTGCGCTGTGTTCGCACGGAGCTAGTGGCGTCGTGGTAGTTGTGCTCTTGATCGTGGGAGCATAGATGTAGGAGTCAGTTATGGGTTTTTTCGGTTGTATTTAGCTTATGTCAACATCAGTAAAAATTGCAGCTTCCGCAGCACCAAAGCCAAGCTTTGCCTCATCCGGCTGTTGCCGTTTTTCGCTACAGTCCATATCAAATCTGACAACATGTACTCTTTATTTTAATTTAGATTGTTGTAATCTGAACCCACCAGAACTAATAGTGCAGATTTTTCTCTTCTACACTAATTAATATTGGAGTTTCTAGGTCTTAAGAGGGTAAATGCTGTGCTCTTTTTCTAATGCTTTGATAAGATAATAGATAAATTGCCGGCATCAACGCCTTGCGTTCTCCGCCTGATCCGTCGTTTCCGCTAGTTCAAGTTAAATGGAAGGAGACGGCTACGGCAACAACGCCTCTTGGATGGCCGGCGAACAGTCAGGGCCGGTCTTAGGATTTAGGGGCCCGGGGCGAACTAGAAATAGGGGCCTTAGTATAAATATCTAAATATAAATCTACATATACACATATATATATATATATATATCTAATTTTACCAACAAACACTTAATTAAAGAAAAATTCACATCAAAGAGTTCATAGATATTACCTTAAAATTTCTTCTAACATTTCTAGATGCGAAGTCATTGATGATGGTATTGATATCAATCTCATCCAATAATTTCTTCTCAATACATAAAGTTGCCAAACCGTTTAACCTCGCTTGAGACATTGTTGACCTTAAATGATTCTTCAACAATTTCAACTTTGAAAAGCTTCTTTCAGCTGATGCCACGGTCACAGGCATAGTAAATAAAATCCGATAAGCAATAGAAATATTAGGATAACAATCCGCTTCTCTGACAAACTCAAAGATCTCCATAGCAGACATTGGTTTATCTGATAAAGTCAATTGCATAACACTTAACTCAGAAATTAGATCATTTAACTCAACATCAGAGGAACCATCTAGAGAGAAAGTTTCTGCAAATTTTGTACAACATTCTTTTAATTCAGTTCGATCCAATGACTTCAATGTTGTTGAACTCATTAAAAATCCAAATATACTTCCGAATGTTTGGAGTTCTTGAAATCTACTTTTCAATGAATTGATTGTCATATCAACCATAACAAAAAAATAATAATTAACTTCAAATTCCTTCTCAGCTTGCAAAACCGCTTCATCACAATCAATTTCATCAAACTGTTTCTTCCTAAGAACACGCCGCTTAACTGGAAATGATGGCTCTACATTCATTTGAGCTGCAATATCTTTGGCAATGATCATACTCAAAGCAAACCCTTCATTTCTATAAGTATTAAGGTATTTAACCACGCCTTCTATTTGTTGCATGTATATACTCTACATAGTATATGGGGGACCCCTGGATTTTGGGGGCCCGGGGCGACCGCCCCTCTCGCCCCCCTCAGGGCCGGCCCTGCGAACAGTCATACCCCGGACACCGTACTGCCCTAGGAAGAGCCGTCGATCCCTCCGTTATCACCGCTCCAACAGCTGATGCTCCTCGACCTTTTGTGGGCGTCTATGGACTCCAGGGCAGTCCAAGCTACGGAGGAGCATGATCTGTTTTGAGTTTGATCCAGAGGATGGTGATACGCAGTTTCCTGGCATCGAGAGAGATACCGGAGATGACCAGGAAGAGGCGAAGAGCCGCCCATCCCTCTGTTCAACCTTTGGCGTGCGTCCTTGTACTCCACGGCTGTCCAAATTAAGGAGGATCATGTTCTGTTGGAGCTTGGTCTAGAGGATGCTGAATTGCTAATGCGCAGTTTCCCAGTATCGATGGAGATATGGGAGATCAAGGATGATGTGTACAGGAATGGTGGCTTCGGCACCGTCCCGGCCTCAAGCGAGGCCATCGAGGGCCTGCCGGAGACGACCATGGGCGAGGCAAGGGAGGAGAAGTGCCCGTCGTGCCTGGAGGCTTTCGAGACGAACGAAACGCTCAGGAAGATGCCCTTGCTCTCACTGCTTCCATGAGAGTTGCATCTTTCACTAGCTCTGGATCAGCCGCCTCTGTCTGCCATTGCCACTTCGCGCGCGCTGTCCGGCGAGGAGAGATGCGAAATGGAAATGCAGAGAACGATACAGAGGTGTAGGCGGAGGAAGAGCTGTAGATGAGCTCTACCTGCGTGAGCGTAAACGTGTGACGTCCTAGTATTCGTGAAGTTAAATCGTATTAATTTTCATAGAGTAGTCTAGAAAATTATTAAGATACATGAGAATGATACGGTAAATTTATCATAAAAATACTTTTATAATATAACACTTCTATAGCCTTTTTCAAATACGAGGACAAAATTTAGTAGTCAACTGGTACTTATGAACTTCGAATAATACAAACGTCATTTTTTAATAATAGGGGGATTATAGAGATACAAGGAATCAAAGGTTAATATCTTATTGGCATTAGGGGCACCACATAATTCTGTCTTTTCAATGATGAATGGGAAAGTTCACGCATAGGTATACACGTCATTTCAAGCAAGCAACTCATCGTTCTTACCCTCTTCATTTTCTAAATATATATTGTTCTAGCCTTCAAATTTTGTTCCTAAGAACAGTCATTTCACAATTCCGAAACAACTTCTCACCACTCCCCTTTATAGTACCATGATACTAAAATTTGTATCTTCCCAAGCATAACGATGATTAGTTTCAAAGGAAATGTACAGTCCCGAAGAACAATAACCACACCTCAAAATGCACCTTGCATTTTTATGAATAGTGAAAAATAACCACTCTTTGCTTGAACTTCTGGCTTCTAGCTTATTTTTTACTATTTATAAATTTTGTTTTTTTCTGAACTTTTGGCTTTTTGAGCTTTTTCCCGTTAATTTTCCCCATATTCGTTTGCGTTATCCATGATAAGGTAACATATTTTTTTTCTATTTTTAAATTTTTTGAATTTAATTACGCTAAATAAGCCATCTTCAGCTATAGTGTAATTTCAGCCATAAGCCACTATTTTTCAGCCCAACCGAACGGGGCTAGATTTTTATATTTTAAGAAATTTTATTGTTATTAGTGCTATTTAGTCCTTTCATCAAATATAATTATATTGTGTAGGTTATTTGTCCCCCTTGTTTCTAAATCCTGGTTTCGACACTGCGTGGCGCGTCAACGCCACCGTCCTCCGCTCCTTGTTCATCGCCCACCATAGCTGGCTACTTCATTTTGAAATTAGCTCTCCTTTAAGGTAAAAAAAAAAGCAGCAATCATCCTATGGGTGATATTTGTGTAGCAACGTAATTCGAAATTGCTAATATGTGGACGTCTGCTGAATCCTGATCCAGTGCCACACAGGAGGGATCTCGGACGTTGGATCGAGACATTTGCCCACATCTGAGCGTTCGCTGGATCGAGCCGTCGCGCATCCTCCTCCCAGCTGCTGACGCTTCCTTCCCCTTCCGCGCGCCACCCTCTCCATGCATCTGCCGCCGTCGTCGAAGCGAGCGAAACCCTTCGCTCCAAATCAGGGGTGTCGCCGTGCAAACCGATGTGCTCCGCCATCGGTGACCTGGGCTGCGCTCCTCTCCGCACGGTGACTCGTATTCCAACCGCGGTTGCATGCCTCACCGGCCCTTTATACCAAGGATGTGTTCTGGTTTCTTGGAGCCCGGAGGATTGTGATTCGTGAGTTTTGCTTGAACAGGCAGTGTATAACTCCTTGGGAGGCTCTTTCAGAATTTAATTGACGGCCCTTACCTGATGTAAGATCAGCTACATGGTAAAAGACTAAAAGTCCTAGGCTTAGATGGCTCTAGCGAGTGGCAGACCTAGGACTTAAACGGAGGAGCGGCTCGTGGAGAAGGTTATTTCTACCTCTAGACCAAATAACTCACGTCCTTTATAAACGGATGACATGTTGTATAGAGGTGTCAGGGGCGGATCCACATCTCCGACAGTTTAGGTTCCAATGTGGGGTGTGTGATATTTATCAGTGCAAAGCTCACGTAGGTTCAAGTAAGCTAAGTACGTAACTTTCTCTTCCAGCTCAGGTAATAGAGGCAACTGACCCTTTCTAGCCTAGGGTGTGACAAAATACTAGATACACCATTAGAGGTATTCACGTTTCGGCCGACAATAGGGTGGGCTCTAAGCCAAATTAACCCACCGTTGGGTCTATGAATCCATGCTACATTGTTGAAACAGTTTTGCTATTATATAGTTGGCTGAAATTTTTTTATTTCTTAGTCATCCAAAGTTGCATTCTTAGGCCCTGTTTGTTTCCACTTAAGATTATTATAATCCAGCTTATAATCATAAGTGGAAACAAACAGCCTAGATTAATTATAAGGTAACTTATTATAATCTAATAGCTCAGATTATTGTAATCCAATAAGCTCAAAAAAGGAGCTTATTTCAGCTTATTTCTCACCCTTTATCTTAATGACCATAAAACTTTACAAAAATTACCCACCTTTGCCATTCAGATATATCCCGAACGCATCCCCACCCCTCCCAGCGCCTCCCCTCGACGCGCCTCCCCTCCCAGCGCCGACGCGCCTCCCCTCCCAGCGCCTCCCCTCGCAGCGCCTCTGTACGCCTCCCCTCCCAGCGAATCCCCTCCCACCGCCTCTCCCAGACGCGCCTCCCCTCCCAGCGCCTCTCTACGCCTCCCCTCCCAGCGAATCCCCTCCCAGTGCCTCTCTCTCCCTCCCGTGCGCCTCCTTCCTCTCCTCTTCCCCAAGATGGATCCCCAAGATTTTGATGATGCGGAGGCCGGACTTGCCCGTGCGCTTGCCTACCGGGATTCCGTTGCGCGAAGCCCGGGGGTCGCCGAGGAAGTCGCTGGGAGGGGCGGCGTTGGCCGAGGCGGCGCCGGCCGGGGCGGCGTCGGGAGGGGACGTGGTGCCGGGGGAGGCCGCGGAGTCGCGGGAGGCCGAGGCGTCGTGGTCGGCGGCCTAGGCGCCGGCGTCGAAGGCCTCGGGGGCGGCGACCTCTGGGGCGACGACCTAGGCAGCGGCGGCGGCCTCGGTGTGGGCATCGGCCTCGGGGGCGACGGGCTGGGCACGGGCGCTGCCAGCGCCGGCCTCAGGGGTGGCGAGAGAGCCCGCGGAGTCACGGGCGGCAGCCTTGGCGGCAGCGGCCTGGGCGCCGGCTTCGAAGGCCTCGTGGCCGACAGCCTGGGCATGGGCGGCAACCTCGGGGGCGACGACCTAGGCGTGGGCGGCGGCCTCGGTGTGGGCATCGGGGGCGCCGGCCTCAGGGGCGGCGTGCTTGGCTTTGGTATACCTGGTGAGGGGATAATTTGGCATCCAGATTGTACTCTTTTGGCAATAATTCACTGATTAGTTTTTCTTGATTGTACTCTAGAGCTGTTAATCATCCAGATTTAATAACCGAATTGGATGGTGTATCAACTTGTATGAATCAATAAATTGTATGAAGCTGATGACCAATAAATTGATGTATGAATCTGATCAGTTTGTATGAATCAATGTTGTATGATCAGTTTGTGTATGAATCTGATTCGAGCATCTTTTGTTATTCACCCGTTTGATGCACTTCAACATTCTGTATCAATAGTAAAGACGTATATTTTGTTTCAACAATGTTGTGCAAGCATGAGTTACCGTTGTTGATGGATCACTTGAGAGGCATTTGTTTACTGCTATTTACTGCTATTGTTTACTCTTATGCTCTTATGCTCTTGTGCAAGCGTGAGTCACTACTCTTATGCTGTTTACTGCTATTGTTTGCCCATAGATCACTTGAGAGGCATTTGTTTGAGCACATAATTATCAGCTTTGATGCACTTAAACATGCTGTCTTCACTATGTTGATGTGCACAACTCATCATTGATGATAATGACAAAAGCATATTTAACTCCGGTTTTTATCATTTACATCAGTAATACTTGGTAAGCCTCCATATAGTTCTCTTGACATTGTTATGCGCATTTCTTAATAAGACATCCAATTATCTATTTTCCTCATGAGCATATTTGTACGAACATATGATCATGTATATTTGAATAATTAAGCTTTTCTACCACTTATGTATTCAAATTCTTATGTTACTAATGTTTTGCAAGTCCAAACTAATAAAAAACATGTCATAAAAGAATAAATAAGTCACCAAAAAAGGTCAAGGGCATTGTAGTCTTTAAACATTCGAATACAACAATCCATAATTCTGATAATCCAGGCTGCCAAACACCTGACAGTTTATTTCCCACCAGCTTATTATAATCTAGCTTATATAATCCCCCACCTATAAGCTGGATTATAATAATCTTAAGTGGAAACAAACAGGGCCTCAATTACCTAAAATTGTGGTGTATTAATTTCTCCTTCTGAGATTGTACTCTCAGTCACCAAAAATTATAGTATAAAAAAGTGACTGAAAATGAAGAGAAAAAACAGTGTCTGTGAAATAGTCACTCACCTTGTTGAAATCTGAACGTACGATACAACTGTGGTCTGTGGGACGGTAGTTTACCTTGTCTCATGCCTACGACTTTCCGAAGGAATGCATGGATTTGCACGTGCAGGAGATTTTTAGAGTTGGAAGTTTTGAAATTACCGAGTTCAAGGTTCAAAACTTGAATTAGAGTTAGAAGTTAGGACCAGCAACTCCCCCTTCATGCTCTCGCTCCAAGGAAAACTTGAGTGGCGACAGGACACTGACAGCATCCGCGCCACGTTGTTGCGGCGGAGTTTGACGGTTGCCCTCGCAGACAGTAGACCTCAAAATGCGGTGTCGGAGCGTGAATTTTTTGTACGGATAATCCATTTTTTATTCGAAATTACATAAATATACCCGCGGGAAAAATTTTTACAAAAATAGGCTCCAGTCGCCGAATGGTTGGGCGACTGGAGTCTATCGCCCAACCAGACCGCGACACAATTTGTCTCGCTGCACAGTAGAGCGACTACATCCAGTCGCTCTTCCGTTAAGCGACTGGCATGCAGTCGCTCTTCCGTTAAGCGACTAACATGCAGTCGCCATACGGGATGGCGACTGCATGTAGCCCCCGTGTTTTGTTTAGATTTTGTGAATTTTGTAACGTTGAACGGGTAAAAAATACGGTGAAATTGTAATAAAAGTTTATGTTCATTGTATATTGTAGGTGTGCAAAAAGTTTTAAAATTTTTTTTTCATGAAAGATTGAGTACAGAACGATCGATACATACACTGTTAAGTGAGATAGTTTATGTGCGGAGAGAGATAATAGACTTATGTAAATTTAAATAAACTTCATATTATAACTGTGAGTAACATGCCGCATGTTTTTTCAGTACATGCATAAATACATCTGCAGCGTCGCCTCACTAGTCACCCTGGTGTGCCCCGTCACCGCGCCCGCGTCCTCCCATACGGCCTCGCTTGGCCCTCCTCCGGTGCAACGGGTTAGGACGATCCGAAAAAGTAAAACGAGGAGGAGGGTGTCTATCCCGCGGGGGCGGGGGCGGAGTAAGCTGCACCTCTGGCTGTGTGCTCTCCGGTGCACCGGGCGCAGAGATAACCTCCGGTGCTACGTCGGAGTAGTGTCCATGCCACTCCGGTGTAGATGCGAAAAACTGGTCCACTTCCTCCTGGCCTGGGGAGATGCCGGAGACGCCGTGCTGCTGGTAAGCACCTGCAATATTAATAACGTTAGTTCGTTGCATATCGTCTTCGGATAAACACGATATAAGAACCTCTGCGTACCCGTGCTTGGTGCCATCCACGCAGGAGGAGGGGCGTACACCCCCTGCGTAGAAGGCGTGAAGTGAACCGGTGTAGGAGGCCTTGCCCAGGCTGAACCCCCTGGCTGCTCCGGGTGAGGTGGTGGAGGACGTATCCACGTAGGTGCACCAGAGTGGTGCCACGCTGGTCGGGGTGTCGAAGCGGTGGGCGTGGAGACCGCGGGTAGCCTCGTGCAGGAGAGTAGGCTAACGATACGTCTACACCCGTCGTGCACCCGACGCGCAAAGCTGATGCCCTCCTCATGGGTCAGGTGCGCACCACTGGAGAGCCTCTCCAGTAGTGTCCCGGAGTCGAGGCATAGGGCAGAACCGACGTCAGCCTGGACACAAAGACATGAAATGGTTGATTATCGAAACGACATTACCATTTGGGAATCTTTGAAATGACATGAAACGTACCGCGATGTGAGCGTCGCGCGCGAAGTGTGAGGGGTACGTGTCCGTCGGAGCGGCGACGTGTGTGGCAGGCGGGTCTACCACATATACGAGCCTGGTACGGGTCCGCGGCTGGTACCAGCGCAGGTACTCGGCGTACTCCCTGCTGTCGTACGGGCTGTCCTCCTCCACGCGGTCGTCGAGCGCACCCTGCCACTGCTCGACCCATCGCTGCATCCTCAACGACCAGTCGGTGCCTCTTTTCACTCCCTTCGCGCTTTGCCTGCGTATAGAACCATTACTGGATGTGAGATACTTGCGAACGCAGTAGTAAGTATGTAAATATTTACCAGAAACGATCACTCACCCGTGCACGTGGCGTGGAATCGATGGTCCGAATGGTGCAGGAACCGGCTGCCGTAGCCCGAACTGCCGCATCACCCGCTGGGGTGCGTAGTCCTCCACGTAGATGAGGTACACGAGCTTCCGGCGGGTGAGCCAGAAAGCCCGGTCACGCCAGCAAAGTGAGGACAGCCCGCCAGGAGCACGGGCCTGAACTGCCGTATCTGCGTACGGCTCCCAGCGCACGTCGTCCGCTGTGATGCGGTCGAGCTGCTCCACAAAGGCCCGGTACGCCCGCGTGACCTGCACGTGCGCGAACTGTACCTGCAAGAAATATAAGCTGTTTAGAATGACGATCGTCAATAAGACAGAAATAGTTGACTGTGATAATACTTACTCGACGACGGCACCAGATAGAACCCATCGTCGGCCGGTCGACGTCTCCCGCTGGATACATCTCGGGCCCGTACGGGCCCATGTCGTCCAGCACAGGTCGCCCGAGGCTTAAGCGCTCGAACGACCACAACTGCAGTAGCAGCGGACAGCCCGTGAGGATCGAGTTCTCCTTGACCCTCGTGCACGCATCGCATAGGGCGCGATACGTCGCGGCAAGCACGGCCGATCCCCAGCTGACCTGGTGGGGCTCGCCGTCAGCGATCGCCCTCGCATAAGCGATAAGGCGCGCATCCACCGTGTTGCCGTGGCTGGTGGTGAAAAGCACCCAACCAAACAGCCACAGCACGTACGCCTCCAGGTGGCGCGTCACCTGGTGATCGTCTGCCTGTGGAACCATGCGCTCCAGCTGAATTCAAACAAGTTGTTATTAGTACGTGATACCACAAATAAACGGTTGGACGACACGATCGAATGTAAAAAACCACGTATCCGGTACTGTGTGAGCCACCTCAGCGTCGGCCCATGGGTCTGCGCCTCTGTGAACACGTGGTGCTGAGGGCCCGGTGGAACGACACCCTCGAATCTGCCAAGCAGGTCAGCGCGCCAGTCGTGTGGGGCCTCCGGTAGGAAGGCAGCGTCTCCCGCGATCGGAAGGCCAAGGAGCAGGGACACGTCCTCCAGGGTCGGCGTCATCTCCCCGAATGGGAGGTGGAAAGTGTGCGTCTCGGGCCGCCAACGGTCCACCAAAGCCGTCAGCAGAGAACGGTCGAACGGGAAGCGTCGTGATCGCTCCCCGCCCGCCTCGTCCCCGCCCTCGTCCCCGCCAGCGCCTGCATCCTCGTCCGTGGCCTGCACCATCCGGGCAAGAGAGAGTAGCCCGGCATCCCGAAGCCTGCAAACAAAGTGAAGGTCAGCACGGAATGAACTTACGGTCACACTAAACGCTGGAGTAGTGCAAACCTGGCAGTCCAACGAGGGTCGAGTCTCCAGGCCACGCGAGGTGTGCGTGTCCGAATCACTCCCAGCTGAGGCGGCTCGTCCGTGCTCCCCGGTGTCGGCACTAGACGGGAAGCGCGATGAGAGCGGTCCACGTGCTCGTCCAACAGCTCGTACTGCCACTCGGAGGCACGTCCAGCACGAGTCATACCTGCAAAATTTGTACAATAATTTCTACATTAAATTTTCTACATCTAAATTTATACAATAATTTCAATATTAAATTATGTACACTAATTATCTAAACTAACTATCTTTCTACACTAAATTATCGACACTAATTATCTACACTAACTATATTTCTAAACTAATTATCTACACTAACTATATTTCTACACTAATTTTCTAAACTAATTATCTACACTAATTATGTACACTAACTATCTTTCTACACTAAATTATCGACACTAATTATCTACACTAATTATCTTTCTACACTAAATTATCGACACTAATTATCTACACTAACTATATTTCTAAACTAATTATCTACACTAACTATATTTCTACACTAATTTTCTAAACTAATTATCTACACTAATTATGTACACTAACTATCTTTCTACACTAAATTATCGACACTAATTATCTACACTAACTATCTTTCTACACTAAATTATCGACACTAATTATCTACACTAACTATATTTCTAAACTAATTATCTACACTAATTTTCTAAACTAATTATCTACACTAATTATGTACACTAACTATCTTTCTACACTAAATTATCTACACTAACTATCTTTCTACACTAAATTATCTAAACTAAATTATCTAAACTAATTATCTACACTAACTATTTTTCTAAACTAATTATCTACACTAATTATCTTTCTAAACTAATTTATCTACACTAACTATATGTCTAAACTAAATTATCCACACTAATTATCTACACTAACTATCTAAACTAACTAATTTTCTAAACTAATTATCTACACTAACTATGTTTCTAAACTAAATTATCTACACTAACTATATTTCTAAACTAACAAAAAATATAACACAAAAACTTACCTGAAAATCGCGCACGCCCTCTCCTCTTCTCCTCCTCTCCCTCTCTTTCTCTCCCCTCCCTCTTCTCCTCCTCTCCCTCTCTTTCTCCTTCTCTGCGCGCCGAAGAAGTGGACGTCGGGGGCGGCCGAGCGCGGCCTTATATCGAATTTTTTGTACGAATAATCCATTTTTTATTCAAAATTACAGAAATATACCTGCGGGAAAATTTTTTACAAGAATATGCTTCAGTCGCCTAATGATTGGGCGACTGGAGCCTTTTGCCCAACCATTGGGCGACTTTAATCCAGTCGCTCAATGGTTGGGCGACTGCATCCAGTCGCCCAACGATTGGGCGACTTAAATGCAGTCGCCCAATGGTTGGGCGACTGCAGTCAAGTCTCCCGTGAATGTTTTAAATTTTTTCAATTTTGTAGTTTTAAACTGGTAAAAAATATGCTGGAGTTGTAATAAAAGTTTATGTTCACTGTATATTATAGGTGTGTAAAAAATTTTGGGAAATTTTTTTTAGGAACGATTGACCGTAGAACGATCGGTACATATGATGGTAAGTGATATTTTAATGTTATTGAGAATTCGTGTCTCTGGGCTAGGATTGGGTTGAGGAGGATCGACGGGCCCAGCGGTCAGATTATCACAGACGGTTCTACATACAAACCATCTGTAATACTCGCTATCACAAGTTTTATATATCGATGCAATATAAACAACTAGTCTGAAAAGATAAAATAGCAAAGTTGTATATAGCTTATATATACTCATTAAAAAAGTTTCGACGAGATCTACAACTTTTCAGTTGAAGCAAAATCCAAATTCCGAAAGGAAGGCCAAGAAAAAGGGCAAAAATAGAAACCAAAAACTTACGACGCGGGTTTAGGTCCAAAGATGGCCGATTTTCGGGGTCTTGGAGGGCGACGGGCGCAAGCCGGTCGTTTTTATTGGATCGGGCTCGTCGTTAGCTTTCCAACGAGTACAAGAACGTCGAAAACGGACACCGTATGCAAAAGTTATGCCCGTTTTACTGAAGGTGTGTCGGAAACAGACTGAAACTGCTATAACTTTTGATCCCGCGGCCGAAATTGCTCAAATTTTTTTCTAGAGATTGTTGGATGTATGAAGAACAGCTCCACCAATTTTCACTTTTTTTAGCGAAGGTTTGATGCACTTTCCAAATTCTCAGTAAATCAAAATATTACTTACCATCGTATGTACCAATTGTTTTATGGTCATTTGTTCCTAAAAAAAGTTTCCCAAAATTTTTTACACACCTACAACATACAATGAACATAAACTTTTATTAGAACTTCAGCAGATTTTTTACCAGTTTAAAACTATAAAATTGACAAAATTTAAAACATTCACGGGGTCCTGAGTGCAGTCGCCCGAGGGTAGAGCGACTGGATTAAAGTCGCCCAATGGTTCGGCGAAAGGCTTCAGTCGCCCAACCATTAGGCGACTGGAGCCTATTTTTGTAAAAAATTTTCCCGCGGGTATATTTCTGTAATTTCGAATAAAAAATGGATTATCCGTACAAAAATTCGCCTTATATCCACCCTCAGTCGCCCAACGGTTGGGCGACTGATATGCAGTCGCCCAACGGTTGAGCGACTGCTTTGCAATCGCCGAACCGTTGGGCGACTGGAGTTAATCGCCCAACGGTTCGCAGACTCTTCAGCTGCCGCGGTCTGGTTGGGCGATAGGCTCCAGTCGCCCAACCATTCGGCGACTGGAGCCTATTTTTGTAAAAAAATTTCCCGCGGGTATATTTATGTAATTTCGAATAAAAAATGGATTATCCGTACAAAAAACTCGTCGGAGCGTGCTAGGGGCGGATCTAACGTGGGACATGGGGTTCAGTTGAACCCCTAAAAATATGAAAAAATAAACTGTTACTGGTAACCACAACGCAACAAGCAAATCCACCACAAACTCCACAGACTGGACTATCCATAATCCATCCCATAAAGGAAGATTTGGATGAGATTGCTTCTCTATGTTTGTTAATTTAATTAGATATTAGAGTTGAGAGGAAATAAAAAGCATTCGTTAGGGAAAAGACTAGTATATCGGCTAATCTGCTATATTGTTCTGTAATTTTGGGTACTATATGAGAGTAATTTAAAAATGTCATCTTCTAGATAATTATAGAGAAATTCGATAGTTACCAATATTTATTTATGTTGATCAGATACATAGATTTTAAACTATGAATTTTGTAATTCGGCTATCTGGTAAATTTATCATCTTCTAGTACCATATATTAATTTGTAGATTAAAATTATTGGATGGAATATGGAATGATTTATCTATATGAAAGATGTGGATAATTAAGGGTTCTAGAGATCCCATGAACATGCTCTTAAATCTAGATAGTTTCGTAGAAATATCTAGATGTTTTAGATGCTTTATTCGAAGAAATTTGATGGTGCCAATTGTCATAAATCTAGTGGTCAAAAAATTTTATATAATCCTTTCAATCCAAAATATACATCATTTGGGAGAGTTGGTTTTGGTTATAAATATTTATATTTTATTTTTCGGAAGCAATATGTTCATCAAAATGCCCATGTTAATTATTATTCTTAGAGAGGTAAATCATAAATAGAGACAACATATGTCAAAACAAAAATATGTACTACTTCTTTTTCTATGTGTGTGAAAAAACACCATTTAATATGCTAACATAGAAAATAAGAAAAGAGAAGTGGGTTAAAATTAATATCTATTTAAAAACAAAGTACACACTTGTGTTGTCAACTAAAGTTGTAATAGTTTTACTCTAAAAGTTGTAATTGTGCTGCCACCAAATAAAGTGTTAGTATTAGTTTATTATTTCAAATTTTTTAGTGTTATTGATTTTAAATAGACTTAGAAATATGACTTTTATCTTCAGTTTTTATAAACCAATATAAGTATATATTAAAAAATGTAACACAATGTAATTAGCGAACACCCATTCATAAAATCCTAAATCCGCCATTGGAGCGTGCTGACGTAGAGCAAATCCGAGACGGGAACCCACTCCGATCGTGGCATCCCGGCCGAGCGGGACTCGAAACCGGACTACTCTACTAGATCGGCAGCTGGCCGGCCGCCTCCTACAAATGTAGCAAGACCCGCTCGTTTTTCTCTTAATAACTACCATCTACACCTCGCGTTCCCGGCCGACTCGTCGTCTCCGCTAGTTTCCGGGTTAAATGGAAGGCGGCGGCTATGACGATAACGCCTCTTGGATGGCCGGTGAACAATCACACCGGGACTCCGTGCCGCCTCAGGACGAGCCGTCGGACCCTTAGGTGTCGCCGCGCCAAGCGCAGAGGCTCTTGGACCTTTTGCGGCCTGCGTCCATGGGCGGCTCCATGGAAGTCCAAACTACGGAGGAGCCTGTTCTATCTGAGTTTGGTCCAAAGGATGGTGGTACGCGGTTTCCTGGCATCGACGGAGATATCGTAGAGGATCAGGAAGAGCCGTCCATCCCTCCGTTGCCGGAGAGCCAATTGCAGACGCACTCCAAACTTTTGCGTGTGTCCGTGCGATCCACGGTGGTCCAGATTACGGAGGGGGATTTTGTGTTTACATTTGCTCTAGTGCATGATGACATACAGTTTCTCGGGGTCAACGGAGATATCCGAGAGGACGAAGCGTACAGGAATGGTGGCTTCGGCGCCGTCTCGGCCTCGAGCAAGGCCATCGCGGGCCTGCCGGAGACAACCATGGGTGAGATGAGGGAGAAGCAATGCGCGGTGTGCCTGGAGGTTCTTGAGGCGGACGACAAGCTCAGGAAGATGCCCTGCTCCCACGGCTTCCATGAGAGCTGCATCTTCGACTAGCTCCGAGTCAGCCGCCTTTGCTCGCTCTGCCGCTTCGTGTTGCCACCTGAGGAGGGATCTGAAATGGAAATGCAGACGGATAGTGACACTGAGATGGAGGTGGAGGAGGACCTGATTTTGGCTGATAGCTTTTGATTTTAGTTTATAAATAGTAACAATTTACAGAGAGTTGTACGAAAAGAGAGAAATTCACGTGCGATTTTAGCCGATATAAATAAATCATTACAACGTGTACAATAATCAACTAGTAGACACTGCTTTAAAAAACATCTCGTTAAAAGTTAGATCCTATAAAAATTTATTTACTATAAAAAATAATTTTTAAAAATCAATACGACTAGATCCTAAAAAGTTACATCTAGGTGAGCGTGATATATTATGATAATAGGAAGGTAGAGTCAAAAAAATCTGATCGACGTGACGGAGAATCAGTGTATGGGCCCCAGACGCAGACACGGCCTGTCTGCATCTAGGTGATAGCCTCCCCATAGAATTTCAATTTCCTTCCCGGCGTGAGGGCCACTGTAGAATTCTGTCTTTTCAATGTGAAGATGAAGCGATAAACAAAGCGCAATTAGCTACGCAACTGTGATGCGGTCTCTTCTCCTGATATAGATCGGGTCGAACGCAATGCATGCAGTGCTACTCTAAAGCTGCGTTTGGTTCGGCGCAGGGGCGGAGCCACACATTGAGTAAGATAGACTTTAGTTCGGAGTGTAGAAAAATATCTATTGTACAGTTCGGATAAATTCAGTTCAGTCTGAGTAACATTTTTATGATCCTGTTCAGATAGCCTAAATCATTCCACCACTAAACCCAGGGTGTAATCAAATCCTAGCTCCGCCACTGGTTCGGCGTATAACTCGGTTAGCCAATTTTAACCCAGCTAGTTTAGTTTAGTTTAAGTTTTATGTTTAGCAATCAATCTTATTGATCTAAATTACTGTTTACTTTTAGATTAGATAGATTAAGTGGGTTAACAGTAAAAAAATAGAATTTAAGAAGCTGAGTTGTGCTGAGCTATTTTTTTCACTAACTTATCTAAGTTAGAATGGTTTAAAGACTTTAATCAGGTTAAATTAATCCTCTTTAATCCAAGGGTATTTGGTAGGCTAAATCTCTAAATCACCTCTTAACTTCGAACCGAATGGAGCTTTAGGGTGAGTTCTTTTAGGCTGTAGCTTTGGCTTATGATTTTTGAATTCTGGTTATTTACGAGACAGTACGTAGAGAGAAACAATTGCATGCGATTTTGATTAGTATAACTAAACTCGGTACAGTATCTGCTACAATCTACTTGTAGATCCTATCTTAAAAAATACATCGTTTAAAAGCTAATTACTATAACAAAAAGTGATAATGCAAAGCAAAAAAACCCCAGCCTAAGTCTTTTAACATTCAAAGCTAGCAGCGAGGCCCCTTGAATGCAACAACCGCATGATCCATCTGAAGGATGTTCTCATTTGTCTGACGATTATGAGCTTAGCTTGAATAGGCGGGATGCTTGGGACATGTGCAGTAATTTAGGCTAGTCTTAGTGGGGGTTTTATGGAGTTTCATGGGCATTAAATACGCTGACATGGCACTGTATTGATGAAGAGAGAGATGATAAAAGTTTCATGGGAGTAGAGAGAGTTTCATGGGGATGAAACTCTTCTGCACTGTTTCCAAAATATGGATGTGTTGGAAACTGGGACATGAAACCTCCACTGAGACTGGCCTTAGAGTAAGTTTAATAGAAGAGGTGGCTTGTCACCTCTAGAACTAGCTAAATAAGCAAAAAGAGTACAAGTGGCTCATGATGGAGGTAGTTAATACAATAAGTTGAGTAGAGGTTACCTCTACTAAAGCACTCAAACATTTAATACTTGCATAAATATATCAGGGGTCACCTCTTGCATGAGGGGCAGCTTGCCTCTCTCTCCTTGTATGATGTGCTAGAGGTCACCTCTTGCATGAGGGGCAGCTTGCCTCTCTCTCCTCTTTTCTCTCTCTTCCACTTAGGATTGTGTTGACGTGGATTTCGCTAGAGGTGACCTAGTCAGCATTATTGTACTTGCTCTTATATTTCACAACCATACTTGTAATAAGGCGACGATAAATCAAGAGTAAATTGTACTATATGTACACAGATTTATAAAGTGGATGCATCTAGATCACTAAAAAAATAAAACCGTGCATTTAAATCAATGAACTTATTAAACCATGCAAAAGATCTCCAAAAGAGCTTTTATAAGGATGACAAAGCATTCATGTGGCATTAATACTTATGTGGCGTTGATGTGGACGCTGACATAAGAAGGTGAAGGCCTTTGTCTCCACCCGCAGGTTACGCCCATCTACGTGTCTATCAACGCCATTCCAAAATGTTCAAAAATATTTAGTTTTGATTGTGTAGGAAAGCTACGAGCTTGTGCTGTGATGAGATTAATTGCAAGGTAAATTCTTATTGCTTTGTAGTTGCATGAGATACATATAGAGTTGATATAGCTGTTAGTAGATGTAGATGGAAGGATAAAAAGGCAATGAAGAAGAAGGTGCCAGGCTCATCCACGTGCTCCAGATCATGTCGACCGTGGCTGACTACATCCCACAGTTCCTGTTCGAGGAACACGATATGATAAGTTATCGAGTGGCACCACTCTTTTATTGATGTCATCTCCTTCTGCCGCCATGTCTCCTCGCGGATCATAATGCTCCCACTTCTCGATAAGAGGGCGCGACCCGAGACCTAAAAGTAGCTATCAATGCATGGGACTAGGTTGCCTACTATTAAACTTGCAAGAATGTTAAAGGGAAACACTAATCACCAATAGACTTCATTGATGTGGCCAAAGAGTATTTACAACAGTATGATAATGAATGTGAATGATTTCATTGTGTTAGACCATGTGGATGGTTGTAAATAAAGTGGAGAAGAATAATTGGCATTTGGATTTCTTTCGATTTTATGTTTGTAAAAGTTTTGATCGATCACGGTCGAAGGTTTTAAGTTTAAGTGGTTTCAGTCTGCTTCGATAGTCGAAGGCTTTACAGTTGATGGCCGTAGACTTTACGGACTGCTGTTATAGTCATAGACTTCGTAGTCTTGTTTTTCATAGTCGTAGACTTTTTGCAGTCTACTATTGTTGTCTTCGATAGTTTGTTATCGTTGTCTTCGGTAGTTTTCGTCGATCATCGTCAAAGGTTTCAAATTCAAGTGGTTTGCAGTCTGCTATCGACCACGTTGTTAAACTTACGACCGTATTGTAAGTTTTGACCACATTGTTAGATTTCGACCACCTTGCTTTTGCTGCTCTGATTGTCCAGTCTCTTTGGTTTTCAAGTGGGATTTCAACCCTAATTGTTATAGCTCTGTAGCTATCAGAGAAAAGGGTTAAGTGAATACTTGGGGAGAATTTGAAGGCACCATTCACCCCCACTGTTGCTTGTCCGGTCCTACAAGAAGTGTTTTACATGTTATTGGAGAAGTTCTTTGATTCTTTTTCACTACATGAGAAATTCGGCTCAAAGTGGAGATTATTGTAGTTTGTGATCTGAATCTGGTCGGATCCGACCACTTGAAGAATCCGATCAGGTTTTTCTCAAAGATATATTCTGACTAATAACTGGTTGGTAATGTGAACTAGTCACAAATTATGATTAGGATCATCTTCGTATTCGTATGGACTCTGCACCGATTTACACCATCATGATGTCTAAAGGTGTTTGCGCCGACTAGAGTTAGACATGGCTAGTCGAGGCGCTTCCAACTATAACTCTTCACCATTATCTGTTTCGTCTCCGATCAGGGTGTTATTCTCGTCTCCTAGCAGGTTACTGTTCCAGTTTTCGAGTACTTTATTGCCGACTAGAACTCTGTTTCTTTCTCGTTTGGGACTCTTGTTCTCAAGGATATTTATATCTCCTATAAACCTCATGATAGATGGCATGCACATCACATGTTATTTACATATGTAATACACCAATAGTGTTTTGTAAACTTCTTCTCCATATAGTGACTTCGCCGATTGTGTGTCCATGTTTTTTCTCGAAAAGGTTTTTTTACGTTAAATCTTTATTTCGTGCTCCTAATTATTGTTCATTGCTTTCATATCCCATCGTGCGTTTTGTAACATGCAAAATAATACATCACTAGCCCGGTAAAATAAAGTCCTATTCTGAATGTTTGCCCATCAGCATGCATCAGGCATGCATACAACAGGAAGGTGTTTGAGCTACAATTACTTGAACAGACTAAGTCACAAACCAAAATATCAGGTGATCAATTGAGTCAGATAGCTCCTTGCATCATGCCTTTAAATTCATCAAAGCTGATCACTCCATCGCCGTCTTTGTCGAATACTTGGACCATCCTTTTACAGTCCTGGCTGTTGTCAGGCAACCCTAAGCTTCCCATCACATTGTGCAGCTCCACGGGACTTATGAAGCCGTCACCGTCGCAGTCGAACACACTGAAAGCTTCCTCCAGTTCTTCCCAGCTTGCTTGTTTCTCCTCCAGTAGCACACGAACCCCTTGTTCCAAGCAACGCTCCTTGCATTTGTCACTGCCACTCCAACCACCGATCCCAAGCGCAGCCATGACCACAGCAACATCGTCATGTGTGAGCTCTGCTCCTCCGTTCTTGGCAGAAGGCTCGCATCGGCATCGGCAGCGTATCTGATGCTTGTCGCCGAGAACAAAATTCAGAGGACGGAGCAGAGGCAACAACACCTTCGTTACAGAGCAGAGAATACTGCCGGTGAACATGGCTATGCTAGTATGCTGAATCCCAAAACCAAAACAAGAAGAAGAATAATTTTTCCAAATGCTTCTAACACTGCATCTGCATGCACTGAATAGTTTTCGCGTATCGCTCAAATATATGTAGTACCTGCGTCTACTGCCTGGTCTTCGATCGTTGTTTGCTGGTGATTTTTATAAATATTAAAAAAAGAATGACCAGAAGTATCTCTGTAACTTCTGCGAATTCGACATAAGCTTGACCCCTAAGTAAACGTATAGAAAAAGTAGTGCTCATTGCCATGTAACTTCGTAAAGTAACTGTCCAAGGAGACAAGCTTAAGGCCTGTTCTTTAAGTCAAAAGCCGGTGGCTTTTGATTTTTGCTACAGTAGCTAACTTTCAAACGGAGTATTTTCTCAAGACGGGGTCTACAAGTTAAACGATCTACACGTTAAAAGCTCAACATCTGTATCAGTCAAAATCGTAAGTGAGTATTTGTCTCTTCGTAACCTGTACCGTAAACAGTTAAAATTCAAAAATTTCAGCCAAAAACCATAAGCCGCAGCCGAAAAAAACAGCCCATAAATTCCCCGTTTCAAACCTGACACTAACACAGCACCACAACGTTAGCAGGAGGATGTCAAATTTCGAGTCAAAAATTTACGCCTAGTGAGTTGGATCTTATGGGGTGTGAAACCATGTGATCATGTGAAGAGTCCAGCAGTCCAAGACGTGCAATTACCTTGTGCCAGTGCCGGACCCAAGATTTGAATCCAGGGTATGCCTAACTAAAAAATTATTATCCAATGTGGTATAATCTAATGCAAAAATTCAGTAAACAGTTCGGCAAAAAATATAATATATCTAAAAGATCTCATAATACCTTAAATTGGTGGTGGTGGAGCACAAGATGCAATCTTTTTTTTGCTTCATTTTTCTGAAAAAGCAATGCAATGCTTTCGTTCTTCTTCATGCCTCTCAATTCAGCCAGTCTGTCAACACATACACAAAACAAGCAAAAAAAGGTGCATCAGGCATTCAGGCATATGCCCCAATCCATCTAGCAATCGCATAATTTCCCACAATTTACTCTTTTCTTAGAAACTTCATAAACATATCAAATTCACTAGCAAGGTAGCTGCATGAGAACTGGTTCCAACTGAACTAGTAGTTAGTTTTGAGTATATCAACATAGGTAATTTCCCTGCATTTGTTACTATGTTTCTTTACCCTTTTTATTGTTCAGTTTAAAAATGAAAACTGCAGTATCCACAATTGGCTTCTTTCTTTGAAACTGCAGATGATTGTTGGGCAGCTTATGATAGGGATTCTCAGGTGAGTAAATGTTAATAGAATTACATATTCAGATTAGAAACTAGCAAAGAGAAATTTTAAAATTTAATTTCGTTGCTCAACCAAGTAAACCCAGCAAAACTTTGGTAGCTAAAACATGAGAAGTGAAAATTGGTAGATGCTGTTCCACCAGTAACAAATTCAGCTTTTTGTACAGGGAAATCTAGCTGCAAATTCATCAACATTTCCGCGCCCTGGCGCCCTGGCGGCCTGGGCAGAGGGAGCCGGGCGGAGGCGGAGGGAGCCGGGCGGAGGCGGAGGCGGAGGGAGCCGGGCGGAGGCGCCGAGGCGGATACGGAGGCGGAGGGAGCCGGGCGGAGGCGCCAAGGCGGAGGGAGCCGGGCGGAGGCGGAGGGAGCCTGGCGCCTGGCGGAGGCGGAGGCGGATGGGCGCTAGCGGTCTGGCGGAGGCGGCAGTCAGGGTCGGGGTCGGGGACAGGCGGAGGCGGCAGTCGGGGTCGGGGTCCGGGAGTTTTTGGGCCAAATTGCAGGGTAGTCCTGGACCTATATGGACTACCCACTGGGCCCGCCCCTGCCTTGTGCGTCCTTTCGCTCTCTCTTGTTAAGCATGTACGAAAGTCGTGTACAATCACGGTCTATGCAAAAAAAACGTTTACTTGACCTAGATGAATGACTGAATTCACAATTTCACATGATGGCCTGTGGTATATCTTTCTTATGTGTTGCTCGGTTAGACTCAAATAACATGTTTTATGGCTGAAATTGGACTGTAACTAGATAAAATTATACTGCAGCTAATGGTAGCTTATTGGCTTAACTAAATTTAAAATTTTAAAAATAGAAAAAAAACAGTTTAACCCATCACGGTTCACGGATAATGCAAACGAATGCGGGGGAAAAAGAACTGACAAAAAAGCTAAAAAAACCAAAAAAATCAGAAAAGATGAAATTTAGGAATAGTAAAAAATAAACCAAAAATCAGAAATACAAGGTGAAATAAACAGGGCCTTAGCCTGTTCTTTTCTCTCTCGATATTTTGGCCGACGGCCTTTTTCTATTTGGAAGGATCCTCCTTGTTTGCTCTTTTTTTTTTAATAAAAAAAGAGCTTGTGGACCCATGCATGTCCACCAGGACGACCTCAGGGCGATGCCATGCTCCCACGCCTTCCACGACCGCTGCATCTTCGACTGGCTCCGGGTCAGCCGTCTCTGCCGACACGCACTGCCCAGCGAACAACAGTAGCTAGTAAGAGCTGGAAGAAGCAACCAGATGATCCAGCGGAAGAGTTTGTACGTTTCCATTCACCCAAAATAGGAATCAACAGCTTGGTGATCGGTCTGTTTCAAGAGTTCCTCAATGTTTAGGTATGTTCTTTTCTACCGAAGTTAGTGATTTTTGATTTTTGCTATAGTATCTAATTTTTAAACGGGATATTTTCTTAAGATAGAGTCTACAAGTTAATTGTAGTACATGTTAAAAGCCCAACATCTGTATCAACCAAAATCGTAAGCAAGTATCTCTCCATAATCTCTATCGCAAACAGCTAAAATTTAAAAATTTCAGCTAAAAACCATACACCACAGCCGCGCAAACAGGCCCAAATGCTTTATGATGACAAATCGAGTCACACTGAGGAAGATTATGCTAAAAGATTTTCCAAGTGACTAGCAAGGAGATGTTCGTCAACCATTCAGCTCTCTAACAAAACGCTGTACTTTTTTTTTGGTTGGCTTCGGACACCCTGAAGATTGGAGATTGACTAACTGAAGAACTGGATAAGGTTAAACTAGGGATTTTTTACGGTACATTATATTAGTAGTAAAATAAAATCTGACTATTGATTTATAAGGGTATTATAGACTTTTGTTTTCAACGTGGTTTTTTCAGGAGAGTATTTTAGACTATCTCATGTGAATATCTGTGTGCAAACCGCAGTTGCATCTTCATTCCCTGCATGCTATGAACTGAATCAGTTTAGCTCAACTGAGGAATGAACCAGATCAATTAACATGGTTCCAACCACACGGGCAGAGTCGGTAGAGCACATGCAGTGCCACTTTGACCACCTTCTCTAACAACCTGTCCGCTACCACCCTCACGATGCCCTCGACTAGCTTGGCGCTCGCCGTGGTTAGCCGCGTGAGAGGCATCGCCGACACCACTGCTTTTAGCTGGTGGATGTCGTACGTCCGCGAGAGGTAGCTTGGCGGCCGCAGCACAGACGCCAAGGTGTCCATGAAGTCGTCATTGCCTTCCAAGACCCTCTTCAAGCTCTCCTCAGAGAGCTTAAGCGAATGCGGAATGCTCAAAACTGTCTCCTCCGGCGAGCTCGCCTTTGGTGAATCCAGCATGCCGCACATCTCTTCTTGGGATATCAAAGGCTTTTGATGTGCGCGATGCAATGTGCTTCTTCACAACAGACACGAGAAACTCCATCAAGCCGGGCGCGCCATTGACGCAGCATCGGTTGCGATTGCTCTTGGTAACGATGTCTACGAGCTCCCTTAGGGAAGCCATCAGCTGATCTTGCCGACCGCCACTCTGCCTCGCAACATCCACGATAGTGGCCACGTGCGCCGTGTTGATGGGCTGGTGCGGGGTGGGGGAACCACTCGACGGCGTGCGCGGCTCACCAACCCTGGATGAGCCTACGTAGCGTGTGGTTTGGCGTGGGCTCCCAGTCGACAGCGCCCAGCTGCTGCTTGGTCACTAGGCAGTTGCTGTGGCCGTTAGTGAACACCCACCGTTCTATGTTGTCCCGGTCATAGGTGATCCCCGACGAGAGCGTTACCGGGTCCCGCATGATCTCTAGTGAGATTGGGCACATGAAGCGCGAAAATTAATTTTATGCCACTTGTTTTGTTAACAATTTTATATCTTTGGATATTATACTGCTAATAGTGTGGATAATAGCATAACTAAATCCTAATTAATCTGAACCATTATATCGCAAAGATTAAATAGTTTATATTTATTTTAAGGTATCATAAAAAAAAAGCTTGAAAGAAATATCCTGGGATAAGGTTGATCCTTGCCTCCTTGGTTTGTGCTAGTGGGTACATTTGCGTGTGCGCGTGCATGATGCTGAATGTCCGGTTCACAATTGCAATATTATGAAAAACTCATTTTCACTGAAATCCTGCAACTGCTTCTAATGTCAAGCTGTTAATTTTCGTTTTTCTTTCTTTTTCTTGAGATAGTAAGGTCAATCCGGCACTAAACAATTTGGAATGTCGGACCTGTTCTTTTTAACTTTTATATGATTTTTTTACTTTAATTTCTATGAAAGCTAAAATAACCCCATCAAGCTCAAAACCGTATGTTTCGTGTTATTATCTCTATCATACGTCGTCGTCTTAAAAACATACATAAAAATTATTAGTCATAAGTAAAAGTCATGGATCGCAGTCCTAAATAACAGGACTGTTAAACAGATAGGCTATCAGGTCGGCGTGTTGGCCGAGTCACGACTAGCCTGTTCTCTGGCCGAGTAAACACCGGGCCACGAGAGCTGTGCATGATGACGTGGTAAGGTGGGCTTGGTGGGCCGTTAGCCCATGATATGACACTACTGCGCCACTAATCACTCCGTAACAGCGAGAAGAGAAGCCCATTCCTAAAACCCTTCGCGATCTGCTGTGGTGGCCGCTTCCGGCGCCTTTCCTCCGGCCGCGAGTCCTCGCCGTTCTCCCACTCCCGACGATGCGGCACCTCCTCCTATCGCGCCTCCTCCGCCGCCCTTCCTCCCCATCCCACCACCTCCACCTCCGCCCCTCTCTTCCTCCTCCCCGCTCCCGGCCTCCGACTCCGACCTCCGCAAGTACGCCGGCTACGCTCTCCTCCTCCTCGGCTGCGGCGCCGCCACCTACTACTCCTTCCCGTTCCCGCCCGACGCGCTCCACAAGAAGGCCGTTCCCTTCAAGTACGCGCCCCTCCCCGACGACCTCCACGCCGTCTCCAACTGGAGCGCCACCCACGAGGTCCACACCCGCGTCCTCCTCCAGCCCGACTCCCTCCCCGCGCTCCAGGACGCCCTCGGCACCGCCCACAAGGAGCGCGGCAAGCTCAGGCCCCTCGGCTCGGGCCTGTCCCCCAATGGCCTCGTGCTCTCCCGGGCCGGCATGGTCAATCTTGCGCTCATGGACAAGGTGCTCGACGTCGACGTCAAGAAGAAGAACGTCACGGTGCAGGCCGGGATACGCGTCGCCGAGCTCGTGGACGCGCTCCGAGAGCACGGACTCACGCTGCAGAAATTTGCGTCCATTCGGGAGCAGCAGGTCGGCGGCATCATTCAGGTCTGTTCTGTTGGGGAAAATAATCACTCTTCATACATGCAAGGAATTGTCTTGGTGATTTTGATATTAGATTGAGAATGTGTTCTCGAAAAAAAGGATAATAGAACGAGAATTGACAAGAGTATTTAGTGCAAATTGGTTGAAGATGTTCAATGAAAATATGAAATGCTCCACACTCAGTGGCGGATCTAGGATTTGAGTACTGGGGGTGCGAAACTGCGAATTTGAAAGTACAAGGTACATAATACTGGGGGTCCTAGAGAGACTTTTGGTGTGGATGTACATGTTCTCTTTTGGGACTTTCTTGCTCGATCCCACAAAGACTTCAAATTGGCTATCGTCTTCTTCATTTTCTAACTTGCCTACCAAATTCTACAATCTACATTACATAATCAAGCACTAATTACTGGATGTTTGATTGGATTTTACAAAATACAAATTATGGTCAAAATTTTAAAAAGAGGAAAAGCTCACCTTTGTCCTTGCTTCTAGCTGCTAAAATCCACTGAAAAATGTTTCACAAATCACAATTCACCGAGCCTGGAGCTGTGGAGCAGTAGTGGAGCCCTGGCCTGCTGACCTTGGAGTGGATATTCACGACTCAATCATTCACATTCAGACATTATTGATTCATTGATTCAATCATTCAGACATTCATGATTCATCAAATTCAAGACTTCAAGTATTCAACTCAAGGGCTCAAGGCTGACAGTGGCTCAAGCCTCAAGGAGACAAGGACTCACATATCCTTTCTTTCAGACATTCAGACATTCATGATTCATCCACAAATACTAGTATACTTCCACAAATCATAACATCCCAAGAAGAGGAAACCAAGAACCCAAGGTTATTACCGTCGGAAGAGTCGGTGAGGTTTGGACTTTGCTTGGGCCTGGAGCCTAGGCTGCTGGTACTGTGCCTGGTCGCCTACGGCCATCGACGTGGTCCCATCCCGTGCTGTGCTGGCCGCTCCGCTGCCGTGCCTGGCGCCTCGCCGCGACCGCGCGTCTACGGCTCTGCACCCCGACCGTGCCAGCGAGGCTGCGACCAGCGTGCGTTGCGTGCCTACGCCAGCGGATGGATGCACGGTGGCGCGGTGCGGTGCGCCGCCGGCCGCCGTCGCCGTGTGCCTGGGCCATGGGGGCTAGGGCAAGCAGATGAGCAGTCAACAGAGGAGAGGAGGCACTTGGGAGCTGGGAGAGGCTGCCGGGTAAGTTACATTTGGGCGGTTGGGCCTGAAATCAATGAACAACAATTTGGCCAGTGTACACAAAAACTTATACATGATATATACGGATATACATATATGTAGTATACCTATTATATAATGGTTTTTCTTTCAAAAAAACTGGGGGTGCAGGTGCCCCCCCCCCCCCCCCCCCCCCAAAAAAAATCCGCCCGTCCACACTAGCAACAGTTACTGTAATTTTCACATAATAGCAAGAACATGTCACCACGTAGACTGTTGCGGGGGTTGAAACATGGCTTAATGTACTAACAAATGAGTGTTACAGGGACTGACAACCGTTTCATAATTAATGTAGTAGATTTTTTGTGTCCTTTTCTGTATTAGCAATAGGGCTTTCAGCAATAAATTGGTGACATAGAGGAACCTTTCTAATTAGCAGACTATTTAATCAGCAGAAAATGGCTAAGCAAAAGAGTCACGATTATCTCTACTGTGGAGCCTTATCATCTTATTTGATCATCTATTTTTAGATTTCTTACTCAGATGTCAACATATGTATGGGGAAGATGAAATTTTTCATGTTTTCTATAGACAAAAAAGACATGCTTGATCATATAATCCTCAATTTATATTTGCTAGCTCAAAGTTTGCCCTTCACTAGTAGTTTCTGGTATAAAAAATAGCTTTTCTCTAATGCTGGAGAAGATAGCTTACTTAGTTTGCTTTTCTTCTTGAGGGGGATTTTCCTAAGCTTGAACTTTGTTATCTATTTAATGACACTTTCACTCAAATTATTACCATGTAGAAATGTCTTTAGCATTCTTTTTTTTAATTTTTAACATGCCATGTCATGTGTATCTACTGAAAACTGCTTTTTATAAGTATTGCCCCTTTTATTTTGAGAGAGGGAGATGAGTATTACTGAAAACAGCAGTAAATAAGGATGTTCATCATGCACAGCTCTCGTGGCATGAAAATAACAGATACATAAACAAACACCATACTAGCATATAGGCTTTGTGGTCATAATAGCTATGTACTGCCATTTGTTTCCAATGTGCTTAGATGTTGTGGGCTCGTATTGGGGGAGATGGTTGCGCCAGGTTCTGGCGTTGGCGACAATGCGCCATGACGGGCTACAGGAGGTGCGGTGGCAATGGGAATAACAGTCCAACCGGTGGCAATGGGAATAACAGTCCAACTTTTGGCAGGCTAGCTATTACATTAGGAAACTATTATTACTTGAAAGTTAAGATATCAAAGTCCGTGTTTGGTTAGGGATAAGGAGTCAGTTGCTGAATATGCTTAACAGATTTGTCTAAATATGATACTTACCATAATATCAGGAAGTCCTATATATATGTAGGCTTGGGCTGTAAAAGAAATTAAGCAATAAAGAAGTTTCTTCCTCACCTGACGTCTCAGAGCCTCAGCTCTGGCCGGAGAGAATCCCGGTCGGCAGCTGGAGGGCGAGCGGCCGAGCACGTCCCTCTTCGCTACCCTCTTCATTCCCGACCCAGTTCACAGCTTCATCTCTTTCCTCCACTCGCAGTTCATTGCAAACCTTCTCTGAAGGACAGTCGTAACATTAGACTAGTTTCATTATCTGAATAAACCAACACCATGCACAATGCCTCTCATCCTAATATTGATGGTTCTTAGTATTCCTCTACAACTTGTACAAATGGAACTTAACATGCAGTTCAGGCCAAATGTGTTTCTGTACAGCTAATTTCAAATGTTAATTTCATGATTGAACGCAGGTTGGTGCCCATGGCACTGGTGCAAGATTGCCTCCAATTGACGAACAGGTTATTAGCATGAAACTGGTTACCCCTGCCAAGGGGACAATAGATTTATCAAGGGAGAAGGATCCTGACTTATTTTATCTTGTTCGCTGTGGACTTGGTGGCCTAGGAGTTGTTGTAGAAGTTACTATTCAATGTGTAGAAAAACACCAGCTTGTTGAACATACTTTCGTTTCCAATGCTGATGAAGTCAAGAAAAACCACAAGTAATGTTATCTCAAGTCAAGCTTTACGTAGATGTCTGAATTGGTTTGTCTAAAGGAAGGAAATTACAGAGTTCTTTAGTTACAGATGTCTGACGCAAACGAGTCTATGGGATGATTATTCTGCATATGAACACTGGGCCAAAATTGAGGTGCCAACTTTTACTGCTGCTCGCAAGATCCGTGCAGCTATTATTTTCTGTTTGTTAGTAGTTCTTTGCTGCTGATATGGTCGAAATTAACATCAGGCTTGTTAATTTGGAGAGAATGACCTGTTCTCTTGCGTGCGTTGCAGTGGCCCAGCTGCTTTTGTTTGCACAGTTGCATACCTACTGATTACTGTTTCTCCATTGAGCTGGATCCTAACAAGGTTCTCTCCAATGCAAAGTTGGAGAGGCTGTTCCCAGTAAGGGAGGCTGTTCAACATGCAAAGTAAGGGTGTGCTGATTGATGGAAATGCTGAAGACACAGTACTTGTCACAATGTGTGTTCTTTCTTTGGGGGAAGATAGTCAAGATACTCTTTAAGACAATTTCGGTTCTGTCGTTGATACTTGATCAAAAGCCAAAATTTCCATCCTGGGCTGGTGGTGGCTTTACATGATTAGACATGCAGAGTTAGTGCTCCCCCTCCTGGGTCAGTACTCAGTACTGAGGTGATGCATTAGTTGCAGGACGCTTATTCCTTGATTCACACTTGTTGCAGCTCTGTCTGTGCCTATTATGTTCATGTTCTTTTTATGTTTGGTTTATGGTTTTTGTTTTTTTCGTGAGAGAGAGTATAAAGTAACAGAAACTCGCATATAGTTTGATCAATATAAATGAAGTCACTGCAGTACATAATATAATTAATTTATGGTGGTGATCGGTTCGGCTGAAAAGCTCATGGCTTATGGCTGAAAACACTGTAGCTGGCTGAAAAAAACACTGTAGCTGACAGAGACTTATTTAGCATAATTAAATTTAAAAAAATTTAAAAATATAAAAAATATGTTAGCCCATTACGTATAATACAAACAAATACGAGGAAAAAAAACCGGAAAAAAACTCAATAAAAAGCCAAAAGTTCAGAAAAAGACGAAACTTATAAATAGTGATCAACATGGCTTATGCTACAGTGCTCATGGCTTATTTGTCACTATTCATAAGTTTCGTCTTTTTCTGAATTTTTGGCTTTTTGTTGAGCTTTTTTGCCGGTTCTTTTTTTCCCGTATTTGCTTGTATTATACGTAATGGGCTAACAAATTTTTTTAAATTCAATTATGCGAAATAAGCCTCTGTCAGCTACAGTGCTTTTTTCAGCCAGCTACAGTGTTTTCAGCTATAAGCCATGAGCTTTTAAGCCGAGTTGATCACCCCCATAATCTCGAGACGTGTGATAGACGGAGAGAAACAACCAAAACGTGTAGAGCACCATTTTTTTTTTGCTTTTAGTTTCTTTGAAAATCAAAAGGTTAAATGTTAAAATGGGACAACTTTTTAAAACAGAATCTTTAAATGGCTTTTTGAGTTTAAAATTGTCTCCATTGTCCGCGTCCGTATCTCTATCATTCGCTGCTGTCTCGAAAAGTATAGATAAAAACATCAACCGTAGCTCAAAGAACACATACGTGTAGAACATAAGAGTGAGTAGCGTTAAAAAAATAATGAATCTCTATTATTCACTGCTGTTTCAAAAAATACGGACAAAAATATCAAATATAGTCTAAAAACACACAGTGTAGGATATGAGAGTGAGTAGTGTTAAAAAATGATGTAGTTTTTGATTAATTACGAGAGAGATTAAGAAAGTGGAATATTTTTGTTAAAAAGATGCTTTATTTAAAGCTAATCCTGTAGTAACCTAGAACACCTTTCCTATACTGTAGAAGGGTAGAGCACAGAACAGAAGAGGGGGAGAAATGGATTTCATCCCCTCCCAGCAATCGTCAATCACGATGAACTCGGCGGAGAGCACGGCCGCCTCCGCCTCTGTCCCCGCGGTCGACGACGTCCCCAAGGTCGTCGGCTGCATATCGTCGATGGTCGACCAAGGCGGCAGCGTGGAGAGTCACCGCCTGTTCCTGGCGCGCCGCACGGCGCTGGAGATGCTGCGCGACCGCGGCTACAGCGTGCCGGAGTCGGAGATCGCCCGCACCCTCCCGGAGTTCCGCGCGTGGTGGGCCGAGAAGCCCGAGATCGAACGCCTCGGCTTCTCCACCACCCTCGCCTCCGACCTCTCCAAGAAGGTGGCTTTCATATTCCTTCCCGTGATATACTTGGTTTATGCCCATGATTAAAGACCATACGCATGGTATAAGAAGCATTGTACAATTGAAAAATCAACTAATTCATCTCGGGGGCATGTTGATGTTAATAGGGTTGTCTATTATGGTTTAGCAAAATTATTGTTGATGCGGTTCCGATTGTTTAGGGTTAGCATCATTCTGCGAAAGGATGGCATATTTATTATGTATCTGGTGAAGTTTAATGCTTACATAACATATGAGAAATGCTTCACGTACGATGCTCCATGTACAATGCACGATACCACGAAAAACCTTTCACGTGACCACTGTGTCAGCCTCGAAGCCCAAATACTTCACGACTCAGTGTCCATCCAAAATGTGTTCTTGCACTCTTCTTTGCCGTGATATACCCAATCCATCCAAATACATCCCTTTGTTATGTAATCTAGTACAAATTCAAAAGATTACTATCTAGATTGCACACAAAAGAAGGTATGCCCAACCCCTAATTTTTTTCCTAAGCCTTATCTGCATACAATCGACATTGGATCTGTCAATTTGAACTCCTTAGGCCAAGAGGATTTGGACTTGTGTTTGGATATGGATTGAATCAATGAAGTGAGCACCTATTTTATTTCTGCGTGGGCCCAAAGTTTGCATGATGCATGAGCTAATTCATCACATGATTTGCTCCGTCGTAACAAGATCGTACTACAAAAATCATATTATAACAGTGCTCATAACATATAATACGAATGCTTTTATCTCTATTTTTTTCATGCATAATGTTATTTCTTGTCGTATCTAATTTTTCCCATTTTTGCAAAGGAGTAATAGATACGCTCTAACTTTGTCTTAACTCAGGTGCAAATTGTATTCTGTCCACCTGAGCCTGTCAAAATCAAAACTATCCGGGACATATATGGCCGAACCAAAGAAGAGAACTTGTCTAGACTGATTCTGATATTGCAGGGGAAAATAATGTCTAGAGCTAGAGAGTCTATCAAGGAGATATTTACATTTAAAGTGGAGATATTCCAGGTTAGTTTTGTTTGACTTGTTAATGTCCTATTCTAAAATGGAGTCTCTTTGTGTTGTAAGTACAATGGCATTCCATTAAGTAAAGAATTGGCATTCCATTAAGTAAAGAATAGCAAGTAACTTCTATGTACTTTTTGTGCCTTCAGTATCAATACGGACTAGTGACTATAATGTCGTATTGGTTAGCATCTTAATTCAATATATATGTTTCTGCAAGTTATGCTCTTATTCTGAAATATTTTTTTTTTACAGTTTCATGACTTTAATCATGTACAGTTGATGTTTTACTGTTTTATCTACACATTCAAATTGATGTACTCTTCCTCCAATGGTAGATCACAGAATTACTGGTAAACATTACTAAGCATGTCTTGAAGCCCAAGCATGAAGTGTTGACTACAGATGAAAAGGCCAAGCTCCTGAAGGAGTACAATGTGGAGGATTCACAGGTATGTTTGTCTATAATTTGCTGACAGTACTTTAGAATTTGTTACTGATTTCTAATGCGAATTTTGTGATACTGCTGTCAAAAATAAAATTATTCTAAATTGCGGCAACTATCAGACAAGTATACTTAAAATGGAAGCACAGTTGTTCTTGTTGGGGTACATGGTTGTGTACGGGCCCGAGGATCGAGGATAGGGCACTCATCTTTGATTAGCCGGCTATGCTACCGCCAAGGCTCTGAGGCCTGTTGAAGAAGAGAGGAAGACTAGAGAATTTTGTTTATTTCTTTTTTTCCTAAACTTGATACCTAAGAAACATATCTCTATTACTAAGAAAACTAATCATACTGACGTTGAAAATATATGATTAGTACTGTTGAAAATCATAATAACAGTGGTAGTCAAGTGTTTCATGCTGGAAGTACTGTTCTTTTTTTTTATCATACTGACGTTGAAAATCTGTGCCATGTAAATTATGAGCCTTCTTCTGCTACATCCTGCCAAATGAAATTATTTCTCCACAACACAGCCTGGCTCTGTTGTTGCCTGTTGGTCTGCATGTTGCTTGCTATGACACCATGATGTTGTAGTTGATTTTGTTTGGGACATGTGACCATCAGGGAGACTGCAATCCCTTAGTGTGCTTGGATATGATGATGGAGATGAATGATAACATGCTACCATGCTGACCACCTGGGTCTCATAGACATATCGTGCTGATAAATGAGATCTTGAATTAAAAACATGCCCATTATATGTTTTATATTCATTGCGGGGATACCACATTTTTCTTTATTTTGATTGTTGGAATCTTGATGTGCATGAAATACCAAATCGCATTCGTTATTAGCTTTCTTGCCCTTGGAATTTTATTTTAGTATAGGTACATCAACTTGTTATAAAGTATTTTTACACCACTTTACTGAAATTGGTGCCTGTATCTTTCAGTTGCCTCGCATGCTAGAGACTGATGCTGTTGCTCGCTACTATGGCCTTGGCAAGGGAGCTGTGGTTAAAGTTACATATGACAGCGAGCTTACCGAGAACCATGTGACATACCGTTGTATTTTCTGAGGGATCCATGTGTTTCCATGGAGGAAGGCTGTAATAAGCTGTTAGCAAAAATCACCTCATGACCAAGGTTTCAGAAACCGGAAAAATATCGGACCACCTGTGGTATCAGTTACTGGCCAGTTACCAGCGGTTACCGGTTTTAGACCTGCCAAATTTTATCAAACAAAATTTAAGCTCAAAATTTGAATTAGGCCGGTTTTTGGCCGATTACCACCTGGAGTTACTATTCATCAATTTAAATTTAGAACTTTTTTGGACCAATATTTTTTTACCGGTCTGGACCGATACGGCCGGTAACCACTGGTTTTTTTTATCCTTGCTCATGACTAATGTTACTAACCTGCTATGTTGTTTTATGTGAGTGTTCTTTGCCAGACTCATCTGAACGTAGTAAGAAAACTTAAAGTATGCCCCTTATATGTTGTTGGTAATTAGATTCAGATGTTTCTTGGAAAATTACACACAAGATGTGTTCAATGGCTCGTTACACAGCAGGTATTTAAAAACTGAAATGTGTTGCATATATTAGAAAATTGCTCCATTGGATTAAAGCAGTATCCATTTGCGGATTCCATCTATTTTGCAATCTATGCGTTAAGAGCTGTTTTACAAATTAGTAGGCCAAAAACCGAGTAAGGGAAAGAACCATAAAAAATGATTCACTGTCATATAATCAGTCTGCTGCTAACTATTCTTTGGTCTGATTGTCTGGGGCAAAATTTCGTCGTCTGCTGCCCCTCTCTTGCGGCTGTTGCTGCTATCGCTGCTGCTGCTGTTGTTCGTGGGGTTACTGTTGCTATCGCTGTTGCTTTGCAGGTGTTGTTCCTGGTGGTAGTGCTCCTTGCATCTGCTTTTCAGAATGTGGGGCTTTAGCTTGCTCATGTCTGATAGCCGTACTGGTTTTAGGAAAAACTCGTCTGCTCCTTCCTCCAGGCATCTGATTCAGAATATCAAATCCAAAGATTTCTGAGTGTTTATTCTAAGATCATAAAACATGACATGCCTTTCAGGAAACACAACTTATTCTTTCTTCTTGTGCTATTTATTTACTGTTTTCTTTCTATCCATATCTTTAGACATCAGAAGAGGTTCCTTACTTTTAGTGCCCAACTCTTTTTACTCCATTTGTGCGTATAGAAATGGAATACAGGGACAAAGACAAGTGATGCTAGTGAGTTGTCTGCGACTATAAGCCGTTTTATAAAATACCAAAGCATGGAAGATCGACAAGTTTGATCTCCGTATCATTTCATATCTTTATAATTATTTTACAACAAAACCGTCGGGATAGAATATTAGGACGGTGTGAGCTGTGTGGGCCTTGTTCCTTTATTATACAACATGTGGCACCAAATCAATAAGGATTCGGAGAGATCTCCATATACAATTTAGTCATAAACCTATCGGTTTCTACATCTTGATGCAAATAATAAGGGGATATGCAACTATGTGAAGATTTTCTCATCTATATACGATGACGTTCTCTCTTGGGATCATTTGAGTCAGGTGTTTACTAATTTTTCTGCACAACTTTGATTTGTTCATCCAAATACCATGACGTGTAATGTAACAGATGATCTAAACGATATTATGGTCTTGTTCCAAATGAATTCAGCTTCTGCCTTTTTAATTTTGTTTTTTTTTGTTTTTTTCCTCTATTCCTTTGTATTGTCTGTGATAATATAAAGTTTTTTAATTTAATTACTCAGAAAAAAACTAACAGTTGGTATAGTGCATGTTTAGTCACTACAATGCAAAAAAGATAAAAGTTATGGTTTATAAGCCATGTTGAGTAGGGGCTGTAGATACATAAGTGTTCACCTATTGATCCTTGAAGGAATGTTCTCAGATGACATGATCACAACCGGGATGTCCCTGAGAGACGACGATTCCTGATTGAACAAACCAATTAGACATATTTAGGCACTGCTGTCTTCAGTAGATTAAATCGATGGATGGTACCAAGAGTTTTTTTAGGAATGATGGTAGCAAGTTACTAGAGAAAGAATGTAAATTACCTTGATCTTCTTGAGAAGATCATATCCTGTCATGCCAGGCATGCAGTAGTCTGTGATGATTAGGTTCACCTCAACATCCTGGTTATCCACGCAGGAGCAAAACCAAAACCCAAATCCATCATAAATCCTTCTTCAGAACAAAGCAAGAACACAACTGCACATGATTAACTCGTGGTATAACCATCTTCTTACCAGCTGGTCTGCATGAACAGAAACTAGGCTGTCGTCGTGATCGTGGAGCCCCAAGAACTGCAGAGCCTTGCTGCCAGAATCAACAGTGGTAACTGCACAAGCAAAGCCAAGCACACCAAACCTTGCATCAGACGCCAAGTTCCAGATCAACAAAGGAAGAGAAGTAAAGCTGCAAGTACGCAAGAATCTGGTGATAATACCTTGGAAGGAAGAGGTCTTGAGAAGCCTCTCGATGAGCTTCCTGTCAGGGGGGCTGTCATCCACGGCCAGGACATGGAATTGAGTCTCTGTAGCCACTGCCATGAAAGAAGGAAGAGAGCAGAATTGTATGTTTTTTCTCTGGTGCGTTTGTGTTTGATGAGGGAGTAGGGGACTATGAGGAGAAAGCAATAATGGTAGAGGAAAGGCAGGTGGTGTGTGTGCTTGGCATGAGGGCTTTGCTTTTCAATGGCCAGGGTGTGGTTGAGTTTGTATATGTCGATGTCTTAATATTGATCTTTCGTATGATTTATTTAGATTCAGGGATTCTCTCAATAGATTTAGAGTATGTACATGCAGAGTAAAGGTGTGGGAATCTTTATCCAGGTTCGAGCCTTCTCCTGAGAGAATAATAACTCTGCGTCCTGTGTAATTGCTAATCACCAAAAAAAGAATTACAACAGAGAATCATGAGAATGACTAGCCCTCTATCTCTTTTCTCTTTGACTTTTAACCTTTATATAGCCAGTGAAGTGATGGTCGTTGTCCCATGCCAGAAGACGCATCAACGCTTTGGATGATAACTGTCTGACGGAAGTTACTGTCAGAGAGATGTAAAAGGCCATTCACCGTGTAGCGGTTATTGTCAGAGAGAGATCGTATGCGGTTAGTAGATAAACGTATGTCCTAACCGTCTTGTCAGATGAACCAATAATGTAATTTATCATCGTAGACAGGTTAGTTAGAGATAGATTTGTCATATAAATTCCCGCGACTAAAGAGTGGTCATAGTAAAACTTACAACTACATGGTCGTAGAAGGACTTACGACCAGAGGGGTAATCGCAGTAGGACTTACGACTATTAGGACTTACAACCAAGGGAGTAACCGTAGTAGGACTTACGACTATTTGGTCGTAGAAGGACTTACGACTAAGAGGTAGTCGCAGTTAGACTTACGACTACGTGGTCGTAGAAGAGTTCACGACTATATGGTCGTAGAAGGGCTTACGCTTATCTTATCATATTTACTTCTTATCGATAAGAGGTATATTCAAATAATATAATAACTTAATAATTTAAGAATTATTCTATCCTCGTCAGTATATATAAGCATACTAGTAATGTGCCCGTGCTAACGCTACGGTAAAATACAAAAGAAGATAAAATTTGTAAAAAATAAAACGAACAATCAGATTCATTAAGATTCACGTCTCATATATTATATAACCAAATATTTTTGTCACAAAATAAATATCACATAAATACGTGACAGGTCGGAACCACTCAACACGCAATGCTCAAAAGCCTACGACCGATTCCCAGGTCTTGCGACCGCTTCGCGAGACCATACGACCGGTTAACAGAAGCTACGACCGTTTATCGCGTGATTTAAACACCTTCCCGACCACATACAACACTTTTCGTCGTGGTCGAAGCCACTTCCGACCATGTGCACCGAGTTTCGCGCTGGTTAAAGCCCTTCTCGACCACATACAACACTTTTCATCGTGGTCGAAGCCACTTCCGACCAATGTGCATGAGTTTCACCATGGTCGAAGCCCCTTCTGACCACATACATGGGCTCACAGTGGTCGAAGTCCCGTTCGACCATGTCCTGAGCATGTCACAACGTGGTCGAAACTTCGACTACCGACCACAGCTCTCGATAACGTGGTCGAAGCCCGCTGTGGTCAAAGACGCAACTATGACTACCGACTTCCGACCACTGACAATGTGGTCGTAAACCCTTCGGCTGGCTTCTGACCATGACCAATGTGGTCATAATAGCTTTCGACCACTTGTAAAGGCTTCAGCTAGCTTCCGACTCCGTTTCGCGCTGGTCGAAGCCCTTCCCGACCACATACAACACTTTTCCTCGTGGTCGAAGCCACTTCCGACCATGTGCACGAGTTTTACCATGGTCGAAGCCCCTTCTGACCACATACATGGGCTCACAGTGGTCGAAGTCCCGTCCGACCACGTCCTGAGCACGTCACAACGTGGTCGAAACTTCGACTACCAACCGCGGATAATGTCTAATTGATAATGACAAAGAATACCTCCACACATTTCCTAAGAGCAAAATCGAGACCCCATCCATGGACCAAGTCATTCTGCAGATAGAAGGGAACCCTAAACCCTCAAATTCATCCCATTCAGTAGTCCGACCATCATAATGGATCAACATAATAGTAAACTTATCTGAAAACTATATAAATCTGCTAAAGGCCATGTATAGAAGGGCTGAAGCTTTTTTTAAGCCATGTATAGTGGCGGCGCGGTGGAGGACGGGGGGAGCGGCGGGAGTGGAGGCGCGGGGGAGAGGCGGAGATGGGGGAGCGGCGGGAGTGGAGGCGCGGGGGGAGACGGAGATGGGGGAGCGGCGGCGCGGTGGAGGATGGGGGGAGCAGAGGGGAGGCGCGCAGTGGCGGACCCAGGATTTTATCAAATGGTATGCCGCACCAAAATTTTTATATGCAATTCGGTAAAATCATTTGCCAATTCGGTAAATAATTGTAAAATTTGCACCGTAATTCGATATACAGACACTAAATAATATGAAGTCTTAAGTTCAAGGATTAAATTAGAAACTTATAGAGGCTCACGATCTGAGAAATCAGTAAAAAAAGCATGGCTTGCGGCTTAGTACGTGGTGAGGATACCACAAACAAGTACAGATCTAAGACCAACATTGGCCAAAAGATCGAGTGATTAACAGCTAACCATCTCGCCGCTGGGATTCTTTACAAAATTCGGGATTGAATAAAAACAAGCAAAAGTAGATGCAAAACCCCAATGTTTAATCAAGATCGTCGCAGAAGCGAAGGCAAAACGAAATAAATCGGTACGCGAGGCCAATATTCAATCAAGATCTGTACTGGCACCCACAACGACACTATTACGATCGAATCTCGTTAAATAATCAGTGTTGGAGATGAGGGAACAGAGAGAGGAGCACGCGCTGAGAGCGACGACTCGCGGATGCAAATCAAGAAAACGATCGATCGACGCAGGGACACCAACAGATCTATCAATCCAAGGAAACAACGGCCTCGCGTCACAGATCTGGCCCAAAACGCGCAACTGCAAGTGATCAACTAATGCAATGGAATGGGATAGAGGGAACCCCGAACACTCGATCATGGAACCGCAAGAATTTGCTACTATATCACGTATCACCCCAGGAAACAACAATGGGGTGGCCAAGCAAACATAGCGACGTCCAAAAGAATCATCAGTTCCATCAGAAGTGGCCAACAACATCTGGGTAATCTTCGGCTTGTGGAACCTGTGGAAATCGGTCTACTCTTTACGACCACCATTGACGGACCCATTCTGCTCACCGAGCTTGTGGAACTCGGCCTCGATAACCTGGACAATCTTGGCGTCCTCTGGATCTTGGTCGGGAATGTTCACGTGTAAGGAACCCTGCTTGATGAGCTCCTGGTTCAGTGCTTGCTCCTTGATGAAATGGTAGAGCTCTTGGTGGAAAGGGTGGTCAAGAGAGAAGCAATCGTCACTTGATGAATTTTTAGAAGAGCCTGAGCCCTCCCGTCGACAAAAATGGGGAAGGGAGGAATGGTCCATAATCTGCATAGTCCCAGAAATGCAGGTAGTGATCATCATATTGCAAACGCTAAAGCAGAAAAATGCTACGAGTTACTCTGATCAAGTTCCGTTATTTGCCTTGGTTTATAGGAGTGCAACAATATCTATGATCAATGTGAAGATAATTATGCCAATTTTAAAAGAAAAATAGTAGTAGCAAGTAATCTTACCTTTAGAAGCTCATCCCTCCCACAATCATGCAAAACATGAACCGTCTTTCTTGTCCTCTCTTGCAACAGAGGCTTCACAACCTAGTTGGAAAATTAAATGACATGTTAATGAGTCTTGAAAATAAAAATTAGTACATTACAATGACAATCTTAGGCACTGTACCTTCCAACATGCTGAGAATATGTATGGAGCATTTACTATATAATAGGCCTCAGTCTTTTCAGGGTAATTCAGATCATCAACAGTAGATATTGCAGTCAAAATCTGTAATCCATCCACAGGTATCTAATCAGTAGCAGCATAAATAATGGACTAACATACACGACGTGCAGATGTCATGCAAAAATCGAGTTATTTAAATAGTAGGTCCATTCTTGTTATAAACATCAGTTTGCGCTTATAATCTGGAGAACAGGATGCTGTTTCCACTGGCAATTGTAGCGGCAAAGGCATAAACAATGGGAAACAGACAAACAATGCCATGCCCATGTAGGCCGTACCTTCATTTGGTTCAGTGCTGACAACTTCAAACCAGTCATATCTAGAACCTTTATACAGGTGCTAATAGGCCGCCCAAACTTCTTCGTCACCAAAGGCTATAGGGAACATAAGCAAACAAATACGTGTCATGAAATCTCATAAAAGTGATCTGATTGGGCATGGAAGATTAGTTGTGCACTCACCAAAATAATACGGTCACGGTACTCACTGATCTGAAATTCGGAATATGAGATTGCGCATATTAATGGACCTGAAAATGCAATTTATTTATCATTTTAATGCACATAAAGAGTGACAGATTCTTCATGCTTATCAATCCAGTATAAAGACATTCCAATTCTATCGATATTGCAAGTAGGTAATGCAGGAGTATTATGTGATCTCTAATTGACAGGGATGCAACCTGACAAGCTATTAAAACTCGTAAGTGTGTATTTGCACGGCAGAAAGTGAAAACACCCTGTTTGCATAAATAAGAAGTATATGAGCAATTACGGAAGCTTTGTCATATGTGCTCAGTCCAACACCAATGGCAAATACTGGGAGGCCCTGGCAAAGGAAAAAGGAAAGCATAGAGTATTAAATAAGTTTGTTGAGCTTATCTGAATTACATTTAACTACGGACTGGACATGAAAGCTTGTATGGCAAAAAGACCCCACAAGGACTCAATTGGTAAAGCAAAGATGGAAATGCTAGATACAAAACTCATGAATGGGCCTGCATCTGATCTATGATGTTGCGCCAAATGAAGAACACATCACAATGAACACTGTCATTTGGCAGAATCATAAGATAGCAGTATTTCACATAGCCTACAATTTTTAGCATGACTATTAAGTTGGCAGGCATGAACCACATCATAGGTATACAGAAAAGGACCACAATTCTACAACATTCTTCATGCAGCTTAATTGGTTATTCTCCTGAAACAAAAGATTAGGGACTCTACTTGCTAGTTAATATAATCTAATTAAGCGGTTTTCGTTAACAGGATCAATTTTAATTATATATCCAACTATTTGAACCATTGGATGCATCGAGCGAGGTGAATTTTAACTATCTTTTCAAAAATTTGGTAAGCACAAGGGTGATTTCACATTTCAAAACTTGCACTTTAAAGAGCAGTACACAAAAAGAACTGTGCAGGAGACAAGCCGATCACTATTTGAAGAAAAAAAGTTATATATCAACATAACATAGGGGTGCATTCTGGACCTTATAGTGCATCAGCTAATCTTATTTTCCCTATCAGTCACTCAGATATTGACTTTAGGATGGGTAACTTCTACTTTCTATATACTTCTCCTTTGTGAAGAATTTCAAAATGGTAATCTCATGTCATCAGGATATCATTCTCCTGAATATTTGTGATCAAAAAGTTCAAAGTTGGACCCTTTATCAATTTTGTTACCACTGCTTTTTCAATATACACATCCTTTTTTAATATAACTAAAATATGTATCTTAATATCCACCAGAAATGTGTCTACAAATGGATAGCTCAAGCATATGCTAGTATAGTAGTATCAAATGGCAATCATAAATAAGAAAAAAATAGCACCCACATAAGGCAAATTGCTGCATCAGATTCAATCTAAGCAAAACATTATTTCAGGTTAAGAAACACATTCTGATGAAACAGCAAATTACTAATAATAGTACTCACTAATGGAACAGATGAAAGATAGCTAGCTTAAGATACCTCCTTTGAGTATCCAGATAATCCAACAAGCTGTGTTTCACGTATCGATCTATACAAATCTACTGGGATTATAGGTTTCTGCAAATGTCCAACGCATGTAGTTGGTCAGTAATAAGAAAATGTAAAACAATACAGAAACTCTGCTTTAGCTCTTCCCCAAGAATATATTGAGTCTATAGCAAAGTTTGTTCTAGAAGAAGGATAACTCACCTCCAGTATACTATCAATTTCATTTTGTATCCTCCAATCCAAAGAATATACAAGCTAGCAAAAACAAGATATCTTTTAAGTAATGAAGCAATCCATGAAACATTTACTTCAGTGTTCTGCACGGTCTGGGTGACGCACTGGCCGCAGTCCCCCGGCGAGAGGTCACCCTCGCACTGTGCCACGGCGTACACCTGCTGGTAGCTGGTGGCGACGAACCCGCCGGTGCTCCCGCCGACGTTGTCCTCCAGCTGCACGAAGGCGGTGTCCCGGCGCATTTCGAAGTCGCCCCCGCCACCACCGCCGGTGCCGCAGGTCTTGAAGAGCATCTGGGTGCCGGAGACCTGGGGGAAGCCAGATATCTCGTAGAGCGTGAGGCATCCGGCGAGCTGGACCCTTGCGGCGACGGAGGCGCCGCAGACGTCGGACCAGGAGGACATGGCGCGGGAGACGCAGGCCGCGCAGTCGGAGCCGGGCGGCGACGGCGCGGGGTGGGGAGGAGGAGGCGACGGCGGAGCGGAGGGGTGGGGGAGGAGAAGGTAGCGGCGGAGCGGAGGAGCGGGGGAGGAAGCGACGGCGGAGCGGGGGAGGAGGCAGCGGTGGAGCGGAGGGGTGGGGGAGTAGGAGGCGGCGGCGCGGGGTGGGGAGGAGGAGGAGGTGGCGGCGGTGCGAGGTGGGGGGGATGAGGAGGCGGCGGCGGAGTGGAGGAGCGGGGCAGGCGGCGGAAGAGGAGGAGGGAGGGGAGGAGGCGGCGGCGTGGGGGGGGGAGGAGGAGGCGGCGGTGGAGCAGGGCAGGCGGCGGCGGATGAGGAGGGAGGGGAGGAGGCGGCGGAGAAATCAGAGGGGAGGAGGCGCACGGGTTCGGTGGGGGAGGCAGCGGTGGCGGAGAATGAGGGAGGGGGAGGAGGCGGCGGAGAACGAGGGAGGGGAGGCGCATGGGTTCACCAGGGGGAGGCAGCGCACGGGTTAGGTTGGAGGGGGATGATGTGCATGATCCAAATGATTTTGGCCTTAGGATCTTCAATGAGTAAGAGAAGAAGGTTTGAGAAGAAATCCAGGCCATTCATTTGTATGAAGTTGGATTACTTTGGTACACAAATCTGGGTGGACTTAGATTAGGCATGACTGTGGAGGTGGTTGAGGGGGTGGATTTAGTAAAGAAAATTTTGGTGTATTATAGAGTAGGGTAGATGAAAGGATTTCAGGAGATACGCGGGAAGAGGGAAAGTGGATGGAGAAAAAGAAGTGTAATGACTAAAGGAAATCCCACCTCATGGAAAGCAAGATCCTGAGCAGATTTCCTCCAAATCTTGCCAGGAATTGACTCCACAATAGAACAGAATAGAATAGGCCTAGCAGCAGCATCGGTCAATCTGTATTCTACAGCAGGCCGGCGAATGATCCACCATTTTCTACTGTTCCCTGTCATTTTCCTATCCGCCTTTAGTTTTTCGTTTCTTGGGCTGTCCTCTTGTTGGCTGACCTGAAAGATATGGATCATTTTGGCGATTTTATGAAGCAAAATTCTTCCACAGGTGGTGACCTTCCAGGGTCTGTTCTTTTCAGGTGCGGCTTATAACTTTTGACTGAAATTTTTAAATTTTGGCTGTTTACGATACAGATTACAGAGAGACAGATACTCACTTGCGATGTTGGGCTTTTAACGTGTAGATCATTTAACTTGTAGACCCCGTCTTGAGAAAATACTCTATTTGAAAGTTATGTACTGTAGCAAAAGTCAAAAACCGCTAGCTTGTGAGGTAAAGAACAGACCCCAGTCTGCTACTTGCTAGTACATCGAATGTCTTGGTTCACGAACTAATTACCAGGCCAGTCAGACAGAAACCACACGTAAACACAACACTATTTGTATGCGAAGCGCACATTAGAAACATTAATTGCTTCATGCAAATCTGCAGATGCCTCGTTTAAATGATCCCATGCAGTGATGAGATTCATATCTCCAAGTTAATGTAGGGACATTATGCAACTCATGCGTATAAGTTAATGAAAGAGTACTTAGTAGTATATTGGCATGGCTTACACACCAATCATACAAACAACAAAGCCGGGGGGATTCCCGGCCCCCGGCTCGGCCACGTCGCCCCGCTCGCGCGTCCGGCCGGCGCGTGGCGGGGCAATTTCTGTACGGCCAGGGGAGGTGTTTTCCTCCAGTTTTTCGGAAATTACGTAAAAGTCTTTTTTCCTCGCGAAAAGGTCCCTGCAAAGTTTTTTTCCCAAAAAATTTTTTGGATAGCGCCCCGCAGGTTCCCGAAATTACGTATAGGCCCTTATTTACTTACGTACAGGTCCTTACAAGTACTCGATTTTTTCCGAAAAACCCCTTTAGCTTTCTCGAAAATACGTACGCGCCCTCGATTTTTTTAAAAAAACTCCTCACGAATTATCGCCTCTTTTACTTCGGTACACACGGTGGCTGACGCGGCGTGTCGCCGCGCCTATGAGGCTAGTTACAATCAATACCCATTTGTTTAGCTGCTAATGAGCCCATACCTAGCTTAGCTAGCCACTGCAGCTAAGCATCACCTGCACTACCTGGAAATCCTCGGATTTGGAGATCCCTAGTTTTGGTTCGACGATTTCTTGGTTGCAACCAACTCTCCGCTGCCAAATCTTTGGGATGCTACTAAGGACTTATTCTTTACGACTTTTGGTTTTCGATACAGTATCTAACTTTCAAAAGAAATATTATAAATTAATTATAATACATATTAAAAGCCTAATATATGTATCAGCTAAAATCACAAACGAGTATCTTTCTTCGTAATCTCTGTCACTAACAGCTTAAAATTCAAAAAATTTAACTAAAATTCATAAATCCTAACTATATGCCATAAAAAAAATAGGCTCTAATAGTCATCCAGCTGCAATGAGTAGGAAACGCATATTCCATTTCTTCGTATACGGAAGGAAAGTAAGCAACGAAGCGAAGTGATTACGGGCGGAGCCACCCAAATCTAGGGTTCGGATTCTGTTACTCTGTAATCTCTCATATAAACAGTCTAAAAGCTATAAACTACAGCTAAAATTTATATGCCGTAGCTAAAAGAACAGGCCGTGCTTCTGTTATACTGCTTGCTTGGGTCTCCCCGCGTATCTGCTGCTGATCACCACGATGGTGGCGTTTGCGATACGCTCGCTTCTCGTGACTTGCTCCATGGAACTCTTCTGTATCATCCAAACCATATTTGGTGGATTTTTTTTTACTATGGTTAATAATATTTTTTTTTCAGTTTTTAGAAAACCACTTTTTAGTTTTTTTATAGTAACTAGCTTTTAAATAGAGTATCTTTTAAAGATAAAGTCTACAAATTGATTACAGTACACACTATAGCGACTTTATATATATCGGTCAAAACCGCACGTGGGTTTTTGTTACTCCGTACTTTCTCTCATGAACAGATCAAAAGCCATAAACAGTAGCTAAAAACATAGGCCAAAGCCAAAAGCAGGCTAGATAGCTTTCGGTCCTTAACACGAGCGTTTGTACGAACGAACCGAATACTAATAAGTCACTTCGAAAATAATATCTTGATAAACCGCTTAAAAATATATAAGAAATTATCTTATTTGTTTGTTTAAAAAACCATAAGTTATAAGTGGAAGTGAGAAGAGGAGGGACACAGGGGCGGAGCCAGGATCCAGACAAAGGGGAGGCCGACCCGCCAAGGCGCCGGCGTCATGGGCCCTGGACGCCGTGTGTCGGCAAAATTAAACATACACATATAATCCAAGGCTAGGGATAGAGCAGAAGTACCTTGATTGGGAGTTTGCTCATCAGTCGGTTCTATATGCCGATCATTGTTATTGATTGCATTAGTGTTTTCATCGTTGCCATTGCCAGAGCTTGATCTCGGCTTAAAAAAACTATCGATCGTTCTTAATCTCTTCATCTTGAATTCTTGATCAAATGCTAAATACCTAAATTGAAGGTAAAAATTGAAAAGAAAATTAATCATAGAATTAACAGCGATTTGTGATCTGTGATTGTGAAACAGTGAAAGGAATCAATAAATAAACTACTAAACGTAGTGGACTGTGAACTGTGGAGACGTACTGTTTGCCCGCTTGGCGCTTTGGATCTGTGATTGATCAAATGCTGAAATGCTTTGCCGCTTGCCCGCTGCGCTTTGGATGATTGGATCTTTCTGCTCAGGCTCAGCCGGCCGCCCGCCCGCTCGGCGCTCTGCCTCTGCTCACCTTTGACCTTTGCCGGCTTGCCTCTGTACGGCGACTCGGCGAGATGGGAGATGGAGATCAGGAGATGGGAGACGAGTCGACACAGCACCCAGCTAAAAGACTCTTCGACTTCGTTTACTTTTTGCATGGATCTGGATGTGAGGACGTCTGGTGGACCATTCACCATTGGGATTGGGCCATTGGGGGTCCGGGGTCTGGTGGGCCATTGGGGGGCCAGGCCCCTGCCCCCCCCCCCCCCGCCCCTGGAGGGACAGGGACAGCCGGTGGAGCAAGCAGCAGTACTGTTCGGCAGGACAACATAACAATGTAGCGTGGAGCTTTTCAGGTCCTCAGTTCACGGCTGGTTCTCGCGTGGCGTGGAGCTTCTTCTTGAGAGCTCCATCCATGGCGCCGGCCGGCTTCACCAGGGACGCCCTTGCGTTGCGCGCCCGATGGATGATCGGTGGCCACCGCAAAACAAGCCCGGCGCCCGCCCTAGCTACATGGGCCTAAGCGTGCGTTTGTTTCGTCGGCCACGGGCGGGCTCGGAAGCTACAACGTGCAGAGCAGAGTGGATGGGGGGTGGCCGACGCGGAGGATGGAGCTCGGCTTCGCATGAAGAGGGGTTCGTCTCCACCGTGCTGCGTGCGGGCCTGCGAAGACCAGCCACCTCCGACCATTCGCCATTACTAGTATTACAGATTTTCATGGAGCACCCTAACTATTTTCGCTTTCCGTTGTTCCTTCTCCATTTGCCATCTGCAAAATACGGGATATTGCTGCTGCTGCTGCTGCAGCTCGTAGCAATAATGTTACTTTGCCATTTCGGACGTTATGTTAAAATTTCCTTCTTTGCGCTGTTACTAGGCTGATTCTCTCATGCAATACAGTGGTATGTTATTTCTAGAAATACAGTGGTATGTTATTTCTAGAGAGGTCTAGTTCGGGTGCGGCAATACCGCTTTGGAGAGTAGTAGTACCGCATTGCAGTAGTACCGGTATGTTGCATGCGGTACTACTGATCTTCGTAGAAAAACATGTTTTTGGGTATTGTGACATGGATTGAGTTGGGATAACTTAGGTCTTTGTATTAAGATTGCATGATGCATGTTTTGGCTAACGTGGGTCATGTTGTGAAGGACTTGTGCCCGAAAACGATTTCTTTGTCTTTGGATGTGCAGGGTCGCTTGGAGTCAAGCATAATCAACGGCGAGAATCAAAGCTATTTTCATGGAGTAGCTGAGGCCCAGAATGATCAAAAATGCCGGGTGAGATGGTGAGCTCAAGTATGGCATAAGAAAGACAGAAAATATTGAAGACGAGCTCTAACTGCGAGATTGCACCATGTGGTTTGGACTGTCCAAGTGAATCGTGATTCGTGGAACCGAGACTAGAGAGACTTGGCGATGCGTGGTAAGCTAGTGGTGCATCTACACGTGACAAGCATGCGGATTACTTGCAAAGGATGGTGATAATCGGGTCAACAAAGAGTATTTTGGTAGTTTAATCAAAATACCAGAAACCAACTTGGATCAAAACCGTGGTGCGTTGGAGAGCCGCTTAGGTCAAAGTGGAGCTGGTTCGATCGAGACAGATCAAGGCTAAGGACTTAGCGGATTCGGGCTGATGCACTTTGAAAAGCGTGTATAAATGACATGTGTGAGTTAAAAACCCGTATGTGAGGGATTATCAGGTTTTCCTCATTGTGATAGTGGATAGAGTCCACTAAGAGCTAGGTGTGGCTGGTTGCCCACCTATTTAACGGGTTGGGATGAAGACATGTAGTTAACCATCTAATCTATCTCTCTTGTGACTTCATATCTATGGTTAGGGTTTAAAAGTTGAGTGCCATATGTGCTCTTTGTCCTTCAAAGTGGAGTGGTTGTAAAACTTTCCTCCACTAGAAGCAATAAAATCAAACTTTGATCATCTCCATGGGTATTCCTTGTTTTAATTGATTTGATCTTGATTTAGTTGGTTTTGATCTCTCCTCTTCCCTCTTCATGATCTTATTGTGCCAAAGACGTATAAGAGATAAAGATAATCTTGAAAAATCAATCTCCACCCATCTAGATATTTTGGTAGTAAGTTCATCAAGAAACTTGGTTTTTGCATATTTGTTATCCTTCAAGTGATTTCTTGATTTGAAAGTTTTTGGCATGGTTTCTTCGATGTTGTAACTTGTTGTGACATGTGAAAAATACATCTAGAGCCATCTTGGCTATTATTCTCCCACGAGAAAGTCATATTCACCGTTTTGGGTTTTTTATCGGTTTTGGTGCAATCTACTTTTAGGCTGAAAAAATGTCTCACTTTTGATAATGATTTTCATGATCGTTTATGGGAATAAGTTCATAATATCCTAGAGAAGATCCATGCAAAATTTTATGTCATTTGGATCTACGGATCAAAAGTTCCATCGATATTAGTTTTTGAAATCGTGCTGAAATCACTGTTCACCCCGATTTATTGTAGCAGCAGTACCATGATTACTGTAGCGATAGTGCCGCAGATACTGTATCAAGCAATAGTACCGCAAGTTCAGTGATGGCTTCAAGCAGCATGGCTCCTTCCATAGGCACGTCGACCCCTAGAAATTGGAATTAGAGATGAATTGGGACTCTAATCCTACGTTGCCAATTCAACTCTCCCGACAAAAGGACCCTTAGCGACAATATGTGGTGTTATACATGTGTAGGTGCATTTCTAGGAGCAAACCTGGGCGGATTTGTTTTGGCTTATTCGTGGCTTATACTCGTACTGTCAACAGTAACTAGCTTTTAAACGATGCGTTTTTTCAAGGTGAAGTCACTAGGAAGATTGTAGTAAAAAGTGTACTGAGTTCAACTGTACTGGTCAAAATCGCATGTGACTATTTTCCTGTGAGTATTACCTCTTACGAATAGCCAGAATTAAAATATTTATGCCATAAACCATCAGTCCAAAAGAACCCACACTAAATAGCCAAGTTTGAAAGGAGTATATATATGCAATTTCCCTGTTTCTTTTTACCAAAAAACATCCCGCATCCTTTTGCCCCCATCATTGCCCTTTTGGACCAAAGCACATTTTGTTTTTTATCCATCCAACTCTAAACAACTTTTCTTAAACTCTCATCTTCAATTGTTTTTTTTATGTCAGCCACCTACAAATATTCCCGCAAACACCCCAATCCAATCCTTTGGCTGTCGAAGTGTCACCAATCTTAGTCCCACTCCAAAGTCCTAATTTTGTGGGGAATTCTATCCTAATTTTTATAGTTTTGTAGTTATTGAAGTGAAGGATTGATGAATATTTGAGGGGGAAATTTTGAAGCATCATTCGCCTCCTCTCTGTTGTCATATTCGGTCCTACACCGATCCATAATTATGATGCACCGACGAGCACCCCTCTCGGTTGGCACCAAGCTCTTAAGAACCTCAACCGCCGCCGCCAAGCTCCTAAGGACCTCAACCACCGCCGACAACTTCCCCTACTTCCTATCCGATCCCCACCGCTCACTACTCTAGATCTAGTCACCGCCTAGCTGCTTCAAGCAGGATGGCTCCTTCCTTAGGCACGGCGACCCCCCTAGAAATTGGAATTAGAGACGATTCCAAATTCACCATAAATTGAATTGGGACTCCAATCCTACGTTGCCAATTCAACTCTCCCAACGAAACAACCCTTAGCGACAATATGTGGTGTTATATTTGTGTAGGTGCATTTCTAGGAGCAAAGCTGGGCGGGTTCGTTTTGGCTTATTCGTGACTTATGTTCATATTGTCTACAGTAATTAGTTTTTAAACGGTGTATTTTTTTTTAAAAACGGAGTCAATAGTAAGTTTGTAGTAAAAAGTGTACTGAGTTCAGCTGTACCGGCCAAAATTGTATGCGACTATTTTTTGTGCATATTACCTTTTGGAAAAAGTTAGAATTTAAATATTTAAGCTATAAATTATCGGTCTAAAAGAATCCATCCTAAATAGCCAAGTTTGAAAGGGGTGTATATGCAGTTTCCCTGTTTCTTTTTACCAAAAAAATAAACATCTCGCATCCTTTTGCCCCATCATTGCCCTTTTGGACCAAAGCACATTTTGTATTTTATCCATCCAACTCTAAACAACTTTTGTTAAACTCTCATCTTCAATTGTTTTTTTTATATATATATCAGCCACCTACAAATATACCCGCAAACATCCCCGATCCAATCCTCTGGCTGTCGGAGCGTCACCGATCTCAGTCCCACTCCCAAGTCCTCACCCAACGAAGCCAAAACGCACACGGCCGCGGCCATGGACGCGGACGCGCTGCTCATCCTGGCCGCCGGCATCGTCGTCACCGTGGCGCTCAAATGGCTCCTCGCGGGCTCCGCCGTCGGGCGGCTGAAGCAGAGGGCCCGGCTGCCGCCGGGGAACACGGGGCTGCCTCTGATTGGTGAGACGCTGCGGCTGATCTCGGCGTACAAGACGCCCAACCCGGAGCCCTTCATCGACGAGCGCGTGGCGCGGCACGGCGGCGTCTTCACCACCCACGTCTTCGGCGAGCGCACCGTCTTCTCCGCCGACCCGGCCTTCAACCGCCGCCTCCTCGCCGCCGAGGGCCGCGCCGTCGACTGCAGCTACCCCTCCTCCATCGCCACGCTCCTCGGCGCGCACTCCCTCCTCCTCACCCGCGGCCACGCGCACAAGCGGCTTCACTCACTCACCCTCACCCGCCTCGGCCGCCCCGCCTCGCCGCCCCTCCTCGCGCACATCGACCGCCTTGTGCTCGCGACCATGCACCAGTGGGAGCCCACCGCCACCGTCCGCCTCCTAGACGAGGCCAAGAAGATCACCTTCAACCTCACCGTCAAGCAGCTTGTCAGCATCGAACCGGGACCTTGGACCGAGAGCCTCCGCCGCGAGTACGTCAAGCTCATCGACGGCTTTTTCTCCATCCCCTTCCCTTTCGCCTCCCTCCTTCCCTTCACAACCTACGGCCAGGCCCTCAAGGTGCTCGTTCTTTTGCCTTCCTCCATTTTTTTCCCAATGCGCATTGCATTTGCCTTGTGACGAATTGGTGTGTGCTGTTGCCAATAAAGTTGCATCATTTGATTTAATCTAGGCGAGGAAGAAGGTAGCCGAGGCACTGCGGGAGGTGATAAGAAAGAGGATGGAGCAAAGAGGTGAGGAAAATGGAGTGAAGGGAGAGATTGAGGAGAAGAGGGAGAAGAAGGACATGGTGGAGGAGCTTCTTGAAGCGGAGGGTGGGAGCTTCTCCGAGGAGGAGATGGTGGACTTCTGCCTGTCTCTGCTGGTGGCTGGGTACGAGACGACGCCCGTCCTCATGACGCTCGCCGTGAAGTTCCTCACCGAGACGCCGTCTGCGCTGGCAGAGCTCAAGGTATGAATAATGAGAATTTGTTCAGTAATTGTCAATTCTTGTGCACGTGTGGTAGTAGGTACTGTCAAATGGGTCGGACATTGGGAAGATATGCCAACCAATTTCATAATGTGTCGCTATACTTGGGATCAGATTTGGTATACCTTTCGTGCGTCATCTCTTGTCCAAAAGAAAATTTGCTGGTGCCGGCTTGTTGTTTTAGGTCAAGTTCGAGTACAGCCTTGTTAATTCAGATAACAGTTTGTTCATTGCAAGATTATTGTTCGTATTTGTTGCTCACTATGAGCATCCTGGTTTGGGACTCAGGTGACGTTGACTAATTCTTTATCTGCTTGTGTTCCTAAGCTATCCAACCGAACAGCCAAAGTGAGAATTATTAGCAGGAACTACATAGTAGGACTGAATCTCTGAAGCTCTTCTACAACTATTGATTTCAGTCAATTAAGCCATGAGATTTTATTGCTTCAAGTGATATTCTACTTCACTACATGTGCAATCAATCCAGATGTCTTGCTGATTTTACAGGAAGAGCACAACAATATTAGAGACATGAAAGGCGAAAACCAACCCCTAGAGTGGAGTGATTACAAGTCAATGCCATTCACTCAATGTGTAATGATTCCAAAGCCCCTATATTGGTTTCTATATCATGCCAAAAACATGACGCCACATAGTAGCATTATGAAATGCATTTCTTGAAAAGAACATTTGAGCACAGCGGGATTTTTCACATCAAATGAAGGGATGACATTTCTGCAGGTGATAAATGAGACACTTCGTGTGGCTAACATTATTAGTGGGGTATTCAGGCGAGCAAACACTGATATTCATTTTAATGGTATTTCAATAGAAACCCACTGAAGTTTTCAGAACCTTTGAATCGGGAACAATCATTCATGTGTAACATTTACTTTTATTCATTAGGCTACACTATTCCAAAGGGCTGCAAAATTTTTGCTTCATTCCGAGCTGTGCACCTTAGTAACGAACACTATGAGAATGCCCGGACGTTTGATCCTTGGAGATGGCAGGTACTCTTTAGATTGCTATGGTCTACTTATTCTGTTATGCCTCGGCTTAGAAAAGTAAAGTAAATGCATGCAGAAGCAAACTGTTTTATGGCATGTAATAATTTGTTGTTGTGCAGAGCAACAATAAACTTCAGAATGCAGTAGGGGCCAATTTATTTACTCCCTTTGGCGGTGGACCTAGGTTGTGCCCTGGCTATGAGCTTGCTCGGGTTGTCATTTCTGTTTTCCTCCATCATCTTGTAACTCGCTTTAGGTAAGCTATCTTTATCTTTGGAGTTTCTACACTCACTGTTTGCTAGCGTAGGGTCTAGATAATCTGCAAATGAAATTTCAGTATGCGTGTTCTAAACTGGATGCCACTCTGATTCCATTGGGCGTCTTGGCCAATGAATTTGCAGCTGGGAAGCAGCTGAGGAAGATAGACTTGTCTTCTTTCCCACCACCCGAACACTCAAAGGATACCCTATCAATATCAGGCAGCGATCGGAATCTATTTGCTAACCTCACATTGGTTTCCGGTTGCTCGTATCACGAAAGCAAAATTAAATATAGATAAAGGAAGAGAAAAAAAATGGCTGATAGCTAGTGTATTTTTGTTCTTTTTATTCCCTTCATCTTGAACCTAGCACACAACAGCATTGTTGTGTTGCTTGTAACATATGACCTAAGCAGTTAGTTTGTACTGGTTACAAATACCATTTTGTCGTGTATTTGTCTGTCCTAAGAGCTTGTCCTTTATATGGCTATCCTAAATGATGAGATGTAGTACAATATTATCGACAAGATGCTGTTCTATCAACAATAGGGATAAGAAAGATGCATGCCATCTCCTCGTTGAACTGTGTTCAGCTATCAATCCTTATCAAACATATCACTGTCATGAACTGTTCTTAAGTCTGAAAACACGTACATGTTTCTGCTAGAAGCATTAAAAACTACTGTGGCAAGTTTGGTATTGTATTACGTATTTGTATGCGCATTGGTTACTATTTTACACACCATGAAACAAAGTGATGTTCAGATGTAGGACCTGCAGGTGACAATGAACACTCATGGTTTCAGACTTCACAGGATGCGCTGTATGCGCCTAGCCGCCTACAGTGTGCAATATAAATATAAACATGACTGTATTGTCTGAATCGGCTGTGCAAATGCAGTGAAGGGCCAAGAGCAGTGTTCAACCTGCCCAGTAAACAGTAAACTGCATACAGCCGACACTGCTTTATGTTTCCCTCTTCTCGACGGATCACATCAAGGACTTTATGTTTCACTGCTGCTGCTGTTGCAACCGATGGCGCACGCTGGCATGCCCCTATCCATGCGTACTTGACAGTACAGTGGCACCAGCCAGAGATAGGTGAGGTCCCAGATCTTGAAATGAAATGCTTGCATGACTGGGGCTTACTTAGCGAGCGTGCAGTGCCTTTCATGCATGCATGCATGGCCTTTTTTTTCTTTCTCTGTGGTCTGTTAGGCTGTCGCGATCGTGAAAGGGGGAGGGCATGCAAAGGGCCTGTCGGAGCAATCATACAACCGATCTCTTCGCCATGTTCTTCCTTCTCTGCTGATCTACTTTTTTTTGGGGAAGACGATGCTTCCTGAATCCTGAAGCCATCCATGGATGCGTGCAAATGCAAGATATTCATAGGATTCCCTTGTGGAATATCTTAGCTTACCTAGTTAAGAGAGTGTGCTGCGATCACTCGTTTTTTTTTTGGGCTGCGAATCGGATCGGATGTTCTTCAGTAGGATAGCAAATCATCGCATTGACGTAGAATCTAAGATTTTTTCTGATTATACCAAAGAAACATTTTTTAAAAAAAATTATACCTTATAATCCTATCCGACTCTACCAAAGGAACATTTTTTTAAAAAAAATCTACATTTTCGAAACAATACTTTTAGAACTTGTGTTTACAAAAATGTAGTGCAAAAGAAAGATCATTTGTTATTTATGCATATTATGATGGACATGAAGAAATAAAAGTAGAAATTTGCAATTAAAGGGACGTATGCGACTAATTTTTTTTATTATAAATCACTAGAATCAATAGGATTGGGTATGATTGTACAAAAACTTTGACTACGATCCTAGAAATTTTTGTTAGAATCGTGATAGTATTAAGATCCTACCAAATTAAGAGTCTACTATAGGATCAAATCGGTCCAGTCGATCTGAGTCAGAGAAGCGTGGAATCGTATCACTAGAATAGAGATTCTAACAACTTTGAGGCTAGGGCTTATGACTTTTTGCCCTAGTATGAGTGCTCATGCAAATGAACCGGAAACCAATAAGCCGCTTCTAAAATACTATATCGATAAGTCGCTTCGAATCGGCGACGGAGAAACCGTTCCACTTATTTAATTAAAGAAATTATAAATTATAAGTTATAAGCTGAAAAGAATAAATCCATTACACGAACGCTGGAACATTCTTGTGGACCGTAGAGGAACAGCACAGCTCGATCACTTGACTGGCACTTCTTCTATCTACTGAAATCCATATGTCCATGCTGAAAAAGCGAGCCATAACTGTTTCCTTAATCATGGGATCATACGTGCACATTACCAAAAGAAACTAAGAAATTGCAGCATCGCAAAAGGCATTCACCATCTTGGTAAAAAACAAGGCTGTACCTGTGGACGATTCGCAACCAGCCATGCATGCCACAATGACGGCAAAGTTGGCTATGCACCATCTTGCCGGGCCGGGGTCTACTTTGCACAAGGCTGTGCACCGTGAGTACTGCCCAATAATCAAGCAAACCCATTAACATTCATTAATTCGAAAAGACATCAATTTAGAAAGGAACTCATTGTCATAGATGAAAAGTCTTAATCATGAATGAAAAAATCTCAATCATGAAGCCTAAGCACCATGTTGCCCCTGTTATATATATATACCTTCTATTTTTGGTGCAGTTATGTACTTTTTTTAAGACATACTCCTTTTTATGTGCGTATATGCAGGTGTTTGTAAAATATGCTAAAAACTATACTCTCTTGCAATTTTTTCATGTAGTTCGCATCGAAGCATCTTATTATTAGTATATGAGTATACCCAAAATGATAAAAGAGTATATCAAGTTCGTTTAGATGGTATTTTAGAGGTGGGAATAACTGCACCCAAAAATAGAAGGTATATATATAACAGGGGCACCATGGTACCTAGGCTCCATGATTGAGACTTTCCATCCATGATTGATTTAGCATGCTAAATCAATGACTCCTTTTCCAAATCGATGTCTTTTTGAATTAATGAATGTTAACGTGTTTGCCTGATATATTATATACATCCTAATTACTTTGAGAAGATTTGATTTTTGACTATAGGAGGGAATTCGGTTTAAGGTGGAGATGGTTGAAGTTTAATCCGAATTCGTATCGTGTTCATATAGGACACTGCATCATCTCATATCAGATGTGGCATGATCGGTGCAAGAACCAAGCGCATGCTGTGTCAAATGTGGTGTCAACCTCGCTGCAACCAACTCTAATTTGTTTTCCTTCTCTGTGTAGGGCTCGTTTCTCTTGTCCTATATATGTACTCCTGTAATTCATAGGAAAAGCAAGCACTTTATTGTAATATCTTCTCATGCAATAATTTGCTTTTATGTATCCGTATTTTTCTATAAAAGTTTTTTTATGTGTCTTTAATTTATTTTATTTCTATTTCTATCGTGTGTTTTACAACAGATGGTGAGGGGGATCCTGTGCTCAAGTGCAACGTCTGCCGTGTGCAACGAGAGTGCAGACACGATGCACGTCACGGGCCGACCGTGGAGTGGACAGAAGGTGATCACTGGAAGTTTAGTGCAGAGGGGGATATGTGTGTGAAATGGATGTGATGTCCAGCTATGTCCGTTTGTTTATTGCTAAGATCATCAAAGGCTCGTGGTATTATCACTGACATGTTTCGTCAAAAAAAAAAGACACTAGCGCTGGTGTGCGCTAGTCTCATCACGGCGATATAAATTCCTAGGAGATTCGTGTGTGATTTTAGTCGATATAAATAAAGTTGCTATAGAATATACGATAATCGACTAGGAGATCTCACTTTAAAAAGCACGTCATTCCACGCAGAGACCTGGCGGTTTGGGCTTGTGGTGTACTGTGAACCGTGCATTTACGGATGCACGATGCAGATACAGCGAGCGGCAATTCTGTAGAAACAGGTGGGCGGCGCAGTCTTCATTCTCGCCACAAAAAAAACGACTTTCTCGCGACTCGCAGGTCAAGTCTCGCCTGGGTTAGCCGGTAAGGGACTCATCAGGAGCTAGGGTTTGATCTTTGGGGGAGAGGGGGGAAGGAGTCGAGGAGAAGATGATCGAGGTGGTGCTCAACGACCGGCTGGGCAAGAAGGTGAGGGTGAAGTGCAACGAGGACGACACCATCGGCGACCTCAAGAAGCTGGTCGCGGCGCAGACGGGGACGAGGCCCGAGAAGATCCGCATCCAGAAGTGGTACAACATCTACAAGGACCACATCACCCTCAAGGACTACGAGATCCACGACGGCATGGGCCTCGAGCTCTACTACAACTAGGTAATAGCTCTAGTCCTGCTAATTTCCTCTCACTTTCGGAGTTTCTTGCGTGACGACTGGGGCTCGTCAATTGGGAGGGTTTAATTTGGGGGCGCGGCGCTGTACCAATTTCCCTATCTGAAAGATAGGCTATGGTCTCTGATCTCAGGATAGTATGATATGTTGAATCCCTAACTGCTTACTGGTGAGGAAATAGGAGGGTTTATTTCGGGGCGCTTTTAGTTCCTAATCCTTCTATGGATCTGATATGATATCTTTCGTTGTATTCACAAGGATTTCAGATTGGGTATCTTTGATGAGTGATGATGATGCTAAGTTGCTGAGAGTGGGTAGCCTACCATGTCAAATTTTGTAATTGACGCTCCAGCTGTTTGGAAATACCATGCTATCCAATTTGAGTTTCTGTGCACAATCAAATTCTTCAACTGTGAGCCTATGCGGAACTGAAGTGCAATCAACTAGAGATTGAGGACTGTGTTTTATTGCTGAGTTTCTATTGAACTCTTGCTTTCCTGAAAATAATATGCTTTACAAGATAGTACTAACTTCTTTTAGGATATCTGTAATGATCTCCTGCAACTTGCTAGAATCATGCGATGTTCATTTTCCTTGTAATTTGGTGCCCTGAACTCGTCCTTGTTAAGCTTGTTAAGTCAATTGGCAAGGTTTAGCTTGTTAGCTTTCTTGCCAATTCTTAGAAATGTGGGCAAGAGCCCAGAGGATTAAGTATATTGTGAACCTTTTCTTACTAGTATTGCATTCAGTATTTCACAATTCAATCGATTTAATAATACGTGGGAAAACCATTCATTCTGTTTACTTATTGGGGACGGATGTCCTTGGTCTTATTGTATTCCCTACTAAACACCACAGATATTTTGATCGTGTTATGCTTTAGGAATTTGTGCTTTTGATTGTTTAGTGGACTGAAGTATAGGAACTTTTACTTATTCCAGGTAGAATCTGGACTTGGTTTTTATGGGCCAGTTCCTTTTGGCTGCGGTTTGTGGTTTTTGGGCTGTTTGTACGAGAGATTACAGAGTAACAGAAACTCACGTGCGGTTTTCGCCGATATAAATGGAGTCAATAAAGTATGTACTACAATTAACTAGTAGACCCTATCTTGAAAAAAATACTCCGTTTAAAAGCTAGTTAATGTAGAAAAGCCGAAAAACAACTTTTAGAAGCTGAAAAGAACAGGGCCTATGATTGTTACGTTAGGACTTAGGACCATCCAATGTGCAGTATCTGATGTCTTCGCTTGAATTTAATCAATTTATTAGAAAAGCAAGATTACCTCCTTATGAATTAGAGCTTAATTTGAGAGTTTCTCTTGGGGCTTGAGCATGGTTCAAGAAGGCGGCCTGGGCGGCTGCGTAGGCGCTGGGCGGCGCCCGGTCTTGGCCCCTAGTCGGGTGGTTGGGTGGCGAGGCGGTTCAAGGCGGGAAGAACGCGGTCTAAGGCGGGGCCAGGCGGCCTAGGCACGGCGGATGGGGCGGCGCGGAGGGAGCAGCGGGGATGGGGAAAAGTGTTACCGCACACGAGGCCGTCGCCGCCGCCGTCGATTCGCCGGATTCCGCATCACCATCTTCCCTCCGAACGTCCGCCATCTTCTCTGCCTTGCCGGAGGGGAGGTCTTCCCCCCTCCCGTCCGCCGCTCCCGTGGCCGCCGCCGTCGGATCCGGACTTCCCGTGCCAGATCCCGCCTCCGGATCCGGACTCCCCGCGCCAGATCCGGAGAGATGGAGGAGGCGGGCGGCGGCGATCTTCGGGGGAGCGATGGGGAGGCGGGCGACGGGATCTGCGAGGGAGGCGGCGGCGATCTGCGGGGGAGAGTGGGGGAGGCGGCGGCGATTTGCGGGAGAGAGTGGGGGAGGTGGGCGCGACCGCGCGAATGAGCGGGGAGGCGGCAGAGGATTTAGGGTTAGGGTTAGAGTCGGGGGCGCGAATATGTGGGGCGGCGCGGTCGCGCGGATGGAATTAGGGTTAGGCCGTTAGGGTTAGAAGATCTGGACCGTTAGATCTTTATCAGACGATCTAAAATCTGACTAATTGTTTTAAACATTAGTTATAAGATTTGATGACTCGATCTGAGACGTTAGATCTTAGATATATAGCAAATATATACTTATCATCTGCCTATTGTCTTTATTATTAATTTGGCCGCCTAGGCCCGCCTAGGCGCTAGGCCCCACCTGGCCGCCCGCCTAGCGCCTAGCGCCTACTTGAACACTGGGCTTGAGTTAGGGCCTGTTAGGGTTGTTGTGGTCCGTAGTTGACAGTTTTATTTATTAAAATGCAGCTGTTTGGTTATTGTACTTTCTGAGCTGACATAATATTTATTAAAATGCAGCTGTTTGGTTATTGTACTTTCTGAGCTGACATAACCTGCTCTTTTGAATTGCATAAGATGTAATTCACTAGTACAGGTTGGCAACTTGAAAGATTCTACTGTAAAAGCACCTGCTCTATACAGTTCTGTTATGTCCTGATGATCTCGAATAGTTTCACCTGTGTTTTGAGTTGTGATTGACCACTCACTGCATTAGGACCTGTTCAATGGTTCAGGTAGTAAAAAGTGTCAATTTGGCTAGTGTTGGAAGTTATACCTAAATGAAGTGTATAACTGTATATTATCATCATTTGATAACATGGTGTGGGCCATTCGGCATTGATTTGTCATCTTGTGTCTTCTGTTTCTGGCCATGCCGATTTACCTTATGTCCATGATTTTGGGTATTTACTGGGTTAGCATTCTATATGTCCCAGTAAATTACTCATACTTCCCAAGCACGGTTTACTAGGTTTAGCATCAAGCTTGCATTTGGATCTCCTGCTGTAGCACAGGCTCGGCATTAAAATGCTGGAAGACTTAGATGCTTTGGATTTTTTTCGTAGTTAGTTTTGAACTGGACAAGATGGCTTGTTTGGTCATTAAATATGAATCTAGTCTGCTTATTCACTGAACAGTGCATCTGTAGTGCAATTGCAGATTGGAGAATGATTCTGAAATGTTGATCATTCAGCATTTTAAACAAACTGGCTAGTTGGTTGATCGATGATGCTTGAATTCTTGGAGAATGTTTGAATTCTCTTGTGGTTTTCCTTGATATGAATATTGTGCCATCTAGTTCCCTTTTGCTAGATTTATTTCGCTATTCTGCACTTCTTGAGTGTTTCTGAAGAAAAGAATTACATCTTTCATGCAAGTAGGATGTCTGGAAATTATGGTCTGTTTCTCTTTGTTGTCTATGGTTTGCCGAGACCTAATTGATCCCGCTGCTCAAATTTCCATGCTCATAATCTTTTCATCTCCACTCATCGCTGTTTGGTTGCAACGCAGGTTGGTCTGAACTCTTCTAGACATGGGTGCGATCCCTTTGGCTGCATTCCAGTGCCAGTGTCTTAAAGCTCATATATGAGTTCCAGTGGGCTATATAGTACTACATGGTTGTACCAACGACTGCGGACAGCTTGAGTGCATTGTCATATGATCAACCTGCAAACGTGATGTGCTGCTACTACTCCTAGACTATAAATAACATACTGCATAACTTTGGTGTGATATCTGCAGTCTTATATCACCTGATTATATGTCAAGGCCTTTCTGCTTATGCTTTGTACTGCATGTGACGCATCACGCATGCGTCTGCCATTTGCCAAAGCATCTTACGCCCGAGGCGTGAGTATAACTCGTTAGATCTTCTACTTCTGGTTGGCTTTTAGCTTCTTAATTTTGTTTTTTTATGCGATATGGATTTTTTAGGCTTCTTAGCCATCTTTTCCCCCCTTATTTATTTTCATTGTTCGTGATAATTTTTTTATTTTTCTAAATTTAATTACGCTGAAAAAACTACCACAGTTATAGTGTATCTTCAACTATTACAGTTTAAAATAAGCTATAAGCTAGTATTTTTAAGTCCAAATGAGCACTACCTAATCGAATAAAGCTTTGTCTTTTTGCCCTCTTTTTTCCTTTTTAGGATTTTTTTTGTGTTTACTGTTATATTTAAAGTTGCACGTCGGAATTGCAGCCTAGGCTGTGATCAACTCGGCTTATGGCTTATGGCTTCTGGCTTATTTTGCACTATTCATAAATTTCGTCTTTTTCTGAACTTTTGGCTTTTTGTTGAGCTTTTTTGCCGGTTTTTTTCTTGTATTTGTTTGTATTATACGTAATGGGCTAACATATTTTTTATATTTTTAAATTTTTTAAATTTAATTATGCGAAATAAGCCTCTGTCAGCTACAGTGCTTTTTTCAGTCAGCTACAGTGTTTTCAGCTATAAGCCATGAGCTTTTAAGCCGAGTTCATCACCACCTAGGAGAATAAAAAAGGAATAAATCCATTTTGTCCTCCCTAACTATCGCTGGAGTCCAATTTTGACCGTCAACTATGAAACAGTTTTGAGTTACACACTGATCTACGAAAATTGGACCAAATAATCCCTAACCATATACAGCCCTGGTTTTGGGCTGATATCACCATCACCGACATTGCCACTGTTAAGGGTATTAGTGTCTTTTCCTATTATCTAGGATTTACTTGTGCGTGTGTCTCATGTACTATATATATGTCCTATGGGCCTCTTTGCAATATATGATCCATTCCTATCTTACATGATATCAGAGCAAGGTTTCAAAACTTAGCTCACCTCTAACGCTGCTGCCCCCGGGAGGTGCTAATCCCGGGGGCGGCCACCTTATTCCACCTCACGCCGGCGCGCCCACGCACGCAGCCACCGCCGACCACTGCTCGCAGCCGTTGCCTCGCGCGCGCCGTCGCCTGCCCCTGTGCCGACCCGCCGCCTCCTCGTCTCTGGCCGACGCCGTCCTCGGGTCGCCGGCTCCCCGCCTCTTCTTGCGCGTTCGCCACCGTGGATGCGCCCACGACCGGAAGCCAACGCGGCCGTGCTCGCCCGCGTCGTCGCCGGGATCTGGCCGTCTCCTTCGTCAGGCCCCCCTGACGCCGAAGTCACCGCCGCTCTCTCCTCGCTCCAGATCCGGCTGTCGCAGCTCGGATCCGGCCTCGCCCCGGTTGGATCCGGCCGCCTCCCGCCCGGATCTGCCCGTTCCTCCTTGGCGCCGTCTCGGATATGGCCGTTGCCGCCCGGATCCTGCCGCTGTCGTCGCTCCTGTCGCCACCGGATCTCGTCGTGCCCGGCCTCGAGGAGCCCTTCTGCAGCCGCCTCCTGGGCTCGGACCTCTGGATCCGGCCGTCTCCACCACCGGCCAGCCCGGATCTGGCCTCTCCGCCACCGGATCCGGCCTTCCCGCCGTCGGATTCGGCGTCCTCTGTGCCGTCGCCGCGTGCGGTCGACCGCTGCCGAACGTCGTCGCCCGCCCGTCGCCTTCGCCCCCGGGAGCCCGCCGCTTCTTTTCCTCTCGTGGGCGCGGGAGTGAGTGAGTGTGCGGGCGGGAGGAATGAGGAGGGAGAGAGGATATGCTGGGAGAGAGACAGAGGATATGCTGGCAATGCTGCTGACAGAGGAAATGTTGCTGCTAGTATTTGTGTTCTTTTGAGTGAGTCGGAGTTATTTTTCTTTAGAGTCTTCCGTTGTGGCCATCCAAATCCGTAGCTTCTCCTTCATATCGTTAAAGCTGTGCGAGTCCACAAAATTTCTGTCAGTCGCAGCCGATGCTTTTATTTTTGAGCTGCTACAGATCGTAGAAGTCTCTATGATGCCGCTGCTTCTCTTTGAGCTACCGCCCCGAGTTTCTAAAGTTGCCGCACTTCTTTTTGCACCGCGCCTCCATTGCGTGTCTTGTGCATTGCGTCGCCGCTATCTCGGGCTTCGATCTGTGCCGCTATGCTTCTATCTCCCTTTTCGGCTTGATTCGACACAATTATTCAAGGGCCGTACGCAACGACATATTCAAGACATGGATTTTGGATTTTCCCTATTTTAGTGTCAACTCTCTTCCAAATGCAATGCTATTGCATATGTCTTGCATTTGAGGGGGGGTGTTAAGAGTATTAGTGTCTTTTCCCATTATCTAGGGTTTACTTGTGTGTGTGTCTCATGTACTATATATATGCCCTATGGGCTTCTTTGCAATATATGATCCATTCCTATCTTACAGCCACAAGGTTGGAACTCTATCCGAGGTTGTGGACAAGGTCGATCTGACCATCTCGTTCTAAGAAGGAAAGCAATAGCGGTTCTTGGACCTCAACTCTGATCATTAGGCGGTGGAAATTCTTTGGGGGGGGAGAATCTTGAACCTGTCCTTGAGACCCTTACTTAGATTTCTGTCATGTGGTGCACAAATCTTAAAGCACCGTAATTATTCCTCTTCCTCTTCCCTAATTCTTCCCCGCCGTTTCTTGCCCCCACTCCTACACTAAAATCTATCACTCCTCCCACGCCCATTGCATCCTTTGGCACCACTGGCCCCTGACCATGACATCACTGTTGCTGCGTGGCACATCTTGAGGTGGGCGTCGGGCGAAGAGAGAGGTTGAGGGGGAGGGAGAGGCGACTATGACGTCAAGGTCGCGGGAGGCGGGGACGACAGAGTTGAGGCTGAGGATGGTGTAGGGGTCGTGGATCTCGGAGGGGAGGTGCCAGTGTTGGGTGACAAGGAGGATGGACAACAACAACCAGGTTGTCCCCGCCTTCCTTGGCCACCATCGTCCTCGGTGGCGTTATGTCATTAGTTCCCCTTAGTCCTTGTGGAATCCGAGGGTGGTGCTGCACCACAAGCTTCACCACATTCATCTCATGTTTGATGCTCATCGGACCCGGTGCGGGAGCGTCAATCTATCGGTGGCGCGGCGGGGAGGATGGAGGTGAGTGAATATGTGAAAAAACATGGTTGAGATGAGGAGGGGAAAGATCCAAGACAAATTCGTTCACCACAACACCGTCATCGCCCCGCATCGACGACAATGGCTTTGGTTTATTGCCTGAACTCTGTGCTCAACGTGCTAATAGCGACCCTTCCTCGCCCAACACGACACCTTCTACTTCCATGGCCTCTAGTCGGCACTTCTCCATTCCCGTGCCGACATTGCGGCCTTTGTCAATGTCCGAGACATCGCCGGGGTCTCTCCTAGTGCCGCGCAGGTATTATGGCAAATTCACGGAGAAGGTAGCACAACGCTACCAATGATGTCGAATGTTGGAGCACCGGCCAGTCGGTGGTGGTGTGGAGGGGAGGTAGGGGGTGGGAGTCCGTCACGCTGCTCATTGTGGCCCGGGCCATCGCCTTCGCTAGGGACCTACATGCCCCTCCTCATCGGCATGCTCCTCATGGCAGCCATAGCTGTCGTGCTCGGTGTGTTGGCAACTAGTCGATCCAATAGAGAACAAAGAGCAAGAAGAAAAGGGGATAGAAGTTGGAGACGTTGCTTTAAGATGTGTGCTTTGATGTAACATGGTAGAAGAATCTTAGGAAGAGCCCTGGAAGTCTTCTCACACCACTGGGATGAAGGTTTGAGTGATGCACGAAATTCAGACGCTTCACCGTTTCAGATCGGGAGCGCCGTAGCACTACTGAACCAGAAGCGGAGGAAGCATTGGCGGCGGCGGCTCCTCGCGCTCGCAATTCGCAAACCCGAAAGGCCAAAACCCACAGAGAGAGAGAGAGAGAGATGATACGAGGGTAACCTAACCCCCCAACTCACACCTCTCCCAATTCCGGTAGCTCCTCCTCCCCTGAATCCCTGATCCCATCCCGACGGCCGACGCCTCCGCGTCTCCCTCGCCACCCCCGCCCGCGATGCAGCCCCCGTCCAATGCCTCCCCGCCCTCGTCTCCGCCCGCCGATACCCCGACCTCCGACGCCACCCCCGCCGCCGCCAAAACCCCCAATCTCCCCGACACCCCCGCCTCCGCGGATCCCGAGACTCCCTTCTCCGACGCCGATGCTTCCGCCGTCGCACCAGCGGATGCCCTCGGCGACGCCGAAGACGACGGGATCAACCCCTCGGGCGCCAGGAAGCACATGACCCTCGCGCCGCCGGCCCCGCCGAGCAAGAAGTCCAAGAAGAAGAACAACAGCAACAGCGTCTGGACCAGGCCCGCCTCCCGCAAGGGCAAGAAGAAGGCCAAGCAGCCTGTCCACCCCCCCACCGGCACCAACGGCAGCCGCCACCCCAAGCCCTCCTGCGGCGAGGACGAGTTCTTCCTAACCCCGGCGCCCCGCCTAGCGGCCGAACGCAACGACGACGCGCCCGGCTTGCCCGTGCTCCTCTCCCGCGTCTTCAAGTCCGAGAGGATCGAACTCTCGGACGACCGCCTCACCGCCGGCAGCACCAAGGGCTTCCGCATGATACGCGCCACCCGCGGTGTCGCGACCGGCCCCTGGTACTTTGAGGTCAAGGTCCTGCACCTCGGCCCCTCTGGCCACACCCGCCTTGGCTGGGCAACCAACAGTGCTGACCTCCAGACACCCGTAGGCTGCGACGGGTTTGGTTTCGGATACCGCGACGTGGATGGCTCCAAGGTGCACAAGGCCTGGAGGTCCAAGTACGCGGACAGAGGGTACGGCGAAGGAGATGTCCTGGGGTTCTACATTTCTCTGCCTGAAGGGGAGCGGTATGAGCCCAAGCAACCTGACCTTGTTCACTACAAGGGACTGCCTTTTCATGTAGAAGTTCTGAAGGATGAGCAAAAGATGCCTGATCCAGTCCCTGGTGAGTATCTGTGTTAGTTCCTTTCTGTAGTAGATTGCAGTGCCAAGTAAACAATACATGCCATATTCACAAAAGAAAAACTAGCTATTTTGCAAATGACAAGCTGTAGCTCTATACAATAGTTAAGGGTGAATTGTGTCTCATGTAGTACTTGATAGGATAAACTAATAGCAGAATTGCAGAAATGAGTTTTTTTAGGTTTTAGGATAACAGATTCAAGAAAGAAATGTCTTCTGAAATAAGTGAACATGCAGGCATTTGTTTTTTACATGTGTGTTAGTTGTACAACAAAGAATTAGGATTGCAAAGTTTATAAATCACATGCAGCAATTGTGCACTTATGTTGAGAGGAGTAAAAATGTATTGTTAACTGAGTCCTTCCTACATCCTTGTATTGCCCATGCTGCACGAGAGCGTTGGTAGCTACCCACACCCCTCTTTGATGTGGGGGCATCGCTTCCCCATTCACCCCTCATGCAACCCTGTTTATTTTTATTTTTGGAGAACATGCAAAAGTGTTGCATGTCAGATTCCTGTTTAGACACTGTTGAGTATTTACATGTGTTTGAAATCACTATTTCTGCATTGCACACACTAGAAAGTAGTTTCCATTCACTCGCTCATCTTGTAATATTTCTAAAACCTCAAGTTTCTTGCATTTCTTTTCATCTGAATTGCAGAGGCATTTAGTGCTGAAGCATAATGGTGAATGCAACATACAATCCATAAACCCGAAACATAAAAACTGTAAGACTATGTGGTGGCAACCTTATGTTGGTGATGAGTGTTTGACTTTGCTCTTGTTGTGTTGTCCTTGTTTGAGTTTGATTTTGTGTTTTGAATTCTCTGGATTTTGCTACCCTGGAGTGGCGGTCTGATCGGCCAGTTCATGGCGGTCTGGCCAGAGAGCGGTAGTACTGGCCCTTAGGTGGCGGTAGCTATTTTCTAGAGATGTTTTCGGCGAGTTGTGCGAGATTGTGGGAGCAGTCTGACCGGCCTTATCATGGCGGTCTGAATGGCATGTGTGGAGCGATCTGACCGGCCATTGCATGGCGGTCCGACCGACTTGGTGGCCGCGGTCAGACCGGCCCTTGTTGAGCTGTGCTGACTTGAGTTGTTTTGGTTGTTATTCATGGCGGAGTCCATGCAAGTGTTAGTCATGGGGTTTCCATGCAAATGAGAGTCATGGCATAGGTCCATGCATGTGTTTTGTTAACTGAGAGTTAAGTGCATGTCATTTGTTCTTGGATTGATTGCTTTGTCATTGGTGTGTATATGCTTGATGATTGTTGTAGCTAATGGCAAGATCGAGGCTTGGTGGCTGTGGCATATTGCGTAAGTCCAGATGGAGCATCATCTTAGCTGAGAAGCACAAGAGAAAGACAAGATTGTGATGAGGCAAGTGCGTGCATGCATTGTGTCAATTGGACTTATGTGTTTCAAGTGGTGACGGTTCTCAGCGCAGACGCACGATCTTAGCGGCAAGTATTTGGGCATCATGGACTATGGTTTGATGTGGTGTGCCATAGGACTTATGTGTTTCAAGTGGTGTCGGCCTCGGGGCAGGTGTACGATCTTGGTGACGAGGTGTTAGGCATCGTATCTTCGTGAAGATCGATGGGTGGTAATTATAGAAATTATTTAATACTGGATGGAGTAGTGGTTTGCAAAACCACGGCGTTGGCTTAAGTGGTTTAGGTCACGTCTTTATGGTAGAATATCGTATCGAGCTATTGGAGCTTTTGTGTAAGTCGCGCTTTGAAAAACGTGCAAGTGTGTGCTATGTAAAACCCGTTAGTGTGTGGGTTACTGAGTTTTCCCAATTGTAAGTGGTTGTATCCACTAAGGAGTGGTTGTTTGTTAGGGTTAAGTGAGAGGTGAGGAGCCTCCTCTATATAATCCCCTGTGTTGAGAGAGAGACTATGAGGAATTAAGTCTAGGGTTAGGGTTTTCTTGTGTTGGAGCCTTGTGTGTGCGTGCACTAGACTTAGAGCTCTGTCATTCTGAAGGAGTGGCTATAAAATTATTCCTCTTCAAGTGAAATGATTATCCAAATTTTGCCCAAGTGAGTTGTACCATGAATCCTTTGTGTTTTTAATTTGCATGACTTTCTTGTTTGAATTTCTCTCTTCTTGATCTTTCCTGGTGCTAATGACATGTTAGAGGTGAAGATGTATCTTGAGATCAGATCATATCTATTTAGGCATCTTCTAGTGAGAGTTTTTGAATTTGCCTGGTTTTTCTCAAGAGATATGTGATTCTGGTGGTTTGCTCTTATGGGCGATTTGGATTGAATTTGTACTGTGATCTAGCTTGCTATAATGTGAGAGCCCATCCAAGGTCATTTAGACCGTAAAGGACCCACGAGCAAGAGTAGATCAAGGTTTTCCTCTTTTGCTCGGTTTCGGTGTAACTCTCCTTATTTTGGATAAATGTTGGAATTTTGATATCAATCTTTTTATGATCCATTATTGGAATAGATTCCTAACATCTTAGAGATGGTTTGTGCCAAGTTTCACTGCTTTTGAATCAGTGGTTTGAAAGTTGGATCTTTGTGCCCAGTTTCACTGTTTTTTGATCAGTGGTTTGAGAGTTAGATCTTTTCTTGGATCTTGTGGAGTGTTGTCTGCACTGTTCCTCGACGAGCGGTTAGACCGCAAGAAAACGAGCAGTTAGAGTGGCGTGCGGTCAGACCAGCGCCGCAGGCGGTCCAATCGCAGAGCGATCAGACCAGTGTCGCGAGTGGTCCAACTACCAGACGGTCAAACTGGAGTTTGGTCTACGATCAGACCGACTTCTCGGTGAATTTGGCTCTTGGCTTTGTGTGCTTGAGAGTTTGTGTTTTCGTTGTGTTGTTGTCGATACTTGAGTTTTTAGAGAGTCATTCACCCCCCCGGCGACTCACATACCCGATCCTACAAAAACAAAAGCAAGCAAGCAGTATTTGCATGTCAAGTGATGCTACCCCGAAAGGCAGCACATGACACTCAATACATTTTGCTTGTTTGGATGCTACAATTAGTATAGGAATTATTTGCCTCTCAATCAAAGGCAAGAATTAGCTCTAATACATAGATGAATTTACCTATTTGTTTTCTGTTCATTATGTATAATGTTGTCAGACTAGAAAAAATGTAACCTTGGACTGAGCATATTCCATCATCAAAAGAACCCCCCTGAAAAAAAAGGTTAACCATTGACTGAGAATCAAGTCAGATAACTACCAAGATTGACTAGAACAAAATGTGAGTAAAAAAAGCCCATCCAGCATTCCAGCTCTATTGCAGAAGGAGAAACAAAGTTTACTAAGTTAACTGAACTTTATATGCTATAACAAAATATTGGAGAAACGATGTAAGTGGTTCATCACTTCATTGTGAAATTAACACCACTAAGGGAATAAAATACTGAATCTCCGATTCTCCCTTGCATCACCCGAAATAATCAGGTGAAATGGATCTGTTGCAATCCTGCTGCACAACCTTGCTGCCTCCCTTCTGCACGGTGCACTCGCTGTCACACACACTACCACCCCTTATCCCAAGCTGTCATCTGCCTTCCTACCACATCAAGGCCGTGATGGGAGATTACTTTTGCCCTCCTGTTGTTATGTACAAGTACAATAGCAGCAGTATTTATATTTCTGGTTCTTAATCAAAGTGTGTAGTTACTCCATTTGCGCTGATTGAAAAGTTATGATGTTGTGGTATAACTTTTTTATTTGGGCTTTTACATATTCAGTTTCATATCACCTTCTTATCTTGCATTATCTTCCATTATGTTATGCCTACATGAATAAAAAAAGTGCTTCTTTGTTATTTGTATTCTTATAGTGAAATCAGAAATCCCATTGGTAATGATTAAAAAGGTTTTAGTTATCCCATTTCAGCGCTGATTGAAAAGTTTTGGTATTGGGCATTCAATACATATACAGCCATCGATTTGCGTTTTTATCTACCATTTGATTTCACTATGTTTTGCCTGCATCAATAACAAAGATATTTCCTTAGTTGTTTTCTATACAGAAACCAGGATCCAAACAATGGTTGTTTTGCACTTAATATTGTGCTTCCTACTTTTTAGCATCCATCGTTTTATTTAACCTCTCTTCACTGACCTGTCGTCAAATAATCAATTTCAGTATTTCACGTTTCGTGCAAATGCAGGAAGTGAGATATGTTACTTCAAAAATGGGGTATGCCAAGGCACCGCCTTTGTGGACATTCCTGGAGGGCGATACTACCCAGCTGCGTCAATGTATACGCTGCCTGACGAGCCAAACTGTGAAGTCAGGTTCAACTTTGGGCCTGATTTCGAGTTCTTTCCAGAGGACTTCGGAGGTCGTCCAGCCCCTCAACCAATGAGCGAGGTGCCTTGTCAGGCATATGAGCTGAAGAATGAGGGACCTGCTGAAAATGGTGTTGCGGAGAAAGCTGGTTAGTCTAGTTTAAGTGCTGTTTCCGTTATGTCGAGCATACTCTGGGAGTTCGGATAAACAACAAACAGACAGATGGTTGTAGCTTGTTTATTAATTACCACGGCGAAATATGCTGGTAAACTTATTTTATCTGACTAGGTTGTATGTAGCCTAGTTACGAGCTCTGAGGTTATTTATCACCTATGATTATTTTGCTTTGACGCTCGTGTACGGCACCACATGATTTAAATCTTCCCTTCGTGCCGGGATGAAGTTACTGTTGTGCTGCTGATTGTCGACGGCGTCATGTAGGGGTGTTCAGACTTTTGCGGATAATGTTTGGCTGTCTTGTGGATTTTGATTGAAAATAGATAAGTAATGACTGAAAGAAGTAGTTTTTAGAAGGAGAAGACGAGCGATGAATACAATGAGATGTGTGCGCGTGATGGAAGCGAGGGGAGTAAAGTGTGTGGTTCTCTATCTTATCTTTAGAATAAAGCAGTAGTGAGAAGAGTAGAGAAGTCGAATGTTTGTATTAATTTTTAATTTTTCTAAGTAGAAATTAGGAGTAAAAGTTAATACGAACGGAGCTATATTCGGTAGAACTAGAATGTAAGAGGCGGATCGGGTGAAACACAATGCAGAACGTAGGGGGTTTTTTCCCAGGTTCACGAGGGGTGACCGGGTGGGGTGGTAACAAAAGCGGTAGCGTGTAAATTTGTTCCTTTTTTCAGTTCAGTAAGCCAAATGACCTTGGACAATATTTCTTTTGCAACTACGAAGTTTGACCAGTTTCGTTTTGAATTTCATACCGTGATTAGCAAAATTATCTAGATAGTCTTTACTATGATATAGTTCGTCCGTTTGTAAGATCGAATAACCACTACTCCCTTTGGTCGCAAGAGAGTCATCGAGAATACAATAGTCAAACAATCTTAATTTCGACTACATATATTATCTAAAATATGTAGTTTAGGTATAAAAAATGTTAAGGGTACATTTGCTATGAAAAATACTTTCATAATATTATACTTTTTTTTTTGCTTTTTTGAAAAAAAAATATAGTGATAAAATTCAGTAGTCCAATTGGCATATGGTTGACTTAAAAAAAGTTTAAAATGACCTTGTTTACTGTAGGGACTATTCTTTTTTTTTTGGCATAAATGCTAGGTAAACGTCGTAAGTGAAGAACATCATAAATGAGTTGGTAGAGAAATTGAATTAAAATCACCCTCAATCCGAAGAGATTGGTTCTAATCTCTACCTACCCAAACAAAGCCCTAAGCATAAACTGCCCCAGTTCATTTTGTGGACTTTAAATTTGAAGCAAATTTTGGTGTTTGGAATGTAATCTACATGTACTAATGCAAGAAGTTGAACCAAAAGGGGAGGGGATTTGAGTGTAACACCCTAGGGCAATTGTTTAACATTAACTAAAAGAGAATTTTGGACTCTTTAAAGTGTTATTATCTTTTTGAATGTATAAAGTATGTGCACATCAATAGCATTTGAGCATAAGAAGGTTATAAATTTCGTTGCAAATAAGACCACACACCTTAAATGTAGTGGCTTGTTTTTCTCATTGATAAAGATTTGGTTATCCGAAGTTAGGTCTTATTAGGGCACTCCTAATGCAGAAACTATGAAGTAGTTTCTATACTTGCCAATTAATGTAGACACTACTCATGGAAACTATACTCCCAATGGATAGTTTCTACAAATAAAATTTTCATCCAATCATCTATCTTCTCTCTCCTATCATCTACCTATCACAACTCTTTCTATCTTGGTTCTTGTGTAGACAAGGTTTCTATATAAGAAACCATTTCCTTATCTCTCCTCCTTAACTCCAATGACACATCAGCATTTTGCTTACTTGATACCTTATTTAATGCCATAAAAATCATCTATAGTTTCTGCATTGGGAGTGCTCTTACAAACCAATCCGAAAGAACCTTACGTTTCACTTGCAACTACTTTTACACAAATTATTTCTACTTGAGTGTGAAATACCCGTGGGCACCACATGCTTTGCTCGGGTTTGTTTGACTACAGCTTGCTACCTGTTTCAAAATGCATCGATATCACTTGCTAGTTAATGTAAAAATTCAGTGTTTTAGCAATTTCAGTAATTGCGTTATTAACCCCTCGGTTTCACAAAATAAGGCTTGCACATTTCTTAAGACTTTGTAAACTTTTATCAACCATTGATCCAACAATATGTAGGTTTTGTCACATGAAAAATAACACTATTTGAAAATACTATTATATGTTTATAGTTATATATATACTGTGGATGTATAGCAAAATAAACTAATGGTCAAAGTTCAATCTCGGTGGTTACACCAAGCTTCAAAAATTCGGTCGTTCCAACTGGAACAAGCCTAGGTTTGGTTTTTAAGAACCCTATAGCCCATTCAGTGCCCTAGGCCCCCTTGTATTCACAACTTATTGAGTAATATATATTTTATTATTTGTTAGTTAAATTTCAAACTTTAAAGATTTGAAAAAGTCAAAGTTCAAATTTGAAACCAAAATCGAACCCCCTTTTTTTAGTAAAAACTAGCCGGTTTATAGGTCAAACCAAAACTGGTAAGGGCTCGATTTTATAGCTGATTCCCGTTTGTCAAACGGGACCTCGTATTTAGAAATAGAGTATATAAAAGTAGGTCAAGTCTCAAGGTGCAGACGGCTAGCTAACTAATTCGTGAATATTGCTATATAGTGATGTTCACTAGTTAACTTCTTTTTCTAGTTTTAATGAGTTGAAAGTTAAAATTTTCTACTTGAAAGTTAGAATCCTCAAGTTAAAAATTTTAAAATCCATGTCGAAAGTTTCACTACCTAGGAAGTCTGAACGCTCGAATCGCTAAGTTTGAAAGTTGGAAATAAGTTGAAAGTTTGAATCTTCAAACTAAAAGTTCAAATTCGTATGAAAGTTCAAATTTTGAAATTAAAGTTGATTTTTTTGAGCTAAAAGTTTCAATAGTTAGATGGTCTGGTTAGCTAACCAGTGAACATTGTTATACAAGCCAGCATGTCCTATACACTCAATGTTGGAGTGGACTCACGGAAGTCACGAAAAATTCTAAAAAATTTTCTACATGCACTTCTGAATTTACTTTAACTATGCATAAAATTTTAAGTTCAGATTCATTATATGTTAGTGGTAACAAAAAGACAAAATGTTAACAAATGTTGATAATTCAAATTTATTGAAATTATCTCTTTTTTGCTGCTCTTAACATAGAATAAATTTGAACTTCAAATTTTATATATAGTTAAAGAAAATTTAGAAGTACATGTAGAAATTTTCTCAGAATTTTTTTATGACTTTGTTTAGTTAGAATGCACACTGAGTGCATCCCAAACTTAAGTCCATATGTTATATTGCCGTTATACAAAGGCTCCCAGCCTAGACGCTATATTGAAATGGAGTATGAACAAGTCAAGGCTCTTGGCAACACCTCTCTGTGCCCTGATTGTCACAATCTTCCATGGCATCCCCCTCAAACTCATTCCACCTCTATGCTAATCACGTGTTGAAACGTCTCTCTTTGTAGTTCATATGACATGAATATTAGAAACAATAAGATTGTGTTTGGTTTTGAGGTGAAGGCTTTAGTATGCCAAACACATCTAGCTTAGGCAGAGTTAGTTTGAACTTTGAACTATTCAAAACATTTTAACCTCTAACTAGAATTAGGTTAATACAATAATGCACTATTTGGAACATATAAATCTCATAGGAAACAATTATTGTCTTATAGGATTCAAGAAAAATTCATGTGTTCAAAAAAGGGCCTAAAAAGTATGAATAAGCTAACCCACCACAATTAGCTTTGTGAAACCTCCTTGTCTACTTCTAACCCAAGTAATCAAGCCAAATAATATTTTAGACTAACAAGTTTATTGCCAAACACAAAAAAAGGTGAAACTAATCTAACTTAGTTACTAACAAACCTAGCTAATTTAACCTCAAACCAAACACAAATTAAGTATTAGTTAGGTTCTTCCCTCATGTGAGGGGTCCCTGTTTTTTCTTCTCATTTTTTTGGCGACTCTCTTGTACTTACTATAGGTTGGCACAAGGTTCCAAAAACCAGAGCCGGAAGAAATCCCGGTCGGCGGCCGGTAACGGTAACCGGGCGGTTACCGGAAAAACCGGTCACAATTTGAAAATCAAAATTTGAATTTTGAGATGTTTTGAAACCGGTAACCGGAAAAACCGGCCGGTAACCGGAAAAAACCGGCTAAAATTCGAAAATTCATACCGGGCGGTTTTTTGATTACCGGTCTCCACCGGTAAAAACGGTAACCGGCGGTTACCGGCCGGTAACCGCCGGGATTTTGATCCCCGCCGGCCTCCCCTATTGTTTTCCCTAAGTAGTTTTGGGATAGGTTCAACAAAACATTCTAAACTTTGGCTATTAATATCTTTATGAGCATTTAAATTGGACACATAAAAATGTTACATGTATATTTATCCTAAAAAAATACTTTCATAATATTATAATTTTACTATGTATTATTAATATATTGCAATAAAAATGAGTGGTCAAAAGTTATATTTTGGAGACCGTTCGATGTTCACAATGAGTTCCTTTTGTGACCGAAGGGAACTGCAAGTTCATACATTTTTTTAGCAACTCAATAACTCTCAAGTGTATCAAGTAGGACTGTAGGAGCTATCCCTAAAAAAGATTTGACATTCCTTTACCCCTGGTGCAGTGACAAAAATCTAATATCACATACTCATTTTTCGTGTGGCTACAATAGGATAGTGCATCCAAATCTTTTAAAAAAACAGACATGCGATAATTAAAACAAACAAAAATGGAAATTGGCAATTTATTTGAAAGGTCTAGGTACACAGTATCTTCTGGCTACTCCATTTCCTTTCACTTTTTTATTTAGCATGGCATGATATGTACTTTTGTGATGTCTTTGCAGAAGTTATGCATACTGAGATCATAGAAGATTATGACAGTGATACGTCTACCGACAATGATCCTGAGATCCTTGAAGATTATGACGGTGATATATCAACCCACAATGATTCTGATATCATACAAGATTATGGCAGTGATACATCCCACAATGAAGAAAATGAGGGCGAAGGCCCAGGTGCATGCGAAGAAACAAGTCAGGTAGTGCCACTGTGCAAGTGCAAGTACCCCTTTGGACCATATTGCCTGTCCCTGGACTCTGCCATTTTCTGTTGCCATACCGTGATAATAGCATATATCTTGGTATGATGTTCAACCTGAGCTACTCAGGTGGCCAGGTAGTATAAAATAGTAAATTCATAGCCTACTTTATAACAACCACATGTACCGTCTGTGGCAATTCGTTGCAACGGTACCTGATAATCCAATAGTGTGGCTCTTTATCATAACAGTACCTGATTTGCTATAGCAATTCCATTGGTACGTTTTGTCATAAAACTACTATAGCTGTTTTAATAAATACTAAAGAAAATATGTGTAGTTCCTATTAATTGGTACCAGAGTTCAAAATCCCGACGGTTACCGACCAGTAACCGCCGGTTATTGTTTCTACCGGTGGTGACCGGTAACCGAAAAAACCGGCCGGTATCAATTTTTGATTTTCAAATTTTAGCCGGTTTTTTTTCGGTTTTCCGGTTACTAACCGGTTTTCCCGGTTATCGGTTTCAAAACATCCTAAAATTCAAGTTTTGATTTTCAAATTGTGACCGGTTTTTTGCTGATTTTTCCGGTAACCGGCCGATTACCGTTATCGGCTGCCGGCCGGGATTTCTCCCAGTTCCGGTTTTTGGAACCTTGATTGGTACTACTAATTTGCCATTTTCTAACAGGGGTATAGCTTAAGGTTTCCATTTGAATATAACTTAAATTTTAGTGCTATTGTAGTATTTTTCATTACAGTGCAGTGCTTTTAAATTTTTGAAACCCCATTTGTCTACTTGTGACAACACAAATCTAATTGCACATGATGGATGAAACTACTACCTCCGTTCTTTTTACTTGTCAATTTGGACATCAGCACGGTTTTCAATACACAACTTTGACAATTACTTATTAGTAAAATTATTAAAAATATAATGATACAAAAGTATTTTTTATGAAAAATTTAGTAATGCCATTTTTCACATGACAAATTAACATATTAGCAGTTAAAGTTTTGAAATGTTGATTACTTCTAAAATGACATCTTAAAAAGGACAGAAGGAGTACTACATTTTGCTGCTCCTAGTTACATCTTACTAAAGTAGAGCAGCTCACTCAATTCTTCAAAATTGTGGCAGCCCTTTAACTACTATGATGTTCTCAGTCACTCACATCTCAAGTAATATACTCAATTCTTAAAATTCTGACTTCGCCCTTATTTACTTAATAACCATCAATACATCATGCTACGCTATAGTAAGCATCTCCAGTTCTTGTGTAATTCTGACATCCCCTCTCTTTGCCTGCTATAACCAAAATGTAACTGCTGCATCCTACTAATTTCTATAAATTCTTTAAAATGGTCATGATGTGATGCCCTTTTTTTTTAAAACATGGTACTCCATTTCTAAATTCTAACTATTACATATTGTTTCTTCTGGAGACAACATTTTCTTTGAATTACTACTGCGGCACTGCCTATTTAGCTATAGTTGCAATTTGCTCCTGTAACTGTTCATCTTCCTATCACAAAACTGATTTGGTCGTGATATCTTTTTTTTTTTGCAGGAAAAAGTATCCACTTACATCAACCAAGCTCTGCCTTAAAAGATCTCATCCCAGAAGTTGCTACATCTAGCCGAAATGAGGAAAACAAGAGATCATGATTAAGTGATTTGAATCGGGAAACAAGTTGTTAAGGTGACACATTTGTCACTTCACCAAACCTGTCACTGGGATCTGAACCATGGCATGCATTTGTAGCTTGGGAGAACAACCATATTTCTGCTCCTTCTCTGTGATGCAGTTGTGATGGTTAATACCGCCTGAGAGATAATATTTTAGATTTGCATGAATCTTAATAAAACAAAAGGCTATGCACAGGTTTGTGATAGTTAATGTCGTGTGTTAAAATTCAAAGTTGGTACCCTATAAAACAAAAATGTTGACTCAACTGTATTTGGTAAATGGATCAAAGCCTTTGTGTGTATCTGAGGAGCATTTTGCTTTTATTAGTACAATACTCATAGTGTAATTTGGGAAACATTTCAGAGCACATGTGATGCAATTTCTCCAGCTTTTTCCTGAGAATTAGCAGCTCAGCTCACTAACTGGAGCTTTTGTTCCCCGACAATGACCTACAGTCAGTGAGTACTGAAATTGTGGAAGCAATAGAGTCTTCAGTGCTAAAACCATCAAATCACAATCAAATCACGGTTTTGCGAAAGGATCCCAACCAAAGGGAGGCATGAATCCGGGTCAATTCCACCTTCCTCAATTCAAACACTAACTTCAAACGGTTCCACCTAATGCTACACATAACCTATCTGAGACAACAGACAACACTACAAACCGGGAAAGGAAAAGGTAAGGAGAGAGGGAAATCACCAGCGAGGGAAGTCGGTGGTGACGCTGACGTGGGTGTGGGGGATCCGGAAGGACGCGATGAGGTAGACGCACGAAGGTGACGCGTTCTGCTTCTTCTTCTTCGTGGCTTCCGCGGATGAATTTCCGGACACGCAGGCGGCCGAGGCCGCCTTCTTCGCCGCCTCCGCCGAAGGATTTCCGGACGCGGGGGTGACCGAGGCCGAGGAGGGGGTGGCCTCGCCGGATTTGGGAGGAAGAGTGCGGGGGATTTTAGCGTATCGGAAGGTAGTTGAGAGGCTCATCTCTCACCTCGCCGGCGGGGCGGTCGCGCGGAGGAGGCCATCACCTTGGGGCTTCCTGCCTCGGTAGGAGAAGGATGACTGCGGCGATGTGGGGAATGGGCTTACTGGGCCGTGGTTGACTATCGGCAATGGGCCTAATTCGGCACGGACCACAAGCCCATTATTATCCTTTTCCGTTATCGCTTTGTTGAGCCCAAGCACAAGGTTGGAAAACGTGCAAATGAATGAATTGGGCATGCTTCCCACATGACGGATGACTATACCGCACTAGTTGCACATGTAAAATGACCACATCATGGCTCTGTTTTTTTTGGCTTTTCACTTTTGATTTCTCGAAAAATCAAATCCATTAGGGCAGTTTCTTAATGCGAATTCTTCAAACAGCTTCTCAAGCACAAAAACCATTCTTGATTTCTTGGTTTCGCCGTCGTTCGTTACCGTCTCGAAAAATATTAACAAAAGACATCAGCCGCATCTAAAATCTATCAACTGTAGCTAAAAAACAAGGACCTAAATACAGCTATTAAGCACAGGGCAATGGCATTTGTGGCAAAAAAAATTGGCCAACTCCCTAAACCTACCTTGGGTTGTCGTAAAAGGGAAAGATAGAGAGAGAGGAATTAGGCAGTAGGGAGTATAATCCAAAGAGAATTAGGCCGTGCAGCTCCGGAAAGGCTTTCCAGGTATGGGATGCAAGCTCATTCCATCCAAGATAATTGGGCGCTAATTGCCTCACGCTGGAGTTTCTTTCAAGTGACAAAGCAGCAAACTAACTAGCAAAGCATATTGTAAACGCGCGCCTAGACACGCACGTCGCAGCACGTGCCCAATTTGATCAGGTGCCTTTTCGAAGGAAGGATACCAGGTCTAGTGCGGGCCATAGCTTTACAGGGCATGTTTAGAACGTAAGGATCTTATTGGAATTATGCAGGAATTTTGCGAGAAACAGTTCAATTCTACACAGTAATCAGAAGAAGAAAAATTCATGTATTCTAAACAGTTGAGAGAGTTTGACAAAAGGAATGATTACTATGCACTCAAAACCAATGCCACGGTGACAGTTAAATACATTGTATGCATATTAGTCAACTGATTTTTTTCTCTTGCAAGTTGGTAAAATTCTCAATATTTGGGTGAACTTGCTGTGGGTTAGACTCTCCCCTCCCAGTCAAAACCTAGCCGCCAACAACCTGTAAGTAGTAATCTAGACTTGGTCATTGTACTGTCTTTGTAATAAGCCATAGGCAGCAAGTGCTGCACCGAGTCAAAGTGGACTGCTTCAGGCGCATCAGCAGTCAGACTCGGTCCATCAGAAGATGCAGTGGAGTGCTCCATCGTGGCATGATTTCAGGAGAAAGAATCGGGACTTAGTTGGTTAGTACTATATTCAGAACTTGATTATTGTAAATTTGTAATCTGAAGGATCGGCATGAAAGAAATAACAGAGATTCTCTGAATTCGCAGTGCTCTGTTGTCGTTCTGTTTTTCCCATCTCTCTCTTTGTGCTGGACACACTGTTCACCATCCGAAACGCTTCAGAGAAGCGAAAACACACGCAGCCACCGAGCGACTAAGAAGTAAACCGAGTGAAACCTTAGCAGCGACACCTTTGAATACTAACACAACCTCCCTTGCTAGCTCCAATAGCTCCGACTACACCACCACGCCGTCGTCGATCACCTCTCATGGCACCAAAATCTAACTTGATGTCCTCACATGGTTTCCATCTACGCAGCCCACCACCTTCCTTTGATAATCCCGCGACCAACAGCGCTCTTACAATTTTGCCTAGCTACGCCACCACCAATCGTCGGGCTAGTTGTCAAAATGTTTGACCTGGGCCAATGAACCCCTGAAAACCTAACATAGAGGAACCGCGCAGTGCTCTCGCCATTGTGGTAGCTGTCAACTGTCAGGAGCTAGCATGAGTCTCATAGCAAACCTAACGTGAGGAATCAGGCTGATTTTTAAAAATATTATACACATACACACTCAACTTCAACTTAGTATAAACTAGAGTGAAATTTGATTGTTCAACAAGTTAGCTAGGCACTGTTTGGGATGCAGAAATTTCCTCGGAATTGTAACACCCCGCCCATACTCTGGGCCCGGAATGCTATCACCATTGCATACTTTTACCATTTTTTCAAATGCTAGTTATTTTAAGCAAACTTTATTTTATTCATAATGCAGCGACCACTTTATAACATATCATTTTAAGCAACTATTCTAGCATACTAGTGGAGTTTTAATATGATACCCAAAAGCTGATATACAAAGTGCTGCTAGTACGTGAAGTTATCCATATGCTACTCCCGCCCGTGCATGACATCCTCAACGGTCGCCTAAAAAAACAAAGAAGGGGTAAGTCCAAAGACTCAGTAAATACAAAACAAAACTATAAATAACAGGTTCACGAATCAGTCCATAACCATCACAGTTTCAATAACCACTTATTTCCATTTAATCTCTTTAAGTTCTCATCAACCAATCATTATGCATATGCGCATGTACTTCTCTGTTATCTCTTTAGCCTATACCGGCACAGCAAAGCGAGCACCCGTCGATGCTCACCCAACCCGCCCCTATTTCCATGCGGGGATCACAAGTCCGTCCTTTTTCATACAGGGATCACAATAGCCCGTCATTTTCATACGGGACCTCAACCTCTACTCCCGTGGAGTGTCCACACAAAGTGGACCAATGATACCACAAAACCATCTCTTTTCATGACATGCATGTAATGCAAGTTCTCCATTTATGCATATCAACATATTATGTCTCAATAATCGTCATTCATCATTCCTCATTATGCATCCAAAAATAGTTAACTTCCATGATAGGGTAAGCAATGCACCATCATTCAACTATCAGCAAATATTACCTAAATTTACCGCTTTTCTATGCATTTGCCTAGTTAGTCTCAGGGACGATGTGTGGACAGCTCTGACCAGGGACCCCCACCTTTACAAACGTCAACCTGACTTAACACATCATATCAAAACCAATGCTTAAGTGAGCAGTGACGACTCTACACGCTCAACCTGACTCTGGCATAAAACACACGGGGTTAAGGACTCGTCGCGCAGGTACCAAACCCCTATTTTTGTTTTTTTTTCTTTTCCTCCTCTTTTCTTTTCTCTTCTCTTTTTTTCCTGCCCTTTTCTTTTTTTCTTTCTCTCCTTCAACTGGTTCGGTCGAACCGGTCTCTCTATCTCTCCTCTTCGTCCTCATTTTTCTCGGCCAAACGGCCTGGCATCTCCCAGGCAATGCGGCGGGGCACGGCTGAGCTTGGGCATCGCCGACCCGGAGCTTGCCACAGATGGCCCCTCCGCCATCCCCAACCTTTCCCCCTCTCCCACTCTCTCCCACCTTCAGATCCGGCCACCTCCCTCTTGGTCTTCCCTCGGGCTCGCCGGCCACGGCACGCTGCCAGCTGGGAGCCCAGTGTTGCTCCTTCCTCTGGCGACTCCGCCTCCCTTTTCTGTCTGGTGCAACCTGATAGGGAACTGCCGTCTTAGGGGGGCTTCGGCCGCGCCGCCCTCGGGCTTGCCTCTGATGGCACCCCTAACGTTGGCTCTGCCGACGCTACCACTTTGGCCCGGCTGCCGACATCGTGGATCAGCCTCTCCCGACGTCCCAGCCGTTGGCCTGCCTCCACGGTTGTTGCTGCCACCTATCGGTGCCTAGCACCGACCACAGCTTCGGCACCGCTCCCCCTCATGGGTTCGAGCTCGTCGACCACGACTTGCAGCTGGTCGACCAACCCTCCTACTACGGGGACAGTTTGCTACTCTTCCTCCCTACTTTTACGCTTTCAATTTTTCCTTCTATTTTTGTTTGCTATACTCTTATGTGCGCCCTAACTCAAGAAAAGCCCATGGCTGCCCCCACAACGGTACATGATTGGGAGGCGTGCGCCAGGGAGCACGTCCTCTTTCTCATGGGCACACGATGGTGCCTGTGGCTTACCATCGGTGGCGCAGCGGCTTTACTAGCCCGTGCTAGATGTCGTGCCAAGGGATTGTAAGAGGGGAGAAAGGGTGGAGGGAAGGTGGGAACTCTTGATGGTCGACTTGGCATCGGTCCAGCGGCTAATGATGTTCCACGTTGTCATCGTCGCTGTCCTCATGCTGTAGTCTTGGCCGGCTTCATGGGGTCCCCTCCTCTCCCTTGCTCTTTCTTCATCTTCCCTCCCTCATGGCTGGCTGGGTGGCTCTCGGTTGTGAAGTGTAATGGGTTGAGGTGAGGCTTGGCCTTGGGTTATTTCTCAGTCTTTAGCTAGCTCCCTGGTTGAGCTCTCGGTCAGGGGAAGAAATATGAATGGAGCTTGTATGGGGGCTGGCTGGTATTGTGCTACCTTATAAGGGCATGGTTGGCCTATCCTCTGACTTTGTGGAATGACTGGAATGCCCTCACCTTGTTCCCACTTTCTCTTATATGGCTGACTGCCCCAAGGGCAATTTGGCCCACATGGCACTGCATGAGCTTTGGGGGGTTTCTTACTACGCAGCAGGTAAGTTGGTAAAAAGGTAAGAATGGAATTTCTTGCCAGATAATGAGAAACCAAACGTGAGACGGTGCCGACCGTCCTTGGACGGTTTGGGAACCTCAGTGAGCGCTACTTTTATTCGGTATTCTAAAAACCGATGGATCTGACAGTAAAACTCTACTTAATTTCCTTTGTTTCCCTTTTACAATTTTAGTGGTATTACAGGAATCTTGTGGGGATTTAATGTTTCACGCAAAATTCCAAATAGGCCATAAGTGAAATATGTTCCTTATTTATATTCAATCATAGTTTCATCCCAAAACTACTAGCATGACTTATCCCTTCATATATAAATTGTTTCCCAACTGAAAATCACTCTGAATTTATGTTAGGCCGTTAAATTACACTGATGGTTCATCTGAATGAAAAACTAAAAGAAAGACCATCTAGCTGGCCTGGCATGAGCCACTGAACAAATTCGGCTTGCAGTGTAAATGTCCACGTGCCAACCATGCATGCAAAATGCAACGCCAAACTAATACTCCTACCTTGCATGTATTACTCCGTAACATTCTCAACAAAAACATGCCTTTTTGCCTCTGAAGAGGGAAGATCAGTGCAAAGAGTGGAGAATTTGGGAGGTTGGCCTGTAAGCTTTTGAGTTCAGGGAAGTGCGGCAACCAAACTCAAAGACGAGGATCGAGAACATTACATTACCCGAAATATAGTAAGCAGGACCCTATATATATGACAAGCTTCTGGTCGTCAGAAGCTCACATGCACACAGGAAGAAACATGGCGGCTTCCATCTCCGGAGCTCGCACTTGCTACCCTAGCGTTGCACTTGCGCGTGGCAACCGCCGCACCATCAAGAACTCCTTCGCGCCCTCAACGCCGGCGTCGAAGCCGTCGAAGCTGAGGATCGGCAGGCAGTGGACGGAGCTCCAGGGCGCCCGCGACTGGGACGGCCTGCTGAACCCGCTCGACGGCGCGCTCCGCGGCGAGCTCGTCCGGTACGGGCAGTTCGTCCGCGCCGCGTACGCCAGCTTCGACTTCGACGGCCGCGGCTCCTGCCGGTTCCCGAGCCGCTCCCTCCTGCGCCGCTCCGGCATTCCAGAGACAGGCTATGAGGTCACACGCCTCCTCCACGCGGCGTCTAGCTCGGCGCCGAGCTGGATGTCGTGCAGCTCGAGCTACATTGGCTACGTCGCGGTGTGCGACGACGAGGACGAGATCGAGCGGCTCGGGAGGCGGGACGTCGTCATTGCATACCGCGGCACGGCGACACCCAGCGAGTGGGTGGACAACTTCCAGTCCACCCTCACCCACCTGCCGACCACCACGCCGCTATCAAGTGACGCCGCCGGTGAGGAGCCGATGGTGGAGGGTGGGTTCTGGAGGCTCTTCACCACCCCAGGCAAAGCGCACAGCAGCCTGCAGCACCAGGTGCGCGGCGAGGTGCAAAGAATCGTCCGCGAATACGGCGGCAAAGGCATGCCGCCGTTGAGCATCACGGTCACCGGCCACAGCCTCGGCGCAGCGCTCGCTGTGCTCACAGCCTACGAGATCGCGACTGCAGCCATGCAAGACGACGAGGAGGTCGCGCCGATGGTCACGGCCGTGTCGTTCGGCGGCCCGCGCGTGGGCAACGCGGCGTTCCGGCGCAGGCTGGAGGAGAGCGGCGGCAAGGTGCTCCGCGTTGTGAACTCGAACGACATCGTGACCAAGGTGCCGGGGTTCCCGGTCGACGATTGGAGCGGCGCCCGAGACGACGGATCGGTGAAGCGGAAGTCGAGGGTGCCGAGGTGGCTGGTCTCGAAGATGGGGTGGGCGTACAGCGACGTCGGCCGCGAGCTGCGGCTTCGCAGCCAGGACTCGGCGCCCAACGTGCTCGCGTCCCATGACCTCGATTTGTATCTCAAGCTCGTGGCTGCTTGCACAGATTAATTAGAGACTGATATATAGTAAACTCTACATTAACACGTACCAATCTAACTGTGTAAAATGGTGATTATTTTTTTATGGAGGCGACAGAAAAAGTCGGCAGAGTAGCAGAATTTAATTACGTTTTACCGTTCGCGCACAGTCAAACTTTCAGAAAATATTTGATTGCCATTGTGTTTGAAATTATATATAGGCTGGCCATAATAATGCTATAATCTTTACTACTATATAAAGAAAAGTTGGTGGTCGTTGGTACATTCTTCCTCCTTTCTTCTCAGTCGTCCGATCTAAACACATGAATCTTGACCATCTATATCCCCCCTCTCTCTCGCGCTAACTGTCGGTTGCTTAATGACAATGGGATGTACAAATTTCATCTTTGGACCTCAAGATGCTAGAATATAAGAGCTTTTAGGCAAAAAAATCAAGTAAATAATGTATGCATGTCTTTTATAATTTAAATAATGCGACCTTTAAATAGAAATACGTCAAATAGTGCTACACGATTTGAATGTACGGAACTTTATCATGAATGTCGTTGACATAAGGAACGATACATTGGCCAGAATATTTGGAAATTAAATAACGTAAGCAATTCATTAAATCTTTTCGTATCTTTTATATGTAATATGCAATGGATTTATGATGTTTAACTATTTATTTTCCATTTTATAGAGTGTGCTTGCTTTCTCTTTACTTGACAAGTTAGAGATGAAGATAAGTCTTCAAAAAAGATGACGCATCAGTTTCATTTTTAAATTCCCGTTAATGTTTCTGTTTATTGCATGATGTCCTATTTATCAATTGGTTTGTTATTTTCCAAGATGGTCTGACAGTTATTTATGAATTAAGTATACTACGAAAAAATATTGTTTACTATCATTTTTGTACATAGTTGTTGTATGTGGTGCTTATTCTATCATACTTCATTAATGCGATGTTTGTAGATATATGTGATGCTTGTGTGTGTATGTATCATCATCTTTTAATTGGCTGATTCGCTATGTGTGTTAAAGAGAAATGTTGTTATTTATGTAAAATTTAGTGTTTCGTTGTATGTTCTAATTTGTTTTATTTACAAGTGTGAACATATATATTTTGCTTGATACATGATGGCATAAGATAAAATTGATGTTCAATGTTCAGTTTGAGATCACATTTGATAGTATATATCACATGTGTGAGTTTACCAACAAAGATGACTACCCAGCAGTTTGATCTGTAAGAATTTTGCTTCAGCTGTTGACTTTTCTAAGCATTTCATTTGAACTTCTACAACGAGTTATTCTGTGCATTTCAAAATTCACATTGTGAATCAACTACCTTATGTCCTCATGTTCACATTCCACTCCGGTCAATTCCAGAGCTATAATCCTATGATCCATTTGATTATTGGAAAAGTAAGTTTGACATAAGCCCAGAGTAAAGTTCTCTTCAATCAAAGAAATTTGGTGCATTAGCCAAACATGCTAAAAATAGCATGACTGAAACTGATTTTACTTTCTCTTAAGACAACAATCATTAGATTGTGGTTATCAAAGATGTAATATCTGTATGATACTTATTTTCCGTTGTAACACATAGATATGCAGCTAGTATATCACTATATTTATGTTAAAAATACTTTCATAGTATTAAAATTAAAATTTTATCTTTATTTATACAAATATAAAGTTATGAAAAGTAAAACCACATATGAAGATTATGAAAAGTCAACAACATCAGGTAAAAAAGAATAGAAGAAATGCATGCATAGGAAACTATAAAATTGATAATGCAATTGAGATTTTAAAATGTTCATATATTTTCATAGGTGCAAAAAATCAATTTTAAATTAGGAACAGCCTCCAAAGAAAGAAAAGGAAATACAACAAATCCGTACTACAGCATTTCTTCCAGTGGACAAATTCTGTAATATTTTTTTTGAAAGAATTATTGTAGTATTTGAGAAAATAAAAGAAAAAGAAGAAGAAGACAGAAAAAACAAGGCAGGCCCAACCCAACATGATCGCTGGCCTAGCCCACCCTACACACGCGAGGGTAGGGTTGGTACCTTGGGGACCCTTGAGCTTGCGCCGCCGCCGCCATGTTCGGAACAGCTCAAGTTTTGGTTTATCACTTTTATGCTATAGTAACTAATTTTTAAATGGTGTATGTTTTTAAGATGGGGTTTACAGGTAGATTGTAGGATATATTGTATCGAGTTTAGCTATACGGGCCAAAATCACATACGACTATTTTTTTTCTATATATTGTCTTTCACGTATAGCCATAATTTAAAAACCATAAGCCGGATGGCTAAACCACTGCCCAAAAAAAAAAAACCACGTAGCCTCTCTCGACTGGCTCGACCTCGCTACTGTACTCTGTGTGCCTCTTCACATCTCTTCCTTTTCCTAAAAAAATGTCTTTTCCGCTCAATCTCCCTATTGACGACGAGCCACCGTACCTTCTCCTTCAAATCCTGGCGCCCTTGGTTTCCTCTTTTCCAACATTGCCAATGGCGACGGGGGCTATCCAATTACTGCTTTTTGTCAGATATATATTATATATGTATTATATCTTAATCCATCTTCATGTCTGACCAAAACTAGTTGAATCCGAGCGGACCAACGATTTCTTGCTGAATTCCACCCATGTCGAATTCAGCTGGAGATATATACCCTACCTGTTTGCACCCTATATGTCAGTCTGTAACAGATTCCTGGAATGAGACAATGGGAAAGTAGCTGATTAACGAGCTTGTTGTTTGTGTCAGGTTTTGCGCGTAGTATCGATGCCATCTATTTTAAGTGCATGTATTGCTACGATATTTTGAGTTTGGTTGAATGCCTCTTTAGGTGGGGACTCGGGAATGGTGCTATCCGTACGTCGCTCTGCTTGGTTAACAGACAAGTGTATGATAGAACAGTAGACTATAAATGTTATGAAATATGCAATGTTTAATATTATGATGATGTTTATATGATGATGGCAATGTTGATGAAATGGGATAATCAATGAGGTTACTCTGCAAATGATGACAATGATGGAACATGTTAATGACAATGGATATATACATTTGCATCATATGCACTTATTTGATGAGAAAAAAATCCACCATGGGTGGATATGTAAGATCTACCTCGTAGGCCTTTATGGGAGTGGAGAGATTTCTGTGCCGACAAGGACGGACCCATGATAGGGTGAACATCGCCAGGTGTTCACCTAGGCTATACTAGTATAAGCAATGTGATGAGCAAATGAGCATGTAGAGTAGTGTTGCATTGCACTAATGAAAAGACAGTGATGAGAATGAGAATAATTAGTTGGTTATATTAACGATTATGTTGAAACATGTGGAAAATGACATGGCTAGTTTATGGCTTATGTGTGTAGCAATGTGTATCACTTCTATTATGTGCTTGTTGAGTCTTTAGACTTACGCTTATTTTGTTGACTTTTTTAGGTAATCCTGATTGACGACATGCATGGAATGAGAGTAGACCCTTTATGCACTGCACTTGTTAAATAACAACTTAGTCACATACTGAACATTTATGTTTAAACTCGTGTTAAATTGTTTTAGTTAATTCCTAGTTATGCTTATGGTTTTCTTGGGACGAGGTGAGTCCCCTTTTGTTTGAAGTGGAGAATGAGTTTCTCCTGTCATTACTAATTTCATATGGCATGTCTCATGTTGCTCGCTATTTGGTTTAGTATGGTTGCGATCTCGTGGTGGCGAGCCTCTATGGGCATGGGGCTGGAAAGTTTTGTTTATGTTATATTTATCTGTAATATGAAATCAGTGTCTTATTGCAATTATTCTATATATATGTTGATTGCTCCCTATTGATAGTCCTATAAACAAGGGAGGTGCGGCCAAATTTTTTATTAGCATCGCCTAATTGAGTTGGGAAGTGTGTAGTGGTAGCATCCCACGCTCTGAGGAGGGTGTTACATCAACGCTATATTTTGGGTTGCTGACACATTCAATTTGCCCATAAGAAGGCCCGTAATAATACTATGGTAATACGTTCGACGAAGATCGTGGTGAGATTATGGACGGAGTGCTTAATCCATATGCGTCAGAAAATCTATACTTATGGGGAGGGAAGAGAATTGAACTGCCTCAGTTTGTAAAAAATAAAGTTGTCATAGATTGACTTCCCATGGTCAAATATTTTAAAACATTGATCGTCAAATATTGAAAAGAATCCATCATGATCACTCCTTATAATACTTTGAAAGTTGAGAGTACTCTTGAGGACAAATCTTATAGAGTAGCATTTTCATGTTATTATTTTGGATAGTTTTGTATACACTGACGCTCAAAGTTGAAAATTTTCTACCGCAGAGTTCACATTTGACAAGTTTTTCTCTCGAGAGGGACAAGCACTTTTGAGAAATGTGACATGGATGTGGTAGTAGACTATTCAGAGTCATTATTATGGTAAAACATGTTTAATGTGTAACTTATATTGTATTAACTATTGGGACTATTTCAATTTGTGCTTTGAAGCTTTGTTTGGTTGAAACTATGTGCAAGTGTCTGGCATATACCTTGAGAGCAATCAAATCTTCTTCTTCTTCAAGATCGATTGATCTCAAGGTGCGGGTGCATCCGCCCATGTATTTTAGTGTCTCACCCTGAACTAATAACAGTTTATATTTTCAAAAAAAAGAAAAAGAAAAAATGGGGGTTAACTGAATACCCCTTGTTTTCTAATTTCAGGCATTTCAGATGGTAGGTAAGGTTACTGTGCTAGTCGTCTTTGTCATGTTTAGGAACAAGGAAGTCGAGCTTTTAAGTTCTGTAACTACTGGGATCCAAGCACAGTCATCTCTCCTAGTACGACTGTTCGATTGAGATGGAACTTATTATTATTATTATTATTATTATTATTATTATTATTATTATTATTATTATTATTATTATTATTATTATTATTATTATTATTATTTGTTCCTTGAGTTTGCAATAGAATCGGATTGAACACCTATTGCGATGTGCAAATACATCTTTGTAATGGACTCCAGCAGACTCTACTGCCTGAGGACTAGCCCTGAATGGATGCAGATACGAAAATTTAGGGTTCGCTAGTGTACTCTCATCAGCTTGTAGCATATGTTTTCCTTGAAACTCCTTTTGCCCAATTTGCATGAATTTTATTAGGCTAATAAGTTAAGTCAGTACCCGGAATTTAGTTATTCAGTAGTAGCTTTGGTTATGAATAACCGTGTTATGGCTACGAATAATAACTATACCAGGACAAGGTGCTGTATGAATAGATAGATCAATTGTCTCATTTGCATGTTCTTCAGAGTGAGGTAATCTTACTCTCTTTTTTTAATTGCAGTCCATTTTTGCTACAGGAAACAATCTGAATTGAGACAAAGATTAGCCTGATGTCTTTCCTGGGGCTGTTACCTCGAAGGTTGCCGCAACTTATTGGGTACAACGTGTACATCTCACCTTGAAAATTACAGCAACGCTAAACATCTCTGTAACAAAAGTGGGCGAGCTTAAGCTCAGCCACCATGCATGTTTCAGGGAACCATTGCCCCCCTGAGAATTCACGTTGGAACTGAAGGGGAATTCCCTTCTCTTTCTTTGTTGCATGGATGTTTCTAGGCCTGAAGTTACATGAATCCGCTGCAGCTTCCTGCCTTCCCAGATTGCTGTTGCAAGTTCATACTATGGTTAATTGGTTTCTTTGAGGTCAAATTAGATCCGAAATTATCCAAGCGCCATGGGTTGCATAGCATCCAATTTTAGAATTCCCCTTCTCTGCACAAGGAACACACCGTTTTCGTACATTTAAATTCGTATAGTTCTCGCAAATGGGTCACAAACACGACTATGTCTTGCCGTTAGGATGTCATATTCTGGAACAGATAATGAGCTAATTAGTTCACTGAGAACGAACAAATATGAAGTGTTAAAATTTTTGTACTAACAATTCTGTCGAGCTGGAGTAGCTCAGTTGGTTAGAGCGTGTGGCTGTTAACCACAAGGTCGGAGGTTCAAGACCTCCATCTAGCGTTACGCTTTTTTTTTGAGGTTATTTTTTTTGTAGGCAATTACAGTCTACCAAATTCAACACATTTTATCTTTAAGTTTTAACGAATTATAGTCAACTTATATTTTTTGGTTTTTTTACAAATAATACTACTCGGGTATTTTTATTTGGCAAGAATTCACCAAAATATTGAATGTAGAATATCTCACAATCTCATAAAAATATTGCCAAAACTAACACTGCCAGATAGTAAACAAAGTTTCAGGAAACACTAACAATTAATCATATCACGAACAAACTGGAATATTTTTTTTATTCTTCTCTAGTATTCCAAGATACAGCATCTTTCCTAATTCTCGGCAAACAATTACAGAATAGCAGTTTTAAAAAGGAGAGGGAATTGGCACAAGTGAGCCGACTAACCAAACTGACTGCGCTACAGTATTAGTCTATAGTGTTTCCTCTTGAAAAGAATAGTCAGCGACACAAAGGGCTTGTTCTTTATCTCACAAGCTGACGGCTTTTAGCTTTTGCTACAGTACCTAACTTTCAAACGGAGTATTTTCTTAAGACGGGTCTACAAGTTAAACGATCTACACGTTAAAAGCCCAACATATATACCAGCCAAAATCGCAAGTGAGTATCTGTCTCTCCGTAATCTGTACCGTAAACAGCCAAAATTCAAAAATTTCAACCAAAAACCGCAGCAGAAAAGAATAGGCCCAAAGTGGTTCCAGAACTATCAAACAGAGAAGCAGTTTCAGGTTACATCTGCAAATCCGCTCAAGTAACTGCGTAAGTGGAGGGGTCACAAAAAAGCAAGCTACCGGGACCAAATAGAGCAGCACTATAAATACAAGTTGGTAATGTATCATTTGTACTTTCCAAATTGTAGGCAATAACTACAGCTACGATTTATTAGGCCAGGCAAATGGAGTTGGTTTACTTTGTGAAATGGCTCGAACCCCTCGGCTCTTGCAAAAGCAAAACGAGAAGCCATCTTAAACTTTCAAACTAACGATAACCATCAACTCAATATTTATAACTAGCAAAGAAAAATGCATAGTGTCGTAGGGGTGGCTCAACCATTCGTGACTGGATCTTACAACTGGCTCAATATGTAATAGGTCCAATAATATAAAAAAAATGTACCAATATATCCCTGCTTTATGTAATTACTAAAGGGTAGGATGGTAATTTTCCATCCTATCATACTCATGTATATAAACCCCTAAGAGCGGCATAAGAGATGGGATCACTCATTTCCCATATATCGTCTCTCTGTTAGCTTCCTCTCTAGTTTCCCTCTCTACTGTTTGGTCTATAGCCACAACAGTTGGCGTCGTCTGTGGGGATCGTGCAAGAAGCTGCACAAGGAAGGATGCTAGAGAGCTAACTAAAAGAAGGATGCTAGAGACCACCACAACGAACCTACTAGCTGTGCAGGTGTGCATGTTCTACTGTAAGTCTAAGCCTACATCATAGGTAACTACTCGTACTCTTTGTGGGGTTGAGCACCGGCTTGTTTCTCTGGTGTTTCCTCCGCCGTGACATCGGTGTGGGCTCCGTGGCGCTGGTCTCGATCCGGTTCCGGCCGTCGACACGCTGATCCCCACATGTACGAGTACGGTTATCAGCCACATGTATGCATGCACCTCATTGTAGCGATTGCTCAGCACATGCTGCTTGGGCTACGCGATGGCTTCGATGTCACCAACCACGGCCTTTGCGTGGAGAGCGAGGCCTCATCCATGCCACCAAGTGTCGACCTCCGAACCTTTTGATCCTATGCCTCTGGACTCCGAGCCCGCCTGCACACTCGCATCCGACACTACGTGGCCTCCGCAGGCTCCCCTCGTGCGCTTTCGCAGGTGCACCCAGGACTTCGTGCGGCCTCTGCGTACCTCCGCATGGATTCCGCACACCTCTACCGGGTAGACCTCACCTTGGCGCGAAGTTGTTGCATGAGGTCTCCACGCCGGGCCTCCGTGTCGCGAGGTCTCTGTGCCGAGCCTCTATGTCATGAGGTCTCCACGTTGAGGCTCCACTTCGCGAGGTCTCCCCACCGGCCCTCCACGTCGCAAGGTCTCCACGCCGAGTCTCCGCATCGAGGCTCCACTTTGTGAGGTCTCCACGTTGGCCCTCCATGTCACGAGGTCTCCACGTCGGGCCTCCACATCATGAGGTCTCCGCGCCAAGTCTCCACACTGGGCCTCCACTTCGCGAGGTCTCCCCACCGGCCCTCCACGTCGCAAGGTCTCCACGTCGAGTCTCCGCATTGAGGCTCCACTTTGTGAGGTCTCCGCGTTGGCCCTCCATGTCGCGAGGTCTCCACGCCGGGCCTCCACATCGCGAGGTCTCCGCGCCGAGTCTCCACACTGGGCCTCCATGTCGTGAGGTCTCTGTGCTGAGTCTTTGCGCCAAGCCTCCACATCGCGAGGTCTTCATGTTGAGTCTCCGTGCCGAGGCTCCACTTCACGAGGTCTCTGCATCGAGTCTCTGTGTTGAGGCTCCACTTCGTGAGGTCTCCGCGCCAAGTCTCCGTGCCGAGCTTCCACATCGTGAGGTCTGCGCGTGGAGTCTCCACGCCGAGGCACCACATCGCAAGGTCTCCGTGCTGAGTCGTCGACAGCATCTGACCACATCCTAGTCATGACCTCATCCGACCGTCTCATGGTCGTCACCTCGTATGCCTGCCTCGTAGTCATTACATCATCAGCCCACGTTATGGTCGTGGCTCCATCTGAACTCCTTGCGGTCGTAACTTCGCCCGACCTCCTCGTGGCCATAATTTTATGAAAAATTGCACTGTAGCCTCGTGCCCCGGTGTACTCTACAGAGTATAAAGCATCGGGAACTTAGCCATCCCAGGCAACTCTATGGAGTACAAAAAAATTGCACGATGGCCTCGCACCTTGGCGTATTCTGTGGAGTATAAAGCCCTACGAACTTAGCCATCCCGGGCAACTCTATGGAATATAAAAAAAATTTGCACGATGGCCTCGTGCCTCGGTGTACTCTATGGAGTATAAAGCATTGGGAACTCAGCTGTCCTGGGCAACTCTACAGAGTACAAAAAAATTCGTACAACAGCCTCATGCCTCGGCGTACTCTGTGGAGTATAAAGCATCGAGAACTCAGCCGTCCCGAGCAATTCTATGGAGTATAAAAAATGCATGGTGACCTCGCGCCCTGGCGTATTGTGCGGAGTATAAAGCATCGAGAACTTACGCACAACCTTCGTGGGACTGCTTTGTCAATGCTTGTCCGATGTGTGGGGAAGAAGCACGCGCATCAAGACTTCGTCCCGCTGCCGGCTTCATTGATGCTAGTGCGGAGGGTGGGGGACAGAGCGTACGCTTCAAGGACTTCGTCCAGATGATGACTTCGTTGGCAGCGTCCGACCACCCCGTAGTCGTGACTTCGTCCGACCACATCGTCATCGTGGCTTCATCTGACTACCTCGTTGTCGTGACTTGGCCGCCGTTGTCTGACCGTCTCGCGGTTGACACTTTTTCTGGCTGTCTCATGGTTGTGACTTCGTCTGACCACGTCGTACTTGTTGTTTAAACTACGTTTGATGACATCAAATTTGAGACATGCTCTTCCAAATGCTTCTTTGCGTCTTGCCGTCCCACATCTGCTACCGCTCGTTTCTCAGGTGGCAGCTCATCCTCCTCTCGCTCTGCCTTGTTGTACTTGATGGCTAGGTTCAGCATTTCCTACACATGATAACACAGATAAGTGGTTAACAGACCACGAGAACTCTCAAGTTTGCAGCATCGACTAAAAGGATATTCCGAGTGAAAGTAGAAAGTAGAATACTACACACCTAAACTGTCTGGCCGAATTTTGTCAATCCAGATTTCTTTATGATTCCATCATATTATTCTCTGGATCAGTAGATAATACTAACAGATATATTACTATATATCAAGCTCATATCATACACAAACGTAAATATAATTATAGACTTACTTATGGGCTGATGAGGCCAAAATTATTAAAAAGTAGAAGTGGAAACGAAACTTCACACAGATGAAAATCTCATGACACACCCACTGGCAGTCAACTAGGGTTCAGCCGATACGGTAGCATTAAACAGCTTAGGATTAGCACCTAATCAAGCTTATAATTAGTGCTAATTAAATACTATTAACACTAATTAAATGTGATTAGTACTGATTAAGCATGCTAAGTGTGGCTGGTCGGTGAGCTCGGCAAGTGTTACTGAGCTCTGAAGGGAACTAGATTCATAAAAATAGATGTCAAAGGGCTAAATCTAAAACAAGATGATTACGATGATATTTATGTGAGCGGTTCTGCACCGGCATGTACCTAGTCAACCATGGGCCCAGTGGCGGAACCACCGCGGGGACGAGGAGCCACAACAGCTGTCCCGAATCACCCGGACGAAGCCCCTCCTCCCCGTACACCGGCATCATTTTTGTTAGGAAACCTGGACTCTATCCAGAGTCCTGATCTAATTGGGCACCCCACCGTAGACTATAAATAGGGACCTAGACCCCCCTCATTATGTACCCCGATGCAATCTAAAGCAATAAAGAAAGACCAGGAGTTCTCTCTACCTCTCTGTGTTCAATCTATTATTCTGTGATTCTGTGATTGATTCGTTCTTGTTCTAAGCAGAGGAATCGCTCGGACTGGTCTCCAGCATCGGTTTCTCAACACGTTATCAGCACGACTTCGCTCCGGTGAACGAGGTAATCATCGAAGCACAGATTGAATTTTCTAGATCGCTTTTGAATCTGTATTTTCTTTTCGCGTTCTAGATTGAAATTCTACGGTGCAAATCTGCCCTAATCTACCGCGAGCAGACTTGAAGTCGCCGGCACAATGCCGATCGGTAGATTGTGAAACGGGGTAGATGTTGATTGCGCTGTAGAACGATGCAAATCCGCCCTAAATCTACCGCGAGCAGATCTGAAATCGCCGGCACAATGTCGATTGGTAGATTACGAAAACGGGGTAGATGTTGATTGCATCATAGATTGGAAACAAATACTTGCATGATGTTGTTTGATTCCGCATGATCACTGTACGGAAATTGGATTTCCTATTCAGTTTCTGCAAAGCATTGTAGATTGAAAAAACAAGGAAAAAAGGGGCAGTGCATAGATCGGCTGACACGCACAGCCGCCGGACCCAACACGGCCGGCCGCCGCACCGCCTCCCCATCGCCGGCGCCACCGCTGGCCGGCCCCCGCATGGGCTCCGCCCGAGCCTGAACGCCGCCTCGCACGGGCTCTACTTCGGGTCGCCGCGCACCACTGCTCCCCGCACGGATGCCGCCGGCCCCGAAGCGCCGTCTCGCGCCGGTTTGCAGCCGTGCGGCTCCCGCACCTAGCCGCCCCCTTCTGTGCCGCCTCGCATGGCGTGCCGGCCACCGCCGCGCCTGCATATGGCCGCCCGAAGCGGCGCCTTGCCGGCCCCGCGCGCACGCCTTGCACTGCCGCCGCCACCGGCTGGGCCACCCTCACCACGGTCCCGCCGCCTCGGCTTCCCCGCCGCGCCCGCATGCGCGCCGGCCCCGCCGATGCCTCGGCTTCCCCACTGCGCTAGCACGCGCGCCAGCCCCGCCCCGGCTTCCCCGCCGCCGGCCGCTCTCCGCCGACCTGAAGTCGTGCCGGCTCGCACCCACCGGCCGTCCACCCCGCGCCTCCGAAGCGCCCTTGACCGCCGCCTGCATGCGGCCGCCGCCCGGCCGCCACCCGCAGCCGCGCCCGCCTTGCCTTGGGTTCGCCGCACGCTGCCGGCGCCTGCTCGGCCTCCGTGCCGCCGCACCCCGCACGGTGCTGCTGCTGCCGCCGGTCCCACCGGCTCCTACCGCCGTCGCCCCGCGTGCGCATCTCCCGAGGCCGGCAGCCGCCCCGCCAGCGCCCGCTTGGGCTGTCTGCGCCGCCGCCACTGAATGGGGTAGGGGTAGGGAAACCCTACCCCGTGGCTTATCTCTGTCCGGGGCAGGCCGGATGGACCGGAGAGGAAAAAGGGCTGGCCGGGCCAAGTGGGCCGCTCGGCCAAAGTAGGCCGGAAAAGATGGGCCAAGCGGATGAGAAGAAAAAAAATGGAAGGGCCCGAATGGGTGGAGGAGGTGGAAATTTACAGAAAACCCCCCATGCATTACGAATATTACCGATTGGTCCTAAAATCTTTTATATGGGTCCAGAATTTTGCAGAAAACCCCTCGGTAGATCAGGAAATTGCGTAAATTTTTCTCTGAACTGAATATTTGCGTAAAAACCCTCTGGAATTGCAGAATTTGCTGAAATTTCATATTTTTAGCATAAAAGGGCCTCGGTAATCCGAATTTTGAATTATTTTTTAGCATTTGAAGCTTATTTATTTATGCCATTATTATTCCCTGTATTTTCTGTATTTATTTACTGTTTTGGTTAATTGTAATTGCTGAAAATTGCTTTTAATCACTGAAATTAGCAGTAAAATTATAGAAAATGCATAGAAAATTCTGAAACATTGCGAGAACCTTTTGTACTATTTATTTACCTGCAGTGAATTATTCCGTGCATGTCTACTAGCAGTAGACTTATACACATTTAGATGACTAGCATAACGAACTGGAAGTTCGAGGAGCTGGCCCAGCATGGCCAAAACTATCTGACGTAGGCATCCGATGTCGAGATTGTGCTTAGAGCCAGGAAGCTCCGCGCTGCTATTGGGATTGGCGGACTGAATAACGCTCAACCCAAACCTGAGGAGAATGATCAGGCACTTCATTTTCTCAGGCACCACCTCTGCCTCACTCTCAAGAATGAGTATATGACGGAGAAGAGCGCGCTGGCACTCTGGACCGCACTCCAGAAGCGGTTTGAGAGGCTAAAGTACACCATTCTTCCTCAAGCAGAGCGAGAGTGGATCAGACTGAGGTTTTGCCGACTTTAAGACGGTCAGGGAATACAATTCTGCCTTGCACAGGATTTGTACCCCAATACAGAAAATTGAGAAAAACCTTCCACCCCAATATAGCACAATCCGCACGCAACTATCGTCAAGATGGCTATGAGGAATACGCCGAATTGACTGATATGATGCAAGTTGCGGAGGCTCAGGACAAAGTTCTCCGTAAGAACTACGTCACTCAGCCACCTGGGAGCTCCGCTGGTCGTGAAGCCAACGCCGGGAGCTACAAGGTGCGAAAAGCTCTTAACGAGAGAAGGGGAAGGAAGGGTAAGGCCGCAGCCCAGAAAGGCGAATCAGATGCTCCACGAGAGAATAAGGCCAGCAAGCCAAAGCGGGATGGTCAAGGGCAGTATGAAGCCCACTCTGCATCGGCTGAGGGGGAGAATTCTGAGTAGCTGCCTGCACTAAGTAGCTGACAGCAGTAATCCCTCTCGACCTAGTAGTAGTTAACGCCATGATTTCTCTTGAAGAGAATGTCAACCCCAAGAAAATAGCAGAAGAAGTCTAGTGCACTGAATGCATTTCGACTTTAATTGTCACTTATTTTGTGTGGAAGAATATGTTAGAATTTGCATGGATGGTACTTAAGAATTGTTATTTTCTCGTGATGGTTGGATGATATTTGATGAATTCATTCATTTATTCAGTTAATGATGGCATGATATGTCGAAATGCCATATATTAGAACGCGTGTAGCGCCCTATGGAAGGAGTGTGCTTAGCCAGCAGCGGCACAACGCATACCATCTTAAGAGAGATTATATATTTTCAGTCGATTTGTAAGAGCACTGGCAGCCTTACGACAATCGCCAGAAGCGATGGATGTATAATTGGTTCAGGAAGAGCCATAATGGGCACAACTTTGGTTATTGAAGAAGCCTTATTGTACCCAGAATCGACTAGAACTCTCCTAAGTTTTAAGAATATCCGCGCAAATGGTTTCCACGTTGAGACTGAAGAAGAGTACGGTAAGAAATACCTGCTCATTATGAAGCGCGAAGAGAATGGCAAAAGAATATTAGAAAAACTTCCTTCACTGGGCTATATTATACCAACATTAAAGCGCCTGCAGCGTACACTGTTCTGAAAATAGTGTTTAGAAGCTCTTAACTCTTCTGTCTTTGGCATGACAGATTAGGCCACCCAGGTTTTAGGATGATGAGAAACATAATAAATAACTCGCATAGGCATAATATTAATGTGAAGAATTTCCCGAATCATGAAGATTTTGTGTGCCCTGCATGTGCCACCGGGAAACTAATAACTAGACCCTCCACTCTGAAAGTGAAGGATGAAGTCCCTGCATTCCTGGAACGCACCCAGGGAGACATTTGCGGTACCATTAAGCCCATCTCAGGGACATTTAAGTATTTTATGGTGCTCATTGACGCTTCCTCGAAGTCGTCATATGTGGGTTTTGTTGTCCACAAGAAACCACGCCTTTGCAAAATTGATCTCGCAGATCATTTGTATCAGAAATGTGTTTCTGATCAAGTCCACCAGAATGGACAACGCCGGAGAATTTATTTCAAAGGCATTTGATGATTACTGCATGGCGATGGGAATTGCAGTTGAGCATTCGGTACCGCATATCCATACCCAGAATGGTTTTGGCAGAGGCTTTAATTAAGAGAATTAAATTTATTGCCTGACACCTCTTGCATAATTGTAATTTGCCAGCTACATGTCAGGGACCCGCAGTCCTACATACAGCGAATCTCATCAACCTTAGACCTTCGGCCTACAACATCCATTCACCTATGCAACTAGCGCAATGGTCACAACCGAAAATTTCCTAACATTAGGGGGAGGAAATCAACCCCTTGATGAAGAATGTCGGGAAATTATGTGGCAAGCCTGGGGAATCCATGCAGATGACCCGCGCACTAAAGAAGTCCAGAAGACATTACATGGCAAGCCACGGGAATCCATGCAGATGACCCGCGCATTAGTAAATCAAATAGAGAAGTCCAGAAGACAAGAGAAGTCCAAAAGACAAAATAGATTTGCAAGCATTAGCAAATCAACTGCCTGATCACTTTAGTGATTTGAAGAGAGTGACTAAGTCGCATGTGCCTGCACGCACTGCACCGGAGAGGGTTGAAATACCAAAGAAAGCAGAAGGTATCCCTAATCTCGTCCAGAGGCCTCAGAAAAATAAAAAAGAGGACGAGAACTCCGGTTCCTCGAATCCTTAGTAACCGGGGACGCCTGGTGAAAAAGGATAAGAGAGATTTATCACAGCCGATCATTGAAGTCCCCCAGAATGAGAAGGGGAGCCAGTTGAGACCTGGCACAAGTATGACATCTTCAGAAAAGGGCATACCGGATCTGAATATCCCCATCGGCATGGATGTGTGCGCACACATCGGAGCCGAAAAACTAAAGGAACTTGCCACCGCAATTGAAAGAAGCGATATGCAAGGTAAAGCTCTAGCAGAAAAAATTGCTCCAGAAGAAGCAACTCATGAAGAAATAGCTATAAATTATGTGCACACGGGAGAATCCCTGAATAGGACAACAGCTAATATCGATATCTACTTCGCAAAGAAAATTGCCACCATCATCGATCTTGATCCCGAGCCTGCATCGCTCGCTGAATGTAAGAAAAGATCAGATTGGGAAGATTGGAAGAAGGTAATATCAACTGGATTGCTATATCTGAATAAAAGAGAGGTGTTTGGGCCCGTATGCCGCACACCTCCCTACATACACCCCGTTGGGCACAAGTGGGTATTTGTTCGAAAGAGAAATGAAAGAAATGAACTAGTGAGATACAAAGCAAGGCTGGTAGCCCAAGGTTTCACTCAACGTCCTGGAGTTGATTATGAAGAAACCTACTCCCCAGTCACGAGTGGAATTACCTTTAGATACTTGATCTCAATGGCAATGAACTTGAATTTAGAAATGAAATTGATGGATGTTGTGACTGCATACCTTTACGGTAACTTAGATTCGGAGATTTACATGAAAGTCCCTGAAGGAATTCCTCTCCCGAACCAAGACAGAGCAAATAGAAATCTGTACAGTGTGAAACTCAGAAAGTCACTGTATGGACTGAAACAATCTGGAAGAATGTGGTATAATCGCTTGAGCGACTTTCTCTGCAAGAAAGGCTACACGAACAATGAAGACTGTCCTTGTGTATTTATACGGCGATCCCAGAATGGATTCTGTATAATCTCTGTGTATGTAGATGATCTGAATATCATCGGGACAGCCGAAGACATAAAAGAAGCAAGCTCCTACTTGGAGTCAGAATTTGAAATGAAAGATTTGGGCAAGACCAAGTTTTGCTTAGGCTTGCAGCTTGAGCATGTCCCTGAAGGAGTCTTGGTGCATCAGTCGACCTATACCCAGAAGGTGCTCGAAAGGTTTGGCTTTGAGAAGGCATTTCCCTCGAAAGTACCGATGATCGGTATGTCTTTACAGCAAGAAAAAGATCATTTCCGACCAAGGGAAGAGGGGGAGGAAGTCCTGGGACCGGAATTCCCATACTTGAGTGCAGTGGGAGCACTCATGTATTTAGCAAACTGCACTAGACCGGACATTGCATTTGCCGTGAACCTGTTAGCAAGGTACAGTGCAGAGCCCACCAAGAGGTATTGGCAGGGCATAAAGGACATTTTCTGATACCTCCAAGGTAACAAGGACCTCGGATTGTTTTACAGAAAGAATCAAGATCTGAACTTGATTGGCTATGCAGATGCTGGGTATCTGTCAGACCCGCATACCGCTAAGTCACAAACAGGCTATGTATTCCTGTGTGGTGGAACTGCATTTTCATGGAAATCGTCTAAGCAAAGCCTGGTAGCTACTTCGACGAACCACTCAGAAATTATAGCACTGTATGAAGCCGCACGAGAGTGTGCTTGGCTCCGCCGAATGATTCACCACATCCAGCAGTCATGTGGGATGAACATTGTGCAAACCCCCACAATTATCTATGAAGATAATGCAGCTTGCGTTGCACAAGTGCAAACGGGCTATGTGAAGAGTCATCTCACAAAGCATATCAACCCCAAGTTCTTCTATGCACATGAATTGCAAAAGATGGACGAGATTAAAGTACTGCATACTAAGTCATGTGAAAATCTCGCAGATTTATCCACTAAGTCACTCCCCGCATCTAGCTTTGAAAGGTGCGTGCGTGGAATTGGAATGATGCGACTTAGAGAAGTACATAATTCATGGGGAGAATTCTCACAAGCCCGCTAATAAATCTTGATCATGAAGATTAAGTACCCAAAAATAAAGTCTTGCAGACCAAATGAATTTGGGTGAATTGTACTCTTTTTCCCTTGACGAGTTTTCCATGAAGTTTCTCGACCAAGGTTTTTAACGAGGCAATTCGTGCATCGCAGCATCACATGTATCATGTACTCTTTCTCCAAATTTTTCCCACTGGGTTTTTATGGAGTTTTGACGAGGCATGAGCATGTTGGGTGAGTGCCCAAGGGGGAGTGTTAGGAAACCTGGACTCTATCCAGAGTCCTGATCTAATTGGGCACCCCACCGTAGACTATAAATAGGGACCTCGACCCCCCCTCATTATGTACCCCGATGCAATCTAAAGCAATAAAGAAAGACCAGGAGTTCTCTCTACCTCTCCGTGTTCAATCTATTATTCTGTGATTGGTTCGTTCTTGTTCTAAGCAGAGGAATCGCTCGGACTGGTCTCCAGCGTCGGTTTCTCAGCAATTTTGATTTCCATAGTTTTGGAACTTCATAAGGAGAACGAAGCCAATACAGAAGTAGTAATTGGATTAGCTAAGAACTCCAACATGTTTGCTACCCTCGTTCCGAGAGGAAAGCATAAAAGTTCTGCTCTTTGAAGATTAGTTATGTTATTTATTGAGTCATAGCTTCTTTGCTTGCGACAAAAGTTTGCCCTAAGAAGTCATAGCAGAGTACAAAACAGGTTGTATACAGTCCTAAGAAGTTTATTCTAGATTTGTTCAGAGCTTCTATACTTTCCTCTCGAGTAAAATAGCATTAATCTCAAAACACATGAAAAGGTAAATAATATCTATGTACTATTCATCATGCTTTCAAAATTCTGCAAATTACTATTGAGAAAACTATAAAAGCATCTCCATGTAGATTTTCCACTGATTTCCCCCCTGATGTTACGTGTATAGGACATGCAGATTGTTTATACAGAGTGCTTTCCTATAAAAATAACAGGTTTAGAGCACCTCTTCAGTCTCATGTATACCTTTACAAGAGCAGGACTACATGTATTCTACAAAAATAATGAACGAAAAATGTATAGGTATAATGGGGCCTTCAGTTATTCCTTTATAACAGTAACCAAATAACCGTCCTGCACCAAGCACCATTCCCGACTGTTGATTGGTGAAAGTTTTGATTCCTGCTCATGGAAAGAAGGGTTCAAGAATTACTACCACCATTGCTTGCCGTTTCAGATAGAAGTCACTTATTTCCTTACGTGGAGTAAACAATTTATGTACTTAAATCTCCTGTCTTGGTTATTGAACCTTTATTCTGATCGTTACACGAACAATTACAACTTCTGCCTAGCTGATTCGGCCTCGCGCACTTGTGCATACATATCTGCAATTTCTTTTGCAAAGTATGCCTTAGCTTGTGGTCTTTTGACCTGCAAAAGGATTGAGACAGGGAGTTAGCATTCCAGTATTGAAATCTCCTCCAACAGAATTAACGGGATCTACCTTGAATGTGGGGGTGAGCAGACCATTTTCTAATGTGAATGGTTCAGCAACAAGAGTAACAGCTTTGGCAAATTCAAAACCTCTTAGCTGGTACAATAAGCATTGAGATATCAATAAGGGAACACATCCATAATAGAGAATTCTATGTACGGAGAGAATATGTAAGGTCAGAAGTGAAGAGAGAAACCTGCGCTTCCTTTCCAATAGAATCCATGTCAGCCAGGACAGCAGCTCTTGCTCTCGGATCATCACAGAGAGCTCTTAAATCCTCGTACTACAGGTTACAAAGGACAAATTAGAACGTAAACTGTTGCTTGTGTAGTGAACTGGTTAAGACATGTCATGCAAAAGGGAAACGGGCTGTATGCAAGAATCCTTGGAGGATATATGGAACGACAATAACACAACAAAGTAGAAATCAACTGTGTTATTTCTCATCACCATTTTAAGCATGAATGAAGAGCACATCTCGTGACATCTATTGGAAGTTTCCACTTGTGGTCTAGTACGAGTTTCCAGCTAGAACCACGCTGGCATGCTAATAGCATGGTTCAAAATTTCAGGCACTGCCATAAATTTTGTTAACATACTCTTGAAATCCTTCGAAGGATGATGCTTGATGATGGGATAGTAGTAAGAATCTAAGCTTGCATATGCAACATCCTAATAGATCACTACCACTTGGCTCAGGACCAAGGTCCTAGTCTCATCCCCCATTGCCTCCGCTGCTGACAACAATAGAGTTCAAGTGTTCAACAGCCGTGCAAAGAAGAAACGAGAGGGACTTTCCATAATTCCATTCATGATCCAAACATAAGATGAAAAAAGTCCATGCTCGGTTTACACTCCTAAATTGGATCAGTGTGAAAACAATGAGTTCCCTTCGCTATTTGTTTCCACAGGCTGAAATAAATAGGTGACAAATGCAACGGTCAAAGTATTTACCTGGATTCCTTCTGATGCAGCCCAAGCCTTCAAAACCTCTGGTTCAACTGCTACAATGGCAACTAGAGAAGAGTTTAAACTATCACCTGCATCCAAATCAACAACTTTAGAATGTACATGGCCATAATTGATAGTTACAGGCTTACAGCTAATATAAAATCATGAATATTACCGTATACAAAGCATTGGGCAATGAACTTGCACTTAGCATAGACATTCTCAATCTTCTCTGGAGCAATGTATTCTCCTTGAGCTAACTTGAAAATGTTCTTTTTCCTTGAGTCCAGGAAAATATAGACAATTAGTAATTTAGGAAGGATAGTAGTAGACCAAACTTCAGTCTAGGGGCAATATATTAAATGAAATAAAATAGGGAAAATATGCAGAAAGAGAATTGGTAGGTTTAATATTGTTTATTCATCATTAGTTCCGGTTTGCTCTTTGATCCGTAGCTGAGAAGGTTGATATTCTGCTTCTGCTTTAAGTCTGTAACACACTAGTTTTAAACATTGCAGACTTGTTATTAGATATTTTGTTATAGCTAGGGCAAACGGCGGAGTAGAACAGGGGACTCCGTAGGGAAGCCGGCAACCAAACGTTGCTCTGCTTAATCTCAATAGCATGCGGTAGCCCTCTTATATAGATGGGCTCCCCCTAACAGATCAAATCTAATTCCAATCCTATCTCTAATAATATGGAAACTCATATCTCTAATTATATCTCTAACATAAGGAAACTAATCTCTAACTCAAATAGAAAACAATCTCTAATAATAAACCGACTAGGCCTTGGGTCCATCTCTATGACATTACACCCTTCCCGGACATGCAGCTCGTCCTCGAGCTGCTAGGTGGCGGTCAATGGAAGGCCTTCGACGCCGATGTAGAAGACGAACGGTGGCGGATTGCTGCAGCGGATGGAGACGACTGACCCGATCCAAGCGGAGCTTCTTTTATAATGCCTTGGAATATAATGCCTGCAAAATAAACTTTTTTTTAATTTTGTTTTTTATTTTTTTTTGATTTTTTGATTTTTTTTATTTTTTTTGGCCTATCTACTCAATCGGTCGGTTCAAAACCGACCGAGACCACCAGGCCACACCACCTCCCACGCGGCTCAGTCGGTGGCGACGGAAGGAGCGGCGGCTCCCGGCGACCCGCGGCGGTCGGCGGCGACGGTTCCGGCGACCCACGGCGGCCGGCGGCGGCGAGAGCGGCGGCCCGTGTGGACCGGATCCGGGCGGTGGAAGCAGAGGCAGAGCGGCAGCTGAGCGGCGGCCGGTGCGGACCGGATCCGGGCGGCGGAGCGGGCGACTGCGGCAGCGGCACGGGCGGAGGCGGGCCGGCGGCGGCGCGGACGGCCGAAGATGACCCGGGCGGCGGCGACGGCTCAGTGGCGTTCGCGCGGATCGATGGAGCCGAGTGGTGGCGACCGGCGGAAGCTGAAACCGGACGACTCCGGCGGATCCGGTGGCACCTGTGACGGCTCCGGCTCTCAGAGGCGGCGGTGGCGGAGCTTCCTCGGTCGGCATCGGCCGATTCGAGGCACGGCCACGGAGACGGTGGCGCAGGAAGCGATGACGACGGCAGCGACCTGCGTAGATCCGGCAGCGGATGGCGTCTGGCGATCGATGACGGCGGCGCCGACGGCTACGCGCGTGGACCCGGGCGGCGATGGCGAACCGGGAGCGGAAGCGGCGCGCGGTGCTGACGGAGAGGAGTCGGCGGAGAAGATGCTGCGGAACCCAAGCGGTGACGGCGACGGGGGCTACGACCGACGGCCAGGGCCGGCGGCGACAAAAGAAACCGGAGCGTCCTTGTCGGCGCAGGACGCAGGACGAGCGCCGCAGATGGGGAAGACGCTGTGGGAGCAGCGCGTCGTGGGATGGCGGTGCTTCTGGTGAGATGTTGTTTCCATTGGCAGCGGTGGTGCAGAGCAGATGCGGATGAGGCGCTGGAGGAAGTTGTGATTCTTGTTTTTGTTGTTGTGAATCTGATGTTGGATGATCAGGCTGGTACTTTGTCTCTTGTTTCTCCTCCTCCCGCTCCTTCAAAATCTTCTCTAATAAAGCATGCAGGTTGAGGAAGGCTTCCCCCAACCCTTTGCTGAGGTTGCCGCTGGCCATCTTCTCAGCGCTAGCTTTCATTATGGCCAATGACTCGGCAATAGGAGGAATCGCAGAATCCATGGTAGCAGAAGTCGTGGGAAGGGATCGACGGCTCTGATACCAAATTGTTATAGCTAGGGCAAACGGCGGAGTAGAACAGGGGACTCCGTAGGGAAGCCGGCAACCAAACGTTGCTCTGCTTAATCTCAATAGCATGCGGTAGCCCTCTTATATAGATGGGCTCCCCCTAACAGATCAAATCTAATTCCAATCCTATCTCTAATAATATGGAAACTCATATCTCTAATTATATCTCTAACATAAGGAAACTAATCTCTAACTCAAATAGAAACCAATCTCTAATAATAAACCGACTAGGCCTTGGGTCCATCTCTATGACATATTCCCTATCATCTTAGTAATTATATTTACTCATAAAGTTACTAAAAGGAAGCAAATTCTAAATTTATAAAGAAGTCATACAGTACTTAAAAATTGTAAAAAGCTTGAACATATTACGGTTCTATCACCCACCATGCCAATCTCAGATAAATTATACTAGTCTGCAAATTCGAAAAAAAATAGAAGGTGGTAATTCAATTATGTAAACAGTTTTATTTGGTAATTGAAATTTTAAGTATAATCAGGAATCTGCACAAAAGCTAGAAGTGCATGTTGGTCGGATATAATTTTTCTTAATAGAAATGGAAGCAAGAGGAAACTAGAGGACATGGATTGCATTTTGTGCATCATACCTATTTGGTGCACCCCCAAACATCTAAAACATAAATAAAAACAGAATAACTTAGAAGTTGGATAGTTTTAGTAAATAGTAATTTCCTTGCTGTCCTTAATTTCATTTTTTCAGAGGAACTTGTCAGATACATTTTTCTTCTTGTGAAGAATTAGTTTAACCTGGAACTTCGCTAGATAGTATATCAAGTCTATTCCTACCTTCACAAATCTATAGAAGATTGTTTTGTAATAATTTAAATTTTTTAATGGATGTCATGTGGAGAATATAAGGGCACCAAATTGACAAACTATACTATGTATACCTATCTAAGTGGAAGCACAAGGCAAATAATTTTCATCTCAATTCCAAAAGAAAAGATGAAATACAAAACAGTATATTATTCAGTTTTACCTATCTATAATTCTTAGACGCCCTCCAGGCAACCACAATCCTATGTCTCCAGTGTGCAACCAACCATCCTCATCAATGACCTCTCTTCTGCAGGTTTACAAATGCATTTATTGAAGCTCACTTAATATATTTGAAAATCTAAATAGGAGTGAGATGATAGCAAGTTACGTTTGGATTTCATCTTTATAGTAACCACGGAATATTGTAGGTCCCCTAACACAAATTTCTCCACGAGGATATGGTTGATCCTCAGAAGTGTAATTCATTTCTGGGACATCCACAAGTTTAACCTCTGAAAACAAAAACAGGATTTGCATTATGAAAGAGTGTGAGAACAATGCACAAAAACAAACTTGATGAATCTTGAAGGTGGAACACTGGAACCTAACTTAATTTGTGGCAAGAGAAGAATATTGACATCTTTCTCAAGAAACAACGTAATTTTATTTCTGAAGAACGTGATCCAATCAACATAGATCATTGGACCTTGCTAAATGGACAACCTCAAATAAGTTTCTTCAGTGCAACTATTTTCAATGGCCATTTATTTGAGGTCCAAAAGTACCACCACCATCCAATATGATGGTAAGAGACATTCCAAAGTAAATTAAACCCACATTAACACATCATTACTTTAGGATGCATTCTTTGTACACTTTGTGCGTGTTTGAAGGAGCGACACCTAGTAGTAATTTGCTTCTTCAGACCGTGGGAGAGGAATGTGCTGCGTGGTGCATGGCCGGTGCTTCTAAACTCAATGAGCTACTCATGAGATCGCTGCCCCAAGGTGCTTAGGCTCTAGGGATCCTTGGTCTTGTTCTAGTCATGTCTTTTTTTGCTCCAGCCCATGGAGTTCTTAGTGGTTTTTGTGTTTGGGGTGTGTGGGAGGTGGCCCTTCTTGAGTTGGGTTTTGTTGACTCGACTCTTTGTACACTTTGTACTTTTCTCTTTTAATGAAATGACACGCAGCTCTCCTGCGTCGTTCGAGAAAAAGGATGCATTCTTTATGTGCTATTAATATATAAAGTTGACTTCATGAGAAATTACTGTCAACATAAGCACAAATTTTAGCCATGCAAATCTAATTCTATCCTTGAGAATCCAAACACAGAGCTCACTTACCACAAGATGGATTTGGAGATCCAACATGACCAATTAATTTGTCACCAATATCCATTGTGCTGATGACACAAGATGTCTCTGTCATTCCATAACCTTCAAGAATTTCACCACCGAAGCAGCTATAAAATATTAAAACAGTATTTACCATTAGCAAAGCCAAGTTCTAAATAGTCATCATGCTGCACCAAGGGAAAGCATAAGAATTAAGAGGTCAGCTTACATTCTAAGGAATTCCATGACATCTGCTGACAATGGAGAAGCACCTGAAGTCATAAGCCTCACCCGTCCACCAAGCCTAGCTTTCATGTTGTTAAATACCAATTTATCCCACATTGGGGATGGATTTCGACCTAATAACACAAAGTATAGAGGCACGATTTCATTATACATGTAGGGTATAAAAATTGGATCAGATGACGGAATATAAATGAAAAATCTGCTGTCCTTAAAAAAGGTAATAAGTTTGTGAGTTGCAGTCCAATTAGAACATTTAACTGATTCAATTATTGCTAAGCAACAGAAATAAAAGTCAAGAAGATTATTATATGATGTTTCCAACTTAAGAGCTATGACTATGTGCTACATGTTAGGAAACCCTGAACACACATATATAACTTCCTGTTTCCAATTGCATCAGCCCTTTTCATCATTTTAGAAAGAGTGACCGACATGAAGGCCATCTAGACATCCAACTCCAAATCGTCGCATGCACTCTTGATATTTATCTTACTTGGCAGCAATAAATCATCATACCCAAGGTTCAATTTCCCAGCAAAAACCAGCCGGTATTAGGGTATTTATGACTGTTTTTAAAAAGTGTGAGGCATTAAAAAACTAAGGAAATGCACAAACACAAGAAAAATGAACCCAAAAAAATGTGAGTTCACTTAAAGCTACTGAAAAACCACTACCAAGTGGGTCCAGTTTCTGCCCCCAAAAGGAAAATAGAACCCTGGTCACACCTATGTCACCTAGGCATTAATTTGGACAGAGAGGAAAGAAAAATCCTGACTTAAATTGTGACTTGAAGCAGTGAATAACCATTTAACACAGGTATTTTCATAGGCAAAATATCAAATTTAATAAGAACGAAGTTTTTGTATGCACCAGTCAGTTAACTAAAGTCTAAATTAATGATAGATGATGGAATTGCCCACATTTAAACTTTTAAGTGATATATTTAAGGAATAAAAAACCATGAATGTAGATTGTAGAAGCATAAGTTAAAAATACATGAAGAAAAATAGGAAAATTCATTGTTTTACTAAAGAGATATAGCATATTCTTTGTTGTAGACAACTTTTAAGCTTCTAGAAAGACAGTCTTCGATGAAAACCATCAATCTAAGGAGTAGAGGTGTCACGGTCAAAGTAACACATAACCATATAAGTTGAATTATGTAAAAACTAATAGGGTGCATACATGCCAACTCTCCTATAGTTCTATAAAATAGACGATGTAGAACTACCAATTTAAACATAGCCTATGAACAGTAGTGTGATTTACCATTGACCTAATAGTAGACCTATTCAAGTCTCAGGCCAGGCTGGGCCCAAAAATACCGGTCCTAAACAGGCAGGCCTGAGCCCAGCCCGACATAGGTTAGGCCTGAAGCCCAAAATTCGCAATTTTCATGAATTATTATTATTATTATTTTAATAAAATATTAATATTTAATCCATTTCCAGAATAAAAATATTAATATTTATTATTATAATTCTTACTGTCGGGCTTTTTTTGGGCCTTCGAGACGAAAATTGGGGCCTGAGCCCGGAAAATCGGGCCAGGCTGCCCATGAACAGGTGTACCTAATAGGTTGTACAAGTATCCCTGTGTTGCTTTTTATGCTTCGCTAGTGATTATTACCTTCAGATGAAATTCTGTTAATTGGTTTCTAAACGACAAAATGGAAGGGACACTTAACTTCAATGAACTTCATACTGTTCTTACCGTTGATAACAGCTTGCCTCTTGGCATTGTATGCAGCATGAAACAACCTTTCTTTCAACCCACCGGACTCCTTCACAGCATTTGTAATTCTATGGAGCAAATAAGCAACCAACCAGTTAACAGTACCCAAAAGGAAGAAGCAATAACTCACAAAAGATATGATTAGCAACAGTCACGAAACATGAAAATATCTAAATTACTGGTATAGTTGAATTACGCAGCATAAATTCTGTTATATAACCGGGGAACACTTGCGAATACTGTTGGTCTCAAAGCAGCCAGGTCATCCATCAGCTTCAAATTATCCTGGAAAGTGGAAACAAAGGAAATACACTCATAAAAAATAATAAAGATGACAAAGAACTCAAAATTAAAGGTAAAAGATTATTATGCACGTAGTAAGATGCATATTTGATAAATGCTGCACAAAATGTTCACTTCTTACAGACTGGCAAACAAACAGTAGATAACCTTACATGGATGTAGTTGATTGATGTGCACAAGGAAAATCAGCAATGGGGTAGCAATGTGATGGTGCATTGGTGGGGGAAGGGTTAGGGTGAGCAATATAGAGGTGTAGTGAACAAAGTAACATGAGCCAACAAAATGGATCCATTCTATACCATGGAAAAATACTATAATTGGATGGTTAGAATACTATCTTGAAGATGACAGATCCTGCATAAGATTCATCTTTGGTCTTCATTTAGCCCACAGCTTTGATAACAAGTTATACAAACTAGAGTGTGAAACATAGCATTAGATGATCCAATTATGCCCCCAATGTCTACCAGTACGTAACTTATAGAAGAACTTATATTATCAGTTAATTTTCTGAATGCATGTCAAAATTGTTATATAGATTACATAGTTATTCTAACAATAAATTCAAACTACTATATAATTATCATCCTAAAGTTTTCGATCTGCATACCCCTTGGTAGAATCCAATGGCAACACCGTAGTGAAGCAATGCAACCTGGTTAGCCCTCTCGTAGATGTGAGCTAAAGGTAGATATGAGATATACCTGAGGAGAGAGACCCACACCAATATTGTCAAAAATATTAAGAGTTGATGTAAATTGAATAAGCTATGGTAAAAAGAAACAATTCTAGATTGAATGTAAAATCCTCACACATCGGAGGGGTAAAATTTTATGCCCAGGCTTGATCCTGCTACATTTGCGATCAAGTTCTCATGAGAAAGAACAGCTCCCTAGGAAAAGATTGACATCCAACATCACAGGTTTGAAAGGTAGAAGTAGAAGAGCTTTGTTGATGGAGGAAAGAACAATCAGAAGGGTGGATAATTTACCTTTGGTGTGCCAGTAGTGCCACTAGTGTAGCATATAGTGGCAACATCTTCAGGTTTTGGAGGACGAAAAGGTTGAGGACTCACCTTTCCCTGAGTTAAAGATTGAACAGAGTTCAGAACAAAGAGGGACACAGTAAATAGGAATGAGCAGAAAACTAGAGGTTCTAGCATCCTTTATTCTACACATATGCAGGCAGTCAATACAAAACTAAAATAAAGGCAATAAGCATGCATGTACTACATACGCCTATAAGAAGCATTGAACACATGTACATTTAACACGTACAAAACTGTGACTTCAGATAAGAGAATATCTAATCCATGACGTAGTCCAAACATTTGTTTCTATGTAAGCGTGTCTATTAGCTCTCATGTGTGTTACACACAAAATGGAAGTTAGGAACTACCGTGCTTGCAGAACACATATATACATTACACCATGTCAATTTACTGTATACTGGAGATTCAAATTTCACATTCTGGATCTTTCACCCAAAAATGGAAAAAAAATTCTACATATCTCATGTATACAACCATCAAAGAGCTAACATAAGTGGAAACTAGACATCACATCAATTTTGTTTTAAGGGGTGAATCTTGGAAATAGTCTAAAGTCAATCAATGAAACAGACATGATGGAGTGCAGCTCAGTAGTTCCTATCTCAAGAATTTTAATGTAAATATTGCGCCATATGCCCATAGAACTAAAGAGCTAGGTGTGTAGTGCAGCTAGCGGCTTTTGTTTCTAAACAATGGCAGATCGCATTCAATTGAAATGAAGAGTTGATAACTTGGTTGGTATACATGGAATGTTTTCAAGTATACCATGGAACCATTTGTAGAAGATGCACAAGGAATAAGAACAAAAAGGAAGCAAGGAATAAACCAAAAGGAAATGGAAAGCCTATTCGTGAAGTGCTTCCACAAAAGTTGACTTAGCCCATTCCAGATTATGACAGTAACAATGGCTATCACGTAGAAAATATCTATCAACATTTGTTTACTTCAGGTGCACATAAAAAACGTTTTACCAACTAGTTTAAATGGCATTTAGTTGAGTGACATTAGAGAATGAATACCATACTATGTGCAACCTATGAGAAGCCACTTGTTCATATAAACCCAGTTTTTTTTTTATTGAGGTCAATCTAAACCCAGTTGACTGACATTATAGAATGCCATTAGAGAATGAATACCGTACTATGTGCAGCCTATGAGAAAAGACTTGTACAGATAAACCTCTATCACTCTATGTATTGTTAGGTGCAGTTCGCCATAAACACAATATTTTAAGAGCAAAACTGAAGGATAATTTAGCAAGCCCACCTGGCTTTGCAGCCTAGAGAAAGTTGTAATTTCCACTCCAGAAGTTGCCGGTGCAGATGGCATTTTTGTGCTGTCTCCGCCAACAATCTATACAAAACAAGTTAGCAAAAATACAGAACAGAGGTTCTTAAACAATAATGTATGTTGCACTTGCATATATGAATTGCAAATGGTCCACACTTACCACTATAAGGCGAACACATGGCATTTGAGTTATAAAGCTTAACAGCTGCAATCAATAGATAAATATAAGTAAAACAATAGGTTGGAAATTAAATACACTTTTTTCAAAGTATATATCATGATGCAATGCAAAGTTGAATGCTAGGCAGTGTCTATAAACTGATGTAGCATTTCAAACCAGAATAAAATTTGGATCGGGCTCCAATATCCACCACATAAATCATGTGTGTATGTGGATATGATCCAGAAAAAAAACAGTATTTCACATGCATGCAGTATGCACTATGCGATCTTTTGACATATGAAGCACCTGTAAAAGGGTCATATTCAAAATAAATTAAGGCACCATGAGATTGGCAGCTGAAAGCATAGATCAGTTTCCTAGAAATAACTGCCCAGTTGCCAGCCTTACTAGTTAGAAGTTACGATTGGTATGACCAGTGACATGAGTAATAATTATCTAAGGTTGAGGTAAGGGATTAAAGCTCACAGTGCTTAGTGTTTGAGGCACACAGAAAATAGCTTCTACTGTTGCATGGTTCACAATGAACTGAACTGCATCTGGACCTGCAGAAAGTACAATAATAAAAAAATTGTTACTAGATGACTGAAAAAGAGATCGATGATCATTCTGCGATGTTGAACATACCGAGAGTATCATAAAGTGGCACAGATACATATGAATATGCAGCACAAGCATGGTCAACTATGATCCACTCAGGTCTGTTTATAAAATACAGACCAATGCGTGCACCCTGATCCAGATAAAAAAATTATTTGAGTAAGTTCACATAAATTAACTTTAGGACACTAGAAGTGCTATATCAAGATAGCAATGCGCGACAAGATATCTGCTTGTTAATAGTCAAAAGCAAAAGGACAAGTGCTTGTTGAGATCATGATGACTCACTTCAGGTAGTCCATGGTAAATAAGACCAGAACCTATTGCAGTCCTGCTCGTACTAGCTTCTCCATATGTCATCCATTTGTAGCTGCAGCGTTATATGTCATTTAAAAGAGTTAAATAAGGCTAGATAAGGATACGAAAGGCAATAATAAGGAATAATCAGAATATCAGATAACCAATCCTTACTCTCCAACTGTTCCATCTGCACAGACTCTTGTACCCAGGTATCTACAATCCCTAAAAGTCTCAACTGCATACCTGCGCAAATTGGGATATCATTGAACATTGTGCCTAAGAGATGATTACAGTACTAACATTTGAATGTTAATAGTTTTCTTATCAAGCATGCAGTCTGCAGAAGAAATATAAATTTACCAGCTTTTGTAAAACAACTAAATAAAAATGCCTGAATTCAAGTTCTTTTCAGCTCTTAATTTACCATTAGATAAAAGGTTAAAAAATTACTTTGCCAAGGTACCCCCCCCCCCCCCCCCCCACACACACACTAAAACAAACATTTGACCTAGATACATTTTTCCAGCCTCAAGGCTACCATAAAAGAACAAGTAAAACAGTTTCCCTTGCATGTTATTCTTTTTCTTATTAGGTTTTGCAAGGAAATCCCTCATGACCACAAATCTGAAAGCAAAAAACTAATGGGAGCTTCCTAAGGGGGAAAAAAGAATTATCATTGGCTTTGCCTAACTCTCCCTTTCTAGCATCTCTTTCAGAAATAATCTAAAAGACTATTGCAGCATGATGTTACACACAGATTTGCTAATAATTCAACACAAGAATTGGATAACACCAGTAATAACTGAAGTATTTGACCAAGTTCAGATGAATTATAAAGACAAAAAAAAGTTAGATGTTCAAGAGAGATTGTGAAGATTCTTACACAAAATTATCATGCAGCGTTCCAATGTCTTGATTACCAGGAAATCTATTTATTAACCTTACAGGTGACTTTGCAGATCTGCACGAACAGCAAGTTTGAGCAACAACAAAAGCAATATGCTGCTTAACATATAAATAACCTACCGGTACACATTCCACTTTCCAGTTTGCAATTTCTCAGGGAGAACAACACTGTAGCCCTGCACTGAAGAAGCTATACACATTGAATTCATAATGACAGTTTATTTTAAATAAGCTATTTCTCAAACTAAAAAAATGCACTGGTGTCCGAGGAAAGTCCCAAGTTAACTCAAACTTGCACAGTTGAAATTGAGAAGCCATGGGCTGTGCGCTGAAGAATCTATGTACAGTGAATTGTTAGTGATAGTTTGTTTTAAATAAGCTAGTTCTCAAACAAAGAAAAACCGCATGTGTTGCTGTCTCTCAAGAGTGTGCCAATTAAACTCAAACATGCAGTGCTGCAATTAAGAAATCATAGGATGAGTGATTGGTCCTCAATTTTACAATTGCTGCTTGCATCTTAGGGCGGAAACGGATCTGGTATAAAATTAGTAGCAAAACGATACCCATAAGGATATGGATACAAATTTAGACAGATACCGGGGTGGGCTCACAACAAGTAGAACTGAGTTAAGAAATACATTGTTCCGGTAAAACTTTTGAAACATGAAAGGTCCAAGTTTGGTTGAGTGAGAGTTATTGTAAACCCCATTATACATGTTATGAATATTGTGTGTATTGATATGAGACCCAATGGGTCATATATATAGGAGAGTACAAGAGATATAAGGAAACAAATAAGAGTCCTATTCTATCTCTAATACCTTATCTCTAATATCCTTAACACCCCCCACAAATGCAAGGCGTATGCAATAGCATTGCATTTGAAAAAGGGTTAATACTAAAACAAAAAAAAAATATCCAACATCCGAGTCGTGATAAAGTCGTCGTGGCGTGCAGTCGTCGAATAAACTGTCAAATCAAGCCGAAGAGGAATAGATAGAAGCATGACGGCACAGATCGAAGCCTGAGACAGCAGCGGCGCAGTGCACAAGAAGCGCAATGGAGGCGCGGTGCAAAAGAAGCGCGGCGGCGCAATGCACAAGAAGCGCAACGGAGGCGCGGTGCAAAAGAAGCGCGGCGACGCAATGCACAATAAGCGCAACGGAGGCGCGGTGCAGAAGAAGCGCGGCGGCCTCATAGAGACTTCTACAATCTGCAGCCATGCAAAAGAAAAATTCCTACACTTATATGACTGGCAATAAATTTGTGGACTCGCACGGCTTGGACGAACGAAAAATCAGAAACTACGGATTTTGGATGGACGCGACGGAAGACTCACGAAAAAATAACTGAAGACCGACTAAAAAGCAAACAGCCGCAGAAAATCCTTAACCGAGCCGCCAAACCATCTCAAAAGCCATCTCTCCTCCCCGATCTCTCTCTCTCTCCCACACACCCGCTCGCACGCCCGTTTCTCTGCCGAAAGCCGTCGACACGCCATCCTGCTCCGAGCGCCCCAAGAAGAGAGGAAGACGACCTCCTCAGCACCGACCCAATCCTCCCGCGGGATCGTTGAAGAGCGCGCCAGCGACGGCAGCGCGGGAAGAGGCGACCCGGTGGGGAGAGCGCCGGATCCCACGGCGGCTGGATCCGGCGAAGGCGGCCGAAGACGCCGGATTTGGCGCAAGGAAACGGCGGTGGAGAGCCGGATCCGGGCTTGCCGGTGGTTGAGACGGCCGGATCCGGCCCGGAGGCGGCCGGATCTGGACTCGGCGACGTCGGAGGTGGCTAGATCCGGGCGCGGGCGACGGTGGAGACGGCCGGACCAGGTGGACGAGCACACGGCGCGGTGGCTTCGGGCGGCGGAGACTGCCAGATCTGGCGTGGAGAAGGCCGGATCTGTGCGGCGGCCGGGAGGAAGAGCCGATGACCGAAGTGACGATCCACGTGAGCGGCGGCCGGAGAAGACTGGATCCGGGCGGATCGCGGAAGTAGATGAGGGCGCAGCGAGACAGCCAGCGGCTTGAAGAGGTGACGGCGGCCGGCGAACAACGCGAGCACGTCGACTGGGGGAGGAGGCCGCCCAACAAGATGGCCGCCCCCGGGAGAGGAGATCGATCCTCCCGGGGGCAGTGGTAGCGGAAGACGAACGGAGGCTAGGTTAGGGTTTCAACCTACGCTCTGATACCATGTTATGAATATTGTGTGTATTGATATGAGACCCAATGGGCCATATATATATAGGAGAGTACAAGAGATATAAGGAAACAAATAAGAGTCCTATTCTATCTCTAATACCTTATCTCTAATATCCTTAACAATACACACCATTGAATCGTACAAGGAAAAACCTTTCCTTCTACGAAGTAAATGCAGACTAAAGGCATATAAGCTATTCCAATAATCACCAACAGGCCGAAATGAGTAATGAAAGTTAACCGATTTTTATTTGGTTACTTTCTGAGTTCCTGCAAACCGGGAAAAGGCCACAGACTTGTGAAGAACAAGGCACCAATTCAGCCCCTACAGGCTACAGCCCCAGGTGACAAATTACCATCATTCCACTGTTCGTACAGGTATACTTAAACCTGGACGACAATCAACAAGAGTCCTTAGATCAGCACAACAGGAAGAGGTATCCCGATCAGGTCGCAGCAGCAAGCAATTCAAACATCAAACAGCACATGCTCCTAGTATCCCCTTTCTTGCTGAATAATACTTCTCCAGAGTCTCACAGTCTCACGACTGTCGGGCGCCGACAAACCGAAAAAGGAAGCATGGGATATAAAGAGATGTACCGTACGACAAAGCAACATCCCCAACTCAGTGCGAAAGCAACGATTCTGTTCTTTTTTTCCTTTTCCCCGGATAAAGAAATCCAATCGGCAACGCAATGGAACGCATGCCCGGGACCGGTGCCTCCAGATTCGGTAGCTAAATTGGGATTAGCTGTTCTCCGCCACGGCGGAGGGGAGCCACGCAGGCCCCATCGGATCGAACGGGAGATCGAAACCGCAGCATCTCACATTGTGACATATCAGCAAGTCAAAGGCAGGGGAAGAGAGGCGTACCATCGGCGTACTCGCCGGCGGTAGGGTTGGCGGCGAGGTCAACGCCGCCGCAGGCAGCGGGCGGCTGTAGGTGGGCGGAGATGGCGCTGAGGCGGCGCTGGGCCGCGTCCATTGGGGAGCACTCTCCTGTCATGGTTTCCGTGTCCTCGCTGCCTCCGTCTCCGCCGCCGCTTCTATCGCTGCCTGCGCTGGTGTTGCGTGGGGAAGGCGGAGCCGAACCAAATAAAGCCAAGGAAAATATTTATATGGCGTGCGAGATCGCAGGCTGAGGCGCGGGGGGAGACGAGGTGTTCAAAGTTTCGTGATTAGGACGGGCTCTGTTTTAGTTAGCGATCAAATCCCCCTTTGTAAAATGCCACGTCACCTGTGGATATGCTCTTTATCTGCTTCTAAAAACGATTTTTTTTTATCTTTACTATAATAACTAACTTTCAAATAAAGTATTTTCTCAAAACAAAGTTTACAAATTAATTATAGTACACATTAAAAACTTAACATTTGTATCAACCAAAATCGCAAACGAGTATCACTCTCTCCGTAATCTCTATCGTAAACAGCTAAAATTCAAAATTTTCAACCAAAAACCATAAACCACAGCCATATCAAACAGACCATATGTATGATACGCCGCCTATGCCTTCTTTTCGGCTGCACCTTCTGACTTTTGAATTCTGGATGTTCACGAGAGAATATGAAAAGAGACAGTCGCGTGCGATTTTAGTCAATATAGTTAAAGCCGGTACAGTGTCTACCATAGTCGACTAATAGATCTCGCCTTAAAAAAAATACTCCGTTTGAAAATATTATTATAGCATGAACTATAAATTAGAAGTCAGAAGCCGAAGAAGAACGAGACCATAGAATTTTGGATGGCGCGGAGGAGAAAAAAGAAGAGAGAAAAATATTGTCTAATATTTAATAAGTTATTTTATAGATGATTTATTTTATATCATTATATGCAACTATATAGATAATATACTAATTATATAAGACTATCACATATAGTTATATTAACATCTCGGTGGCCTATTGTAGCGTTCTTTAGAGCATGTATAATAAAGTGACATAAACTGTCTATAAGAAATTTCACATAAGATTTTTGCTGAAGTGGATGAAAAAGAAAGAAGAGAGAAGGAGGTCGACTGTAATTCTATAGACGGTCGAAACGTGAGAAAATAGCCTGCTATAGACGGTTTTCATGCCATTGTATCAATATTGTCTATATTTTACAGACAAATTATTATAGATAACTTATAGACAATCAATTACAAAAAAATATATTTAGTATTGTATATAAATGATATAGAAGAATACTATAAGTAACAGCTGTCTCTCTATATACATGTGTGTCCCCTTAGAACAAGCAAGGCATATTCAGTCATTCCATCGATCTTTCCGACGCTTTTGGAACTGTTTGCTTGACGCGGCACGGCACGGCACGCCGCCCGGCCCAACTTTTTATAGCTGTGTCCGCCTCGCGAGCAGCGGACGGACGTGGGGACGTGGGCGAGCGCGCTGCCGGCCGGACGGCGGCGTTCGCGTGTCCGGATGGCAACGTCCTGTTCGTTGGGGCTTGGGATAACTACAGACAGCAGACGTGTGAACCGACGGCAGAACGGAGAGGATGACGATGTACGTAGTAGCTTTTGATTAGGGGTGCAGGGTTTGCCTTTATCATGCAACAACCAAAGCGTCGTAGGTAGTGTAAGTTTTGTGCAATGCCCTTGATCCTCTCAAGAACAGTTATACAGCAGAACTTTGAGCACGCTTTGGGAAACTTAGATGCTATTTATTCGCGATGGTTGTCAAGCTCTCATCCTTGCTAAGGCTCCGTTTCCAAATAGTATCTGTCTTTTGATTTTAGAAACCAAAAATTATTTAGAATACGTTGACTTCGTAACACGGTTTTTTTTTCTCTTTTTCTTTTTCTTTCTTTTTGCATTATCTATAAATATATAACGATGTTTTCTTATTTATTTTACTTTAAATGAATAACTTAGAAAAATATTAATAGTCGCTACAACGTTATTTTAGCTAAAAAAATAGAGTAATACAGAAAATAAAAATACACAACAATTGAGGAATAACAATGAAATAATATGGGAATGCAAAACACAGAGAAAATTATTCTTGAAAGGTGTTTGGATGCTTCACTGGAATTTTGCAGGAATTTGAAGACAGGACCCATGCAAGATGCAAGGGATTTATACCCATGAAATCTAATCTCATGTTAGATTTTCCCCAAAAGTTATATCGATTATGTTGTACCGTTCTATAGAAATTTCATAGGAATCTTGGAAGTCCATTCTTTTTGTTCAGGTATGTACATTGGGGTGACATCAATTGCCTATACAAGTTTTATCACATAAGATTTTCTGATAGCGTGCATGAGAAAACAAGGAGAGAGAGGAGGAACCCATCTAGCATGCAACAAATGGTCTATAAGACCCTTATATTTGGTATTTTTGCTATTGTACCCCTGTCGTCTGTATCCTACACGTTTTGTGGCCCTGTTTACGAAAGGTGAATATAAATTGTGGGATTATATGTGAACAACTTATGTACAAATTGTAGGGTCCTATAAAGACAACTTAGAGATAATCTATTGTATGTAGGGCTGTAAATAAGCCGAACTCGAGCGAACCTGGCCTCTCAAGCTCGAGATCAGTAGAAACTCGAGCCAAACTCGAGCAAGCCTGAGTTAGGGTCCGCTCCGGATAGGTGAGCTTTAACCTTCACAACTTGTCAGGTCTTCTCACAACTTTGTTTGAAAAGATCACAGAGCACACGCCTCCAACGCCGTCAAAGAGTTAGCAACCTCTAAGAGTAATAAGTCAAGCCCCTTGTTTGACTCTCACCACGTACAACGAATGCACAAGCTAAAATGGATACTAAATCCATTTCTAAATGCAACACATGCAATCTAGAGCCATTCTCCTTACTCATAAAGTGCAACATATGTATAATTGAGAGGAGAAACTCACATTAGCTCAAGAGAGTATCAAAAATTGTCTCTCAATCGGCCAAGGGGGTATATATAACCCTTGCCATAAAAACTAGCCGTTGGAAGCAAACCCCCTGAAAAATCAGGAATTCTGATAGTACCGCTATTATAAGACCGGTACTACCGCTCCACTTGCAACAGTCAGAAAACCAGCTATTATTCAGCAAATCTGGTAATTCCACCGCATAAAATTCAGTACTACCATTCTATGGTAGTACCACTCCACACGTGCGGAATTATTGTTCTCACCAGGGAGGAGAAGACTTCCACGAAGGTGTCTCTCTGGAAAAACATACCACTACACAAGCGGTCGTTCCGCAACTTGGTAGTACCGCTCACACAGAGCCGATAGTACCGCTCTCAGGTCAGATCGCTCACACAGCCGAAACTACTGATCGTCGACCACACTAGTCCTTGACCATGTTGTCTAGTACGAACAGGTCACCGACCACGTCGATCTTCGACCACACAAGTCTCGACCATGTCGATCTTTAACCACATCAATCTTCAATCACACAAATCTCTGACCACTACGTCGATTTTCGACCATGTTGTTTCGATCACATCGGTTCGACCACGTTGGTTTCGACCACATAGGTCTCGACCACATCAGCTCGACCACGCTGGTTCGACCACGTCGATCTTCGACCACACAGGTCATCGACCGCGTCGGTTTCGACCACGTTGGTTCGACCACGCTAGTTCGACCACATTTGCTCGACTATGCTGGTTCGACCATGTTGATCTTCAACCTCGTTGGCTAGACCACTCTGATCTTCGACCACATAGGTGTTCGACCACTTTGGTTCGACCACATGGGCATCTGACCAAGTTTGTTCAACCACTCTAGTCTTTGACCACACAGGTCTTCGATCTGCTTAGTTCAACCACACTGGTCTCTAACCATGTTGGTTTGACCACTCTGATCTTTGATCACACAGGTTTTCGACCACCTTGGTTCGACCATACATGCCTTCGACCACGTTGGTTCAACCACTCTAGTCTTTTGACCACCGACGAACGTGGTAGTACCATGATCATAACGCTGGCAGTTCCGCCCAGTGATAGTGCCGCATGACACACTGCAATAGTTCTGATTTTTCTGAGAAGTGCATATACTTCAACAGATTTTACAAAACATATTTGCAAATTATAGTATCATGCACACAAGGGTTAACCATGATTTTTAACAAGTTGCAAAACACATTTGCACATTTTTTGTAATCATGACACAAGGTAGGAAACATGAACTTCAAACACTTGCAAAATACATTTGCAATGTATAATCCCATGTTATAAAGATTCAACATATGAGCTACAACTATTTGTAAACACATTCGCAAATATAAATATCATGCTACGAAGAGCTAGAGCAAGTGAGGTTGAGCTATCAACATAAGATTAAACTTAAGCTACTAGATATGACCCCTCTTAATGGTACGACAACCTATACTAGCAATCCGGTCTTCCAACCAAGCACCAAGACTGGTAAAAGACTAGGAACACATCCTTAGCCCTAACTAGTCATACCTTTATCTTGGATCATTATCTTGATATGCATCAACCCATAATGCATCCTTCACTTGAACTCCATCAACACATGATATGTCTTCACTTGAGTTTATGATCAACTCATGATCATCCCCTCTTGGACATACATCAACTCATGATGCATCCTCTTCTTGATGGTCTTCAACTCATGAAGCCATCTTCCATCCCGCATCTTGACTTGATGATCTTCAACATATGCAGTTATCCCAAGTCAACCTTGTTTTTGGAATCTTGCCATTAGTTACTAAACTTCACTATTAACTCATAATGAAGTGACCATATTCTACAGTATTCTATTATGGGTAATTCATGACAATCTCAACAAATAATAATAAATAAAATTGATTTATGAGTATACAAATGTATATCACAATTGTATACTTTAGGACAAGTTTTTAAGCAATTAACACATTTGAATGTGAGTGTTTATCTTTGAGATTAATTGCTAGCAAAGTTTACACATCCGGTTGTCATTAATCATCTAAGTATCTAACCATTAACACATAATGGAGGAATTAGATGACAACCTGATTATGAGTATATATGAACTACACAAGCTATATATATATATATTCAAAAGATATGTTTTAAAATAAAAGATCACTAATATGTGGAAGAAGGAACATGGATCAATACTAATGAAACTATAAAATATAGAGTGAAACCCCTAAATATGTGTATATAAGAATATATAATAAAGACACATGCACATATTCAAGTTTGACTATTTATAGAGTTCAATCTATATTTTAGATCTGAAGAATGCATTAATTTATAAGAATGTAATGTTGAACGCATACCTCTTTGATTTTCACATTTTCATCCAAATAAGACTAAATAATATTATAATCAATAAACACATTTGCCTCACAATAGTATTTATCATATCCAAATGAGACTAGACAATATCATAGTTAATAAACAAATTAGACTCACAATTACATTTGGCATTATCACCAAAACCAACTTAATAGAGTTTGAACTTACAACATACACTAAGTTTCAACAATAAGAAAAGCTCGAGCTCAAGCTCGACTAGAGTAAGCTCAATAACAGTAAAAAAATTCAACATGCACTAATTTTCAACAATAGAAAAGCTCGAGCTCGGCTCGATTAAGCTCGATAAGAGTTAATATGTATCAATATTCAAGCTCGAATCGAGCCCTAACGAGCTATTTGAGCTTGGCTCATTGAAGCTCGCGAGCTTAGCTCATTTACAGTTTGAGCCGAGCTTAAGTAGCTCGCGGGCCTCGAGTTTTTTTATAGCCCTAATTATATGAGTTATCTTTAATTTTGTAGATGACATGTACAATGCTACTGACAATAGGCTAGTATACGTGCACTTCCAAAAGGCTATTAGGAGTTTTTCCTATAGGATTCCATTCCTTCAAATTTATTCTTAAAATACTATGTTTCAAAGAGGCCCTTACGCAATAGTGTTCTAAGTAAAAAATTACATTAATTTATGAAAATTTGAAAAAAAAAGATTACTAGATTATTCAAGGTCATTTTTGGTGTTGTTACATACTTACATTGTGTTGTGCGGTGCTTATTTTCAAAGTTGTCGCAGAAAACGCTTGCGAAAAATCTAATACATTGTTAAGGAAACTAGAATGAAATATACCAATTCTGTTGTCCAATGGTTTTTTTCCTCTCGTGTTTTCTCTCATGGGTTCTGTTATTTGAAACTTAATGATATCTCCATTTGTGACTTGATTTGGAGAAAAAAATAACAACTAAACAACACCAATATATCTAAACGCAAACAAAGTATTCATAGGCCCCATTTAAAATAGTTTTTGCTGATGGCTTTTGGCTGAAATGGGCATGGTAGCGGTTAATAGCTTTTGACTGGGGCATTCAATTAAAGGAAAATAAAGAAAAAGTGGGAAAATAAAAGAAAACAATTATATCTCCACGGACAATGCAAGGAAAAAAATGAAAAAGAAAAGAAAAGGTTGCGTTAAGAAGCTAATCCTTTCAAAATGGCTACAACTTCTGAAAGCCAAAAGCCATTTTGAACGGGCCATAATCCGCCACAATGCCAACTTAGCTAATTACCGAAGAACCTAATTTCCACTTCTAAAAAAATTTAAAATTAATTTGGGCTATGCAAAAGCCCAAACAAAAGCTTGAAAACTGAAGATAACCAACTTAAGAAATTAGAAGAAAAAACCAAAGCACCATGAACATTATGTGTGCACGTGTATTCCTTTTTAATAAGGAAAAGAAGGAATAAGTCTATTTAACCCCCTTGAAATATCACATTTGTTTATTTTCAACCTCCAATTACTAAGCCAGGTATCCAACACCCCCTCAACTATCAAAATCGTGTACTTTACCCCCTCGAGACCAAAACCACCCCAATTTTGCTAAGGTGACATCTACGTGGACAAGTTTTAATAACATGACATCCACATCAACCCCCACGTCATAGTCAACGTCCTCCTTCTTCATCCATCTTTTGCTCTCTCTCCCTTCCCAATCCTCCATGATCGATCTTCATCCGTCGGAGCCCAACACCAACGGCGGCACCACTATGCTGCGGGTCGAACTCCCCCGCTAAGGCTGCTAGTGCCCTGGCCCCTACACCGCCACCCGCCCCAGCATGTGCCTTGGTGACATCGACATCCACCCTACCACGACCGACATCCCTCTCCCATGCTACTACCACAAGCCCTCCTCCCACCACTGCCAACCTCACACACACATCGCTTGAATCCCAACGCCCTTCGGTGCCGATGGCTACAAGGACAATGAGGAGCACTACTACGATGAAAGGAACACTTTGCATCTTCTCTTGCACCGAAGAGCAGGTTTACCTCTAGCCGGTGGGTGGTGGAGGAGGACACCGGCAAGGAGTAGTACATGGCATCAGGGACATAGAGAAGGTGTACCTCTAGCTGGCTTCAAGGATGTTGGCGTTGAGGTGGTCAAGGTGCACCTCCATCCTCCACTGAGCGCCATGGCCGGATCTAGGCACACTCTGACAAGGGCTATGGTCGGATCTAAGCACACCTCGGCACACTCTGACAAGGGTTATGGCCGGATCTAGGCCCGTCATGCTCAAATTCAGAGCTGTCATACCTAGATCCAAGATCTGGTGGAGGTGGTGGGGGTTGACATCGTCGAAGGAGTGGAAGAAGCGTCATTGGTAGAGGCGGTGGCCACTGCCAGAGGGGATAAGGAATAAGCGCTGCAACCGAAGGGGAGAAAGAAGTGCCACTGATGTGGCCGTGCTGCCATCGTCTACCACCCTCAATCGTCGTGCCAACGCTGTTTGTCATCTATGTACGAGGAGAGAGGGAGGACAGAGAAATATGAAAGATGGGAGTGAGGAGAGAGGGGAGAACCTTTTAGTTAAGGAGAGAGCAATTGCTTGGAAAAGGTTGTTTGATGGCGGCGTGAGAGGAGAAGAATTGGCTACCAATGTGACATCTAGCGTACCTCAAAACTGGGGTGGACTGAGTGCAGAGGGTCATATACCTGGTTTAGGACTTCAGGGTTGTAGGTTATTCAATTTCATATTTAGAGATTGAGACCAACTAAAAGGGTGAGAGCTAGGAGCCCGTTCATATTAGCTTTTGCTGATAACTTTTGGTTTATGACTAGTAATATCTTTTGACTATTCGTGAGAGAGAGTACGGAGAGATAGATATTTACGTACTATTTTGGTTAATATAAATGAAGTCGCTATAGTGTCTATTACAATTGACTATTAGATTCTATCTTAAAAAATACTTCGTTTGAAAGTAGTGGTGAAGCTAGGGATGAAATTGAAAGTGGACTGAATTAGTTATAGAACTAAAATAAGTTGGCACAAATATAGTTTCGTACTCTTATGAAATTTCAAATTCATACAAAAATTGCATAATTGGAGACAAACAATGAAAAATAGAGGAATACAAAGTAGGTACCTCGATAATAGAAGTGCATACCTAAAAATATATAATTATTCTTCCATAAATGTGTAGTAGCGATAAGTCACATGTGGCACAGGTGGTAAAGTAGCGTGTGCTGCTTGCTACATGGCCTTCGAGTTCTATGTCTATTGACAAATGTCAAGCTCACTGGAATTTAGGATTTGGTTTAGTAGACTATCACCATCGGCCGAGCTCAGAGCCTCATAACCTGTTCAAATACAGAGCCTTTGCGCTAGTTCGCCTGCCACCTAAGCTGGTGAATGGGCCATCGATTTGCCTTGAATCTTGTTTCTTAAAAGTTAAAGCACGAGTGAGTGCTGGCTCGCTCGGATTCCATCAACAAATCCTGCTAAGGTTGCCTGATTGGACCAATCTTGTGCATACTTGACCAAGAAAAAACCTTGAAAATTTGTTGCAAGTCTCACACAGGCCTCTGATCAGTCAAAGAAAGTACACCGCCTAGGTCAGGAACTAGTAATGCCTAGACGGTTTCCCAAGATCTAGCCATAGGGGCAAGCGAAACTACCACGCAGCTGAGGCAGTGTTCCAACCAAACGCGCGTACCCATAGGCCACTGATCTCTTGACAGCTGCTGACCTCCTCCTCATCGGCGTCACGACTCATGATTGACCCCACTGATTTCTCTTTAAAATTGACGCCGCTTGGAATGTCGTCTCCCCCTTTCTTCACTCGTTGCTCCCTCATCCCTCTTCCCTACCACGTTTATACCCGCAAATTTTTTGTTGCTTTACGAGTCACTCGTGTTGCGCTCTTGGACTGAATAAGGGAAATATGTGCTGGGGGAGGGTACGGGTATCTTGCCACCGAAGGAGGGCAGACTTAAGCATATGTAAGGTTCTTCTTGACTACGCTCCTATTTAAAAGTTATGTAATATAAAAAAGTTATTTACTATAGAAAATGATTTTAGAAACCTATATAAACGGCGCTGGCAACCACTCTAAAAGATCCGGTACCAAAGAAACCGATATCTTCTCTAACTCTGAAAGATCCGGTACCAAAGAAACCGTATATGCTCTCTTTCGTGCCCCTCAATCTACCGGGCTTTCAAGGAAACCTAACTGACTGACATGTGGGACGCACATATGAATGGTCCCACTTTCATCGAGACACTCACACGCGCTTAACATTTCTCGCCCAATCCCGTCTGCCTTCTCTGGAAGACGAATCACGAACTCGATCCCCCAATTATCCCTAGAGGCTAGAACACATAAACCAAAGCGGACACCAACCTTGTCTCAAATCTCAATCGCCGCAACATTTCGAGACCGAAGAGTGTGTGTGAGAAGTTCGTGGGAAGGAATCGAGCATGGCGAACGCGGATCTGCTGCGGAGGGAGGAGGAGTTCTACGCCTCCTTGTTCGATTCCGCCGAAGGTAACTTCTTTACGGCAAAAAAAACTATTAATTCCAGAATGGCCTAGTGTAGTAATTTTTCCCTAAAGTTCCGATTTTTGAGCACAGGCGATGCCGTCAAGTCGCGGGGACAGATGATTGAGAGGAAGATTGAAGTCCTCGAGGACATGGCCACCCGGGTGAGTAGCCTCATCCTAAATAATTTTCCTTTGTGCCTTTTACAACTAATTTTGTGTATGATTAAATTAAACTATGGTGCGATTCTTGTGATAAAAATAGAGCGCGATTTTATGGAAAAGTAACTCGAACATGAAAGAACGAGTAATTTTTTGTAGGAAACCTCCAATTGGGAACAAAAGTTAGAATTTTTGGCTTGGTATTGGCACTTTTGTGCATATGACGTTCAATGCGAGTATTTCTCATGTAACATGAATCATGTTACGTTGTGTATTAGGAATCTGCAGGTTGATGGTTTGCAATGTTACACAGGTCAGTAACCGGAGATCCCGTAGATGGTTGAATGATCGCTTGCTTATTGAACTCGTCCCCCGTCTTCATGTTGAAGAAATCAAAGGCCTCTTCGCTCCTCCACCATGGGGTAAACTCCGATGCTGCTCAATTTTTGTTAACATGATCTTGTAACCTGCCAGCAGAATCTGCTTTTCCATGTATAATTCCAGTATGTGCTCTACATTGTTCCATTTATACTTTTATTGAGACACCATGTATACTTATAATAAGTGCTTTAGATTGTTTTGACATGAAGAAACCATTTTTCTTCCTGAAGGCACTCTCATGTTAAATTTCACTAGTATTGTGACATTATCTGAAAATTATGGGTTCAAGTGTATATTCTATGCTTCCCTGTTTCTCAATGTATCATATATCTTGCTTCAATCAATTGCTCATGTGGAGTTGCTGCCGTCTTTTAGCATGGGCACCATAGATACATGATCGGTTTTTCTGTGCATTACTATATTTGGAACCTCTATCTTTGTGCCATACTGAACTTTTTTCCCCCTGTATGTAGGTGATGAACTGCCCCTGTCAGCATTTTGCAGGACAAGTGTTGGTGAGTGGGATGCCTTCAGGAGCGTTGACATGGATGTTGAGGTATATTAGTGTGTATTTCTGCCATGCATTGTCCGTTATTTAGTTCAATGTATATTATAGCCAAACATACAAAGAAAAATAAGATGCATGTATCATTACATGAATTTGTTTGTAGATCCATTATACTTAGCGAGTTTTTCATTTGTAGGCAAGATTGATGCAGCACATGGAACGATCATCAGCAAAACAGAAGAATCATGTGGATGAAGATGAATTAATTGTGCTGAGTGCTTGGCGTCGTATAGATCGCCAAACAAGAGAAGCTATAAAGAGAAATTTCCTACCTGATCTGCTCGAAATATATGAAGTACAGCCTTCTTTCTTTTGATTCTACTTTTGATAAGCCAAGTCCATTCTATTTTACTTCTGTTTGTCAAAATGCTTAGTATATTTGTTCTATTGAGTCTCATTATTTTAGTTCTTGATTTGGCAGACCACATCTATTTGGTTTGTATTTTCAAAAGATCAATTGTAAAAAAGATCAAAGAAATGCATTTTCATGGTTGTTTGTTATTTTTTGTTTTTAACCAAAAACCAACAACATAATCCTGCATTTACATGGTTGTTTGTTATCTCTTTGATCTTGAGAAGGTTTCATTCCTAGTTTACCATAACTTGTTTGGGACAAAAGGCTTTGTTGTATAATCCTGCCATGGTGCATAGTACTACTTATTTGATACTAGTGAATAATTACACTGTTGATGATGGGCTTGGAGTACGACTAATGATTAGAATAGTAGCAGTCTAGCAGTGCACTCTGAAAACAAAAAAGATCTTTGAACAAACAATTTGGTGCTGTTTTGTAATTCTTAGAATTTTTTTGGCTGGAACGGGATATTGTATTGTGTATCTTTTATGTGGAGCCCACTAACTACTTGTTGGAAAGCTTCATATTGGAGAAGTTAAGCAAAATTTGAATTCTGATTTGCTTACTGAAACTCATTTTCTCCTACCATTTCCTCTACTGATTTTTCTTCTTCCAACACTCTTTTAACTCCAAAGATTTTTTAGTAAGCAGTAGAACCAAGTTAAGAATCTAAACACAAATCAAATCCTGATCAAGCACCGCCACAATCATACTATGGCTGCAAACACAAAAACAAGTCCTTGATAATTAATTAGTACGTAATTTCTGTTTGATACATGCCTAGAACATTCCTTTACAACATGGTTGACACTTCGAGGATCTACGATATGTTTCTTACCTTCACAAGACATAATGACCTGGTTTACTATAAAGAGCTGGGGTGGCATAGGACCCTTTTGGGTATGTCTTGTATGTTATATTCCTGTCTCTGTAATTCGGGCTTGTAACCTATACTTATCTTAATGAAATGGAAGCGGTTCTTCTGTATTCTGTTCTCACTTTAGCCACAAACAAAACAAGGCTGACAGTTCTATTGTATGTTTCTGTTACTCTCTATTGAAATTTAATTAATTACCATTAATAAAAATGATATATGGTAGGATGCTAATTTGTCACTGTAGCAACATTGCGGAACTTTTTTGACAAAGTGAAACTTTTGATATATAAATTCACATGCTCTGCGAATGCAAGTGCTAGTTAACCAATTAGAGTTCAATTGCATTTGGTTTGTACTACATACTTAAGAAGTAGTACTGTGTCACACTTGCCTATATAGCATCATTTGATGGTTGCTTGACATTGCAGCGGCTGCGTTTCACTTTTGCAGGAACGAGTTAGAGCCTTCATTGAAGATGCCAGTGATAAAGATGAGCTTGTGCTGAATGTCCAGGACCCATTTCAGAGGTTGCTTCTGCATGGTGTGTGCGAGGTAAACATCTTCTCAAGCCGTGCAGTATTCGTCTGTTGTTCTCTGGAAGAACTTAATCTGTCAATTGAAAGGTTTTCGGTTTTAATCACCATGCCTTTGTTTGTAGTTCTATAATGTAAAATCTACAACCATGACCACTGTAAGAGATGGAAAGCTCTGGAAGACAACAACAATCAAGAAGAGATCGGGCACTGGTGTTCCCTCCAGAATCACATTAGTTAGCTTCCTGAGGATGAAGAAGAATGGGTCCCAGTAACATATCGTTTCCTGAGGACCCCAAAACCGAAGTCCCTGCACTTAGATACGTTGGGATGTGTATTATTCAGTATCGAGAATGGTTATAATGTTCCTCAAGAAGACAAATCTGTTGCTTTAGGTTCTTGTTAGGAGGATGCACACAAATGTAAATTATCCATGTTTTCATTCAAACACATTTGAAGGCAAGTGATTGATCGCTGTCTATGATGCCATATCTCGCTTCTACTTTGCATCCTGCATTCCTGTTACACCTCCCCTTAGCTTTGTGTTGGTGTACTAACCAAGTTCGAAAATGCGACTCTTCAGATTTGCATCTTTTGGAGATCAGTACCCAAATATTGCCCATTTTATTATGTTGATATATCGCTAGTAGGTAGTACTAGCATGAATAAGCAGTGCTCATACATGGAATCTGCAAGATAAATGATCGGGAAGAGAGATGCATGATGCGCCATGCTTAAGTTAAACATTGAGGAAAGATGAGCAACTGCAACACTTGTTTTGCTAAATTGAGCAACTCTGCCCACTGCTAATGCTTCACTGATGTTCTTGAAATGTACAAAAATCTCCATCGATGGCAGCTGCATCCATTTATGAGAGAGTTAAAATGCAGTGTGGGCAAGTGGTAGCCGGTGCCAGAGGACGCACGAATGACAAGCCGTTGGTCGCCGCAGAGGGAGAAGAAAGAAAACAAACCGCGCTGCGACGCGATGAAAGAGTGGCTAGGGACAGAAGGACAATACAGGCACAGGCAAACGGCGAACTGCCGGAGTGCGTCCAAAGACCACCGTAGCGTCGTCAGCGAGCATGCCGGTGGCCTGTCCCCCCACCGCTCCTTTCCTTCCTCCTTTGTTGGCTTGATTGAACGGACGGATCTGCACGGCCACACCCAACCGTTGGCTGGTCCGTTAATTTGTTCGCTTTTTTCCCCAGAGGTTGTAGGAATTATTCGTAACAAAATATTGGCTATAATTGAGGAGATGAGATAAATTCGTTCATATCATATCCAACCAACCTAAATTAGTGCTGGGTCCTTTTAAACCTATTTCCCTCTCTCAGGCCCAAATTGATGTCGGACACTGGCCCAGGCCAATTGGGTTTCTCACAACACACGGTAGAAACTCTAGTTCTCACTCAAATCTCTCCTCTCTGACTCTCTCTAGCGGGGTAGGAGACTTCTGGTCTTCTGGACTCTGGACTTCTGGAGGCAGGACTCAGGAGACTATGTAGGAGTGCTAGAGTGGCCGTCTTGCAAGTCGCAAGTCGTCTTGCCGTCGTCGCTCGCCGACGCGGCACAGCCACGCAAGTTCATTCTCCCTGACCCAGTGATCCCCAGAGTAGCAAGGCCTCATATCCCTAATCCGGTAATCCCTTCATCTCCTTCTCCTCCTTTGGTAATTTTCGATTTGAAGCAAAATTATGTGTCTAAATAAAGATGTGAATTGTATTTTGCTTAAAGAAGTGAGGTATCTATAATGATTCTAAAGTTTTTGCATAGTAGTTGATTATATTCTGATAACTGATGTATCAATTATTGTTGATTATATTCTGATGACTGATGTATCAATTATTTAGAAATCATACAAGCATTGTCAAGTCTGTCTTGTAGCTTGATGTGTTGGACACTTGGATGACTTGATCTCCTTTAGTGTCTGGTTGTCCAATCCATGTTTTGTTTAGCAGTTTAGGTAAAATTGCTTAAGTTGCTTAGTTAGAAACCGTTCAACAACATATGTTCACAATAAAGCACTTTTGAACTTCTTGCAGAACATAAAAATATGATGATTTTCACTTGATTAAAGCATCTTGTTGGGATTGTACAGTTTTATTGTAGAATTATTCAGATTTGAATTTTGACTCAGGTTAGTAGTTCTAGGGAAACAGTTCATCTCTAATTCCACTCATCATTGTTAAAACTATTAGCCTTCAAGTTCTGTTATTCATTCATTGCTGAAGTTGCTTTCTTTTGCGTGCTTGTCTGCATGCCATTATATCTCGTTTCCAAGGCATGAAACTTCGTCGCGTTAATTTTTAATTATTTTACAATTTCTTTATGTTATTTGAGATGTTGTCTATAATATGAACAATTGTACTTTAATTTTCGCCATTGTGGATTTTTATGTTTTCTATTAAATAATATTTTTGTAACTTCGAATGCTAATCTTGAAATTCCTGGATCCGCTACTAGGCTATGTTCTTTTAGGATGTTGTTGATATATTTTGTCTGTATTTTTTGAGACGGCAGTGGATGATGGAGATATCGATGCAGACGACGTATATGTTTTTAGGTTTAGGAAGCTGTTTCGAGAAACGATCTCGCATGTTTTGGCTTTCGAAAGAGCCAAAATCAAAAGCTAAAAAAAATAAAAAAGAATAGGGCGATAGTCACTGTACCTTGCTGGTCTGTTGCCTAGCCAATACAGTCATCGTGCAATGGCAACGATGGAGAAGAGGAAATTAAAGTGTGCAGAGCATGCTATAAGCTAGGTGACGATGATCTTTGACGCGCACAGCGCACTCATAAGCCACGCAGATCTGTTCCCGTGGTTGCACGACATCTACCACCCTTGACTGACAGAAACAAAAGCACCCCATCTAGCACTGTACATCTTGTCACCGGACGACCGGTCAGAATTCAGCAGAGGCACCCCGCCAGACCAAACTTTTTTCGAAGCTTTTATAGAAAAAGAGAGAGAGAGAGAGAGACTTGTGTTCCAAACTGATATAGGGCAAGCAAGAGACCAATGTCGAACCATCCAGGGGCGGAGATGGAGTAGTATGACTTTTTAGTATGTATATAAACATTTGTTTAAGTACATAGTTTCAGATTCGATGTTTACGGCTCGACCCGAGCCATATTTGCAGCCGGCCCAGCCTAGCTCCCAAGCAACGACGACGCAGCGTAGTCGGCCTAGCCCGACCTCAATGCTCAATAGGCATGGAGGCAACCCTAGCCCAGCGCCTCCTCTGACTCCTCCTTCAGACCTCACGGTGCCGCCCCCTCCTCTCCAGTGCCCCCACCTCCACCGCCCAGCGTTGCACGCCCTTGGCCTGTCCCCACCAGACTACCTCACCACCTCGGGTCCTCACCACGATGGTGCCTCCTCTCCAGGCTCCAGTACGCCGTGCAATACGTACACGCGCCTCCCCTTGCTCCACATCTCGTTGAGCACGTCCACCGTCGTCGCCACCGCGTTGTAGGGCGTAAGTGGCGCGTGTGTCCCAGCCATCCCATGGTTGGAAGAAGGATGGCAGCGACCACTGCCCTGCTCCACCCAGGGGCGGAGATGGTCTATATTGAGAGAGATGTATTTGCAAACATTAATGATAACAAGATTTTACAACGTTTTCAAACTATGAGGTCACGTAAGCAGAAACTACCTCATGCTAGTGGTATGTGACATTCTTATTTCGTATTTTGCATTAAAAATAACTTTGTGGTCTTGTGTCCTTGATTTACATATGCAATTTCATCTCTGCACTCGCAGGTTCTGGTTCTCGTACTATTGTTGATGAAGATATGATAGGCTCAAATGAACCAAATCTTTGTTAATTAAGCAGAAATTACCTAGTGCTAGTGGTATGTTACCTTCATATTTTTTGCTATGTTTTATCTATTTTGTTGTATCGTTAAACATGTAATTCAAATTTTATTTTGATAGTACATTTGTGTTGTATTTTTATTATGTCTCAGTGTTGATAGTATTCGATGTAAGTTATAGACTCACAGCTCTTTAGTTTTATGTTAAGGCTCTGTAAAATTCTGGCTCTGTCACTCCAGTCATCTGTTGAAAACATTCGACTCGCCCCATGCATATGCATTTTCGACCACCACCTCCATTACGAGCTTGTGGTGGTCCAGATGAGATGGGAGATTAGATCCTCCTTTAATTTGCACACACTGACATGCATATGCATTTTCGACCTGTGCAACCCATGCATACATGCATGATACGCTATAACTACGTGGTCCGAATCGTGCCATCTTTCCTATGGGATTTCTACGCAACTAATGCGATTCTATGTCCTAGCTAGTAATTGCAGCCAGCTGCACGCGTATACGTACGCGCGTGTACCATGCATCCATAAAGTCATCCTGCATCGAGATTCTTTCGTACTGTATAACCCTATGATTACCTTATCGTTCCTTGAATCGATCGATCGGCCGGTTGGTAGACACAGCATGCAACAACAGTACGTAGTACGTCTACTGTAACGCGGCATGGCAGCGTACGTACCACTGTACACATGAGCGTACGGTTGCTCTACGAGGCCCACGCACGTAAGAAAACCTAAAGTTGACGTGCCGCGTAGGACGTACTACGTACGTACGTATGCTATGGATGGCCCCAGGGGCCATGACGATGACGAGACCACAGGTCAAGCTAGACGACGGCGACCACAGGTCAAGCCCGAACCAGAAGAGCGATGCGCGTCCGGCGATCCGAGCCGCGCGCGCGCCTGGTCCAGACGGTGGACGTCGCCGAGCTCCAAGTACCAGTTCATTCATTCATCCGTTACGTAGCATGTGTGCATGGTCCAGCCATGCACGTTACCGAGCTCCTAGGCGCGCTTTCGCTATAGCGTGTGGTCCCTACTCTTCGTCTTCCTTTCTCCTTTCTGACTTTTTCTTTCACCGTCGCCGCTGCCCCGCCGGACTGTCTCACTACAATTCTCATCGCTGTCCACTGCCATCTCCCGCGGCTAGCGGTGACTAACCGCATCATCGTCACTTCTCACCAATCACCACTGCCAATCGGCCTCTAAACCCATAGCACCGCTCCCACTTTTCACCCGCTATCATTGCCTATTGCTCTCTAAACCTATGGCCGGCGACACCACCACCACCTCGCCACCCTGCCACTACTATCGTCCACCGTCTTCTCCCCCCTACCTCTATACTCTGAGATCATGCACGGTGAATCTCTCCCTAACTCGACGAACCTAACCCTAACCCTCGCCGTCGATTGCCAAAGAAGCTGCGGTCACTGTGGTTGCCAGAAAAGGGAGGGAGGGAGGGAGAGAAGAGTAGAAAGGGAGGGAAGGAGGCAAGGAGAGCAAGCTTGACGGCCGAATTTTTTCTATTTTAGCCCTTTTTTCGAAAAATATTCACATTTAGACCCCTGGTAGTTTTAATTCCGTTTTTGGACCCAGAGCTCGGCGCCATGGTCTACGGCGCCGAGGTAACACATCTCGGCGCCGTGGTCCACGGCGCCGAGATGCCAGGCCCGCACCAGCGTGGCGGCCAACGTGGCGCCGACGTGGCAGGACCTCGGCGCCACCAGTCACGGCGCCGAGCTCGGCGCCATGGATCTTGGCGCCGAGCAGTGGCCACCGCGCCCGGCCTTCTCTTTTCTCCCTCTGTCTCTTTCGTTCATTCGCGTTCATTTCTCCATCTCTGCCTCCCCGCCGCCGCCGCCGCCCGCGTCCCCCCCGACGCCGCCTCCCCTCCAAGACCGGGCGCCTTCCCAGCCGCCCCATCCACGCCGCCGGCCGCCTCCCCTCGAAGATCGGGCGCCTCCCCGCCCGCCCCATCCACGCCGCCGGCCGCCTCCCCTCCAAGACCGGGCGCCTCCCCGCCCGCCCGCCCGCGTCCCCCCCCCCCCCACTGCCGCCTCCCCTCCAAGACCGGGCGTCTCGAAGCCCGCCTCCCCGCCCGCCCCATCGACGCCGCAGGCCACCTCCCCGCCGCGGCCGTCCGCCCGCCCCATCGACGCCGCCGGCCGCCTCCCCGCCGCGGCCGCCTCCCCGCCGGCCCCATCCAAGCCCGCCTCCCCGCCGGCCGCCTCCAAGCCCGCCGGAAGGTAGCAACATTTCCATTTTGGTAGTTTTTTCTTTTAAATTTTTGGAAATGGTATCTGTTTAGGTTGGTTTACTGCATTACATTGTTAGTTTACATTGCATTACATTGTTAGTTTACTGCTGTATATTTGATACTCTATTTGGGGCAAACAGTAGGAAATTTTGGCAACTCATTGGCATATGGGAATGGCATGTTCATACATCTTGTGGTCAATCTCATTCGGAATCAAGGTCGATGGATTTAACAGCCATTGTAGTGCTAGTATTGTAGGAATCATACCAATGAAGCTATAATCTGTACGTATGCTTCAGTAGAACAAGGAAATGGTATCTTTTTTAGGTTGGTACTCTACTTGTTATGTCATGTTATGTAGCAGTGCTTTCCGGTATGTGTGTATGACTATTGTTGCGGACTTGTGAACGGAATGTAGGTGGTAATTTTACTATTGCCGCGAGTGCAGTGCCTCATGGGCTGCATGTATGCAGGAACCAGTAGATATAAAATATTTCGAAGGGAGTCTCTAGTTCTGTATGCCTCTTCTGACCAACTACCTAATTCTATACATTGTTTGTTCTGTATGAACTAGATGGACAACCTAGTGACCCTATATCATGGAGGCAGTGTGACAAGTGATGATTATGGAAATGTTCAATTTGTTGAAATGCAAAGGGTGCCTCTAATATTCGGTGATCGGCCGTCGTTTAGTGAGTTGGTTGCTAGGGCTCGGGAGAAGCTACATTGTCATGCAAACGAGGAGAGCATCACAGTTGAGGGGTTACTTCACTTCGGTTCGAAAGACCTAGTTCTCAGGCGGTTGATCTTAATTGGTTCAGAGGATGAGTGGGACCAATATGTCAAATTGGTTATGAGGAATGAGTTAAAATGTTTGGACGTTGTTGTGCGGAAGGTGTCCATTGATCCCACCCCTCACGGTTATTCACCAGAACTAGGTGATCAGGCACCCTTTGACCCTCCGTTACCGGATCTTGCGGTGGATGTGGAAGAAGTGCCTGAGGTGCCCGATGCTCTATCTTCCCCGAACGAGGTTCAGATTTCTCAACCAGTTCGAGTTGAATGTCGGACTGATGATGTCGTGGCGGCCCCTCAGGAGATGGGATTGACCCAGAATCAGCCCAGTAAGTGTCGAGCAACACTTTAGCCTTTTCCCGTCATTCCTTTGTTTTGTCTCAATCCCATCGTTGTCGTGCTTATGATGCAGGAAACATTCCTGGTAGTGTGGTTGTTCCTCCCGTTGCTTCATCTGGCAACGTTGAAGAAGTCTGCAGGAACTCCAACAGTGTGGATGTTCAAATTGTTGATGATCTGCAGCCTTACGAGATCGCAAGGGCCGTTGATTCTGATGATGACCGCCCTTTTGGAGAGCTGACCGAAAGTGATATTGAGCTGATCAGGCGTTATTGCCCTGGCCGGGATCCATCAGTTCATGAATTCAGCGATCTTAGGCATTCTCATGGGGCTTATGCAGAAGGAAGGGATGACGAGTTGCTAGATGCTCCTGAGGCCGGGTCAAGCATGACAATTGAGAAGGGCATGGTGTTTGAGGACTTGTCTGCATTGAAAAGGTGGCTGCAGGAGTATTCAGTGATCCGTAAAAGGCCATTCAAGGTGAGACATTCTTATGTGGAGCGGAGGTACACAGTTGTGTGCGAGAAGGAGACATGCGAATGGAGGGTTTGTGCTAGCAAACAGAAGGTCACGGGAAAGTTCAAGATCACAAAAATCGTTGGCCCACACACTTGTGCCGAAGCAGAGCTCAAACAGAAGCATCGGCAGTTGACCTCTACCATTATTGCCAAGTCACTGTGTCACATAGTAAAGGGAGAACCCAATATGAAGGTGAAGACACTTGCTGGGATGGTTAAGGAGAAATTTGGATACGAGATAAGGTATGGAAAAGCATGGAGGGCAAAGCAACGCATCTGGAAGATGATATATGGGGACTGGGAAGATGGGTACTTGCAGTTGCCAGCACTCTTCAATGCAATCAAAGCGGTTAATCCAGGCATGCATTATGAGTACGTCCCGAAACCAAACGAATGGACTCAAGATGGGATGCAGATATTCTTCCGTGCTTTCTGGTGCTTTGCTCAGTCCATCGAGGCCTTTCGGCATTGTCGTCCCGTCTTCGCTATTGACGGTACGTTTCTTCTTGGCAGGTACCAGGGCACACTTCTGATAGCCATTTCCTGTGACGCAGACAACGCGTTGGTTCCTTTGGCGTTTGCTTTGGTTGAGAGGGAGAACAAAGACAGCTGGGGATGGTTCTTGCGGCTCGTTCGGAGGCACGTGGTCGGCCCTGGTAGGGAGGTTGGTGTCATTTCTGATAGGCACCAGGGCATACTTTCTGCCGTACAGGAGCAGATACCGGGGTATGCAGCTTTGCACCACCGTTGGTGCACTCGGCATCTTGCCGAGAATCTACTCCGTAAGGATGGTGCGAAGGATAACTTTCCTCTGTTCGAGGAGGTCGCTCGAATGCTTGAGGTGAATTTTTTCCAGGAGAAGTTGGAGCAGCTTAATACTGCAACAAACGCAGAAGGTAGACAGTGGTTGACGGGATTGATGAGAGATGTCGACAAATGGACAAGGACTCATGACGACGGTGGCTGGAGGTACGAGTTTCAGACAAGCAACATGGCCGAATCCTTCAATAGTTTGCTTAGGGGTATACGTGGTATGCCCGTCAATGCTATCGTATCCTTCACCTTTTACAAGCTTGTTGCCTGGTTCAACGAAAGACACGCACATGCAATGGCGCTACAAAGTAAACAAGTGAGATGGGCGCCAAAACCGAAGCGCCACCTTGAAAAGGCAAAGGCTAGGGCTGAGGCACATGAGGTACATTGTTTTGACAACGCCACGGGCACTTATGAGGTTGTAGAAAGGGGTGGTACAACGACCGATGGAGAGCTCCGGCCGACGAGGAGGCATAAAGTTGTCCTTATTGATTTCTCATGCACATGTGGTAAACCGAGGCAGTACCACTTTCCATGTTCTCATTATGTGGCAGCAGCGAGGCATCGCAACTTTGACTACGAGAGCAAGATACCTCGGGAGTTCAGTGTTGACAACCTTGTGCTTACGTGGTCTCCCCGTTTCGAGCCTTACCGGGATGAGGGAGAGTGGCCACCGTACACCGGGCCCAAATACATTGCGGATCCGGGTAGCCGTTGGAACAAACGTGGAACCAGGAAAAGGACGAGACACAAGATGGTTATGGATCAGCTTCCAGGAAGAACGAGGCGAGGGAGATCAACCCCCTTTCTTACTAACCCCGAGCAGAACCAATGTAGCAGATGTGGTAGACTTGGCCACAATTCACGCACATGCCATTGGCCACTTAGTCAGGTGCGAGTGCTTGTTATTCGTTATGTTTCATAGTTCGTGTAGTTGTTTTTTCATATGTAATTTGCTATGTTTCTTGTTTAATTTCTTATTCTTTCGATATTGTATGCATGTTCAATATTTTGTTTACTTGTATGTTGGACTGACAAATTCAAATTTTTTTTTAGGATGGCGCAATTCCACCTGCTAGACCCGTACTACGAGGAGAGCCACAGAGGACGGCTTACCGCGGAGGGAAGGGTATTGCCTTCATCACTTCCTGTACAATTTGAGTTTATATTGATGCATTAACTAAAAAAATTGGTGTATTCTATACAGGAGCTGCCCATCCTTCGTCCTCGAACCCATGACGGGTTCCTGGACATGCAGTACGACGAGCGGTACACTCCCTTCCTGGAGAGGGCTGGCCTAGACGCCATCTCTTACCAGGTTCGCCGTGGGTTGCCCACCTTCAACCCCCCGGCCATCACTGCACTGGTTGACAGGTTAAGTGATGAACCATTGCAACTTGCATGTTCATTGTTTATCGGCTATTTGCGCCTCAAATTCTCTGACATGTAGTCCTCTTTTTTGTATCATGTAGGTGGAGACCGGAGACTCACAGCTTCCACCTCCCTTTCGGGGAGATGACTATTACGCTCCAGGACACTCAGAAGATACTTGGTGTCGCCATTCACGGCCGTCCGGTTATCGGGCCGTGCGTGCCTGCAGGTTGGAGAGCCCGAGTAGAGGCCTTCCTCGGGAGAGAGCTTCCTCCTGAGGCAGGCCATCGCAGTTCTGGTGTTCCTATCAGCTGGCTCCGGCAGACTTTTGCAGCGTGTCCTGAGGGTGCGGACGAGCAGACAGTTGCCTACCACTGCAGGTAGGGGTGGATATCGAGCCAACTCGTCGTCTTATCGAGCTTTTTGTAAAATTGACATAGTTTGATCTAACATCATTTTACATATAATTGCAGAGCATGGATCCTGCACTTGTTTGGCTGCGTTCTCTTCCCCGACGGAACGGGAGACAGCGCTTCGTGGATGTACATCCACTGCCTCACGGACTGGGACACGGCGGGGCAGTACAGCTGGGCTTCCGGGGTGTTGGCGTTCCTTTACCGCCACCTCTGCGAGGCGTGTCGTCGGAGTTCGGCGAACTCGACATTAGGTGGTTGCCTGTACCTCCTCCAGCTGTGGATGTGGTGTCGTCTACCGGTTGGTCGTCCTACGGTTTTGCCTGGTCGTCCATGGTTCCCAGAGGTTCCAGTTCGTCGACGTCCGACAGTTGCATATCTTTGGGACCAGGTCTCAGTTCCGTACGCCAGGAAGAAGCGGGCGTACGTAGAGTACATAAACGAGCTAGATGCGCTCACGGCCTCCAGTGTAAGTTAATTACATGTGGTATCGTGATTTTATTTGTTAGTCCTGTACCTTACAAGTAAATTGTTGCTATGCAGGTTAAGTGGGAGCCATATGCCGAGGAAGAGGTGGTGGACATTCAGTTCAGCGCACTGTGCAGCATAGACGAGGCCCTCTACAGGATGAGGTGCCCCCTTATCTGTTTCTATGCTGTTGAGTATCACCTGCCACATCGAGTTGCACGCCAGTTTGGTATGAGGCAGTTGTGGCCAGCAGCGCCGATCTCCACGTCTGTGGCGTTGCACAAGTAAGTGCCATGCAATTTCAATTCTAACCTTGGATTCCAATTTCACGGTGTTTCTACTAATGTTAACTTTTGGTTTACGTCATGCAGATTTGATCGTCAGCGACAGAAGAAGGTCACAGACTTCGAGCAGCACCACCACGTGTACGTTGAGGAGTGGGGACACTCCCAGGACCACGTGGACGACAACAACGAGCCGCACAGCAACGAGCAGTTCCGGCGGTACCAAGTTTGGTACCAGCGTGCGACGCGGTCCAAGCTTAAGGGCCAATGGACTCAAGATGACTACGCCGACATTGCGTCCTCCGACGACGATGACACGCCCTACGACCAGTCGACTCGCCTTGGGACGCAGGTGGAGATAGCACCAGTCCTGGACCGTGTGGTAATGTTCAATCTCATTGCTTATTTTTCAATAGACCTAAATACCCCTGACATGTAGCAAATTATCCATTCTTTTGTTTGTTTGCAGGGCAAAACCCTGAGGCAGTCCGTACAGGACATAGAGCGTATGTCCAGGACAGTCGGCGACGACGTCAGGATGCGTACCTTCCTGGAGGTAAGCTTCGACAAAGCCACTCACAAAATTAGTACATAATATCTTCGTGTCTTGTTGGTTAACAAAATGTTGGAATGCAGAGGCTCGCATGTCGGCTACGTCGTGCGGCTGCTCGTTGTGGTTGCAGCACAGGCGCGGCGAGGGACGTAGACGTGCCTTCGACACGACTTGCAGACCCGACGCGGCGAGGGTCGTACACGGGACAGAGCTCGTCCCCCACGAGGAGCGACACTTTCCCGTCCCAGGGCGGTGAGGACGAGGACGACGACGAGGTGGAGCAGACTTACGATGAGATAGGCCCGTCTCAGCTCGTAGACGCTCCTTCGACTCAGCCTACACAGCCCGTACGACGCCCTTGGTAAGGGTAAGGGTAAGGCTAGGAGGCAGTGATACGGCCGTGTATGCTTGTGGTTGGGCTTAAAAGTCGTTGTATATATTTTGTAATGAGCTAGGAGGCACTTGGTAAGTGGTTGGACTGAGATGTGTTTGTAATGAGCTAGTTGTTGTATACATGTGTTTATGTTATATTCATTGTGCTTTACAGGAGTAGGCCTGTAGGCCTGTACACATATAGGGGTGTAGGTCTTTGAAAAGGCTACGAACTATGAATTTATTACGAGACTATAGTCTCTGAAAAGCCTACATAGGACCATTTATTGCTACACTTGAATCCAGGAAGAGCGAAAAGATCCTCTCCATGGACTATGCCCACTGCACCGATAACCTGCCTATATGAAGGTCTCATATGTCTTCCATACCACATCTCCTCCTCAAGACATCACAATACTACCACACAACAATGTCTTCCTGGAAGTCCGACCCATTTGGAGTGCCGGAGTGGCATGAGCGCCCGAAGTGCCATTGCGGCTTTAGGACGATGTTGGGAGTCTGGACTGATCGAGTACAACGAGCCAAATACGGCCGTAGGTTCTTCAAGTGTCCTGACCTGGATGACGACTTCGTGGTAACGACCATAACTAAACCATTTCTTTTCCGTTATCGTTTTTCAACTTGATCCATGACATCTACCATGCCACACATAGGCTTGCGGGTTCATGGAATGGGTGGATCGAGTGCCGCCGGCATGGCCAAATAACCGGGCAGTGGAGGTGGAAAACAAAGGACAATACTGTGTCAAGATGACTCAGGCTCGCGAGGTGGAACAACAGATGCGGCTTGAGCAAGAGCGCCGCGTGAGGGTGGACCAAATCCGTCTGCAGGGCAAGGAGGATGAGCTGCAAAGGAGGAAGGAGAAGTTAAGTCTGCGTGAAGCAGCCATCAAGCGTCAGGAGGAAGAGCTTCAAGCTCGTGAGGCGGCTCTCAAGACCAAGAGTGACAGGAAGAAGGATGCAGCGGAGCCATCTTCAGGGCGCGACAGAAAGGGGAAACAACCACGCTACACCCAGTAGACAAGATGTAATAGACTCGGTCCACACGAGAGGTCGTACGAGCAGTTGGGTAGATTAGTCGGATATCATGCTAGCATGTAATAAAATTGTACGCGCCATGTTCGTCCCAACTTCATAAGCTTATTATCTGGGCTTTTCGCATGCAATGATTCCCACGTGTCTTATTATCACTTCCCCTCCTTTCGTCCAATTGTTCCTATCACAGTTGTCATACAAAATAATTCAAAAAAATCCTTCCAATACAACAACATAACATGATCAAAAAATGTTATTGCCAGTTCAACATATTTTTCACGGTCAGCATTGTACAAAAATCACAAATATACTAATCGTTACTTCACACATAACTCGTTCATCAATCCACAAACAGATGGGATGGGATTGACCCAGAATCATCCCAGTAATTATTTCCCCAAGTGTGTAGTAACAACTGAACAAAAGGAAGAGGAGAGTTGCTTGTATGCCACATGTCGCCTCCCCTCTGTCTTGCCCGCAGCATCTCACGGCCCGCAGAACTTCACACAAAACTCGTTCGTCACGGCCTGCATAATTTTATTTTTCAAAAACCATTACCAACGTACCATAATGTTTTTAAAAAAATCTACACGAATTTTCCTACATGTATCATCTGCAATACATAACGAATTTTCAAAACATACGTCGTATTTTTTGCTCTCTATAAATAAATAACTAACTATATTACATAATATTACTATCATTAAATAATCCAAATGAAAAATACAACTAATAATTCATTTTGCGAAAAAAAAGGCTGATCGGTGCAAACCCTAAACAGCGGCGGGGACAGAGGGAGGAGGATGCGAATGAACGAAGCCCGCGTGCTCGGTGCTGTTTCAGAAACCACATGCTCGGCGCCACGAGTCACGGCGCCGAGGTCGGCGCCACGAGTCACGGCGCCGAGCTGCCTGCCACGTCGGCGCCACGACGGCCGCTACGCTGGCGCGGGGCTCGTACCTCGGCGCCGTGGTCCACGGCGCCGAGACGTGTTATCTCGGCGCCGTGACCCACGGCGCCGAGCTCTGGGTCCAAAAACGGAATTAAAACTACCAGGGGTCTAAATGTGAATATTTTTCAAAAAAAGGGCTAAAATACAAAAAATGCGGGCTTGACGGCTCCGCGCTTAGGTGTGTTGTAAGACTAATACGTCTTTAGGCGTGCGATGGATTTTACTTTGGTGACCCATCAAATCAAATCATTTAACAATTGTAATCTCAAAAAAAAAACAAAACCCAAATCATTCATGGACGTTGCCGTAAAGGAAAAGAGAGAAACCAAATAATTGAACTGAACCGATGAACCGCAGAGAACAGCCGTTTGTCACGAGCACCTGCCACCTGCCGGGCAAAAGTTGCGGGAAAAACTAGCTTAGTTTTGGCCAGCTGGTGAGTGGTGAATCTAGAGCCAAATTTACCAGTACGTGCATGCATGCCTCAAGTGTTAGCAAAGAATTATTCTGCTTCGTTTCAATTCTGAATTAATTATGTGTGTAAAGTACCAGTAGTCGGGTAGTACGAGGCTCCAGCAACAGCACGAACTCGCAATTTACAATCTGCAGCAAATACGTAAAGCACTGATATCCACCTTTGGCCATGGGCGGAGCTAAACATGGTGCCAAAAAATTTATATAAATAAAAATAACGGTTGATATTTAAGCTCGCTCTTTCGTTTTAAGGTAAAAATCCCATAATAATCCTAAAGAGAAAAAATCTAAAAATTTCAACATTAATCGAAAAAAGAGAAGAGTCTCTTCAATTTATTTGGGTGGGACCAGATTATAACTATGTAGATTAGAGTTATATTATAAATACAATTGTATTTCATTATAAGAAGTAGAGTTGTATATCAAAAACATCTGTATCATAATATCTAGCCACACAGTTGCGCAGGTGAATCTGCTAGTTTAGAAAACCAGCAGAGAGTAGGGGCATGGCGGGCCTACTATAGCGCAAGGCGAGCGGCAGAGCCGGGAACACACACAGGTGGAGTGGGCGAGCAGCGGCTGCCAAGAGGTGAGGAGGGGCGAGAAGCCAAGGGGGATAGGGTGCAGTGCCCGGCAACCGGTGCGGGCCATGGGTAGCGGTAAGGGGCATGAGGTGGTGCCAGAGACTGGCATGGGCCGTGGGCGGTGCCCGAAAACCGACATGGGCTATAGGCGACGATGCGATAGTGCTGATGTGTGCACATTCATTAAATACTTTCTAGCTCCACTACTGCTTCTATCGTATATGCTGGCCGGCATCACATCATCATGGATCTCGACCACGTGTGATGTGCATGTGAGTTTGTATATAAGCGTGTTCTTTTAGGTTGCGTCTGATAATTTTTATTGTGGTTGGTAGGTCTGATAAATAGATAGAAGCCGAAACCAAAAGTAACGGGCCCATATATCACGACCAATATGCTATTCTTGTACTAGTTGTCTGGTATAGGGCCATCTGAGTATGTCCTTACCGAATCACGTGTATTGAAAACTCAGAAAAAAGCTTCATAGTCTTTAATTTATTAATTAGTCTTAGGAAAGGAATGCTTACAAGGAATTACTACCGCCCCGATGAACGTCATTGACAACACCGTGTCGATTTGTTTTGCTTGTCCAACGAAACCTTAAACTGACTTATTTAGCGATGCACGTACTTGTCATCATGGGAAAAAAAAATCAATATGGTTCATCACATTGAGTACAAGGAAAGCCTACCTTGTTAATTTCTTATGCCAATGTCGACTCTTTTGGGCTTTACATCAGATGCGCGCGCACAAGTAGCCAAAATAACGATGGGTTGGAAGAAATCTTGCACGCCATCGCTGCAAAATGATGAGCCAAGGCTTGCAACCTTTGCATGAAAACGGTCGCAAGAACTACCTGAAGTGATGTGCCCACAGCCCGACATGCTTGCCGTCTCCTAGCTAGGAAAACGACGTTAGTATATGGGCCTGTTCTTTTTTTTTTTTGCTGTGGCTTGTGGTTTTTTGTTGCGGCTTGTGCCTTTTAGGCTATTTGTACGAGAGAGTACAGAGTAACAGAAATTTACGTGCAGTTTTTGCCGATATAAATGAAGTCAGTAAAGTATGTACTACAATTAACTAGTAGACCCTATCTAAAAAAAATACTCCGTTTAAAAATTAGTTACTATAGAAAAATTAAAAAATAGTTTTTAAAAGCTGAAAGAACAGGGCCATAGTATACCCACTGCCAAGTGCCAACCATCGGACAAATGACCGCTTTGCTTCGGCGTCGAGAGAGTCGTCGCAAGCTCCGACTAATGGGCGAGTTTGGATGTAGCTATTGTCTGTTTAGTTCAGCTGTAGTTGTCACTGGGAATCTAGAAGTGCTCTGCACCATGCTTTGCCTGACCCCCGATATAGTAAACCAAACCAAATGGCTAGCGTAGCTAGGTCCGACCGTCCGACCCGAGCCATGATTAGTCCTAATCAATTCAGGCCCGATCAAACGGTTCGGACTGGAAAGCTGCATATATGCAATTTATATAGGGATTGACTATAAAGTACCTAGGTACTCTTTAGTCTTATATATTACTATAAAAATCTTATATTAGACGTTTCATCACAGACGATTTACTAAAATCGTCAGTGTTACATATAATCACAGACGATTTAGGTTTAGAGACGGTATGTATAGCTGCCAACGCTAAAAATCGTCTGTAAAGAGATAATATCATAGACGGTTCATTGTGAGCACCGTCTATGATATTATCATAGACGATTCTTATCAAAAACTATCTGTAATATTTAACAATACTGTGTATTCAACAATAAAGTGATAATGAAGTTACCACAGACGGTTTGTGTTAAAAACCATCTGTGATATGTTTTCCGCCTCGTAATCCCCTAAAATTTTATAATCTCCTGCCTGAGGCCGAATAGGATTCTATTCCGAGACACGTTTAGTAAAATGGGCATAACTTTTGCATACGGTATCCATTTTTGCCGCTTTCGTACTCGTTGGAAAGCTAACGACGAGTTCGATCCAAAAAACTGACCTGCTTGCATCAGTCGCCCTCTAAGACCCCTAAAATCGGTCATCTTTAGTACCAAATTTGCTTCACAAGTTTCTTATTTCAATTTTTGCCAAAATTTTCAATCTTCCCTTCGAAATTTAGGGTTCGCCTCAAATGAAAAGTTGTAGGTCTCATCGAAATCTTTCAAACGAGGATATATAAGCCATATAGAACTTTACTATTTTATCTTTTGAGACTACCTATTTACATTGCACCGGTATATACATATATTGTCTTCGATAATTATGTATCACAGACGGTTTGTGGTTCAAACCGTCTATGATAATTATGTACCCCAAATTGCTGGGCCCGTCGATTCTCCCCAACCCAATCCTAACCAATATAAACCCACCTACCCCCACCCCACGGATTGTAGCTCCACCTCTTCGTCCCCGTGTCCATTCCGCCAAAAATTTTCTTACTCCTGCCTCTTCCTCCCCTATACATACTCACCCAAACCCACCCTTACCGTGCTCAAAATCTCTCCAGCTTCCTCACCATCCTCCTCCTCGACCCTGACCCTAATGGCCCTTACGAAGTAGATGACACGTAAGTCTACGAGCAGCAAGGTGCCATGGAAGCAGCTAGCTACCAAGACGGCGCTCAAGTCGGCACTTACAATGGCGGGCGTCAAGGACATCCAGCTTTCGTGCGGCATCAGGGGCGAGAGGGCCTAGGCATAAAGGTCCATTACGACAGAAAGGGTTATCACAGACGGTTCACGACAGTCATCACAGACGGTTATCAAAGTAGCCCAAGGATTGAGACTATGCTCAGGGGGAGCTAAGGTCCAGACGATCAAGGAGCCGTCGAAAAGGACCTAGGCTTGAGAGGTGGTTACAAGTTAGGATGACGAGGAATCGGAGCAAGAGTTACTGGTGTGGACATGACGGGCAGTAATAAATTGGATTGGGACTAAGCTCAGGGAGGAACTAAGGTCTAGAGTGATCAAGGAAGCTAAGCCCGTCATGCACGAGGAGAAACATGTAGTGCACTAAGTAACTTAAGCCGTTTGCAAGCGAAAATGGTTCGGTGGGATCCAGACATGTGAGAGGCTTGCTGGTAAATCATTGGGGTCACATGGAAGATGGTGATGTTTTGTGGCAAAGAAAGCGGGAAACACTGTGGAAGGTGGTAGAGGGGCATTTTAGTAAATTGCTCAATAGCGAAAAAATGGTGGTGTATGAAGCCGCGGCATTGGCCTAAGTGATTTAGGTCTTGAATGGGCTAAAAATATGAAATGAATCAAGTATTGATTCACTAATGGGTTAATGGGTATAAGCGCTTTGGGAAATATGCATGTATAAGTGTAAAACCCGATATGGTGTTAGATTAATAGGTTATACTATGTAAGTGAATGAAACTCAACTAGAGGTGCTGGTTAAGATTTTTCTTATGACCATCATATATAAGAGGGAGGGAGGTGGCTAGGTTAAACTTTTGGGGAGTTTAGTCTAAGCATTTGAGAGGAGAGTTAAGGATCATGGAGAGAACCTTGGTGAGATATGGGAGGCTCTAGTGGCTGAGCTTTCTGTCATCTTTAGTCTTTGTGTTGGCTAGAGAGTGGCTATAAATATTCATCTCCAAGTATCAATACAGATTAAAATTCATCCAAGTATTTCCCTCTTTTGTTCGTGTGATGAAATATTAATTTGGCTTGCTTTTTGGTGTTTTCTTTTCTTCCCTTGATCTTATAGTGTGCTAAGAATGTGTAAATGATAAAGACGCGTCTTAGAGATCAGATCTCATCCATCTGGCACTTGTGTTTGCCCGGTTTTAGCTCAATAAGGGGTGATTTCGGGATTTTGGTGTTGTGGGAGTTTTGGCTTGAATTCGTGCTATGATTTAGCTTGCTATGGCTTATGAAAAACCATCCAAAGTCACTTAGATCATCTATGACTCACGACCAAGAGCAGATCAAGGTTTCCCCTTTTGCCCGATTTTGGTGCTTATTTCACTCAAATGAAAAAAGGTCAGAGTTTTAGCAATGATTATCTCGACCATTAATTTTGACAACCTAAAGAAGGTACATACTAAGTTTCAAATCATTTAGACTAATAGATCGAAAGCTCCATCGATTTTCATTTTAAAATTGTGCTGATTCTACCATTCCTGTATTGATTTTACTATAGCAATGGTACAACCACTTCTACTATAGCACCGTAGCAGCACTACTGTAGGTACTGTAGCGGTACTACCGAAGTTATTGTAGCTGTACTACTGATTTTTCACCATTTCTTTTGAAATTTTTTGTGTGGGTGATTGGTCTCTAAACTTCATAACTTCTCATAGTTATTAGAGCGAAGAGCAAGTAGTCATGCTTCCATCTTGAGAAAGGCATCTATTCATCTATCTTTAGTTGTAATATTCGGTCCTACACTTTGGGCCTGTTCTTTTCAGCTTCTAAAAACTGTTTTTCGGCTTTTCTACAGTAACTAGCTTTTAAACGGAATATTTTTTTTAAGATAGGGTCTACTAGTTAATTGTAGTACATACTTTACTGACTTCATTTATATCGGCAAAACCGCACGTGAGTTTATGTTACTCTATAATTTCTCGTACAAACAGCTCAAAAGCCACAAGCCGCAGTCAAAAAGAACAGACCCTTTGTCTTGTTTGACGGCGAGGACTACATCAGGGTGTTCAGCCACTCCCCTAAACCTGCAGTCGTTGTCCAGTTTATTGGTTTGAGGTGCTCACATCTCGCGTAGTTGGTTATTGCTTCCCAGATTGTTTTTGATACCGGGCATTCCGTGAAAAGGTGACTCGTCGTCTCTAGCTCCCTTTTGAGAGGGGACAAAGGTAATTGCTTGGCCAGCCTCCTACTAAGAGTATATCTACAGTCCAAAGGCGAGTTTGGAGTTTGCAACCAAATGAAGAATTTGCATCAAGATGGCGCCTGGATTTCTTCGATGTTCTCCTGAAAATTCGAGGCTATTGTGGCGTTGAATTGAGGTAGGTAGGCTGACCTGGTTGTGCACTCTCCTCGTGCTGTCATCTTCCAAATGATGTATGCTTGCAGTAGTTTCTCCTAGATGCTGGTCTTCGCTTCGGTCTTGAGATCCATTGTCAGTTGATGTCGTATGTCTTGGGTCCAATTTTTGGTCGTTAAGGCTTCAGCTACCGATCTATTTTTCCTCCTCGAATGTCGGTAGAGTTTTGGCACGAAGACCTTGAGAAGCACTAGTAACAGCCAGAATGATTCCCAGAAGCTGCCTTTTTACCGTTTTCGATTGTTACTTTCGTGCGGGCTACCGAGAGGGCTTTGTCAACGGCATCGCAGGGCGCCTTCGTGCCCACCCAAGGACGGTCTGGGGATTTCCATTCGAACTGTAACCGTCGGACTCATAAGACTCGCACAAATTTCTACAGATTTGTGGGACAACACACACTGTGCCAGTTTACCTTGCACTTTCCTCCTTGATTCTGCTCGTTTCCGGCCCAAAGGAAACATCATCGTACCTCGTCGAGCTGGGAGTGCACATTTCCCTCGGACTCTGAAGGACCATCTAAGATGGTGCAGGATAGTATTATGAATCGTTGTAAATTTTATAAAGTTGTTGTTTGATTTTGTAAAGATTGTATTTTATCTGGATTATTTCCTAAGTTATTATGGGAAAACGGTATGACTGCTAGTGTGGTGTCAGTCATACCGTTGTATGGTAGTACCACGGCATAGTGCCGGTTATACCTCTGTGCGGTAGTACTGCAGCGTGATGATGGTCATACCATTGAGTGATAGTTCTTATTTTTACTTGGCAGTAGCTATTTTCCAGAAGGTCTAGTTGCGAGGTGCGATAATATCGGTCTATGATGGACGGTAGTACCGACTGAGCTAGAAATCGGGGATTTTGGAAATTGAGTCATGGATTGAGTTGGGGTTGATCTAGATCAATGTATTAGTGTTGCATGAAGCATGTTTTGACTAACGTGTGTTAAGTTGTGAAGAACTTGTGTCTAGAAATAATTTCTTTGTCTTGGATGTGCAGGGTTGCTTGAAGTCAACCACAGTGAATGACGAGGATCAAAGCTATGCTTATGGTAGAGTTGAGGCCTAGTATGATCGAGGATACCGTGTGAGATGGTGAGCTCAAGCATGGCACGAGAAAGACAAAAATATTAAAAGAAAGGTCGAGCAGTGTGGTTGCACAATGTAGCTTAGTCGGTCAAAGTTAGGCGTGGTCTGATGGAACTAGAATGGGAGATACTTGCCGATGTGTGGCAAGCTAGTGGTGTATCTATATGTGGCAAGCATGACGATTGCTTACAATGGAAGATGAAGATCGAGTCAAGAAAAGATAGTTTAGTAGTTTGGCCAAAATACCAAAAACTATCTTGAATCAAAACCAAGGTACTTGAAAGAGTGGTTTAGGTAAAGGAGAAGCTGTTTAGATTAAGATGGATTAAGGCTAAATACTTTGTGAATTCGAGCATATGTGCTTTGAAAAACATGCACAAGTGAACATGTGTGAGTAAAATTCGTGTGTGTGGGGTTATCGAATTTCCCCGATTGTGCTAAGTGGATAGTATATACTAATTGTTAGATGTGGCTGGCTAGCTCATCTATGTAAGGGGTTGGGACGGAGACTTGTGAAGCCTGAACACTTGGTGCTCTATTGCGCTGGTTGATGTCACCACGGTATGGCCGCGATCCGACCGCTAGGAGGCAAGGATAGGGATGTAGTCCATGCTAGTCGAAACTTTTGGCTGGTGAGTCATGGGGTGGTGGTGTGTTGAGTGGCGGGGAGCAGTGGTAAGTGGTTGTTGATGGATGGTGTAGTGGGGAAGAGGAAGTGTATGTGAACTGAGTGGCAAAGGAGTTATGGCTGGCGACAGTATCCGACAAGGTGGCCACTGCATCGGTAGTTGAAATAGCGGGGAGTGTCGACACAGAGCACTTTGGTAGCCAGTGTCCAGGCAACAAAAACATATGCCCTAGATCTGCCTTTTGTAGGCGCCCCATGCACCAGCCGGAGTTATTTCGGTGGTTGGGTGGCGAAAATGGCGCTCCACAGCCACCCTAGAAGAACAAGTGGAGTGTTGTCTCTACCAGAATTTGGGTTTTACCGCTTCCCATCTATCTATTATATTATTAAAGAAAAAGCAAAAGAAGTCACCATGTTCATTCTCAAGAGTTAGAAATTTCCTGATTAATTGGAGAAAAAAAAGAGAAAAATCCACAATGTTGATTATGGTTGGTCCAGATTATGACGATCTACATTAAAAGAAACAGTCCACTCAAATACAATCTAAAAAAGTAACTAAAATTTGGAATAATAAATAAAATAAAATTAGTAATTTTATTTTCATGCAAGTTCCTAAGTAAAATTAAATAAAAATAATTTAGAATAAAAATTAAACAAAAATTAATAATAACCTTTGTATATTAATTCCAACAAAATTACTAAAATTTGAATAAAAATGAACTAAATTTAGCAATTTGATTACCATAGGAATTCCAAATTAAGATTTCCAAAAAATTGTAAATCACAATAAAACTTAAACAAAATAAGCAATTAGATTTGCATATGAATTCCAACATATAAAATTGAAATTCTAAAAAGAAAACAAAATAAAAATTGCAATTTGATTTCCATACAATTCCAAAGTAAAATCCTTAAATAACTAAAATTTAGAATAAATTAAATAAAATTAGCAATTTTGCTTGATGTGAATTCATCAGTAAAATCAATAAATAAATATAATTCAGAATAAAAATTAAACAAATATTAACAATTGGATTTATACCCAAATTCCAAAAAAACATAATTGAAATTCTGAATAAAAATATAATAAAATTAGCAATTTTACTTTGATACGAATTGTAATGTGAAATCCATAAATAACTATAATTCCAAGTAAAAATTAAGGAAAAATAGCAGTTGGATTTGTATACAAATTTCAACAAAAAAATAATTGAAATTTGGAGTAAAAACCAAATAGAGTTTGCAATTTAATTTCCATGCAATTGCAAAGTAAAATACATTAATAAAAATTCAATGTGAATTAAATAAAATTAGTAATTTGATTTGTGTACCTACTCCAATAAAAAAACTAAAAATTTTTAAAAAATAAAAGTTATAGCAAGAATAACATGAATGGTATTAGGGGAGACCATAAAAGAGTGCAATGGTGTTGATTTATCCAATAAGAAGATGTTGACTTACCAGGAAGCGAATAGATGTGGCGATGGCAAGGGATATAAGGTCAATGTCGTGCTACCCACTTTAGCAGTTTGATAAAGGCAATGTTGTGTTACTCATCGAAGTCATTGAAGTGAAAGCCCGGAGTCAAAGGAGCCAAGAGCCACAATGAGGAGTGGTGGGTATCAGCTTTGTTAAAGAAGTTAGTGTCTAAATAAGCTTGATAATAGGGAAGTTGTGACAGAGAGGAGATGAAGCTTTATATTAAAGATGAACTATGACAATATAATGCTATTAGGTAGTTAGGAGTATGCCATCGCTGGTAAAGGGTACGACGTCACCTATGATGCCGAGAAGATTCTCTATATTGTTAGAGAGTGACTAAAACAGACATACCAATATAAGTGAAGATGCTACATCACCGCTGTTAGTGAGAAAATCATAGCGTTGAGGTGGCCAATATTGAAGAAGAGGAGCGGTCGATATGGAAGAAGAGGGACATCGAGCACATACAACATCATGCATGCGTATATACAAACATGCATCTGTACAAATAGAAGAACGTACGTATAGAAGCAAATGAGCAAAGAACTCAAAGTAGAGATGTCGCAACCATAGGGAATAGGCTTAGGGCCACCTGAGAGAGCGTGGCGGGTGTCCCTTGTAGGGATCAACGATGGATGCACGTGTATGTATATTTGACATTGCAACGGTCAGCATTAAGCAATAATCGAGAGAAGTAGAAGATAACTATGTGGTGAAGTGTCGTATTGTAATGGGTAGCAGCTAAAAAATTGTACTGAAGTGGGTAGCGGTTAACAGGGATCGATCAAGAATTGGATGTGCTATTGGAGGTTCAAGTAGAAAAGTTGTAATGGCGAGTAGAGCTGGAAGACACACGGTTCGGTGGGGCAGCCACAGTGTGAAGGATTATAAGTTAAACGTAGGTCGCTCATGGTCCATTGGTGTATCGTGAGCAATATAATCTAATACCATATAAAATAATAAGATTGCAGCACATATAATCAATGTATTGCTTTGAGATTAAATAGAGATACATGAGCATGCGTATATTTTGAAAAAGAGTAACTAATGGATGGAGAATAGGGGCATGCAACTATATAATCCATGCATGATAGAGAGTGTTTACATTTTTAAGAACCTCAATCCATTAAGCTCATACTTCAATTACATTTCTCAAGTTGTATTTTCCTTCAAAATTCTATTATCATTTTCAATGTTTATGATGTATTAAAATCTTAAATAGCTACAAGATACATAAGTATATTCTTAAACATATAAGTTATATCATTTGATACTTAAAACTTTGAAATAAATCTGGACGGGGTGTCGTCCGAGGAGGGCTCTCCTCGAGCACCAGAGGAAGGAGATGTTGCCAGGGGCCAGGCCCCCTCATGGTGTATAAATTTGCACTACGGGCCTTTATATTTAAAAAAATTGTATTGTTGTTAGTGTTGTTTGGCCCCCTCACCAAATTTAATTACATTGTGTAGGTTGTTTGGACCACCTCATTTCTAAATCCTAGCTCCATCCCTGCTCTCCTCCTTGTTAGAGGACAAGCCCCAGTCGATCTGCTCATGGCTTGATGAGGTTAGTGAAGGCAGATTGGGTGCCAGAGCCAGAGCGGCGACCAGTGAGGTGGCGTGGTCGTCTGGGCCGGAGTGGCCCGAGGCAAGGTGGGAGGGCCCTCGCTCATTTTCTCGAGCTCTCCTCCAATTAAGGGGTGTTCATATTGCTTTTTGCTGATGGCTTTTGGATATAGCGTATGGCTAAAAATAAATAGTAATTGTTGAAAGGAGTGATTTTAAGGAGGGCACGAGCGGTGATGAAAGTGAGAAGGAGATGAGTGCATGTGATGGGAGCAAGAGTAGGGTGCATAATGCACCTGTAATCTCATGCCTTATCTTCAGAGCGAGACGGTAGCGAGATGAGTGAAGAAGCCGCTTCGAAAAGCCGGATGTTTGTATGAGCTTTTGATTTTTCTAAGCAGAAGTCAATACAAATATAGCCTCAGCTTAATCTACAAGGGTGGCAAAAAAGCTTATTAGTGGGGCTCATTGGCTTAGTTCAAAATTATTTCAATTATTTTCATTAATTGGTTAAACACTAAACTGAGTTGATTTCAAATGAATTTGAATTTTTCTCTAGCTCGGCTCGGCTCCGTAACTCGTTTCTAAAAATACTTGTAAATTAGATGCAAAACGATATTAAATCAAACTACTTTAATTTTAGAAAAACCTTGATAAGATGAGGGCTTGACTCGATATCCACCCCCTCACTATAGCCTAAAAAAAGAGTAGTTGTGTGGAGCCACTCCATGATCCAACAAGAGAATGTCATTGACTAATTACTGTGGTGACCAGGTAGACAGTGCCACCAGAATGCATGCAACGTTGCTCTCAACAGATCAATCACATTTGGTGGCCTCTGTTGAAAAATCTGGACTTGGGCCTACAAACCCAGGCAATTGGTGGACACCCTCCACTAGTCTATAAATAGAGGATCCTATAGTCATCACTTGTACATCTTTTGAAAAAAAAAGTAACGAAGGAAGGAGTTCCCCCTCATCTCTTATGTTCAATTCTTGTATTTTTTCTGTGATTATTCTATATTTGATCCATCTCTTTATATAAGAGAAATCGATAGAACTAGACCCATCAACGACGGTTCCTCAACAATCCTTTCCCCACAGCCACCTGCCACATCCGGCCCATGCACGCATCATCTTCAAACTTCTCCAGTAAAATTACTAGCTAGGCCGGGCAAGGACGCAAGGTGGCCCAGATTTCTGCAAATTCACGCGCATGCCCCACATGTCGGGCCCCCAATGAGTAAAGAAACCTTCCGAATCTTCACTCACAAGGCACGCTTGGATGAGGGTCAAAACGCAAGGATCTGCATACGTCGAACCAATTTATGGCAAGTAATCAACGACCGGATGATCATAAGGGCATGTTTAGCCAATATAACCACCCGATTTTTAAAACAGTTTCTTCACTAATTTCTTTCTCGTCTCACTGCATAAATAAAGTAGAAGTTACGGATACATCACACATACTATTCTTCTCGCTTCTATCTCATGTCCGAAACACTCTTCCACTTTTTGCACCACTCGCGTCCTCTTTCTAATATCTGTTCGTATTGGGTTTTGCTTAGAAAGGCCAGAAGCCAATACGAACACTAGGTATTGGCTTTTGCTTGGAGAGATCAAAAGCCAATACGAACACCAGGCTTTTCGAAGCATTTTCTCCGCTCATTTCGCTCTCGTCTCACTCCGAGTAAGTCAAGAGGTCACGGGAGCATCATTCCATTCCTATCGCTCTCATCTTATGTACACATATTTCCTTCACTTTTTACACCGCTCGTCCTTTTCTTCTAAAAGTCACTTGTTTTCGTCGCTATTATTCATTTTCACCCAAAAGTCTTCAACCACAATAAAAATTATCAGCAAAAATCAATATAAACATCCCTTAATATTATTTTTAACTATTATTATTTATTTAGGCTATAGGCCCTAACCAATACAAACGCCCCTAAGCTGATTTGTTTTCATTGTGGAAGAAAGAGTGGAGTCACACTGACTCAGTGCAGCGTACGCTGCATGCATGCATGCAATTACTACATGCGTACAAATTCTAGTACGTGTAATGTCCACCACTACATAATTTTCCTCTTGTAGCACCAAGTGACAAGTTAAACATCACTCACCACGTTGCAAGAATTGTAAGGGCTTGTTTTTTTATGGTCTTTGACTTTTTTTTGTAATTAGTTTTTCAACGGAGTATCTTTTTAAGATAGAGTCTACTAAGTTAATTATAGTATATACTGTGCCGACTTCGTTTATATCGGTAAAAGCTGCACGTGAATTTCAAGTACTCTATAATCTTTCACACGAACAACAAAAGGCCACAAGCCGTAACCAAAAACCAAAAGTCGCAGTCACAAAAGAATAGGCCATTATGTCCTTCACAAAACTCTTTTTTGCGTCTTTTTTTTGGCGTGACAAGTTTTTGTTTTCCTTGAAGCGCGTATATCTTACATGAATTATCAATATATCATTATGTCCTTCACAAAACACCATCGTTGTCTGATCTACAAAGGTGTCTGCAATTGCAAATGCTTGGAGCCCCACTATTAGTAGTGAAATCATGGATTTGATTTACTAGATTGAGAGATGGAAATACAGTCACACCGATTGATTCAAATCGGTTGAGATTAGTTTGTCATGTATGGGCCAGTCCTTTAAGACTTCTAAAAGCGGATTTTGCTTTTGATACAGTACTTAACTTTTAAACGGAGTATTTTCTTAAGACAGGATTTACAAGTTAATTATAGTACACATTAAAAGCCCAATATTTGTATGAACCAAAATCGCAAGTGAGTATCTCTTTCCATAATCTCTGTTATAAATAGCTAAAATTCAAAAATTTCAACCAAAAATTATAAATCATAACCATATCAACCAGATCTATATGCTTGCAGTTGCTAGATACATACAAAGAGGCTCAACCCCGTGCATGCATTGCATGGATGCCAGCACACTATGTAAGTAACTGAAGCTGAAAAATAAGTGCGAACCGTCCGGGACTTGTAGATTGTCCTCTAGCTTGGAGATGCATTGGAAGACACGATGAGATCATCAGTCTATAGGGTCTGTTTTATTCACTTGGATTTATAATTTATGGCTATTGTTTATGGCTTTTAAGCTGTTCATAAAAGAAATATATGGAATAACAGAAACTACAGTGCATACTATTATTAACTTGTAGACTTTAACTTAAAAAAACTATTTTATTTGAAAGCTAGTTATTACAAAAAAAAGGTGAAAAACAATTTTTAGAATATAAAAGGAAGAGTGATGCCGGGTGCCCAATCCTCACAACATAGGATCATAATCATAACTTAGATCCGTGCAGCATGACGAACCGATGGTGCTAACCACTATCAGAACAGCAATCTGTGACAAAAAAAATTCGTCTAACCACAGGCTCGTGATCCCATATACTCGACCACAAAACAGACATGTCGCAGCTCCTGAGAATCACAAAGTCACAAGAACAACGATGTAGAGAAACGTCCAATTTCCCTCTAGGTTGCAATCAGATGGAAAACTTTAGAAAGAACAAGTGTATAGCTATCTCTTAAAAATAATAGATCTAATCGTGATCTACCAAAAAGTTACGTATTACAAGGCTTATATAACCATTGGGAGGCCGCAAGGTCTCCTACACAATTCCTAAGTGTTTTAGATTCGGGCTCTAACAAAAAGAAAATAAAAATAAAAATCTGTGACGCTTTTGAAGATAATTCCTCCTCCATTTCGTAGCCTTTGAAATAAACTTTTCAACAAACCCAAGATCATCTCAATCGGACATCGTATGTGAAAGTTATTTCCTTTATGCACTAGGTATACGGTCAAAGATACGGTCATACTGTTTTGAACACCTACAAGTCAATCGAATGGTTGCAAGCATCTCCAGCCAATCCAATGGCAGGATCGTTTGGCCTGGTCCGAACGTTATTATCAATATCGACCGTCCAAAGTTGATCAAACAATGCAGAAGGGCGAACGTTCGGAGCAGTCCGAACGTCACCGTCGCTATCGACTATCCAAAACCGATCGAACGTCGCAGAATGAATGAACGTTCGGAGCGGTCTGAATGTCTCTAAGACGATCAGGCTGTCCGTTGAAGATCAAATGGTATGACTTAATTGGAGTGGGCCAAATATTTTCAAGGCGATCGGGTGGTCCGTGGAAGATCGGACAGTGCAATCTTTTAGAGCGATCCGAACGTCTCCGAAGCATCTGAGCGTCCAACGCTGATCGGACGGCTCGGACAGTCGAAACCATTCGGACCAGTCCGAATGTTCCAAAGGTCTTGCAAGCACCCGATGTGGATCGAACGGTTCTGAACACATCTGAGATCGATCAGACCGATCCGAAGGTTGTTTTTGATACCAGTTGAAATCGTTTGAATGTCCAGAGCATCTTTGTGAGTTCGATTGCTCTTGTGGTCGATCCAATGTGGCAATGAGGACTTGAACGCGTCTTCTCTTGCTTGACTCCAAGTATTTCTTCTCTATTAGCTTCTCCTCCATTGCTCCAATTCCAAAAGCTTCACATCGTTCAAACCTGAGAACGAACAGCACATTGGAATGAGGTAGTATCCAGTTCTTACATAAATTATAACCAAATTGAATTAGGAGCAAATTCACCTGTTGATTAATTTGTTTAGCTCATGCTTGTATAATCAGTCCAATTGGGATATCCTCGCCATCTTGTACACTTGAAGTGATGAACGATGCACTAGTATCGATGAGACCTTCTAAATGCATCTTCACTTTAGGTTTGTACAGAACGAGTATAGGTTTGCATATAAATACATAACATAGTAGTAGTTCTGTATCTCTAAATATAATAATTAAAGACCCAATTAAATTAGAGTTCAGTTGATAATATTTAATACGTTTCAATAATTTCTTCTAATCAAATAATATATTTAACTAGAAAATGTTAAACATGCCTGTATCTGTATCAAACAGACTAGCGCATGCATGACGAGGCACTCCTCTTCATCTGAGATGAACAAATCCATATCCTCGATTTGGTCGATCAAGATATTCATGCGTGTACATCTCTAGCGGAAGTAACAAATTGTTCAGAGAAAATACATCTGAGTTTGGTTTGTGAACGGCTTCCAGATTTTTGCATGAATCGTGTGATGCGCATAGATCGATTCGATACACTACTCTCTAAAAGGACTAATTTCTGAAACATGAATCAACGCTGTCCACAGTTTACCTTTGCTAGTATTATATGAGAGAAAAATTATATTAGGTATGTTCTTTTTAGTTTTTAAAATTTACTTTTGGCTTCTCTACGGTGACTAGCTTTTAAACGGAGTATCTTTTCAAGACGGTGTTTATAAGTTAATTATGTCACACACTGTAGTGACTTTATTTATAGTAGCTAAAACCGCATACGGGTTTCTATTATTTCGTAATCTCTCATGAATAATTCAAAAACTATGAGTTATAACTAAAAATCATAAACCAAAATTAAAAAGAACACACTCATTTCAGACGCGAGAGAGGAAAGGAACGGGAAGGCACCACCAGCCAGCAAAGGCCATAAATGAGTGTGTTAATGTGCTCGCCGCCCTCTCGTCTGACACGCATGGGCGAGGGCGGCTGGCAGTGGCACTACCGCGCGCTAGTTGCATGGGAGAGAAGGACGACGCTACCACGCTGCCTGTGAACGCTAGCTTGGAGGACTGGCTAGTGTTTCACTGGCCGACTGCGTGCACAGTCCACAAGGCGACGATGATTAAAGGTGCACTGGCTAATTGTACCGGCGTCATGTGCATCGTGCACCGCCCCCCCTTCCAACCTTTTGCACCTTTGGCCCCTGCTTACGTGACTAATTCTAGTCGAGGCCCTTGGTGAACCGTTGGAGTTCATCCTGTAACGCCGTTTGCTGAATATGTTGGGTTCTTCTTTTAAGTCAAAAGCTGACGGCTTTTGGCTTTAACTACAATATCTAACTTTTAAACGGAGTATTTTTTCAAGACATGGTCTACAAGTAAAACGATTTACATGTTAAAAGCCCAAAATTTGAACCAGCCAAAATCGCAAGTGAGTATATGTCTCTCCATAATCTGTACCGTAAACAGCCAAAATTCAAAAAATTCAGCCAAAAGCCATAAGCCGCAGCCGAAAAGAACAGGCTGAAATATTGGATTGTTCTTTTTAGCTGTGGTTTATGGCTGTATAGTTTGATTATTCGTGTGAGAGAGTACGGAAAGAGAGAGACTCACGTACGATTTTAACTGATATAAATAAAGTCGCTATAGTATATACTATAATCAACTTGTAAACTCCGCTTTAAATATACGGAGCACAAATCTTGTGCATGCATGCACATGGCGCGCTGGAGAAGCCCGTGGGCTAGTTAGTTGCAGGTTGCATCACACCCATCTTATGGGCGACTTGGCTAAAGTTAGGTTATGTATAATGACATAACATCAACTATTTATGGTTAATTTTTTTAGGTCCTGTTTTTTCCGGCTTCTAAAAGCTGCTTTTCGGGTTTTCTACAGTAACTAGCTTTTAAACGGAATATCTTTTCAAAATAGGATCTACTAGTTAATTGTAGTACATACTGTACCAACTTCATTTATATCTGCAGAAACCGCACGTGAGTTTCTGTTACTCTGTAATCTCTCGCACAAACAGCCCAAAAGTCACAAGCCGCAGCCAAAAGCCATAAGCCGCAGCCAAAAAGAACATGCCCTTAGGCTTGTGCTCAAGTTTTGGCTTTCATTTTCTACAGTAACTCGTCGTTAAACAATGCGTTTTTAGATGGGATCTACAAGTAAATTATAGTACAAATTATACCAAGTTTAGCTATACCAGCCAAAATCACATGTAATTATTTTTCTCTGCGTACTGCCTCTCAAGAATATACCAGAATTTAAAAGCCACAGCAATAAACCATAAGCTCAGCTCAAAATACCCACGATATATAATTCTCGCCCTCTCATCTATTTGTGCTAGTTACTATAGAAAAACAGTCTTTAGAAGCCGAAAAGAAAAGGGCCATTATCCATTCCAACATTCACCTCTCCTCGGTATTAGGGCTCCATCTACACAGTGGGAATTTCCCCCACTGCAAGATATAAATTGTAAAAATCCTGTATTTCAAACATGCCCTAAAGCAGTGAGATAATGGATAGGGCAAACATTGGTTTATACCACCTTATAATCGATTTTCGACGAAACTTAGTGCTTTTTGGCGCCTTTGACTAACTTTTGTCGTATATAGTAAAAAGATATTGTCCAATAATTACATATCATCAGCCTATATTTTCGGGGGACTCTCCGCGCCGAGAGCCCCCCACGTCAGCGCGCGGCGCTCGGCCGGCCGGCGCGTGGCGACGGGTTTTGCGTACGGCCGGCCGAGCGACTTTCCTCAGATTTTTCGGTAATTGCGTATAGGTCCTTTTTCCTCGCGAAAAGGTCCCTGCAAGTTTTTTTCTTACAAAAAAAATTTTGATAGCGCCCCGCGGGTTTTCGAAATTACGTATAGGTCCTTATTTACTTACGTACAAGCCCTTACAGGTCCTCGATTTTTTACAGAAAACCCCTTTGTTTCTCCCGGAATTACGCATTTGCCCTTGGTTTTTTTTATGAGACGCCCTGCGAATTACCGTCTCTTTTACTTTGGTCCGCACGGTAGCTAGCGCGGCATGCGCCGCGCTTATATGTAGCTAGTAACGTATAGGATCATAAGTAATGCATGGAATACATTACAACCAGACAAAAATGAGCTAACTTGTCAATTGATTGTGCTGATGTTGCATGGTTTGTCGTATAAAATCATAACGTCATGCATGAAATTGATCAACTCGGCTTCGGCTTCTGGCTTATTTTTCACTATTCATAAGTTTCGTCTTTTTCTGAACTTTTGGCTTTTTGTTGAGCTTTTTTGCCGGTTCTTTTTTTCCCCGTATTTGTTTGTATTATACGTAATGGGCTAACATATTTTTTTATTTTTAAATTTTTTAAATTTAATTATGCTAAATAAGCCTCTGTCAGCTACAGTGCTTTTTTCAGCCAGCTACAGTGTTTTCAGCCATAAGCCACGAGCTTTTCAGCCGAACCGATCATCACCTATATGTTACAATACAACAGAATATTTGTTGGTACAACTTACTATTGCCTAGTAATGCACAACATCCCGTACGTCAAAGTTTCCGGCCTATTGATATTGCCTTCTAAAAAGTCTACTAGTCGAATATAGTACACGCTACATCGATTTCATTTATATCAACCAAAATCGCAAATAAGTCTCTCTCTACATGTTTTTTTTCTATAAACTGTTACTATTCATAAGCCAAAGTCAAAGCCAAAAGGCTATCTAGTATTTTTCTACATTGTCTCTAGGAATGAAAAAAAGCATATTTGGCACTATTTACATCCGTATTTATCAAAATAGCGGTATGCATGATGTAATAACAGAAATATCATTTTTGTCGTCCGGTGGTCGGGCGGCGACGCCGCAGAAGCCGACGCATGGGCCTACCGCCGACGGCAGCTGCCTGCCACCCCACCACTAGATAGCAGGCAGCCTGCCGCACCGCCAGCAAATGGCAGGCACTAAACAATATTTACACCTAAATAACTACAACTAGTTACATACATATTTAACAAAGTCAATTCATATGAAAAATTACCTATTAATATGACTTCTAATAACGGCACTAAACAATATTTAATCGGTTGTGAAGAAAGCAGACAAAGAGCGCGGGCGAGGAGTGTGAGTGAAGAGACCGCGAGGCGAGGAGACTGCAAGAATCTGAGTGCGTGCAACTTGAAATTTGTGGTGAGAGTGATAGCGAAGCGTGCGCTAATGATACGCCGATAATGACGAGAGTGAACTGCGCGTGGGGAGACAGACGTGACGTAAGTGACACTTTCGGTGGTTTATTTCCTACACAAGTGCTCAGTTTTGATATGAGCCAAAAGTCTATAGTCCACTGTGCTTTGTTTAGATGTGGATTAAACAAAGCAAAGAAAAACCAAATATATGGATTAAACAAAGCAAAGAAAAACCAAAATACGGATTAAAGGCAAAGATAATAAAATGACCCACGTCTGCCGCACTTGCTAATCACATGGTAATTGTACAAATTTTTGAGCAATATTCATAGCATATAAAATTATCAAAAAATTACATAGTCATGTACGTTGTCACGAGAGGCTTAACATTAAATTTTGTAATTTTTTGAGCTGATTTGCTATATTTAAAAATTCGAATATTACATGGTAATTGTACAAATTTTTGAGCAATATTCACATTAGATAAAATTGTAAAAAAATTGTACAGTCGAGTACGTTATGTCAAAAGGCTGCACATAAAATTTCGTACTTTTTCGGGCTCATTTGCTATATTTAAAAATTAAAACAAATAGTATGTAAAAAAATTAAGGCAGATAATTAAGACGTTACCTGCCGTCTGCCCATGGGGTGGCAGACTGGCTGTCGTTTGGTGGCGGGGTGGCAGCTGCCTACTGTCGGTGGCACGCCCACGCATCAGGTTTGCGGCGTGCCCGCCCGGCCACCAGATAGAAAAAATTCTTTTTTGCAAATATGATACGTATACTGCTATTTTCATAAGTATAGATGCAAACAGTACCATATATGCTAAAAAACTTCTCTGAGAACACCATGTAGGCAGATATAGGTGATATAGCTAACGGAATATTCCCCTGATGAACAGTTTTATGCACGTCCCCAAAACATCCTAGACTGTGTACAGTCTAACAGGGAGTCACAGCGGGGCTGATACGAAGTTGGCAAGAGAGCAAGACTTCCATGTAATGTACACCTTTACAAAAGAGAAAAACCGACACTGTTAAGCGTAGTATTAACATCCGAGCACTTCACAGGTTCAACGTCTCCATGTACTTACTGACAAGTGACAAAGGGTATTTAATTCCCTCTTTGGCTAGTCTTTTTTCATAAGAGCCGGATTTCACAATCTGTTGAGGGCGAAGGGAAAGGCTTCCAGTGGCAAAAGGCGAAAGGAAATAAGAGGGTAAGCAGAAGGTGCCCGTGTTTATTAGTTTTGCTGTAGAGAGAGGAGGCACTCTTCTTCCTCCCTCCCTCTTCTTTCTCTGGACCACAGGCTTTGATTTTCTGCAAACACACAAGCTATAAGCCTATGCTTCATTCTCTCTCTTTAGCACCAGTGCTTACTCTTTGTGCTAGGGTATGAAGAGATATTATATTGCAGACCATTAAGTTATCTTCAGCAAGAAGGCATTTCTTTCTCTCCTGCTCGTACCCTCTCTCTCCCCTCTGTTTTTTTTTGAGAGAGCAATGTTTCATGGCTGCTGCCTGCCTGCCATGTTGTTCTTCTTACCCTGATTTGAGGCTTGTGTGTACTAGATCTGTGAAGCCTCTTGTGCTTTTGGTGGTTGGGGCTGCAGCATTTGAGTTGGTCAGGGATGAGTAAGGAGGAAACCCTCAAGATACAGGTGATTTCTTTTGCTTCTTCTCAACTCAAGCGGCAGTGCAGACATTCCATACTCTTCCTTGTTTTTGCTGCCATTTTTTTTTTATCACGCAGGCAGCTTGCTTTTCTTTTCACCTGTGTTTCCTTGCATGTCTCCTGCTATGTTTTTGAAGGGTGTTGATAAACTTTTTGAAACCTCTTTGTTTTGCTATTTTGGTAAACCTGTGTTCTCTGTTTCTCCCAAATTCCCAGACTTGTGTGCTGAAAGTGAACATCCACTGTGATGGGTGCCAGAAGAAGGTCAAGAAGATCCTCCACAAGATTGATGGTAAAAAAGAAAGATTTTTTAAGCAAATTGCTTTTGTTTTATTCTTGTTTATTTCCCCCCATTTTGTGCTCTTTTTTCTTAAGGAAATACGTTGAATTCATGTGCAGGTGTGTACCAAACCAAGATAGACCCGGAGCAGGGGAAGGTGACGGTGTTCGGCGTGGTGGATCCGGCCACCATCATCAAGAAGCTGAACAAGGCTGGCAAGCCGGCGGAGCTCTGGGGCTCCAAGGCTGGCGTGGCCAACCAGTTTCAAAAGCTTAATCTTGACGGTGGCGGTAAGGGCCAGCCCAAGGATGCCAGCGGCAAGGGCCAGCCCAAGGACGCCCGCGGCAAAGGCCAGAAGGGCGGAGGGGGCGGCGGCGGCGGAGGTGGCAGCAAAGACGCAAAGATGGTAATGCCGCAGCTGACGCCACAGCAGCTTCAGCAGTTGCAACAGCAGATGCAGATGAATGGGCTGAAGCTGCCGCAGTTCATGGACGCGAAGGTGCCGTTCGCGGCGGCCGCGCCGATGAAGGATCCTAAGTCCGTCAAGTTCAACCTCCCCGAGGACGACTTCGGGGACGATGGTGGCAGCGAGTTCGATGACGACTTCGACGACTATGATGACGACGAAGATTTCGACGATGAAGGCCTCGACGATGAGTATTATGATGATCCCAAGATGATGATGAAGCCCATGGTCATGCCACTAAACGCTGGCGGGGGCGACAAGAAGGGTAGCAACGGCGGCGGCAATGGTGGTAAGAAGGGTGGCAACGAGATCCCTGTGCAGATCAAGGGGAACGCCAACAACGGCGGCGGCAAGAAAGACGCAGGTGGCAAGCAGAGCCAAGGCGGCGGAGGTAAAAACGGAGGCGGTGGGCAGCCGAACAACGCCAAGGGAGGAGGAGCCCCGACCGGCGGGAACCACCCGGGCCAGGCGAAGAAGGGCGGCGGCGGCGGCGGCCCCGCCGTCGGCGGCGGTGGCCCGATGGGCGGCATGCCGCCGCAGCAGGCCATGATGAGGCCTAACATGATGGGCGGTGCCGGCTTCCCCGGTATGGGCCAGATGGGCGGGCCCATGGGCCACCCGCACATGGGGAACGTGCAGGGCGTTGGAGGTGCGATGCAGGGCATGCCCGCCGGCGGCATGCCGGCGGCGGGGTTCTACCAGGGTGGCGGCGGCGGCGGCATGCCGTCAGGGCCGGAGATGTTGCAGGCTGCCGCGGCGGCCGGGAACCCGATGGCGCAGCAGCAGTACATGGCATTGATGATGCAGCAGCAGCAGCAGCAGCAGCAACAGATGATGATGAATGGGCACGGCCACGCTTACGGCCACGGCCACCACGGCCACGGTGGTGCTGTCGCGCCGATGGGCTACGCGTACGGGCGGCCGCCGATGCCGTATCCGATGTCCTACCCGATGCCGCCGCACCCGCACGCGGAGCCTTACAACTACTTCAGCGACGAGAACCCCAACAGTTGCTCAGTGATGTGAGGGCAGTGCCAGCTGCTTCCTCTCCTGCCTGCTGCATTGTTCAAAGTAAACCAACCAACCGGAAGGAGCTCCTCAAGTCACGGGTGATCGTCATCACCATGGTCTTCCAACCATGGATCAGTATACATGGGAAACGAGTCCCATCTAAGATCGCTCCTTTTTCCTTTCTCTTCTTTTTTTACTGGGCTTATTTTTCATCCTCCTTTTAAGAAAGAACTGAACTTCCTTGAAGGCGAAGTTAGGTATAGTAATTATCTATAGTTGTCATAAGAGATGATGCTTTCATAATCCAAGAAGGGTGGTGGTGGTGCTGCTCTCCATAATTGAGGTGATGGTAGAAGAACAGTGTGCAAAACAATGTATCAGTCAATGTGCTCTGGTACTGTAGCTAGCTCTTTTCTGTGCATACTTGGTAGTGGAACGTTGTCAACTCAGTGCCATCCATCCTTTATCTTTCTGCCTTCCTTTTGTGCGTACTCTGCATCCCATGGTGAAGAAGATGATGATCCATGATGGTTGTGGGAGCAACGATGGAGGGGATTACCATGATGATGGTTGTGGTGGTGGTGGTGGTCCACGGGAGAAGGGGAGAGCTGCTGCAGTTTTGGCTAGGGTTCCTTTTTCCTGCACCCTGCACTTACATTATTGATGCGGTAAGATTGGGCTGTCCCCCAGCAGCTGCACTCAGGTTGGCTTACACCAGAATTGCACATTTCAACACTGTGACCACAGTAACGCCACTGCCTTCCTGCCTGGTCCCTCCCGTCGATTGATTCCAATCCAACTACCGCGGTAAAAACCACGCACAAATCAGAGTAACAGGCTCTGAAGTTAGGCACATCCGGTACTGCAAAGCCTCGAACCACAGTATCATTCACCTTTGGGCAGATAGCTTTCGGCTAAAAATGATAGAGTTTGAATTGGTTGATGTATAAAACTCAAAATAGTATCATAAAATTTAAGAACAGGCTAATTGAATTGGTTGATATCTTTGCTCCGTATCAGGGCGGCTAATGGCTGGGACCAGCACGAGGAACAATGATCGCTGCCTGGATTAACGGCACGAAGAGAAACTAAACATGCCGTGCCGCGGATTACTATCATTAACCACGCCTCCGATTGGGACTCGTCACGCTTTAAACTACGAGTCGCCAGGATGAGCTTGGGATGAGCTCGCTGCTTCTTTTTATAATCCTTCACTTGCGTTTGTCCAAGTAGGCAAGAACTTTCTCCAAAGCGATTGAATACAATAGAAAAGTGGGGGCAAGTGATGGAACCCAATGGAATGGAATGGAGTGCTACAAATAGGGCATGTACAATGCACAGCCGTCTCACGGTGATTTCAACTTCCGAGTAAGCACAGGCCACTCGAGACACCACTCAGGTTAGGTGCTCCAAGCCTGCAGCTAACTTTTGGTCTAACCTAAGGCTATGAATTTTAGTTGAAATTGGAATTTTTTGTACGGATAATCCATTTTTTATTCGAAATTACATAAATATACCCGCGGGAAAATTTTTTACAAAAATAGGCTCCAGTCGCCTAATGGTTGGGCGACTGGAGGCGTTCGCCCAACCACACGGCGACACAATATATCTCGCTGCACAGTAGAGCGATTGCATTAAATCGCTCTTCCGTATGGCGACTGGCATGCAGTCGCCATACCGTTAGGCGACTGCCATGCAGTCGCCATCCCGTTAAGCGACTTCAGGTAGCCCCCCGTGATTGTTTTAGAATTTGTGAATTTTGTAACGTTGAACCGGTAAAAAATACGGTGAAGTTGTAATAAAAGTTTATGTTCATTGTATATTGTAGGTGTGTAAAAAGTTTTTTAATTTTTTTTTTGAAAGATTGAGTAGAGAACGATCGATACATACACTGTTAAGTGAGATAGTTTATATGCGGAAAGAGATGATAGACTTATGTAAATATAAATAAACTTCGTAATATAACTGTGAGTAACATGGCACATGTATTTTCATTACATGCATAACATATATAGCATCTGCAGCACGCCTCACTGGTCACCCTGCTGTGCCCCGTCACCGCGCCCGCGTCCTCCCATACGGCCTCGCTTGGCCCTCCTCCGGTGCAACGGATTAGGACGATCCGAAAAGGTAAAACGAGGAGGAGGGTGTCTATCCCGCCCCTGCGCTGGTGGAGTCAGCTGCACCTCTGGCTGTGTAATCTCCGGTGCACCGGGGAGGGCACTGGCAGAAAGAACCTGCGGTGCGACGTCGGGCGACGGCGCGAAAAACTGGTCCACATCCTCCTGGCCTGGGGAGACGCCGTGCTGGTAAGTACCTGCAATATTAATATCGTTAGTGCGTTGCATGTCGTCTTCGGATAAACACGGTATAAGACCCTATGCGTACCCGTAGCTGGCGCCATGGAGGAGGCGTACACCCCCTGCGTGGGGAAGACAGGGGTCTGCGTAGGAGGCGTGAAGTGAACCGGTGTAGGAGGCCCTGCCCAGGCTGAACCCCCTGGCTGCTCCGGGTGAGGTGGTGGAGGACGTGTCCACGTAGGTGCACCATAGTAGTGCCACGCTGGTGGAGGTGGCACAGGTGGAGGTGGCACTGGTGGACGAGCAGTCGTAGCGGGGGGTGTGGAGACCGCCGGTAGCCTCGTGCAGGACAGTAGGCTAACGATACGTCTACACCCCTCGTGCACCCGACGCGCAAAGCTGAGGCCCTCCTCATGGGTCAGCTGCGCACCACTGGCGAGCCTCTCCAGTACTGTGCCGGACTCGGCGTATAGGTCAGAACCGACGTCAGCCTGGACACAAAGACATAAAATGGTCGATTATGGAAACGACATTACCATTTGGGAATCTTTGAAATGACATGTAACGTACCGCGAGGTGAGCGTCGTGCGCGAAGTGCGCGGGGTACGTGTCCGTCGGAGCGGCGACGTGTGTGGCAGGCGGGTCTACCACATATACGAGCCTGATACGGGTCTGCGGCTGGTACCAGCGCAGGTACTCCGCGTACTCCCTGCTGTCGTACGGTCGGTCCTCGTCCACGCGGTCGTCGAGCGCATCCTGCCACTGCTCGACCCAGGGCTGCATTCTCACCGACCAGTCCGTGCCTCTTTTCACTCCCTTCCCGCTGTGCCTGCGTATAAAACCATTACGTAATGTGAGATACTTGCGAACGCAGTAGTAAGTATGTACATATTTAGCACAAACGTACACTCACCCGTGCACGTGCCGCGGAAGCGATGGTCCGACTGGTACAGGAACCGGCTGCCATAGCCCGAACTGCCGCATCACCCGCTGGGGTGCGTAGTCCTCCACGTAGATGAGGTACACGAGCTTCCGGCGGGTGAGCCAGAAAGCCCGGTCACGCCAGCAAAGTGAAGACAGACCGCCAGGAGCACGGGCCTGCACTGCCGTATCAGCGTACGGCTCCCAGCGCACGTCGTCGGCTGTGATGCGGTCGAGCTGCTCCACAAAGACTCGGTACGCCCGCGTGACCTGCACGTGCGCGAACTGTACCTGCAAGAAAGACAAGTTGTTTACAATGACGATCGTCAATAAGAAAGAAATAGTTAACTGTGATAAAACTTACTCGGTGACGGCACCACATAGAACCCATCGTCGGCCGGTTGACTTCTCCCCCCGGATACATCTCGGGCCCGTACGGACCCACGTCGTCTAGCACAGGTCGTCCGACGCTTAAGCGCTCGAACGACCACAACTGTAGTAGCAGGGGACAACCCGTGAGGATCGAGTTCGGCTTGACCCTCGTGCACGCATCGCACAGCGCGCGGTACGTCGCGGCAAGTACGGCCGATCCCCAGCTGACCTGGTGGGGCTCGCCGTCAGGCGATCGCCCTCGCATAAGCGATAAGGCGCGCATCCACCGAGTTGCCGTGGCTGGTGGTGAAAAGCACCCAACCAAACAGCCACAGCACGTACGCCTCCAGGTGCCGCGAGACCTGCTGATCGTCTGCCTGCGGAACCATGCGCTCCACCTGAATGCAAAAAAGTTGTTATTAGTACGTAATACCACAAAAAAGAGCTTCGAAGATACGATCGATTTTATATACCACGTACCCGGTACTGTCTGAGCCACCTCAGTGTCGGCCCATGGGTCTGCGCCTCTCCGAACACGTGGTGGTCAGCGGCCGGTGGAACGATACCCTCGAATCTGCCGAGCAGGTCAGCGCGCCAGTCGGCCGGGGCCTCCGGTAGGAAGGCAGCGTCTCCCGCGATCGGAAGCCCAAGAAGCAGGGACACATCCTGCAAGGTCGGCGTCATCTCCCCGAATGGGAGGTGGAAAGTGTGCGTCTCGGGCCGCCAACGGTCCACCAAAGCCGTCAGTAGGGAACGGTCGAACGGAAATCGTCGTGATCGATCCCCGCCCGCCTCGTCCCCGCCCTCGTCCCCGCCAGCGGCTCCATCCTCCTCTGTGGCCTGCACCATCCGGGCAAGAGGGAGTAGCCCGGCATCCCGCAGCCTGCAAACAAAGTGAAGGTCAGCACGGAACGAACTAACGGTCGCACTAAACGCTGGAATAGTGCTCACCTGGCAGTCCAACGAGGGTCGAGTCCCCAGGCCACGCGAGGTGTCCGTGTCCGGACCACTCCCAACTGAGGCGGCTCGTCCGTGCTCCCCGGTGGCGGCACTAGATGGGAAGCGCGATGAGAGCGGTCCACGTGCTCGTCCAACAGCGCGAACCGCCACTCCGAGTCACGTCCAGCACGAGTCATACCTGCAAAATTTGTACAATACTTTCAACATTCAATTTTCTGCATCTAAATTTGTACAATAATTTCAACACTAAATTTTATACATCTAAGACTGTACATTAAACTTGGTACATCTAAATTTCTACATCTAAACTTGTACATTATACTTTCTACATCTAAATTTGTACAATAAATGGTACACAAAATTTATAAACTAAATTTTCTAAACTTTATTTGTAAACTACATTTAGTACACAAAATTTGAAAATTAAATGTCTAAATTATATTTCTATATTTAATTTCTAAACTAAATTTTGAAACTACATTTTCTAAACTAAATTTGTAAACTAATTTTCTACACTACATTTTCTAAACGAATTTTCTAAACTAAATTTGTAAACTAATTTTCTACACTACATTTTCTAAACTAATTTTCTAAACAATATTTCTAAACTAATTTTCTACACTACATTTTCTAAACTAATTTTCTAAACTAAATCTCTAAACTAATTCTCTACACTACATTTTCTAAACTAATTTTCTAAACTAATTTTCTACACTACATTTTCTAAACTAATTTTCTACACTAACAAAAAATATAACACGAAAAATTACCTGAAAATCGCGCACTCCCCCTCCTCTTCTCCTCCTCTCCCTCTCCTTCTCTTCTCCTCCTCTCCCTCTCCTTCTCTTCCCCTCCTCTTCTCCTCCTCTCCCTCTCTTCTCTGCGACGGCGGCCGAACGAAGGACCGCGCTCGGCCTGGCCGAGCGCGGTATATATCTCACTACAAGTCGCCGAACCGTTGAGCGACTGAAATGCAGTCGCCTAACGGTTGGGCGACTGGATGGAAGTCGCCCAACCGTGGGGCGACTGCAATTAATCGCCCAACGGTTAGTAGATTCATTAAATGTCGCCGTGTGGTTGGGCGAACGCCTCCAGTCGCCCAACCATTAGGCGACTGGAGCCTATTTTTGTAAAAAATTTTCCCGCGGGTATATTTATGTAATTTCGAATAAAAAATGGATTATCCGTACAAAAAATTCGTTGAAATTGTACCTTATTAGCTGTTAGCTTTTTTTGAGAAAAATAAAGAAAAATAGAAAAATTGAGAAAAAAATAAAAAAAAATTGACATATCGTCATAGACAATGCAAGGGAATAAGGGAAAATAGAAAAGCTAAAAAGAAAAAACCCCAAAAAAGCTAAAATAAGCAGAAATTACAAGTCGATGTGTTTTAAGTGACTTTTGGAAGCCAAAAGCAAAACAAAAAAAAAACCAGAAGTTGAAGTTGTTTGGAGCAAGAATACCCACAATAATATTTGCATGTCAACCCTCACAAATTTCTATTTGAGCTAAGAAGTTATATTTTTACTTTAAACACTGAACTCTTAAGATTGATCAACTTTCAACCGGAAAAGTGTAAAACCGAATGTTTCACCCCTAACTATCAATCAATATTGTTTATTTTACCCACCTACTTGGCACCAACATGGAAACGATTTCGACATATATAAACTTATTTAGGTAACATGGCAGCCCTGTCAGATCATGGACTACTACAAAAAGGCTATATTAGACGTCTCATCACAGACGGTTTTCTTAAACCATCTTTGTTATAATTATCACAGACGGTTTTAGAAGCGTGATTCATGTACCGTTTGTGATACCCTACTATCATAGACAGTTATTAACAATAACCGTCTGTGATAATTACAAACATATAGATGATTTTTAATTAGAACTGTATGTGATAGTTCACAGACGGTCATTAATATAAACCATATATAGTAGTTGTGTATCACAAACGGCTTATGGTTGGAACCGTCCGTGATATGCTTCCTCTCTCTGATGCGCGCCTTCTATCGTTTTGGCTCACTTCGATCGTTTCGTCTCCCAGATGCGTCTCTTCGTCTCACGAGCTAGATGGATTCCTTGTTGTATTAAAATGACCGTCCGCCACTGGAGACTAATCCTGTACGAGCACCTCACTGGTCGGCTATCTTCATTGTCTCCTTGTCTCTCAAACACAAATAAATGGTTCCCTATTCTTCCTTGTCATGGGTATTGATGGCCAATCTGGCTATCCTGGACGAGCATCTTGCCGATTGTACACTAGCGGATGCTACAGAAGGACACTGTGCCAACAGTGTCCTCCCTCCTATGTTCGAGGATTTACCAAAGCAATTGAAGGCCAACTTTTGCTGTCTTGACATCCTCCTCCGCCACGTCTTCTAGTTGGTCTCCAGCTTCTGACGGGCTAACCTCACCATCGACATGGTACTCCACAACAACGTTGCATGTCTCCAAGAGGCTTTTCATCTCTTGTAGTGCTTAGTCAAGGCGGCGAGCGACCGAGTCAACCTTGCCAAGACCCTCAAGAAAGGGAAGAGAGCCTATGGGTTCAATTTGACTTGATTGTTTAGTCGGAGGGTATTCGGGAGACACTCGAATGAGCGCATCAACAGGTGGATGTATTTCGGGCTTCGTTCGCTGATGATCCTGAACCATCCGATGCTGACCACGTCGCCTATGAAGTTTTAAAGACGAAGATTGCATGCTACCTCCGACACTAGAAAAACTATCGAAGCAGCTAGGTTTCTACTTTTTTATTATCTTTTGTAAGAAATGACTGGTCATGCTATTTGAGTGCCATATATATATAATCAACTAGTTGAATTTGTATTTACTCTCTTTTATATATGTAAACGGTCTAAGTATAATGATATGACGGCATTGCTGACCGGTAAAAATCAACTAAGTAATACATATTTACTCTTGAGTCATTGCTATATTTGCATTTATGTATATGAGAATGAATTTAGAACCATATTTATCACAGATGACTTTACTTTAGAACCGTTTGTGATATTTATTCACAGACAATTATTAATATAAACCGTCTGTGATTAGTAATTATTATAGACGGTTCATAATAATAACCGTCCATGAAATGCATTATCATAGACGGTTCATAATAATAACTGTCTATGAAATGCATTATCATAGACGGTTATTAATGAGAGCCACCTATGATAGTGCAAGACCACAGACGGTTTGCGGTTGGACGTGTTTGGGATACACCGCATTATTAAATGGCTAACCAGCGGAGTTCTGACAGATCTGCCTTCATTGCGCTACATTGAAGGAGTTGGCTGGCTTTAGAGTGTTTGGTGAAAGCATACCGTTTGCAGATCTAATTCTTGTAGATCTAGTTGTTCTTGGTGATTAGAGGTTAGTATGTATTTGCTTCTAATTATATGCCTTGTAATAAAGAGATGTGATTGCTAGGTTTAGATCTAGCTTAATTGGTAGTTTGCTCTAATTTAAGAATGGATCAGTACTCCCACTTTACTTTAATATATTCTTGCTTGATATATACATTGCTTCATAAATAGTACATAGCTAGCTACTTAATTTAGATATGGACAATTTATTATATGGTAAATGTCAATTATATGTAAGTATTGGGCTGACTAGCTACTAGCATTAATGATCCAATTTGACACTAATTTGTTACATGTGTAGCGTAGATAGACTGAAGCTGGATGTATGTTGAGAACCATGTGAGTGAAGAGTACATTAATGGTGTGTCTACTTTTAGAAGAGTGACCGAGAAGGATATGTTGAAAAAGGGAATGAAATATATGTACTGTTCATGCATTGATTGTGATAATCTAAAAATGTTTAGCAACTCATCGCAAATTGAAGCTCACTTGATTCGAAGGGGTTTCAAGAAGGGATATACATATTGGACCAATCACGGTAAAAAGAAGAATATTATAAAGGAAGGTAATTATAACATCATCGAGGAAGATAACGATATGCTAGTTGTGGACTGTGCTTTCGATGAGGATAGGTCGCATGATGATAATCTAAATTAGATGCTATGTGATGCAGAAGGGAACTACAGTGAGAGAGAGTTTGGTAAATTCATGGGTTTGATGGAGGACTCGGAGAAATCTTTGTTTCCAGGTTGCAAGCCGCAATACCTAAGGTTGTCATCTGTTCTTGAACTGCTGAAATTGAAGGCAAACAATGATTGGTCCGACAAGAATTTTACGGCGGTGTTAGATCTCCTAGCAAACATCCTTCCGGAGGGAAATATGTTGCTAAGAACCACCTACCAAGCCAAGAAGGTTCTTGGTCCATTGAAAATGAAAGTAGAAATAATACATACATGTTCTAATGATTGTATCCTCTATCGTAAAGAGTATGCAAAATTACATGTTTGTCCGGTGTGCAAACAATCCCGATACAAGTGTAAGAATGACTCTGATGATGGCGAGGGCATCGAGGTGAAGCAAGGATCTCTGCAAAGATATTGTGGTATTTGCCTGTAATTCCTCATTTAAAACATTTATTGTGAACTGAAAGGATGTAAGATTGCTGCGTTGGCACATGGAGAAGTGTAAAAAAGGTAGAATGATAAGACACGTTACTGATTCTGCTTAGTGGAGGAACATCGATACAATGTTTGCAGACTTTGGTGTAGAACCGAGGAATATAAGATTTAGGTTGAGTACAAATGGAATGAATCGTTTTAGTAATATGAGCAGCCGACATAGCACTTGGCCAGTGAATGTGTGCATGTACAATCTTCCTCCTTGGCTGTATATGAAGTAGAAGTACATTTTAATGTCACTACTTATCTAGGGGTCGAAGTAACCTGGAAATGATTTTGATGTGTATCTAGTACCATTGGGACAAACGAGAGAACTTTACTCTGTGCACCATGTTGTTTTGCACCATCAATAACTTTTCTGCTCTTGGTAACCAATCAGGGTTGAGTACGAAAGGTGTCAAAGCTTGTCTGCACTACTTAGATTATGCCGAGAGTGTGTGTTTGAACAACTCTTACATACCGCAAGACTGTGTACATACGTCACCGTAGGCCCCTTCCAAGGTATCACCCATATCGTAAGATGAAGAAACAATTTGATAAAAATAAAGAGGACAACTCAGCACCAAGGCCTTTTGGCAGGAAAGAGGTGTGCGATATGGTCAAGTATATCGATATTGTGCTTAGAAATGGGACGTAAGTTGAGAACCCATCTTAAGAACATGTGAAAGAAGAGGTCAATATTTTGGGAGTTGTCTTATTGGGAGCACTTAGAAGTTCGCAATTACATCGATGTCATGCATGTAGAGAATAATGTATATGATAGCTTGATTGGTCTTTTACTGAACATTCATGACAAAACAATGGATGGTATCAACGCACGGCGTGACTTGGTCGCTATAAACATCCGGACCAAGCTAGCAACAATAGAGACCGATAAAGGCCACCAAGCTAATGACGCAATTGCTTCCTGTTGCAATTAGAAGTATTTTGCCAAACAGGGTTTGAGTGACAATCATGAGGTTGTGTTTTTTCTTTAACGCAATTGCCCAGAATATTGTCGATCCCGATGAACTAGATGCTCTGCATACCAAGGTGGTGACAACTCTATGTCATCTTGAGATGTATTTCACTTCATCAATTTTGATATCATGTCCATCTCATTGTCCATCTTGTGAAATAGATAAAGATATGCGGCCTCGTGTTTCTGCGTCATGTGTACCCGTTCGAGAGGTACATGGGAATTCTCAAATCCTATATATGCAACCGATCTCGATCGGAGGGCAGCATCATCAAAGGTTATGCAACCAAAGAAGTCATTGAGTTCTGCATCGATTACATGGTTTAGGTCGAATCGATAGGTTTACCTGTATCTCGTCGCATGGGGAGACTAGAGGGTATCGAGACGATCGGAAGGAAAGCAATAATTCCTGATCTGGATGCATATACTCAATCCCATTTCATGGTCTTACAACACATGACTGAAGTGTCACTGTATATTGAAGAGCACAAGGGCATGTTTCGCTAAGAGAATCCAGGCCGATTGGTGAATTGGATCATGAGACAACACAATCGTCGTTTCAACGAATGGTTAAGAGTGCGATTCACTAGAAGGTCATCAAGTGAAATGCTACAATGGCTCGTAAGAGGGCCAAAATTTATAACTGTAACATAGCAAGGATATGACACTAATGGGTATATATTTTATGCAACTGATCAAGATAGAAAAAGCACAGTGTAGAACTCAGGTGTCCGCATAGATACATTTCGTGAGCAGTTCAGTATCACTACCCATGCTCCTACTAGGAGATTATAGATGATATTTGGGAGCTTGACTACGTAATTTTTAAGATCCCACTATTTTGGTACCATTGGATCCAACTCCCACAGGGTGTAAAGGTTGATAAGAGCGGTGTCACTACTATGGACCTCGAACGTGTAGGATACAAAGATTAACCACTCATACTCACGAGGCAAATTATTTAAGTTTTTTTTGTAATCGACCAAGCAAGTAAGAAGCGCTATGTAGTTCTTCATGGAAAAGAAGAATTGTCGGAGTTGAGAATGTCGTGGATAAGAAAGACTACAATCCATTTGATGAGTTGCCTCCATTTGAAGACATCATCTGGTTCGAGGAAGAACCAAGGGATGAAGTAAGCTATATGCATGTCAATCATTATGAAGAGCTTTATTTAAAAGGGAAATAGCCAAGTGGAATGATCCAACATGGCGAACAACTATTTGGAAATTATTCCAATGTAATTAATAAAATCAGCATATAATTAATGAATTATTCCATTGTAATTGATTCAATGATTTAGAATTAATTACATATGCGATTGTATCTGCTTTCTTGTTTTCAGAGGGCATAGCTAGCATTTCTTAAGGCTAGCCGAAAAACCTGATATGTTGTGTACAGAAAACTATCACAGACGGTTTGATAGTGCAAGAGGGTTCCGTAATAGAATCTTCTGTAATAAGTACAACATCATATATGGTTCCATAATAGAATCGTCTGTGATAATGTATAATATCACAGACGGTTCAATAACAAATCTATCTGTGATAATGGTAATATCACAGACAGTTCTATAATAGAATCATCTGTGATATGCTATACATCACAGATGATTACATCATAGAATCGTCTGTGATAGTTCTTCTATAAGTAAGTCCCATGCTAGGTTTTGCGCTCTTACGCCTCTCACTCGCGCACCCCTCTGTGTCCTCATCCCCTAACCTTCACCGCTGCCACCGGAGAACCCAACATCTCTATCCTCTCCTTCCTCACCTGGCGTGGTGGTTCTGTCACCTCTCCTGTTGATGTCGCCTTGTAACAACTAAGGTTTTTATTAAAATAAAAATAAATAAGTAAATAAAAATTAATTAAAAATTAATTTAAATCAAATAAGTATTTTTGTGCTTAAATTTTTAATTTAGTTTTTCCCTGGATTTCTGTATTTGAAAAAACTAGATTTAAAAAGTATTTTAAATGAAAACCTAAAAATATTATTAAATAAAATGATATTTTGATTTCCTATAAAAAAAACCTAATTCAAATCAATTATTTGGAGTTATTTGAATTTTATTTGGTTTTCTGAGTTTTCAGAAGTTTAAAATCTATTTTTGAAAATTAAATACGAACATTAGTTGAAAATAATTTTATTAAGTCCAAAATGTCTCCAGGAACTTCTGTGCATTTTTTTGGAATTTTTGGAGTTATTTTCATATTTTGCTGAGGCTAAATGAATTTCCTAGGATTTTCTGAAAAATCAAAATCAGAAATAAATATAATTTCCCTCTCCCTCCCCCTCCGGCTGCCACGTGGACGGTCAGATGCCGCCCACGTCGCCACCATCCCCGCCGTCGCCACACCCCGCCTCCCTTCTCCCGGGCCGACACGTGGCCGGCCCGATCCACGCCACGCCACCCCGCTCGCCCCATCCGGCCGTCCACCCCTCCCCTTTCCCCATCGCCCTCCGATCTCCATCCAGCCGCCCGTGTTCCCCCTCCCCTCCCGCTCCCACCGCAGCCCGGCCCCACCTGTCGGGCTCTTCCCCTACCTCCGGCCGCACCCCTCCTCTCTCATCCCGCACCCGCCGTCGCCCGCAACCACCGCCTCCGCACTACCTGGCGCCCCTCCTCTCTCCTGCGCGCGCCGTGCCCCACGCGCCCACTCCCCCGCCTTCCTCGCGGCCGTTTCCCCCACCTTCCCCACTCCCCATCCCCTCTTTCCCCTGCAACGGCCGCCGCCCACCTCCCCTCTACGGCGAGCAATTCGCACCGGCTCCTTCCTCCCCTCCCCTATTTAATCCCCTCCTCGGCCTCCCCATACCTCACCACACCTTGCCCCTCCCTCCACTCCTCCTCCCGAGCTCTCCCCTTCCTCCGCTCCGTGCGGCCTATTCCCAAGCGCCGGTGAAGGCAACGGCGAGCAATCACCGGCCACTCGAGCACCCGCGCGCCCGGTCGACGCCACCCCGGCTTCTCCGCGTCGCCCTCAACATCCACCGCCCCTTGGCCGTGACCCAATCCCGCCAGAGCCCCCCTCGCCGTCGCCACCCGAGCGCCGCCGCCTCTCCTCGCCGTCGGCTCAACTCTGGCCGGCTCTGGTAAATCCCACCCCACCACCGCACTCCCCTCGGCCCCCTCTCCCTCCTCCGCCCCTCGTTGCCGGGTGCCAGTCGCCGGAGCGCCGGCGGGCACGCAGTCCCCGAGCGCCTCCCGGTCGGCCTGCCCACGTCAGCCGTCGTGCCTGCGTGGCAGCTGACGTGGTGCCACGCCAGCACCACCTCAGCGCCACCTTGGCACCGTCCCACCCCGTGCCACCTCAGCGCACCATGTGGTCCGTGGACCCGGTCCATAGACCCGGGGCCCACCTGTCATACGGCCCACCCTGTGGCTGACGTCAGCTGGCGTCATAATCCTGATTTTTCAGTTGAAAAATAAATTAGCTGAAAATAAAATCCCTGCTGACGCCATAATTCAGATTTTTCTTGAGAAAAATAATTCCAGAAATTTTTTTTCCTTTTTCTCTGATTTTAAATTTCCCGGAGCCCGTTCTCCTTCGTCCTAACTCCGATTGAGCCCATTCAAATTTCTAAATTCATCAAAAATTCCGCTCTATCCATTTTTGGCCTCAATTCAAATATTTGAACTCAATTTGAATTTATTTGAATTTGATGGGTTATTTTCACGTGTAGACTTCGACGATTCGGGAAAATTCTTCGACGAAGATTCACACCGAGTTGAAGAGCAAGGCAAGTCACACTCCTTGATCATGTTGATCCCAGAATTTCAAAATAAAATTATATTGTTTTAAATTATTCAGTATGCATATTTCTATTCAACGTATTTCAATTCTGTTTTAAATATAGTTAATGCCTACTTGTTAAATTCCTCCTTTGATATTGAATTCCTTACCTTGTCACCCTAGAATCAAACTCTAGTTAGTACACTAGTATTGGCTAGAGAATATTATATCAAATGCTTAGACCTGCTTAGTTATAATATTGTGTTGGGATACCTTTTCACATAAAATGATGAACTTTTCACATGAAATGATAAGCTTTTCAACTGTACTATTGACTTTGGTGAGTCAAGGTGGTTTATGAAATATTTTGAAAACAAAATATAAAACCTGGTTTAGACTTAGGCAATTGGTTGGATTGGTGGTGCAGGCATGCCCTGTTGGTTGGAGCCGCAGTGGTTGATTGTCGTGCACAGGGGTATGTGGTTAGGGCTAAGTCAGATTAAAGATCAGTCTGTGATCTACTGTTGTAAAGCCCTATCGTACTACCACATGGCTGGTGTGGGACATGCTTGGCTGAATAATTTGTGAAGTCCCAACCTGAGTCAAGTTGTAGGTTGAAGGTGGGCATGGTTGGTGCCATGTGAAGTCCCACTTGGTTGAGCATGGTTGTACCCATGATAAGTCTCACTCAGGCTCAAGAGGGGGTCTCGGTCTGGTGGATTCCTTACTAGGGTGAAACCATAGAGTTGGTTTGGCCAGGTTGAAGGCTTTGCATTGTAAAGGCCTTGTCACGACTCCTCGCCACACACCTAAGGAAGTGTGTAAACTGGTGGCAATGTGGGATGATCGTGTCTTGTGGGTAAAGCTGTACAACCTCGGCAGAGTGTATAATCTATCCTAGATAGCCGTGCCCACAGTCATGGACATGCTGAGTAAAAGTTTTTCTTGGATTAGACTTTATTTTTAAAAAATGTTTTTGAAAACCTTGTGGATGGATGGATGGAATCCACGACAGAGGAAAACCTTGCGGATGAAATCCGTGAGAGATTGAAATCTGGTGGATGGATGGAATCCATCAGAGTTGCGTAGTGAAAGCGTGTGGATGGATGGAATCCATACGTGATCTTTTGGAAAAGATGGTCGGGGTGGGATGCCCGAGGATTGGTTGGTGTTTGGTCGGAGCCAGCACTGACGGTATTATTTTTAATTACAAGTATTGTTTTTACATACTGTATTAACTTCAACATTTTCAGTCTATTATTATATTTCCTTAAATGATGTTTTATGCAAACTAACTCTATAAGCCTTCCATTGAAGCTTTTATCATTATGTTGCATTTCTCCGTATGACTTGCAGAGTACAAGTTTGTATTCACCTTGCTATCTCCATACAGAGGAAGATGCCTTCGACAACGGTGAAGATCTAGACGAATAGGCTGCGTCTTACTGTCGTTTGCCTGTGGGCAGGCTTGGGCTTCGCTTTTTATCAGTTTACTTCCGCAGTTATTTGCTTTATTTATCATTGCCAATGGGCGTTAATGTAAGACTTGGCCATAAGGTCGTACTCTTTATTTAATATAGTTGGTCATTTGTGCTTGATATGTATCTTTGTTCTACTGTGTGCACTAGCTGATCCTGGATTAGTGCGATTTACACAGAGGATCCAGGAGTCGTTACTCCGAGTTCCGACACGCCTCTGCTCCTGGCGCTGCCTCTCCGTCTTGTCACCTCTTGTCCTGCTGCCATCTCTCGTCATGACGCTGCCTCTCCTCCTAAAGTTATGTATCCCAAATCCCACTTTTTTTACCTCATGTGTGATAGATACGTCCATATTTGTTAATGTGTGTTCATGACTTCTCTCCTCCCCATCGCCTCTCCTCCCGAAGGTATGAATCCCAAATCCCACTTTTTACCTCATGTATGATAGATCTGTCCATATCTGTTAATGTGTGTTCATGAGTTCTCTCCTCTCCGTCGCCTCTCCTCCCAAAGGTATGGATCCCAAATCTCACTTTTTAGCTCATGTGTGTTACATACTTCCATATTTGTTAATGTCTTTTTTTATGTGGAACCCAAAAAGGAATAGGAGAAATGAATGTGGGAGGGAAGGTGGGCCTACTTGTGTCAGGATGAAAGTGGTAAGGTTGTTGGGGGTAGTCTCAATGTGGTCCTCACGTAGATGAAGACATGGATAGTGGTCCTTTGTCGTTGTCAAAAATGTTGCCTTCATGTCGTCCGCACGGTCGGCCTTTTGGGTGTCCAGTGGTCCACGCTCTCCTTCGTCTTCCACTATATTCTTGTCTCCCCTCCTTCGTCTCTTCTTACTTTTATGGGTGGGCTGCCAGTTCAAGTAAAAAAGGGCATAAAATACTGTGAGTCGGAGTAATAATTATATAAGAGAAACATTACAGCACTATACACTTCGGTTTCGAAGGGCATGAAGCAAATTGATTTGCTTCCTGCCATTTGAAGCACACGTGTACGGTGTTTTAATGTTCATCTTATAGTTGTTAAGAAATACATGTCCCCTCACAGCTGATACACTGGGCTGTGTGATTGGGGATGTTGGTATTGCAAAGAGATCTTATAGCAATAATATACGTCATTGAATGTTCTAATTTATTGTCAGTCAACCATGTGCCAATGTTTACGCTTACAACTCACTTTAATTAGTTTTTTTCCTATAAAAGAGATGACCTCATCGTCGTCATCAGAGATGTCACTGAATGGTACTAACGCTCCAAAGACCAGGGTAACTAGGCATGGCAGAGGAGTACCAAAAAGGCCAAAGGGCCAAATGACCATCACGACAGTCTCTTCGGATGGGGTCCCTCTATAACTGAAGAAAGCAGCGGCAGCATTTTGAACTACCTACAAGATACTTGGAAGGCAACGAGTCCTCATCACTTTAACAAACTAGAAAGGTTTGATAAAAGAAAAGAAAAATATGCTATGCATGGAAATTTCGAACATATTCGAGATCCCAACAGAAATCTAGGGACTCTGCGATGATATGCGCTTCTCATGATGGGAAAAGCGTGGAAGACCTTCAAGAGCACGCGTGTCATGAAGTATGTGATAAGGATCGTACACCCTTTATGAGGTATCCTTTCGTGTCGTTAGAAACATGATTACCTCTTACAGCAAACATTGACTACCAAATCTTCCGAATGCTCCTTTCAAGCAGTCAGGGAGAGGGATATATTATCTACGTCACTAGAAAACAAGAAGCACCCAGGTCACATGTGAGTCTAGGGATTTACGTACTCTTCCCTAGTTCACTTTTGCTCTTTCTCATTGACGTAGTTGCTTCTAAAGCTGTCAGGCTGAGCTTATTCATGCCAGCCGGAGGCCCAGCTGGCCCGGCACAGCCCATTCACGGCACAAGCACGCCACGTCACGGGCTGTGCCAGCACAACACGAATGGTAGGCCAGGCCAGGCTTGGAAAGCCGGCCCATTAGGTGGCACAGGACGACATATCATGCTGTTCTTGGGCCCGCCCGGCCCAACGAGCATGGCCAGCACGGGGGGCATGGCCAGCACACCAACGTCGGTGGCCACCTTGGCCTCCCACCTCCTGTTGCCCTCCGTCGCCATGCCATCCCATGGATTCCCCACAAGACATCAAAGAGCATAGAGCAAGGGAGTAGAGGGGAAGGAGTATACTAGCTGCCGGCTTGGCCTTCCCGTTGCTGTCGCGGGTGCCAAAGGCGACACGGAAGGTGACATTATTGGTAGGGTTGAGGATGTGCTCACCGAGGTTGATGATCTCGCCGCTGGGCCTTGCGACGGCCCCACCACCGCATGACAGTGGGGACCTCCCCATCCCCAAATGACGACGTCAACCTCCTCCCATCCCCAGAGGCCCGAACGATGGCGCACAAGGGGTTGTCGGGGGAGGTGTTGGAGAACAAGGCAAGCTAGGGCATGGAGTAGGGAGGACGAGCTAGGCAACAGTGCAGGTAGCAGGTGGCTGGTGCCGAGTCGGCCGGGGCTGGGCCCAAAAGTACAGGCGGGCTAGTCAAATTCGAGTGGAGGAGGCGGTAGGGAGGTGAACTGGCCGAGGCGCAAGTGTGGAGACCAAATTGGGGAAGATCCACTAGAGTGAGGAGGCTGACAAGTAGGGAGGCCGAGCCCAGGGCAACGGCCAGGCGAGGGGCCAAGGTGGCGCGACACTAAGGGCAGGGGCGCGAGTGGGGAGGTGAGCTACAAATCTGGAGGGGGAAGATTTGAGGAGAAATAGAGAAGAAGAATTGGGAGGAATGAGAAGAGGGGAGATGGGGAGAGGGGAAAGATGAAGTGGAGGGCTTGGAGGCTTCGACTGAATAGGAAGGAGGGGAGGAGAGAGAGAGGTTAGATAAGGAAGAGAGATTAGGCTCCAGCAATTAAATTCACGTACCATGATATAGGTCATTTTGTCACGTAATTAAATACCCAGTTAATTTTGTTAAGTGTATTGTAAATTGTATAAACTCATTCAGCCTTGTTCTGGATTGTTAAATAAGTTAGATACCGCTAGTAGATTAAAACTTGTACATGTATAGATTAAATTCGCGTACTACCATTTATATTGTTATAGTGCATATTTAATTACCTGGATAATTTTGTTAATCCTACTTAAGCTGTAGAAACCCACTAATAATTATTTAGGATTATTAGAATGAATTAATTCCATCGGACGACTATGATCTATACGCGACTAACTAATTAAATTATCATAACGTCATTTTGCCACTCCATGGAATATTTAAATACATTAAAAGCCATTAATAATTATTAGAATAAATTGTGTGCCATCTGTAGATTAAATCGTAGCACGTACCGATTAAATTAGTGTATTGCCGATGAATTGTTTGTAGCGCTAGTTGTGCCATCTTGTCACATTCATATGCCATTCAAATAGCTAATGCGTGCATCTCTTTTGCTAGCTATCTCAGAATATATGCATGCATGGTGTATGTCATCTTGTCACATTCATCTTGTATCCAACATGAAGGGTGAAAACTGAGCTGCTACATTATTAGTCCAGAACATCGCCCTTACACAAGCAAAGGGAACATGGTCTGCAGTTTTCCATCATGTATACACAGCAAATGCGTAAATACATATTTTTTACTGCAGGGCTGGCCCTAGTAGATTGGTAGCATCGTCATAGGCTCTCAGGGACTAGAGTACGAGGTGAGTCCTAAGCTACTTGGGCTTTTCAAGTCATTAGCTCATTACACATATACAGACACAAGGTGCTTGACCGAAGAGCGCTATCTTTGTTTTTGCATGCAACTATTGCTAATTGTATTATTCTTCCACTCTGTTGGTTTGAGGTTTAACAAATATAATAGCAGTTCCAAACTTCAAGACCTTCCTAACATCAAGGAAATTCACACTTGCCATTTCCACTCTCTCCGATAGACTCTTAGTATTTATACAAATATACAACATACAATACGGTCCCATTCCGTATATGCCTATATTTGGCAAGCACACATGTACGCCACAAGACTAGTATATTGTACGCTTGTTATTATTTTTTGCTCTAAAATATTTACGTCATTATGTACCCATATTTTTACGCAACTAATTTAATTTTAACTAGTTTTTAACGAGGTGGATACGACAGAAATGAAGATGACAGCCACCGCCACCATCTTCGCCGTGTATAGATACTTCGAGCTGGGCTTGGATTGGCATGGCACGAACATCGGCACAGCATGAACACCGGCACGGCGGGCTTTTGGCCGTGCCTAAGCCTAGCCAAAGGTGAGGCGGGCCGGCACGGTACGGTGGGGTGACTAGGCTGAACTGGCATGGCACGATGCGGCCCAAAGCACGGTGAGCCTAGGCTAGCACAGCATGGTCCAATGCTCACCTCTAGCTGCTTCGTCTGTAGGCTACTTTGAGTCTTTGCGAGGCACCCATCGATCTAACATGGCAGCTTGGTGCCAACATGGATGCTTGGGTCACCCAGGCAGCATGGAGCGATGTACATACCCTTTTGCTACTGTCTAAGTATGTCATAACTTTCGAAAAGATCTACCCTAACAGCAAAAATCGGAGAGCAAAAGACATAAAATTAAACATAAGTTTCGATAACATAACATAGATAAAATTAAATACTTATCGTATAATATAGGATCATATCCAAATAGTCATACAATATCCTTATGCTAGTGTACACGGTAGCCTTATGGAATCAAAGCCACTTTTGTCACTGTTTCACACCGTATTTATAAAAATAGTAGTATGACGACGGTATTGACAAAAATATCATTTTTGCCACCTGGCGGTAGGGCGGTAGTGGCCGCGAGGCGACGCGTGGCCCCTGTCGCCCGGTGGCTGGGCGACAGGCAGCCTGTCGCCCAGCGAGGAGGCGGCAGGTAATTAGGCCGGCTAATCAGCTGGCCTAATTACCTATCTTGAGTTTTTGAATTTTTAAATATATCGAATGAGCTCAAAAAATTATAAAATTTATGTATAGCCTCCCGACATAATGTCCCTCGTAGTATAATTTTTGGGGAATTTTATTCAAGATGACTGTTGTTCAAAAATTTGTTATATTTTTATGAGTTTTTACATATAGCAAACAAACTCTAAAAATTGCAAAATTTTATGTGAAGTGTTCCAATATAGTAATAGTTATTATGTTATTTTTTAGAAATTTTATGTGGTCCGAATTAGCCACGTTTGTTCGGATTAACTTAACCATGAATTTAACAATAAAATTCCCATGGTTAAGTTAATTCGAACAAACGTAGCTAATTCGGACCGTATAAAATTTCCAAAAATTACATAATAACTACTACTGCATCGGAAGGCTTCACATAATATTTCGTAATTTTTGGAGCTCGTTTGCTATATGTAAAGACTCGTAAAAAATCAAAATTTTATGAATTTTCTATCAACATGCGCCAGGGATAAAATTTTGCAAAAATTACACTATGAGAAACATTGTGTTGGAATACTGTATATAAATGTTTGTAATTTCTTGAGCTCATTTGATGTATTTAAAAATTCAAACAAATACTAAATGGAAAAGCAGGTAATTAGGCTGGCTAATTACCTGATGCCCAGCTCATAGGCAGCAGGTAATTAGCCAGCCTAATTACCTGTCTAATTTTTTTCCGGTTTAATGTTTGTTTGAATTTTTAAATATACCAAATGAGCTCAAAAAATTATGAAAATGTATGTACAATCTCCCAACACAACGTTCCTCGCAGTGTAATTTTTGAAAAATTTTATTCATGGCGAATATTGCTCAAAATTTATACAATTTTGATAATTTTACGAGTTTTTACATATAGCAAACGAGTTATAAAAATTACGAAATTTTATGTGAAGTCTCCCGATGCAGTAATAGTTGTTATATAATTTTTGTAGGAATTTTATATAGTCTGAATTAGCTACTTTTGTTCAGATTAACCTAACCATGAGAATTTTTGGTAAATTTATGGTTAAGTTAATGCGAACAAACGTGGCTAATTTGGACCGTATAAAATACCAGAAAATTACATAATAACTATTACTATATTGGGAGGTGTCACATAAAATTTTGTAATTTTGGAGCTCATTTGCTATATGTAAAAACTCATAAATATATCGAAATTGTATAAATTTTTTGGTAACATTCGTCATGGATAAAATTTTCCAAACTTTACTCTTCAAGGAATGTTATGTCGAGAGGCTGAACATAAATTTTCATAATTTTTTGAGCTCATTTGGTATATTTAAAAATTCAAATAAACACTTAACCGGAAAAAATTAGACAGGTAATTAGTCAGGCTAATAACTGCCGCCTGGTGGCTGGGCGACAGGCGCCTGCCGCCGGGCGACAACGACACGCGTCGCCTCGCGGGCGCTACCGTCCGGCCCGCCGACGGCAAAAATGATTTTTTTATCAATACGTCTCGTATACTGCTATTTTTTTAAATAAAGTGTAAAACAATATCAAAACTGGCTTTGATTCAGCCTTATGCTAGTGTCCAGGATATGTCACAACTCAGAAAAGCAAGCGTAGGTCAAAAAATATGCAAGTTCCGGGCCATGTTCTGGGGGCGCACCGCACTGAATCGTTGCAGAGGAGTTGTTTTGCTTGCTTCAAAGTGAGCTATGGCTTGGCGTGTTAGGATAGCTGTCGAAGCATAGAGCTGAATATAGCTGGGTGTGCTGTGCCACAATTATAGCGACTTTAAACGTAGGGCCCGGTCGCATCACGCACTGTAATAATCCTGCCCTGCCGTGCCTTAACTTAACAATAATGTGTTCTCGTTTCTCTCGGCAGAAAAAGGACATGAGGACGCCAAATAGTCTTAGGGCATCTCCAATGGTCTGAGTCAGCTAGTTATATGCATGTACATATCAGCATATCCTATGTGGAGGAAAGAGAGTATGCAAAAAAAACCGAGCCAGCTCTTCCTTAAGCACTAGTCTATAACGCAAAACGAGGCAGCATCTATAAATGATAGTCCTTTTCTGTGTGTGCATGTAAGCATCAAATAGCTATCCTTATAGATAGTTCTTTAGAATGTTAGCTTTAGTGTATACTATATAAATGATGTGGAAGTCTTATAGTTAGTACCGACTAAAAAGCCAACAAAAGATTGAATAAAAAAATAATGAATTAAAAGCTAAAAGCTGAAGCTGAAATGGGCGGGATATAGGTTTGAATTAGCCAAAATCTTTGTAACACTATAATAAGTACCGACTTATTCATGGTTTAAGGCTTTAAGCAAGATGGCACCGGGTCACTTGATCGTCCTAACACATGCCACTATCTATACCAGTTTATAAATTTCGTCTTTTCCTAAACTTGTGGTTTTTTTAGCTTTCTTACCGGTTTTTTCTGTATTCGTTTATGTTGTCCGTGATAAACTGACATATTTTTTCTATTATTATTATTTTTTTTAATTTAATTACGCTAAATAAGCTATCTTCAGCTATAGCGTAATTTCAGTCAGCTACAATACAATTTTAGCTATAAACCATTATTTTTTAGCCTAACCAAGCAGGCCTTGTTGAGACAAAAATAGCTTTCCTGTTCCCTTATGTATTCCCCTCCCTATCCCATTTCCATATGTCACGCATCAGCATGGAAGCAGCTGGCAGAATCAATGAATGGAATCAATAACATGATGCTATGTAGAAGGAAAACAGGGGAAAAAATACAGAAGGAAACAGAGAAGCTTCATTCTGTCCAGGCGCATCGGAAGGCTGGCTGTTCCAGGAGAAGCTCAAGCAGGCCTGAACCACAAGACTATTATTTTTCGTACGCACGGACAACATGCATCAACTAGTCCCAAGTCTAGCGCAACCGGCCGGGCACGTGACTCGCTCGACAAGACGCCGGTGCCCGTGCCGCGCGTGCGTACGTACCCGCGTCTGGCATCGCGCGCGCTCCATCTCTCGGCTTGCCTGCACCTAGGCTGAAAACGGTCGGAAACGATCGGTAGGAGGTCAAATCACTTTCAGTTTCATATTATTTTCTCGAAAACGAAATCGATACGATATTGTCGGAAACGAGAACGACATCAATATTCCGGTAAATTCGGAAACGAAACTATTCGATCAAAAGTGCATCGATAACGATCGAAAATCATGAAAGCGATATCTAAGATACAATAAACACACCAATCTGCACAGCATGACAATAGCTATATAGATTGACCCAGGTCACATAAAAAATAATATTGTAGTAATGATCCATTTCTAAAAATTCATCCTACAAATTGCAATGGAAATAACGTGTTAGTACTTCAAATGAATTACATGCCTGCAATACATATCAATATGTATTGATTAGTGATGCTTGGTAATTTAACGTGCCCAGCATAATATTAACGAGTAGTTTAATCCGCAATCGATTACTTAAATTTAAACATTCACAAATATAAAATTTTATTATGCGAGCGCTCCTCCTCTCTCTTCTTTCTCTCTCTATTCTCTTTTCCCCCCTTTTTCTTTTTCTTTTTCTTGCCGCCCCTTCCTTTCCTCGTTTCTTCCGCCGCCTCCCCATTTCCTATCCCACCGACGCCTCTGCTTCCTCTCCCCTTTTCTCACCGCCGCCGCCTCCGCTTCCTCCTCTCAACGCCCGCCGCCTACCTCTCCCGCCTGCCCCATCGCCTCCCACCTCGCTCCTCCTCGCGCCGCCCCCTCCCCATCCCGCGCGCTCGCGCTCCTCTTCCCCGACTCCTCCGCCCGCCTGTTCCCTTCCCTCCCCGCTCCCAGCTCCGCCTCCGCCTCGACAGCTTCCACCGTCGTCCCCGCCCCACTCGCGGCCGCCGCCTGATTCGCGCTCCTGCTCCCCTCCTCCCACCTCCTCTTCCTCTCCGCGCACCCGTCCCCCTCCTCCCCAGCGCTCCACCTCCGCGCCTACACCCTCGCCTCCGGTCGCTTCGCCCCCGCCCCGCTCTCCTTCAAGCGCCACGTCTCGGCCTCCGGCCTGCCTCTCCACGGCCTCCCGTTCGGCCTCGGCGTCCTCCTCGCGGGCGGTGTCAACGCCGTGGCGCTGCTCTCCATGGCCGCCGGGCAGATCTGGGTGCTGGCTCCGAGGATGGCTGTGGACGGGCGGACGGTGGAGCTGCACAAGTGCGCTGTCGTCGAGCTTTCAATGGGCCTGCCGACCTGGGGTGCTCTGCTCAGCGGAGATGAGGGGGTCTGGGGGTGGGCCGGTGGGGCTATGCCAATGGCCCAATGCCATACTGGGATTTTCGGTAATTATCGACGGTAGATTATCGATTAAATACGGTATTTTTCGAAAACGATCGGAAGAGAGCTAAATCGTTTTCGTTTTCGTTATCGGATGTTTTTACCGTTTTCGTTTCCGTTTTATCGGTTACCGTCACCGTTTCCGTTTAGGGGAAAAAACCGGTAATATCTCGAAAACGATTTTCGGTAACCGAGAATTATCGTTTTCGTTTTCAGCCCTACCTGCACCCAATGGCAATGGAGTTATGGAACGGACGAACCAACTCGTCGGTTTGGGGTGTGTTTGGTTGTCTGACTGAGTGGATTCGTATAATATGAGAAAGAGCATGTTTGGTTGCTTGTATGAGTGGATGCAGCATGTATGAGCGGATGCAAAAATACGCCCTCATCCTGGATGGGTGGATACGCTCAAAATGAGCTTCACTGGCCATCCTGGATGGGTTGATGCAGTGTATCTTATGCGGTCCCACGTGTCAGCCTCTCAGGTTTGGTAGACTGCATTCGCTCATACAGGCAACCAAACAGCATCTCAGTTTTTTTGCATCCGCTCATGCAAGCTCACCAAATATGTTCTTTTTCTGAAATACGATTCCACTCAGCCTGCATCCACTCAGTCAAGATATACGATACAACAGATCTACAGTGTAAGTGCCAGGGTCAACAAAACCGACGGCCTCTAGCCTAGCTCGCGTAACCCCTTTGTATACGAACATGCAGATGCAGCAGCCAGACTGTGCAGTAAGTACGCCACATGGTCCTACTAATTTTTGACTTAAACTTCGGACGTATTTTTGGTTAAAATTACCAAAAAGATAAGCAATAGAAAAATTAAGAAAACCTATTATATCATCACGGATAATGCAAAGGAGTAAAGAAAAAAATACAAAAATACAAAAATAAACCAAAATTAGAAGTCGATGTGTTTCAATTGATTTCTAATTTAAATAAGGTAATAGTAAAAAAAAGCCAAAATTTAAATCCGTGAGGAGCGGGAGTGCGGGACCTAACTGATATGGTGCATCCGTGCATGTCTGCATGATGCTTACACCCTTTACATTTGCATACACCGATACACGTATTATTTTGAGATCTTGAAGGTATAGAATGTACAAGTCCACAGCACACTGCGTACTGAGGAGAAGACATCTTCAAGCTGATTTATGTTTTCACGTACCAAGGCCAGGATAGGTTCACAGTACATGGGCGATTCTGGCTTCTTCATCCGTGCAATTGAAAAACCCCAAAAATTCAAAATCCAAAAATTTTGTGATTTTTGCTGCATTTTGGGTGAATTTCGGAAACTTTCCTTTTTGGGAAAGTTTTCCCCGTTCCCGCTTTCCTTTCTGGGCCGGGCGCCTTCTCTTCTCTCCGGCGCCCCGCTCCTTTCCGCTTTCTCCGCTCCCCGGCCTCCTCTCGCGCGAACGCCTCCCTCTCCCCCGCTGGCGCCCCGCTCTCTCCCCGCTTCTCCCGCGCCCCAGCGCCTCCCCGTCCTCCCTCGCTCGCTGGTGCCTCCCGTGCTTTCCGCCTTCTCCCCGCGCACGCGCGCTGCGCCTGCGTCGCTCCCACACCGCCTCAGCACCGCCCTCGGATCCCTCTCGCGCTCGCGCCGTCCCGACCACCGCGGTCTGAAACCATGGGCGCTCTTGCGCCACGCGTCGCCGCTCCTCTGCGCCCGACCCCACCTGGCAGTCGCTGCTTCCCCCTCTCTCCCGCGCGCGGACGCCTCCCTGCCCATGCCACAGCTCCACCCGCCCCGTGCCGTCACCTCGCCATTACGGCAGCTCAGCGCCCGGTCACACCCCGTCTGCGCGAAGGAGACGCCTCACCCGCTCCCCGTCACCCCTGTTGACCTCAGCGCCCCGCCCGTTGCCTTCTCCCCTAAGGCTCCCCTCCCTTCCGCCCGGGGTATAAAACCCCCTCTCCTCTCCCGCACGCTCTTCTGTTTCCCGAACCGCTCCACCGCCTCCATCCACTTCATACCACCCCAGAGAAGCCCCAGGAGCGGCTGATTGAAGCGCCATCACCCAGAGCGCCGCCGCCACCCTCCCCTGCGCCGGCGACCTCGTAACCTGGATCTCCCTCTCCCACCCTCCATTTCTCAATTGCATTAGCCCAGAGCACCACCCCGATATACTAATCACTTTGATGAACTCAACTGGCCAGGAGGATTGCTGTGGAGCACTGACGTCGGAGCACCCCGCCGGCCGCATCACCCTCTCCGTGGCCAACCCTCTCCGCAACTTGCCAGCTCCCACCGCCACCTCCACTGTAAGCCACCGAACCCCCAGATGGTGTAGCCGCCCCCGATTTGATCCTCTCGCCGCCGGTGACCCTCCCCGCCGTCAAATACCCGAGGCATTCCCATCTCCCTCCCTCTCTCTCCTTTGATCCCCGCAGACTCTAACTGCCCAAAATGGGTTCCCCAAGTCGAGATCTACCCGGGGTACCCCCCCCATTGCCGCCGGGAGCCCCTGCAGCCACCAGAGAGCGGAGGCGCCGCCGCCTCTGCCTCTCTGCTGCGCGCACACGGCCGGAGGAAGAAGACGACGACGTGGCCTCCTCCCCGCCGTCGGATCCCTCAATCGCCTTCTAATCCTCGCCGTCCGCCTCCCCGTACCGGTTCACTCGCCCCATCTAATCTCCACCGTCGGATCTTCCCGCTCCCACATCTCGTCCGTTCGCCCCGCTGCCGTCCGCCCCGAGCCACGCGTCGGCCATCTGAGCCGTGCGGGCGCAGCGCAAGCGGGCCGCTTCCCCGGCCCATTTCCCTCCCCGCGCGCGCGTTCAAATCGTGGGCTGGGCCGCACTGTAGCAAAGCGGCCGGGCCGCACTGTGCAATCAATTTTCCCGGGATTTTCCAATTTCCAATATTCCAGAAACTCCAAATAAATCCTAGAAAATCATAGAAAATTCTAAAAATTCCCAAATTTCACCACTTTGCTCCAAATATTATTCCAGACCCAGTGGTGACCTCATTTTCCACAGATTCATCCCAAATAAATTCCTAAAATTCCCCATTTGAAGATTTATGCATTTTACTCCTTTTTGATAAGTTTATTTTTCCTCGCTTGATTAGGCTCAAGCTGGATTTAATTATTTTATGTGTTTGCGCTAGTGTCGGAGATTCCCGGAAGCTCAAGTGCAGTCGCGGGATCCAGGAGCTTCTACGTTCGAGCTAGCCGAGCTCGTCCCGATTCACGGCAAGTCTCAAATCCTTTGATCATGTTGTATCCCATGCCATTTAATTATGCTACTATGTTATTTGCATTATGCTAATTGTGAAATGTTAATTCAAAAATAAAATAAAATGTTTGGAATGACATGTTATGTAGTTAGACCTACCACTGATAAATGCCATGTTAAATTTGTTGCCATGCCTTTGTAACCCTAGAAATAATTATCTACTAATCTAGATAACTGTAGGTTATTATTATCATGCAAAGTCTTACACTAATAAGGTTGTGGCTGTGGGCCAATAGAATTTAGAAAACCCAACTCTAAGGTAGGGTGGTATGGGACACCGTATCTTAGAGCGGAGAGTGCCGGCGTGCACAAGGTAGGGCAAGGAGTGGGGAACCGCGAGACGGTCTTCGCCCATCTTTACCCTAGGGTTTGGAGTAGGGTAAGGGTGAGTGGGAAATCGCGAGACGATCTACGCCCACCGCTTACCTTAGGTTGGGTCGCGGGCCTGGCGAGGTTGCGGACCATGTGAAAATATAAGGACTGAAACCCTTACGCTGAGCAAATGTCACAGTGATCGCTCAACCACAGGAGTTGACTTGTCAACACTTGTCTAGTAGCTGCTCAACTCGATTGAAACTCTACAGGAGGTTTAGCAGTGAGGTTAGGTAAGCCGTGTTGTGGGTGCCTAACAACGGTAGAGTTCACTCGAAGCGGACACTGTTTTCTCTTGTGTGGGTGTGCGTGTGTGTGTGTGTGTGTGGGATCCAGACCCGAGTGAATTCTACCGGGTAGAGCCTATATAAAGAGTTGAGCAGTGAAACGACCTGGCTTTCTTAACTCTGTCGCGGGAGTTAAGGGATCGTGTGGGTAAAGCTGAGCAAACTCTGCAGAGTCAAATAAATGGTATTCGAATACGCCGTGCTCCCGATCAATGGTGCTGTGTCACTTGGGTGATTCCAGCAGCGAAACTTAAGTAGTTTTGTACCGGCTTTAATTTGATTAGTTGGTTAAATAACTCTTGATGAAAAACCCCTGAGTTCTTGAGAAGTAGTTTTGGGCCCGTTTTATCAAAATGTTTGCAAATAAAACTGCATCCACTCAAAGTTAATAAACCAATTATACTCCCTTCCTTTGTTAATCCGTGCATGTAGTAATTTAGAGTCCCTTTTGGGACTTGCTGAGCCGGTTGTTTGGCTCACGGCTTGCTTAATCCACTCTTTAGAGGATCAAGACTAAGATGAAGGTTTCCCCGTTAAGGATGCCCCTGAGGATCGCTTCTTCGACGAGGACCCGTGGCTTTAGGTCTTGGCCGCGCTCAAGCGGATCTTGGAGTTTTTGTAATGTAAGTATACTTTGGGCTTGCACGCCCCGCTGTCGAAAAATGGATGTTAATCCTTATGTGAAGTATATGCTGGACTTTTGTTGTAAGCATGCAATGGTATACTCTTGCGCGACACTCCATAACTGTTCATGTGTGAATAGTTGCGGAATGCCGTGTCCGTACGCGCCCCTGGAAACGGGGGCGTTACAAGAATATACTAGTATATCTTCATAGCCTGACAGGGTTGTAATTTGACGAACAACTGCCGTAGATTCTCTACGCTTTGACGGTTTGACCCAAACGTAAAAGGATGACATCTACTTTCTCCATCCCAAAATGTAGTCTGTCTTTTACTTTTTCCGGTCCCCTAAGATTTTGACTATAATTTATTATTATGATATATTAATGAAAATAATAAAAATATATATTATAAAAAAATTTGCAAAAAAATCTAATAATATTATTTTTATATAGTCAATTGTTGTAGAAGTGGTCCAACCCTGTAATTGGGCCTTATAACTGGTCCAATATGTAATATATGTTCAATAGTATAGAGAAATGTACCAATATACCATCACCTTTTGTAATTATTAAGGGGTAGGATAGGAATTTCACATCCTATCTCATTCATATGTACAAACCCTCAAGAGGGGTATAAAGGAGATCCACTCTTTTCATACACGAGCACTCTCTCTCGTGTCGTTGGCTCTCTCTAGCTAGTCCCTTCATATGTTGTTTGGTCAATAGCCACGATAATTGGCACCGTTTGTGGGGACTTGCAAGAAACTGCGCAAGGCAAGGGAAGGCGCTAGAAAGCGACGATAACCAAGCGAAAGAGAGGTACAGCGGCATAGACCGTCGAGTCTAGCACGCGGCGGCTGGTGGTACCCCATATCAATGACCACAATGCCCGCAGTCTGATGGACAAACTAAGCGAGTAAATCAATGTTTGGAATCATACCTTAGAAGCATGGTATTTCAGGAGCCTAGGAATTGGTACATTTGGCTGCCCACGGCAGAATGGTGGTATAACACGTCTTATCATACTTCTTTAAAGGAAACACCATTCCAAGCCTTTATGGATTATCCTCCACCTCAGTTAGGAGAAGTAGCAATATCTGGAAACATTTTGCTTGAGACTATATTATCCATTGAAGAGAAGGAAAACATGATGAACAAGATAAAGGAAAATCTGCAGAATGCCCATGACCGGATCAGGTACTTTGCTGACAGACTGAGAACTGAGAGACAATTCTAGGTCGGTGACATGGTATATTTAAAGATGCGGCCCTATAGACAAAATGCATTTGGATTAAGAGGATCTTTAAAACTAAGGTCTAAATACTATGGACCCTTTAGGGTGATAGAAAGGATTGGAAAGATGTCTTACAAGTTATTGTTACCTGAATCAGCTGCAATGCATCCTGTTTTTCATGTCAGCCAGCTGAAGAAACATCTGGGAAGTCACGCTATTACATTACCTAATGTGCCACTTGTTGGGTCTGATGGTAAGGTCCGAACTGAGCCTCTGAAGGTGGCGTTAGACAAAACGATTTGGCGACTTCAGTTACTCAACGTGAAGGGTGGATGATGAAAGGAGAGGGAGTAAAGCGCCATCCAACGGAGAGCATTGATTCCAGTAGTTACTGTGTAGTAAACTGTAGCCGTCCAAGTTATTTTCGCTAAGAAACTTACTCTGTTATCTTCTGTTAAACTCTGTAACGGCTGTAAAACTCAAGGGTACTCAAGCCCAGACTTGCGTGGAGTCGAAAGTAAGAAAAAAAATGTTGAAGTCACTTCAGTTCTATCTGAGCTGGACCATAAAAAATGTTATCCAGACTGGACTGAATTTATCCGGACTATATATTAGATATTTTTTCACACCTTGGACTACCTTACCCAGCGTGTGGTTCAGCCCCTGTCCCTCATCGTCCTCTTCCTTCACGTCGGCCACCGCCTTCTTCCTCAAGTCTGTTCGTCCTCGACTCCAGCCGCTGCCACCACCTGTGCTTGAGCCACATGCCTTGAAACCGGCTGTCGTCTCCATGCTCGACTCCAGCCAGAACCACCACCTCAACTTCGGCCGCAGTCTCCATGCTCAACTTTGGCCAGAAGCCCAGAACTGCCACCTTAACTCCGGGCATCTGCATTGACTGCAACCGTCAACATCCTTGCACGGTTGTTCACCAGATCCATCTAATCCTTAGTTGCTGTAGCAAACTGGCAATTCCCAAGTATGACAACCAAACAACATTTGGATTTGAATTTAATTCAATTCGGCTTTATAAATTCAGAAGTCACCCAAAGACTTGAATTGGAATCATAGACCAATTCATTTCATCACGAAATTGAATTGGATCTTCTATTCCATTTACCCAATTCAATTTGTCCTAAGACCTTTTTTTTTACTTTGATTTGCTAAAGAAAGCATATATAATGGAAGTGGAGGAACATCACAAGTTCTGTTTCTTTGACTACTTGTAACAAATTTCAGCATTTTTTGGCATTCCTTTACATAAACATACCCATTTAGGCTCATCAGTGAGGCAGTGGTCCTATCTGTTTATGCTTGTACAGTGAGTGCACGGTTGAAGTGTGGAACTAGGTTAGCCCATCCATGTTCCTACGGCATTCTAAACATACAGGAGTAGTACATGCAATTAGAGGCGTGGCCATCAGGTGGGGTTTGTTGGGCTCGACGATGCAGGTAGCCATCTGCGAAGTATTTTCATTGTATTTCGTTTTTTGGGCTTTGGTTCTCTTTGATTCAAGTATAAATCTAAATTGCACAAGACTATGGTCTGTTCTTTTTTGCTGCGGCTTGTGGCTTTTGGGCTGTTTGTACGAGAGATTACAGAGTAACAGAAACTCACGTGTGGTTTTTGCCAATATAAACGAAGTCAGTAAAGTATGTACTACAATTAACTAGTAGACCTTATCTTCAAAAAATACTCCGTTTAAAAAGCTAGTTACCGTAGAAAAGCCGAAAAACAGTTTTTAGAAGCTGAAAAGAACATGACCAATATTTGCTATGTTTGTCTTAATCTAGTTTAGCCCTCTTGAATTTATGGTAAAACATTTTAGTTTAGTCCCTTCAGCCCCTCCTCTTTTTTTTTATTCTAGAAGCAATTAGTCCTGTAAGCGACAAATATGCTAAGAGATTCCCAAACCGATTAGACCGAGGCTAGGGGCTGTTAGAAACAGAAGGACACTTCTTATGCCTATCCATGTACAGGGAGAAGTGTTGTGCTCGTGGGAAAGCATGGACTTTTTGGCTTTGTGGAGTAGCTAGGAGTTTGAGGAAGGAGGGGACAGTGCTCACATGCCACTGCCTCGGGTGGCCCCCTCACATGCAATTTGGCTGCTGCCCCATGCTGCCTGTACTCTCACGCGAACTCATCCCTATTCTCTTATCTCAGCTCGGTCTCTGTCTCAGTGTGTGTCCCCAGATGCAGGCCCTCTGCTATTTTGGGCTAAAGTAGATAACTTTCGATGTTGACAAACACGTACGGTTTTGGTTTGGAAAATAATTTAAAGAATTTACTTTAAAAAATCGCTCTATTTATATTGATTTTTGAAGAAACTAAAAATCAAAAGGCCAAAAGAACAGAACCATAATATAGTATTTGGTTGGCCGCTCGTCGAAGGCATGTACGGAGGCAAACACGTACGGTTTTGGTTCGGAAAACAATTTAAAGAATTCATTTTAAAAAGTCGTCCTATTTATGTTGACTTCCGAAGAAACTAAAAATCAAAAGGCTAAAAGAACAGAACCATAATATAGTATTTGGTTGGCCGCTCGTCAAAGGCATGTACGGAGGCTGGTCGAGTAGATAAACAAGTAGGACCACCATGCTAGCCCGGCTGGACGTGCCATGTTTGGGCTAGTACCTTGGCACAGTGGGTTGGTCCAGTATGACACAATCGGTAACTCTCTTGTGGTAGTACAGTAAAATTACTTATAGTTAGTAGTAGGGCTGGACGAAAAACTCGAAGCTCGTTAGCTCGCTCGGCTCGTGGCTGGCTCGGCTCGGCTCGTTAGGATAACGAGCCGAGCCGAGCCAAGATTTTAGCTCGTTAGCTATAACGAGCCAACTCGAGCCAGCTCGCGAGCCGCTCACGAGCCAAACGAGCCATGCTTCCAGGAATTTAGATATGCATATGCTGCTTCCATGGACCTAATTTGTACTCTATTGCATGTGTTAATGTGTAAATTTGTACTCTATTGTACCCAAACGAGCCATGCATGTGTTAATTTGTACTCTATTGTACCCAAACGAGCCAAACGAGCCAAACGAGCCAAACTTCCATGGATGAATATATGATGGAGATATTTTTTGGCCCTGGCTCACGAGCCAAACGAGCTAACTCGAGCTTTTTGTCGAGCCGAGCCGAGCTGGCTTTTTAGCTCGTTAGTTATAACGAGCCAGCTCGTTATCCTACCGAGCCAGACCGAGCCGAGCCGAGCCAGCTCGATATCCAGCCCTAGTTAGTAGAAAAGTTAATTCTGTTATGGTTACTACAATCTTTTGAACGCAGACGGTTGACTTCGCAGTAAAAATATTTACGACTCAACAGTAAAATTACTTATGACTGACAGTAAAATTACTTACGACTAGTAGAAAAATCAACAGACCATTGATAACCCGTTTAGCTACGCGTACGCAAGTCAGCCCGGCATAGCCTAAACCCTCGCCGTATCTTGCCTGCGTCAAAGGGTAGACATATTGATCAATATGACATGACACGGTAACTTATTCGAGCAAACGGTATCGAATCCAATGGGACCTGTCTTGTTTAAACCCTTGCCATGCCATCACGATGCGGCCCATGTCTGCACGCCTCGCGCATCCTGCACCGGTCAGGTCACCCCACAAAACAAAACGTATCCTCACAGGAACAAAAGTATCGGGATTACGAGGAAGACGCTGGCTGGATCGATAGCCGAGTTCCCAAACATATTCTTGATTCTCCCGGTATCGAACGGATCGAAAATGTTTCTGATAGTATAAATGCCCGGAGAGGAGAAAGTTGGGTACCTGGAAATTCAGAATCTCAAAAGCACAGGTTGTGCGGAGAATTGGAGCCGGCAGATTTTCATTCTCTGCGTCAAGAGAGAGTGGCGCGCCTGCAGGCAGCAAAGTGCAGGGACAGCTCGTCGCATTTCCCGGCCTGTGTGTTTGAACTAGGCCCGCCTGATGCAGATTTTTTAGTTCAGCCCAAGTCGAAAGCAACAACCTTTATCGTGGAAAAAGTGACGTTGTTTGCCGAGACAAGGAGAAGATTTTTTTTTCCCGGAGATCTGGGCATATGTAGCCTCCTGTTTACGTATAATACCAGGTTTAGCCCCCCCTAGGCGAAATGTCATATATAGCCCCGTGGCTCGGCGTGGTAGCGCTGAGCCTCCTGGCGTGGCCACCCGCCGCGCAAGCATGCCTGTCTAGAGATGGCAATGGGTACCCGATACCCGAATACCCGAAGGGTTTTACCCAATAAAGAGACGGGTATGGAAAATTTTATGTACCCATGGGTATGTTATTGGGCGAAATCCTCTACCCGCCGGGTAGGCGGGTGCGGGTGTGGGTATATACTACCCATATCCGCCTACCCGCGGGTAATGAATACCCGCATTAGACAACTAGACATCCCACTCAAATGTTAATTTTATTATCTACTTGTTGTTGATTGTTTATTTATTTGTCATATGTTGATATAGTCATGTCAAGTATGTTTATGTGATGTACTAATTTTGATCATAAAACGTTTTTGTGCTTGGCATGTATGATTAATGAATGTCTAAATTGATGATATTCTTATGTGTTGAACCGGGTATGCTTGCGGGTACGGGTTACCCGTCGGGTAGTAATACCCGCGCGGGTACGGGTATGGGTAAATTTTCCTACCCGCGTGCGGATACGGGTAACCCGACGGGTAAATTTACACCTAGCGGGTACGGGTATAGAATGGCAATACCCGATGGGTATTTACCCGTTGCCATCTCTATGCCTGTCACGCCCAGCCAGCGCGCAAAGCTCCTGGCGCGACCTATCACCACGCCAGGTTTCCGACTTCCAACAAAGTAGTCTTAAACTCGTTTTCCGGCTTCCGACTCCCAGCAAAGTAGTCATAAACCCTTCCGACCTCATCAAGATTGCTCTGCAGTGGTCGTAAACCCTTCTGCTGACTTTAGACCACGGCCAATGTGGTCGTAACAGCTTTCGACCACGGCCAACGTGATCATAACAGCTTTCAACCACGGCCAAAGTGGTCGTAACAGTTACTGCCGACCACATGCTGCCGACAACGTGGTCGTAAGCGGTCTACCAACCATTCTCAAGGCTTACGACTTTACAGAGTCAGCTCAAATCTCAAAAACCAAACTCAATCTTTCTAGATCAAGAGTCAATTACTCATCATAACCATAGGGTGACCTCCACATAGCCTCACAATAGCTTGTTGACTCCGGGTGTTCACGACACATGGTCGGGGATTCTCGATGGTTTTCCTCCTTTACTTGTGCATTTGGTAATAAGTTGATCACGTTTGGGGATGTTTCTACAGGGACCGCGATAGCAAAGGGCACAGTGCACGTCAACAACAATTTCATGCTTAAGAATGTTACTTTGGTAAGTGAGCTAAGGTTTAATCTATTATTTGTTTTCCAGCTTTATGATGAAGGTCTAGAAGTGAGATTCAAGAGTGGTGAGTATAGATTTCTAGACTTCTCGGTGAGTTTGTCTTTGGGATCTCTAGGTTTGAGAGGATCTTTAGTGCTGATTTCAGTATTTCCAAGTTTGAGAGGACATTATTAGAGGATTGCCTAGACTTAAGAGTTGTAAGGACCTAATTTGCATACCTTATATACATGGTAAGATGGACTCTACTTCTTATCCTTCTCTTACCTTAGTAATGACAGATGGCCCTAGGTAGCTCTTGAATTTAGACATAGTTCGTCCTTCTGGAGTCTAGTCTGCAGGAGAGAAGTGGTATGTAGTTATCATTTTACATGGCTTCTTTAGTTATTATTGGGTGTATTTTCTGGTTTCTAAGAATGATGCATTTGGTTGTATTAGAGAGTTGATTATTAAATTAGCAGTTGACCTTCTAGGAGCCTTGAGAGCCATTAAAAATGATAATGACATAGAAGTCAAGAACTCAACTTTTGCCACTTTCTGCATTGAGAGAGGTTTAGAGCACTAGTTCTACTCATCTAGAGTCCTCTAGCAGAATGAGATTGTAGAGCGAAGGAATAGAGCCCTTACAGAGATGGTTAGGACTATGCTAGATGAGCATATCACCTCTATGAGATTTTGGGCTGAAGTGATTTGTACTGCTTGCTATGTGTCCAACAAGATTTTCTTGAGAGCGTCCATAGGCAAGACTTATTTTAAGCTTAGATTTGGTTGCAAGTGCTTTATTCTTAAACATGTCAACTTGAATAAATTTGAATTTAAATGTTATGATGGTATTTTTCTTAAATATCCTGCTCATTCTCGTGGCTTTTGTTTTTTATTTTGGATACCAATAAAATCATTGAGACTTGTGAAGTTACTTTTGATGAAGTTAGTCCTGGTACTAGACCCTACAGTACAGGTACACAGGTACACGATGATCATGAGAGCATCTTCATCGATGACGACCCTAACTTAGAGTATGAGGACCCAATCCCTCCTATAGTCACCCCTGAGTTAGTCGGAGAGCCTATTTCCACTACTATAGCTTCAGTAAAGTAGCCTCCTTCCACCTTTACTGGTTCTTCTAGTGGCTCTGCTCCTACCTCCACAGCCCATATAGTAGAGGCCACGCCTACACCAAGACATCTTCTTCGTATTTAGCAACGTCACTCTTAGGAGTAGATGGTTGAAGATCTCCATAGGTGAGTTACTCGCTACAGGTTTATCTCACCAGATTCCCATACATATTCTACTTTTGTTGTATTTTTTGAACCATGAGATGTCACTCATACTTTATCTGATTCCTCTTGGGTCAATGACGTGCATGAAGAGCTTGAGAACTTTAAAAGAAACTAAGTCTAGACCATAATTGGAATAAAATCGGTTTTAAAAAATAAGCAAAGTGAGGATAGGTTGTTAGTTCGCAATAAGGCTAGACTTGTAGCTCAAGGCTTTTCTCAGGTAGAGGGTTAGACTTTGAAGAGATCTTTGCACCTATAGCTAAATTAGAAGTCATTTGCATATTGCTAGCATTCGTGGTGTCTATGGACTTTAAGCTTTTTCAATAGATGTTAAGAGTGGTTTTCTAAATGGCTTTATAGAAGAAAACATCTATCTCAAGCAACCTCCTAGCATTGAATATCACAAGTTCTCAAATCATATGTGTAAGCTCTCCAAACCCTTGTATAGACTGAAGCAATCCCCTAGAGCTTGGTATGATAAACTTAAGAGTTTTTTTGCTTAAAAATAATTTTAAAATGAGAATAGTAGATAAAACTTTGTTCACTCTCAGGTATGGCAGTGACATCTTATTTGTTCATATTTATGTAGATGACATTATATTAGGTGGTTCTTCTCATACTTTAGTGTCCAAATTTTTAGATTCTATGAGCAAGGAATTTGAGATTATGATGGGCAAGCTAACTTTCTTCTTTACTCGTTAAGTCAAGTAATGAAAGGAAGCGATCTTTATTCACCAAAGCAAATACACAAAGAACATTCTTCGATGCTTCAACATGGGAAGTAGTACGCCGTCTACTTTAATTGCCACTTCTATTGTGTTAGATCCTAATGAGGATGGAGAACCCATGGACCAGAAGGAGTATTGTAGCATGATCAGCTCACTCCTCTACCTCATAGCTTCGAGGTCAGACATATAGTTTGCCATGTGACTATGCTCTCAATTTCATGCTTCTCCTCGTGCTTCACATCGTCAAGCAATGCATCGCATCTTTAGGTACCTTTAGAACATTCTTGACTTTGGACTTTGGTATTCTTCTGATTCTTTACTCTCTCTTCATGCTTTTTGTGATGCTGATTTTACGGTGTAGGATAGATAGGAAGAATACCTCTCGCACTTGTCAATTTTTAGGCACATCTATTATCTCTAAGTCACCCAGGAAGCAGTTCGTTGTTGAACAGTCCACTGCCGAGGTGGAGCATATAGCTGCTGCTAGTAGTTGATCTAAAATACCTAGATCTTATCTACTCTACAGGACTATGGGTTAGCCTTAGATAGTGTTATTTTCTTCTATGGTAACACTAGTACCATAAATATTATCAAAAACCCATTGCAACACTCTAGAACTAAGTACATTGATATTATATATCATTTCCTTAGAGACCATATAGAGAATAGTGATGTTATGCTTTACTTTGTAGAGTTAGAGTATTACGTTGCAGATATTTTTACTAATGCTCTTGATTCTTCTCATTTTGCTTCTTTGTCAGGGGAGTTAGGAGTTAATAGTCTTTTTGGCCTGTTTTGAGAGAGTTCAATTTCTTTTGCATCCATTGTAATATAATGCATATCTAAATTTAGCAACTTGCAATGCATAATATTACATAGAGCTTTAACTATTATCCTTATGTGACATGATATCTTGATTTATATCTCGCTATTTCTTGTGCTAGTTTTCCAAATTAATCATATCCTTCTATATGTAGTTAGCTCTTGTCATACCTGTCCTACTATATTTGATAATGCGCACCACAAAACTGTCTCAGTTAGTGGTTAGGACAAATCCATGTAGAACACTAACCCCATGAAGAACATGTACAACACTAAGCCCACGAAGAGCACCAACCTGACGGCTTGCCACAGGAATATCTCGTCACTGAGGTAGATGTAGAATAGCCCTCACGATGCGAGAAGGTGGAAGAATGCATCGTGCGCGATGGGCAGGACGGTGAAGGGTGCGGCGATGAGCACGATGGCTCCGATGATGAAGGCACCGGTGAGGCTTGCCCGTGGGAGTCCGCCTCACCATGGAGCACGGCAGAAGAGGCTAAGGTGTCGAGCGCGCTGTTGTCGAGCGCGAGGAGGGTGATGGTGGCCGTGGAGGGGAGAGACGGAGGTGGGAGATGGCAGGGGAGAAATGTGCCCCTGTGGTGGCGACGAGGACGCGGAAGTGGAGGAGGAGGAGGTCGAGGACAGAGAGGGAGAGGCGATGGTCCCCACGAAGGAGGCAGGAGTGGATGGCAACATAATTGAGGAGGCCCGGGGAGTTGGCGTGGATTGAGGCGCAAGCGGAGATGGTGATCCCTGGGTGGAGGCCATGCCATGCGCCGATACGCTGCGCGGTGGTGGAATGCTGAACGCGAGGGGAGTGGGAAAGCGCGGGCAGCCAATTTGCTTATAGCCTAAACAAGGCCATAACTGTTGCAAAAAATTCTCCAGGAGAGGGCCCTAAACCTCACCCATAAAGGTCCTATCTTAGATTTGTTCCATGTGTCTATCAACAATCTAGATGATTCTTTCCCCTTCTCTTCCCTAAAGTCCCTGCCTACCCACCAACCAAGACTGTTATTGCCACTGCTGCAAGTGAAGGAATTCATGTTTATCCACATATGCAGGAATAAGCTAGGGAGAGAAGCTTGATGAGGACATCATCGCTGCTGTTGATTGTCGCTCTCGTCAGAATAGAGGTGGCAGAGCAGGGGAGGATATGGTGATGATAACTATGAGGGGAGCTCGATGAGGATGTCGTTGCTACTGCACTTCTCGTCAGAGTGGGTCCGAGCATGGGAGTGACGAGCATAGGCCTTGCCCTGTGACCGCCTACCTGGCGACCTTGGCCTCAGTCATGGTAGGTAGGGAGGCAGCCGCTCTAGATCTGGATCGGTTCAGTGGCAATTTCGTGGTCACGAGGTGCCACGGGGCGTCAGGGCCGTTGATGAGGGTGTGCGAGATGAGCGATCGAACAGGGCCCCCAAATTGGTGGGGCCCCCAAACGGCCAAACCAATACGTATACGTATTACGTACAGCTGGTCCCAGTCCTCCTGCGGCTCCTGCCGATGCGCATGGCGTGCCAGTGCTAGGGTTTCTTCAATTCTGCGGCGCCGGCGCTGATGTGGTGAACTGTTATGCAACACTATCTTGTATGAACAAAATTCACAAAAATTTTCACATTATATGTTATTTATTTAACACTCATGTTTTCAGGTTTTGAACAAAAGTAGTATGCATTACATAGTTTACCAGCATACAAAACTGTATATTTATTACCATCTTTTGAGTGCTTGTATTTGTAAGCATGTGCTAAACATTTGGCAGATGTAGGCAAAATCAAAACCATACTGTTTGAAATTTGGAAGTTTCCATCTGCTCATATTTGATTTCTCTGCTGTATTAAGTTTTTATAATATTTTTGTACCTTCTCTCTTTCAAACTTTGGAAGCCATAAAAAGGAACAAAGGTGGTTCTGTGTTGGAGATATGCTGCAATAGTGCAATTGTCCCATGATTTTTCATAGTTTTTTTAGTACCACTAATTCTGTACTATTTATTCATGCTTTATTTTCTCTTTGTAACAAAATAGTGATCTCATCATATGCACTTCTCTCGTTCAACCTTCAGCTAATGTAAAGAATTTTTTGCATGGAAAGTGGAATTCAATATTTTCTGAAGAATTTTTTGCATGGAAAGTGGAATTAACAACATGTATAACTTCTCTCATTCTTAGGTTTTTTGGATGTCAATGATACCACTGGGCAAGGATTGTTTGATGCTCTGCTAGAGGAATTGAAAAGTCTTGACCAATATTTTTTAAAAATTGAGGGCCTCATTTTGCAATTCGCTCTGGGGCCCCAAATTTCTGGAGACGGCCCTGCGGGGCGTGGGGGGGGGGGGCTAATGACTGTTCCGTGTCATACAGTACACTGTCATACAATCAATTTATAGATTATGCCTTAAAAAACGTATCGTTTAAAAGCTAATTACTATAGTAAAAATTAAAAACCATAGATAATAAACCTAAAAGAACCAAGCCTTTGTCGGGTCAGTGGTATCAGTTGGGCCGCTCCTGCGACAACATTCCTGTAGGAGTACGCATCGCCTAAGAAAATGTCATTTTGTCCGAGTCTACGCGCGGTGTGTGGACAATGGTCGAAGTTTTCTCGAAGCTAGCTCCGCAGGAGCCATATAAAAGAAGTGTGAGCGCAAGCACCCTCCCGATTACCAGTCAGAAACATGGATCAGTTTCAGAAAGAAAAAGGGAAGTCAGAAACATGGATCACTAGAATTCCTTTGACCCAAACAAACGTGATTCGTCTCATGACCATCTTCGTGTTGCTCTACCTAGACTGCATTGCAAACATTTTCTAGCTTCGAGACCACCTTGGTTGCTTGCCTTGCATGCAAGTACAAGCTACATAACACCCTCCTTTTAAAATTCTAGAACTTTAGCTTCCAATATCTTTTTAAATATTTAGATCAGATACATAAAAATTATATACATATACATATATATATTTTTTGAAAAGTATTTTTATATTATTTTTATTTTATTGGATGTCGTAACTATATTATAGTAGAAATTAGTGATAAAAGTTGAGTTTTAGAGATTGTGGATTGTGCTTTTAGTTTCTGGCTTTTGGTTTTTCTACAGTACCTAACTTTCAAACGAAGTGTCTTTTTAAGATGAATCTACAAGTCGATTGTAGTAGCCACTGTAGCTACTTTGTCTATATCGGTCAAAATTGCATGCGAGTGTCTCTCTCTGTATCATCTCTCACGAACAGTCAAAATTCAAAAATTTCATCTAAAAGACATAAGTCATGGCTTAAAAGAGTAGACCTATATATGTCGATATCTAAACGTCACTCTTTTGTGATAGAGTAAAGTCCATTACCGGTCCTTAAACTTTTTATGCTGTGTCATCCCGGTCCATAAACTTTTAAAGTATGTCATCCCGGTCCTTAAACTTTCAAAGTGTGGCAATTTCTTTTAAAAGTCTATGGACCGGGATGACACAGCATAAAAAGTTCACTGCTACAACTACATAGGATATTGCCACACTTTGAAAGTTTAAGGACCGGGATGACATACTTTAAAAGTTTATGGACCGGAATGACACAGCATAAAAAGTTTAAGGACCGGTAATGGACTTTACTCTTTGTGATATAAGGCAACGTTAGCAACTCATTAAGGCCAACCAGTAGATGGACAAAAACCAAAGATTGCCGACTCGTTACTTACTCCTACCTAGCCTTGCCGGCACGTCCGAATTTATGGGCTCGTTCGTCACTTCGTCCTCAACGCAGCTCTTCCTCCCCCGAGTCCCCTCCGCTTCCTCCCTCTCGTCTTCACACGCAGGCCCAAACCGCAACACGCCAAGGCCACGAGCGTCGTAATGGCGGTACGACAATGCAGCTAGCACTAGCAGATAGACGCATCGCTTTCGAACTCGAGAAGCGAAGCGCCGAGGGAAAAACATTGCTTTCCTTCTTCCCGAGGGAGGGTCGGGGGCGATGGCGCGGCGGGCCATCAAGAGGCCGCTGGACAAGGCTGGGATGGCGGGCCTCGCAGCGGTGGTCGCCGCCGCCGCCGCCGCGCTGGTGCTGCTCTTCTGCGCCGCGTCGCTCCGCTGCTCGGCGGCCGTCGGCTCCGCCCTTTCGGCGCCCAAGAAGCTCTGGAGCGGCGGAGTCTCCATCGCCGCCGCTGGGGCGGAGACGCGTGGGAAGGCGCGCGCCGATGCGCCCGCGGGGGAGTGCGACCTGTTCGACGGGGAGTGGGTGTGGGACGACAGCTACCCGCTCTACCAGTCCAAGGACTGCCCGTTCTTGGACATCGGGTTCCGCTGCTCGGAGAACGGCCGCCCGGACGCGTCCTACACCAAGTGGCGCTGGCGGCCGTCGCGCTGCGATCTCCCCAGGTTGGTTGGAGTTCATCACTTCTTGCTTGTCTCGTTTCTAGTCCCCCCCTCCATTTGGTTGTTGGATTTGGGGGTTTTAGGGTTTACATAGGAATCGATTAGAATGTGTTGCTTGGGTAAGCTTCTCAAAGTGAGAACTTTATACACCTTAAATGAAACCTCTTACGCTGCAATATAAACTTTCAACATGACGCATTGGTGGTGGAGTGAGTATAAATTGCGCATTTGTATGCCCAACTTCCAATAATGGAACTTTAGGGAGATTTGGATCGGTGGCTGTGCAAATTTGGATGTCTAGTTGGAGTGTTCTAGCACCTAATGTGGTGAACTTGTCGAAGAGAAGAAATTCGGGTTGCTCTAAATAAACTTGGTACAATCTAGTACTCAACATGTCAGATTGTTCATACTTGATGGCGTGAGGATTAAATCTGTAACCGTAGTTCTGACTTTGGGTCCTTTAGGAATGCTAGTGAGATAGATCGGCGGGTGTGCATTTTAAAATCATAGCCTGGTTAACATTAGATTATTGGAACACGTCGACGACCACCCCAATTTGGGACTACGTACCACGACTGGAAACTCGATGCCCTTTGCTTCCCACTGGACTATAAAACAATGTTATGCACATAGTTAGTCCCGGGGAAGATATATTAGTTAAATCGGTATTGTTTAATTATTTGGTCTGGCATGCTGTTGCCATCTTTCCATCCTTGATGGAAAGGTGGCCTCTTCCCGTTAATGGTTGAGTCCTCGGTGTTACGTCTACATTTTTAGTGTTCTGTTAAGCTGTCTTTGCTTACAGAAAAGTTGTTGCTTAGTTTGATTTGGAATACTGTAGTGAGTCTAGGCTCTATCCTTTCCAAGATCTGTTTTCCGCCTTTGCAAAAGTAAACTAAATCTTGGTTCTTTTCATCAGGCATGTCAGTAGCTTTTATCTGTTGAAAATTTGTTGTCCTTCACAACCACTAATAGTAGGAAATTGTACAAAGCTAGTTCTGGAATAGTGCCACATTACGGAAGTGTTATATACTGTAGTAAAAAGTTAGATATTTTGATGAGAAGCATAATCTAATTGTGGAACATCCAATTGTCAGCAAATTTCTTTTACCCTTTTTTTATCAGCTAGGCATTTTGATTTCTCAGTGAAATAGTCCATAGAAAAAAAGGTGTCCCAATATGATCCCCACCCAAACTTATTTTTGCATTGAGCCTACCATCTAATGCGTCACCAACATTATGTTATATTTTCAATAGCTAACATTTACAATAGAGCTTGATGGTGTTAGTGGCATGGAGATAACAACAACGGTAGCCATGTTGACTTGACTCATAGATTGATCATGGCTGCAAAAATAGCTAGACAACAACAGTTTGTGCCTCTGTTCGCTGCCATTAGAGCCACTGATGGTGGTATTTAGGAAACAAATATAGTTAGGATGCATAGAGGGCAAGCACAGTGCAGTGGACATTATATACCATATGGACGAAAATTGAAGCCACAAGCAAATAGTTTCCTATGCTTACCACATTACTGATGGACATTGAACTACATTGGCTTGTGTTGGAAGTTAATACATTTAATGCTTGTGAATTGTGATATAGTTTACTAAAAGAAGAGCTACTACAACACTAATCTTTGCTGATAAGTTCACAACCTTCTGAGCATTTTGAAATTTTTCCGGAGTCTAGAATAACAACTGAGATCTTATATTCCATTTCTAGTATGTAAGTTCAGGATTTTCTGACCTTGTAAATTATGTCTGATTGATAACACTTGTGGATCGAGGACCAATATAAATAGTCCACACTTCCACATTAGCATAATTGATATCATTTCCTGATCTAATCATATTTTTCGTTGATTTTTTAGATTTGATCCCAGAAGTATCCTGGAGAAGCTAAGAAACCGAAGAGTCATATTTGTTGGTGATTCAATTGGACGGAACCAATGGGAGTCTCTACTTTGTATGCTCTCTGCTGCTGTTCCTGACAAGAGCTCCATCTATGAAGTTAACGGGAGTCCCATCACAAAGCACATGGGTTTCTTGATTTTCAAGTTTAGAGACTACAATTGCACTGTGGAATATTACAGGTCTCCTTTTATAGTCCTTCAAGGTCGCGCACCAGCTGGAGTCCCTGAGGTTGTTAAGTATACAATTAGGGTAGATGCCATGGATTGGATGTCTGACAGGGGCCAGTGGAGGGATTCCGATGTGTTGATCTTTAACACTGGACATTGGTGGAACTACGAGAAAACCATCAGAGGGTAAGCATAATTTTTTTTGGACTATATTGATTAAATAACATTTCCTATCTCATTTGTGAGGACTGATAAATCATGCTTTGCATTTCATTCTTTTTGTTAACAAGTTTTTTATCACCATAATTGCATCTTTTGTAATCTAATTTAAAGCTAGGCTTACTGTTATCAGTTATGTCTTGTATCAGCGGTGCCTATTTCCAAGAAGGAGATGAGGTGAAAATGGAGATGACTGTTGGAGATGCTTATGAAAGATCAATAAGGACATTGTTTGATTGGCTTCAAAATGAAGTTAACACAAGCAAGACCCAGGTCATCTTCCGTACATATGCTCCTGTGCATTTCAGGTCTGTCTAACCACCCACTTATTAGTAATCGCTTCCCTTGTCTGTTTCCTTGCTCAAGCATTATGTGACAATGTTGAGAGGTCGTTTATGTTCTAACTTCTAAGCAATAGCATCAGATGTTGTTGACCGACATGATAAATTTTGTAGTCTGGTTTCACCAAAATATTTCTTTTCAGTATATCATCCACCTTTCAGTGGCTGTTTTCATGATGCTAACAATGTATGGCAGAGTTGTCATCGAAAGCCCCACTGCCCGGATCATATGTTATTTGAATTAAGAAATTCTCCCAATGCATTTTCCTCTTGTTTTTCCTTTTGTTTTGGATCGTAGTCAAATAATCAACCAGAAACCATCATTATGTGATTGACGAAAGTGCTTCAAAAGCATGACTATTGCACCCTTTCTTAGCGCTCACTTTAGAGGAAATAAGCTAGTGGCTTTCTGATCTCCAATGTAGATAACATTCTAAAAAAAACAAAAATAACTTGATATTAACAAGGAAACAAAATAGTGTATTAACCTAGACATTTCTATTTATATTTAGAGATACATGAATAACTTGACCTCCAATGGTATCTAACAGTCTCTTTAACTAAATACATATTTCTGCAGAGGCGGTGACTGGAAGACTGGAGGTAGTTGTCACTTGGAAACTCTTCCAGATCTGACACCATTTAAATCGATGGAGCAATGGGCTGACCTGCTAAAACCCGTGAATGATGTTCTAGGGAACAACATCAGACCCAAGCTGCTTGGGTTGGATATACTGAATGTGACTCGTATGACAGCTCAGCGAAAAGACGGTCACCTTTCAGTGTATCTAAGTCCTTCAGGGCCTGTCCCTCGCTACAGACAGGATTGCAGCCACTGGTGTTTGCCTGGAGTCCCTGATACCTGGAATGAGCTTCTCTACGCCATCTTCATGAAAAGGCAAATGATGATAGACCAAAATGTTTCCCTTGCTGGCACAAGAACACTGAACACTGGCTGACAAAATAGAGGGGATAAGTTGCTTGATGCTCTCTTGGTGAAAAGATGAAAGTAGGTCCAGCAGGTTATCATGACAAAGCAAGCTTGGTGATTGTCTTACACGATGATGCTGTTGATCCACTTCCCAACTAGGTAGCCAAATGGCGAAACACATTTTTGGAAGATAAAAGTTGGTTTTGCAGGAAGCTTCACCACGCTGCTGTGTTTGTGTGCTGAGGATAGTGAATATGTGAACCGAAGTAAAGAAACATAGGTTAGCTTGTATGCAGAATGCAATGCAGAGGCTTCAGGTGTTAGCCGTGGTGAGCATAGTTTATGGGCTGCAGTGAATGGTGTAAATATATAGCAGCGGCGAAACTGGCAGAGGTTTCAACTGAAGGCCACTGTGGTGGGTTCAGGAATTTGTATGCTTGGGCATATAGTTTCATTCGGTTGGGCCAGTGTTTGGCTTGCATATTTGAGTATTTTATTCCTGCATAATTGTGGGTTTTAACTGCGCGTTCGCATATTTCTGGCATTGCTGCTCCCCCCTGTTAGTATAGCTTTTAGGATCTCCTAGGTTAGATCTAGCGGGGTTTCATTACGGGTACGGGTTCTTGAGGTAAAACCGAGAGAGAGAGAGAGAGGCTAACCGTCCGATGTGGAGGAGTTGGCCATTGCGGGTACGCTTGGTGAAGTCTGCGCACGGGCAGCGACGGTCGGGGAAGAGGTGCGGGGCTCCTTGGCAGTGGCGTGTCCCGGGCGGCGGCGATGTGGCGGTGGTGCTTCCCGTCGCTGCAGCGCCCCCTCTTAGATCGGATTAGGGTTTTGTCGGTGGGGAGGTGGCGGCACGGTGAACCTTGGTCTCTGTGCCGCCCGGCCCCCACCTCTATTTATGTGGCGCTGGCGACAGGGGCCCACCAGCCTATTGGGCTGGGCGCCCCCGATCAGGGCGCGGTCAAGGGGAGAGGGGGCATTTGGCCGTTGGGCCAAATGCCCTGAGATCATTCTAACATTCTCCCCCTTGATCTCAATCTATACTTTATCTTTAATTACTTTTGCCTTTACACATTCCATCACAGATTAGTGCATAGAACATGTCTCATCGTCACGGTCAATCGCCGATAGATTCAACAGCTACAATACACCTCTCTGTTCTGAAATAGTTACTTTAATCTTTTGGGCCGTCTTTTAGTCCAGGAATCATAGGCTTTCCCTTAAACCCATGCCGGCTACATGTTCTCTGAACACGTTGGGTGGTAAGCCTTTAGTAAGCGGATCCGCTAGCATCTTTGCGGTACTTATATGCTCAAGATTTATAATTTGATCCCGAACTTTATCTTTCACAACATAGTACTTTATGTCAATGTGTTTGGCAGCACCACTTGACTTATTGTTGTGGGCATACATTACTGCGGGTTCATTATCGCAGTACAACTTAAGTGGTCTATTGATGTCGTCAACCACTTTTAAACCGGGTATGAACTTCTTTAGCCAGTTCACCTGCCCCGTAGCCTCATAACATGCTACAAACTCGGCATACATTGTGGACGATGTAGTGACGGTTTGCTTTGAGCTTTTCCACGATATAGCTTCTCCAGCGAGAGTGAACACATATCCGGATGTTGACTTTCTATCATCTCCCGCATAATCAGAATCTGTATACCCCATTATATGTAGTGAATCTGATCTTCTGTATGTCATCATGAGGCCTTTTGATCCTTGCAAATAACGCAAGACTTTCTTTATCAATTTCCAATGTTCTATTCCAGGATTGCTCTGGAATCTGCCAAGTAACCCGGTAACAAATGCTAAGTCAGGGCGTGTGCATACTTGAGCATACTGTAAGCTTCCGACAGCTGAAGCATATGGAACCGCTTTCATTTGATCGATCTCATACTGGTTCCTGGGGCATTGAAAATCTCCATATTTATCGCCCTTGACTATAGGTGCAGGTGAAGGACTACATTTATGCATACCAAATTTCTTTAAGACTTTCTCTATGTATGCCTTTTGTGACAGTCCTAATGTCCCCTTGTTTCTATCCCGGTGAATTTCGATTCCTAGAACGAACGAAGCTTCACCAAGATCTTTCATATCAAAGTTTGAGGACAAAAATTTCTTTGTCTCCAGTAGCAGACTGACATCACTACTAGCCAGTAGGATATCATCCACATACAGGATTAGGAAGATAAACTTCCCATCTTTAAACTTTGCATAAACACAGTTGTCCTCTACATTCTCTTTAAACCCAAATTTTCTTATTGTACTGTCAAACTTCAAGTACCACTGTCTTGAAGCTTGCTTTAACCCATAAATCGATTTCTTTAGGCGGCATTCCATTCCTTCATTTCCTTCCATGACAAAACCTTTCGGTTGTGCCATGTAAACATTTTCCTCCAAATCCCCATTAAGAAATGTCGTCTTTACATCCATCTGATGTAACTCTAAATCATAATCTGCTACTAACGTCATTATGACTCTGAAGGAATCTTTACATGAGACTGGAGAAAAGGTCTCATTGTAATCAATCCCTTCTCTTTGCGTAAAGCCTTTTGCCACAAGTCGCGCTTTGTATCTTTCTATATTCCCTTGGGAGTTAAGCTTTGTCTTGTAGACCCATTTACAGCCTACTGTTTTGGCTCCTTTAGGAATAATTTCCAAGTCCCAGACTTTATTAGTCTTCATGGACCTCATCTCCTCTTCCATGGCTTCAAGCCATTTTGAGGAATTTTCGGTCCTCATGGCTTCTTCAAATGAGGTGGGATCATCCTCTATTTGAAATTCCTCTGTATGATAAATCTGATAATCATCAGAAATAGCTGATCTTCTTACTCTTTGAGACCTCCTCGGGGCCTCCTCATTTGGTACATCTTCTGTTTGAGGCTGCTGTTGCTCCCCCTCATCTGTGGCAATAGGTTCTATAGGATCCTGAAAAACAGATTCTTCATTATCATTCATTGTTGCCACAGGAGGAACAATAACAGGTGCTGGCACCACAGTGTCTTGCACCGTCGGTGCAGCGACAGCAGGTAGTGTGAAGAATGACTCTTGAATCATCGGAGTGGGCGCATACACCCGCTTCTCTTCAAGATCAATCTCACGAGCTACCATGCTTCCTCTCATCATTTCATCCTCTAAGAAGACAGCGTGTCTCGTTTCTACAAACTTTGTATTTCTGTCTGGACAGTAGAAACGAAAACCTTTTGACTTTTCAGGGTAGCCAATGAAATGGCGACTTACTGTTTTGGGATCAAGCTTTCCAAGGTTTGGGTTAAATACTTTAGCCTCAGGAGGACTCCCCCACACACGTAAGTGGTTTAGTGAGGGAACTCTTCCTGTCCACAACTCGTACGGTGTTTTGGGCACCGACTTACTAGGCACTCTGTTGAGAATATGAATGGCGGTTTTCAACGCCTCCATCCATAAACTCAATGGCAGTGTGGAATAGCTCATCATGCTTCGCACCATATCCATCAGGGTACGGTTGCGTCTTTCAGCTACTCCATTTTGCTGAGGTTCGCCCGGTGTAGAATACTGGGCCACTATTCCATTTTCCTGTAAAAACCTTGCAAAAGGTCCAGGAACTTGTCCATATGGGGTATGTCGACCGTAGTACTCCCCCCACGGTCAGATCGGACTATCTTGATCTTTAAATCGTGTTGGTTTTCAATTTCAGCCTTAAATATCTTGAATTTATCCAAGGCTTCATTTCTTTCTTTGATTGGATAAATATATCCATAACGGGAGTAATCATCTGTGAATGTTATGAACGAGTCATATCCATCCACACTTTTCACAGGAAAAGGACCATAAATATCTGTGTGAATAATTTGTAGAACTCCTGTGCTTCTTTTAGCGTCTTTTTTAATTTTCTTTACATATTTTCCTTTAATGCATTCTCTGCATTGTTCTAAGTCTGAGAACTCTAATGGAGGAAGAATATCATTCTTAACTAGTATTTCTATTCTCCCCCTCGAAATATGGCCTAAACGACAGTGCCATAATTTCGACGACTCATCTAGAGTTCTCTTTCGTTTTCTGTTTACATTCGTAGACGAGGATTCAATCACTTTCTCGCACGCGACGTTCCCATTATCGCATACGACATTCACATCATCACATAATGATAACAAATAAAGCTCATTCTGTAAGATGGCAATACCAACACATTCTTTATTAAACATTATTTCACACTTGCCATTTCCAAAATTACAATCATAACCATCTTTGTCCAAATTTGAAACACTAATCAAATTCCTCTGTAAAGAGGGAACAAAAAGGACATCTCTAAGTAAAAGATTGGAGCCATTAGCTAACTCTAATAAAAGATCGCCAACGACTTCAACTTCAGCTTGGACTCCATTTGCAACTTTAATGCATCTTTCGTTTCTTTGCGTAGTCCTCGTCGAACGGAATCCCTGTAAGGAATTAGCAACATGAACAGTTGCTCCTGAGTCAATCCACCAAGTGGATTTCGAATATTGCACATACAGACATTCATTTATAAAGGTAATAATGTTCTCACCTTTCTTTGCCATTATCATCTTTAAGTAATCAGGACAGTTCTTCTTGTAGTGTCCCGTCTTCTTGCAGTGAAGACACTGATCTTTGTCTACAGCAAATTTATTCTGTTGAGGCTGATGGACAGAGGCTTTTCCCTTGTTCTTTGAGAAGGAGTTACTGTTAAAATTCTTTTTCTTGTTATCCTTCACATAGTTGATAGAACCACCATGTGAGGATTTAATTCTTTCCTCCTCTTGCACACACATAGCTATGTATTTTTCCAAGTCCCATTTCTCGGGCTGCATATTGTAGTTGACAACAAATGTGTCAAACTCTTTGGGCAAGGAAGCAAAAACTAAATGAATAAGGAACTCATCCTTGAGAGCCAAATCCATTGGTTTAAGCTTAGATACCAAGTTGCTCATCCTTAGTATGTGCTCTCTTATGCCACTGCCACTGCCAGAGTACCTTTCTGTCACAAGCTGCTTAATCAGCTGTGTAGCATAAGTCTTTGAAGAGCCAGTGAACTGACTCTTTATCTTATCAAGGTACTCTGTGACAGTGTCACACTCTGCAATTGAGCCCACAATTGCAGGCTCAATTGTGTTCTTTATTACAGCCATACATTTCTTGTTGGCTGTGGTTCATTTCTTATGATCAAGATCATAAGACATCTGTAAGGGAGCATGATCCCTCTGTTTTTTCTGCCAAGCAGTATCATCCTCATTTTGATCCCTCACTGGTGCCATAGGCTCAGTGGGACGTGCTGTAGTGAGGACCCAGTCCACCTCAGCCAAGATAAACGCTAAGTCTATCTTTTTCTTCCACTCTCCATAATTATCTCCTTTAAGAGTGGGGATCTCTCTGATACAACTCATCAAGTTGTATCCGCCTGAAAAATATTTCAAATAAAGTGAGAACGTAACAGCAAAATTATATTCCAGAAAATTCCAGAAAATTCCTTGAGACTTAGGGAACTCAAATAAAATATTTTTGGCAAATGTTAATGTTTAATTTAATAATATTAAATCCAAATAAATTCTGAAAATTCCTTTTAAGCTTTAATTAATCCAGAAAAATCCAAATGGTGAATTTTATTTTAAAAGCTTCAAAAAGGCTCTGAAAATCAGGATGTTACAAACCTTACCCCCTTAAACGGGATCTCGACCCCGAGATCCGGGCTCACTACTGGAATAGGTTCGGAAACTCTGCCTTGAGATCCTCCTCGCGCTCCCAGGTGGCTTCCTCCTCGGAGTGGTTGCTCCACTGAACTTTGCAAAAGCGAACAACTTTATTCCGGGTGACTCGCTCTGACACATCCAAGATTTTGACAGGACGCTCTTTGTAGGACAGATCCTCCTGAAGATCAATTGCCTCAACTGGTACAGCCTCCTCTGGCACTCTCAAACACTTCTTCAGCTGGGACACATGGAAAACATCATGTACCCCACTGAAGGACGCAGGTAGCTCCAATTGATAAGCAACCTCTCCCCTGCGTTTCAGAATTCTAAACGGACCGACATACCTTTGTGCAAGCTTCCCTTTTTGCTGAAACCTCTTCACACCTTTGAATGGTGTGATCTTGAGTTACACAAAATCATCTGGCTCAAAACTCAGCTCTCGGCGTCTAGTATCCGCATAGCTCTTTTGCCTGGCCTGGGCAGTCCTCAACCTCTCCTGAATCAAACGGACCTTGTCCTCGGCCTCTTTTAAACAATCTGGACCAAACACCTGACCTTCCCCTGTCTCTTTCCAATTGAGAGGGGTCCTGCATTTCCTGCCATAGAGTGCTTCAAATGGTGACATCTGCAAACTTGCCTGATAACTATTGTTGTAGGAAAACTCTGCAAAAGGCAAACAGCTGTCCCACTTAGGTCCATGATCTAGCACACATGCTCTCAACATATCTTCAAGAATCTGATTGACTCGCTCTGTCTGACCATCTGTCTGGGGATGGTATGCGGTACTGAAATTCAGGTGCGTTCCCATAACCTCATGGAAACTACCCCAAAATCGAGAAGTGAATTGGGACCCTCGATCTGACACTATTTTCTTGGGCACTCCATGCAAACTGACGATCCTCGACATATACAACTCTGCCAATCTGTCACCGGTGTAGGTTGTCTTCACTGGGATGAAGTGAGCAACCTTGGTCAATCGGTCCACGACGACCCAAATCGAATCATAGCCTTCCTTGGTCTTAGGCAGACCGACTATGAAGTCCATACCAATCTCTTCCCATTTCCACTCAGGGATTTTCAACGGCTGAAGCAAACCTGCTGGCCTCTGATGCTCTGCCTTAACTCTCTGACAGACATCACAAAGTGCCACATACTCAGCGATCTCACGCTTCATGCTAGGCCACCAATATTTTTCTTTAATGTCCTGGTACATCTTGGTACTGCCAGGATGTATCGAGTACAACGACTCATGAGCTTCTTTTAGCAACAGATCCTTTAGCTCCTTCTTATTGGGCACACACAAACGTTGCTTGAACCACAGGGTTCCTTGGGCATCCTCTGAAAATCCTGACTCTTTTCCTTCACTCATACTCTGTCTGATACGCTGAAATGCTTCATCATCTGTCTGAGCCTGACGAATCTGACCATCCAAAGTGGGCTGCAACTCCATTGCTGCCAAAAATCCTTCCTCGACCAATTCCAAACTGAGCCTTTGGAATTCCTCATGCAAAGCTGGCTGACTCTCCTTGACCATCACTGAATTACAATAAACCTTTCTGCTCAGAGCATCTGCGACCACATTGGCCTTCCCTGGGTGATAATGGATTCCAACATCATAATCCTTTATCAACTCCAACCACCTTCTCTGCCTAAGGTTAAGCTCGGACTGGGTGAAGATGTATTTCAAACTCTTGTGATCCGTATAAATCTCACATCTATTACCCAAGAGATAGTGCCTCCAAATTTTCAAAGCATGCACTACGGCTGCCAGCTCTAAGTCGTGGGTAGGGTAATTCTCCTCATGCGGTCTCAACTGGCGCGAGGCATACGCTACCACTCTCTTTTCCTGCATCAGTACACAACCCAAACCCTTGCGTGAGGCATCGCAATAAGTCTCAAAATCCTTGTTTAAATCTGGCAATACTAGCACGAGGGCTGTGGTCAAACTCTCCTTCAACTTCTGAAAGCTTTTCTCGCACTCGGGCGTCCAAACAAATTTCTTTTCCTTTTTGAGCAATTGGGTAAGTGGCTTGGCTACACTGGAAAATCCCTCGATGAAACGACGGTAATAACCAGCCATACCCAGAAAACTCCTGACCTGAGTCACCGAAGAAGGTGACTGCCAATCCAAAACATCCTTAACCTTTCCGGGGTCAACAGCAACTCCCTTTGCGGACATCACATGGCCTAGGAAGGCGACTTCCTTCATCCAAAACTCACATTTGCTAAACTTGGCATACAACTGATGGTCCCTTAATTTCTGCAATACCATCCTCAGGTGTTCCTCATGCTCCCTCTCATCCTTGGAGTAGATCAGAATGTCGTCAATGAACACAACGACAAACTTATCCAAATATTCCATGAACACCTTGTTCATCAGGTACATAAAATAGGCTGGAGCATTGGTCAAGCCAAAAGACATCACTGTGAACTCGTACAATCCATAACGAGTCGAAAATGCTGTCTTAGGTATGTCCTCCTGTCGAATCCTCATCTGATGGTAACCTGACCTCAAGTCAATCTTGGAGAAAACTCCTGCTCCCCTGAGCTGATCAAACAAGTCATCAATCCTGGGCAACGGGTACTTGTTCTTGATGGTGACCTCATTAAGTGCTCGGTAGTCCACGCACATGCGCTGACTGCCATCCTTCTTTTTCACAAACAAGACTGGCGCTCCCCACGGGGACGAGCTGGGCCTGACATAACCTTTGTCCAAAAGCTCCTGAATCTGCTTCTTGAGTTCTGCTAACTCATTTGCTGGCATCCGGTAGGGTCTTTTAGAAATCGGAGAGGTACCGGGTACCAACTCGATCAGAAACTCAACTTTTCGCTCTGGTGGCATCACTACTTTAACATAACCGATAACAATGTATAATAATAAAGAAGTAGTGGTCAAAATACTTACCAAAATAAAAAACCTGATAATAATATTGATTAATTGCAGCAAACTGAAGGAACTAAGAGCGAAATCATAGACAAAAGTTGATCGGCATTAATAAAATACATCATTCAACCCTAATGGCATGTTAAAAGAAAATAAAGGTACTTAAAGTTTTCACGTAAAAAAGTAGAATAATCAAATATAAGTTAATGCATTATATTTTAGTATTTACGTTCTTTCAAATTCATAAAGCGCCGAACCATAACATAATTAGTAATTTTTGTCAATTCTTATTTCTCCACATAGCAAATAAGTATATCATTCATGAAATTATCACCAATTAATTAAAAAGTCAGTTAGATATTTATATTGTCGAGACCCGAATATGCAAATCCGGACTCTCTGTGTATGCTGCACTAGTCCAGGATCACACTAGTGCACACAGTCAAACATAGAGGTAATCATCACCACAATCACGATATTAAATAAGGGAATCTCAAATTATTAATCAATATCCAAAAGTGAGACCTTATGGTCAAGCTTACAATCTCAATAGCCTTAGGGGCTTAACAAAAATTAGCAGCGGAAAATCCAAAATAAAACGTAGTGGCCAATCGACATGCCCACGGGCAATCGAGTGGGGAGCGAAGCCTAGAACGCGTAGTCGTCGAAGCACTCTCCTCCTGGAACCTCCTGCTGGTAGTACTCCTCTTCCTCAACTGAGCAACATAGGCGTAAAGCCGTGAGTACATTGGTACTCAGCAAGCCGTTTGTAACAAATGATGCAATATAGTATGCAAGGCTTACCAATGGAAGGCTGAAAGGGTTAATTTGCATAAACAGCATTTAAAATTACCATAAATAGATTGAAGGCGAATTGTAAATAAGACAATAATGAATAATCAAATGAATTGAAGTAACCTACTTATGGACCTCCCATCCACAAGTTAAACCAACAGTGAATTAACCATCCACTGACCAACCACAAAATTTTCCAAGAGTAACTATACCTCGTGTGAAATCACCGAGCATTGTCCATGACCGAGGACACGGCTATTCGAATAGTTTTACACTCTGCAGAGGTTGCACAACTGTACCCACACGATGTGATAATCCTCACGTTAAAGATAATCACAACAAGGCTTTTACAATGATCCATCTCAACCCGATCCCACTCGCTAAGGTTTCGCCGTCGAGTAGGGTAAATCCCCCTAGTCGATAATTGCCCCCTCTTGCGCCACAACAACATCAGTAGTGTAACCAAAGTTGAGACTTCACAAATTATTATGCCAGGTCTATCCCATACTAGACATGTGGTTTGCACGGTAAAGCTCAGATCAATGGCGCACAAAGTTAAGTCCTTAAGTAATACCCTGGCGAAACATCCACATCCCAATGTGCAACCTGCACCCCCTTTACGGCACGATCATTCGCCCGAGTGAAAACCAATTTTGTATAACCACGCCAACGACACACCAATGCCATGGCACAAATTTTATATTGGTGGCACCAACCACGATTCGATATATCATTAAGTCAAATTATTTAATCACATGTCATGATGAACCCAAACGATACTAAAAGCATAGCTAAGCATACTAATCGTGCCATCCCAAATGTGATCGTAACATAGCATCACTACTAAGTTTCCCAACCTATGGTGACAATGACATCATGGCATTCAAATTTAACAAGGAGGGAATTACTCAATTGAGGTGATAACTACCAATTACAAGGTTTGTATAAAAGTAGCGATGCAATGTAATTTAAAACAAAATATTTAAATAATAGATTGCAAACTGGGTTCAACATGATCAAAGGACATGACTTGCCTGGGCCTTGCTCAGTTGACGGTTCTTGATCTTCAAATCCAACGGCGGCTCCCTCGAACGCGTGATCTAACGAGAGAGAAACAAAACGAAAAGACAAAATAAAATCAAATAAAACTCAAATGAACTCCAAAAATTCTCAAACCTGAACCAAAAGGTAGAGCTCAATTTTAGATGAATTTAGGAAAAAGAATCGGGTCAATCGGAGCTAGGACGAGGGAGAACGGGGCTCTGGAAAATCTGGTTTTTAGGAAAAAGACTGAAATTCGAAAATTGCACTGTGCTGTGGACCGGGTGCACGGGAGAACGGGTCTACGGCGGGCTCGGTGCACGGAACAGTGCGGCTGACCGGGCTGCTGGCGCAAGCGGCTAGGGCTGACGTGGCAGACACGTGGCGACACGTGTGCACGGTTGGCTGACGTGGCTCGGCTGACTGGGCTGCTGCTCACGGGTCCACGGGTCACGCTGACTTGCGGGTCCCACCGGGCAGAGGCATGGTGCACGGTGGACCGGGCGCACGGGAAGGCGAAGCGGCAGGGTGGCGCGGGTGCGGCCCCGCTGGCGGCGCGGAGCGCGAGGCGGCGGGTGTCCGGGGCAGCGGACCGGGGCGAGGCGGCGCGGGGTTTGGCCGACGGGATGACCGGGCGGCGGAGCTCACCGGCGACGGCAACGACGACGGCGGCGGACGGCAGCGGATGACGGCGGACGACGGCGATGAACGGCGGCACAGCGACGGCGAGCGACGGCGGAGCACACCGGCGACGTCGGCGAACGGCGGCGCACGGCGTCGGCGGATGACGGCGGCGACGAGGGCGCACGGACGACGGCGAGCGGTGGCGCGGACGAGGCGACGGCTGCGCGCGGCGGCGAAGGCGGCGGCGAGGGCGGCGGCGATCGTCGGGGTCCGCGCCTTAAATACCCCGGGCTGCGGCGGGTTACTGTTAGGGTTAGCGGCGCGCGCGGGAGTCCCGGCCGGATACGGCGCTGACAGGTGGGCCCCACCTGTCGGTGGCGTGGGCGAGCGGGCGGTAGCGATGCGCGCGAGCGCGAGCGGCAGCGGGCGGATGGGTGACACGCGGCACGCATCCGAAGGGCCAAGGCGGACGCGGGGAGCGGCAGATCGACGACGCGTGGCGCGGGCGGGGCAGGCCGGGCGCGACTGGACCGGGCCGGTTCGGTGGGTTTCGGCCCACCGGCCGGTTCGGGATTTTCTCTTTTTGTTTTTCTTTTCTTTTTCCAGAAATTCAGATAATTCTTTTTGAGCTCTAGAAAATAGTAAATAAATCCGGAAAAATCTCCGAAAATTCCAGAAAATTCCTTGAGACTCAGGGAACTCAAATAAAATATTTTTGGCAAATGTTAATGTTTAATTTAATCATATTAAATCCAAATAAATTCTGAAAATTCCTTTTAAGCTTTAATTAATCCAGAAAAATCCAAATGGTGAATTTTATTTTAAAAGCTTCAAAAAGGCTCTGAAAATCAGGATGTTACATATATGAAGGCAAAGTGTTGCATAGGCGTGGGTGCAAGGTGATGTCGGTGGTGCGCGGTGTGAGGCGTCGAGGGAGGTGGCTGGCTGGCAGGGTTGAGCGAGACGGCAAGAGCGACGAACAGATCGAAGCGACATGGCTTACTCACCGGCAACGACAAAGCAATGAGACTGATGGACGGCAACTCCGGTGGTCGGCCTCGGTCAAGATGACAAAGAACATGGTGGCAATCTTGGCACCCTCGACGGCGATGGTGCTAGGCGAGGTTCGGCGAGATGAGCGGCTGCGAGACACGGAAAGCGAGGGGTGGCTTGGGGTTTTATACACGGACGCCAACGTCTCTGGGGTGGGCACAGCGGAGAATCCGTGATGGACATGAACATCGAGACATGACCGAGGCAGACACGACGAAGACAATGGCTAACAAGATGACCCCACCTGTCGGTGAGACCAAAGAGAGGAACGGTCGGGATTGTGGCGCGATGAAAAGATGCGGCCGATGGTTGACATGTGGAAGACGCGAGGTGGGCTAGGCTGGTGGGCCGGAGGGAATGGGCTTCGGCCCATTTAGCCTTTTTAGGGTTTTACGGATTTTTTATTTCAGAAATTCAAATAAATTCCTTTGAGCTCTAGAAAATAGCAAATAAATCCAAAAAAACTCAGAAAATTCCAAAAAAAAATCTTTGAAGCACAAGGAACCCAAATAAAACATTTTTAGCAAATGTTAAAGTTTATCTTAGTCACATTAAATCCTTTTAATTCATAAAAATTCAATTTAATCTTGAATGAATTTCAGAAAAATCTAAATAGTGAGTTTTATTTTAAAAGCCTCAAAAAGGCTCTGAAAATCGGGATATTACAAATCTCCCCCCTTAAACGAGATCTCAACCTCGAGATTTAGGCTTACTGAAGGAATAGGTTACGAGGTGTGACGTTGGAGATGACATTGTTCAAGCTTCCTCTCGCAACGCTTTGAGATATCTGGCTGCCTTGAGCTGATGATGTTGCATGACTTGCTCTTGGAGTCTTGGCAGGAGTACTTCCAAGGTTGAACAGAATTGGCGTGACTACTGCTAGGATGTGAAGGCACTTGATTGCGACCAACTGAATTCCAAGTGTCAACCATCTTCTAAGTTGGCACCATAGGTTACAAAGGAAAGAGAGAAAAGTAAAGATAAAAGGTAAAGTTGTCTAAGGGGAATACTCTAATGGCAAGTCTAAACTAAACAAACACTTAGCCAAAAAAGGCTAACAAATGAAGTAGTAAACTCCACAAATAAATATTTTTGACATGGTTGTATCATAATGCTAGAAAGCAAAACTGTAGTTCACATCACACACAACGGCAAGAAAAGGCAAATCGATCTACATGATACTAAAACTATAGCAGAGTTCTAATCTGATGGCTCCTACTCTTTACGTTTATCTTCAATCTTGCCTTTAAACATATTGGGTGCTTCCTTGATCCAAACTTCACAGCAAAGGTTGAAGAATTCCATGCCAACTTTCACTTTGATTATGGACCACTCAAGACATCTATGGATATCATGGGGATAAGAGGTCAAGTTAAGTTTTGAAAACAATATCTTAGAGAAGGCGAAGAGTAAGAATCCTAAGAATGAAGTAAGAATAGAGAAATTACTAAATATCCAGTTTGGTTGGTTTGATCTAAAAAAATAGATTTTAAAATTTTACTAAGGCGACCACTCTAATTAGGGCTTCGTCCTACAGTCGATATAGCTCTAATACCACCTCTATAGAGACCTGAATCTGCAAATCCAGACTTTCCTGTGTATTTTGCACTAGTCCAGGACCACGTTAGTGCATATAGCATAAACAAAAATGAAATATCAACCATATCATGATTCACTAAGAAAAGACTCAAATATTATGAATTATCAGAATTGCGATCTTATGGCTAAGCTTACAGATAATAAACTGAATGGCTTAAGAAACTGGCAACGAAAAAGCAGAAATAAGTGTAGTAGCCACTCGACATGCCTACAGGCAATCGACTAGGGAGCGAAGTCCTAATCCGCGAAGTCGTCGAAGAATCCTCCTTCACACACCTCTGGTTGGTATGGTGTCCCATTCATGCCGGACCTTGGTCCGCACATGCACAACTTCACTTCCTCGCTAGTGGAATGACTTCAAGGTCCGGTGACCCTACTTGGCCTTATTGCACTTTGCAGATTTATGGTTGTACTGTGTTATGATAGGAGGTCATTATAGGATTAAGTCCTTAATTTGTTTGGACGGTTCATACTACAAACAACAATTTCTCATGTGACATCGACACTAACCTCTCTTACCATCCGCCCTGACAAGTATAGAAGGTTTTTAGGGTTTTGAGAAGCATAAATTAAGTTATCACAAATTATCAGTCACTTACATCTCATGATTGTCCCAAAACAAGTTTTTATGTTTGAAGAGTAATTAGTAAGGCAATTTAATGCCTTGGACTTGTACAAGACTAGCATGACATTTTAAAGATTGATGTTGTACGGGTGGCCCAACTCCCGTGACAGGGCCTTGCAACTGGTCCAGTATGTAATAGACCAAGTAGTATAAAGGAATGCACCAACGTACCCCAAATCTTTTGTTATTATTAAGGGATAGGATAAGAATTTTCCATTCTAACCACTTACGTATATAAACCCCCAAGAGGGGCATGGAGATGGTAGATCCACTCATTTCATACACAAATACTCTCTCTCCTGTCGTTGGCTCTCTTTAGCTATTCCCCTCATATGTCGTTTGGTCAATAGCCACAATAGTTGGACATCCGTGGGGACCACGCAAGAAGCTGCGTAAGAGAACGAGCTAGAAAGCGACAGCAACCAAGCGAAAGAGAGGTGAGATGGCAGCCGCTGTCGAGTCCAGCATGCGGCGGGCGGTGGTACCCATGGCAACGATCACAATGCCTGCACCGATACGACCGTCGACCGTGACACCCGTGCTGGTACGACCACCTACCGCGACGCCCGCGCCAGTATGACCATCGACCACGACGCCCGCGCTGGTACGACTGTCGACCGTGACGCCCATGCCATCATCTCGACACCAGGGAGTTTTCCTCTGAACAACACCGACGAATGTCGAGCCTCTCTAGCGGGGATTTTGCATGGATCATGCACTCCAAAGCCTTTGCCCTACTGCCGGCTATGTTGACTCCCATGACCACACCGTGGTCGTGACTTCGGTGACATCTTCAACCACACCGTGTTCAAGTCTTCGCCAACAAACATGACCACCCCATGGTCGACACTTGGGGACGAAGCATCCGCCTCTCACTTCTCCAGGGGACTTCACACGGTCTCTGCCAAAGAGTTCATGCAGTCTTCGCCATGGACTTCTCGCGGTCATCCCTTGGCGAAGCTTCGTCTCACCGCCGACTTCGTTGACCTCAAGTCCGAAGGGTGCAGGTGGGAACACGCGCCTAAGAGCTTTGTATCACCACCGCCTTCGTCGACTGCAAGTCCGAAGGTGGGGGATGGGCCATGCATGTCAGAGTTTTGTCTTGTCACCGACTTCGTCGATGCTAAGTCCGAAGGGTGGGGGATGACTCGCATGCGTCACAGTTCCATCTCACCGCCGACTTCATCGACCTCGAGTCCGAAGGGTGCGGGACGGAACGCACGCCTCAAAGCTTCATCTCGCGCCACCTTCGTCGACCGGGGGTCCGAAGGTGGGGGAAGGGCCGCGCGCGTGAGTTTTACCTCGCTACCGACTTCGTCGACGTCAAGCCCGAAGAGTGGGAGACGGCCCGCGTGCATCACAGCTCCATCTTGCCGCCTAGTTCGTCGACCCCGAGTCCCAAGTGTGCGGGACGGAACGCGCACCTCATAGCTTCGTCGCGCTCAGCTTCGTCTCGCCACTGCCTTCGTCGACCACGAGTATAAAGGGTGCGGGATGGAATGTGCGCTCACAGCTTCATTGTGCTCAAGTTTTGTCTTGTGGTCGAGACTTCATCCGACCACCGCGTGGTTATAGACGCCTCGTCCGATCACCGTGTGGTTGTAGATGCCTTGTCCGACCACCTGGTGGTCGTTGACGTTTTGTTCGACCGTCTTGCAGTCGTGGGGGACGGATCGTGCGTGTCAGTTTCATCTCGCCACCAATTTCTTCGATGCCAAGTCCGAAGGGTAGGGGATATATCGTGTGTGTCAGGACTTTGTCTTGGTTTTCAGTAGATACAGATTAAAGGTGTGAAGCCTGGACCACTATAGCGCCCGTTTGTTTATAGTTTACCTCACATGTTACTTGCATTGTGTATTACGGTATTACCTCCCTTGTTCACAAGAATGATTTCAATGTAGTGCCACCCTCAGATCTGAACTATACATAGATCAATCTCGAGATTTTGTGTCAGACCTAAGAGAACCTCTCAGTCTTGAGCTGTATCTCTTAACAGTTGATGTCCACATGATACTACCTAGTTCTAAAAGTTGCTACAAAAGTTGTCCTACAATGGGATGCAGAACAATGCTCTTCGATGTTTTTAAAATATCAAAATGGTAACTAATAGTCAGGGTTGCTAGGAAAGATGCTGAACTCAGTCTCTGGACTCCTTGTCATGGCCTCATGCGAAGGTACTTTGGATGAGAACATCACAGCTGATTCCTCACTCCATTTTGCTTTAATTAATAGTAAATTGTTGGTCTGGGGCATCATGATCAATAAAAGCTGAATCGTAGTCCTCATTATATTACTTACATTGTACTTCACAAACGTTTGAGTTGAAGTCAGTCTGAAATTAGGGAGTATATGCCATTGAAGTCACTCTAACAACTTGTGCTTTTGTTGTGACCATATGTAAATCTGTAAGTACTTGTTGCACACAGCATTCAATCTTGTATATTCTGTCATTCCTTATGTGCATCCTGGACGAAACAATAGCTTTTTCAGCAAAGCTCTCCTAGTCTGATGGTCATGTGTGATAGGCTTGGAGTCTCTGTTTAAATGCAGTAGCAAATCACATTTGGTGCACTTAAGAGTCATAGTTCAGGCATGATAATGCTTAGTTCAGGCATGATAATGCTCTACTGTTCGTACTTTTAGTACATAAGAAGGAAGGCATTTTTTCTTGATGAGATAGCATATACCATCTTGAACTCTTAAGTTTATTCGGTAAAATCCATGCTCCATTACATTTTAGTCATTAGAGTGAATTTAAATTCAGGATTGAGTCCAAGCTCCTATGGTGCAGCTATTTGTCTGGTGTGCTAGTTAGTTTAGGCTATTCGCTTGAAAGGATGCTCGAAGGCCCTGTGCAAGGTTAGATTATATATCATATTATTTTGCAGTCTACAATAGGAAAAAAAATCCTCTAGGTCTGAATCCTCTGTTCGTTTTCACTTTAATTATTATCTGGCAGCTTTATGATTCTGGTTCTTGATTTGCTTTCACCTGTTTGGCATATTAAAAGTCGTAAACAACAGAGGCGTGTGAGCTGCTTTCCCCCTTCCTGTTTTCTTTTATATTTACAAGAAGCCTGCAATAACGTTTGATATAAGAATACTCACTTTTTATGGCTAATTACATTACACTACCGTCATGTCTCTTTAATCAAACCCTTATCGGTAATCGCCTCTATTATGTTAAACCTTGGGAGACGAGTTTTGGCTCCTTGTGAGTACTCTTGAAGCAAGTACAGCTATCCATTAATCCATACTCCATGTCTGTCAATATCTTCAGCAAATTTCAATAATATTTACTTGGGTTTTCCATTCTTTTCCTTTTTTTCGGTCTGCAAATAATGGATTCTTCAATAGATTTTTTGCTGTGGCTAGGGTTGTTTACTGTTTAGAATTCAGACAGGAGATCATTGAGAATGTCTAATTAGATATTCTTAGTATCATGAAGCTTTTTTTGACAAGAAGTATCACGATACTTTGTGATGGTCTGTATCTGGATTTGCTTGATACACATGTCTGTGCACTTGGACGAAGGAATTCTCTTCCGGTTGTTAGTGATCATGCTAACATGGGCATGGCTTAACTGAATTGTGACCTTCTGCTGTTTCTTTTGGACGACTGCCTTGTGCTGTTGAGCTCAAGTTGTAGAGAGCATGCTGTTCCCAGCTTATCTGAAGATGGAACAGCAAAGGGGACAATTAGCCATTCTTGGAGGGGGTCCAGATGCACATGGTGTAGATGCAGTGAGCAAACAAATGAATGCATGTTTCCGGTTCCGTAGAACAGATGGCGCAACAAGATTGATGAGGCCACCCTCGCATCAGCAAGTTCTCTGCGGTCAGACATTGGCCGTTCACTACTAGCCACATGAAAAATTTTGCATCTTGACGGGGCTCTCGCCTTCCAAACCATCAAGACGCAAGCTGACTTTGTTTTTGCAATGAAGAACAGTTGATAGGCCGAGGATGCAGAATACTGACCCGACATCGATGTGGGCAATCGGAGGATGCTATCCCTCACAACGGGGTTAAGAGAGATTTGTGAGACAACGCCAAGTATTCCACCATTGCCTGGAGCGACAATGCACCTTCGATGTCTCTGAGCCAGTGTCGTTGATGCAGTCCCACTGCAACTGAAAGCCCCTGCTTCTTGACATGGCTGAAGAGCCGGCGCGACGGAGGCAATTGGACACTCCAGCAACCAATTAGATTGCCAGTAGTTCGCACACGTGCCGTCCCCCAGCTCAATTTTTGACATTGAATGGAAGAGACAGTCCACTTCTATGTCTTTGGTAGGCCAGCATAGAGTCCATTGTCTGTCCCTTGTGGAAACCAAGGCCAGCAGAGGCGTAACGCGACGCCTAGTATTTCCGCTCGATTAACTTGATCGTCCATTGTGGAAGATGCAGGACGGTCATGAGATAGACGAGCAGCTCCATTAGCACTGTGTTGAGAAGGATTAGCCTTACACCTGGTGAGAGGAGCTGAGGCTTCCACTCTGCTAACTTCTTGGATTATCAATCCATAAGAGGTTGCAGCTCTGCTTTTGTAGGCTTCCTCTTCATAGATAACGACTGTTAGAGTTCTCCAGTCGTGGTCGAACTCCTTACGACCTCCTTTAACGTGGTCGTAGCCTCCAACGTGGTCGTAGCTTTCAACGTGGTCGTAGACGTAGTCGCAGACGTAGTCGCAGACGTGGTCGTAGTCGTAGTCGTAGACGTGGTCGTAGGAACTTACGACCACCACCTTACGACCACGATGAACGTGGTCGTAAGTCGACTTCGACTGACTGCTTGGCTCCGCGAGTACAAACAAAAAGAAACTACAGCACGAAGTGTTTTTGTGCAGCAATGGAACGGCTGCTTTTCAGATCGTCTATTGCTCCTTATATACTGAATACAAAGTGCAGGAACTCCCGGTGGTTAGCCGCACATCGCGCCACGGACGCGTGCATCCCCACGTCCACGATGTTGCCCACGACTGATCGTTCCAGGGTCGTGCGCGAGCTATTCTCGCCACGATCTCCTACGTGCACGGTGACCACAACGAAACGGTGCTCGTGCGCATGCAGTAGCTAAAATTAGAACCTACGTGCAAGTCTACCATGCATAACTAACACACGTCCAAGGATTACTAACAAATTCTCCTCCTAATCCTTGCGTGTGCGCTGTACATCAACGACCCCGATCTTTGAACGAAGTTCACAGAACCGTTCTTGTCCCAGGGCCTTTGTCAAGATATCAGCCAACTGTTCAGCGGTCCCAACGGACTCAACCTTGACCCTGTCCTCCTCGATGCATTCACGAATATAGTGGTATCTAACATCAATATGTTTGCTGCGATCATGGAAGACGGGGTTCTTACTGAGCTGAATGGCTGACTGGTTATCGATCTTCAAGTTGATGGCGCCCGGCTTCTTGCCTTTGAGCTCTGCGAGGAGCCGCACCAACCAAACCCCCTGGCAAGCTGCTGTCGTTGCGGCGATGTACTCAGCTTCACACGAGGATAAAGCCACAACTTTCTGCTTCTGAGATTGCCAGGTGATGATGTTGCGGCCGAGGAAGAAGAGGACACCGGAGGTGCTCTTCCTCGTATCAATGTCACCTGCAAGGTCACTGTCGCTGTAGCCGACCAGCTGAGCCTCCTTCTTCCTCTTATACTGACAGCCATAGTGCAGAGTCCCAGCAATGTATCGGAGCACTCTCTTCACGGCTACCATGTGCTCGGTGGTCGGGTTATCCATGAACCGGCTGATGTAGCCCACCGAGAATGCCAAGTCTGGCCTTGAATTCACCAAGTAACGAAGAGAACCCACTATGCTTCTGTATTGAGTGACATCGACAGCAGGTGCAGAGCTCAACTTACTTAGCTTCAATCGGGGTTCCATGGGGATGTTGCTCGTGTTGCAACCAACCAGACCGGCGTTCTCAAGGATCTTCGCCGCATAAGCTCTCTGGCTCACGGTGATCCCGTCCTCTGACTGTACCACCTCCAGCCCGAGGTAGTACTTCAGCAACCCCAGATCGCTCATCTGGAACGTCGACTTCATCTCCTGCTTGAACTTGTTGATGTCGGAGTGGTTGCCGCCGGTGATCACCAGGTCGTCGACGTAGACCCCCACGATGAGGCGTCGTGCGTCCTGACCGCGCAGGTACACGGCGTGTTCGGAGGCACTCCGCACGAACCCAAGCTTGAGTAGCGAGGCGTCCAGCTTGGAGTACCAGGCGCGTGGGGCTTGGCGAAGTCCATAGAGAGCCTTGATCAGGTGAAGTACCTTGTGCTCATGCCCTTTGAGCACGAACCCGGGGGGCTGCTCGACGTAGACGTCCTCCCGCAGCTCGCCGTTGAGAAACGCGGACTTGACGTCCATGTGGTGCACCGCCCAGCCCTCGCTTGCGGCGTAGGCCAGCAGCAATCGCACGGACTCAAGTCGTGCCACCGGAGCGAAGACCTCGTCGTAGTCGATCCCCTGGCGTTGCACGTACCCCTTCGCGACGAGACGAGCCTTGTACTTGGCGACGAGCCCGGCCTCGTCCCTCTTAGTCTTGTAGACCCATTTGAGGCCGATCGGGCGTAGTCGAGGCGGTGGCTCGACGAGTTCCCAGGTGCCGTTGGCCTCGATCGAGGTGAACTCGTCGAGCATCGCATGGCGCCAATTCTCATACTCTTGTGCTTCCGCAAACGACGTTGGTTCGGCGTCACTTGCCAGCAGCAGCTGTTCCTCCAGCTCCCGTGCGGCGAGCCCGGGCGGCGTAGCCGGCCCCCGCACGTTGTCGATGTCACGGAATCGGAGCGAGGCTTCGTCATCGTGATCCGTGTCCAGCATCTCGTATGCACCGACTCCAGGCGGTGAGACAAACTCGATCGGTGTGTTACCCTGGTGTGCCTGCGGACTCGGCGTCGTGCTCCCAGTGTCGTGCACTGGTGAGACTTGGGATGAAGCTGGTGAGGACAAAGGTGAGACTGCAGTCCCGGCCGATGTTCGTGCTGTGGTCGGAGTGGTGGTGATCACTCCGGGCGGTGCCATGACGGAATCCTCGACGACGAAGTCCTCTGCCTCGCCGCCGTGGCCCTCGGTCCAGGTCCACTGCGCTGCCTCGTCGAACACCACATCGCGGCTGATGTGGACACGCCGGGTCGCCGGGTCGTAGACCCAATATGCCTTGGATCCCGGCTCGTAGCCGACGAAGATCATCCGGCGGCTGCGATCGTCGAGTTTCTTCAAGTTCGGCGTGGTCACCTTGACATGAGCGACACACCCGAACGTCCGGAGGTGATGTACCCCCGGTGGGCTCCCAGTCCAGAGCTCGTACGGCGTCTTGCCGCCAGTGCTCTTTGACGACGAGCGGTTGAGGAGGTAGACTGCCGTTGTGACGACCTCCCCCCAGAACACGCCTGGGAGCCCCTTCGCCTTGAGCATGCTGCGCGCCGTGCCCACGACGGACTGGTTGCGGCGCTCCACGACGCCGTTCTGTTGTGGCGAGTACGGCGCCGTGAGCTCTCGCCGAACACCGAGTTCAGCGCAGTACTTGATGAAGTCTGTCACGGCGAACTCTCCTCCGCGATCCGTTCGCAAGGCCAACAGCTTCTTCCCGCTCTTGCGCTCTGCCGCTGCCTGAATGCGCTTGATCGCCGTCGCGGCGGCGTCCTTGGTGGGCAGCAGCGATAGCCACATGTAACGAGAATAGTCATCGACGAGCAGGAGAAAGTACCGGTTCCCGCTCGGTGTCGGTGGTGAAATGGGGCCGCAGAGGTCTCCCTGGAGCAGTTGGAGTACTTCGACCGACCGCCTCAGTGCTTGCTGGGGAAATGGGGCCCTCCGGTGCTTACCGGCGAGGCAGGCTTCGCACACCTGCTCCACCTGAGTGAGCAGAGGCAGGCCTCGGACCAGTCCTTCTCTTCCCATCTTGCGCAGCGCGGCGAAGTGGAGGTGCCCGAACCGGGCGTGCCAGATCCAGGCATCCTCGTCGGCGCGTGCCGCCAGGCAGACTGGTCGTGCGATGTTGATGTCGAGCACGTATAGACGGCCTGGATTGCGGTGTATCTTGGCGAGCAAGCGGCGCTCTTCGTCGCGGATCCGCATCACGCCGTCCTCCACCAGCACCTGGTACCCGATCTCGTCGAACTGGCCAACAGAGATGATGTTGGCGGTGAGGCGCGGCAGGTAGTAGACGTTAGTGAGAGCGCGGTGCTCGCCGTTCTTGCACGAGAACAGCACGGTGCCGCTCCCTTCGATGTGGGCGACGGAACCGTCGCCGAACTGCACCGTCCCGGTGACGCTGGCGTCGAGGTTGGAGAACGCCGCACGGGATCCCGACATGTGGTTGGATGCGCCGGTGTCCAGGACCCATCGCTTCGAGTCTCGATCACCTGAGACGTCGAAGGCAGCGAAAACCTTGTCCTCGATGAGGTGGAGCTGCCCATCACCCTGGATTGACGTCGTGGTCGACTGGTCGTGAGAGCTTACGACCACGCTTGCCGTGGTCGTAGGTCTTCTTACGACCACGTTTGCCGTGGTCGTAGGTCTTCTCTGGTCGTGAGAGCTTACGACCACGTTTGCCGTGATCGACGACGGCTGCGCTTGAGGTTTGATCCTTTCCTCCTGTACTGCACCGAGGGCGAGTAGAAGAGTGGGCTCGTGATCCTGGACCACATGAGCCTGCTCCTCCTTCTTCTTCCCACGGCAATCCTTTGCCCAGTGGCCTTTCTTGCCGCAGTTTCTGCACAGGTCGTCGGGCCTGGCGCGGCTCGCGCTCGAGCCGGCCCGCGAGTCACCGTTGCCGCCTGTGCCACGACCGTGGCCTCTTCCGCGACGCTTGCCGCGGCCACCAGAGCCCGACCCGCCGCGGCTGGACTCTTGGTCCCGCTTCTTGTAGCGCTCGATCCACTGCTCCTCCGTGAGCAGCAGTTTGCCGCTGATGGTCTGTGCTGGCACAGGTTCATCGTCGTCTGCCGCCTTGAGTCTCCCCGTCACCTCTTCGAGCGAGAGCGTGGAGATGTCAAGAAGGGTTTCAATAGAAACGACGAGTTGCTTGTACCTCGGTCGGGCGACGCGCAGGTACTTGGCCACCACCTTGTGGTCCGGCTCCGGGTCGCCGAGCGTCGCCAGCCACTGTACGATGTTCGTCAAACGCAGGGCGAAATCCTCGACCGACTCCCCATCGGGGAAAGCGATCTGCTCGTACTCGGCCCGGAGGTTTTGTGCGGTCGCCTTCCGCACCCGATCGTCGCCGATGCGCATCGTCTTGATGGCCTCCCATGCCTCCTTGGCCGACGGCTTGGTCGCCAAGGTGGAGACGAGCTCGGAGGGGACACCGCTGCAGATGGCCTCCAGCGCGGTGCGGTCATCGTGGAAGTCAGCATCGCCGTGCTCGATGACGTCCCACAGGTAACGCGCTTGGAGCTTGAGCTTCATGAGCAGTGACCACTCATTGTAGTTGGCCTTCGTCAGTTGCGGCCAATGACCCGAGCCGCCCGAGTCTCGGATGACGCGCTCGACGACGGCCTCGCGCGGCCCACGGGTGCGGCCACGGCGTGGCGGCGACCGAGTCGGACGTCGAGATTGCGAACGGCGCGGTGGAGTCTTGCTCCCACTGCCGCCGGAGTCGTCACCCTTACTTGTTCGGCCTCGCGAAGACATGATCTGCTTGAAGGCTTACGACCACCCAGGCACACGCAAGGCTCTGATACCAATTGTTAGAGTTCTCCAGTCGTGGTCGAACTCCTTACGACCTCCTTTAACGTGGTCGTAGCCTCCAACGTGGTCGTAGCCTCCAACGCGTTAGTAATCCTTGGACGTGTGTTAGTTATGCATGGTAGACTTGCACGTAGGTTCTAATTTTAGCTACTGCATGCGCACGAGCACCGTTTCGTTGTGGTCACCGTGCGCGTAGGAGATCGTGGCGAGAATAGCTCGCGCACGACCCTGGAACAATCGGTCGTGGGCAACATCGTGGACGTGGGGATGCACGCGTCCGTGGCGCGATGTGCGGCTAACCACCGGGAGTTCCTGCACTTTGTATTCAGTATATAAGGAGCAATAGACGATCTGAAAAGCAGCCGTTCCATTGCTGCACAAAAACACTTCGTGCTGTAGTTTCTTTTTGTTTGTACTCGCGGAGCCAAGCAGTCAGTCGAAGTCGACTTACGACCACGTTCACCGTGGTCGTAAGGTGGTGGTCGTAAGTTCCTACGACCACGTCTACGACTACGACTACGACCACGTCTGCGACTACGTCTACGACCACGTCTACGACTACGTTTACGACCACGTCTACGACTACGGCTACGACCACGTTGGAAGCTACGACCACGTTGGAGGCTACGACCACGTTAAAGGAGGTCGTAAGGAGTTCGACCACGACTGGAGAACTCTAACAACGACAGCACCAAATAAGTAACCGGGAAGCTCAACACAACACACTGTAGGTGTTGTGAAACCTCAGAAATCTACTCCTTGGAGTAGTGAATAGGGGTTAAGGCGCTCTTCTGGAAGCTGGTCTCCAGGCCAGACACCGCGCCAAATAATTATAGGAGTTGGCTTACAGCTCGCGGATCGCAGGCAGAAGGCTTGAAGAAGACAACAACGTCGTCAGCATACAAGGAGGTGCAAGCAGGAGCCCGGCTGTTGTCAATGGTAGTGAGGATGCCATGTGCTAACGAAGAAGCAAAGAGTGCACTGAAGGTCTCATGGAAAGGGGATCACCTTGTCGTAGCCCCGTAGCAAGTTGAATGGGATCACATTCTGAGCCATTGACACACATTGTCGTGGATGGCAAGGACAGGACGAGAGAGATCAAATCCCACCAACGCTGACCAAAGCCCAAGTGTGCTAGGATTTGGAGGAGGAACTCCTCCGATGCCGTTGTCGAACGTCTTTGCAAAATCAACTTCGAGCAACACCATTGGTCTGCGGGATCAGTGGAAGGTGTCACTACTATACAAAAAACTTATATTAGATGTCTTATCATAGATAATTGATGTAAACTGTCTGTGTTAAATACAATCACAAACGGTTTAGATTTAGAGACCGTCTATATTGCTGCCAGTGCTAAAAACCGTCTGTGAAGAGATAATATCACAGACGGTTTATGGTGAGAACCGTCTGTGATATTGCAAAATATCACAGACGATTTAAATTTTATTTAAACCGTCTGTGATACTTCACAGTGGTAATGAAGTTGTTACAGACGGTTTGTATTAAAAATTATTTGTGATATGTTTTTCGTCTCTTAATTCCGTAAAATTTTATAATCTCCTGCTCGAGTCCGAGTAGGATTCCGTTCCGAGACACTTTTAGTAAAACGGATATAACTTTTTGCATACGGTGCCCGTTTTCGACGTTCTTGTACTCGTTGGAAAACTAATGACGAGCCCGATAAAAAAATGACCCGCTTGTGCTAGTCGCCCTCTAAGACCCTCAAAATCGGCCATCTTTAGCCTCAAATTTGCGTTGCAAGTTTTCGGTTTCTATTTTTGCCAAAATTTTTTATTTTCCGTTCGGAATTTGGTGTTCGCCTCAACTGCAAAATTATAGATCTCGTCAAAACCTTTCAAACAAGTATATATAAGCCATATAGAACTTTGCTATTTTATCTTTTGAGGCTAACTATTTACATTGTACCTATATATATATATATGTGTATGCTCTAATTCACAGATAGTTAGTATATAGAACCATCTGTGATACTCGCACATTATAGATGGTTCTACCTACCAACTGTATGTATTGAGAGAGTATCACAAATGATTTATATATATATAACCGTCTATGATAAACTCAGGCCCGGCCCTAGGGGGGTCGAGCTGGGCCGCCGCACTGGGCCCTCGACGCCAAGGGGCCCAACCTCAGATATGTAAGTAGATATAGTATTCCCAGGAAGCAGAAAAGGCACGTACGTGCTGCGCGATTTGATTTGCCTTCCATCGCGGCGTCGATTCGGCTTCCGCGTCCGCGACTCCGCGTTCCGCCCTTTCGCCGCGCGGCCGCGCCGCCGCGACTGCCTTCTTCCCCGCAGACCTGCTAGGCCGCCGCTACGACCTGCGACTCTGCGTCTCTCAGTCTCTGCGCAGTGCGCAGCCGCGCAGGTAGCTTTTGCATGCACTTACGTGAATTCATGGCTTCGTGCTGTAGCTTTTGCATGCACTTACGTGAATTTCGGTGTTTGTTTTTAGACCAGACTCAGAGACTCTGCGACTCTGCGAGAGCCGAGACTGCGCGTCTAGCTGCTATCGCCGATCGGCTGTGCGCGGTGCGCCCGTGCGTCGCGTGCACAGGTGCACTCTCCGTTGATCCGTTCCTCAGTTCCTGGTCTTCGTACGTACGAAGGTAAGAAATTGCCCCCGAGCCTCTTGATTGTGTTTGTGTATGCGGTATGTCAAGTATATATCATATATGTTTAATCAATATTTAGTTTGCTTTTGTCCCCAATATTTATTCTTTAGATTTGGGATTTAAGAATCCCTTACGGTGCGTCGGTGCAGCACGCATGTTTAGTATGACATTGAATTTAGTATGGCATAATTTTCTGAAATTCTGAAATTGAATTTAGTATGGCATAATTTTCTTAATATTTCCATTGCTTATCGGATCCTATTCACTATGCCTGTGACTGTGGCCTCAGCTGAAAGAACCTTTTCAAAGCTGAAATTATTGAAGAATTATTTGAGGTCCGTAATGTCTCAAGAAAGATTAAATGGTTTGGCAACTTTATGCATCGAGAAGAAATTATTAGATGAAATTGATATTGATGACATCATCAATGACTTCGCATCAGTAAATGTTAGAAGAAATTTTTAAGGTAAGATGTATAACTTGTTTGATAAGAATGTTTTTTATGTATTACACTTATTGGAAACATCATTATATTATTAGAGTTATATTAAAGGGCCCATCTTTCTAGCTTCGCTCCAGGTCACTAAATTCACAGGACCGGGCCTGGATAAACTGACAGTTGGGCCCATCGATCCTCCCCAACCCATTCTCACCCAATAGAAACACATCAAACCTCACCCCACGGATCGTAGCTCCACCTCTCCCTCTATAAATACTCACCCAAACCCATCTCCTACCTACTGTTGCTCAAAAATCTCTCCAGACTCTTTCTCACCGTCCTCCTCGACCCTGACCCTGATGGCCCTTATGAACTAGACGTCGATGGCTACCAAGACGGCGCTCAAATCGGCACTGACGACGGCGGGCATCATGAACATCTAGCTCGAGCGTTGTATCAGGGACGAGAAGGCCTAAGCATGAGCTTGTCGGTGCGATTCAGTCGACCCCATAATTCCTCGGTAGTACGAATGCACTGTGTTCAACATATCATCCTATACTGAGGTAGTCCTGCCCTCATGCTGCAAGGCGAGGATTGTGTCCTTGCGCGTTAACGTTCTAGTGTTGGCCTTCATGCGGAGAAGCTTTGTATTTGCATCACCCTCCTGGAGATAGCGGATATGAGATTGCTGTCTCACTCGGACACACTCCAGGGAAGCCAAGGCCAAGCAGCGACCCTTAAGGAAAGACCCGAACCTTCTCTCCAAGGTAGAGAGCCGTCGGACATCTTGTGCTTGGTCAAACCTCAGGATAATCTCATGCGCAATCTGAAGCTGAAGGTGTAGGGTATTGGTTTTCTCTCCCTCAACAGTTGAGCGCTTTCAACACCCGTGCTAGCTTGATGTAGAGGAAGACGAAGGGATCCTAGCTGTTAACAGGTTGCAGCCAAGCCTCTGAGGCCACCTCCTGAAAGCCCTCAAGTTACGTCCAGTAGATCTCGAACCTAAAGCGCCTTGCATGCCTCATGGTGGTGCCACAAGAAATTAAAGGAGCGGGCATTGGTCAAACCCCCCAACCTTAAAGCTTGGAGGTGGCTCTCCGCGAACAAGTCCTCCCGGTCAGTGTTGAAGAACACCCTGTCGGCTTCACCAAGGTGGGATGTTGCTGCTCATTACTCCGGGTGGAGCTGATATTTTCTGGGATGTTTATCTTTTTGAGGGTTTTAGTTTCTTGCGAAATTATGATCATGGGAAGCTGTGTATGATGATCAATCAAATGATCATTCAGAGGAATCTTGCTTCTTTTCAAGGCCATATAATGCCTTTTGCTAACAAGCGGACTTCAGGTTAATTTGAAATTTTTTTACAGTCAGTCCTTTCAAGAGACAAACACCGTTCCAATTTTTCATTCATATGTAGTAACAGACATGTAGAAGTTAAAATCGTCCGATTTTGTCTTCCTTATTTTCTGTAGTTGTAGTTCAGCAATCAGCATCAGCCATGAGAAGGCTGAGTCATATTTAGGACTCCAAATAGTCGTGATTTGCATTAACCTTGGGTGCATTATATGCTAAAGTTTGATGTTCCCCTGGAAAACTATTTCAAATTGTCGAGCATTCCAAAAAGATCAAAAGATAGCAAGTGGCATACAGTAGCACTGTTCCTTTTGATGTGAAAAGGAAGTGGCGAACAAACAATTTGTAAAGTGACAGAAGTAACTGCCTTGTTTTAAGGAACCGTTTTGAGTGGCTTCGGCTTTTAAAAGTCATTTAGAACACATCGATTTTTTTATTTTAGATTTTTTTGATTTTGTTGCATGTTCTTTTTCCCCTAATTTTATTGCATTGTCCGTGATGATATAACATTGTTTTTTTATTTTTTTATTTTTAATTAAATGACTCAGAAAAAAACTAATAATTACTATAATATAATTTTAATCTAAAATCAACTGTTGCATTTGGAAGCCGAAAGTTAAAATTGGAAGCCGAAAGTTTAAAAGGTAGTTGGAGCAGGCAGTACACACATTCTGAATGGCTTGCGGTTGTTTCAGCATCTGAAATGCAATAAATGTAAGAGCAATTACTAGTACGTTGTGTATCCCATCTTTTGATCCGCGAATTTTTTGTACGGATAATCCATTTTTTATTCGAAATTACATAAATATACCCGCGGGAAAATTTTTTACAAAAATAGGCTCCAGTCGCCTAATGGTTGGGCGACTGGAGCCGTTCGCCCAACCACACGGCGACATTTAATGAATCTACCAACCGTTGGGCGATTAATTGCAGTCGCCCCACTGTTGGGCGACTTCCATCCAGTCGCCCAACCGTTAGGCGACTGCATTTCAGTCGCTCAACGGTTCGGCGACTTCTAGTGAGATATATACCGCGCTCGGCCGTGGCCGAGCGCGGTCACTGTGTCGTTCGGCCGCCGTCGCAGAGAAGAGAGGGAGAGGAGGAGAAGAGGAGGGGAAGAGAAGGAGAGGGAGAGGAGGAGAAGGGGAGGAGGGGAAGAGAAGGAGAGGGAGAGGAGGAGAAGGGGAGGAGGAGAAGAGGAGGGGGAGTGCGCGATTTTCAGGTAATTTTTCGTGTTATATTTTTTGTTAGTGTAGAAAATTAGTTTAGAAAATGTAGTGTAGAAAATTAGTTTAGAAAATTAGTTTAGAAAATTAGTTTAGAAAATGTAGTGTAGAAAATTAGTTTAGAAATTTAGTTTAGAAAATTAGTTTAGAAAATGTAGTGTAGAAAATTAGTTTAGAAATATAGTTTAGAAAATTAGTTTAGAAAATGTAGTGTAGAAAATTAGTTTACAAATTTAGTTTAGAAAATTAGTTTAGAAAATGTAGTGTAGAAAATTAGTTTACAAATTTAGTTTAGAAAATGTAGTTTCAAAATTTAGTTTAGAAATTAAATATAGAAATATAATTTAGACATTTAATTTTCAAATTTTGTGTACTAAATGTAGTTTAGAAATAAAGTTTAGAAAATTTAGTTTATAAATTTTGTGTACCATTTATTGTACAAATTTAGATGTAGAAAGTATAATGTACAAGTTTAGATGTAGAAATTTAGATGTACCAAGTTTAATGTACAGTCTTAGATGTATAAAATTTAGTGTTGAAATTATTGTACAAATTTAGATGCAGAAAATTTAATGTTGAAAGTATTGTACAATTTTTGCAGGTATGACTCGTGCTGGACATGACTCGGAGTGGCGGTTCGCGCTGTTGGACGAGCACGTGGACCGCTCTCATCGCGCTTCCCATCTAGTGCCGCCACCGGGGAGCACGGACGAGCCGCCTCCGCTGGGAGTGGTCCGGACACGGACACCTCGCGTGGCCTGGGGACTCGACCCTCGTTGGACTGCCAGGTGAGCACTATTCCAGCGTTTAGTGCGACCGTTAGTTCGTTCCGTGCTGACCTTCACTTTGTTTGCAGGCTGCGGGATGCCAGGCTACTCCCTCTTGCCCGGATGGTGCAGGCCACAGAGGAGGATGGAGCCGCTGGCGGGGACGAGGGCGGGGACGAGGCGGGCGGGGATCGATCACGACGATTTCCGTTCGACCGTTCCCTGCTGACGGCTTTGGTGGACCGTTGGCGGCCCGAGACGCACACTTTCCACCTCCCATTCGGGGAGATGACGCCGACCTTGCAGGATGTGTCCCTGCTTCTTGGGCTTCCGATCGCGGGAGACGCTGACTTCCTACCGGAGGCCCCGGCCGACTGGCGCGCTGACCTGCTCGGCAGATTCGAGGGTGTCGTTCCACCGGCCGCTGACCACCACGTGTTCGGAGAGGCGCAGACCCATGGGCCGACACTGAGGTGGCTCAGACAGTACCGGGTACGTGGTATATAAAATCGATCGTATCTTCGAAGCTCTTATTTGTGGTATTACGTACTAATAACAACTTTTTTGCATTCAGGTGGAGCGCATGGTTCCGCAGGCAGACGATCAGCAGGTCTCGCGGCACCTGGAGGCGTACGTGCTGTGGCTGTTTGGTTGGGTGCTTTTCACCACCAGCCACGGCAACTCGGTGGATGCGCGCCTTATCGCTTATGCGAGGGCGATCGCTGACGGCGAGCCCCACCAGGTCAGCTGGGGATCGGCCGTACTTGCCGCGACGTACCGCGCGCTGTGCGATGCGTGCACGAGGGTCAAGCCGAACTCGATCCTCACGGGTTGTCCCCTGCTACTACAGTTGTGGTCGTTCGAGCGCTTAAGCGTCGGACGACCTGTGCTAGACGACGTGGGTCCGTACGGGCCCGAGATGTATCCGGGGGGAGAAGTCGACCGGCCGACGATGGGTTCTATGTAGTGCCGTCGCCGAGTAAGTTTTATCACAGTTAACTATTTCTTTCTTATTGACGATCGTCATTGTAAACAACTTGTCTTTCTTGCAGGTACAGTTCGCGCACGTGCAGGTCACGCGGGCGTACCGGGTCTTTGTGGAGCAGCTCGACCGCATCACAGCCGACGACGTGCGCTGGGAGCCGTACGCTGATACGGCAGTGCAGGCCCGTGCTCCTGGCGGTCTGTCTTCACTTTGCTGGCGTGACCGGGCTTTCTGGCTCACCCGCCGGAAGCTCGTGTACCTCATCTACGTGGAGGACTACGCACCCCAGCGGGTGATGCGGCAGTTCGGGCTATGGCAGCCGGTTCCTGTACCAGTCGGACCATCGCTTCCGCCGCACGTGCACGGGTGAGTGTACGTTTCTGCTAAATATGTACATACTTACTACTGCGTTCGCAAGTATCTCACATTACGTAATGGTTTTATACGCAGGCACAGCGGGAAGGGAGTGAAAAGAGGCACGGACTGGTCGGTGAGAATGCAGCCCTGGGTCGAGCAGTGGCAGGATGCGCTCGACGACCGCGTGGACGAGGACCGACCGTACGACAGCAGGGAGTACGCGGAGTACCTGCGCTGGTACCAGCCGCAGACCCGTATCAGGCTCGTATATGTGGTAGACCCGCCTGCCACACACGTCGCCGCTCCGACGGACACGTACCCCGCGCACTTCGCGCACGACGCTCACCTCGCGGTACGTTACATGTCATTTCAAAGATTCCCAAATGGTAATGTCGTTTCCATAATCGACCATTTTATGTCTTTGTGTCCAGGCTGACGTCGGTTCTGACCTATACGCCGAGTCCAGCACAGTACTGGAGAGGCTCGCCAGTGGTGCGCAGCTGACCCATGAGGAGGGCCTCAGCTTTGCGCGTCGGGTGCACGAGGGGTGTAGACGTATCGTTAGCCTACTGTCCTGCACGAGACTACCGGCGGTCTCCACGCCCCCCGCTACGACTGCTCGTCCACCAGTGCCACCTCCACCAGCGTGGCACTACTATGGTGCACCTACGTGGACACGTCCTCCACCACCTCACCCGGAGCAGCCAGGGGGTTCAGCCTGGTCAGGGCCTCCTACACCGGTTCACTTCACGCCTCCTACGCAGACCCCTGTCTTCCCCACGCAGGGGGTGTACGCCTCCTCCATGGCGCCAGCTACGGGTACGCATAGGGTCTTATACCGTGTTTATCCGAAGACGACATGCAACGCACTAACGATATTAATATTGCAGGTACTTACCAGCACGGCGTCTCCCCAGGCCAGGAGGATGTGGACCAGTTTTTCGCGCCGTCGCCCGACGTCGCACCGCAGGTTCTTTCTGCCAGTGCCCTCCCCGGTGCACCGGAGATTACACAGCCAGAGGTGCAGCTGACTCCACCAGCGCAGGGGCGGGATAGACACCCTCCTCCTCGTTTTACCTTTTCGGATCGTCCTAATCCGTTGCACCGGAGGAGGGCCAAGCGAGGCCGTATGGGAGGACGCGGACGCGGTGACGGGGCACAGCAGGGTGACCAGTGAGGCATGCTGCAGATGCTATATATGTTATGCATGTAATGAAAATACATGCGCCATGTTACTCACAGTTATATTATGAAGTTTATTTATATTTACATAAGTCTATCATCTCTTTCCGCATATAAACTATCTCACTTAACAGTGTATGTATCGATCGTTCTCTACTCAATCTTTCAAAAAAAAATTTAAAAACTTTTTACACACCTACAATATACAATGAACATAAACTTTTATTACAACTTCACCGTATTTTTTACCGGTTCAACGTTACAAAATTCACAAATTCTAAGGCTACCTGCAGTCGCTCTTCCGTATGGCGACTGCATGCCAGTCGCCTAACGGTATGGCGACTGCATGCTAGTCGTCATACGGAAGAGCGATTTAATGCAGTCGCTCTACTGTGCAGCGAGATATATTGTGTCGCCGTGTGGTTGGGCGAAAGGCTCCAGTCGCCCAACCATTAGGCGACTGGAGCCTATTTTTGTAAAAAATTTTCCTGCGGGTATATTTATGTAATTTCGAATAAAAAATGGATTATCCGTACAAAAAATTCTTTGATCCGCAGCTCGTACATTTCCGTCTTTTGCAGTGGATGCGGCAGAAAATGTGCACCAGTTGCCGTACAGCTACAGAGTTATAGCTGTAAATTAGTCCTGTATAAACTTCCCTGCACATTTCTGGTGTATATATTCTACTCTATTTTACTTTCTCTTGGTTCTCTATTACTATTTTGTTTCTGCATCTTTAGGTCCTGCTCGTTTCAACTTCAAATTCTAACTTCTGTCTTATTTTTTCACTGTTTATAAATTTCGTCTTTTTTTGAGCTTTTAGCTTTTTTGCCGATTCTTTTTTTTTCGTATTTATTTACATTGTCCGTGATGAGCTAGTGTATTTTTTATTTTTAAAATTTTTAAATTTAATTACGTCAAGTAAGTCACCTTCAGTTACAGTGAAATTTCAGCCGCTACAGTGCGATTTCAGCCATAAGCCATAGCTTTTCAGTCCAACCGAGCGGAGCCTCCTAATGTTTTTCTTTATGGCTGGGTTCTCTCCTTATCGCCAATAGCAGTTTTCTTTTCTCATTGGGGGTATTAAAATGGATAGCATGGCACCGTTGGCCTTGTTTATTCAGATCTATTTATTAGTTTTATAACAACGAGGGTTTCGAGCTTTTACAGGCACATCTTGGATTTGACTGGGGTTTTCCCCCCCACTTTGAATAAACTCCACCTACTCATTTCCCAAAAGGCCTTATCCCCCAGTTGGACAGCTGTGCAGTTTGGCTAAACAAAACATGTTTGGTTTTCCCCGGTAAAAACGGGTATGGTTTTGAGTCTGCTCATTTGGACTAAAAAAATATGGCTTATAGCTGAAATTATATTGTAGCTGGCTGAAATTATACTATAACTGATGGTGACTTATTTGACGTAATTAAATTTTAAAAATTTTAAAATAGAAATAACATGTTAGCCTATTACAGACAATGCAAACGAATACAAAAAAGAACCGGCTAAAAAGCTAAAAAAAGCCAAAAAATGAAATTTAGAAATAGTAAAAAATAGCCAGAAGTCAGAAGCTGAAACCGAAATGAGCGAAGCCTTTGTCATGTTAGGTACTTGTTAATTTTCGAGATTGCCCTGCGTAATAAGTAGTCCCATAGTCTCCTTAAGCTCTATTTGGAACGCTAATTTTTTAAAAGGTGTTTTGTGAGAATTGAATTGTTTTTTTATAAAATTTCTGTTTTAAACGGGCTTTAAGCTTTTTTAAAAGTTGAAAGTGTAGGGGAAAAAAAAGAAAAGGAAGCAAAGAAGAATATACGTTCGATGCCTTTTATGCGAGTCTGAAAATTCAAAGGAAGAGGAACATCAGGAAAGCAGCAGTCCCAGGAGTAGATGGGTGATCATTTGGGCTTTTTTGGTGGCTTATTGCTGAAAAGCACTGTAGCTGATTGAAAAAAACACTGTAGCTGACAGAGGCTTATTTAGCATAATTAAATTTAAAAATTAAAAAATATAAAAAATATGTTAGCACATTACGTATAATACAAACAAATACAGAAAAAAAGAACCGGCAAAAAAGCTCAACAAAAAGCCAAAAGTTCAGAAAAAAGACGAAATTTATAAATAGTAAAAAATAAGCTGAAAGTCAGAAATTGAAGCTTTTTTGATCACCACCGAAATAAAATGCTAATAGTAGTACAACAACTACTGCTCGAGTAATGAACTGTAGGGCACATTCTTCTATGTGATTGCTTTCCTTCCGCTTGCTATTGTATGTGATTGCTTTTCTTCCACTAGCTATTGCTTTAAAATAACTGATAAATACAGAGGAAATAGGGAAGAAAACACATAAAGGACAAGCGTAGCTGAACGACCTGTTCACGTGAATAACACCATAGCCCTTTTTTTCTTCCAAATTTAGCCCTAAATACCTTTTTTTTAATAAATCTAACTTCTTTCTTAACTTAACAGGTATCTGCTGAACTAAAGGAGCACCTATCGAGCTCAGGGCGTCGAGCACCAACTAGTGCTATGCTTAATTAATACTAATTATATTTAATTAGTACTAATCTAGTGGCCTAATGACATACCGATTTACAGGAGCTCCGTAGCAGAGCTACTGTAACTCAGCAAGTGCTGCCGAACTCCTCTGGCTCAGTAGTATTTGCCGAACTCTTGTAGCATGACAGGCGACACCGCGGCTACTGAGCTCAGGGAGGAAGCTAGATTTATAAAAAACAGACGCGTGGGGACTAAATTTGAAAAAAGTGACTACAGTATTATTTGTGTGAACAGTTCTAATAGATCCAAACTTGTTATCATGCTTATGAAATATATGGTATATTTCTATGAATAAAATCTTTGTATATTTTGACTTGGTAGTAAGGAAAATCAATAAAGTCACTGCAATTTTTAACTGTTTTATACAGTTAGAGATGTTTCACATCTTTGTTTTTTATTGAGAGCTGAGGCTTGCTAGGTTTGCAGGAGCGCATGGCCGCTGCCCGCTGCCGCTCCATAGCCCACCCGCGTTCGAGCTATGCTCGTCGTGGCTGGTACTGTTTAGTGAACAGTGCTCTGTCGATTAAAAATACTATCATGTGTAGAGAATAGAGATGGCAATGGGTACCCGATACCCGGTGGGTTTTTACTCTATTAAGGTATGGATCTGAGTCAATTTCCTAACCCATGGGTCTCTTAATGGGCAAAAAGCTCAACCCATCGGGTCTGCCGGGTTCGGGTACATTCCTATAGTACCCAAACCCGTAAACCCATGGGTAATATAAACCCGATCCATAGGAGTTATAAACCCAGGTTCCCAGCCTCCCAGGCAAACCAGCCCAGCCCATAGCCCATTAGCCATTTAGCCCCAAGCCCCCAAATCCAATGCGGCAATGCCCCATTACCCATACGGCTAACCCTAGCTAGCACTCGATCACGGTCACTACTCACTCCTCCCCAGTCCCCACCCCGATTCAACAGCTGCCGCAGCGGTGGCGCATCTGGCGCTCCGCGCTCGATCTCCGGCAGTCTCCACGCTCGCCCTCCCGTCCCACAGCTCCCGCTCCTGCTCCCGCCACTCTCGTCGCACGCTCGTCCTCCTGCACGCCCTCACCGTCGCCTCGCCTTCCAGTTCAGCCCACCGCCCCCACGGCGCAGCCAACGCGCATCGCAGCAGTAGGCCCTTGGCCATGGCGCTGCCCTCCGGCTCCAACGAAGATGGTCGGTGAACTTCTTCCTCCTCTCCATTAACCATTGTTGCAGCTCGTATTACTGACCCCACGGGCGACCCGTGGGTACCCGTTAACCCAGTGGGCATGGGTCTGGGCAAAAATCTGCACCCGTCACGGGCATGGGTTTTTTAGCGGGCACGTTCAGCTTTCATGGGCACGGGTTTGGAATAGCAAAACCCAGCGGGTTTGTGCCCGTTGCCATCTCCAGTAGAGAACATGCATACGTATGTATGGTGTGAATTGGTGAGTGTGGGTTGTGTGCATCCGCCTTTTACTCATAAAATAACATATTTGTTTTTATTTATCTTTTGTCTTACTCCCTTTTTTTTTTGTTAAATGAAAATGGAAGTACTATAGTGCAGTCCAACCAATCAGCTGGTTGGTCAAAGGAGAGAGAGAGAGAGAGAGTTACAGAGAGAAGGAAGCCAGGAACCCCGCCATTCTTGTGCAGTTACATCCCCCCAAAATCTCTTTCTTATTTCTGTCATTTTCCCATCTTTGAAATCCTTTCCCCAACGACTTCGGTATAATACTGGCACAACCAGCTACTGCTACTGGTGCTGGTTCCTGGTAGTAGCCGGACACAAGGGAAAGCAAAACTAGAGCAGGTGTCTCCTCTGTCTTCGTCCTCGTTTCAGTCCAAGCAAGCAACACCAAGAAATACAACGACGGACCAATCAAGCAAGAAGAGCTCGTCACATGCTACATGGAAGGAAGGGAGGGCATTGCAGTGGCAGGTGGCCGTGAGGCCGGTCTTGGTCTGTTCAGAGCAGGTGTGTCCATGACACAAGCGCAAGAAGCAGCAAAGGAGTACCAGTCCTCTCCGTGCCCGCCGTCGACGTCACCCACACCGTCCCCACCACCGGCTGTTGCTGGCCATGGAGGGGATGCAACCGCAACGCCGCCTGCGTGGAGTTTGGGTGGTGAGAAGCCGAGTGAGTCCGCAGGGGACAGCGGCATGCAGATGGCTGGGCACAGTGAGCATGCCAACTTGAGCTCCGGACGGCGTAGGGGGCGGCCTCGCGGTTCCGGGAGACGCCAGATCCTAGCCACTCTAGGTCTGTATGTTCCCTCTGAGTCTGAAATGCAAAGCTGCTGCTTCTTCTTCTTCTTCTTGAGCAGGCCAAACTTTCCATTTTTGCTGTTTAGGTTCTTGATATGTTTGCTTTCCTTGTGGATTTCTGTTTCATTGCTAGGACGGGGTCCGGTTTGGGATGATATGTATGTTGCCCTTTTGCACTGAAGAGGGCTGTCCTGTCAATATCCGTTAGCACAGTTCTGCTGTTCTTGTATTGTCGCATTCTTCTCCTATGTTATTAAGGTGCTTCTTATGATTCTTTCCCCTTTCTTGGTACCAACCTTGCGTGAGATTTGTCCAAGGTGGATTAACTAATCGACCTAATCCTTTGCGTGATTTGGTTAATTTCATATAGATTGACTGTAATTAAGTTTCATGTTACCTACCATCTTGTAGTTTAGTTGTTCAGAAATGTAAAATTGTTTGCCTGATTGGTATTCTCATATACCTGTAAAGGGGAATGGTATGCGCTGTCAGCTGGAGGGAGCTTCACACCTCATGTCGTCGTTGTCGCTGCTGGGGAGGTAAGCCATCTTTGACATAACAATCTTAAGTTTCCTTCACATATAGCTCAGTAGTTTGGCATTGTGATCTGGTGATGGATGCCTGTAGCACTCTGAGAAGCACTCTGTGTTCTTGTCCAATTTGTTGGTAGGATGTGGCGGCACGCATAATGTCCTTTTCCAGGAAGGGTCCACGATCGGTGTGCATCCTCTCTGCCAATGGGACAATCTCCAATGTAGCGTTGAAGCAGCCTGGCTCATCCGGTAGCAGTACCTTCACCTACGAGGTATGAAATTGCATTAAGACTTTACTGTTTGTATCTTATCACTCGCTGCAATGTTGTTACGGCCTACGGTTATTAGCTATTGCGAATTTCTGATGTGTGTTTCGTTAGTGCTGAGTACTCTGGACCAATTTGGTCTTATTTAGGCTTAGTATTGTCTAGTGCAGGGCAACTTAGCAAATGGCTCTCTACATAAGGACAAATGAATCTCTTGCTTATTTTTTTGAATGGGTATTTTGCATTATTTGATCTGTTGTGATATCAAATTCTCAACCACCTCAGCATAAGCCACTTTTAAAGACTTCATTACAAGAAGTCATCAAACACTATATCACAGATTCACGGACGGTAGGCCTACTTTGTTGAAAAAGGCTTTCTTTTCCCATTTGTGTGTCCATTATAGGTCGCACTGATTTTGGGCAGTTTGTGTTAGCATATATGTATCTGATTTTGGGCAGTTTGTGTTAGCTTGTATGCATAAGTCTGCAAATATTAAGTGAGGCTCAGTAGCATCATCCAGAAAACCGTCAATGGTAGATGATCATGGGATTTGTTCTAAGGTCTCTCATCTGCATGCGTGAGATGGCAAAAGAAGTCTTTTGAGTGGTTGTATTAATCTAGGATAACGAAGTTGTCCTATATCTCATCCCAGTCCCACATACATGTTTGTGTTTATGCTGCTCGTTTTTTACCTCCAGAATGGCATTGTTTTGTGTGTCTGATATTCAGGGTCGTTTTGAGATTCTGCAATTGACTGGCTCGTTCACAATAGCTAAGGAAGGTGGTCGAAGGAGGACCGGTGCGCTCAGTGTCTCACTTGCTGGCCCCGATGGCCGTGTGGTTGGTGGTGTAGTGGCTGGGATGCTGCGTGCTGCCAGTCCTATTCAGGTATAAACCGACTGAACAACCCATGCCAAATTACCAGTGCTCTCACAATTAAGTCATCAAAACAGAAAACACTGATCTCTTGTTGGTTCATTGGAATCTGTAATATATTGTACGGATGACAAAAATTTGCTGGCATCTTTTCTCTGTTCTAACACAAACCTTCTGGACAGGTGGTTGTGGGGAGCTTCCTGCCCAACAGTCTGAAGCAGCATCAGAGGAGGATGGGCTTGCAGCAGCAATCATCTGCTGCTCCGGCGCTACCAACGCCCACCGCACCTCCCCCTGTGCTCACAGCTGCAATGCCCATTTCTCAGGCAGCTCCTGGCAACGGCTGCCATGCACCGCCTGTACCCGCTGCACAACTGCAAGCGCATGCCAACGTGGAGCACAGTGCGCGTAGCGCCATGAACCTGAACTCGAACTCCACAGGTTTCACGATGGTTGGTTGGCCAGTCAGCTCGCAGTCCATGGGGCACAGGCCTTCACCTGATATCAGCGTCTGCTTAACTCCTCAGGAGTAGGATTGGTTGTCTGTAGTCATTTTTTGTCGCCCCATCCCTGACACATTATGGATTGGCATGTCTCCAACTGGCCGTATGTCATAGTTGAGCCAATCAGCTTGGTCTGTAACTTTTAATTGGGCGGAGAAACTAAGATAGAGTAAGGACAATTTAGCCAATATCTGATAGAATGGGATAGATGATGTAATCTGATGATCTTTAGAAGATGTCAATGTGTTGGACTATTCGTTGTGGTGGTTGCTTCAGCGTGGCTTCAATTTGTGCGTGTTTGTTCGTGCTGTGTAGCCTGTTGCGTTCATCTTTGCTGATCCTGTGTAGCTGTGTTACATTGATTCGAGTACAGAAATTAGCATCTGCGGGTATGTTTCATGCAAGCACTGCCGCTTGACTGGCGGTTGCCTGTATGGTGGTATAGGCGGGGCTGTATGGCTATGTTATTTTGAGTTTTTAGCTTTTCTTAAAGTTAAAACACATGTCATGGTTTTTTTAAAGTATATTTTTCAAACGGCTTCTCAAGTTTAAAACTGTGTGTGACCTAGTTTTGAAAAGCGCAGATAAAACACTTTCAGCCGTCTTACTTCAATTACGTAGATACGAAATCCAATACTCCTTTGCTTTTGATTTTATTTATTTTGCCCTCAGATTTCGATCTTTGATATTATTTTTTTTGAATTGCATTTAACTTTAGAATCTTAGATCGAAGTCAAGATTAACTTAAAATTGGTTTATAACTCGTATCTTCCAACTTTTGAATTTGCTTTCCAATTTAATTTCCCGACAATGATTTCTTTTTTAAAATTTTTTACTTTACTTTATGTTTTGTTTTATAGACTTAGATTTGCATTTTTGGTTTCTTGGGTTGAATTTCATAATTCCCTTGATTCGGATTTTTCCATTTCTTTTTATTAACACGATTATTGTTTTTGCTTGGAAATTATTTCCCGTTGTCAATTTACATAACACAAAAATTCCAAATAAAATTCCAGAAGAAAATTCGAATGCCAACAGAATACAAGAAAATGTTTTAAACTTTTTGTCAATTTTAGACATCCGAAATGTCAGGGCGTTACAGAAAATGACCCCCAAAATTGTACCCAAGAGACAAACGGCTAGTCATACCAGCCAAACCAACGAATACAAGGCAACAACCCCATGCACATGGAAGGAACGCCCGTACCGAAACGCTAAACCGAGAAGCTAGCACGCCAACGGCAAATCACAACGCCCCTAATCAAGACACCAGCTACATAGAATGGGAAGGAACTGGTACAAAGAGGAGAAAGTACCAGGGAAAGAAACCAAGGCAGCACGAACAGGCGCCAGGATGAGCACCGCCGCGTCAGACGCCCGCGAAACATCTAGCCAAACGAGCAAAGCACAGCATCATCTGCACTAGGGTGGAAAACGGTAATGAATAATTCGTTGGCTGGTGACATTTGCATTCTTTTTCTTGATTCCTCTGGAATAATAGCAATTAGGTTAAATCGTATTTCAGCGATGTTATAAACGCACGATGAAATATAAAAACAATAGAATAATCAGGAGAACGAGATAAAGATTTAACGTAGAAAACCCTTACGAAAAAACCACAGACGTACGACTGACGAAATTATTATATGAGGGAGAAGTAACAGAACTTCTTGGCGTACTACATATGTAGATAACTTTGTGTTGTGCCCTGCTATCTATCGCGAAGCTTACAGGAGGTATAAATAGCCATGGGAATAAGAGTCCCAGGCAAGGAAGGAACAAAGTTCTAATCAACAATATAAATAGAGACCTACTTGAAAACTACAACAGTAACTTTCTCAAAGACGGGAATAACACACCGCTTGAAGATGAAATAGAATATCAGAAGATGACAGTGAAGAATTGTAGTTAGAAGCACCTTGAGTAGCCACATCTAACTCCAATCGGCACAAACACCTTTGCACACCACTTCTGGTGCAAATCAATGTAGAATCTATCAGGAACATGAAGATTATCCTAATCATAACCTCCGATTAGTTCGCATCACCAACCATTCATACTAGTTGGAATATATCCTTTGAGTGAGACATGATCAAATTCTTCAAGTGGTCGGACAACCATATTCGAATCACAAAATACAACAATCTCCACCTTGAGTCGAATTCCTTCTGTAGCAAAAAAGAACCAAAAAACTTCTCGAATAACTTGTAAAACACGTCTTATGCGTCAAATGTCTGAAAGGATTACTGCGTAATACCGACCAAATTTGAGTAGAGCTCAAATTTAGCGATAGGAATGGCTTTGTCATCATATCAATTTGATTATTACGAGTACTGATATTGTAAACTTTAACATCACCTTAAGAAATAACTTCTCGGATGAAGTGATATATGATATCAATATACTTTGTTCTCTCATGGAATATTTGATCGTTTAGAAGACAACTAGCACTCTAACTTCCACAATAGATATTGGTGCAAGATGTACTTCCAAAAAAGTTAGTATACAGATCCTCTTAGCCAAATAGCTTCTTTATAGGCTTTTGAAACAGCCATGTACTCGGCTTTAGTGGTCGAAAGAGCAATAGTAGTTTGTAGATAAGCTTTTCAACTTACAACATAGCCTCTAACATTGAATATATAACCAGTAAGAGATCTTCTCTTATCTAAATCTCTAGCAAAATCAGAATACACATATCTAACCAGTGTATCACTGGTCTTTCTAAACTACAAACAAGCATTAGAAGTACCCCTGAAATATTTGAAGATACACTAAACTACTCTCAAGTGGTTTTTCTCTAGATTGGCTATATATATGCTGACAATACTCAAAGCATAAGATAGGTCCAGGCGAGAGCAGACCATAGCATACATAAGTGATCTTACTGCACTTGCATATAGAACACTTGATATAATTCAATTTTTTCAACTGTTTGTGGACTTGATGCTAAAGAAAATTTGAAGTGTGCAGCTAATGGAGTGTTAGTAGGTTTGGCCTTATGCATGTTAAAATGATGAAGCACTTTTTCAATATACCCTCTCTAACTTAGGTATAACTATCCAAACCGACGATCTTTGATGATTTTCATACCAAGAATCTTTTTTGTTGCACCGAGATCATTCATCTTGAAATCACTGCTTAATTGTTCCTTTAACTTTTATTCCAATCTTGTTGTTTGTCGCGATTAGTGTGTCATCAATATATAGGAGCAAATAGATAGCTATATTATTGATTGTCTTTAAATAAACATAGCTACCACAGTCAGATCTCTTGAAGCAACATAGCTATCATAGTTAGATCTCTTGAAGCCTTAAGAGATAATAAATGAGTCAAATATTATGTACCATTATCTAGGTGGTTGCTTCAACCCATAAAGAGACTTCTTCAATTTGCATGCAAAATTTTCCTTTTCTAGAATAACAAAAACTTTTAGCTGCTTCATATAAATGTCTTCTTCCAACTCCGCATGTAAGAACAAGGTCTTAACATCTAGTTGCTTGAACTCATAATCATGCATAGCTACAATATTGAGTAAGGTCTAAATGGAATTATACTTCACGAGTGAGGAGAAAATATATGTAAAGTCAATACCTAGAATTTGGCTATATCATTTACAATAAACAATGCCTTGTATTTGACCTAATCGATCGTAGATGTACCTTTCTTTTTCTTGTAAATCCACTTGTAGTATATGAGTTTTTTTCAATTGGAAGCTCGACCAACTCCAAAGTAGAATTCTTCTCGAGGGATTCCATTTCTTCATGCATGGTAGTCATCCACTGCTCTGACTTATCAGAGTAGATGACCTCTGAATAAGTTAAAGGTTTAGTAGTGCCTTCAATGTTTTCTACCATGTTCAAACAATAAGTAACAATGTTGGCTTCTTCAATTAACCTCTTTGGAAGCTGGATTTTTCTCCTTTCCCAACCAGCTACAACGAATTGTTGGTTTCAACTAGTTTCTGTTGGAAGATTATTGGTCAGAGCTTAAACATGGAGATGCTATGTATTCTCCTTGTTGGTCTCTAGTGAGAATTCTAAATTAATGACGTGCTCCACCTGCAAGCTGGCCTTCTACAGCTTTTCAATGGGAACATCACTGATCATAATTCCTTTCAATAAAGTAGGCTCATTGTAAGTAATACTTCTACTCAAAACCACCTTTTGGGTTTAGGTTTCGAGCTTATTTTTCCTCTGAAAAGGCGATTTACTTGATCTTGTATTACTAGTATTAATTTGCAAGTTGCCACGTAAAGAAGGGAGGGCGCTGCATGATTCTTTTACATCTCTGGCAGGCCTGCCATGGCCATCCAAGCTCATCATCAGGCGCCATGCCGTGGAGAATATACCGAGTTATCACGCATTGTCGATTGCTTTTGTAGTGTTTTGATTGATTGTTGTATGAGTGTCTTAGTTTTTCACGAACAACTTTGTAACCACTCCTTTTCCTGCAATTTGGAGATCGATCACTACTCCTTTTTATTGTGAGGCGAGGAGAATGTTGCAATTCAATACAGCAAGGAAGGACAAAATGTAGATGCGGAGGCCGTAAAATATTGCTCGAGTACATGCATCATGCATGTGTGTATGCTTTCTTTCCTGGACATGTATGCTAAACATTCTAGCTGCTGTGCAATGGTTTCAACACGTACCCCAAAATATTCCACAGAGAAGCTCTGCATGATATCCTCAAAGAAAGGGAAAAAGCTTTCACTCATCGCACCCAATTAATTGCATTACGTGTCCCTCTCAGCATGCCAAATTAAGCGGTTTGCACATCCGTTCGTATGTGCTGGTTATGCAGTTTCATTGTCACCGACTCACAATCAGCTCCGTATCGCCGTTGTCAGAGAAAAAGATGAAGGATCCCATGCATGCGTTCCTCTTTTAGTTGTTTGTGTTGGAATCCGGGTGGACTACATTAGCATAGATTAAAATATTCTATCACGTAAACTAGGAAGCCAAACAAGTAAGAGATCATTGATCGTTATCACTAGACGCACAGCGTAGCGGAAATAGGGTTGAAGCAACCGATTCAACGAAGAGCGCGTCGGTGTAGCGGTAGTAGTTGAACGTCCTCCGTCCAAATGTTTCCTCCTCGTGATCGTCCCGATCAGCGCCGCAGTCACAGTAGCGCCTCTACCGAAGTCCACACGTCTAGGGATGAAGCACCGTGAGTCGATGTGCTAGCACCAGCGTGTACGGCAGGGGATATGAGAGGTGGCGGCTAGGGTTTTGATGGGTGTGTTTTTGGGATGCTTCCCTCAGCCCTCGCACCTCTCCTTATATAGGCTCTAATCAGATCCATATCCGATACGAGTAGAGACCGAATCCCACTCGGAAACTATCATCCGACCCATTATGGTTCCAACCTATTAAGTGTGTGACCCTGTAGGTTCATGTGTATTTGACTATGGGCCGAAAACTCCTTTCCGACACATAAGTCAATAGCGGTCCCTAACAGGACATAACGACTCTCAAACACACATAAAGATCATATCGGACGAATCTATATAGTACTTATGTACCGATCCCTTTGCCTCATGATACTAGATCGAACTCAAGGCGAGAAACATGCCATCCTATGATAGCTCGATCCTTCACTCGAACTTGTAGTGGATTACTCAGTTGTGATTGACTCCTCAACCACATTTGGCATGGTCATGCACTTTCTTTATCCAACTACATCGAGGGACTCAGAGATATCTCTTCTGTTATATAGGAGGGGCAAATTCTATCTTGATCGCTCATATTCCTCCGCATGTTTCATAGCAAACTCGAAAGCTACCTTTATTATCACCCAGTTACGGAGTAGTGTTTGATAACCCCTAAGCAAACTATTACACATGTAGGAAATAATGACGACCTCAGATCTAAGGATTCTACATATATTATGTATGAGACCAACTGGTGACACTTTAAAATATCACAATTCTCGCAGTGTCTCATGATGGATCAACCCAACATCATATTCTCTAACACGTGTCCACATTATTAATTTGATATCTCATATTCATAATCCGTGAAACATGATCATCAATTAACACATGTTTTGATCTATAAATCATAATCGTCCCACATAATGATATAACATCAGGGATAATTTAGAATAACATCAAAAAATGAATAAAGAATTTCACGAACAAATCACATACTTGTTGATCAATACAAAAGATATTTATTCAAGAACAAAATAACATTTTATTCAAATGTTTATAAACATAGAAGTGATACAATCATCTTTATGATTGTCTCTAGGGCATATCGCTAACAGTTTGCACTTTACACATCACATGCAGTGATTGCCGCAGCAGTTCTTCCTGTCTGGGTGGAGCCTAGCTAGGCTCGTCTAATTATAGCTAAGATGTCACAAACAAGTCGATATACGCATACATAGTTGACAATCACGCTAGATTTGAACTAAAGGCAGTCTTGATGTCCTCCCCAACTCCTGCCCTCGTGCCTGCATCGTTGCTGGCCGCCTCCTAGTCCGGCCATCGGAGCGTTTGCCATCACCTGAAGCAAGCACTACTAGATTTCGGGTCTTGGACAACGGCACGAAAACGTTGCAATAGGACCAAAATAGATGCAATATGTATGTATTTCAACTAATCACTTCCGTTGGCAAGCGTTGCTAATTGTTGCGTCCTTAAAAGAATGTGCAACAGTTTTTGGTTTTGTTGCATCCAACTGCTGCCAGCTTGTGACATGATTCCAAAGTATATCAATCAACAAATAACACCCAATAATCTGTCCAACGTACCAGTACCTGCAATTAAGAAACCTTATCAAGCAGCACAGAAATCATTTACAAAAAAAGTAATACAAAATAGATTAGAAAACTAGGTTCAATATGACAATAGAATATGACTTGCCTTGGCCTTGCTCAGTTGACGGCTCTTGCTCTTCAAACCCTGCTTCTGCTCCTTCGAAGACGTGATCTAACGAGGGAGAAAACGGAACGAAACTCAAAATAAATTCAAATAAAATTCAAATGAACTTCAAAAACTTTCAAACAAGAACCAAAATATAGAGCTCAATTTTAGATGAATTTAGGAAAAAGAATCAGGTCAATCGGAGCTAGGACGACGGAGAACGGGCTCTTGAAAAAAAACCTAATTTGGGAAAAGAAAATCAAAAATTGCACTGTGCTGTGGACCCGGCTCATGAAATGATCAGTCTACGGTGAACCCGGCGCATTAAACAGTGCTGGGGACGTGGCCGGTTCACGGGTTTACAGCTGACATGCGGGCCCCGCATGTCAGTGGCTCGGTGCACAGGGAACCGGGCGCACATGAAGGCGAAGCGGCAGCAGGGCTGACGTCAGCGATGACGTTCGCGCGTGCGGGCCGCGAGGTGGCTGCGGGAACGGAGGCGGCGCATTTCGACCGAGGCGACGTCGGCGACTAACCGGCGGCGAGGCAGACGGCGGCAGCTCACCGGCGGCAACGGCGAACAGCGGCGGCGGCGCTCGTTGGCGGACGACGGCGGCGACTCTCGTTGGCGGACGACGGCGACCCTCGACGAGACGACGGCGACCGCCGGCGGCGAAGACGAAAGCGGAGGCCCGGGTGGCGGCAAACGGCGGCGAGCTCCGGCGGAGGCTAGCGGCGGCGAGCTCGGGATGGCGACGGACCCCGGGGCGGGCCCCTTTTATACGCCCGAGGATGACCAGCTCGTGCACGGCACGGAGTTCGCGACGGAAACGGCGAGCGGCGGCGTGCCGGACTCGGAGACGGAGACCGGGTCGGGGACGACAACTGACAGCGGGCCCCCACCTGTCGGTGGCACGAGGCGACGGACGGCAGAGATGACGCGCGGACACAAGGGCGACCTGGATGGATGACACGTGGCGACCATCGGGCGGGGCAGCGCGGGCGCGGATGGGCGACGCGTGGTCGGGGGCGAGGTGCGGCTGGGCCGGCGGCCTGCTGAGCGGAGAAGAGGGCCGGAGGCTAATGGGCTTTCGGCCCATGGCTTTTAGGGTTTTTAATTCTTTTTCTTTTTCCAGAAATTTAAATAAAGCCTTTTGAGCTCCAGAGAAGAGAAAATAAATCCAGAAAAATTTCAATAAATACTTTGAGACTCTAGGAACCCAAATAAAATATTTTGACAAATGTTCATGTTTAGTTTAGTCAATTTAAATCCTTTTAATTAAATAAAATTCCATTTAAGCTTTGATTAATTCCATAAAAATTCAAATGGTGAATTTTATTTTAAAAACTTCAAAAAGGCTCTAAAAAATCATGATGTTACAACTATCTTAAAATTTCTTTAAACATGCCTGTATGCAAAGTCATGGTTATGATATCAATATCAATCTCATCAAACAATTTTCTTCTCAATACAATAAAGTTGCCAAACCATGTATCAATAACCATGACTGATATTAACTGATATACTCGTTTCCTCTTTTTTCTTCTCACTGCTAGATGCATATACTTTGTAAATCACATGACGGCACTGAAATTTAAAGAAACAATCAGTACCAGTGCAAATGTTGCCCAGATACGTATACGAGTATCGGATACGATACGCATCGGATACGCGGATACGCCATTCTCTAAAAAACAATATAATGACACGGCGATACGGTAGATAAACATATTTTAATATTATATTTAGTAACTAAATAACAAACCAAGTACAAGTTTAGCGGAGGACCAGTGCTGGCGGTCTGGTGTTGGGGCACCGTGAGGTGCTAGCCAGCGTGTGTTGCTCGAGCGAGGCAGGCACAGGTGTTAGGGGCGACGGCAGGTCCTGGGCGGCGTCAATTGCACGATCGAGGCAGGGGTAGGTGTTAGGGCAGTGGCGGCAGGTGCCGAGGCAGCGTGAACTCGTCAACAGAAGCAGGGTCAGGTGTTAGGCCGACGGCGGCAGGTGCTGGGGCGGCGTGAACTGATCGACCGAAGCAGGGGCTCTAGGTATGGACGTACGGTGTTGGGCGGCCACGTACAATATGTCTGGCCCACAATGATCTATTGCCACGGAAAATTTTCATATTTTGCAACAAATTTATTGTGTGGCATAAAAACTTGTTTCATGCACAGTATAGAGTATCCTTTTGCAACGCAATCCAAAACTATAACTACCCAACAAGACCGTGGCAAAATTGTCAGCCATTTGCAACGAAATTCTATATCGTGGCAATACCCCATAACTAATGCAACGCAAATCAATATTATTGCAACACAGGAATCTCATGGCGATAAAGTTATACTTCTTGCAACCGTTTTCTAAGTAGTAGCAAAAGATCACCTTATTGCAACGAATTAAGGTGACTATCGCGACACCATATTTAAGTAGCAATATGTGTGCATATTGCCATGATTTTGGACATAGGTTGCAATAACAGGTACCTATAGCAACTAATTTTGTGTCGTTGCAATGCATTTCGTGGCCAAAGACCCAAAATCTAGTAGTGAAGTTCAGGATTTTGTAGCCGCTCAGCACTCGATCAGTTTGTCGCTCAGACAGCGATGTCTTTCCATGGCCGGGCTTACTGATTAAGCCACAGGCCAATAATGCCATAGACCATAGCCCACTGACTAGAATGGCCAGAATGGATCCACAGGTGTTGTGTCCATCACACGGTGACTCCAGGCCTAAACATGTGGCCCAACCACGCTGGGGGGGTCTGTTACTCGCTGGAGTCTTGCTGTTGGTGATAGCAAGATCCTTACTCTCATCGAGAGGATGACACTCACTTGTTACTCGCTGGAGTCTTGCTGTTGGTGATAGCAAGATCCTTACTCTCATCGAGAGGATGACACTTGGGGATGGGGCAATTTTTTCTTGTTTATTTCTCACACAATGCCATGCCAACCTGAGGGGTTGGGGATACAAATTTATAGGCTGCTAGCCAGCCAAGCATATGCTAAGATGCTAGTCCTAGATGCTAGTCAAAAGTTGTCCTAAAGCTAGTCTAAGATGCTAGTCTAAAGCTGTCCTAAAGCTAGTCTAAGATGCTAGTCTAAAGCTGTCCTAAAGCTCAAGATGCTAGTCTAAAGCTGCTGTACAAGAACCATGTGCCCACCCCACAAAGACCACAGTACAGGGACTTATTCATCAGGGTCATCTTCCATCTCTAGAACACCGACTGCCAGGGCAAAGCAACCATGGATCCTCTTCTCAAGCACCGGTGACTCTATGGGAGGCTACGGAGTAGTCAGATCCAAGCCCGGGCAGCTGCCAACCCTGTCCGAATGGTTGGCTCCGCCCTATTTCCTGTGATTGTCCTTTGTAAAAACTACAGGCAACTGTTTTTGTATCCACGAACTGATGGTTGCATCAAGAATCTAGCTGCCTCTGGTTTCATGCATGAAGAGACGGATTCGCTTCTCTTTTGTACTTGAGCATATCAATCCAAATCACATACGTGCATTATATGTGTATGTGCTTTGCTACCTAGGGGCCTTCTAATTGAAAAAAAGAATCTAGACGCTTCAACTTAATTCACAATTGATGAGTACCCATTAAAGCTGCATGCTGAATTTATCTAATTAACAAACGTAGATACGCATGCATGCATATATCATGCATGATCTAGGCCCTGATCAATATGGCTTCAGCTTCTGGTTTCAGCTTATTTTTACAGTATTCATAAATTTCGTCTTTTTCTGAACTTTTGGCTTTTTTTGAGTTTTTTTTACCGGTTCTTTTTTTCCTCGTATTTATTTACATTATACGTGATGGGCTAATTTGTTTTTTCTATTTTTAAATTTTTTTAAATTTAATTATGGTAAATAAGCCTCTGTCAGCTACAGTACTTTTTTCAGCCAGCTACAGTGTTTTCAGCCATAAGCCATGAGGCTTTCAGCCGAACCGATCACCACCCTAATGTCATCAACCGTGTGCACGAGGGTAGGTTATGATTTGATTTGTTTGCATTAAAAAGCTAGAAGGATATGTAGATATGCAATGTTCTTGGCAACGGATAACACACCGGATCGGTGGGTGGGTAAGTGGTGCGTAGTACGTGTTTGTTGACTAATGTGTGATGGATGGATCGATCATGGTCCAAAAAGGAGACCGTACCATGAGATAGGTCAAATAAATATCCTAAAACTGGATATTTTAAATTTGGAAGATGCTAGACAAAGCGTCGGCCTCCACCAACCTCCGGCGCCACTGCTCCCCTCCCCCGCCGCTTTCCTCCCCTTCCTCTCTCTCTCTTCTCCATGCCTAACACTCTCCCCGCCTTCTTCTCCGACACTAGCCGTAACTCCACGGTCATCCTCTGCCTCTCCTCGCCCCTCCTCCCCCACTGGTGGCCGATGGTGACCTCGCTGCACCGTCGTCTCCCCCTTCCCCACTGCTCCATCCCGCCCAACCTACTATTCACCGCACCACTGCCTCGCCGTGCCACCCTTCAGTACCGTCCACCACCCTCTGCCGTTATTCAGTGAACCCATCGTCAACAGCAGCGCCCCCTTGTCGTCCGTTGCATGAGAGCAAGAGAGCAAAATATGGGAGATGCCAGTGGAAGGTTGAAGACGAGCTCGTGCTATTGGATGGAGAGTGAACAATTGGATCCTATATCGTTTAAACCATATGGGAGATGCCAGTGGAAGGTTCAAAATTCAAATATTTAAACCATAAACCATCAGCCTAAAAGAACCCACCCAGGTATATGCTACATTTGAAAACGAAAGCTAAGTCGAGCACTTGCAATATGAACGGATGGTATCCTCCATTCCTCCCCATGTACTACATGCAATGATGCAATCAAGTAGTCTGGACATGTACAATAGGGAGACATAAATTGTTTATAAGAGGTACCACATAGGAATTTTGTTGGGGTGGATGAAAGAGAAAGAGGAGAGAGAAGAATGTCAACTGTAATTCTATAGACGGTCAAAACATGAGAAAATAGCCTGATATAGACAACTTTCGTACCATTATATCAATGTTGTCTATAAAATAGCTTGTTATAGACAGTTTTTATGCTATTGTATCAATATTGTCTATATTTTACAAACAACCCATTACAGACAACTTACAGATAACCTATTATAGAAGGTGTTTTTAGTATTATCTATAGATGACATAGAAAGATATAATAAATAGCGGATGTCTATGGTCACTGCACATGCCCCTTATAAGTCGTAACTTTCTTTTTTTGTTGTCGTCTTCTTTAAATAGTAGTTGTTTACCCGCCAGTGAGGTCTCACGATCGAGTGTATTTAATTCGATCACATACATCTTTGCAATTTGGTGCATGACAAACAGGTTGATTGGCCAATTTAGCTAGCTTTATGGGTATTAAATTCCCAATTCGATGGATGTTGTACACGCACGCGTAGGATGTGAAATGATCAATTAATTGCTGATAACACGATCAAGCTCCGTCGTTAGTGCATGCATGCATGCATGAAGATATTACTCGCATGCGCACCCTTCTTGGTTGGATAAGGAAAAACGCCGTGTCCTTGCACGCCAGTAGCTGGTAAGCTTGATTGATTAATTGGCACATGGGGTAACAATGACATGTCACGCAGCCGACACATATACATATACTAAAATTCCTAAAATTAAGCACCTAGACCCCGGTCTTTTCAGCTTTTTAATTTATTATTTATTTTAAGTTTTTTTAATAATTATTATTTATTAGATTAATAAGTCATAACAAAAACTATGAGTCATAATTGGAAAGAACTAGCAATGAAGCAACGAAAACACACAGTATATATACGCGCGTAATCTCTCTAGATTGAGATCACACCCACAGACAGTTGGAGCAAATGGATTTCTCTTTTCTTACGTAATGCATTCTAATGACCTTTTTTTTCTTCTCCAAAATACATCAGATGGAGTGACGATTCGAAAAGATACCTGTCTGTTTTTTTTCAGCTTTTAAAAACTACTTTTCAACTTTTCTATAGTAACTAACTTTTAAACAGAATATCTTTTCAAAATAGGGTCTACTAGTTAATTGTAATACATATTGCGCCGACTTCATTTATATCGGCAAAACTTACACGTAAGTTTCTGTTACTCTGTAATCTCTCGCACAAACAGCCCAAAAACTACAAACCACAGCCAAAAGCTATAAGTTTCAGAAAAAAAACAGACCCACAATCTCGCACGCGAGCATTGCACTTGCCAGCTCTCTCTCTCTCTCTCTCAGTGCGGCTCTGCCCCTTACGTCTCCGAGTGTGTCCATGACTCGTCTCCCTGTGCTGTTAGGCCAGTGGTATCCATCACTGCATGCATGCTCAGCTGCCTGAAATCGTATGAAACCCCCGATGCGAAAGGAAAGAGCCATTCGTCCATCCCACTGCAGCGGACCGACCGACCCAACGCGGCGGCGACGACGACGACGACCACGACACGAACGCACAGATGCAGATGCAATGATGCGCGCAACTTTCCCCTCTCGCGTCTCTCGTACGTCACAGTGTGGGCACTGGAGGATCGATGCATACACATGATCGAGCGACTACTACAAGAAATACAAAGTGGCGTCAATGATGCAAGGGTTGGCCGAAGTGGAGGAGGCAGAAAGCACATCAGCGGAGGAAGCATCGACAGACTGAGCATGGCTACTAGTGCCTAGTGGAGTGCCCAAAGACTTAGGCACCTTCCATTATAGACTATGAGGGACCATGTAAAAATCTAGAATATGTTTGTGATGAATAACTATCACTTTAGTAGAGTTGAGTTTGAATTTTGCAAAAGTTACAGAAAATTCAGATTTCAATTTGTGCTGTCAGGGTTCAGACGGTTGGAGACAGTCATATGTCAATAGGTTCAGTAAATGATGGCACACTTGTATTCAATTTCTCTTGCAGTTTGAACTAAAGTTAGGTTTTATGTTTTGACGTGGGATGTGCATTTCTTGAAATGTGTACTTCACTGCAAAATCAAACTATTTGTTTTGGATATATTTTAAAGCCAAGTTACATAGCATATAAACATATCTTGGGCTCTTCAATTGTAACTAAGAACATTATTGCACAGTAAATTTGAAACAAGTAGCGAAAGTTCCAACTGGCTCACCAAGTCTGTCGGGTTTTCTTTGAATTATTTGCAGATGCCTTTTGTTTAGTGGTTATTATGGATTAGATATGGCTCGGAATTACCTGGAACAGGTATAGGCGTTATTTAGTACATGGATAGCCTTGAGATCCCTCTATGTATGATGGAAATGACACAACCCTACATTGGCATATACTGGATGTATGTTGTCATGACGTTTGGGTGATGATCATCTTGTATATTTGTTAATATACTTATATGTTGTTTTTGTAGGTTCTGTCCTGCTATTGATGAAGAAATAGAGGGTTAAGACGAGAGCAAATCTCCGTTATTTAGGTACGCAAATTGTATCTCTACTATACTACATTGTTTACATTTTACTATGTTTTATTATTATGTTTAGTGAATTAGTATTGAAGCATTGTGCTAAATTTGTATTTGCATTTGCAACATACTTCTATTATGTTGTGATGTGGGCATAAATTCATATACGTTCTTACGTTGTTGGCCTGTTAGAATTTAGCCCGAGACACAATAAAATTCTAGATCCGCCGCTGCTCCGGGCGATGGCGTGAGTCTGCAGGGCCTGTACCAACAGTTTTCTCTCTTCACCGTGTGTGCTGCTGCAAGTTGCAACTCAGCAAACCACTTCGCGGATTATAAATATCTCCTTGCCGCCACCACGACCCCGCACACCCATTCGCTCGTTCACTCTTCTCCTCTTGCCTTCCGACGGTGCAGCATAGTTTAAGGTAGATCGATAGAGATGAGGCGCAGCAATATCTCTTCGCCGCTTGCTGCTCTTGCCCTGCTCCTCGTCTGCCTGTTCCACTACGCAGCAGCTGCTCGCCTCCTGCCCGCTGCTCCTCTCGTACACCAAGGTAGCATCTTCACTTGTACATATATATGCATGTATTCCTCTCTCATCCAATTGCCTCGATTTTTTTGGAACTATATTTTGCAGAGAGTGGTGTCAAGGCAGATGGCCTAGTGCTTCGGGAGGGCAATGGCGATGAGGTCTCTGAGGTGAGAGCAGAAGCCTAATTAAATTTGATACTACTTTCATTCTGATCCATCCATTCAAAAGTCAGAGGCTTAGAGGTATCCCAACCTTTCTTGTTCTGCTTGTGGAATATTACAGCAGATGATGGGAGCAGCAGAGGAGGAGATGTGTGAGGAGGGGAACGAGGACTGCATGCAGAGGAGGCTGCTCCACGACGCACACCTCGACTACATCTACACTCAGCACAAGGGCAAACCATGAGGGAGAGATAGATCTCCATCTGTTGGGCTAGCTGGTTGGGCGGACAAATACATGCTGGAAACTAGGTTGACAATAATAATAGTAACATATCTAATCTACCTGCTGTTTTTGCTATATATATCCGTGATCCATCTAGGAATATATGCGTGTGTCAAACCTGTCTGTACATCTCTAAGAGTCTAATATACATGGCCTTCAAGTGTTTGCTTGCTACTGTTCAGTGTGTCCAGTATAAGATGAAGGTGATGAGGATTTCTCTCTAGCTAGGCTCATATGTACTAGCATGCAATGCAAGAGTTGTTAGTATATTTGACTGTGCTAGTACGCATACTGCGTACGCACTTGTATTTGTTTTCTGGTGGATGTCTGTATGTCTGCCAAAACTCTGAATCCCTGACTTCCTTGCATATATATATTTCATCCTTACCTCTGCTTGTCCCAATCAACTTTCTCGAAGAGAACAACCAATTTTTCTAGTAGTCCAAGAAAACAACCATTGGGATCGATCTGTCTACAGTGCTAAATTATGGGGCTGATTGCATCGATCGTGTCTGCTCAGATTCCATATGATGGTGAGACGATGGTCACAGCTCGAAAAAGTCAACACCGAGCAGCTACAGCTCCTTTGATAAATCTGAGCTGATCAGGAAAAGGGAGACATGCAAAGATGCTCCCCACATGCGATGGCAATGATTCACACAGTACTCTCCATTTGCAAGCTGAGTAATTAGGCTTTTTTTTCGCAAAGATGCTGCTGTGGTAACCGCGAAAGCCCTCGAGACATGAGTAGTCAGAGTGATGAAATGAAACATGCATGGGAGCGCCAACATCTACCAAGGTTACCAAGCCTAGCTAGCTACTCGAGCAAAGGCTGATGGTCTGATCGATTTCCAGGCATGCAGTCGTCCACTTGCATTGCTGCATCACTGCATGCGCATACTGACTGAACAAGTGAACAGATACAGACGTAGTGAGTGCCCACTAGGGCTTCTTTCTCTTCTTTTGTTAATGTGTTTTGGTTTGTGCAGAGTGGCCAATCGTGCCCACTCCATTATCTGATCAAGCTAGCTCTTGTTAGTGATATGCCTCACAGATGATTGTATTAATTCTATATTTATAGTCTTTTGAATAATATATTATTTTGTCTCTTGAATAATTTTTTTTATATTGATCAACAACTATGTGACTTATTTGTAGAACTTTTTACTCATGTTTTGATGTTATTTTAAATTATCCCTGATCTTATATCATTATAAGAGACAATTATGATTTATAGATTAACACATGCATTGATTGATGATCATGTTTCACGGATTATGGATATGAAGATATCAAAACAATAATGTGGATATATGCTAGAGAATATAGTATTGGATTGATCAACTATCAAACACTGAGGGAATTGTTATATTTTTAAGTGTCATCAGTTGATCTCATACATAGTGTATATAGGATCTTTAGATCTGAGATCATCACAATTTTCTACATGTGTAATAGTGTACTTAGATGTTGCCAAACATTACTATGTAACTGGATAGTTATAAAGGTAGCTTTCAAGTTTATAAGCACTATATAAGTTCGTTTGATATGATCTGATATCATGAAGCAAAGAAATCGGTATATAAGAACTATATAAGTTCGTCTGATATGATCTTTATATATATTTAGGGGTTGTTATGTTCTGCTAGGGATCTCTACCGACTTATAGGTTGGAAAGGGGTTTTCGGTCTATGGCCAAATATACGTGAATCTACATAGTCATATACTTAAAGTGTTGGAACGACAAGGGTCCGGATCATAAACTCTTAGTGGGATACGATCTCTACTTGTATTAGATCCCGTTGAAGGCTTTCTGAGTTGGACACTATATCGATTATATTGGATAAGAATCCGATTGGAGGCTATATAAAGAGAGGCGCAGGGGCTAAAGGATGAATCCCGAGATACACCCATCGAAACCCTAGTTGCCACATCTCATAACCCCTGCCGTGCGAGCTGGTACTAGTACACTGACGCACAGTGTTCCATCTCTGGACATGTGGATTTTTAGTAGAGGCGCTGCTGTGACTACGACATTGATCGGGACAATCACAAAGAGGAGACAATTAGCCAAAGGACGATGGCTACTTCCACTACACCGACGCGAACTGCATTAAATCAGCCGCTTTAACTCTTCTTCCGCTATACTGTATATCTAATGGTAATGATTTATGGTCTCTTATTCGTATAATTTTCAGATTTATTCTGTAAAAAATTTTAATCTACGTTAATGCAATATACCTATATCCCAACAGCTCTAGTGACCAGTACCGTGTGATCTTAGCTGCGTCTGCTAGCTACTATAGAGTATGCTACTAGTCCTACTAAAGTCCTACTAATGTACTCGACCATAGTGCGCGCGGGCGGGCTTAATTGGTTAAATCAGCGTGTCAGCTGCTCGCACTACATGAGGAAACGCTGCTTCTTTTCCAGCAGATCAGTGTGAAACAGAGACAGGTCGGTCACTTGCCATTGGAGGGAGCACTTTCTGCCTGACATATCCTATCTATCCCCTCGTGCACACAGATCTTCTTGCACCGTGCCATTAGGTCGGCGAAATGGCTGCGAAGGCAAGGGCCAATTCGGTCAACCTTGGGTAGGAGCAGGATACGTAGGATCTGTTTTTTCGACTGCGGCTTATGATTTTTAGCTGAAAATTTTGAATTTTGGCTGTTTACGGTACAGATTACAGAGACACAGATACTCACTTGCGATTTTGGCTAATATAGATGTTGGGCTTTTAACGTGTAGATCGTTTAACTTGTAGACCCTGTCTTGAGAAAATACTTTGTTTGAAAGTTAGGTACTATAGCAAAAACCAAAAATCGTCAGCTTGTGAGATAAAGAACAGGCTAAACAAAGGTCAATAGTGGCAGGTCATAATTTATAAGTGTCTTCCTCGCAAAAAAAAAACTCATAAGTGTCTGCCGGTTTGAGTAAATAGTGGTGGTCGGCATGTTCCCATGCATCCGGATGGCTTGTAGTGGTGGTGGCGCCCGCCGAAAAGAGTACACATAGCCGGCCGGCAGGAGGAGAATGTAGCGACACTGTAGCGACTTTTCTGAAAAATCTATTTAGTATATTTTTGTAGGAATTTTCAAATAAAGCAGATGAGCTCTAAAAATTATAAATTTTTTTGTGAAGACTTCTGACATAGTTTACTTGCTTGTGTAATTATTTAATAATTTTATATGTTCTAAATATTTCCATAAAATTTTTACAAGCAGTATATTTAAATGAATGGTAGAAACAAATTCAGAATGGATAAAATTACGAAAAATTACAAAAGAAAGTATCTGCGTCGGGAGTCTTCAAAAAATGTATAATTTTTGGAGCTAATTTGTTATATTTAAAAATATCTAAAAAACTATATTTAAATATATTTTCCTAAAAATTACTACAATGTTAGTACAGTGCTGCTATCGTGCACGTTTACACTATAGCCGTGTGGTGGTGGGTGTTACAGTGCACCACTACATGTTGCCATGCGATTTTGGCTAATCCGCACGGTCACCGTGTGGCGTCGCTTATATGTCGGCTCTTCGATCAGTCTTGCATGACCACCGTGTGATAGAGACACTACTTTTCTAAATTCCACATAATAAGTACTACTTTTGCTAACCGCGTGTCAAAAACCTCTATTTCGGCCAAAAACTCGTAGCCCCGCCGCTTGTGGCCGCTAGGCGATCGATGTATCTGATACTTGTATGCAGATAAATATTTTTAGACTGGAAGTTTGCAGATCAAAATTAGTTAGTGCACTGTATTACTTGGCTGCATGTGTAGGGGGTTGTTTGGTTTCTTCCATCATGTCCTGAGTTCAGACAATGCAGGTCTTAATTAGCTAGCTTGCTTTCTGGAGACAGTGGAGAGTAGCTAGCTAGGACGCGGTTTACGCTCTTTTTATTGACTACGATGGTGACCATACAAATTTAGTGTGTTATGTCAAAATCATTAATCAAATCCATTGAGTGGCAGGTATGACGGTGTTCAGAAAGAAAAAGTGGCAGCTACAAGTCTCCCAGAATCTGCAGTAAGAATTCAGTCGACAGTAGGGTGTTCAGGCAAAAGCCGGTCCATGCCACCACAGTTGAGAAAATCACGAAGGGGCGATCGTTTAGGCGATCGCGAGGGAGAAGAGGGTTTCTCTTCGTGGGTGACTGTTGCCGGCGACGTGGTATCTTCCACGGCGGATGGATGTGGGTTTGGTCGGCTGTGTCGGCTTCTTCCACGTAGCGTGGCGAGCGGTTGGGGTAGAAATGTTAGAAATAATCTATTGACTAGATGTTTATTCATATCCTGCACAAAGTCTGTGTAAAGTCCAATTCATTTTCGAGTCTACTTAGAAGAGTTAGTTTTAGTTTTTTCTGTCTGAAGTAAGTTTAGATATAGTGTTAGTTTTTCCGTTTTTAAGTTGTAAACTTTAGAGTAAATAGAGAAGAGAAAACCTAGAAAGGTGCGCTGATTTGCAGCAAGGCTCAGAGAAGAGCATGCTCGTGGTCTTTGAGTACGTGCCGTTTGGTCAAAGAAGAAGGCTGAACGTGGTCGTAACTTCTGAGTGATCGAAGCTACAAGCGCAAGATGTGGTCGTAACTTCTGAGTGATCGAAGCTACGAGCGCAAAACATGGTCGTAACTTATTGGTCGAAGCTACAAGCGCTGAGCATGGTCGAAACAAAGGTCTCGTGAGGTGTGACCCGGCGTCCGATCCTCAAACAAATTCAACAAGAAGGGTATGGCTGAGAAGGCTTTCCCTCCAATGGCGGGATCGGTGCATTCTTCCCCAGCAAAGGTGGTGGACGAGTAGATTGTTGTTATGTCCTCCCAGTTGGGGGTGAAGGACGGGATTGACTCAAGTGATGATCATGTTGATCACAGAGCCATCGTACATATAGGCCACCTCCTACCATATCTACTCAACCGGCTTATAGTAACAATATCCGGGAGGATAGGTGGAGATAAGGCAGCAGATATACACAAGCGGTAATTCCGCTAACACGCCCCCGCAGACTGAACGTCGGTGCTACAGACATTCAGGCTGGAACGAAACTCAGAAAAAATAGAGCTAGGCAATCCCTTGGTGAAGATGTCAGCATACTGCGAAGTAGTAGGAACATGCAGGACCCGAACGGCACCAGCGGCGACCTTATCGCGGACGAAGTGAAGATCAATCTCAACATGCTTGGTGCGTTGATGCTGGACGGGGTTGGTGGAGAGGTAAATGGCGCTGACATTATCACAATACACAAGAGTAGCCTTGGCAGGGGGGGGCATGGAGCTCATGGAGAAGTTGGCGGAGCCAGCAAGCTTCGGCCACGGCGTTGGCGACTGCCCTGTACTCGGCCTCTGTACTGGAGCGTGAGACGGTGTGTTGCCGCTTCGATGACCAAGAGACCAAGTTGTCGCCAACAAACACAGCGTACCCGGAGGTGGATTTTCGGGTGTCAGGGCAGCCAGCCCAATCAGCATCAGAGTAAATCACAAGATCAAGTGATGTCGAGCGCCGAATAATCAGACCATAGTCCAAAGTGCCACGGACATACCAAAGGATCCGCTTGAGTGCAGCAAGATGCGGCTCACGAGGATCGTGCATATGAAGACAAATCTGCTGGACGGCGTAGGTGATGTCCGGACGGGTGAAGGTCAGATACTGTAGAGCCCCTGCCAAACTGCGGTAGTCAATCGGAGCAGCCACGGGGGATCCATCAGTGGCAGACAGCTTGGAGCAAGTGTCAACAGGAGTGGAGCACGGCTTACACTCAGCCATGCCGGCACGCTCGAGGAGCTCCAGGCAATACTGTCGTTGACTCAGGAACAATCCAAAGGACTGGCGAGTAACACTGACGCCGAGAAAGTGATGAAGCTGGCCCAAGTCCTTCATGGAGAACTCAGACTGAAGTGCAGTGATAGTCCATCGCAGCAAGGCCGGGGAGGAAGCAGTGAGCACAATGTCATCCACATAGAGCAGTAAGTAGACCATGTCGGTGCCCCGGCGTAGGATAAAAAGAGATGTATCTGACTTAGCCTCAATGAAACCAATAGAAACCAAGTAGGTGGCGAACCGACTGTACCAAGCCCGGGGCGCCTGTTTGAGTCCATAGAGGGACTTGTTGAGGCGACACACCATGTCAGGGTGAGCAGAATCAACAAAACCAGATGGCTGCATGCAGTAGACTGTCTCCTGAAGAGTACCATGAAGAAATGCGTTCTTCACATCAAGTTGATGAACCGGCCAGTCGCGAGAAACAGCGATGCTGAGGACGGTGCGAACGGTGGCCGGCTTCACAACCGGACTAAAGGTTTCATCAAAGTCCACTCCCGGCCGCTGGGTGAATCCACGCAAGACCCAACGGGCTTTGTAGCGATCCAGGCTACCATCAGCATGAAATTTGTGGCGAAAAATCCACTTGCCAGTGACGACATTAGCACCCTGCGGGCGCGGGACAAGATCCCATGTCCCGTTGGCTTGAAGAGCAGCATATTCCTCCTCCATGGCTGCTCTCCAGTGAGGATCATTTAGTGCCCCGCGGTATGTGTGAGGTATCGGGGACAGGGTGGATACATGAAGATTCATCCTCTGCTGGGGAAGCCGAGTGCCTGTTTTGCTTCGTGTGATCATGCCGTGCATGTTCACGGTGGGCGAGATGCCCAGGCCGGCTGAAGGATGGGCGCCTGGGACACGAGCGCTGCGGAGGCGCGTCGGAGCCCCAGTTGGCGGCAGCTGCAAGGGAGCTGGCTCGGTGGAGGTCAGCGGCCCAGTTGGGGAGGTCGGCTCAGCAGGAGGCGGCCCAGCCGATAAGGCAGGCCCAGTGTGCGGCAGGGCACCCCCGGCCGAGGGGGACGCTGGGCTGGGTGAGTAGGCCGCCGGCACATCAGCAGACGCAGCAGCTGAATCGGGCAGCCCACATGTCGATGGAGACACAGGAGCACCACGGGCGCCAACAGGGGGCATCTGTGCAGCTGAAAACTCATCGAGGAAGGAAAGATCAGCAGCACCAGTTTTATGAGAGAAAATGTCAGTATATGGAAACGAGTGCTCATCAAAAACCACATGACGTGAAATAATCACCCTGTTAGACACAGGATCGAAACACCGATACCCTTTGTGCTCGAGAGGATAGCCAAGAAAGATGCATAAGGTGGAGCGAGGTGACAGTTTATGAGTGGTTGTGGCGGATAAGTTGGGATAACACTTACAACCAAACACACGAAGGTGATCGTAAGTGGGGTGTTGGCCAAAGAGAGCATAGTAGGGTGTATGGCGGTGTAGGGTTTTTGTTGGGTGGCGGTTGATGAGGTGAGTGGTAGTATGTAGAGCCTCAACCCAAAAGGATGCAGGAAGGCCGGCCTGAAAGAGCAGGGAGCGTACAATGTTATTGATAGAACGAAGTATGCGCTCGGCTTTACCATTTTGGGGAGAGGTGTGGGGACAAGACATCCGTATGGTGACGCCATTGGTGAGAAAGAAGGTGCGAGCCGTAGAATTGTCAAATTCCCGGCCGTTGTCACATTGGACGGCGCGAATGGAGGCTGAAAATTGTGTCTTCACAAAAGCAAAGAAATGAGAAAGAGTGCGAAAAGTGTCAGACTTTAACCGTAGGGGAAAGGTCCAAACATAATGAGAGCAATCATCAAGAATGACGAGATAATATTTATAACCAGACGCACTAGCCACAGGCGAGGTCCATAAATCACAATGAATTAAATCAAAATTGTTTGGAGCTCTAGTGAAGGAACTAGTAAAGGGGAGGCGAACATGACGGCCCAATTGACAAGCATGGCAAACACCAGAAGGCCCGCCTTTGGAGGGAGGGATAGCTGAAGTGTGTGCAAGGCGAGCGAGAGCGTCATGTCCCAAGTGACCTAGACGGCGATGCCACAAAGTGCTGGAGCCATCGGCGGCGAGGAGGGCGGTGGGTGATGAAGGCAGTGCCGACGGGACAAACGGGTAGAGATCCCCGGAGCTATTGCACCTGGCTACCTCGGTCCTGGTTGGAAGGTCCTTCACAGAAAAACCAAACGGGTCAAACTCAATAGAACAAGAATTATCAGTGACAAAGCGTCGAACCGAGATAAGATTTTTGATGATATGAGGCGAAACAAGAACATTGTGGAGTTGAAATGAATGGCTTGTATGAGGAAGAACAGTGGAGCCAGTGGAAGCAATGGGTAGTAAAGATCCGTTGCCAACAATAATATGAGAAGGGCTAAAAGAGGAGGGGCTGTGGGATATGGAGAGAGTACCGGCATCCGAAGTCATATGAGAAGTAGCACCAGAATCCATATACCATTCATTTGTTGGCGGCGGCGTCAAGGCAGTGGTGGCGAAGGCGCTGGCGAGAGACTGCTGATCCCATTGGGGAGCTTGATTGCCAAACCAGCCTGAAGACGATGGCGCCGTCAGTGCGTGAGGCGAAGGCGGTGTCAGTTGCAGAGGAGCGCCCGGAGACATGGGCGGCGTGGCCATGTAGTTGACGCCCGGGGCGCCATGCACCATGGGCCAAGGAGCCGCGCCAGGAGGCCCAGCCAGCGCAGCGCCGGCAAACGGGGCAGCTCCCGGTCTGGGGCCGAGAACGCCTGATGCGCGCACGAGTGGGCCGGGCCACATATGAATTGTGCTGGCCCATGGATTTTGCGGAGATGGCCAAGTTTGGCCTGCTGGAGCGCTGCCCGGACCAAAGGCGTTCCCTTGACCGCTGCCTTGTTCGCTGTTGCCACGGCCGCCGTTGCCGCGGCGTCGGCGATTGCGGCCGCCGTGGCTGCTCTTTCCTGGGTTGCCGATGCCACCTTGCCTGCTGTTGGTACTCCCGGGTTTGCCAAAGCCGGTGGGGTGAGCAGGATTGCCATGGCCGCCAACGCCCCCGGACCCAGTGCCGCCGCCCGTGGCAGCGAGGAGCACGGTTGTCGGCCCGGCAGGCCAATGTCCCTTGGTGATTTCTTCCAGGAGGAGTTGAGACCTTGCTTCGACAAATGTAGGAAATGGCCGTTGCATAGGAATAAGGGTTTGGAGATGAGAGAACTTGTCGTTCAAACCTTTGAGGAGGGAGAGCACCAAGGTATGGTCGGCAACGGGTTCGCCGAGATCGGCAAGAGTGTCAGCCATGCTCTTCAAGCGGCGACAATAATCCGTCACCGAGATATCGCCCTGAGCGAAGTTGTGGAACTCCGCCGAGATGTTGAGAGCGCGACGCTCCCGGTTGCCCAAAAACTGATGTTCAAGAGCACGCCACACGAACCGGGACGTGGCGTTGGCCGTCATGACGATTTCGAGGAGCTCGGCGGAGATCGTCCCATAGAGCCAGGCAAGAACAACGCAATCCATGCGTATCCAATCCGGCCGATCCGGACGAAACACGTCGGTGAGCACGTGATCCGACAATGCGTACTTGCCGAGGATGACGAGAAAAAGGCCGCGCCACTTGGTGTAGTTGCCGGCGGCGAGGTCGAGAGTGACCGGGACGAGGGCTTTAATGTTGAGGACGGCAACCGCCTGGGCATGAAGGGCGACAATGTTGGCGTCATCCAAGTCGACTTCCAGCAGGCTGGTGTAGACGGGCGCACTAGCGGCAGGCGTAGACCCGGCGTGCGCGGCGAAAAGACTCGCCAAATCGACTGGAAAGGAGGAGTGCGGCGCCGATGGAAGAGAAGCCGGGGGCAGCGGAGGCGTCGGGGGCGTCGGCCCTGTCGACGTGAGGCCCGCGGTCGGCGCAGACGAGGTGGGAGGGGCAAGAGCCGTGCGCACTGCTTGGGCAGCAGCGGCGGCTGCCGCATCGATGATTACACGGGCGGCAGAGGAGTCTTCTGCGGACGCCGAGGGATCCGGTGTGTAGGCCGCCCGAACGGCCGCAGCTACTGCATCGGCGGCGGCGTCCAGGATAGAATTGTTGGAGGCGGCACTGTGGGTGGAAGGTTCGGCCGCCATGGTGGGAGATCGTTGAGTGCTATGGGTGGGCGGAAGCGAGGAGCGAAAAACGCTCTGATACCATGAAGGACGGGATTGACTCAAGCGATGATCATGTTGATCACAGATCCATCGTACATATAGGCCACCTCCTACCATATCTACTCAACCGGCTTATAGTAACAATATCCGGGAGGATAGGTGGAGATAAGGCAGCAGATATACACAAGCGGTAATTCCGCTAACAGGGGGATCTGATTCTTACGGAGAAAGAGGTTAATGGGATCCGTCATTGAAGACCTGGGTGCTAATATGGGGACTAATCCTAGATGGGTGGCAGCTGGAAAGGTATGTTCCGCGAGGCAATTCAACCTGGCTGCGCTTGATCGAGCAATGCAAAAGGCTTGGGGTTTGCATCGTGAAGCGGAGTTTTAAGGAGATAGGGGAAAACATGTTTGTTGTTCGTTTCAAATCCGAAGGAGACTGGAAGCATGTGATGAACAATGGCCCTTGGCAATTTGATTTCCATGCCGTTCTTCTGAAAGAGTTTGATGGGACTACTCGACCCTCTGACATGCCCTTCAACGTGTTGGCAGTGTGGGTGCAAGTGTTGGATCTTCCATTAGGATTAACGAATGAAAAGTATGACTTAATTATTGGGGGTGGGATTGGCAACGTCTTGCGGGTGGAGGTGGACAAGGATGGTACAGCCTGGGGTGATAGCATGCAAATAAGAGTTGAACTCCCGGTGGATCAGCCCCCAATTGATCGTGGTGTCCGAATTCGGTCCAATGCAGGTGCTTCGGTTGGGCAATGGTTTGATGTTAAATATAAAAAGATCCCTCATTTTTGCTTTGATTGTGTCCGGCTCTCCCATGAGGGAGGTTTCTGCACAGTGGAAGAGAAGGTGGAACCTAAGAAACGGGGAGAATGGTTGTGTGTTTCTCCCTTTTGCCGGAGGAGATAGGCTTCAGCTTCTGTTCGTCCGTCAGTGTCCTCGGGAAGTTTCAATAAGACGGGGGAGGAGGAGTCGGTGACGAGGGGAAAGGCTTTCTATTCGTGATATTCCTAGAAGGAGGCTGTTCTCTGATGCCTCTTCAGTTCCTATGTCGAAGTCCCGCACTAGTGGGACTGCAGACCATGGCAGTGAGGAAGTCTCCAGTCCTGGCTTGGCAAGTAGGAAGGCTGCAGTTTCAGGGGCGGCTAAGGGGAGTAATCCATTCGGCAACGGAGGCAGTACAAGGAGGAAGCTTCAGAACCAAAGCAAGCTACTGTAGTTAGTCCAAAAAACAGAAAAAGAACTAGCAGGCAAGTATGGGTGCAGAAAGGAACTCTCTAGCCCACCAGAAGGCTCCCTGGTGGGTGAGGGCAAGAGGTAGAGGGTAGGGGTGAAAACGGATCGGATAGTTTCCGACCGATCCTGATGAAAACGAATACGGATTGTATCGGATCGGGTTTTCTTCGGATAATTCTCGGATCGGAAACAAATACAGATTTTTTTGTCGGAAATGAATACGAATACAGTAGGCCTGATATCCGACGAATACGAATACGGATTATCCGGATAATACGGATCCGGATATCCGAGATTTCAGCCCAACATTGCACAGCCCAAGCCAGCCTCTGTCATCTCCCCTGCCACGCAGTTGTCGAACGGCTTCACCGCGACGCATTCCACGGACGCGTTGGTGCCGTTTGAGCCGGTGCTATACGCACCTAACGGCATCTTCACCTTCGGCTTCCTCCAGGTGGACACGGTGTCCCTAGACCTCGCCGTGGTCCACAGACCCTCCTTCCCGCTCTGGCGCACCACGCCGGCCCGTGTCGGGGACTCGTCGTGCCCGGCCACACTCACCTTCGACGGCAACCTGGTCCTCACCGATTCTAACGACGGCGTGCTGCGGCAGACCCTCAACGTGGTCAGTGACACCGTCGCGCTGCTCAACTCTTCCAAGCTTGTCATCAGGCGCTTCGATGAGTACGATTCTTGGTCGGTGAATTGTCTGGCGTGGACATACAACTTATCACTGTAGCAGTCGACAGCGGCTGAGCTAAGCAGCATGGATAGACGACGATCACTGTAGCAGTCGTAGGCATGCGACTGAGCGGCGCGGTCAAGTGGCTGAGCGGAGTGGGCAGGCAGTAGAGCGGTGTGGGCAGTCGGCGCAGTAGTCGAGGCCCGTGTCTATATATACCATGTAAGACCAAATAAGTGAATGGGAGTGAAGAAAAGTAAGAAAAATTGCCCCAAACTCTCTCCGCCTCATACGACTCTATTTCTTCTTCTCGCCGTCTTGACTCAGTGAGTCAAACCATCAAGATTAACGGAGAGAATGTTGGAATTAATCTTGATGATTTGTACGTGATCGTTGGTGCCATGGTCGAAGCCACACACGAGAAGGCGTGGTCGAAGGCCTGGTCGGTTCTGTGGTCAAAGCCACGGTCAAAGGTCTAGCCAGCAATCCATGGTCAGTGCTCAGGTGTGGTAGAAGCAATCCCAGAAGCCGAGGTCGAAGCATCGAGATGATGCACTGTGGTCAAAGCTTCGAGTTGTTGTGTGTGGTCGGTTACGACTACGTTGTGATGTACGTGGTCGGTTATGACGATGTTGTGTGTGGTCATTACAACCACGTTGTAAGTGGTCTATTACGTCCACATTGTATGTGGTCGTTACGACCACGTTGTGAGTGGTCGGTTATGACCATGAAGTGTGTAGTCGTTATGGCCGGTGTGAGTAGTCGACGCGACCGTAGTCTATGAGTGGTCGGAGCGACTGCAGTCTGTGAGTGATTGGAGTGACCGCAGTTTGTGTGTGGTCATCACGACCATGTGGTATGTGTGGTCGGTTACGACCAGGTTGTGCGTGTTCGTTACGACCATGTTGTGTGTGGTCGTAATGACCAGTATGGAAGTCGTAAGCGCCGAGATCATGGCACCTGTGTTTGCAGTGATCGTAGCTGTAGTGCCGTAGTCGAAGACAAGCGCTGATCGGAGAAGCGTTCGAAGGCAGGCCGTGGTCGAGCCCGTGGTTGTAGGCGCCATAGTCATAGGCATCATGGTTGTAAGCGACATGATCGTAGGCGCCGTGGTCGTAGCTCCTGCGTATCTGTGGTTGTAGCGCAGCCTGTGTGTGCGTGGTTGAAGCTCTAGTGCCATGGACGAAGACAAGCCGAGGATGAAGCAGTGGTCGTGGTCGTGAGGTGATCACTGTAACAGGCATTAGCACAAGTGGTCGTGTCGCAGGCCATACCTTGGTCGGTGAACTACCTGGCGTGGGCAAGTGGCTTTTCACTGTAGCAGTCGGTAGCGGCTGAGCTAAGTGGCATGGATAGGCGGCGGTCACTGTAGCAGTCATAGGCAGGTGATTGAGCGGCGCGGTCAAGCGGCTGAGCGGAGTGGGCAGGCAGCAGAGCGACGTGGGCAGTTGACGCAGTAGTTGAGGCCCATGTCTATATATACCATGTAAGACCAAATAAGTGAATGGGAGAGAGTGAAGAAAAGGAAGAAAAATTGCCCCAAACTCTCTCCGCCTCATACGACTCTGTTCCTTCGACCACGGTGCATCATGTCGATGCTTCAACCTCAGCTTCTGGGACTGCTTCGACCATGCCTGAGCACCGACTATGGACTGCTGGCTAGACCTTCGACCGCGGCATCGACCACAGAACCGACCAGGCCTTCGACCACACTTTCTCGCGTGTGACTTCGATCATGGTGGCGACGACCACTTACAAATTATCAAGATTAATTCTAACAGCTTCCACAACCCGTCTGGCACGCTCGTCCTGGACCAGAACTTCACCATGTGGTTGCCGCCGCTCATCTCCAAGAACCACCGCTTCGCGCTGAGCCTCGCTAAGATGTACATGTTGATGCAGATGGAGTTCTACGGAGGACGCATGATGCCGACGTACTGGAAGCACACGGCTCTCGAGACCCAGCCAGAGAACGCCACGCAGCCACCAATCTACGGCCGCGGATTCTTCAGGCTGTACCTCGAGGGTGGCGGCCAGAAGGTCGACGTGCTCTCGTTTGACACGTTCGTCCAGAACCTCACCGGCGCCTTCCGGCGCATGACTCTGGACGACGACGGCAACCTCCGCGCATACTACTGGAACAACGAATTGAAAGCTTGGACCTCCGACTACAAGGCAGGCCCAGTGCCTCATCAACAGCACTGGCACCTCCCGGACGTGCCAGGCCGAGGAGACCACCTACCTCTGTGGTGGCGACGGCCAGCAATTCTATAACTAATGGGCCGATAGGTCTAATGGGCCATGTGACATATGTACATTACACTTGCCAACTGGAGTAGAGTATGTAGACCCTTCTGTCTGAAGACCCACATTGTCTAGTCTAGATCTACTATAAGAAGGAATTACCAACTAATCTGCATTATTAACACTTGATTTCTGTTTTTGCTTGTTTTTGAGAGCTAAAGAATTGCTGTCTATTGTTTTCAGGGATCCTGATTTCCTTATTTTTCAGGTGAGTGTCTCTTTTCTGCATTACAAGTATGCAGTATGAGAATTATTTTCCCCCCCACTCGAATCTGAAAACAAAGTCAACAAACCGTGCACCGATTTTGTAATGCATCTGAGATCAAGTGACTTGTTTTGCCGATGCATGAATCACATTCTCACCTCTCAGAGATATTGCTCCAGACTCAAATTAGTATATCCTTAAAAAAGTAATTTCAATCGAGCATTTTTTAGCTGTATTTCACATTCTCACTTCTCAGATCAGATTGATTCACTATGCATGGACTAATTCAAGGACCAATGGACCATGAGCTTGTGCAGTCTCTGCAGCTGCAGCAGGTGAGTCCCATTAGTAATGCCTATTACGTAATTTGGCAAATTCTGTCTGTTGGTTAACACAATGAATTGGGCAAATTTATGAGATTGCGGTTGCATTTCCGTGCGACACATTTTTATCTGCAGTGCGTTTGTTGGAGTTTCGCAACTTAAGAGCTATTAGTACAGTGCTGGTACCTTAAATGTTGAGTCGCCTAACAGTTTCGACATGAGTGGCTTTCAAGAAAATTTGAGACACGGGTGCCGTTCGGTTGGACTGAAATAAACTGGCTTATAGCTGAAATTGCATTGTAACTGATTGAAATTATATTGTAATTGATGATGGCTTATTTGGCGTAATTAAATTTAAAAAATTTAAAAATAGAAAAAACAGGTAGCTCATCACGGACAATACAAATGAATACGAGAAAAAGAACCGCAAAAAAGCTAAAAAAACCAAAAATCAGAAAGAAAAAAAAACAAAATTTAGAAATAGTGAAAAATAAACCAGAAGCTCAAGCCAAAATGAGCAGAGCCAACTAGCCATGAGCCAAGTAGCAAGCTTTTTGCTTTATTTCGAATCCTTCATCTTGCTTTCGTTGGTATTGTTTATTCACTAGTTAACCCATTGGGAAGTGAAACATTTTGGTATATGATTAAAATTTGTAGGTAATTGCGAGGTGACAAACTTGCCATTGTATTCCACTGGATTTGTGATCTTGGGAGTTGTTGGTGTTGACATATTATTTAATGGATGACCGTACTACGGTGTACCCATATTTTTCCTCATCATACTTGTCATGGGACCATGAGTGATGGATGATCACATTAATCCCTCCCCACATTTTCTTTTCTGAAACATAGATCCCTCCCCCACATTGATCAGCCTGATCCAACACTCCACCCTGCTGTCCCTTTCATTCTTAATATTTTGTAACATACCAAATTTGGGGATCATGGAAAATCTAAAAAATGTAAAACCTTTTTATTTCATTTTGGTGTTATTTGAATTTTTTGAATTTGCAATTTGGTTTTTGCCAAGAAAATTCAAATAATAAAGATGAAAATAAACATCAAGTATCAAGAACCAAATCAATTGGTAATCAAATCGAAATAAATATGAATTTGAAATTCAAATTCATATTTAAGGACAAATTCAAATCTCGAAATTAGAAATGCAAATAAAATTCAAATCTCAAATTTTGCTAGCACTTCCTTCTCTTTCCTTCTTCCTCTCTCTTCCGGCCAGGCCCCACTCCTCCTCTTTCTTCCTTCTCTATCAATCTCCTAGGCGTCTGACCTGACCCTGGCCCTGGCGTTGGCGCTGCACCCGCACGCACGCACACCATTCCCGCGCTGCACACCATGTGTTGCTCACGCCACCCCGCGCCGGCGCCGCTCAACCACGCCTGCATGCGGCGCCCTCCCTTGTTGTGCAGCAATGCACGCCGCCTTGCACAGCCCCCCACAAGCTATAAGTAGCCACGAGCTTCCCTCCATTGTTCCACCTTCTTCCTCCATTCCCTCTCCAAGCCGAGCCCACACCGGCTGCCACTTCGTCTCACCGTTCTGGCCACTCCAGCGAGGCTCTTCATAAACCAAGCACATCATATTGTGTTCTCGGGTGTCTTATTCCTCCCCTTCCATTTAATTGAAGCTTTATACCCAAAGATCGTCGCAGCGGCCGTCCTCCCCCAAGTCCGGTCAACACTGTCGCCTCCCCTCCAGAGCTTCTCCCATTGATTCCATCCTCCTAGAGCACCTCCTCGGCACCCCCTACCTTCCCCAACCATCACCCAGGCTTCTCGCTCACCCCAGGCCGCCGGCACCATCAACCTCCTCACGTCACCCTTGGTGTACATCATTGGCCTGCTCCAATGCTTCTCTGCCTCCACATACCACTCGGTAAGCTTCCTTGCACCTCCCTCAAGCTCATGCTCCTTTCCCCTCCGGCACCACTACCATGATTAGCCCCCACCCCTGGCCACCAAGCACCGCTGCCCAGCTTGAGCCGCCACCTCCTGTGGTCTCCTCGCCTCCCGGGCAACCCATTTTGCCACTCACCACCTTCCCCTTTAGCTGCCCTTGCCATCACTAGCGCTGCCTGGCCATGCGCCACCTCCTTTGTTTGGCCTTTGTTTTTTGGTTGAGCCTTCTACTTTGTTTCCCCTCTGTCTCTCTTTCTCCTTTCCTCTTGTGACAGATGGGCCCAACCCAAGTAGATGACAGCCAAATCATTAGTCTGTATCTTTGTCCAGTTCACATGTGATCAACTTTTGAAATGGGATAAAACATGGTTTCTAAATAAAAACAAGAACAAAATTGAATTATGAAATTGGGATAAAGGTTTATGCATAATAAAAAGTATTAGAGATCTAATCTTAGTCAATTACATGGATTAGAAAACTAATTATCATATAAAAAAATTAGAGTAAGCTTAAGACTTGTAAAATAATAAATATTAATTTCATATATCAAAAGTCATGAGGCCCCTTTTTCAAATAATGCTTAAATAATTAAGGTAAATCATTTGAATTTTAGGTCTCTAATTTTTACCTGTTAATGCTGAATTTTAAATTAAAAATTACCTTGTACTTGATTAAGAAATTCTCAAACATAATTAGGGGATCATTAATATTTATCTCATATCCAAATGCTAAGGAAAGACTTTTATTGATACTTATAACCTTGTGAAAACAACAACTAAGTTAAAGAAAAGGTAATTAACCATTATGCCTTTGCCATCTAGATTGAAATACAAATTTAAATTAGAAGTCTTGATAAAATACAATACTGCCTAGATAATAATAATCCTATCTTTATCTTTGAATTTAAATCAGCAACGGTAATTAAGAATAATTAATGTATCAACAATTCAAAGCTCTAACTCACAAGTTATCTCACTGTCAAATAATACCTAGTGCCCTGGGTAAAACTCTCATGTCTATCATAAATCTAACCCAACTCATGGAATTTACTTAATAAATATAAAATAATGGAAGAAGCTGTTAAATTAAAGATCAAGTCTTGGTATCTTGCAATCGGCTATGTTTAGCCATCTTTGAATCCAAAACAGAATGTTCTTGTGAATATTCCTTCGACATCAATCATTCTTTTATTTGGACTTTTGAAGTTCTTTGAATTTATTTGGATTTCGATTGTTTTTCATGTAATTAGGAGTCAGGGTCTCAAAGAGGCGATAGATTAAGCGAGATCAAGATTTGGATAAAGACAAAGACCAAGGATTTCAAAATCATTGATTGAGAAGGTTTTGAGTAAGATCAAGGCCGCGGTAAAATTGAGTGAGGCAAGTCATTACTTTAATCATATCGCGCCTACCTTTTAAATGTAAATTATTTTATTTGAAAATATCAAATTGCATGTATCACTTTGTTATGCAAATTATATTCACACTTGTTCATAGTTAAATTTCTATGGATAATTGCTTAATTATACCTTACTCCTTGGCTTTGAGCATGAACCTCTGTCACCCTACATTTAAAGGTAAACATTAGGTTGTATCTAAACTTCATGCTTAATCTTGCTTAGATACCGGGGGCATTAAATCGCCATGTCATCAATTTTCAAACATGAAACAATTATTAGGTAGTTATTGGAGGGAAATGGCTAGTATGTTGAGATAACTTAATTTTATGCTTCTTAAAACCCTAAAACTTACTTTACCTATCTGGACGAATGGTAAGAGGTATTGATACGGATGTAGCACGAGAAATTATGGTTTATGGTAGCACCACCCAAATAACTCTAAGGACTGAATCTTGTGATAACTTTTCAATGTAAAATAGTGCGACTATAAATCTATAATGGGTACGACATGGCTAACTGATTTGCATCCACTAGTGTGGATTGCGCTATTGGAGTGACACACAAGTCATGTCATTGGCTTTAAGCCGTCGTGGACACCGGTCGTGTCGCTGGATTTAGGCCATCGTGTGGCGCAAGAGGGGGTTTGGTATGGTGGACATAACCTCATTAAGATGAAACCTTAGCGGGTGTAACCTACATTGGGTGATGCATTGTAAAGGGACTATGGTGATCTTCTTGATTCACATATCCAAGAAAATATGTTAAACATAACAAATTGATTATCTCTTATAGGTAAAGTGTATGACCTCTGCAGAGTGAAAATTGTTCAAACAGTCGTGCCTACGGTCATAGGTGGGTATAGGAACTTATTCAAGTTAGTGTCTATTTCTAAAACTTTGTCGGTGAGATGAAAACTTGTCGGATGGATATAACCCTAAATTTAGTTAACCCTGAGTGGATATAACCTAGTGATATTAATGGGCGGATGTAACCCTGGTAACAAAACTAGTATTTGATGGATGGAACCATGCTCTGCAATCGGTGGATGGAACCTGCACTACTATTATTATTGCATACTCTTATGATCTTTAAAATTATGGTTTAGTAAAAATTCTAGGTCTTAGGAATTTTCTATATATGTATCTGAAAATGATGGTATTTTCGCAAATAAAAGAACTTCAAACCTCTCTTGACAGCTTTGCATATATCATTATCGCATTGCTCAATTATTGTTATTTAGTCAGTAATAAGGATAAAGTCCAGCCCTGCAATCATCTAAATGAGTTGACAAAGATGGAAGACGATGAGACCAAGAACTAGGTCGCGAATCCCAGTTAGCTACATGTGGGTGTGTCTTGAAGGGTCTCACCTGTGTGGAGTTCTGTTTTCACTGCTACTTTTTAATGATTTCGGCCTGATAGGTCAGTGTGTAAGTTCACCATTATATTTGCAAGATATAATTTTGATAAACAGTAATGTATCTGTGAGCACCTTTATATTTACGCTTCCGCATGATATAATTTTGATAAACAGTAATATATCTATGAGCACTATCTATTAATTTAGATAATAGTGTGGTGAAAATTATAGAGGATTTGGGTTTGGCAAAATCTGGATTCAACATTTTTTTGATCAATTTTGTTTTGGCTGAAACTATGTCCACCTAGACCTATATTCCATCAACAGAACAGACTAGATCGTGTTACATTGGCCAGCCATATGTGTTCTGAGTCAACAGTGAAAAAACAACAAGCAAAGAAAGATCAGATGCCAGATATGGTTAGCTACTTTCTTTCTTTCTTTCCTTTTTTTTTTGCGAGGACCTGTGAAACCACTTGACATCTCAAACTATTTGACCTCAAGTTTTGACTTTAGCCCACAGGATTGTTAGAAGATCTCATTTTTCTGGTGTTCCGTCCGGTGCTCCGACGGTTTCAGAGATGGCGAACCACGGGGAGGCTTACGGCACGGAGGTGAAGCGCGACTTCGATCTCTTCCGCAGCGGCTCCGCGCCGCCCACCATCGAGGGTGCCATGGCCAGCGCCGCCGTCGCCGCCGGCGACGTGTTATTGGATGTCGAGCTCCGGGCTAACCCGGCCTACCAGATCTACTGCTACTCCAATGAGCACCTCAACCCGCGCCTCCCGCCGACGCTGCCTCTCCAAGGAGGACTGGCGCTCGACGCAGCACCGACTCTGCTCCTCCGGGTTGGGCAGGATCAGTGTTTAATCTTTCGGGGGAAAAAAAATTTCGGCCACAAGCGAAACAAACGAAAGAACTAAAATTTGTTCATTTCGTTAAAATTTCGAATGAAAAAATTCAAATTTTTAATGAAATTTAACTAAAATTTAAATAAATTTCAAATAGAGCCAAATTCAGTTGAATTTTAGCCGAATGAAAATGTTTCGCTGGGGGACAAAATAGACGAAATTTCGTCTGAAATGTGAAATTTCGGACGACATTTGGAACCTGGGCAGGATAGGCGACGGCAGCAAGGGACAGGCTTGTGGGGCTGCCCGGGATCGACCTTGGTCGGCAGACGAGCTTCTCCAGTATCTTTTAGGTGGTTTCTCTTAGGAAAGATCTCATCTTTTTTGCCCTTTCGATATATACCGAAATACCGAACTAAATTATTTCGGTTTATTAGGTTAAGGTATTTTTTACAATAGTTTCGGTTGCTAATGCTGAAAAACCAAATTAAATTTATGCCGAATAAAAACCACACGAAAAATCTAATGCCCACTCAGGGGTGGAGCCAGCGGAGGCCCACGTCTCGGGCCCAGTCTACTAAAATGCATTGGCCCTAGTCTAGTTTTATTGTTAACTACAGTAAAATTAGTGGGTAGTTTTCGACTGAACCTCGGGCCATTGTCCCGACGGCTCGAGGTCCAGCTCCGCCCCTGCCCACTCCTAGAGGAAACACCGGCAACATGGCCTGGTCCCTAAAAGGGGTCATCCACAAACTCAAAAGTGACACAAACAGCGAAAGAGAACAAAAACCTTCATCCAAAAAGCTCCTTCTTCGCTCTAGAATCACCTTTTGAAAAGAAGAGCACGCACTCATCTCTGTAATTGTCCGTGGTTCATAGGAATTAGGAAGGGGACTTGAGCTTACGATGGCCTTTGTGTTGGTAGGATTAGGATCATGAGATCATTCGTAGGATCGAACTTAAAAAAGTTGTGTCTCCAAAGATCAAGATAGCCCGTTGCAACACAGGAATTTCGTAAGACAGTTTAATTACCACATGAATCCATGGAAATCGTCGTGTTCATAGGGTCGAGATCGGAATGGTTGGATGGACAATTCGAAGTGTCACTTTCTTGGATGATCGGTCGGCTCATTCATGATCCAACGGTCAGCGCCTTTCTCCTGAGCTTAAAAGCGGAAGCATCCCCCTCCGCTCCGGCACCGGCAGTAAGCAGTTCGCTTCGCGGCGGTAGGCAGCCTCGCCGTCGGGTCGCCATTATGAGTCCATCGACCCACCACCACCTCCTCCTCCCTCGTTAACCCTTTTCCTTCGCTGCACCGATCTCCCCATTCCTCGCCTGCGAGGGAGGAGAGGATCAGTGGATCAGCCATGGTGAGCGCGTCCAGCCTGCTGCTGCTGACATCCTCCATGCGCGAATTCGCCTCCTGCATCGGCGACGGCGCAGTCCGCGTTGCCGACGTCACCGCCTGCACCACCCCCTCCTCCACCCTCACCTCCACCTCCTCCAATTCCAGCTCCCCCTCCACGCTCTCCGTCACCGCCTCCTACCGCGCCACCCCCTTCTCCTCCAGCTCCCCGCCCCTCCTCCTCCGCCTCACCTGGACCCACTCCCCGCTCGGCCCCACCCTCTCCTTCGCCCCCTCCGCCTCCGCCCCCGCGCTCCTCCTCCGCAGGCGCAAGGGCACCCTTTCCGTCCCGTCGGACTCCGGCCACGACGACCCCGGGTCCTCTCCTCCGCTCGCCCTGTTCTGGGACCTCACCGCCGCGCGCTACGATCCCGCGGCCTCCCCGGAGCCGCTCTCCGTGTACTACTTCGTCGCCGTCGCCAACGCCGAGGTCGTGCTCGCCGTGGGCGACCTGGCCGCCGAGTTCGTGAAGACCAAGTTCGAGGGCCAGATCCCCAAGGCCCGCTTCCTCCCGCTCGCGCGCAGGGAGCGCGTCGTTGTGTCCGACCCGGCGGCAATGCACACCGCGCGCGTCTGCTTCTCCGAGGGCGGGACGGAGCACGAGGTCAGTGTCGGGTGCGCGAGGAGCTCTGCGGGAGGGGAGGAGCTGTGGGTCAGCATCGACGGGAAGCGTGCCGTGCAGGCGCGGCGGCTGCGGTGGAACTTCAGGGGCAACCAGACCGTCTTCGTCGACGGCGCGCCCGTCGACGTCATGTGGGACCTCCACGGCTGGTGGTTCCGGGAGCCGCCGGGCTGCGCGGTGGTGCTGCTCCGGGCGCGGAGCGCGCTCGAGAGCCGGCTATGGCTGGAGGAGGAGGCCGCCGCGCCGGGCTTCTCCCTCGTCGTGCAAGCCTTCAAGAGACCGGCTTGATGATCCTCATGAGGTGCTAACTGCTCCGCCTACTTGAAAACTAGTAGAATTGTTAAGCAAACCAAGAAATCAATGGTTGGCGTGGTGTTTGCAGTTTATAATTTAGATTTTTCTTTTCGAGGGATGAATAACCTTGGGAAGAAACAAGATCATGAACAGGTGGTGTACACAGAGATTGCTGGGACGAGTGTGTAGGATCCTCTCCTCCTTGATTTCCTTTTCCTCTCTTCTGAATCCTTTGCTAGTTATGTGTGCCCGTACAGTTAACAAACAACGAGAAGAAAACATTCTAGTGTGATTCTGCTGTGCTGCATGAGGTGGTTTGGGATATTGGCCTGGTTTCTGCTTCATGTACGGTAGAAATCTATCATGTTTACCTCCTCCGTTGCCTATAGTCTTTACTGTTCTTATGCAATGCAGCAGTAACAGTGATACAAGTGATTCTTGCACCATTTTATACTGGTACCGTGTGTCTATACAACGTAATGCAATCAATATGACAATGTCTGCATAAATTTCCTGCACTGTACTATCAAATCTCTTGCATAGTTCATCTGTATACCACTCTTCTGCTGCGATTCAACTCTATCTAGTACTGATTCCTGAGATCCACCACATGTTTACAGATAGTATCAGCCTCTCATCTGATTGCCATGTCTTGCATCGTGCATATGCTGTTCTGCAGTAAACATTACCAATTTCCATCATGCCACTCTTAGGTCATGTTATCTCTACAGTTTTATTGTTGTCCCAGTGGTAATTTGTTGTCTCACGACTGTATTATCTCTGGTGCGGTACATGTTCTTCTACATTGTACAGTCTAACAGAGGTGTAAATGTAATGGCAATATGGCATTAGTTGATCTCACCTTGGTCCCAGCTTTCTCAGCAGCATACAAGTAGAGGAGAGGGTGATGCTGATATCAGTCACCCCACATGTGAGGAGTTGTCTCCATCATCAGCTCTACACTAACTCTGTTTGACAAGCAACCATGGTGGTGCATTCCGACATGTTTGCCAATTATTTTTTGTCCCCTTTTTTTTCCTGGTATACATGGCCAAACATAAGCTGGCTTCTTCTTGTGGACACATTTCTGAATTTACATTGGAAGCATCCTTTACTCTGTTTCTGAATTAAATCCAATTTAACTGGTACAATAAGCACACGGTCATCGTTATCGGCACGGCACGTCGGCACCAGTTAATGGAACGGCGTATGGATGCATCATGGTAGGCTGATCTGCTGACAGTGTCCATACTGTTTCAGCGATTTGTGACCTCGACGTTTACCTTAAAGTAGCAGGCTTATCATTTGATTCTTCATTGCTGCACGTCTTGAAAAAATTTGATAACTGAGCATTGAGGAAACTGGTTTACGCTTGCAAGTCTCGTAAACCTCTGGTTTATATGGGTATGATGGTGATTGGTGACTCTTGAGAAGCTGAAAGCAACGGATTCATCACTCTTTCACCTGAACACTATCTGAAGTCTATTTGCATTCTCTCTTCGGTCTGTTCCAAATTCCAATTCTACAAGTCGCCAATCTTACTGGTTACACATTTCTATCGCTGCAAGAATGGTTCAACGGAAGAAATCGGCAAGTAGAAAAACTATTGTAGGGCCGATGCCGGTAATCAAATGGATAAATGATTCCTAAACCTTTTTACCCTTAAAATATTCAAAATGTTCGCTCAAGTGATTATGATAGCCACCAAGTTTAGATCACATTAATATAACGAAGCAAAACAAAGCTAGCAACAAGAGCCAATAAAAATAGCAACGTCTGCACAGGCCGGTCAGGCCGCCGTTGATGGGCGGTCGGCCTGAGAGCGGTCACACCGGCTGGCTGGTTTGACTACAGTTCTGAGCTGTTAGACCGGTCCCTATTCCCAAACCTAAAAAGCTTTCAGGACAAAAGCCTGAATCTCATGAACTTGCTGAAATCTCATCCAAATACTTCCAAGTTTTGCATGAGATTTGTTCAAAACAATAGAAACCTAAACCAATCAAGAATCACAATGTTTTGGGCTTGAATTTACCAAATTGAAGATAGTCGAATCTAAGTCATAAGAACACCAAAAATGATAAATCTTAAATTACTTCTTACTCATGAGGATTTAAAACATGAAGTCTTTCAAATATATTCTCACATGTCCTTGCAAGGTAATTTAAACAAAAGATTGAGCTCAAACTCCCCGAGAACCTGAAATCATAAATTAAGCTCAAGAACAAGGACAACCAAGCAAAAACACAAATAAGAATATGATCGAGGCAAAGTTTTAATCTATTTCAGTGGAGGATGAGGTTTATATACTCATAAATGATTATAAAGTGCAGCCAAAGCACCCACCTTTTCTCTCTCAAGATCTCTATCTCACAACCATAGGAGACAAGATAGTAGAACAAAAAACAAACCCTAGAATATTTGAGTCTACCACCTCATTTCCTCCCCTCTAAATAACCAACACCACCTTAATGGGTCAAACCCATTAAGCTTACTGGGAAAACCGTCAACCCTACTAACGTAGGCTTTACACACTCACGCACACTTTTCAAAGTGTTTATAAGACTCAACCCACTCTAACGATTGATCCACATGACGATTCTAGCTCTCCTTGACATAAACCACTACTCCTTTGCGTCTCTGCGCGTGTGGTTTTGATCAAGGTAACAACCTGATATTTGGCCAACTACCAAAATACCATCAACGAAATTTCTGGGCACATTTCCTTGACTCCATCTTTATCTTCGCCTTAAAGCATCTCCATATGCTTTGACGTAGTCTGTAGTGCCCAATGACTAATCATCATGTCTTCACGCATTCAGACTCCCAATGACTAATCGTCACGTCTTCACGCATTCAGACTCTCCGAACTATTTCTATATGCATCGGCCTCGTGACTTGGTGCACCACATACACCAACTTGCCTCTTCATGATTATTGTCTTCTTTGTGCTTCTTGCTTGAGCCATGTAGCCTCACCTAGACTTATATGACCACTTGGACCTTAGCTCCCCTACCTAGTCCCGATCCATTGTTGTCGATCACTACGTCCTTCAAGTCATCTGCACATCCAAAGACCAAGCGACTATATCGAGCACAAGTTCCATGCACTTAACTCACGTTAGTTAAAACCATACATCATACAATGCAACACAAATCCTTATAGCTCCCAAACCATGAACCGACCTCAAATCAACTCAGCTTAACTCACCCTGATATCTGGCCGCAGCTACCGGTTTGACCTCTATCTTCACTCCAGTCAGACTGCCCTGATCAAACCACCAACCACTAGCCGATTTGACCCGCCAGGCCGCCACCCAATGTGACCAAATTTTGAATACCGGTCATACCAGCCAACTCCCCCGGTCCGACTATACAACCCACCTCCAAAACATGCTCTCTGGAATAAAAGCACTGTCAACTATATCTGTCACACCGCCCAGGCGATCTAACCACTCCCAAATTCCAATCATACCGAACCGTCGGTCAGATCGTCATTCACAAGCCAGTCCGACCGCTTCCTCTCAGCGATCCAACTAGTCCAACTGCTAGCATCGGCAGCAAATCTAAATTTTCTGAAACTATTACTATTATGGAACAAGATAACACACTAGGTAGGTCCTAAATCACCCTCTAGGAAGGAGGCTATGATCTTAAGAACCAGCCAGTTAGAAACTTATATGCTTTATTTATTACCTCCTCACGAAACAAAGCTGGCCTTTATATATCAGGCAACCGAGTTATAAAAGGAAAACATATCATAATTAGAAAATAACTAACAATGCTATCTTAACAGATAATATCTAGAAAAGGATGTTATCTCCTTCTAAACTACGACATCTTTCGTTGAGTCCGTTTCCAATACACAGCCTATTGCCGAATTTGCTAACTCTGCACTATCCCTTTCCGAGCAACACAGAGAGCTAAAGTATCTTCCTCACAGTGAGAAAGAGCATCGGTAGCAGCGTTCTGATGACCGGGCTAAAATTCCATGGAAGTCATAACCAAATAATTTACTCGCCCAAGTATGCTAAGGAATAGTCGAAAGCCACTGATCCATAAGATATTTGAGGTTGTAATGATCAGTTCGAATGACAAATGATCGACCCCATAGATATGGTTGCCAATGACAGATAGCTTGGACCAAACCAATCAACTCATGCTCGTAAGCAGCCAATCTTGCATGATGTGGCACCACAGCTTGGCTAAAAAATGTAATGGGACCAGCACCCTGATGAAGAACTGCGCCAAAGCTAGCACCCGAAGCATCGCAATCGACCAAGAACCATTTGGTGAAATCTGGCAATGCAGGATTGGACCAGAAACTAAGACAGACTTGAGAGCACTAAAAGTGACATCGGCGTCCACTATACAAACAAACGTCGCCTTCTTAAGGAGCATGGTTAGGGGCCGCCATTTGACCATAATTCTTGATAAATTTGTGATAGTACCTTGTCAAGCCTAAGAAACCCCTCAAGGCAAGCACAGAGCGTGGGTTTAGCCAAGCTTCAATGGCGTCCACCTTACTAGGATCCATGGCACCGCCATGATAGGAGATGACGTGACCAAGATACACCATGGATTCTTCGCCAAAAAACATTTAGAGTGGCGCAACACTAACTGGTGTTGCCATAAGACTTGGAGGACCAGCCAGACATGCCGCAAATGCTTAGCCCATGACGAACTGTAGATCAAAATATCATCAAAGAAGACAAGAATGAAGTGATGAAGAAAAGGTCTCAGTATGTCATTCATAAGTGCTTGAAACATTGCAAGGGCATTGGTTAAGCCAAAAGTTATAACTAAAAACTCATAGTGATCCCAGTACATGCGGAAGGCTGTCTTTTCCACATCCGCTAGATGCATCTGCACTTGATGATACCCACCGTGAAGATCTAGTTTAGTGAAGAACCGAGCTCCTTTTAATTCATCCAACAATTCATCCACCACGGGAATAGGAAACTTATCCTTCACAGTCTGCACATTGAGAGCACAGTAGTCCACACAAAATTGCCACGAATTATCATGTTTCTTGACAAGAAGCACCGGCGAAGAGAAAGTTGATGTACTAGGCCTAATGATGTCGTGTTGTAGCATGTCGACACATTGTCGCTCGATCTCATCTTTGAGAAGCTGGGGGTAGCGATATGGCCACACTTCTATGGGAGTGGTCCCAGTCAACAGGTGGATGTGATGATCAAAGCGGTGGCCCGATGGAAGGCCTTGGGGATCCTCGAAGACATTGATGAATTCATCTAGTAGCTTAGACAGGAGGTTACCACCAGTTGCCACACAAGCCTAAGGTGTACGCGGATCACGCAGACCCTACCAAGTCATGCAGTGATCATCATGCCAAAAAGGCATGACAAGTTTGTCAAAATCCCAGAGGATTAGTCCCAGTGTCCGTAGCTATTGAACGCCTAGCACCACATCATATCCATCCAATGGAATTGCAAAGCCATCCAACAAAAACTCCTCCTACTCAATGTGCATCCAAATGTCAGTACAGAGGCCTGAATTCTCCACGCAATCATCGTTGGCCACTAGGACGCTCATGCCTAGGCGTGGTGCTGGAACCAGACCCATCCGATCCACTATCGATTGTGCCAAAAAGGTATGCGTAGAGCCAGAGTCGACTAGAGTACGCAGCAGCACGCCCTCGATATGGACAAGGAGCTGCATGGTGCAGCCCATGCAAATGCCTGCTAATGCATGTAACAATATCTCCACTTTCTCACCATCGGTAACCACCGTGTCCTCAACCTCATCTAATTCCAGTAGATATATGCCTTTCATGGAGCATTTTCCGACGTGGTCGCTGGTGAACTTTTCAGGGAAGTTGAAGCAGAGACCTTTGAGGCGTCGATTAGCCATCTCGTCAGACGTCAAACGGCGAAAGCGCGAGGCAGGGGGCTTGCCCAACGATGCGCTCGTTGATGATTGTGGTGCTGATGGTGGCCCACCTTTGGGCAATGCAGCTATGGCCAGGACAATGCTACAACACGCTACCTGCCTTGAAAACTGGTTTGGGCTCCTCCGTCTTCTAAACCTACAAGCGCTATGCATATGCGCGTGCCAAGCTCATGGCCACCTCCAAGGTTGCAGGTTGTTGTAATTCCACATCCGTTTGCAAAGGGTTGCATAAACTTGCTGTAAAAATCTGCACCTGTTGCTTCTCGGTCATCTCATCGCACCAGCAAAGTAAAGAGAGAAACTTGTCCTAAAAATCTTCCACCGAGCCCATGCATCGCAGCTGTATGAGTTCCCTGAGCGGATTATTCCGAATAGGAGGCCCAAAACCCATGTTAACATGCTCGACGAAACAAGGACACATCGGAACACCAATACTCCGCTCCAAGCGATAGTACCACTGTTGAGCTATCCTAGTCATGTGATAGGATGCCAACCAAATCTTCTTTTCTTCCATCGTACGTTGTCCCTAGAAAAACTACTCACAACGATTGAGTCATGGCAGTGGATTCTTCTTCCCGTCAAACATTGGAAAGGACAATTTGTGAAACCACGGCACACCACGGTTGCCCTCACCGGGTGCCTCTCCATCACTGCACTTGGACATGTCGTCTTCTACGTGCTGTTTTGGCAGCCGGCAACTGGAATCAGACCAATACGCCTCTCCAAGTCTTCAAATCGTTCGTGATGACTGCTAATCACCTTGAGAAGCTATGCTAACTGCTTGCTCAGATCAGCAATGGAAGTCGCCTCCTCCATGATGCCCACAGGATCGTCGTCTCAGATACCAAGATGTTATGGAACAAGACAACACGCCAGGTAGGTCCTAAATCGCCCTCCAGGAAGGAGGCTTTGATCTTCAGAGCCAGCCGATTAGGAACTTATATGCTTTATTGATTACCTCCTCACGAAACAAAGCTAGCCTTTATATATTAGGCAATCGAGTTATAAAAGGAAAACATATCATAATTAGGAAATAACTAACAATGCTATCTTAACAGATAATATCTAGAAAAGGATGCTACCTCCTTCTAAACTACGACATTTTCCGCTGAGTCCGTTTCCAATACGCAGCCTGTTTCTGAATTTGCTAACTCTGCACTATCCGTTTTCGAGCCGATCCCTGTTGCCGATCCGGCAACATTGCTGCTGCCGACTGCTGCGCATCCAGAATGGTTTCACCGATGGTACATCTTTCCGATAAACGTGTCCACAACAATTACAAATTAAAATTCAACTCAACCAAAATAACAATTATTCATCACAAATCTATCTTAGACCTAGTACATGTTCTCCACTCTCATCATCTCATGTCATTGAAATATGCAATGGCCCGTGGATTTTTCGTCACCATTGTGACAGTAAATATCGTGCGTAGGATGGCCATTATCTCATTACCAAGCATCACTTGGGCAATAAGCACATCAGCAAACATGAAATTTCTAAGTGATAAAGCGAAATCTCCATCTCTTGTCATCCTTTTAATAGAGAGACGCTATGATCGTCAACTTTCAGTATTTCACATGCTTCCGCTTGGTCCCTTTTTGCCTTCTTTTTCTTCCTTTTATTCGTGAGTATATTATGAGAAATCTGCAGTTGCTTCCTACGAAGGCTAGAAAGATAGCACTCCAACATGTCCCAAAAGGAAAAGAAAGATAGATAGCACGCCCCTCTTCGGACATAATTTAAATGCCAATGTAAATGCCTTCACAAGAAGGTACTGACATCTCACTGTTTGCCAACGTACGAGTAAGCACTTTGCAAACCTGCTCTTGCCGATGTTTAAGCAACAGTAATAAGCACGACTGAGCCATGAAATCATTTAGGAATCCATCATTAAGGCCGAAAAGAAAAGGGAGAAGTAACAGCAACCAGAAAGGTCACCGAAATTTATTCATTCCAAGGATAACCAAACAACCTTTGAACGGAAATGCACGGCATAGAGCTGCATTACAGCTACACCAGCTCAACACTGAAGTAGCAGAAATAGCAATAAGGAGGAGGCTTAGGTACATCACAACTCACAACTGCATATTGATGAATACCTGAAAAGGCACCAGACAGTGGTTGACAGATGCTTGATAGATACTGGAGTAGATCAAGCCGGTGGTGGCTTGGCGACGACGACGGGGAAATCGATGACGACGACCTTGTCGAGTGCGGCCATGAACGTGCCTGCGAACGCGGTGTGCTTCTCATGGCTCATGTAGCTCGCCATGTCTTCAGCGCTCGCAAAAGCCATCGAGAAGACATGGGTGAAGCCCTGCGTCAGCGCCTCCTGTTTCAGCAGGTCTTTCCCCCTGCAACACAAGGAACAACGAGTTCACCAAAACGAGAGCTACCTTTTGATATTGCAAATATGCAGTTGAATAAGAAATGTCTAAGGTTGCAGTTTAACAGCCATTCTTTTATCTACTGATACTCGTGATCCTGGGCACGGCTCTATTTGCGAACAGTGCAGCAAGATCTTCAGTACGGGAAGATTCTTCCAAGAAGTTGGACATCTGTGTGCCGAAGTACCAAACGAAGTTCAACAGCACAGACTTCAGTTCCACCTTATTTGTGTCACACGTTATGAAGCATTATGCCTCGGAATCTACTGAGCTTAGTTTTACAGCAGAAAAGGATGTGCAAGGACAACGCATGGATGTATACCACTCGAAGGATTTCACCGTGCCAATCTCTGCGGCCAGCTTGGTCAGCTCTTGCAGGATGTCGTCCTCCACGACGCCCTCCTTGAACTTCACCAGGCACAGGTGCTTGACTTCCGCCATGGCTGAAACTCCAGAAGCGCAAAGCTCCTTTCTCCCGGTGGCTTTGCAGAGAGTGCGATCATCACGCCATGATGCTTGCCATTTTTAAGGGCGGAGAGCTCTCTGCTCCGGTGAGGGCCACCACCACCGACAGGGATCACTGTAAAGCTTGTTACGACTTTTCTTGGCAGTACGTACACTCGATTGAATCATTTCAGCGCAGTCCCCCCGCACTATTACAGGAGGGGAAAAAAGGCAAACCATGCTGCTGTAACCTGCTTGCTTTGAGCACACAGTTAGATCTAGGATGAATCATGATTGGACCGACCAACATCGATCGACATCGGTGCATGGACAACCTTGGGCTGTTCTTCTGACACAGGAGGCCCCTCCAGGATCTGCTTTCAGAAGAGAGATTACCATCCTGACTTGATTCTTGTGATCCTAGATCAGAATTGTTTTGCATTGTGCTGGCTCCCACCAGTGGCGGAGTTAGAATTTGATTACACCATGTGCTCAGTGGTGGAATAATCTAGGCTATCTGGGTTGGATCATAAAAATGTTACCCATACTGAACTAAATTTACCCGGACTGTACATTAGATATTTTTTCACACCCCGGACTGAAGCCTACCCTGCCCGAGGTGTGGCTCCGCCTCTGGCTCCCACCAATATAGATCATGCTTCATCAGTTATTCTCAGACTCAGATCAATTGGATTGTTTCGCTTTATCGTGGTGAGAGCAATCATCAAACTTGACAAAATTGGACATTGGGGCCACGAAGAATAGTAATGCAATTAGCTGTCTGGGTATGATTAACAAATAAATGTGGTTTCTTAAAACAAGAACCGGAATGATCTCTCATATTTACATCAAACCCCTCAAAACTAATCTGTTACCACCAGCCACACATGTGTAGATGTCTCTAAATCTACAGGTTGTCCACCCTGCAGACAAACTCCAAGCAGATACTTGCAGGGTCCTGTCAAGAACACGAGGACTCAGGGTCCAATCGAATACGAGGACTCTCCATGTGCTATTTTACCATTCGGTTGTTATTTTCACCAGGAGAGTTAACCTCAGAAAATGTCAGGTTGTTTCCTCTATCCACGGACGGACCACGCACTATCTGATTCGCCTGGTTGGGTTCATTTCTAAGAACCTCTGATGTCCTTGGCGAATGCCCTGTGCTGACAAATAGGCAACGACATGGGTCTGATCTTGATGCTTCAGGAGAACATGGAGGTAATATCACTGGACTTTGCAGAGGAGGCACAGTGTGCTTGCTATCAGGGTAGTCACACAATGAAATTCTACAAACTGGGCATGTTGACTGCTGCTTTAGCCAAATATCTATGCAGGCCACATGGAAATTGTGGCCACAAAAAGGAAGAACGCGGAGTACAACTTTATCTTCATATTCTGCAAGACAGATGACACACCTGCCAATGATGACAGAAACAGTTAAAGAGTCTAGCTTTGGTGTAATCAGGGAGAGTTGCTAAAAAAACATCAACACAAAACAGAAATGGTGGTTCAGAATATTTCAGCAGAATTAACAACAGTGTGCCACCATTTTTACTTTAGATGCAATAAAAGGATGTCAAACATTGTTTAATATAACACATTCACACAAAAAAACAAATAACATCACTATGATTAACACAAGCATCTTTGACATCATTATGCCTCAGACTGAGAAACTGTTTTTTCTTCCACACTTGTGTCATTTGATGGACTGTAAATTTCTTAGTGAAATCTCAGCAGCGCAATAAAATTTAAAGGAACACATGTTTGATGATCAACTTGTTCATATAAAAAGAGGCACCAAGCTGAAAAACATGGGATGAAATATCTAGTGTTTAATGTTTACGATGCCAAATTTTCAAATTCATGCTTCATGATTATGGACACAAAGTGATCCATGCAATTAGGTTCAAGCACAATTTAGTAACATTTTTCAGCTAACAGTCAAGTGCATCAGACAACCAAGCTAATCTGCTTCCCTCTCATCAAGCACAGGTGAGTATTTAACCTACTTGATGGCAATACTGCATCATTCCTCTCTACCATCTTTCTCAGAAGCAGGTAAATATTTGTACTCCATTTTGATGCGATTGATGAGTGGCCATAGTGGTGCAGTAACAATGTAAGCTCTGGGACCTCATGATTCAATAGTCAATCTCCAGTCAAACACAACAATCAAGACTTCAGTACTAAAAAAGTTGCACCGTTTCTCTTGGACACAAACATCCACAAGGATAACTTATTTGGTACTAAAATATCTAACAACACCCTCAAGGACAACTTCTTTGGTACGAAAAAAATCCAACTCCCAAAGTTGTGCTGCTTGTGCTTGTTCAAGGGTTTTCAGTAACATTCATCTATGGCTGTGCCTTGCCCTGATCCGATACACACAACATTGTGATTAATTAGAGGAAAGCACACACTTGCCAAAGAATAATATGGAAAATATTGAGTAAACACCTAAACATAATACTTTCTAGGCAATAAGTTCAGATTAAGTCCCAACCATTATTTCTCCCTAATTTTTGCTCAGTCATTAAAATCACTAAAAACAGGCACTACCACATGATGAAAACCAGTAGAACTGATATTAGCTTGTACCGTTTAACCAACTTCCACATTCAACATTTACCAACTGAACCATGTCATAATCCTATTTCCACACCCAGAATTACCGTTTAACCAACTTCCACATTGAACATTTACCAACTGAACCATGTCATAATCCCAGTTCCACACCCAGAATCATACAAGTACGCTGAATAAAAGCAATAAAGCATTTCCCACTTCCCACATTTGTGAAGATCCAGAACTCTGAAGAGAACACAGCACTAGTATCCAGAACAATCCAACTAAACACTGATAATGGCATCTGCTTAAACATCTCATTTCTTATTTTATTTAGCCATTTTATAATGGAAGAGAAATCCCCCTTTCCCCACTCATCTGATGGCGCCCTCATACCTAAATGCAACGTTGGTTCCCCGCAATAATCGACCTAATCCTACCAAATAAAACGTGTGCGATCAAGCCCGAAAAATCCATTCGAACTGCAATTCCACTGCGATCCTAGCGATCAACTCACCTCCAAACTGTAAATTCCAAGCTTAGATGTCACGCAACGTAATGCTAGTGTGCTAAGGTACCGAACCGGCACAGATTGAAATCGTCAATCAACAGCTCAAAGGCAATAAATCGCGATCGGTACAGGCAAATCGAGAAGCACTTACTGTGCGGCGGCGTCGGCCGAGTCGGAGGAGGCCGAGCCGCGGGGACCACCGGAGAAGGAGAGGGTGGGGAAGGCGGCGACGGCGGCGGGGTCAAGCCCTCCGGCGCCCGCGGAGGGGTGGCCCTGGCGGTCGACCTGGATGGCGGAGAAGTAGCTGACGGGGAGGGGCGGGAAGCGGGGGAGCGGGGAGGGGCGGGAGCGACGGCGCCGGCGGTGGACGAGGGCGCAGACGAGGCGGGAGCAGACGAAGACGATGAAGAGGACGCTGACGCAGAAGCCCAGCAGCGTGAGCACCATGCTCCTCGACACGCCGGACGCCATCGCGGGCCGCGGCGGCGGATGGGAGTGGAGTGCGGGCTGTCGCTCTCGTCTCCTCTCGTCAGTCCAAGTATATGGGTGCCTCTGTTGCGCACTCGTCGTTCGGTTGCGTTTCCATTTGCAGCAATGCGTAACCCTAGCTGTCTCGCGTCTTATCATGGGTTCTTTTTATGGGTGAAAACGTATCGGATAGATCGATAGTCTCAAATACGGATATAAATTTATATTTTTAAAATAAATATACATTTAAATTTAAATATGTTCAAATATGGATACAAATATTCTTGAATATGAATACGGATGTTTTTGAATACGGATTTTCTCGGATACGAATATCGAATAAAACGAATTCCTAACGGTTTTTCCGATTTTTCACCAATTTTTGACCGGTTACCGGTTTTAAACCGCCTAAATTCAAATTTTTAATCACAAAATTCGTACGGATTTTTCATGGGTTCTAGAAAAGGATCGAATACGAATCGAATTGTCTCGAATACGAATACGATACGAATATTCTCAAATACGGATACGAATATTCTCGAATACAAATACGAACATTTTCGAATACGGATTTTGCTTACCACATTTGTTCTTTTTTGGATACGAATATCGGATAAAACGAATTATCCGTTACCATTTTCCACCTCTAGTTCTTTTAGACTAATGCATATATCTTATAGCCGTGATTTTTAAATTCTAATTTATTCATAAAAGATAGTATACAGAGAGAAATAGTTATATATGATTTTAATCGATACAATTTATACTATTATTTATCTATAAACTCTATCATAAAAAACATATTGTTTAACATAAGTTACTGAAGAAATAGAAACTAAAATCTAAGTATAAACATAAAAGAACTGAATCTTGTGGAAGTGTGACGAGATGAACGGAAAATCTACTACCATTCATTCATGGCTGCAACGGAAAGCAAAGTCGCAGAGCAACAGCCACGCAAGGCAAGAACAACCGGCAGATTACTGTAGTGATTTCACTGTTCACGACGCTGTCCTGTAACAAAACTCACGGACGTGTTAACAGTATGGCATCTGATCTGATCTATCATCTCATATGGAATGACTCAGAAGTCATGATCGCTCAAAGTCACTACACTATTTTCTCTACTTTTCCTTCTCTCCGTGTCAGATAATCCTCTTCCCGGACGAGGCGAGGCTGTGATACCAGCGGACGCGCATTATGCCACTAGCTAGCGTAGGATGGATATGTAAAAAAAATTTATAAATAATCTATATTTTATTCAAAATAATAGAATTATACCTACCCGAATATTTTTTAATAGAAATAGGCTCCAGTCACCGAACCGTTGGGCGACTGGAACCTATTGCCCAACGGCCACGTGACACATAGTGTGTTTGGTTCGTGGATGGAGGTTGTATCGTATATCCTGACTGAGTGGATGCAGGCTGAGTGGAATCGTATTTCAGAAAAAGAAGATGTTTGGTGAGATTGCATGAGCGGATGCAAAAAAAACTAAGATGCTGTTTGGTTGTCTGTATGAGCGGATGCAGTCTACCAAACCTGAGAGGCTGACACGTGGGACCGCATAAGATACACTGCATCAACCCATCCAGGATGGCCAGTGAAGCTCATTTTGAGCGTATCCACCCATCCAGGATGAGGGCGTATTTTTGCATCCGCTCATGCAGCCTGTATCCACTCATACATGCAACCAAACAGGCTCTTTCTTAGATTATACGAATCCAACCAGTCAGGACAAAAGGAGATTCAGGCAACCAAACACACCCGCTGCAGTTCGGTGGCTATAGTCTATCGCCCAGCAGCTGAACGACTACACCGTTCACAACGCGGTAACAAAAACTCACGGCCGTACTGGTTCTATCCTAAAAGCATAGCATCTGATCAGATCTATCTTCTCATATGGAATGACTCAGAAGTCATGATCGCTCAAAGTCACTACACCATTTACACTACCTTTCCTTCTCTCGGTGTCAGATAATCCTCTTCCCGGACGGGGGCCGTGATACCAGCGGACGCGCATTATGCCACTAGCTAGCATAGGATGGATATGTAAACGACGGAGTCGAAGAAAAAAGAGGAAGATACCATGTCAACTTGAGTACGCAGATATGAAGACGAAAGAACGTCTCACTAGCATGCATGGAGGAGTAGATTGGATGCCAAACCAGTGAGCATCTCTCATCAAGTTTTAACATTAGAATTCGGAAAATCTTTCCAGAAGCGCTAGAAAAAAAAAAGCTGCTCAAATGGAGATACGGGGTATCGATTGTTACCGATATGCCATAGAGACAATCATCAAGATTATTATATTGCTTTCGTGTTTATGATTTTTTAAATAATATATTATTTTGTCTCTTGAATAAATGTCTTTCGTATTGATCAACAAGTATGTGACTTGTTCGTGGAACTCTTTATTCATATCTTGATATTATTCTAAATAATCCCTGATCTTATATCATTATGTGAAACAATTATGATTTACAGATCAACATATGTATTGATTGATGATCATATTTCATAGATCATGGATATGTGATATTAACTCAATAATGTGGACATATGTTAGAAAACATAATGTTGGATTGACCCACCATGAGACACTGCGAGAATTGTTATAATCTTAAGTGTCATCAGTTGGTCTCATACATAGTGTATGTATGATATTTAGAAATGACATCGTCATTTTCTTTACATGTGTAATAGTTTACTTAGGGGTTACCAAACACTATTCTGTGACTAGGTGGTCATAAAGTTGGCTTTCAGGTTTACTATGAAATATGCAGAAAAATGTAAGTGATCAAGATAGAATTTGCCCCTCCTATATAACAGGAGAGATATCTTTGAGCCCCTCGATATGGTTAGATTAAGGAAGTGTATGGCGATGTCGAATGTGGTTGAGGAGTCAATCATAATTGAGTAATCCACTACAGGTTCGAGTGAATGATCGAGCAATCATAGGATGTCACGTTTCTTACCTTGAGTTCGACCTGTTAACATGAGGCAAAGGGATTGGTAAATAAGCACTGTATAGGTTCATCTAATATGATCTTTATGTATATTTAGGAGTCGTTATGTCCTGCTAGCGACTGCTACCAACTTATGGACCGAAAAGGAGTTTTCGGCCCATGGCCAAATATATATGAACCTACAGAGCCACACATTTAATGGGCTACAATAATAAGGGTTCGGATGATAGTTTCTGAATGGGATACGATCTCTACTCGTATCGGATAAAGATTCAATTAGAGGCTATATAAGGAGAGGTGTGGGGGCTGAGGGAGGCATCCCGAAACACACCCGTAAAACCCTAACCACCACCTCTTATAACCCCTGCCATGCGCGTTGGTGCTAGCACACCGACACAAGATGTTCCATCCTTGGACATGTGGACCTCAGTAGAGACGCTGCTGCGACTGCGGCGCTGATCGGGACAATCGCGAGGAGGAGACAGTTGGCTGGAGAATGATCGATTACTACCACTATACCGACATGCTCTTCGTTGAATCGGCTGGTTCAACTCTACTTCCGTTGCACTGTGCTTCTAGTGGTAATAATCCATGATCTCTTACTCGCATGGCTTTTCTAGTTTATGCGGCAGAAAATTTTAATTTGTGCTAGTGTAGCCTACCCGTATCCTAATAGTGGTATCAGAGCCATTCTATGTAGTTTTTTTTATCTAGATTGGTCGCATATAGTTGATATGTGGTGGTAGTAGATTGAATCTATTACTGGTCTGATATGATAGCTTAGATCGGTTCATGTTATTGGATTGGTTTAGGCATTGGTTGATAAGATCAATCGGTTTCGGAAGAGGTATTAATTGATAGCACCGAGTTGCTATTCTTTCTGGAAATCTCCCGCGTCAATCAATATGATTGATCAACGGAAAATTGGGCCAATCAGATTGGTTCGGAATTGGGTTGATGTGATTAATCTGAAGAAATTTTCAAAGGCTATTTCATGAATAGGATTCATGTTCCAAAAAATTCCAAGGGCACAACCCCTTCGATCCCCGCTCGCTAACCGGCTAGGTAATCATACCACGCATTATAGGTGTTATGTGTTCATATCGTGCGATAGAATTGGTTTCTGCATATAACTTGTTTTTACAGGGTTGTGTGAATAGTATGGCCCATTGTGTATGTGATGCATGTATGAGTTTTTCATAGCTTGCGTGTCATGTTGATTTATAGCCATGGGCTACATATTATTGTATAACGACCTGTGTATCGACTTGTGATGCTTGATTTTCATATGTGATTCATTGTTAGCTGTTAACAGTAATAGCTAAGCAGATGGATGTGGTGAACTCAAGCATTGATGGCTCGGTGGACAGGAAGCATGGTGTGGGGATTGTTGTGCTAAGGGCTACATTATTTCACAATTTAATATGATTTAATTGTGAATGTTTTTATATTCTTGTTATGCTATTATTCATGTTATTATTATCTTGGGTGATTTTAACATGATAGAATAGTATTCTTCTAGAAAAATTAAGTAAAATGTGATGCCCTTCCAATAGTTGCACCTATCAGGATTTTGATAATTAATTGGTAGGTACACCAAATTAGGGTGCTATTAATTATCTCAATAAGATAGGATAAAATGTTAGACACTTCATGCATAATATTGGTTTAGATTGACTAGGCTATTAAAATAGTTTTGGTTCTAGGGCCATAGTGTTGAGGCCGGACATATAGATATCACTCAGCAAACCAGAATTACATATGATGTAATTAGTAAGGGTTGCTTACCTATTTTACTAGGTTTCTAGAAGTGATGCCAAAGCTCACTAGGACTTAGTGAAATATGTATGTTGACTCACTATATGTTATTAGAGGGTATTTGATTTTTAAACATATAATGGGAGTATCTTTTGTTAAATTGTTTAATGAGAGATTTCACATAAACAAAGTGCTGAATTTTTTCATATACTTTTTATGTTGTAGACAATGCCACCATTTTACTTCCTCCATGCCCAGTTTTAACCTATGATTCATTCTTGATAAAGAAAAACCAAATAGAATAAACTTCATTGACTGGTATCGCAACTTGAGAATTATTCTCAATCAAGAAAAGAAGGAATATGTTCTAGAGGTTCCATATCCAGATGAACAACCTGAAGATGCTACTTGTGATCAAAAGAATGAGTATGATAAACATTTCAATGACTCACTTGATGTTAGCTATCTCATGCTTGCAACCTTGAACTCTGAGCTTCAAAAGCAATATGAGAACACGGATGCCTACAATATGATTATGGGTCTTAAAGGCATGTTTGAGAACCAGGCAAGAGCTGAAAGGTAGAACACCTCTAACTTATTGTTTGCGTGCATGTTAGCTGAAGGAAGTCTAGTCAGCCCTCATCTGATCAAGATGATTGGATACATTGAGAGTTTGGAAAAGCTTGATTTTCCCCTTATCAAAGAGTTGGCTACTTATGTGATTCTCCAGTCGCTCCCTTCGAGCTTTGAGCTAGTCAGTTTGAACTTTCATATGAATGGCATGTAGAAGTCAATGACCAAATTGCATGGGATGTTCAGGTCAGCAGAGGAGAGTATTAAGAAAAGTTCTAATCATGTGATGATGGTTCAGAAGACTACTAACTTCAAAAAGAAGTATAAGGCTTTGAGCAAAACAAAGGGCACAGGCAAAACTCAAGATGAGATTTCGAGTATCAAATCTAAGCTTTAGAAGCTCAAGATTAGTACTGCATCTGATGCCATTTACTACCATTGCCAAGGGACTAGACATTGGAAGAGGAAATGCAAGAAGTACTTGGCAGAATTTGAAAAGAAGATGGAAAGTAAGACTTCTACTTCAGGTATAAATATTATAGAAATAAATCTTGCTATTGGTTACTCATATTTGTAATTTGATGCAAGGGCTAATAAGGAGTAGGAGTTTGGCAAGAGGCGAAGTCGATCTTTGCGTAGGCAATGGAGCAAGAGTTGCTACGTTGGCTATTGACACTTTACCATTATCTTTACCCTCAGGATTAGTTTTGAAATTGAATAATTATTATTATGTTCCTGCTTTAAGCAAAAATATTATTTCTGCTTCATGTTTGGAAGCAGAAGATTATGAGTTTAGAATAAAGAATAATTGTTGTTCAGTTTATTTGAATGATATGCTTTATGGTCACGCTCCATTGATAAATGGATTATATATTTTAAATCTTGAGGATGTGCCTGTCTATAACATTAATGCTAAAAGGCTTTGGCCTAATGATTTGAATCCTACTTATATTTGTCATTGTCATTTGGGTTACATAAATGAGAAGCGCATTGTAAAACTCCATAAACATGGTCTTCTAAACTCATTTAATTTTGAATCATTTGAAATATGTAAGTCTCGTTTACTTGGTAAAATGACTAAGACACCTTTCACTGGTATAGGTGAGAGGAAAAATGACCTATTGGCCTTAGTACATTCAGATGTATGTGGACCAATGAGCTCTAAGTGTTATGAGCAGATATCAGTCAGATCTAGATAAAGGTCACTGGATAGCTGTAAAGAATATCCAAAAATACTTGAGAAAAACTAGGGATGCATTCCTTGTTTATGGAGGTGAGGAAGAGCTAGTCGTAAATGGTTACACTGATGCTAGCTTCCAAACTGATAAAGATAATTTTCGATCACAGTTTAGGTTTGTGTTTTGTCTTAATGAAGGAGTAGTGAGCTAGAAAAGTTCTAAGCAAGGGATGGTTGCTAATTCTACAACGGAGGTTGAGTATATTGTGGCTTCCAAAGCTGCAAAGGAGGCTGTTTGGATAAAGAAGTTTATCTCTAAGCTAGGTGTGATCTCTAGTACTTTTAGTCCCATAAATATCTATTGTGATAATAGTGGAGCTATTGCGCAAGCTAAGGAGCCTAGATCGTATCAAAAATCTAAGCACATACTTCGGCGTTTTCACCTCATTTATGAGATTGTCGATAGAGGTGATGTTAAGATATGCAAAGTGCACACGGATTTAAATATTACTGATCCATTGATAAAGCCTCTTCCGCAGCTAAAGCATAAGGCACACACAAGAGCTATGGGTATTAGATATTTGCATGATTGACTCTCGTACAAATAGGAGATTGTTAGTCATATGCCCTAAAGGCAATCATGGAGATGATTGTATCACTTCTATGTTATGATCTTTTGAATAATATGTTATTTTGTCCATTGAATAAATGCCTTTCGTATTGATCAACAAGTATGTGACTTGTTTATGGAACTCTTTATTCATGTTTTGATATTACTCTAAATTATCTCTGATCTTATATCATTATGTGAAACAATTATGATTTACAGACCAGCACATATATTGATTAATGATCATATTTCACGAATCATAGATGTGGGATATTAAATCAATAACATTGACATATGTTGGAGAACATGATGTTGGATTGACCCACCATGAGACGCTGCGGGAATTGTTATAATTTTAAGTGTCATCAGTTGGTATCATACATAGTATATGTACGATACTTAGACATGAGATTATCATCATTTCCTACAAGTGTAATAGTTTACTTAGGTGTTACCAAACACAACTCCGTGACTGGGTGGTCATAAAGGTAGCTTTCGGGTTTACTATAAAACATACAAATATGAGCGGTTAAGATGGAATTTGTCCCTCCTATATAACAGGAGAGATATCACTAGGCCTCTCGATGTGGTTGGATTAAGAAAGTGTATGGCCATACCGAATGTGGTTGGGGAGTCAATCACAATTGAGTAATCCACTACAGGTTCGAGTAAAGGATCGAGCTATCATAGGATGACACGTTTCTCGCCTTGAGGATGGATACGATTTCTACTTGTATTGGATAAGGATCCGATTGAAGGCTATATAAGAAGAGGTGCAGGGGAGAAGGGAGGCATCCTGAAACAGACCCATCAAAACCTTAACGGTCACCTCTCATAACCCCTGCCGTGTGCGCTGGTGCTAGCATGCCAACGCACAGTGTTTCATCCCTGAACGTGTGGACTTCGGTAGAGGTGCTACTGCGATTGCGGTGCTGATTAGGATGATCGTGATGAGTAGACGGCTGGCCGGAGGACGATCGACTACTACCCCTATACCAACGCGCTCTTCGTTGAATAGACAGCTTCAACTCTACTTCCGCTGCATTACGCATCTAATGATAACGATCTATGATCTTTTACTCATATAGCTTCCTAGTTTATATAGTAGAAAATTTTAATCTGCGCTAGTATAGCCTACCCATATCCCAACAATCCCCGTAACTCTCGCATGCTAAGCGAGCGCTTTACCATCTGAGCGACATCCCGTTCTTATTGGACTTAACAACGTCAGTACTTAACAACGGAGATAGGGCTTGGTTTTTTGGGGATTATTACCTAAATATCCATGCTTTACTATGAATAAAAAAACAATATTACTCATACATGTCGAGTAGACATCGTTGGAGTTGACCTGCTTCTCATGCTTGGCTCCGTGTTCGGTCATGCTCTAACGTCATGCCTCCACCAATGTGCTCAGTCTACACCGTGCTTTTGGCTCCGCCGCCACACCAAATCATCTTTATTGTGAGATGGTTTTTTATTTTTTCTGTTAGAGATTTTTTTGGGAAGTGAAAAGAGAGATGGAAGGGGAGATGACATACAACATCACTAATTCATTCTTTTATACTAGTAAAAACAACGAATATGTGCAGGCACACACACCAGCATGGCAGCGTGCACATACACCACACACGAGTACGTCTCTTAGCCCATGCCTAGAAAGATGGAATCCTAAGATAAATATGTGGTCTTATGAAGTTCCTATTGAAATAGTACCCATGATATCCCAGCTTATTTTTGGGCTTTGGCAAGCACTGAAATCTGAGATCGTAAGGTCACCGAGTCTACAAGAGATGAATGTCACAGCGTTTTTTATTTCTATCAGATGTTATGAGGCAGATAATCGAAAACGAGGATCGATCATCAGGCACGCAAGCTGCCTTTAATGCCAGTCATGTGGTTTACTGTAATAGCACAAAGTGCACCAAAAAAATTCTCTAATGCGACCAACCAGCGGTGGGTCCAACTAGTACAGTGGGTTTATTGTGTATTTTCAGTATTTTGATCTCGTAATCTCTCCGTAATTGAGCCCCAAACATGACTACAAAAACCATCTACACCCCTTTGGGGGAAAAAATATCTGATGCACTTAATTAAAGCAATCGAAGCAAAGGAGGCAAATAATGGAAAGATGTTGTGCACTTAGGGCCTGTTTGGTTTGTGTCTAACCTTGCTATGCCTAAACTTAGGCAATATGTGGCTGGCACAGAAAGTGTGGCTAACAAAATCGAAGCCACACTTGTGGCAAAGTTTGGCAAGAAACTGAGTCTATGACGTGTGGGGTCGGGTGCTAAGAAAGTGTGGCATGCCACAGTTACGTCAGTGAACCAAACAGCTACCTAAAAACTGTAGCACGCCTAACTTGTGGCTAGGCAACTTCTGGTCATGAACCAAACAGGCCCTTATGCTCCACTCCATAGATATTCAGAATCCTTCCATAGTCTGAATATGATGGCTGGTACATTCGATTCGACATGTTGTATTGTTGCTGCATTTGTAGTCGTAAAGGAGGCAACCGAGATGGAGCCGATCTAGAGAGTAGTCTTTGACAAATCTCAAATCACTGCAGGTTTTGAGGCATGGTGATCAGGAGTTTAGAACTTTTGAATCAAGAAAATGCCCATTCTCTCTTATCATGTTTCATTTTGTCCTGAAGCCAACACAACAGCAAACAAACAAACAGAAGCAGGTCACTTACTAGCGCAAAATTGAAACCAATAGTAATCAATTCAAAACACAAAAAATTGTGACATATCTCAAGTCTCAATCTTGAGAACCGCCTCCTTGGCCTCCAGTGGGCTTGCCGTCCGGTTCGCCACCCGCCTGACTTTGGCGCTCACCAGCGACCGGTGCCAGAAGCCGTACAGCCTGAGCACCTGGTTGTCAGCGAAGTTGAAGGCTCCATGCAGCTGAGGCACCGCTTCTGCGGGTAGTCCCCATAGCTGCCGCAGGGCTTGCACCCGACCAAGTGCGTGACGAATGGATATGAATCAATTATCTAGCTGTGGTCGAAGCTTCGAGTCCATAACGTGGTCGAAGTGGTCGTATCTTCGAATAGAAGAGATATGGTCGTAGAACTCTGTAATTGTCATGTGTGCGTGATGTCTAGCACAGGGTGTGTCGATTTAATCAAAGAGTCTGAGTCTTATGGATCGTGGGATGGTGCGATTCGGTTTTCATGGAGTCTGTTATTTAGTCTTCAGTTAAGTTGTAATTTGTGTCAAGGGAAGATAATCGAATTGAGCCGTCTCTCTGAAACTTCGTCTGCTCTGCTTTCCCTTCTTCTGTTTTTCGTATACGCTGTTCATCCCCCGAAAATCTTCAGAGAGGCTAACTAGAGAGCAACTCGAGTGTTTTCTGAAGAGGAAACACAAGCAGCTGCTGTAGGGCATAGGAAATATCCAACAATGGCCACCGCTCGTCGCCGAGCCCCGAGTGGTGCTTCTCCATCACTCCTCATACTTGTCCACCAGAACCGAGCCGAGCTGAGCCGGCTTGAGCTAGGCTCGGCCAAGCTCACACGGTGCTGCAGCTCAGCTCAGCTCAGCTCAGCTCGGCTCGGCTCATTAAAGTACCGAGCCAGAAAGAAGGCTTGGATTGGCTCAGCTTGGTCAGTGAGCACTGATGTCGAGAACTCCTCACCAAACGAGGCCATCTAAGATGTTATTCTTAGCTTGATTCATCAAATGAGGAAGAAAAAATATTGTAAAAGGCTACTATCTAAACAATATACACTAAGTTCGAACAGATATATCTCTTACTACCAATAAATAAATTAACTACCAATTACATTAGCTTCTCCAGTACTACCCTACATTCCATGTCAAGGATGACTGTAAAGAAAAGGATATCCTAGATATCTTGGAGTAGCTTAAATTAAACAGAACTTTTGAGAATGACTTGGAGTAGCTTAAATTAAACAGAACTTTTGTGTTTCCTTCTCAACTTAATTATCATTATGGATATAACGTACAAAGTAATCATATAACTTTAGGACCAAGTATTAAACTGAGCAATGCTAATGCAACTCAAAAATTAAAATGAAACCAGACCATGGTTAATGAATGAAGAATCATTCCCATTTCCCTCTGACATCTTAGAATCCCCAATGATTGTACTGGGAATCGTTGAGATGCTTCCCTCAAGAGAGACTGATATACTAACATTGTTCTGCATTGCTTCCCTAGCATGGCACCTGTGTTGGTGCCTACCACGACGCGGGGGCGCGGAACCTCCCTTGGGGCCTGCCACGGCTGGGTGGCGTGGTACCTCAGTGGGGCCCGCCACCTGCCGCGTCCGCCCGAGGAGTGCCGTGCTATGGGGAGGTGCCGTGGTGGCAGCTGTCTGCCATGGCCGGGTGGCACGGTAGGCGCCACGCATCGGCCACGGGTCCTTCCACGCTCGGTAAGAGGGCTATATTTGTAGTTTTGTGCCGCATGGAGCCAGCTTTCAATTTAAGGTGGCACAATGAGGCAAAATAAATAAATAAATTCCTTAATTTGTATCTGTTATTAGGGGTGCAAGATATTGCCCATCCTGTATTCTATTTTGCATATTTTTTCTCGGAGTCAAATATAGATAGCGTTGGATACCCATTTCTTCATTTTGTATTCGTTTCACAAAACTTCGGTTGGTCAAGCGGAAATCATCTACTTCTTTCGCACCCCTACACAAGACATTGAACAGTAGAAGTGTAGTCCGAGTGAACATAGAGAGAACAATTACCGAGATGTCAAAGAAGGAGCACTTAGTATTCTCCGCCTGCTCAGATATGGCAATCAGCCTATCTTATCATGTTATTAAGTGAAGCCAAAATATGCTTCCTCATACCACCTAACATACGGACACATGCAGACGGATATCACTCATCTCTATTTTGTACTTTTTTCCTCGGAATCAGACACAGATTGTGCTGAATACCTATTTATTCTTTCTATATTTGCTCCGTAAATCTTCGATCGGTCATTCGGACAAGAATTATCCACTCATTTGTACTCCTATCTATGATCTCAAAGCAAAATTCTGATCCCCTGTTGCTTCGATAGGATGGTATGTGGATGCGTCACGTACGTCTTCAAATTCCTTTGGACATGGTATGTTCACATAACGACATCCTTGGAAACGAATTATATGGGTGTGATTAGTTAACGAATTAATAGATCATATGATCAAGCGGTCCTTTACCTATTCTTGTTGGACTCGAGAGTTTAGTTGAAGGTATCTATGTGCTTATTCTCGTCGGACTCATGTGCATACGATGCATCGATCCACTGGTTTTCTACTTGCGCCTTTTCCACTGGTATTCTCGTCGGACTTCTTGGCCTTTGATCTTCATATGCGCCTCTCCAAGTTGATTTGTCTCCAATCGCTTCATCAATGCCGTCCCGTTTCTTTCTACTTGCACTTTGTACGTGTATGCACATCCTATGCAGGACGGGGCTTCCCTGTGCCTGTGCATGTTCCCATCTGTGTTTCCTCTAAAGAAATGGCATTTCCATTAGAGGAGGAAGAAAAGAAGGAAGGAATGGCTCTCGCCGGCGGCCGTCGTCAACGCGATGGCATCAGCCGCCTACTATCAGAAACTATGTGCTGCACTTTGATCTATTACATTCATCTAATTCTACGTCTAGTGTTTTCCTCTCTTCTGGTGTGTTTGCATTGGAAGCAAATGCCGGATTAATACGAGGGCATCCTTTTGTTTTTGGACTAAATTGGATCATAGTATGTAGTACGATCATCAATTCCAGTTTCTTCAACTGTAGCTCGATTAAATTTACAAACGTAATGGCATCCAATCGAGTTGAACCTTGCATCAATGGGAGATATAAGTTTTGGAGGGTTAGGGGATTTTGTTTTAATCATGCATAACACATGGATGCTTGTGTAATCATGTTCTGTTTTGCAGAAGGACCGTAAGACGTTTGCTTTTTCGTTTTGAAGCTCCACACGTGTGCCGATAGATAGTAGTATTATCTATCCCCTCTATAGACCATAATCTCTATCAGAAGTGTTCTGTCGTGGGAACGGACTGAAATAGAAACGCCTGGTCTTCTTGTGCGGACACAAAGGCTGTGGGACCTAGCCGTTAAATCTCAGCCAACCATGCATTAGGAATACTAGTAGTGTGCCCGTGCTAACGCTACGGTAAAATACAAAACAAGATAAAATTTGTAAAAAATAAAACGAACAATCAGATTCATTAAGAGCAAACCATTGTAAAGTGTCTGCTCATGTTGATTTTCATTTTTTCATATCTGCCTAGAGAAATTAAAAGTTTGAACAAATATTTAGTTTTTCGAAATAATTTTTTCACTCCTTTTGATCTGGGAATAAGGTAAGGTGTCATAGATGTATCACGTATAACACTTTTCTCGTTATCGCTTCGAGCACATATCTCTTTCTTATTTTTCCTGTCATACTCTTTCTTTTGAAAAGACATTTTATTCAGCTGTTACTATTCAGTTTTAGCAAAAAAAAAATCAACAGTATTCAATACAAACAGATCCAAAATAAGCACATGCAAGTTACCATGGATTATGATTTTATTTTTACCTTGCTTCCCTTGTTATGGCAGTTGAGCTTGTGCGCGCTTCGATTTCATGCGTTGGCAAACCACATGAAATTCACAGCAAACGAAATTGCTGCTGCAATTAATCAGCAATTAATGATTTCGCGAGCTTGTTTCTCCCGGAATGATTAGAGCAAGCCTAATAATACAGCCTACTGCTGGTTGTATATGCACTTACAGCCAACTTATCAGCTTATTTATATAGTAGTTGGCTCACCTATGACCCGCCTGTTTCTCTCAAAAGCATTGAAGATCAAAATTTATTTTATTCTGGAATTTGCATGAAATGAATCATCTTAAGCACACACTAAATGTACAACAAAAAAAGATCAGGAAAAATCACAAACTGAAGTGGTATAGTACCTAAGAAAGTTAAGCAGAGTCGTCGAATTCAGGATGGAGAAGTTGCATGACAGAAACAACAAAATTGAAGAAACATAATCTTAAAACTATGGACTACTAAATACTAAAATAATTATGTACCTGCTTCCTAATAAATGGAGGCAAAAATTCAAATAGTGCAGAAGCCCAAGGTGAAAGATGTGAAGGGATGTTCTCAACGGAAACATCTTTATCATGTAGCCCATAGAATTCCTAGAAGAATTAGCTCAGTTCAGTAAAGCTTTGAATGGAAAACATGAGTCCCTCAGGTACTGATATTGACCTGAAGCAAAGCATATAGTTCAGGAATACTCTCAACAAGGCCCTCAAGAGTCAAGAATTAGAACAACACCATGATATTTATTTGCACAAGATAATATGACCATCAGGAAAAAATGCAACTGCATGATATTTATGTGCACAACGTAACATGAATACCAAAAGCTCGACACTACAGTAGAAAGATTTGTAAGAACCACCTAATTCCTACCTTTTTCAGCCATTGCCTGGACAACATCACATATCTACTTTGTAATATCAAAAATTGTAAGTTTTGATGCAGCAACGTCCTTGCCAAGGATAACCTGAGCATGATTCAAGTCAAAATAAAATGAGTAAATTTTGTTCAAATCATATTAAAGTGAGTGAATTTTATATTATGGACTAACCAGGTCAATACAAAAGAAAAGCAAGATGGCTAACCATATTTGGATGCGATTGCAGAGCACATTCCAATGCCACATGAGATGCTTTCCGCCCCATCAATCGGATAAAATAGTAATACTACCAAGAAAAAAAATGAAGTTTTAGGGCAGATAAGCAATTTAGATGGTGAATGTATAATTTATTTGTGTCAAAATTCTGAAGGATAATGTAGGAAGGTTAGGGCTACCTAATAATAAAATACAAACGAACTGTCGATACTACTTCCTAGGGTCACACATATTCAAAGCACAGACAGAAGTTTCCTAAGATGTTTTGCACCTATGCTATGATCAGTTGAATTCCAGAATGTGTTGTTAGATCTGGAGTTTCAGTAGAGAATAGGACAGCCGACCATTGGCACCCTCAAATTGATATCCAGCATGGGTTAGACTATTTCTATTTAAGAGCATCAATAAATATTTTTTCCTTGTTTTTTATGCATTGTTGTTGATTAAGAGACATAATAATTACATAATTCATCAAAAAAAGTTATATAGGAAGCAAAGTGACAAAATGCTCAGTCTTGTTGATTAAGTGACAAAAAAGTTACATAATGGATTTTGAAATTAGGTTTTCTCCAAATGACTCAGAATATGGGCTAGAGAAAACCAAAGTGACAAAAGCAGATAATAAAACCAGTGTACTACAGGCTACTGCTTTTAACTCCTTTGTGGCACACTTCAATAATGTTAAAATGAACCCACAGAAAAATATCAGTAGTTTAAACACAGCTAGTAAATTGAAAGAACAACAACTGGAAGCTGAAAATTTCATTGAAGATAGCAAACATGGAGAAGGAAGAAATTTCATTGAAGATAGCAAACATGGACAAGGAAGAAATTTCATTGAAGTTTGAAAAATTGTCAGCAGAAAGCCACATAGCAGACAAAATGGTAATTTATGTCCCATGTGCAACGCTTAAATGGACAACTGGTAAACATATGCAAGGAGCAGTAACCATTCATTAGGAAACTTCCTACTAAAGGGAGGATAGGAAGGTCCTGTATAGAGCTGTCTGATCTGCGAAAACAGACTTGGATGAGCCCCCTCCCAGTGCACCCTCTTGAAATCCTGGGGGTATTCCTTCCCAAGAAAGGTCCTGTATAGAGCTGTCTGATCTGCGAAAACAGACTTGGATGAGCCCCCTCCCAGTACATCAAATAATTTCTTGGGACGTTGAAGAAAATCAATGGCATAAGAAGAGTATGCAAGATTTTTAATTTATTTTTGGGGGGCTAAGAAAGAAACATGTCATGCAATAACTCTACTTCATAAGGCTCTAAACCCAAAACTAAAAGCCAGACGCTAAAATAGTTTCTACAATGATAATTATTGGAATCCATATCTCAATGAGAAAATATATACAAAACAAATCCCCAAGAGGGAAGTACCTTGATTCCTCTGTGACAAGGTGACTCCAATATCTCCGATCATCTATACCTGTGATCACCATAGCCTTTGAAGAGATACACATGCAAAGACCTCCGTTGTTCTTCTCGATCCAGAATTCCTACAACCAGAAAATGAATGCCTTTAAATTAGATCAAATCATTTCAAGAAAAAAGAAGGTCAAGACCCAAGAACAGAACTACATACAACCCACCAAACCTAAACAAATAATAGTTGAATTATCTCCTCTACTTCCCAAATCCCAACAATTGCCATTCCCATTTAACAAATTAATCATCATATATATGACGCGATAGCAAATCAGATCTATTAAACAAGCAGATTTAAAGAGTAAAGATTAATGAGCTACCTTTGTGCCGGCATCAAAGGGGGTCGGTCTGCAAAGGCGCGCGTAAATCACCTTCTTGGTCGACGCGGGGGAGCAGCGCTCGCCATTGCCCTCTCCGTTTTCACCACCCTCGTCATCGGCGGCAATATAATAAATATCAATATCAGCAAAACAATCATGTGTATTTTCACTCATATTTTCTCAGTGCTACCTCTAATTAAATAGCTACATGACTCGTAAATAGGGATGCAAGTGGGACAGCCCATTGACCCATCCTAATTAAATGGTAGTTAACTTCCCACTTACTTGGTTGTTCACTTTGTATTCATGGCCCTTGTATTAACGTTCAAGCAAAAGAACTAAGATGGGTAAATGGGTCAGCCCGACCAACCCATAAACATCACAAAATGCTAGCACGAAATTGCATATAGATCCAATCCTAGATCGTAAGTAGCAACATTTCAACATAAGTGAAAGAGATTACCTTGTGGAAATTGAATATCAAATCCAGCTCACATACCTAAAGAGGTTCAAACAACACTCAAATCAACAGCACAATAAACAAACAAAATGATAATCCGTGTGAGAAACCACAGCAAAGCACTCACACTGCCAAAATATAGCGATCCAGTATTTCAACGAAATGATGAATAATTTCAAGGACCTCAAGCCCATTGTCATCAGCATCAATGCACATGCAGAAATACAGGCTGGCATACCTGGCCATCACAATTGTAAACAGTGATAGAAATAGCTAACAAGCTTATATTGCAAAGGGAGCAAAACTGTATAAGCAATTAAGCAAACAATAGAACCTCAATGGCATTCCTTAAACATACCTTCTGTATACAACCTTGTAACCTCTCCACTCAACAAAGTTGCAGAGTTTCGTCCCTCGCGTAAGAATGAGCCCACTGAGCTCACGAATGACCTTTTCAACATGGGTAAAAAACATAAAAATAAGATAACCAGTACAATGCGTCTCACCAACAAAAAATATTTACTTGGCAGTGCCAATTTCAGAAGATTAAATGTAAAAAGCTTTGCTGTTGTATGACCAACTATAATAGTTGGCAGATCTTTCAGCAAACATTAGATACACTGAATGGCACAAAAAAACACAAAGAACACGTCTTCAAGTTCAAGCATCAGACAGCTAGAATCGTCCATCATAGACTGAGCAGCAAACAAATGCTATCTTAAGACAGAGCCTAGAACAAATTATACGCACAGCACAATAGCTGCAAATTTATCATTACAAGAGTATCCGTCATCCATCCACTTGCAATAACAAATGTACACTTGCGCAAACACAACATAATACTACACTACTACCAAACTCTGCTTCATCCATCCTACACTGCCCTTGCTAAATTGTCTTGTCTAACTACCGCACAGATCAACAGGCACAAGTAGCGATGTACAATTACAACGAGCACAGAAACAGTAAAAGGGTCATAACAAGCCAGTATAGGATGCTGACCTTGGCTCTCCCCTTCTGGGTGTAAGGCGAATACCACTTGGTGAGCCTCACCTTGCCCTGGCGGCTGATCAGGAGCACGAAATTGATCCGCGAAGACGCACATGAAAGAAGGAAATTTCAGCTATCTTGTATCCAAACAAGATCCAGTGCTTGTAGTAACTGACATCCACAACAACCCATAATGACCATCGTGCGTGCCCCGCACAAACGCGACAACGCAGACCACGAAATTACGGTGAGAAGGAGAGGATCTTACCATGGCGGCGCGGTGGGGGAGGTCGCCGGGTGATTCGGCTCCTGCGCAACGGCGCCGACGAGTCGACGGCTAGATCTGGGTGGACGAGCAGAGACGTCGGGCGGATCTGGAAGAGAGCGGTGGGGGTGAGAAGGGGTAGTGAAGACGGGTATCGCGGGGTGGAGGGCAGCGTCGGGGGGGGGTGTGCGTGGGCGCGAGGTGGGGTTCTGGGTGGGGAGGAGGAGGAGGCGGCGGCGCGGGGTGGGGGGAGGAGGAGACGGCGGCGGAGCGGAGGGGTGGGAGGAGGAGACGGCGGCGGAGCGGAGGGGTGGGAGGAGGAGACGGCGGCGGCGGAGCGGAGGGGTGGGGGGAGGAGGAGGCGGCGACGTGGGGTGGGGGGAGAAGGAGGCGACGGCGCGGGGTGGGGGAAGGAGGATGCGGCGGCGGAGCGGAGGGGTGGGGGGAGGAGGAGGTGGAGGTGGAGCGGAGGAGGCGGCGACGGTGGACGATGGCCCTCGTCTTGTGCATCACCTCAGGGGGCTCGGTCGGCGGCGCGGGTTCGGGATCCGCCGCGCCGGGCGGCGACGGCGGGGTCGGGTCGGTGGACATGAATCTCTCCCGCGATCGCCGGAACCCTAACCCTAGGTGTCGCCGGCGGGGGGAGGCGTGCGCGCGTGCGGTGGTGTCGAGAAATGGATTAGAGGAGAGGACGGGCCGAACGAGGCGAGGAGGGGAATAGAATACGAGACAGTGGGGTGGGCGCGGGGTGGGTTCTGGGTGATGTGCATGATCCGGATGATTTTGGCCTTAGATCTTTCAATGAGTAAGAGAAGAAGGCTTGAGGAGAGATCCAAGCCATTCATTTGTATGAAGTTGGATTACTTTGGTACACAAATCTGGGTGGATTTAGATTAGGCATGACTGTGGGGGTGGTTGAAGGGGTGAATTTAGTAAAGAAAATTTTGGTGTATTATAGAGGGGTAGAGATGGATCGGAACAGGCACACGGGCACACAGGGAAGCCGCATCCATACGGTATGCATGGCCACCACTTATTTGAACTTCTATATATGTATTTGAAGAAACATGTAAAAAGATCTAGATTAATGTTATGATAAATTATTGTAAATTTTATAGAGTGATGAAGTATTTTTTTTGCAAATATCGTATTTTATTTGGGTTGTTTTCTGAAAGTGTCAGAAAAATCAATAGTACCGTCTTGTAGTAGTGGTCATACCGTAGAGCGGTAGTACAAACGTTGTGAGCGTGGTCATACCACATGAACAATAGTTTCGGTCTGAGTTGCGGTACGTTATTTCCAGAGAGGTCCAATTTGGGTGCGGTAGTACCGCTTTGGGGAGTGGTAGTACCGGTATGTTGTGTGTGGTGCTACCGATCTTCGTAGAAAAACAGGGTTTAGGAAATTTAAGTTATAGATTGAGTTGCAATGACTATATGGTCATAGTATGAGTGTTGTTATTTGTGTGCACATGGGTTTATTGTTTGATTCTAGATTTAGAATTAGTAATTTGGTTGTATACATTTTGCATGGTGCATTATATGGACGAATTGTGCTAATTGATGACTTTATGTATTGTGCGATGCTACGTGACGGTTTGCTTGTTGCTAGTTGTGGAGCTTTAGAGCTAGCTCGTGATAAGGCGTAAGAGGACTAAGACTAGACACAAGGTGGTGCTGAGGTCCAAAATGGTCAAGGAGACGTTGAAAATGTCTGAGGCTCGTGAAGTGATTACAAGCTGAGACGACAAGGAACCGGAACCGGAGCGGGAGCTACCGGTGACGGACATGATGGGAAACGGTAAGGTGGACCGGGACTAGGCTCAGAGAGGAGTCGAGGTCCTATGTGGTCAAAGAATCCAGGTACTGTCATGTGCAAGAAGAGGCATGTGGTGCACCAAGTGACTTGGGTCGTTTGCAAGCGAGGACGGTTCGGTGGGATCCGGACGTGTGAGAGGCTTGGCAGCAAGTCATTGGGGCCACGTGGAAGATGGCGAAGCATGGACGATGCTTCGTGGAAAAGGAGGCGGGAAACTTCATGAAAAAGGTAGAGAAGCATTTTGGTAAATTGCCCAATACCAGAAAAGTTGCGATATGTGAAACCGCGGCGTTGGCCTAAGTGGTTAGGTCTTATATGTGCTAAAAATATAAAGTGAATCAAGTGTTGATTCACTATTGGGTTAATAGTTGTAAGCCACTTTGAGAAGTATGCGTGAAAGAGTAAAACCCGGTGTTAGGTGGAGTTAATGGATTATAAGGGGAGGAGAGGCAAGGGCTAAAGTTAGAGAAGATTGGCTAAACCTTTTGGTGACTAACTTTTCCCCCCTCCTATATAAGATTAGGGTTTCTTGGGTTGGAGCCTTGTGTGTGTATGCTCTAGACTTAGAGCTCTGCTATCCTAAGAGATTGACTATAAAACTTATCTCCTCAAGTAAACAATACATCAATCTTTGTACACCTACATGGATCTATCATGTCTTTGATTGATTTGCTCTTGTTTTGGTCGGTTTTGATCTCTCCTCTTCTCTCTTCTTGATTTTGTTGTGCCAAGGACGTGAATGAGATGGAGATAATATCTTGAAATCAATCTCCAACAATCTAGCCACTTTGATAGCAAGTTCATCAAGAAACTTGTTTTCGCTTGATTTTGGTCTCTTCGAGCGATTTCATGATCTGAGGGTTTTCGGCTTGATTTTTTAGTGTTCTAACTTGCTATGGCATATGAGAATACATCTAGTACCATCTTGGTCATCATCTACCCATGACCAAGTTGTATTCACCGTTTGGGGTTTTGACTCCATTTTGGTACACCTTTCTTTCAAACCGAAAAAGGTCGTATCATTTGGAACTACGGATCGAAAGTTCTATCAATTCTAGTTTGCAAAATCGTACTAAAATACTATTCATCCTTATTTTACTGTAGCAACGGTAGTAACACGATTACTGTAGCGGTAGTACCACAGTTACTGTAGCAAGCGGTAGTACCACAATTACAATGGCGGTAGTTCCATTTTTGCTGATTTTTTTGTTGGTTTTTAGTGTCTCGAATTGTTAGTTTTTGCGGTGGCTTTTCATGCTAACCCTCATAGCTCTGTAGCTCATAACTCTCCTATCTAACCGCAGTCCCCAAAACCGCTATGTAGCTATCGCAAGTGGATTAACCTAGAGATCTACCCATAGGACCAGTGGGCTCTCGACTTCGAGGAGTGGGATGTCAAAGGGCCTACGAGATCCAGGAGGAGGAGCGCTACAACGACGAGCAGACCGAGCATATATGTTGGGAAACAAAATCTCATCTCGAGACGTGCATGCGCAGGGAGCGCGAGAAAAAGGAAAATGGCGGCCAAGGCAAAAGAAGCCGCTAAGAAATTCAACACCGAGCTCGCTAGGAAGGGGAAATACTCCCGGTCCATGTAGTAGGTCGGCTCATCCCGCACTAACTAGTTCTCTGAAGGTCAAATTTAGGGCATGTTCTTTTTCAGCTTTTGGCTTTTCTACAGTAATTAACTTTTAAACAGAGTGTCTTTTAAAGATGGGGTCTACTAGTTAATTGTAGTACATACTGTACCGACTTCATTTATATAGGCAAAAACTACACGTGAGTTTCAGTTACTCTATAATCTCTCACACAAACAACCCAAAAGACACAAGCCGTAGCCAAAAAGAACAGGCCCTTAGTTTCATTCCAAAAGGATGCATATGTATCGTATGAGTAGTTCGGTTTGTTGCATCGTGCATGATGCTATTTCTTATGCATGTAACCAAACCACGCGTTATCCTCAACTTTACTATGAAGTCTATTTTAATTCGGACAAGTGTATTTCGTCGTCTTTTCACATTCAATTATTCATGTAGTAAGTCATCCAACAATATTAACAAACAAGTTCTCCTCCGTGTATGAATTTCCGGTTACATCACAATATCACTTACCTTCATACTTACTAATCGTTGTTATTTCAATCATTCTCAAAAAAAATCACGAAATTTCTTACACTACAACAATATATGTCGATCACAAACTATTATTACGAATCTAACAGATTATCTACCATTCATAATCTACGAAAATCGTAAATGGATCAAGCGATGTTGCCTCCTAGCTGCCGCAGGAATGGGTGTTTGCAGTCGTTGAACAGCCAAGCAAATGTAGTCGCCTAGCCGTTAGGCGACAGGCTCCAGTCGCCCAACGGCTCAGAGACTGGAACCTGTCGCTCAACGGCTCACGAACAACTTGCGCGTCGCGTGGCCATTGGGCGATAGGTTTTAGTCATCTAACTGTTCAGTGACTTAAAGTTATTTCTGTAAAAAAAAATATTTACGTATTATTTTGAATAAAATATAAATTATTTTTTAAAAAAATTCGGTGACTGTTGGTCTCGTCTACCGGCACAAGTGCTCTCTCTCTCTCTCTCTCCCGGCCTGATCTGACCTGAGCCGGTGACCCCCACCGGGGGCATAGCCATAGCCATAGCCTTTTTGTCACGGACAATGAACGCTTGCGTCCATGCCTGAACAGTTGGTTCTTATCAATGTCTCACTGAGGGGAAAGCGGATGGCTTCGCCTCTGATCCTCAGATTGTTCATGCGAGGGCCCATACGACCTGAAGATTGTCTCTCTGAATCCCCCGACAAATGAATACATGTCTCGCTGATACCGACCTCCTCCTCTATCGTACCACTGGTACTAACTCTCGTCTATAGAAAAAAAGGCTGGCGCTGCAGCTGGAAGAAGAAGCTCGCAGCTTCAACTTGACCCCCACAGGGAAAAGAAGAGGACCTACGGAAAGAACGTATCGTTAGTAGGCGGTCTCTCACGTTTGGACAGTAAGTCACTTGCCTTTCCCGGCCGGCTCTCGAACCCAACAGGCTCTAGTTTCTATCTTCTAGCTTTTTTAATATTATTTCTTTTATATTATCTATAAAGTTATAACAGTGTTCTTCCTTTTGTATTTTCTTTAATTAAAATGACTCGAAAAATAGATAGCTGCCGCTGGTCGATAGACAAAAGCTAATGACTATATAACAAGGCATAGGGCATGTTCTTTACGGCTTTTAAAAGAGGTTTTTGGCTTTTGTTACAATACATAATTTTCAAACAGAGTATTTTTTCAAGACGGGATCTATAAGTTAATTGTAGTACACGTTAAAGGGTCTGTTCTTTTTTGCTGCGGTTTTTGTCTTTTGGCTGAAAATTTTTGAATTTTGGCTGTTTACGGTACAGATTACGGAGGTACAGATACTCACTTGTGATTTTGGCTGGTACAAATGTTGGGCTTTTAACGTGTAGATCGTTTAACTTGTAGACCCCGTCTTGAGAAAAACTCCGTTTAAAAGTTAGATACTGTAGCAAAAACCAAAAGCCGGACGGCTTTTTACTTGCCGAACAGGCCCAAAAGTCTAACATCTATATTAACCAAAATTACAAGCGAGCATCTCTCTCCATAATCTCTGTCATAAACAGCCAAATTTCAAAAATTTCAACCAAAATTTATAAACCACAGCCATACCAAACAAACAAGCCCCTGTACTACGTATCCCCTCGCATTCCATTCAAAGTGGTTTGCCCCTTGTCTGTCGCTCACCTTACTGCTGCAATGCAGTAGCCAGCGTGGCTCTGTCTGAACGTTATGCTCCTCTATGATGGGTGATTCCAAGCACAAACGTCCAACCCGAAATCATAGCCCCCTTAGGCCTGCTCAGTTTCTGATGCGACGCGAGGGAGAGGTTAGATATTCAGAACATCACGAGACGAGATAGATGTTATTGTGTGCAGTCGCCGCTGTGCCGATTGATTCGAGCTCAACGGCCCTTTTCGAGCCGTGAATCACGAGGCTAGCCATTAGGTCAAACCCACTGATGATGCAAGGAAAGCAGTGGCAATCTTCAGTAAGGATCAAACCAAACCGAGGTGTAATTGGAACACCCCATAGAATGTTCCGTATGTGCATCTATGGATGGAGTGGAGAAGAACAGTACGGAAACAAAATCTCACCGCGGAAGACAGGGCCTGCATGTCCCCCGGAGATCTAATCGTAGAAAAAAGAAAGTAAACCTCGCTGGCTCAAAAGCGGACGCGGGGTTTCCGGCCCGGCTCATCACCGTCCGTCAACCTCCCTCCTGTCCTCTTCAAATTAAAAGGGTAATGAGATTGTTCATGCGTCTGATTCGAACTTCTCCCGTCAGACGGTACATCCAGCCTTCATACTTGATCTAACACGCGCACTGCGTATCACACTAATCCATCCTGACCATCAAACGGAGGCAAGCTCTCATCCTTATTCAATTAAGGGTAAAAAGTAGATATGAATTATCCGTATTATTCGATTACCGTATTCGATAGGATACGAATATAATATAGATTTTTTTCATCTAATTAACAATTTCTATCCTATCCGTAATCGAATTCACACAAAAATGTGGATGCGAATATGGCATGAACTTTTACCATCCGAAATGTTATTTTATTTGGACTATCCGTATCCGTATTCATATTCGACGAAGCAATATGCATATTTTATTACAATACAACTAATTAGTTGGATAGGGGTTTTTTAATTCAACGTGAATTCGTGTTTATTTAGATGAAGTAAATAAATTAGAATGATTAAGTATGATTGTACGATGATAAAATATCATTAATATCTTCATATTACATAAGTTATAAGGATATCTGGATCCGACCGAATTGAGTAGGTTATTCGATTCGAATTTATATCTAATATTTATCTAGACCGTATTCATAACCAATGTTTGTTCGATTAGTATTCAAATCCAAGGGGAAAATATAGATGCAAATATGATTTGATCACTATCCGATCTGTATTCGATCCGTTTTCACCCCTATATCCAACACGCCCGTGTCATCCACTCTCTCTCCCTCTATCTCTCCGGTCACTCGGGTACTCCAACCCACCGCGGTGGTGTAAGTTTAAGCTCTATTAAGTTGGTTTTGATGATAATGGTAAATACAATTGTGAGACTAATATGTTCATTGATTATGATATTGCTTAGTCTCATTTAGATGAAAAGGTAGAAAATATAAGAGGTGTGCATTCAATATCACATTTTTATCTTATTGCATTCCTCGGATTCGAAATATAGAATGAACTTCACCAAATAAGTCAAACTTGAACATGTGCATATGCTTTCACAATACATTTTTGTATGCACACATTTAGGGAGAGATCACTCTATGTTTTGTGTTTTTATTTATATTGATCCATGTTCTATTTCCTCATATTAAAGATCTTTACTTTGAAACATATCCATTGAGTATATATAGCTTGTGTAGTCCATATATACTCATAATCGGGTTGTCATCTAGTTCCTCCATTATATGTTGATGGTTGGATGTCTAATGATAACATGATGAGTAAGCTTTGCTTTGAAACCTTATTCTAGAGTATACAATTGCTGTGTACATGTTGTATTATCACAATTCAATTTCTATCCGGTTATTCGTTCAGATTGTCATGATTTATCAAAAAAGGAAGATTATAGAATCTAGTCCCTCCATTGTGTGTTAATAGTGAAGTTTGGTAATTGATGGTAATTGTTTTGTTACTAACATTTTCCATGAGTTGGATGAATAGGTTATATTCCACAAATGAGGAAGACTTGGGATAACTTCATATGTTGAAGATCATCAAATCAAGAAGAAGATACATCATGAATTGATGCATGTCCAAGAGGTGATGATCATGTGTTGATCATCAAGTCAAGTGAAAACCCATCATGTGTTGATAGAGGTCAAATGAAGGATGCATCATGTGTTGATGCATGTAATGACGATGACCCGGACTTGAAGTGTAGATGTGAGTCATCAAGCTTCAAGGGGATGCGCAAGACAAAGGTATGACTAGTTAGGGCTAAGAATACGTTCCTAGTCTTTTACCGGTCTCAGTATTTAGTTGGAAGACCAGGTTACTAATATAGATTGCCGTACTATTAAGAAGAGTCATGTCTAGTAGATTGAGTCTCATCATGTGTTGATAGCTCAATCTCATTTGCTCTAGCTCTCCTTGACATGAGACATGTATTTGCGAATGTGTTTTGCAAATAGTTAAAACTCATGTGTTGAATCTTTGTAACATGTGACTATACATTGCAAATGTGTTTTGCAAATACTTGAAGTCTACGTTTCCATTCTTTGTAGTATGAGGTTTATGTTTGCAAATGTGCTTTGCAAATGGTTGAAGCTTATATATATAATTCTTGTGTCATGATTCTTAAATGTGCAAATGTGTTTTGTAACTTGTTGGGAATCATGGATAATCCTTGTGTGCATGATATTGTAGTTTGCAAATGTGTTTTGCAAAATCAATTAAAGAATATGCACTTCTCAGGGAAATCAAAACTACCGCAATGTATTCTGCGGTACTACCGCTAGTCAAAACTATCGGCGTTGTAATCACAGAACTATCACATCTTTTGGTGGTCGAAAGATCTATGTGGTCAAAAAGCATTGTGGTCAAACCAATATGGTCGAAGACCTGTGTGGTCGAATACCAATGTGGTCAGGAACCAGCATGATTAAAGCCGATGTAGTTGAACCGACGAGGTCGAAGATCGATGTGGTCGATGACCTGTGTGGTTGAAGATCGATGTGGTCTAAGATCGAAGTGGTCGAAACCAACGTGGATGAAACTGATGTGGTCGAGATCTGTGTGATCGAAACCAGTGTGGTCGAAACCGACATGGTCAAGATTTATATGGTCAAAGACCAGCGTGGTCGAATCAAGACAATCGGATCTGACATGGTCAAGATCTGTGTTATTGAAGACCAGCGTGGTCGAACCAAGACGATCAAAACCGACGTGATCGAGATCTGTGTGAAAGAAGACCAACGTGGTCGAATTTACGTGGTCAAGACCTGTGTGGTCATAATCGATGTGGTCGAACTGACATGACTGATAAAATGTGATCGAAAATTGACGTGGTGGTTGGAGATCTATATGATTAAATATTGACGTGATCGAAGATCGATATGGTCAACATGGTCAAAACATCTATGGTCAAAACCAGTGTGGTCGGAGATTAGTGTAGTCTAAGATCTGTGTAGTCGATCCAGACAATGTGGTCAAAAACCAGCGTGGTCGAAGACCAGCGTAGTCAGAGACCTGTGTGGTCAATCCAGACAACATGGTCAGAGATCAACGTGTTCGCAGACATGAGTGGTCAAACCATCCAATATGGTCAGGGACCAGTGTAGTCGACAATCGGTACTTTCGACCAACTCTATGTGAGGGGCCCCATCGGCTCTATGTGAGCAATCCGATCTGCAAGTGGTACTTTCGATTTACGGAACGACTGGCTTATGTAGTAGTACGTTTCTCGTCCCCAAGGAAATCAGTAATTCTGCTCAAGTTTCTGGTGGAGTGGCCTGCCCTCGCCCCCCCGCCAAATCTAGGCTCCTCATTGATGAGGCACTGGGCTGACGACTTCCTCCTCCTACTTCAAGCTCGACTCCTTGTCGTCATTGCTGCTTTGTTTCTTTTCAAGGGTTGTTGCATATGTTTTGAAAATTATTGTGGCACATTTTCTTCATTGTTGCAAGAAGCATTTTATTATGTTGCACTGTGCCTTCGCAAAAATATTGGAGCAAGATGTATTTGCTGCAATAGTTTCTTTTGATTGTTGCGTTATAATGATTTCGTGTTATAGTAGGATTGCCAATTGTTGCACATTTTTTTCTTCAAAATTGACATTTCATTTTTATTGCAAATATTTCCTTAAATTGTTATATGAGTAACTGTAAAACGTTGCAACTATGTTTTCCAAATGTTAAAGCGTGGTGTTGCTGTAAATTTTCTTTGTTTGTGATTTCTGAACTATTTTAGAATCCGGCTAAGTTCATGGCTTCATCCAATTTTAGTGAGAAAATGATGTTTTCTTTTTTCAGATTTTTGTCCACATTCTAACTACTGTTGTATATTTTATTATACGTGATAAGTAATAAATATTACACATAGTATTCATCTCCGATCGAAGGTGTCCCATCCTAACGATCTCTAGTCGGCCCGAATTAAAAACCCATCACCACCACCACTCCGATTCCGCAGTCCGCTTTTCCGTCACCCAACTCGGCTTCCCTCCCTCGCAGTGAGCCGCCGCAAATGCCTCCCGACGGCGACGCCGACTTAGCGGCGGACGAGCTCCAGAGCCTCAGCTTCGGCTCCTCGGGGCGCTCCCGCTCCGCCTCCACCGTCTCCACCGCCACCGCCGCCGCCTCCTGCTCCACCTCCTCCTCCGGCCCACTCCCCCCTCGCGCCACGGCCACCGCCCTCTCCACCGTCCCGCGCCTCGGCACCGTCGCGCTCTCCGCCATCCGCTTCGTGCGGCGGCTCGGCGCGGGGGACATCGGCAGCGTCTACCTGGCCGAGGTCAAGGCGAAGGGGGACAGCACCGGGGCCTCGCTGGTGGCCGCCAAGGTGATGGACAGGAAGGAGCTCGAGGGGAGGAACAAGGAGGGGCGCGCGCGCACGGAGCGCGAGATCCTCGAGGCCGTTGACCACCCCTTCCTCCCGCGCCTCTACGGCGTCGCCGAGGGCGACCGGTGGTCCTGCCTCCTCACCGAGTTCTGTCCCGGCGGCGACCTCCACGTGCTCCGCCAGCGGCAGCCGCACCGCCGATTCTGCGAGGCCGCCGTCAGGTACGTCACATCGCTTCCTCGATTAGCACCTTGTTTACATATGCATTCACCATGTATACCTCGAAATTAAACGTTTTTAGAGTGCTAAAGATGCGGTTTTTGTCAAATATCAAACCAATTCTTCTATGCCGCACTACAATTACAAACATGTAATTTTACGGCACTTGCAAGTTTTTGATGATATCTTAAAACCGTGAAGTATCTATTAAGCTAGTGATCATAGGCTTTTTGGAGAACAATGTGGCTGGTTTCCTGCGTTCTAGTTGGCTTTGTTTCCGATTGCTTTATGTATTTTAAGGATCTAGTGGATGCAGCTCAGTTGTTCTGTGCATGGTTTGGCTGGCCCCGTGTGTCTTCTGTTAGGCATGCATCTGTCCACTTGCATCGTACATGTTTAGTCGGAATGCCTTTTCATCCTGAAACACATACTGCATAGAATCAGGTTGCTGCTTTTTGGATGCATATCCTTAACCAAAATGGCGCCAGAGAACTTGCAGAACAATATTAATATGAGCGTGGCATATGAGGATGAGAGCATCTTGCAAGTGAAGCCATGGAATACTTATTCAACATCGCTTTCTCTGTTCCTTCTGGAACGTGCTGGGCTCCCAGCTCTCACTGTCGCAATACAGTTTCTTGGTTTGCGCCCATAAATTATATCAACTTCCGATCACTAGTCAGGTGGTGTTTGCATGTGGACACCTACAGTGGCCTGGAGCAAAGCCTTCCCATATCGAAGTTAAGCTGTGCTCGTCATATGCGTTTGCAGGTTTGCTCCTTCCAGGCAATTAGGAATCCCCCTGCATCACACAACTAGGATCTTTTTCTTGCCTTATCTCTAGGTGATGATCAATTGATCACTGCCTACCAATATTATCAATTGATCACTGCCTGCCAATATTATCTTCCCACTATACACGGATAGTGATGTTACTTCCTTCTGGAATAAACTTGAAACAGCATTAATCTCCGACGTATATACGTGTGGAATATCAAGATGTAGGCCATACCCGAGATTAAAAGGCAAAATACGCCCACTTTACTGAACTGTACAGATAGGAAACAGTGGTAGCATTATTGCCTATTTTTGCTCCATTACAGCATCATGTGGCTGTATCCATTTAGTCAAGGATACATCACTAGATCAGTAGTCCGGCCATAGCATTCACTTGTAGAGTTGTAGTCAACTCAACCTACAGGCTGCTAGTGTACCACCGTTGTCTATTGCCGGCCGAGTTAGCAAGATTTTCCATTTTGAAATATAGAAATAAGGTTAGATCAACTACAAAAATACTAGTAACACTAGATCTATAGCTAACAAATATTGAAGGTATGACAGTACAAGTGCATTGCCATCGACGCATGGTGAAGTCGGCTGTGCTAATACCGGTGTGGCACGAGCGAAGCCCTTGTTCTACGGCGCTCGAACCGTTTGGAGAACATGACTACACATTTCTCTCTTGGATATATATATGCCATTGGTCAAGAAGGCTCTTATTAACTTTATTAACACCCCATGTGATGGGCAAGAATCACAGCTCTGAAACACATACACCTCGGCCTATGGCCATTATGATGAACGGATTCAGTCGAGATCAACATGGGGTACTTGCTGTAAGGATTAATCTAATTAACCCAAGGAATTATAGATCGAGTGCACGCATGAGGTGCATTCCTTCCTTACATTAAACTAGGCTCCCAACGTGCGACTCCCAACACCAATGATGCACAAATTCGAGTACTGTCTGTTGCCTTTTTCCTCTGCTCATTGTGACTTTTGCTTGGTACTGGAGCGCAGTGGTATCCACCATAGCAGCATCAGTACATCTACAGATTCAGATACAGCTGACTCTGTCGTTATCACATATATGTGGGTTCTTTTGGATACATGTCAATAAAGTCAATGGATGCACTACATATATATAGTATGTAATGGTCTTTTTTTTATGATATATGGTCTTCTCTAAATAAATAAACGGGACGGTCACTCCATCGTTGTTTTGAAGTGGTTTATCGGGATAGTCTTTTAAAAGTGACTTATCGGTTTATCGGTATTCGGTTCATTTGTACAAATACTCACGCTACGATCAAAAGGCACCGGTCGTAGCCGAAAAGAACACACCTAATAACTTGCTTTTGTACGATTGCAAATAACACTGGGAAGTTCTAACTTCTAACCACTAGTTGATGAATGCTGATCCAACACTCCCATTTTGATGTAACATCTGCAATGAAATGCATCTCTTTTACGCGTATCTTGCATGGCCGACATGTTTGTTCGACAGATTTGGTTATATGATTGTAACAGTTGCTAAAATAATGATTATTTTTGGAGAAAGAAGGGACAAGTTGCTAAATGATGATGATGACACTGTTATTTGCTGCGGCAGGTTCTACGCGGCGGAGGTTGTGGCGGCGTTGGAATACATTCACATGATGGACATCGTGTACCGGGACCTCAAGCCGGAGAACGTCCTCGTCCGCGCCGACGGCCACATCATGCTCACCGACTTTGACCTCTCCCTCAAGTGCGACCCCACGGCCCCGACGCCGGCGCACGTCATCTCCGACCCCATCTCCCTCACCGGCCACTCCTCGACGTCCTCGTCGTGCATGATCCCGTCCTGCATTGTCCCCGCCGTCTCGTGCTTCCAGCTCTTTCCCGGCCGTGGCAGGCGGCGCCGGCGCCGCAAGAAGCCCTCAAGTGGTGGTAACAGTAGTTTCCCCACCGGTGGGCTCGACCTGGAGTTCGTGGCAGAGCCGGTGGAGCTCCGTTCAATGTCGTTCGTCGGCACGCACGAGTACCTCGCCCCGGAGATCGTCTCCGGCGAGGGACACGGCAGTTCCGTCGACTGGTGGACCCTCGGTATCTTTATCTTCGAGCTCCTCTACGGCGTTACGCCGTTCAAGGGCTACGACAACGAGATGACTCTGGCCAACATCGTCGCGCGCGCCCTCGAGTTCCCTAAGGAGCCGTCCGTGTCGTCGGCCGCTAAGGACCTGGTCACCGCGCTCCTCGCCAAGGACCCGACGCGGCGGCTCGGGGCCACGGTCGGCGCGGCGGCCATCAAGCGGCACCCGTTCTTCAACGGTGTGAACTGGGCGCTGCTCCGGTGCGCCACGCCGCCATACGTGCCCCCGCAGTTCAGCATCGCGACCGCCACCGCCGCCGCCGCCGGCAACAACGCCAACGATGACATGTCGGACGACAGCTGTCCCGGCACGCCCGTGGAGTACTACTAGACAAGCCAAGGAAGCTCCCATGTACGTGCAAACAAGAAGCTGCCATTGCCATTGCCGGGGACCCAACCTCCTCTTGTCCGACCCGGCGCACGTGGTGGGGACGGACCGCGCCGCATGGCGCGCACGAGGCAACCACCACCGGCGGGCCGGGGAAGCAGGGCACGTAGGCCATGCGTTGTCGCGTCAAATAGTTGCCGGCTGCGTGTCTACGAGAGCTAGCTCGCGCCATGACAAGCGACAACGGACACATCGTTCCAATAACTTTTGCTGCTCCTTTCTACTTTGACTTTACCTGGCCGCCACTGTATGCCAGGTTGGTCCCTGTCTCAGCACAATAGTATAACGTCAGTGTAGAGAGTTGTATTATGTGCATTATTACTTGCTACTAGTAAGACGCCCGTACGTTGCAACGGAGTATCAAATGATATGGTCAAATCAACAAATATGGTCCAAAACCGTTCCACGAACATTTTGGACCATGAAATTTCCTCCCTTTCTTATAAAATTGCATCTAACATATTTTGTCTCCTTTGTCCAATGAGAGATATGGATATCACAAAAGGATCGTAATTAACAAATTAGTTAATCACAAGGATGAGGGAGGCTAAAGCATCCTATGATCTATTTGTCACTGGTGAAGTGTAGACCATTCTAGGTGTCCACGATCTAAAGCCTATTAACGCCCCAGTTCCTTCTAGTGTCCCTATTATGACAATGCTTTGTCGATTCCAGTATGCTACCTTCACCACAAAACCCCCTAACCATCTGCTTGATAAGCCATAGTATGCAAGAGTTAACCTTAGCATATGAATTTCTATCACGCTGGCCTTCGCCGTGTATGATTGTTATGAAAGTACGGTATTTTCTATAAAAAAAACAAGCCTTATCATCAGGATGCCCTGCTCTAGCTTCCTCACCCGCTCCCTGAGCACATGTTGGCACATAAAATTACCTCCAAATTCTGAAATGACTCCAAGTGGAAGTTCTGGAAGACCTAATTGAGCTGTGAGAGTCCAAATGCATGTATGGCATGCCTAATTGGACATGCAATAATTTTTATAGAAGTTATCACCTCTGAAATTTAAATGACAGTGACAAGGATAAGGCAGACAAGTACCACAGCAACTTCTAATCCTCCACCAAGAGCAAGACCATCAATTGCAGCCACTGATGACTTTGTCGCACCTGTTTAGGACAATAAATATATAAAATGCTCAACACAATTCTTCAATAGAAAAACAACAATAAGTCAAGAGAGAAAACGAACAAATCAAATACTTTGTAGAGTATCAATCAGAATATCTATTGATATGTAGCCAACCTTTGGCTGCTCCACTATTAGAAATGTAAGATTGATAAATGATGATGAGAATAGTGTAACGGGAGATAAGAAGTATAACATACTTTTGCCACCTTGAAGACCACCAAAGGAACTAATATCGAATCCTCCAGAAAACTTTCCCCCTTTTCCTGTCAAAGGTTAGGAAAAAAATATTTTCATCACTGGAAAAAATAGTGACTTGTTCTTGGAATGCACAAGCTTGGAAACAACACACATGTACAGAGAGAGACAGGGTGGGGCCAGTGCCTCCAACAATGGCATGCATATTATTATGTAAAAGAATAAACTGACTAGTACCTGTAGCAAGAATAGCTTTGACATCGTTTCTCTAAAGAGCTTCTTCGTAGCTTTCCTTTAAGCTTAGCAATACTAAAAGAGAAAAAGTCATGGTGAAAACTAAAAACGACAATAGACTTCGATTTGTCAGTTAATTTTCTATGTAATGTTAGAAGCATATTGTTGACATCTTTTGATTAGGAAGTATAAAGCTATGTGATTATCACATATACAACTGCATTAGTTTACAATTTGTAAAATGCCATATGCTACAACACCATGTTTTATAGTGACTGTTCTCGAGTCAAGGCGCATTCTTATTTGTGTTGATCATTTTCTCATGGAGACTTGCCACTCATCATAAGCCACATGGTCTTCATGACAGGTAGAAACGACCAACATTAGCAAAAGTAAAGGGACTATCTTTGCATACTCAACATGCACAATTATACGGCCTAAAAACTTCACTAATTTCCCCTACAAAACTTCATCAATTGATCGAGAGGACCTCATGTAACAAATAGAATTGCACAACTACTATTAGCAAATCTCATGGTGATTGGATGTACAAAGTGTATTATAAATCTTGAGGTCCTGACTTAAGTATTTTAGTGGTTGATTGATCAAGCATAGCCACTGAGCCAATTGGGCCATGCAGATTCAATAGCATGATAGAAGGGTTCATGCCTGTGAATTTACCTTACGCCCATATAATATAGATCTTTGCATATGTTGAACAAATAGTAATAAAATTTTGTACATAGTAGCTAGCTTCGAGTGAGGCTTTCAGGAAGAAAGTACAAGAGACACAATAAGACTGGAGAACATTATTTGTACTTGACTTTGGCATATGCATTTAAATAAACCATATGCATTCAAAAGTAAATGCACACATTATATGACCAGAAAAGAAACCTAAGAGCTATACAAGATCGATTCACCTAAACTAAAGTAAATAAAGCATAGTATCTATTGATCAAATAAAAATTTATGTATATCCTAAATAAAGCACTTTAGAGATCACAAGTTAGTGAGAGTAGTTACCAGTGATCCTGAATAGAGGGGAGCAAATAGAGCATTGAAAAGGCCATGCACATGTACACTTGAAGTTAAGGACATTCAACAAAAATGAAAAAAGCATGGATCCTCCAAACATAATTAGAAGAAGGTCTAAGAGTGGTCATCATTGAAATTAAACATTGCATGCTAGATCAAGTTCTAACTACTATCCTAGTACATGTACTTGGTACTTCAAACCTGAATGACCATGACAACTATAAAATGTGAAAGCTGAACAACATAGTGAATAACTAAAGATGTCAACTATTTTTCAAAAGGAAGAAAAGGAGAAGATTTCATCCAAAGATGTATCTGTGTAGCTGAATACTCGAATAAAATTGATATAGGGGGAAAGGAATTGCTTTGAAAAAAGATGTAATTCGAGATATTAGTATAGAATATCATGTTAAATCATTAAATAGCATCTAGCATTAGCATTTGTTGTGGATATGGTGCAATGGAAGACAGCGCAGAAATTGATCTTTACTTTGATATCCCCATGCCTCTGTCAGAATTTGAACCTGCCAAACCAGTAACAAAATGTTATGCATATTATGTCAGCAAAATATGGTCATGTAGCAACTGAAAAGAAGCCACACCAACAGTACAAACTTTCAAAATAGTTAAAAATAGATAACAAAATCATGAATAAATGGCAAAAATATAGACATAGCAACAGCAAAATAGCCAAAACTGTTTAGCTTCAATTAGACTATTTCTAAACCATAGGTATAGATCTATTTAAACATGAAGAAATGCACCTAAGAAAGTATCCCCTTGTGAGTGTGGACTACTCCTGTTGGTTTACCAGTTGTACCACTTGTGTAAAGGATAAGAATGGGATCATCTTCTGCATAATCATACTCTAGCATAATTAGGTTAATAGGAGCTAGCCACAAAATATCTGGGATTACTATTGATTATTGGAAGAATTTTCATGATAGAAGAGAACAAATAGTGGAAAACACAAGTACAGTATAAGCAGCAACAGAAATCAAATATAAAGTTATAGTAAAAAAACAGAAATTGTTCACCTTTAATTTACTTTGAACTGTCAATCTTAGCCATTAAGCTAGAAATTGATGAAGTCACTTCACTACTTGAAGGTTCTTGGGAATCTATCCTTGGGGGTATACTTGTCACAGCTGGAAGAAGAGAACAATGAACAGAACATTTGGTAGAGATGTTCTCCATAATGTCATTATGCTCCTTGGTGCTTAAAATCATTGAAATGTCCTATAAGTTGCAGCAGTTAGAAACAAATGGACACATTACATAGTACATAGTAGACTGTAAACATATGTGTTTGTACAACAAAATTTGAAAAAAAAAATATGTGCTAGAAGATGTCGAGACTTCCCCCTTGTGGCCCATTTAACAAAATTCTGCTTTTCCTTTGAAAAATCCAAACAAACTTCAGAAAACTAATATTTTATCTTTAGCCTATGGACACACCATTTTATTTGTTTGCAGTCAAATACAACAGATTAAATAGAACAAGCGGCAACAGAAGACATGGAAAATCTACCTAAAATTTCTGTGCCGCATTGAGCTTCCCGGGATTCTTGTCCGGATGCACCAGCTTCGCTTGAAAGGAAGAGAAACCTAGCAATTTGGCACATGAAGATGAGCTTAACTGCTATCTACGTGACACTGAAGGCAAGAAACCAAATAATTCAAGGGCGCAAAGGAATCACCTTGAGATAATAGTCCTTCTTGATCTCGATGGAGGAGGTGTCCACACTGACCCCCAAGTCATCATTGTAGGCACAGTCCTTCACCATGGCAGGCAGCTCCTAGATCTCGTCTACAAGTCCACAACTGTAAAACAACAGTAAATGCTTTACAACCAGAGGAATCGACGTAGATTAACCACAAAAGAAACCTGACAAAGATTGATACCAAGGTCAGTTCCAAAAACTTCTAGAGGTTTCCAGGGAGGGCAAGAAGAAAACCAAAAGATTTGGGATAAATTTCTAGCCAAGAGAAGACGGCTGATCCTCTCACCCAACGAACGAACCGGAAGCAGCAGAAAATAAACAGAGCAACAATGAGAAGGGAGAGCGCGAGGCATCACTGGAGATGGCCATGGCAAATCCGCACCCGCCACTGCGCACGTCCCTCCATCCATTGCCGCCGGTGGCTGCCGGGGGTAGACTCACGAGCACGGGCCCAAGCAAAGACAAGACGCTGGGGAGATACCTCTACATCAGCACCACATGCTCCTTCCCTAACCCCCCATGATGCCGGCACCGTCCTCCTCCATCTCCTCCCCTCCCTCCCACTCCCACAACCACCCTCCTCTGCCGCCACGCACTTGGCCATCGTAGGTGGGTCCCTGCTGCCCGAGAGCGTGCACCGGCTCCACAGCGGCATTCAGAGTGAGGCTTTAAAGTGAATCAACGGTAGCAGAGGTAGAGGAAGCACCTAGGGTCTCTTCGGCAGCGGGAGGCGACTGAAGATGTAGCGCCTAGGGTTTTGCCATTTGTGGCAATGGCGGTATCGTGATCTGTTCAAGGGTGGAATGCGGGCCATCGCACGGTGGCAAGGGGTAAAGGAGAGAGAGGAGGGGCCTGGTCGGTGGCAAAGCTTCGACGAAGCGGTGGCGCGGGGGAGAGGAGGCATCGGTGCGTGAGAGAAGGAGGCAGCGAAGATTCGAGGGGGGGACGGGTCACCACGTTAAACTCCACCCTGGCGCCACCGCCCTCGTTGTCCCCCTCCTCGCCGACCCTCAGCGACAATGTCAGCAGGTTGGGGCGGCGCAGACGTATGGAGCGACGTCTGCGGTAGGTTCCCAGTGCGGGGCGGGCAGGCGACGAGCGCTATGTAGGAGAGGGGGAGGACACTGTGAGGGCGGTGGAGATGGAGCGGCGACGACGGAGGGAGTGGAGGGCGGGGAGTCGAGATGGAGAGAGAGAGAGAGAGAGAGAGAGGAGATTTTCAAGTTTGATGTTGCCGGAGATGAGAGGCGTATTGGGGAGCAGTTGGGGAGAAGTTTACGTGCGTAGGAAGGACCAGTGTGAGATCAGATGGCTGTGGGGAGTTGGAGGGAGAACATACGGATATGAAGAGCTAAAAGAGAATGCACCTACTACCACCAACTCAAACTTTTAGGGAGTAGAGAAGATCGAAGGCATTGCTCCAAGTTCTTTCTGCAAAGATGGGAAATTATAACTGATGTGCTTTTTTTGGGATGGAAATGGAATATGGAGTGTTGGGGTACGAGGTTGGAGGGTAAATTGGGGCCTATATTCAAATTGGTTTCTGTTTAGAGAAGTCATAGGTCAATATGAACACTTTCTGAAATGGCTTTCTCAGTTCTCTCATTTTCGTCTCACTCCGAAGATAAAGCATGCACCCTATTCCTTTTGCTTCTATCTAACCTACGTATCTGTACCTTATTTTTCCCACCGCTTGCGTCCTCCTTCTAAAAGTCACATTTTTCAACCACTAATATTTATTTTTAGCCAAAAGCCATTAACTGCAACCAATATGAACAAGCCTAGCTCTAGGCTTTGGGTGGCAACCGAGGGACACAATGTATGGAAAACGAGGCAAGAGGGCAGTGGTGATCATTGGTTGGGAATTCTGCATGATACTTTTGGACTCTTTCTAAAAGTCATATGTTTTGGACACTACTATTTATTTTCAGTCAAATGCTATTAATCGTAACCAAAAGTCATCGGCTGCAGCCAATATGACAGGCTTGGGCCTAGGCGTTGGGCGGCAACTGGGGGACACGAGGTGTGGAAAAGGAGGCGAGAGCGCAGTGGCGATCATTGCCCGGGAATTCTGCGCGATGCTTTCTCACCGCGCTTCTGCGCTTCGCATTGCAACGCATCACCAAACTCGCAGAAGACACGTACTTCTAGATGCAACGGTGCTTTACCGTAACCCTTCAGACTATGAGAATGGAGATGTGGCAGCAGAGCATATGCTAGAAAGTAAAATGCTGCTATGTACAGCGAAAGTAGAGTAGATACCTGGGTTAAAGCCAAATGCAGTTGTAAAGAGGTAAAGGGTACACAGGCTGCAGTTGCAATGATCAATACACTTTCACTGCAAGAAGCACACCGTCCTACCATCATGGCACACGGACTTGCAGTGATGCAACAGAAACACAGGAAATGTCGCGAAATTACCAGCATCAAGCAGCGGGTTTTGCAATGGTAAGATGGCCGAGAACTAGCAGTCAAGCATAAAGTACGAAAACAATACTTTCTGGGATCTGCAGATATGCATGCGTTAGATGGCGGATGTGTACTGCAAAAGTAGAACAGGTTCGAAGGTAACAAATGATCGCACAAGGAATTCTCTGGGAACAAAGGCTGCTGCAGCACTAGTTAAGGTTGAATCTAAGCCACTCCTGAACAATGCAAACTACACTATCATGGAAGCAACATGAAAACACATCTCATCCCAGATATAATGCTAATAACTGTAAGCAACAACACAATCCCAGATATAGAGATTTTTGTTAATCAAGGACTTCAGGAAAGACACATAGCCAGAGATTAATGCATGGTAGTATATGTGAAAGGAAATATGTCAAATGCTACAATCGAAAACATAGCAGAAACTGCATTCACCTCGTTGGAGGGTACAATAAAGGAATGACACTTCAAATCTTGATCCAAACCAACTTTCACTCTCCTAAAATGATTCTGCAGTTCCATGTTTAGCTCAACTCCAATGCATGTCCTGTTAGATCTGCACTCAGCCGACTAATCAGATAGACTGAAGCCCATATCCTGCACAAAGCCCAAGGCACAACAAAGGGAAGATGGTTAGTTCACTAAGATCTCCATCTTTTTTTTGTCAGATGGTTTGACAATGCGAAGTAAAGATCAAACCTTCTTCTAACACTAGAGTCATGAGCATTACAACATATTGATAGAACTAGCTGAATGCCCGTGCGTTGCTACGGATTTTAAAAAAATTAGAACATATTTGTATGCACGTTCCAACAAATTTTACCACCCGTTAGTTTAGAACATATAGTATGATAAAATTTTAAATCCGTAACAACGCACGAGCACTCAACTAGTATTACCTGTCATCATTTTTGTTCTCACTTAACAAAGCAGAAGAAAAACACACGCCATTAATGAAACGATAACTTCACTAATCTGAATAACCATCCTCCCATCTCACTATCTTTTACAAACGAAAATCGGGGCTGAGCCAGTCTAGTGCCAACTCCCCCAGGTCCACGCCGGCGCACGCACCGCACCGACTCCGACCAACTCCAAGCGCCGGAGCCAGCTAGCCCCCCACCGCACCCGCTTGCCGTTCCGCTGTTTCCATCCCGCCGACCCCCTTCCGCTCTGCTCCCCCCACCCTGCCGAACCCCACCAACCCACCACGCGACGCCCCCCCCCCTCTCTGCTTCTCGCTTCCGCTCCACGCCGCGCCGCTCGATCGCCCGCCTACCTAACCTCCTCCTACGATCTCGTCCCCCTAGCGAAGCCTAGATCTGGTGGCCCCTTGCTCGCGCGTGAGGCTGGCCGGTCGATGGTGTCTGCCGCGGCACAGACGGGCGTGTTCGTGGCCTGCGTGGTGCTGTTCGTCCCCATGGGGCTCGCGGGCTGGCACTTCAGCCACAACAAGGTGCTCTTCTTCTCTAGCGCGCTCTTCGTCTCCCTCACCGTCGGCGTCCACCTCTCCCCGTACCTCCCCTCCCTGCCTCACCTCCTCGCCTCCTCCTTCCTCCCCCACCCAGCGCCGTCGTCCTCGTCACGCATCCCGTTTCTGCACCGCGTGTCGTAGGCGGACGCCGGCGCCGGGGGAGCAAAAGGCAATGGCGAGGCAGGAGGGGCAGGGGGCGTAGGGAGGTGAAGCGGAGAGGGAGCGGAAGCAAGCGGAGCAGGAGGGGAGGGAGGCGAGAGAGGTCGGATAGAAGAGGAGGTGGGAGATGGTAACTGTTGGTGGAAGTGGAGAGGAGGGGTAGTTAGATATGAGAGAGAGGGAGAGGGATGTTAGATAGATGATCAAGATTTCAGTATTCAGATCGGCCGGTTGAGAAGGGAAGAGGCAGAATGCACCAACCACCAACTCAAACTTATAGCAAAGATACCCTGTTAACCTAAACAGTTGAAATAGAAACATTTGTGGGGCAAGGTATAATCAGTAAAAATAGAAACCTATGGACAAATTCTTCGACTACCATGTTAACCTGACTGACTAGTCGACTAGGCAAGGAATCATCACTTAAAATAAAAACCTATGGATAAATTCTTCAACTACCCTGTTAACCTGAACTACTAGTCGACCACTGTGAGGCAAGGAATCATCACTTGACGTAGAAACCTATGGATAAATTCTTCAACTAACATGTTAACCTAAATGACTATTGCAAGAAAGAAAGACAAGAGCGAGGTCTCACGAAACAGGATATTCATCCGAATTCTTACATCATCCGACTCTTCCTTCTCCACCTTCTCTTCGTTCTTTGCTTCAGCAGCAGCAGGCATTGCCGCTGCAACACCACCACCACCACCACCACCGCAAGGTACTGAAGCAAACTTTTCCCTTCCAGCAGCAATCAGCTCAGTAATGTCTCTACCATTAACTTCAGCAAGAAGAAATTCTATTCTCTCCTTGTCAGCCTCAGCTCCAACTGTTCAGAATAAATAGCTCATTAACAAATGGCATGATACTAGGGGTGAAAACGGATCGGATACGGACGGATAATGCCTTTACCATATTTGTTTTCACATTTTTTTTCCGGATACGGATACGAATACGGATAACTCGAATACGAATACAAATACAAATAATATCGAATACAGATACGGATCGAATACGAATCGAAACGAATACGGTTACGAATATTTATCGGAACATAAAAACCCCTTAAACTATACATCCAAAATTAACGAAAATACGTAAATAGTTCATCTTGTCAAAACATTCATGAAATCTAACCTGCACGAGAAAAGATTTTCGAGCGCATACTACGAGCTTCGGTTCTTAGCTGAAACATCACTGAAAAGCACCCAATGATAGATGACATGAAAAACTTGGCAAATACTCTCTATTTAAGAATATATACATAGTCTCTGACGTGCACTTTGAACATTAATTTTTATATGAATATGTTTATAAAAACGTACAAAATTATTATATTACAAAAATATTTTTAATGACTAATCTAATGATACTATTTGCACATTATCAATCTCAAGAGTTTTTTATATACTACAGTCAAAATCGAAGAAGTTTGACTATGCGCTTTCTAAAACACCGGAGGGATTACTCGCCCTTCTTCCGACCTTTTCTATGGATCCGGATCCCGCGAGCAACATTGTTGAGCAGCCCTTGACTTCTTGTAGGAGCGCTTGATTGTATCCTGAGGCCAAAGTGTAAGGTTTAATAGGAGCTAAGTCTTCACCACATTAGTCACGCATCTTGGAATTTGAGGTCATTGGACAGCCAAAATTAACCAGCTTTGACTACGACGGGCGGAGGCAGGACCGCAGGACTGCAGGAGATTTGGAGTAGCAGGCGGGCGGCGGCGGCCGAATGGAGTGCAGGCGCCAGGCGGCCGAATGGAGTATTGGAGTAACCCTAGTCCCTAAACCGACGGCTGGATCTCAATGGAGCGAGAACGGATGGCTAGATCACGCGTAGAGTGGGAATGGGCCGTTTGGGCTTTATGGGCTGGCTGGTTATGGGCTAAAATCTCGGATATCCGTTTTCGTATTATCCGGATAATCCGTATCCGTATCCGTATTCGACGGATACTAGGCTTACCGTATTCGTATCCGTATCCGATAAAAAAAAATCCGTATCCGTATCCGATCCGAAAAAAATCCGATCCGACACAATCCGTATCCGTATCCGTCCGGATCCGACGGAAAATATCCGATCCGTTTTCACCCCTACATGATACTATAAATTTGAGTTGTATGACATCTATTATGTTAAATAGCTACACACAGGAAGCATTCACATATCTACAACATTTTATGAACCCGGCAGTTGATGAGCGTACGTTTAATAGAAGTATAGCAAAAGTCGAACGGCTAAAATCTAAAATGATGCAACTATGGATTAATAGCCAGAAATAAAATAACAATATGCAAACCGATACTCACAGCAACTAGCAGGGCAAAATGTCATCCTAGGATTACCAAAATAGTAGAGGATCAAGTGGTACACTGTCTGACACCAAATGAAGCAGGTTTCAACAATTTTTGCCACCAGCTAAACCACCACCCACACCAACCATTATCAGCTAGTACGATCAAACAAAAGTCAAGAGACTAGAAAGCGCTAAAAACTCCACAAAAAATTATCCGACTAACAGAAGCACAAATTGACAGACACATGCATCCATTACAAGCCAAGTGCCTAATCAATGAACATTAGTGTAGGACTGGATAGGTAACAAAGAGAGGGTGAATGATGCCTTAAAAATTTTCCTAAAGTATTCACTTATTCTTTGCTCTGATAGCTACAAAACTATGAAGATTAGGATAGTTATCCTACTGGAAAAACCAGAGACTCTCAGAGCTGAGCAAAACCAGTCAGAAAAATAACGTGGTCGAACTTCGACTACGTAGTTGGAAGTCTCACAGAGCTGAGTGTAACTTGATCGGAAACCAACGTAATCGTGATCGAAACCAACATGGTCATAACCACGTGGTCGAAATTCGACTACGTGGTCAGAAGTCCCACATAATTGAGCGCAACCTGATTGGAAATCAACAAGGTCGTGGTCGTAACCAATGTGGTCGAAATTTGACTCGAGTGGTCAACAACCAGAGAGTGGTAGAAAACAAACATGGTCGAAAATCAACGTGGTCGAAGGCCAACGGGTGGTCTAAAACCGTCGTGGTCGATGACCAGAGTAGTCGTAATAGTTCGAAATATGACCAGAGTAAAAGAGACAGCAATTCGTAAGGAGTTTCTTAAAAAAATTGAAGACACACACATAATTTCGAGAAAACCGAAGGCCTTTTTCGCAAAAAAAATTGAGGACCTGTAAGGACCTCTACGTAACTAAACGAGGACTTGTACGTAATTTTGGAAGCCGTGGGGTGCTACCCAACAAAGGATACGCAATTTTGGTGAAGTGGTGAGTGCTTTTCGAAAAAAAAAACCTGGTAAGGACCTTTTTGCGAGAACGGAGGATCTTTACGCAACTTCAGGAAACGTAGGGACTTTTTTGCAAAAAAACTGACGTGGACACGCTTAGAGCCGGGGAACTCCCCCGGCTATAATATAGGTATTATGCCCTCATGATAAAAACTAGTGGTGTAAAATACCCATGACGGGGAACTTATAGAGCCCACCTTGTTGGACCTTCAGGCTATGATGAGGGAAGGTCAGTCTAGTCATCTATAATCTCATCAGAAGTTTATTAACGTTGTATTTTGTGATCTGAATATGGAATTATTGTATTTTTTTATCCGATTTTGAGCTAGTGCTACACTTTTGCCAAGGTTCCTTATTATTCTTCATTGTTTCATATTTCGTTTCGTCGGTTTTATTAATAACGACTAGTGATGATAATGCGGCGTTGTGTCACGGTTTGGTGCAGCTGAGAATGATCCGCATGATGGGAAAAGGAAGTGCGAGCTAGGCACTGTGACCCATCTTCAAGATCAGTCACCAGAGGAACCGATACCTGTATGATCTTTACTACAATAGGAAGGAGATCTCGCAGGAGCTGTACGAGTTCTGCCTTGACCAGGGCCATGCTGACCGTAACCTCATTGCCAAGTGGAAGAAGGTATGCATTTTTTTCTCGTCAGGAGATATATATACTCATGCGCTACGTTAATTTCTGGGCTCCTGTAAGTACAACTGAACAAAAAAAACTATCCATAAAAAAATTGATTGTTCCTCAATGACCAGAAATTAAACCAATTCGCAATTGATTTGGAGACTGTACTTCTAATTTTACTAATGGCTGGAATTCAAATTAGTCAAGTCTACGATAATTGTTGGCATCTTGCAGTATACGTAGTTGATAGTTCTATAGCTGATGGCCTGATGTGAATTTTTTTCATCAGTCCATTTGGACGCTGTATATGGGATGACACTTTGTTCTTAATTTTGTGGTCTAATTTGCATGGTGTTAGGAATAGTTCCACATGGATTGTGGGAGAGGAAAAAGCACAACTTATAAGTGTGGGGAGCCTTCACTCATAGGACTAGTCTTTTGGGGGGAGAAGGCTCAATACCACTTATAAGTATGTTGCTTCGTTGCTCTGTGGGCTTAGTTGTATTCAGCCCATTTAAACCTGTGGCACCCGGTTGGACCTAGACATGCGATCAGGGTCCAAAAGTTATAACAAGTGGTATCAGAGCCCAGGTGCCTAACATCTCCTTGGACCTCATAGTTGCAGAAATGCCCAATCCATGTGTGAGGGGGAGATTGTTAGGAATAGTCCCATATAGATTGTGAGAGAGAAGAAAACACAATTTATAAGTGTGAGGGAGCCTCCACGACTAGTCTTTTGGGGGGGGAGAAGGCCCAATACCACTTATAAGTATGTTGCTTCGTTACTCCGTGGGCTTAGTTGTGTTCAGCCCATTTAAACTTGTGGCACCCGGTTGGACCTAGACATGCGGCCAGGGCCCAAAAGTTATAACAAGTGGTATTAGAGCCCAGGTGCCTAACATCTCATTAAATCTCATGGTTGCAGAATTGTCCAATCCATGTGTGAGAGGGAGATTGTTAGGAATAGTCCCACATGGATTGTAGGAGAGGAGAAAGCACAACTTGTAAGTGTGAGGGAGCCTTCACCCATAGGACTAGTCTTTTGGGGGGAGAAGGACTAATACCACTTATAAGTATGTTGCTCCGTGGGCTTAGTTGTGTTCAGCCCATTTAAACCTGTGGCACCCGATTGGACCTAGGCATGCGACCAGGGTCCAAAAGTTATAACACATGGTCAATTGACGGTGATTTTTTGTTGAATCATTGCAAACAGGCCATGAACGTCTCTGCTGCCGGCACTGTATCCAGACGCGAGACCATAACTTTGCAACTACCTGTGTTTGTAGGGTTCCTAAACATCTGAGGGAAGAACAGATCAGAGTGTATCACTGTGGATGCAAGGGCTGCGTTAGTGGTGACTAGTGAGGTTGCTTTACAAATTATATCAGGTGTACGTGGACGAATGTAAACTGATGTAGTGATATCCCTGATGTGCCTGTCAGAAGCTGCATGTGGAAATGCAAAAAAAAAAAAATCGAGTTTGCTACCACTCTATATCTTATATTCTTATTTCAAGTCCCTTCTCTGTTTCACTCTATATATTATATTCTTATTTCATGTCCCTTTTCTGTTTATGAATATATGATAGAATTTGATCATTCTCACCAGCTTGCTAGTGAATTTGACGCATTGCTAACTATTGCTGAGTACTGAGCTATGATGTGTTCATTTAGGAAGGCCATGGAGCAACCTGCAGCCGGCACTTCGTTTCCCTGTTAAATCAATCAGGACTTCCAGGGTCCCTGAATCTTTCCTGATTGTCGTAATCAAACGTACTATCATATTCATATCAGCTGCAATCTGTGCTGAAAACTATAACTGCAATAGTTACGTTCGGCACACAAAAGCCCAAGCGAACATTGTTAAACTAATCCAAACAACTCGTTTCTTTAAAAAAGAAACTAATTCAAACAACTAGGAAAACTTATATAGCTCTCACGAAATCATTTGAGGCATAAATTGATCCACAGAACATCGTGAAAGCAGCACGCACGAACCAAATGTCTGACCTTTACATTCTAGACCAAGCATGGCGATGCAGAACTACAATGACGATACTACAACACAAATAGCTTAACTGCAAATGTCTCTTGCTGCTGTGCACACTAGTTACATAGTTATCAGCTGTTCTAACTTGGCTGGGGCAGGGAGGCCTGCATTGGCGCGAGCGGGGATGTTGGCAAGGTGGGCGAGAGGCATGCCGGTGGCCTCCTCGAGGTCGAAGGAGTTGATGCCCTCGGTGAGAGGTCTACCATCTCCAGCGCTTGCATTCTGAGCTCCATTGGATAATCCTTCACACACCCAATTCTTGGACCAGCACCAGTGCTCCATTTCAGGGACAGCCTATGGCCAAGCTGATAGGATTTTGACTCTCTCTTCGATTTCACCCTCTCAAGGATTGCCTCCTGTGGGAGTTCGCACGCTCTAGGGCTTTGCAGGCCACCTGATAAGGTTCTTTGGTAGGATGGCTTGGCTTTCTCCATAGGAACATTGTCGCCTTCATCACCTTCAGTTTGTGGAGATGGCCCAGATGCCTTGTCTTCTTCTATCATGTTTGGAGGGAGAATCATTTGTGGAGGATTGGATGCTATGCTAGCAGCAGTAGGGTTCTGTGAGCTATTAGGCACGGGATCTTCATAGTAATCTTCATTGGTTGATGAACGCACCTGAATACGCAAAACAAGCTCATAAATGAAACCACCTTATATTTGGTAACATAGGAGTATTTTTGGGTTCTGCTGGTCCGAATATTGTGTACCTCAACTTCTTTCAGATCAACTCCATTCTCTTCAAGGAAGCTCATGAAGTTGCTGAGGTTCTGTGCACTTGGTTTGTAGTGACCACTGTAAGCCCAGATGGACTGCAATCAGAACAGATAATCAGAGATAAGCAGACTGCACCCAATGAACAAGCACTAGAATTAAAACACAATGAAAGTATCAAATGATTATCATGTGCTTGCAGCCAGGAAATAGAATCCATGGTCTAATGTCTTCATAACTTGCATATTGGCCAAAGCATGAAGTAGATACTCTGATGATACATGATACTAGGGGTAAAAAAAAAGTATTAGTAGTTTGATCCACTATGCAACTTTTAGAATTGTGTGGAAATAAAACATAAATACAGCCCAATCTTCGGATATTTTCCAATCTTCCCTCACAAAAAAGAGGCATGTTCAAATAATTTTTCATAGCATCCCATGAAACAAAAAAAGAATGGTGTGATGTTGAAGGATCATGTAGTGATCAACTCCTGGACAGTAATCAATCTTTTGGGTCACAGATGCAGGATTGAGGACAATATAAGCAGTCATATCAGGAAGCAAAATACTGTGCGTAAATAGTAACATTTCAATAGGGCATGGTTTCTCAAGAATACCTTGATAACTCCATTTTCTGCAGTAAACCTTCCAGCAGCAATGGTAGCACCTCCTGCTAAAAAGCTGGAGTGCTGGAATACACCTTTCTCTTTCTGGGTGGAGAAATCAGCTTATGAAAAACAGATTAAGCGATGCTAAACTACCAAAATAAGATATCACATTGTTCAGCAGCAATAAGAGAGCAAAATCCTTGTGAGGGTTGGCAAACTACCTTGCCAGCATAAAGTCTCTTTGCTGTGCTCATAACAAAAATCCATTTCTTCCCTTTAGGACCTTGGCTTGTATCAAGTGGTTCCCCAGACTGTTTATGGATTATCTTTCCCTCTGTAATGATGTATTCATAGTGCTCACGCTCTTGCTGCAAAACTTCAGACAATTGTTAGAACCATCTGGTAGGCTTAGCTGCAGCAAAATATAGAGTTCATGTGACACTATTTTTTAAAAATGCTTTCACGCGAGATTTTTGTAGGATTTTGAACACAATGGTTTTGTAGGATTTTGAACACAAGAGCTATGTCAGTTATTCTTGTAGTTATCATGAACAATTGAAAAATTGCATATGTGAATGGAAGTAGGCCAGAACATGTTAGAACCTATTAAGCACTAACTTCTGGACCTTTGGCTGTGTAATTTATAGCTCAAATATGCAGCGACTTAATAACAATAACATCTAGATATAACACGTTTTCAATTCAAGAGAAAACTATAAAAGGTGAACATGAAAAAGAAATAGTGCAATGTCAGTAACATTTAATCAAAATCAAGGCTCGGCCAAACAAAGTTGAGGGTAGAATGAAGTTAATACTCTCAAGTCCTAATAATGCAGCTCTTCTCAGAATATTTTCAACAAGATACATGATCTGGAATAAGGATTAGGCAGCTGTTACAGAACATGATCTTACCGGACCAAGATATTTTATGCATTGCTTTTTCAGCAGAGCTCTTGGACACTCTGGAAGATCAACATCTTTTCCCTCCCCAATATCAAGCCTACATATGCCAAAAAAAAAACTCACTGAAATGGCTGTCCAATCAAAACCACTCACTGAAATTTGTGGTATAGCAGTGCAACACTGAACATACTTATCCTACATGCAAATCTCTTTTGTCATACACTTTGCCCCAAATCGTTCTGTAAGACTGTGGTGGCAGACCCATGTTGGTGATAAGTATTTAACTTTGCTTTGGTGTGATTGTCATTGTTTGAGTTTGATTTTATACTTTTAAATCTCTAGTTTTGTAATCAGAGTGACGGCGGTCTAACCGGCCTGTGGCTGGTGGTTAGACCGGCCAGTGTTGTAACTGGCTTGTGGTTTGACCTACCCTTGTGTGGCGGTTTGACCGGTGTGCGGTACTACTGGCTCTTTGTTAGCGATAGCTATTTTTCAGAAAAGATCTTTTAGATGTTTTGACTTGAGACCTGGTGCGGTAGTATCGACATTGGAAATACGGTATGACTGGAGAAAAGCGATCTGATCGACCATTGCATGGTGGTCTGACTAGAGTGTGCTTGATGGTCTAACTAACTTCATAGCCAGTTTTGGTTGTTGGCCATGGTGTGTCCATGCAATTTTGAGTCATAGTGTGTCTATGCATAAGTTTTACTGATAAGAGTCAAGTGTATGTCATTTGTACTTGGATCGATTGCTTGTTCTTTGTTGTGCAGGTGCATTGATGATTGTTGCAGCCAATAGCAAGACCAAAACTGCAGAAAGGGTCCTGACGCCATGGTGTGTCGTGTAAATCTAGGTGGAACAACATCTCAAGCTGAGAAGTACGGGAGAAAAACAAGGTTCGTGATGAAGCAGTGCATGCATGTAGTGTGCCAATTGGGCTTGTACATTTCAAGTGGTAACGTTTCTCGGATTAAACGCACGATTTTGGTGACAAGTAATTGGGCATCACAGATTATGGTGTGATATGGTGTGCCAATTGGACTCGGACGTTTCAAGTGGTGACGGGCTTGGTGCAAGCATACGATCTTAACAACCGAGGCATTAGGTTCCCATATTTATGAAGACCGGTGAATGGCAATTGAGAAAATTGTTCAATACCAAGTGGATTGGCGGTTTGCAAAACCGCGACATTGGGCTAAGTGGTTTAGGTCACATTTTTAGGATGGAATATCTTATCGTGCTTGTGGAGCCTTGTGGAAGTCGTACTTTAAAAAACGTGCAAGTGTGAAATGTAAAACCCGTTTATGTGTGGGTTACCGAGTTTTCCCACTTGTAAGTGGTGTCATCCACTAAGGGTGACTAATTGTTTAGGGTTGAGTGTGCGGTGGAAGCCTAAATTATATAAGCCTTGTGTGTAAAGAGAGATAAAGGATTAGAGAGATAGAATTAGAGTTTCCTTGTGTTGAACCCTTTTGTTTGTGTACTCTTAAGCTTAGAGCTCTGCCATCATGAGAAAGTGGCTGTAAAACATTTCTCTTGAAGTAAAATAAATATCTAAAGTTTGTCCAAGTGAGTTGTGCTACGGATCCTTCCTTGTATTTTTGATTTGCTTGGCTTTCTTGTTTGGATTTATCTCTTTTTAATCTTTCGTAGTGTCAAGGATGTGTAAAAAATGAATATGTCTTTTGGAGATCATATTCCATTCATCTAGATGCCTTCTAGGGGAAGTTGTTAAGTTTACCCGGTTTTTCTTCAAAAGAGAGATGATTTTAGGGATTTGTTGTTGTCAAGGTTTTACCTTGAGTTTGTGCTGTGATCTACCTTACTATGATATGTGAGAATCCATCTAAGATCATCTAGATTATCTAGGACCCAAGAGTAAGAGTAAATAAAGATTTACCTCTTTTGCCTAGTTTTGGTGCGACTCTCTTTGTTTTTGATAAAGGTCAAAGTTTCGACATTTATCTTCATGATTCATGATTGGTATATGTTCCTGACATTCTAGGGAGTGATTGTGCCAAGTTTTACTGCATTTGGATCAGTAGTTTAGAAGTTAGTTCTTTTCTTAGATCGTATGTGGTGTTATCTGCAATATTTCTCAGTATGCGGTCCAATTGGCCACCGGTCAGACCGGCGCGGTCAGTTCAGCCAATGGACCGGTTGAGACAGAGTCCCAGGCAACCTTTGCGATCCTTTGGTTCTTGGTTTTGATGAACTTGTGAGTTCGTATTTCCACTGCGTGGAGTTGTAACCTAGGGGAAGATTTTGAAAAAGCGCCATACCGATTCTACACGTTCCAATTAAGAATTTGCAAATGCAAACACGCAAATCGCGGTCAAGTTCTTACCAGTAGAAGAACGGCTGCGCGGCCTGGCTTTGGCACCAGACATCATAGTAGAAATGCAGGTTGTGCCCATATCTATGCCGCGGATCGATCTATACAACAACAAATGAACATCCCTGTCACGATTACATCGAGAATTCTGCAAACGGGATTCTAGCAAGGAAGGGACAGGAACTTCCACGACGCAAGCTGTGGACCTTTTATGATCAAAGTTCACACCTGACTAAAAAGTCCAAGTCAACTGATACTGGCAAAGTAGTCTCTTGTCACACACATGTAAGAAGGCAGCACTATCCAAAGCAAATACTATGCTACTAAAAAATACTGCAGATTTGTACGATTTGTACTCACAGCCTCGATCCAGTGCTGGAAAGCCAGCTTCAGAGCCTTGCCATCCCTTGATAAACCCTGACCCACCTGTATCAAGCTCGCAAACAACAACAGCTTCAATACACACAGCACAGCAATATTGGAGTAGTCCAAACAAAAAAGAATCGCTTTCTTGTGAAGAAAAGACCATCGCAATTCGCAAACTTTATTATGGTAGCAATTGATGCGGAAAGAAAACAGAAGGAACAAGACCTTGGATGCATTGAGGCTGACGCGGTTCCAGCGCGAGGCGGCGGTCTCCGGTTTGGGGTCGTCGAAGAAGGAGACGGTGCTGTGGCTGAGCCGCGCGAAGTCCAGCGCTTGCCACCTTCATCAATCCCAACCACAAACCCTCTCAGTTTCAAAGATTAATTTCACCACCCGCGACCGTCAAGAAGAACCAAATCAGCCATTTATTGGGACACCCAGAATCTCTAAGGAGGAGCCACCTTAATTTTCAAGGAATCCAACTCATGACACGGCAAGAACCAAGAAAAGCAAGCAATAAAGGAAGAATTCCAGGAAGGGGACATTCACTAAAAGCAAGAAAGGACAGCTTATCTTTACCAAATTAAACAGAACAAACGGATAAAACAAATCGGGAACGAAGAAGCTTACAAAGGAAAGTGAGGGGGGGGGGGGGGAGCTGGTGTATGATCTGGTTACCAGAGCTCCTCGACGACGACGGCGGAGTCGGCGAGCTTGCGCCTGGTCCGGTAGCTCCGGTACACCTTCTGCAGCTTGGTCGCGGCGCCATTCACGCCGCCGCCGCTTCCCGCCACCGGCGAGGAGGCTTCAAGAAGATTTGACTCGAAACTGGAAGAGTCCATGTGATCCAAGCCGGCCGGAGGAGGAGGCGTCGCCGTTTCCACCCCCATTTTTGAGGTTTAAGAGGGAGTCAAGCAAGAGTTGTGTCTATTCTCTCTCTACTGTACGCAGTGCTACTCGCGGGAAGTGTAGAGGAAGCGACGAGAAGAGGGCAGCGTACAGGTGTTTTATGAGTGTGTCTGGCTAAGCTACCCATGTCATCCATGGCAGATGGCTCTCTCACTCATTTAGCATTAGCTACGGGTAGACTTATTCCTTACACAATACACTATTATTTATCACTTGTTATTATTTATTAGCTATTCCTACCAATCATTTTTATCAAATACTATTATTTATCAGTTACTAGACACAATTATAAACTATTAGCAAGAATCAATACCAATCATTTTTATCAAATACTATTATTTATCAGTTAGTAGACACAACTATAAACTATTATTTATCAGTTATTTATCACTTGTTATTATTTATTAGTTATTCCTACCAATTATTTTTATCAAATACTATTATTTATCAGTTACTAGACACAATTATAAACTGTTAGCAAGAATCAATACGAAATGACAAAAAAAAATAGAATTTGTGTACAATAGTCTCAAGCAAACCGTGAGCCTAAAAAACAGGATCACTGATCAAGAACAGCACACCAGAGGTACAAGAACGTTATGACTCCGCCTACCAGCCATGTCATCCATGCCGGTGGCTCATGATTGAGTGTGGCCCACAGTCAGAGGCTGGTACGGATCTACTCATCCTACCGTCACCTCCGTTTGATTTTACTTATCGTTATTGATTTGATCGATGGAGTTTTCATTAATAATAATTTTTAAAATATATAATTATATAATATAAAATAATATTGTTAGATTTATAATAAAAATATTTTACTAATATTATACGTTTAGATCTATTTATTTTTGTGTTGTTTAAAAAGTAAGATCAAGCTCAACTCATTTGTTAGAGTCAACGGTAACAAGTAAACGCGCACGAACAGAGCAATGGACATGGAGGGCAATTGCCGGTTTCGATTTGTCGATGCACTTACGGCTTTTGTCTTTTACTACAGTATCTAACTTTTAAACGGAGTATTTTCTCAAGACGGGGTCTACAAGTTAAACGATCTACATGTTAAAAGCACAATATCTGTACCAGCCAAAATCGTAACTGAATATATGTCTCTCCGTAATCTGTACCGTAAACAGCCAAAATTCAAAAATTTCAGCCAAAAACCATAAGTCGCAGCCGAAAAGAACAGGCCCTGAAGCACGACTGTGTATTGCTTGTCGTCCTGTCAAGTCAACACCGGTCTCTCTCCGTGCCGAATCGTTGATCGTGTAATATTGACTTTGACATCTTCTGCTCATAGCTTTTGTTACGTTGCTGTTTGAATTATGGGCTTGTTCTTTTTTTGATTGAGATTTATGGTTTTTGATTATGGTTTGTGTTTTTAGGTTATTCGTGCAAGAGATAATAGACTAACAGAAACTCGCGTATGGTTTTTGTTGATATAAATAAAGTCGGTATAGTATATACTACAATTAACTAGTAAACCTTATCTTAAAAAGATACTCTGTTTAAAAATTAGTTATTATAAAAAAATTAAAAATAAAAACTGAAAAAGAACCGGACCTCTATACATGGTTAACAAATGGCCCAGCGCGGCCGGTAGCCTAATCGAGCCCGACAACTGTTCGTAAGGCTGGGTTCATGGTTATTGAGCTGCGATGCGTTGTGATACGTAATTAGTTGAAAATATTTACTGCTTCTAGTAAGATTTCGCTACTATGCCTCCGGAACCGTAGATTTCTAATTGGGCAAAGTGTCCTAACTGTTGAGTTGTTTCAGTCGTGCCATGTGCGAGTATATTCATGGTGTTGTAGGGGTGGCCCCCACCTAAGCCCAGCAGGCCTGTTAGGAGGTTATAAGAACCAGAGTAACATGTGTAATGACATAAGTGCCCCTGATGGGGATGTACGGATGTAAGGGCATAACTGTAAAAGCATACTCCATGTGAATATATATATCAGGATGAGGGGGAGAGTGAGGCACAACACTCCCACCTCTCCACTACCATCTCTCTCTCTGTTTGGTCAGTAACCACAACAGTTAGCGCCGTCCGTGGGGAGGACAGGGACAAGCCTGAAGACCGAAGAAGGATGGCACCGAAAAAAGCTTCATCAGCGGCGGCGAAGGGAAAGAAGACGGCTGAGTCGGAGCGACGCGTGAATACCAGGGCTTCGGCATCGGCCGCCGAAGGAGCTGGTGGCGGCGCAGGCGCAGCGGTCGCGGGCGTCGACGCTGGCACTACACCGACCGACCCCGCCAGCGCCGCTACAACGACATCCAACCTCGTCGCTGGCGCTACAACGACCGACCCCGCCAGCGCCGCTACAACGACATCCAACCTCGTCGCTGGCGCTACAACGACTGACCCCGCCAGCGCCGCTACAACGACATCCAACCCCGTCGCTGGCACTACAACGACAGCCCCCGCCACCCTCGCCGGCAGCGCGGATCAGACGGCCGGGGGTAGCCGCAACGAAGCATCCGGCGGATCCGGAGATCGTGAGGTGATGGTCCCTGCACCGACCCGTCCGCTGGGTGTTCCGGCGGCCCCGACAGCACCTGCGGTGGAAAGCGCCCTACTAGCAGCTCTCAACGCGTTCCAGCGGGAACTAGGGGACCTTCGCGGAGCCGTCCGAGATATACAAGAGGCTCGGAGCCAGCAGGCCGCGCCAGTAATCGCGCCCGAGCCCACGCCGGAGAGGGCGGACAGCCGCGAAGCCCCCACATCTAGCCGCGTGCCGCTGCGACGCGTAGATCCGGAGTCCCCGCTTTCGGCGGGGCTGCAGCAGGCGGCGTGGCCCGAAGACTTCAAGTTCCCTAGCGTCGTCGACCCATACAAAGGCGACACGAATCCCCGCGAGTTCGTGCGCGTGTACGAAACCGCGATCGAGGCCGCGGGCGGAGACGACACCACGAAGGCGAAGGGACTCCCCCTCGCGTTGCAAGGAGTGGCGCTCTCTTGGTTTTTTACCATAGAGCCGGGCTCCATCTACGCGTGGGAGCAGCTCCGCGACCGCCTTCACAACAACTTCCAGGGAAACTATGTCGAGCGAGTCGACGCAGACCAGCTCTTCGCTGTGAAGCAAAAGCCCTCGGAGAAGCTCCGGGACTACTTCAAGCGCTTCCCCGAGATTCAATGCCAAGTGAAAGACGTTAATGAAACCACTGTCGTTAATGCAGCCATACAGAGCCTTCGTCCGGGCCCGATGGCCGAGTACAATGCGCGAAAGCCGATCAAGATAGTGGCGAAACTCTTCGACAAAATGGAGGAGTACGCCAGGGAGGAAGAAGACGCTCGCCGAAGGCGAGGAGATGACTCCGACGCCAACCAGATCGGTGGCTCGACAAAAACCGAAGATCCATCACAAGACGGCCCCTCGAGGGGCAAACTCAAGCCGGAGTCGTCTAAAGACGCGCCCGAACGCGGGGAAGCCCCGCACAAGGAGCCGTCCAATGGGCCTAAGCGCGGCCGCCAGAAGTCGCACCGAGGCCGGTTCGTCCTCGACATCGAAAGCGCTTCCGAAGAAAGCGCTTTCGCTGGTCGTGGCGGTCGGGGGCGCCGAGGTCCAGGACGCGGCCGTGGCCGCGGCCGCGATGATAAAAGCCGTGGAGATTACGACGACCAGCACCAGGGACTGTGGTGTGAAGTCCACGGCCGAGGCACCCACGACACACACTCGTGTGTCTCCATCGCGGCGCTCCGCCAAAGCGCCGCTAGGGACAGGAACCCGGAGACGCGTTCGCCTGCGGTGGCCCACGTCCAGTTCCCGTACGAGGCCCCCACGCAGGTACAGGCGCAAGGGATGCAGCCTCAGGAAGGCCCCCTACGGATCCAAGCTCACGTACAGCAGCCTCGGGAGGGCCTCCTGTCGCTGCAGGCCCCGGAGGCAACCCACCGCAGGGTCATTAACGTCATATCTGGAGGCTCTGTGCTGGAATTCGCCTCAGCACGGCAGCAGAAGGCCTATGCGCGAAGACTACATCACGTGGCGGCATACCCAGCGCAAGCACCGCCGGACTGGGCGCAGCACGAAGTTACATTCACACCCGACGACGCCCAAGGCGTGGACTTCCCTCATCAGGACCCCTGGTCATCCGGGTCACTATCGCGGGATGCGACGTGGGGCGTGCCTTGGTGGACGGCGGTAGCTCCGCGAATGTATTGTTTGCGGCAGCCTTCGACCAGATGGGGATCCCTCGAAGCCGCCTAGGGCCCTTGGGAATCCCACTGCAAGGCTTCGGGGGACAGCCCCTGCGGGCGCTGGGCCAAATAGGTCTTCAAGTCTCGTTCGGCCAAGATGACAATGTGCGGGCCGAAGATGCCACCTTCGACGTGGTCGACCTTCCGTACCCCTACAATGCCATACTAGGCCGCCCGATCCTCAACTCCTTCGGCGCGGTACCACATCATGGCTATCTATGCATGAAGATCCCGGGTCCCCGGACCATCATCACCGTCCGAGGCGACCAGGATATGGCCCGGCGCATCGAGCCAGGTACTAGGTATCCGCGTCGCGAAGCCCAGCGGCGCCCTTAGAGCTGGCGTCACAGCGCGGGGGTCCGCGGGGCAATTCAGAGGCGCCTTGGCGGGCCCTGCAGATGTCTAGCGACTATAGGCTTCGGCCGCACCAAGGACAAACGATTAGTATATCCACCCCTTGTAATTGCTTACCCGCGCAAACAGGGATATAATGAAGATCGCCGTTTGTCGCCAATCTTTCTTCATCACGCGCACGTACGCGGCGGAGGCGCGCGCAGGCTTGGCCAGCGCGCGCGCTCCCGCAGTATAAACAAAGACGCACGTTTGCGTGTGCACTCGCCGTAGCCAGGGGTACGGGACTGAGTATAAATCGAAGTCGCACGTTCGCGTGTGCACTCGCCGTAGCCAAAGGTGACGGGCCTGAGTATAAACAAAGACGCACGTTCGCGTGTGCACTCGCCATAGCCAGGGGTACGGGACTGAGTATAAATCGAAGTCGCACGTTCGCGTGTGCACTCGCCGTAGCCAAAGGTGACGGGCCTGAGTATAAACAAAGACGCACGTTCACGTGTGCACTCGCCGTAGCCAGGGGTACGGGACTGAGTATAAATCGAAGTCGCACGTCTGCGTGTGCACTCGCCGTAGCCAAGGGTGACGGGCCTGAGTATAAACAAAAGACGTGTGAGGGGACGCCCTCGCACGCACTCTCCGGAGTATAAATAAGACGCGGATGTTCTCCTTGCGCACTCTACGGAGTCTAAACAAGACGCGAACTCCGCGCATGCCAGGGACCTCGTCCCTGTGCATACTCTGCGGAGTATAAATAGGACGTGGATGTTGACCCCACGCACTCTACGGAGTATAAATAAAACTACGGAGGCCCCCCACGCGTCTCGCAACGCAGGCGGAGGACACGAATATTAATCGCAGCGGAGCAAGGCTCACCCTCGCGTACTGCGGGAGGTGAGCACAGCGCGCGTAGCCGAAGACACAGCACGCCAGAGGCTACCCACGCCATGACGAGCAAGAGGAATAGAACGTGCGCACACTTCCACCCTTGCCCGCGCCAGTCTACGGACTATAAAAAGGCGAAGCGTCAAGGTCCGCCTCCGCACCCGCCAGTCTACGGACTATAAAAAGGCGAAGCGCCGAGGTCCGCCTCCGCACCCGCCAGTCTACGAACCATAAAAAGGCGAAGCGTCGAGGTCCGTCTCCGCACCCGCCAGTCTACGGACTATAAAAAGGCGAAGCGTCGAGGTCTGCCTCCGCACATGCCAATCTACGGACTATAAAAAGGCGAAGTGCCGAGGTCCGCCTCCGCACCCGCCAGTCTACGGACTATAAAAAGGCGAAGCGTCGAGGTCCGCCTCCGCACCCGCCAATCTACGGACTATAAAAAGGCGAAGTGCCGAGGTCCGCCTCTGCACCCGCCAGTCTACGGACTATAAAAAGGCGAAGCGTCGAGGTCCGTCTCCGCACCCGCCAGTCTACAGACTATAAAAAGGCGAAGCGTCGAGGTCCGCCTCCGCACACGCCAGTCTACGGACTATAAAAAGGCGAAGTGTCGAGGTCCGCCTCCGCACCCGCCAGTCTACGGACTATGAAAAGGCGAAGCGTCGAGGTCCGCCTCCACACACGCCAATCTACGGACTATAAAAGGCGACGCGTCGAGGTCCGCCTCCGCGCTCGCCCGTCTACGGACTGTAAAAAGGTGAGGCGCCAAGGACTGCCCCCGCAAGTGCCGTTCTAAGGAACCCTTGCGCAACTACTTCGCCAACAGGGCGCGTCGAGCGCGGAGATCCCGTCCCCGCGCAGCATGTGGCGTACCGGTGAACCCGAAGTGGCATCAACACACATCGCATATCCTAAAATGCTAGAAAATCTGCATACCGGAAAAATCACACAAGTACAAAGGTCCGGCAACATCCTTGCCGCTCTAAGCCGCTATCCCGCGGGCTCGTCCTTAACACGCGCTAAAGCTGGGGCCTCGCTCGAAGAAGGTCGGCCTGCCCAAAAGTTCAACGACTCCTCGGCCCTTTGCCAGCGTCGAAGGCGCCGTCGGGTCGCAAGGCCAGACGCGAGCGGTCGCCCCCAGCAAGGAAGCTGCCCGGGATGAAGGCAAGTAATCAGTTTGTGAAGCAAGCACGCACTTTATTCATTCAATTAAGGGGCAGACGTTACAACGCACGCCCACACCTAGCCGCGTTGGCGCCGCATCTGTGAGCCTTCGGCATCTCCGGAGGCCTCGGCGCCACCCTCGTCACGCCGCGGGACTTCGTCTAGAAATTGGCCGAGGCTCCCCTCCCCATGAAGGGACTTCCGAAGCTCGACTTGCGCGGCGGCTATCCCGACGTAGTCCCAGATCCTCTCGTAGAAGAATTTGACGGGGTGGCGAACGGCACGGATTTCACCGGACATCACTCCGGCCCCGCCGGGCATCTCCAGCTAAGGGTTCTCCAGCCCGGCGATGTGCGTGCAACCACGGTGCCGAAGGAGGGCGCACGTCAGGCACGCAGCCGCATAGGCGCAATGGTCGCCAAAGTTCGTCGTAGCCCCGCGCGCAACGTCGGCGGCATCATGGATCCAGCGAAGGGCCCGCAGCAACTCCTCCGGGCCGAAGACGTGATCCGGCACCGCACCCACAAGTCTTTGGAGGTGGACTTCCAGGATTTGCAGGGCGTCCCACGCAAGGACCGAAGCCTCGCCAAGCGTCTGGTTGCGCTCTGCTAAAGTCGAGGCAAGCTCGCCCTTTTCCTTCTCCAGCAAGGCGACTTGCTGCAGAATGCCGTCCCGCTCCGCCGCGAACTTTATCCGCGCCGCCTCGGTGGCCGACTCCCGCGCCGACGCGGCAGCCCCCTCGGCGTGTGCCTTCGCCTCGGCGCACTCCGCCTCAAGCTGGCGGACTCGGGCATCTTGGGCGGACTGAACCCCAGCGGCCTCGTGCAATTGCTCCTCAGCGGCCTGCAGCCTATCTTCCAGCGCCCTTTGCGCATGAACGTAAGCCGTCTGCAGGGCCTGCCCCAGCACCAGGGTCTGTAGGGCAAAAAGCGATTCAGCAAGCGCAGTATGGTCAGGGTGTTATCATATAACTATGTACTTACCCGCACCCCCGACACCTCGAAGCCGTCCCTCAGACGGTCCACCCCGTACGTGGGTAGCGCCTGCTGCCTGACGCTGGCGGCCGCGTCATCCACAATGCCACGCCATGCCCTCAGTGTCTCCGGCGGGGGGACGAAGTCCGCGGGGTCGGAGCGCGGAACGCTCGTGCCAACAGCGCCGGAACCCTCGCGTTCCGGCAAAGGCTCCTCCGGGATAAGCGACGCTGCAGGCAAAAGTGTGTGTGAGCACACCACAAGGAGCAACAAAAACGTTCCAGGATAACCCATGCCAATTTACCCTCGGTGGCAGCCAGCGGAGTTTGGGAGCCTTCCCCCTAGTCCCATGAATGGGAACAGGGGCGCAAGCCCCTTCCGGAGGTACGGTTCCCTAAGGAACAGAGGCTTCCGCGTTTACCGTCGCCGCAAATCGCTCCGGGAAGGTGGACGGCGTGGTCCGAGGCGTAGGAGGAGCACGCGCCGTAGGGACCTCGGCAGGGGTGTCGGAGTCCCACAAACTCCCGACGCCCGTCACCACAGTGAACCCCCTCGACGTTTAGTGGAGCCACGGCCGCAGGCATGGCCGTTTGGCCGGAATGGGGGGCAGCGCCCCCGTCTCAGCAACCACCGGGGGAACAGGTCCCAAAGAGGAGGCCGGAGGCTGCGCCTTCGGCGTCGTGGCGACCACGACCGAAGGTTGCCTCTCCGGCATCGCGGCGGCCACGACCGAAGATTGCCTTTCCGGCATCGCGGCGGCCATGGCCGAAGGCTGCGTCTCCGGCGTCGAGACGGCCGTCACCGAAGGTTGCGCCTCCGACGTCGTAGCCGCCACAACCGGGCGCCCCACTTCAACACTGTCGGCCGGCTCGGGTCCCGTCTCGACGACCGCAAGGGGATGCGAGACTTCCTCCCTCTGGCGGGCCGTCGTGAGCCCGTCGTCCGGGACGCCCCCGGAGGACGCTTCGCCCCCGGCGTCCCCAGCCTCCAAGCCGGAGTCGGCATATCTCGCCGAATCCGACTCCGCGTCGGCCGCGCCGGGGACAGCAGCAGGCGCGACTGCGATGCCAAGAACGACAGGCGCTCCGCCTCGGCCCCTTTTGCGAGACGGCGCCTTCGTCTTCGCAGCACCAGCGTCTTGAGGTTGCGAAGACGGACAAGGGCGGTCCGGCACGGTAAGGCCCAAGGCCTTGCACACACGATTTATCCGCCCCAGCCCCGCCGACGAAGTTGCGGACGAGCGCTGCTCGTGTTCCCTGCCGGTATACGGCCCGAGGAACACGCGCACGAGTCGCTCCGCGTCATCCAAGCTAATCTCTAAATTAAAGCAGAAGAAAAAGGGGGGTGAATATGTAACACGCTACGCGCGGACAACAGGAGCGAGGCGGTCGGCACTTACGAGAGTTGGGGGGCGCCGGCAGTACGCAGACCGACGGCTCAACATTGTCGTCTCGACGACTCTCAACGGCAAGGCGCCAGCCGCTCGCAAGCGGCGCCACGCCGTATATCACGAACGCTTCGGCGAGGTCGCGCATATTGAAGCGAGCTGCCAAGCCCACGAGTCGTCGGGCCAGTCGCCAGTCTTCGTCGTCCAGTGTCCGGCCGGGCGAAGTCTTGAACGCGATCGGCCGCCCCGTACACTCGAGGCCGCTCCCGCTCTCTACATGGTGGTAGAACCACCGCTTCATCCACTGGGACTCCCACTTCCCGCGAGTCGAATTCGCGGGGAAAAGCTTGGTGCAGGACGGCCGGAGAAGGAAGCTAACACTGCCAAAGTTCGACAGTGTCCCACCCTTCCGGTCTTTGGGCTGGCACCGTGCCTCGTGCAGATAGGCAAACAAAGAAGAGCTGGGCCAGCACGCTTCCGAACGCAAAGCCCAACTGTATACGGCAAGCCGGGCCACGGCGTTTGGAGTCAGCTGCGCCAGTTCCAGTCCGAAGGTCCGTAGCATGTCGCCCACAATAGCCGCCGCCGGGACGCGGAGCCCTGCATCCAAGAAGGTGACGAAAACGATCGCCTCGGACAGCTCGGGGTGCGGCTCGGTCTCGTCGGGGGCGGGCAGTCGTACCGCCTGGCGATCGGAAAGCTTCCCCTCGCGCAGCAGTCGCTGGATGGCCTTCTCGGTCACAAGCGAAGGGCCCAACTCGCCGGAGAACAAGCCTTCCTTCTCCGTCGCCAGCCACCACTTGTCTGCCGCCGCCGGGTCGCGCTCGCTCAGCGAGTACTTCACCACCAGCGGCGACGGTCGACGGCGAATGCCAGAGCCACCAACCGCCTGGCCGCGCTTACCACCAGAGGCCATCACTTCCCACACAGAGATTGAAGCGGTGAAAATATCGCGAAAGTGTAGAGGGCGGAGCAGACAGGAAAGAAGGCGTAAAGGTGCGGGGACGCTGTTACAGGGGGGCTATTTCAAGCCACCTCGCCCATGCCGCCGCTACCAAAGCGTCGCAACGATCCCCCGTAACCAAAGACGAGGCGTCGTGGCAATACACGCCACACGCGACCGCAGAACCAAGGACCGTCAGCGCAAGCGGTCATGATCACGCAATCCCTGACCCACCGCGGCGCTCCAGTTACAAGCCGCCGCGTGCCCTAACCACGTGAATGGACACGGCACGACGCAGCAACCCGCCTTTTGGCAGGCTAGGCGTCGGTACGGTCCCAGCCGCTATTAAAGGCGCTCTACCGAACTGAAAGGGACAAACTCCAATTTCGCCTCCGGCTCCAACAAGCGCGCGCGTCTACTTCGACTAGGCGCCAGCCTCCGCTGCCACCCGTTCGAAGCGTAGGGGACGGAGCGCGCGCGCGCGTCCACTTCGACCAGGCGCCAGCCTTCGCTGCCACCCGTTCGAAGCGTAGGGGACGGAGCGCGCGCGCGCGTCTACTTCGACCAGGCGCCAGCCTCCGCTGCCACCCGTTCGAAGGGTAGGGGACGGAGCGCGCGCGCGTCTACTTCGACCAGGCGCCAGCCTCCGCTGCCACCCGTTCGAAGGGTAGGGGACGGAGCGCGCGCGCGTCTACTTCGACTAGGTGCTAGCCTCCGCTGCCACCCGTTCGAAGGGTAGGGACGGAGCGCGCGCGCGTCTACTTCGACTTGGCGCCAGCCTCCGCTGCCACCCGTTCGAAGGGTAGGGGACGAAGCGCGCGCGCGTCTACTTCGACGTGGCGCCAGCCTCCGCTGCCACCCGTTCGAAGCGTAGGCGACGGAGCGCGCGCGCGTCCACTTCGACCAGGCGCCAGCCTCCGCTGCCACCCGTTCGAAGCGTAGGGGACGGAGCGCGCGCGCGTCTACTTCGACTAGGCGCCAGCCTCTGCTGCCACCCGTTCGAAGGGTAGGGAACGGAGCGCGCGCGCGTCTACTTCGACGAGGCGCCAGCCTCCGCCGCCACCCATTCGAAGCGTAGGGGACGGAGCGCGCGCGCGTCTACTTCGACCAGGCACCAGCCTCCGCTGCCACCCGTTCGAAGCGTAGGGGACGGAGCGCGCGCGCGTCTACTTCAAAGAGGCGCCAGCCTCCGCCGCCACCCGTTCGAAGCGTAGGGGACGGAGCGCGCGCGTCTCTACTTCGACGAGGCGCCAGGCTCCGCCGCCACCCGTTAGAAGCGTAGGGGACGGAGCGCGCGCGCGTCTACTTTGACCAGGCGCCAACCTCCGCTGCCACCCGTTCGAAGGGTAGGGGACGGAGCGCGCGCGCGTCTACTTGGACTTGGCGCCAGCCTCCGCTGCCACCCGTTCGAAGGGTAGGGGACGGAGCGCGCGCGTCTACTTCGACTTGGCGCCAGCCTCCGCTGCCACCCGTTCGACGGGTAGGGGACGGAGCGCGCGTGCGTCTACTTCGAGCTAGGCGCCAGCCTCCGCTGCCACCCGTTCGAGGGGTACGGGACGGAGCACGCGCGCGTCTACTTCGAGCTAGGCGCCAGCCTCCGCTGCCACCCGTTCGAGGGGTAGGGGACGGATCGCGCGCGCGTCTACTTCGACTAGGCGCCAGCCACCGCTGCCACCCATTCGAGGGGTAGGGGACGGAGAGCGCGCGTCTACGTCGACTTAGGCGCCAGCCTCCGCGGCCACCCGTTCGAGGGGTAGGGGACGGAGCGCGAGCGCGTCTACTCCGACTAGACGCCAGCCTCCGCCGCCACCCGTTCGAAGGGTAGGGGATGGAGCGCGCGCGCGTCTACTTCGACTTAGGCGCCAACCTCCGCTGCCACCCGGTCGAAGGGTAGGGGACGGAGCGCGCGCGCATCTGCTTCCGATAAGGCACCAGCTCCGCTGTACTTCGACATCACCTTCCATCCCACACCTCGAGCTCCCCAACCGCAAGCTTGGAGAAATTCACAGGCCGCAGGGGACGGAGGGGGCCAAAGGACTCGGCGATATGGCTTCGGCCCTGTGAAGCCCTTCACCATGAGAGGCTCCTGTTGTAGGGGTGGCCTCCACCTAAGCCCAGCAGGCCTGTTAGGAGGTTATAAGAACCAGAGTAACATGTGTTATGACATAAGTGCCCCTGATGGGGATGTACGGATGTAAGGGCATAACTGTAAAAGCATACTCCATGTGAATAAATATATCAGGATGAGGGGGAGGGTGAGGCAGAACACTCCCACCTCTCCACTACCATCTCTCTCTGTTTGGTCAGTAACCACAACACATGGGTTTGCTCAAGTTCATTCTTAAGTCCTATTCTAAACAGCCAAGGTTTCTATCTTTCAGAAGTAAAAATATATATATATTTAAAATGTGTTGGATTTTTAATGTGATTTTTTCTCTCTTTTTCCTTTAAGTAATATATAAAGATATAACTGTGTTTTTTTATTTTAAAACTGAATCAGAGACTATTTAATTGCATCTCAATGGGACAAAGACCGAGGTAGACTTAATAGCATCCGGACAAATAAATCGAAGGTAAACAACAATTTCGGCACGTTTTCATGGTTGGTTCACGATCGACAACACCAGTACTTAATCTAGTAGTAAGTTTGACGGAAACGTCCAATGTTTTTACCTGCTCCACATAGAAAACTGGTTGTGGTTGGATGTGGGGCCTGTCTTTTTTACTTTTAACTTTGCTTTTTTGCCTTTTGATTTGTCTAAAAGTCAAAATAGATGACATAATTGCTTAAAATGGATTTTTTAAAAGACTTTTTGAGCCTACAGTCGTATATGCCATTCACATCGATGTCTCTGTTATTTGTTGCCATAACAAAAAAACACAGATAAAACTATTAATCGACCTAAAAGTCATTAGTCGCATCTAGCTTCTGCTTATGGCTTCTTATTTTCATCTTTTTTTGCTTTTTAGTTATTCCTTTGCATTGGTTTTTTGCTTTTTTTAGTTATTCCTTCGCATTGTCTGTGATGATATAAACTTTTTAATTTTTAATTTTTTAAATTTAATTACGCTGAAAAAGCTAACAACAGCTTCAATATATTTTCAGCCACTATAATAAGAAAAAGTCAAAAGATTGAGCTTAAAACGTCAAATGAGCGGGGAAACAAATGCCATCGATAGCCCAGCCCTGAGCTGGATACGTTATTTTATTGCTTGTTTTTTTGGTAGTTGTCGTTTTGGCATGTGGTTGTAAGCTTTTTTTTTATGGTTTTTAACTTTTTTATTATAGCTGGGTTATTTTATACTCTAGTAGCTGATAGCTTTTTAGCGTAATTAAATTTTAAAAAATAAAATAGAAAAAAGTTATATCGTTATGGACAATGAAAAGAAATACGAGAAAAAAGAAAACAGCAAAAAGTCTTAAAAAGCTAAAAAAAAATAAAATTTAAAAATAGTAAACTAGAAGTCAAATTTTTTTAATTTTTTAAATTTAATTACGTTGAAAAAGCTAACAACAGCTTCAATATATTTTCAGCCACTATAATAAGAAAAAGTTAAAAGATTGAGCTTAAAACGTCAAATGAGCGGGAAAAATGCCATCGATAGCCCAGCCCTGAGTTGGATACGTTATTTTATTGCTTTTGTTTTGGTAGTTGTCGTTTTGGCATGTGGTTGTAAGCCTTTTTTTTATGGTTTTTAACTTTTTTTATTATAGCTGGGTTATTTTATACTCTAGTAGCTGATAGCTTTTTAGCGTAATTAAATTTCAAAAATAAAATAGAAAAAAGTTATCTCATTATGGACAATGAAAAAAATACGAGAAAAAAGAAAACAGCAAAAAGTCTTTAAAAAGCTAAAAAAATAGAAAAAAATAAAATTTAAAAATAGTAAACTAGAAGTCAAAATTTTTTAATTTTTAATTACACTGAAAAAGCTAACAACAGCTTCAATATATTTTCAACCACTATAATAAGAAAAAGTCAAAAGATTGAGCTTCAAACGTCAAATGAGCGGGAAAAAAAAGGCCATCGATAGCCCAGCCCTGAGCTGGATACGTTATTTTATTGCTCTTTTTTGTAGTTGTCGTTTTGGCATGTGGCTGTAAGCTTTTTTTAATGGTTTTTAACTTTTTTTTTATTATAGCTGGGTTATTTTATACTCTAATAGTTTATAGCTTTTTAGCGTAATTAAATTTTAAAAAATAAAATAGAAAAAAGTTATCTCATTATATACAATGAAAAGAAATACAAAAAGAAAAGAAAACAGCAAAAAGGTCTTAAAAAAGCTAAAACATAGAAAAAGTATAATTTAAAAATAGTAAACTAGAAGTCAAAACTCGAAGTCCGAAGTCGTAAACAAGCGGGCCGCAAGCGTTCAGCTAGCGGCCTTTTCCTGTGCTGGCACGAGCGGCAAGAAGACACTACTATTAGCTTGGCTAGTTAATTACTCGTTGTCTCCTTGGGCTATTAACAGCCGTACGGTGTAATAGGCAGTCCTTTCTAGCTTACGGAGTAGTACGGTGTAGCACGGTCACCACTCACAAAACAGCTGGTAGATTAATGTAGCTTACCGAGCGGTTACATCACTTGTTGTGCTATAGTGCTAGGTAAGGAAGGGGAAAGGCCCTCGCAGAGGACAGAGATGAAGTGGAATCCGCTGCATGCTATGGAAGAGCATGGCCGGTCCGTCGCCAAACAAATTAAAGCAGTGGTCTCCTAATTGATGCATGAATGATGATGATGCAGCTTAATTTTGCAGATCATCTGCGCCACATTCTCTCGTTTTCTTACAGGTGAGGCACGCGTCCTTTCTTCCTTCCTTCCTTCTCGCCGGGGCAGAACGGTATAAGGAGAACAAATAAACTGTATAATATAATTATATTCGATGAGAAGAACAAATAAACTGTATAATATAATCATATTTGATGAGAAGATCAAATAATATTAACAACAAAATTTCTTAAAATACATAGTGTTGCAGTGCGAAATTGTTCTTAACATGAACATTTGTATGAATGAACCAAATATCAATAAACTATTTTGAAAAGGATATCCCGATAAGCCGCACTGAAAAGATGATAAAGAAGTTGTTCCGTTAATTCATTCAGAAGAAGCTATAAGCTAAGAAGAAAGAGGCATAGCTACCTGTCAAACGTTAAAGGTTGCATAGTTGTTCCACAAGTTGAACTAACCAAGCTATTATGTGACGTTACTATGGGCTTATAACTGGTACGCTTCGTTGGTTCGAGCTTTTGGATATGTTTTTTTCGGCTGCGACTTATGGTTTTTGTCTTAACGCAAACGTTTGTTTGAACGAACCAAATATTGATAAGCTACTTAAAAAAATACTGTCCTAATAAACCGCTTGCAAAACAACAGTGAAAAATCATCTTATTTATTTGTTTGAGAAAAGTTATAAATCATAATAAGCCGAAAAAAACTTTGTCTATCAGGATGACTAGCATGCTACTATGATGACTAGGATGTCACGTAGTAAATTTTGTGACATACGTTGTACACCTGGCAAGCCACCTCTACGTTAATGAAACCACCATTTCAAACCACCTGTGTTGTAAATTGTCATGTGTCGAGTACTCGTGTGTCAGAGTACAGTTGAAGATTCGGAGTCGAAGAGCGGTCGTAGATAGGACGTAGCAGTCGCAGTCGTAAGTCGAGTTACGTAGTAGTCGAAGCTATAGTTAACAGGTTGTAGCAGTCGCAGTTGTAAGTCAAGTCACGCAGTGGTCGTAGCAGTGGTCATATCTATAGTAGTCGTAGCTATAGTGATCGTAGCTACAGTAGTCGTAGCTGCATAATGTCAATGGTCGGTACTCGTAAGCTACAGTGTCTCAGTCGTGCTCGAAGACTGGTAGTACTGTCTGTGTGAGCAATACTATTGGAGATGCTAGTCGACAAGTCGTAGTTGGTAAAACGGTCAATGAAGCAGTGGTTGAAGATGCGGTCGACAAGCCATAGTCGGTAAAGCGGTCAAAGGCACCGTGGTCGAAGACACCGTAGTCGAAGCAGTCGTGGTCATAAGGCATGGTCGAGACACTGTGGTCGACAAGACGTGGTTGTAGAAGGACTCGAAGGATTGTGTGCGGTCGTAGATTGGGCTAGGTAGCAGTTAGTATGTCCATAACTGGTCGTGTCCACTAAACTGAGTGAGTTGGTTGGTGGAATGAGTGCATTCTATTCCATGCCTGGGCCAACAATTGGTATCAGAGTTTGGTGTTCTCCGTGAGTTAGAGAAGAAGTCTTGGTATTCTTCATGTGTCAAAGAGGAAGAAGCTTGGAGATTCCTGTGAGTCGAAGAAGATGCCAAGAGAAGAAACGAGTGTGTCTCCATCAACAGTACTTCACCCTCCAGCTCGCAAGTGGGCGTGAAGAGGGAGAGCGTGGTGTAGGATCAAGGATACCGACTAGAGGGGGTGAATAGGAGGTCTTTAAAATTTTCTTGTCTACTCAATTAATTCTTTACAATTTTAATAGCAAGAATGTAAAGCAATTACTCCTACACAATTCTAGTCAAGTAGACAACAATGTTAGCTCTAAACAAGGAAATGATCACAATAAAATTAATGAAAAGAGCTAGAAGGAAAACAAGTAAGAGATGTACACACTCGATGTTTTTACCGTGGTGTTCGAAAACTTGTCGGTTTCCCCTAGTCCACATTAAGGTTAGCCCGAGCGAATCGGACTGGCTCCACGAATTAAGCCGAAGCACCTCGATCACTAGTGGTAGCTCTTTCTCGCTCCGGGTAGGTGAGCTTCGACCTTCACAAGAATACCGGGTCTTCTCACAATCTTCTTGAGAAGATCACCGATCAATCCTCCGCCCAATCGTCCAAGTGCCAGCAAGCACTAAGAGTAACAAATCAGGGCTTCGCTTGATTGCAAATGAGTGCCAAATGGATCAACTAATGAATGCAAGCACTATTTGCTCAATCACCTCAAATCGAATGCACAAAGTGAGAACAAGGGTGGAATGAATACTCTAGGGCTCAAAGAATGTTCAATGGGTCTCTGACCTTAGTCCTTGAGCAGTGGTGGGGGTATTTATAGCCTCCACCAACCAAAACTACCCGTTTGGAACAAATTCTAGAAAAATTCAGGGGGAGCGGAACTACCGCTCCCAAATCTTCGCGACAAAACGGCTATGTCAGAGCTCTGCAGTGACCGTTGGATTTGGCGACGCGGTACTACTGCCGTTGAAACTTGCGGTACTACCGCTCTCTGGTAGTTCCGCAAAGTCGGCGCAGTACTACCGCTTGAACCGGGAATCCAAAAGTCCCAATTTGGCGCTCTCTGGAAAAAAGGCTCCGCTCTGAGTCCGGAGCTTCCGGACTCCGGAAGTACCGCTTTGGATAGCGGAACTACCGCGACCTACGGTAGTTCCGGCGTTCAAATCGCCGGTACTTCCGCTCCGCGAAATTTCAGATTTCATCCGGAGGAGCTCTCTGGAAAAAACGTTCCGCTCAACCTCCAGATCTTCCGGGCTCCGGAAGTACCGCTCCAAAATGCGGAACTACCGCTCCCTGCGGTAGTTCCGGCGTTGAAAGCGCCAGTACTTCCGTTCCCGCAAAAACTAAAAATGCATCCGGGGTGCTCTCTGGAAAAAGGCTCCGCTCGGTTACCGGAGCTTCCGGCCGTCGGTAGTTCCGATTCTAGGTGCGGAACTACCGCTCTCCAGTAGTTCCGACGTTCAAATCAGCGGAACTACCGCTCTTCCAAACAGAGCACAGATTTGTTTATAAAACAGAATTTTGATGAATGCATGCTTCTAATTTGATCCAAATGGCACATAAAATTTGCTATCAAGCTACTTGCCATGATTCCTCTTTATGGTACAATTATCTACCATGTAATCCGGTCTTCCACCTTTTCTCCTTAAGACCGATAAAAAATAAAAGGGATCTTATTCTAAGTATACCTTTGACCTGAGCCATTTTTGGTATTCACATTTATCCTTTGGCTTACATCTTGTCACCAACATATGGACTTAACCTTTGCATACTCATTAAACGCGTTAGTCCCATATTCACATAAATTCATTAATTACCAAAACCATTTTTAGGGCCCTAGATGTTTTCACGTGGTGACATTGACGTACCTGCAACTCACTCGTACGAACTACACAATCTAGGAAATGAAGATGCGAGTCGCTCTTCAGGCTCAGAACATGTGGGAAGCAATGGAGTCTGGTGCTGCGGAGTACCAGAAGGATCGGATGGCATTGTACGCCATCTATCAGTCTATGTCGGAGGATGTCTTGTCTTCCCTTGTCGGGAAAGACACGGTGAAGTCGGCATGGGAGGCAATCAAGATGATGCACATAGGGCACAAGCGCATATGCGAAGCTAAGCTTTAGACTCTCAAGAGAGACTTCGAGGGGCTGAAGATGGAGGAAAGGGAGTCCGTTGAAGACTTCACTGGTCAGGTGACATCATTCATTACCAACATCCGAGAGTTGGGTGATGCCATGGTAGATGAAATTGCTGTTGTTCATAGGTTTCTTTGGGCTACCCCGGTGCGCTACATGCAGCTCATCACGTCCATTGAGCAGTGCGTGAACTTGAAGACCCTCACGTCGAAGATCTCATCGGGTGGTACAAAGTCTACGACAAGCGCATCTGAGTTTGTCTTTGTGACGTGAAATAGAGTAAGCATTTGTTGCTCGTGCACACGCAGTGGAAGACCCTCAATAAGAAGAAGAAAGGTGAAGGGTCAGGTAGTGGCACGAGGAAAAACCGTGATCGTGGTGGTGGCCTCGACAAAGAAGGTGGTGTTCGTAGAGATGACCATGGCGACAATGACGACAAGTACGACAACGACTCGTAGACCAATGAGCAAAGGTCCAACAAGAAGAAGGTGAAGTGCTACAATTGTAGCATACATAGATACTTTGCCAGCGAGTGTCTCAAGCCAAAGAAGGAGGAGGCGCATCTCGTTACGGCTGATGCCGATGACGAACCGACGCTGCTTTGAAGCTCGGCGGAGAAGGTACTCAAAATAAAGACAACAAGATTAGGGGGTGAATGTTGGAACTAATCTTGTTGTGTTGCTGTGTCGTAGTCGGCATCGAGTACTCGGTGTGTTTGTCGAGTACTCGGTATGTTTGAGTACTATGTAATCATGTCAAGTGCTCAGTGTGTTCGAGTATTCTGTAGTCGTGAGTCGAGTACTCGTGTGTCAGAGTACAAGTCGAAGACCTGGAGTCGGAGAGCAGTCAGAGATCGTTTGTGGCAGTCGCAGTTGTAAGTCGAGTTGCGTAGTAGTCGATGCTATAGTTAACTGGTTGTAACAGTTGCAGTCCTAAGTCGAGTTGCACAGTGGTCGTAGCTATAGTAATCATAGCTACAGTGGTCGTAACTACAGTGATCGTAGCTATAATAATGTCGATGGTCTTTACTTGTAAACTACAGTATCCCGGCCGTGTTCGAAGACTGGTAATACCGTTTATGTGAGCGGTACTACTAGAAATACTGGTCGACAAGCTGTAGTCGGTGAAGTGGTCGATGAAGCCATGGTTTTGAAGATGTGGTGGATAAGCCGTAGTCGGTGAAGTCATCCGTGGTCATGAGGCATGGTCGAGACACCATGGTCGACAAGACATGGTCATAGAAAGACTTGAAGGATTGTGTGCGATTGTAGACTAGGCTATGTAGCAGTTAGTTTGCACGTAACTGGTCGTGTCTATTAAATTGAGTAAGTTAGTTGGTGGCACCTGGGCCAATAGATTACAGAAATGTCTATACAACATTCGACTATTTTTGAGAACAAAATCAGTCAGATTGATCTGGAGCGTTAGATAGAGATCCAACGGATCCACCCATACAAGCCCCTTCCAAAAAAATGATACCCCCTCCAAAAAAAATGATATGGGACGTTGAATCTCCATCTAACGACTTAAAATCTGAGTAATTTTATTATTAAAATTAGTCGAATGTTGTATAGACACTCCATAGATTACACCCGCGCTTGCTTGCACTCGACCTCACTGCTATTGATCATGTCAACTAACTGTACATAATGTGATGCGAGCAGTGTGCCGTGGGCGTGCGGAGACCCGCGCTTCATCGGCGGCAACGGCAACGCCTCGTACTTCCACGGCCGCAGGGACGCCAACTTCTGCGTCCTCTCCGACCTCGACCTCCACATCAACGCCCCACTTCATCGGCAAGCGCAGTGCCGGCATGTCCCGGGATCTCACCTGGATCCAGGACATCGCCGTGCTCTTGGACGGCCACCGCCTCTACGTCGGCGCCAGGAAGACCGCCATGTGGGACGACGACTTGGACCGCCTGGAGCTCACCCTGGACGGCGAGCCCGTGCACCTGCCCGAGGGGACGGACGCCACGTGGACGTCCAGCTCCGTGCCGACGCTGTCCGTGACCCGCACGAAGGCGGCGAACGGCGTGCTGGTTCAGGGTCAGGGCGAACGCCGTGCCGATCACCGAGGAGGAGTCGCCGGTGCACTGCTGCGGCATGACGGCGGACGACTGCCTCGCGCACCTCGAGCTGGCTGGCGTTCAAGATCATGGACTGCGCGTCATGGATGGATCACGTGTAATCTGCGACTGAGCCCAGTAGCCTTGGCCCAAAAGCCCAACAACCAGTAACCATCGAACGAATCCGTACCGTCCACTCTCCATCAAACGCCTTCAGATACAAATCCGCACCCGCGATATATCCCTTCCACCACACCGCCCCGCCGCCTCCGCACTCTCCCGCGCCCACCCCCAAAACCCTAGCCGTCGCCCAGGTAAGGAGGGAGCCACCGCCGCCGCCGCCGCCGCCATGAAGCGCAACCCCCGCGTCACGAGCTCCCGCCGGAAGTGCCGTAAGGCGCACTTCACGGCGCCGTCCTCCGTCCGCCGCGTGCTCATGTCGGCGGCGCTGTCGTCGGAGCTCCGCCACAAATACAATGTGCGCTCCGTCCCGATCCGCAAGGACGACGAGGTCCAGGTGGTGCGCGGCTCCTACAAGGGCCGTGAGGGCAAGGTCGTGCAGGTCTACCGCCGCCGCTGGGTCATCCACGTTGAGCGGATCACCAGGGAGAAGGTGAACGGCTCCACCGTCAACGTCGGCATCCACCCCTCAAAGGTCGTCGTTACCAAGCTCAAGCTTGACAAGGACCGCAAGGCCCTCCTCGACCGCAAGGCCAGCGGCCGCGCCGCCGACAAGGCCAAGGGGAAGTTCACGGCCGATGACGTCGCCGCTGCCGCCGGGGCCGCCACCTCCACCGGCGCCTCACTCCAGGAGATCGATTAGGCTCGGGGATCTGCTGCTGGTCGTACTGTCTCTCCATATGTAGTATTTGTTACCACCGCTTCTGTTAGGAGTTTATCCTACTTGAAAACTGCTGCCTGCTTTATCCTTAATTAAAATGTGTCGATGAGAGTTTTGGAACCTTATGTGGATCTCTATGATGGGGCTGTGACTTGGATCTTGAGATATGAACAAGTCATCATTATATGTTTAATTGTTCATGCTTTAGTCGTTGTTCAGATCTACTTAATGGTTTGGTTTATTTTGCTATTATGTCTCCGTATGTGTATGCACTAGTTCATTTGTTATGCTATCTGCCTTAGTAAGTCACTGTGATTCATCTGCTAAGTCACGAATGCTTCAATTATAACCTAGTGCTGACCCATTTCTAATTGAAGGCGTGGTGAGGCCGTTGTAATGCATCAACTGAGTCATCTATTTGTGAGGATGTTGTGATGGTCCAGTAGTTGTAATGTGTCAAGATCAAGGCATCATTTTGCCGTTATTTCGGTTATAGTTTGAAATTTTATCTTTGATTAGTTTCAGTGCAATTGATCCCTCCCAGGTACTTGTGGATGCTGGATAGAGTCAGCCTATGCACTTGTGAATGACGAGTAGCTTCAGAATGTGATGTTGGTTGGTTGCTGCCGCTGATACAAGAACATGCAAAAGAAGAGCAAAATATCAGGTCTTTGCTTTTTTTGATCTGGTGAGTGTGCTGGTTGCCCCTGTTTCTGTATATAGTGCTGCTACTGCTGCTGCTAAATAATTGTTATCGAAGCTGAAGTTTTTGTGTTTACAACAGTGTTTGCTGAACACTGGAAAGGAAATATATCGTAAAGAGCTAGCAACAAACTTATCTACCTTAGTTTCGCAGCTTAATATTATTTCTACTCAGCCAATCTGTTCGCCTAGAAGCTTAACTGCACAATTTAATATATGTTGAAAAGTTGTGTGTTGGTTGCTTGGAGTTACTGGTCTTTTTTTTTTAATATTGGCATGTTTGTGATTCACTCAACTGTGAGTACCTTTGAATATTCTAATGCTATTTTTGTATACTCTCTGTTTGATTTGGCAATTTCTGCTTTGCAATCAGTCATTGTCCTTCATTTGATCACCAATTACCCAAGTGTACGCCTGTTTTCCGCCCAAAAGATGATAGCATTTTATGAAAAACAAAATGATAGTGTTTGCAGATGACAGGAAAAGAAAGATGGTGTAACAGATATGCATAGCTACCAATGAACCTGTCCACCTTAGTTTCACAGCTCAATATCGCTCAACTACTCAACCAACCTGACCTGCGAAGGTTAAACTGCATAATTTGGCTTATGTTTGTTTTTTCAATTGTGCTTAGGTTGTTTTGGTTGCTTTGAGTTGCTCATCTTTTCTATTGTCTAATTTTAGTGCTAGTAGGCTAGTAGCTACAAGTGCCGTGTCCTACAACATAGTAAATGACGTACATCAGTAGCATCATGTTAACTTATATGGAGCTTTTGGATGGCAGTGTCAAAGGACTACCATTCTTTTGAAAGCATTGTTAATTGAATGCTTATTCTATCCGGGTGGACGGTTGAAAATTTATTGCTGTTATGAATTGTACGTAGCTCTATTGGTTTGTACAGAGATATTTCAAGTGAAGGACTAAAAGGTTTCGTCACAAATGAAACAAGTTATATTCATGTACGTATTGGGTTCTAAAAGCCGTTTTTCTACGGTAAATGACTTTCCTACAATACTTAGCTTTCAAACGGATTGGTTTTTAAGGTGGGGTGTATTAGTCGATCGTAGTAGACACTGTAGTGACTTTATTTATATCGGTTAAAATCTTACGCGAGTGCCTCTATGTCCCTATGATTTCTCTAAAGCTATTACAATTTATAAGCCAAAACTATCAGCAAAACCTAATATGAACGGCCCGAAGACTGACTTGGTAAGGTTGCAAGTATCATTGCACACACTCAAGTTGATTTCAATGTGATACATGTCATCTTTGGTATTTAGAGTTTTTGCATATCAGTAGTTCTTGACTTTTCTGTTTATATTTGAGTTTAGTTTTATGATAGCACATAAGCGGTAACATTCAAATTTAAATTCTCTGTAGCTTTGCATGTGACCTGTAGGGATAGGTTCATCATGTGATGTCTCTCCTTCTCTGAAAGTTTTTTATTGGACTAGGAAGTGACGAGGATTGAATAAATTTCTAAGTGCGACTTTAATATTTAATTAAGACCAAAAGATTTTATGGTCGTAAACCTTCAGAGGTTACTACCTGAGTACCCTAATTATAGAAACACTATACATGTTGCTTGACTGGATGGCTGTTTGGAGATTTTGTGAACTGGTACCTGACCCGATGAACTGGTTCGACTTGGTAGATTGTGCCAACTTCGACATGGATGCATGCATCCGCACCATGGGACATGATGCTTCGTCATCATCCTCTTCCATTCTAGGCTGACCGCTCGCTGAGACCGGCGAGATCAACCGGAAGGAAGAAGATTCGTCACCCCGTCAACAACACTCTCAGAGGAATTGGTTGTTCCGACAAGGTCGGAATACTTGAGTATCTTTGCAAGTCGGCAAACCCGACGGTAAGAGTGCAACACCACGATCCGAGGGTCAGAGTATTCTCAATACAGTCATGGATAACCACTATTCACCGATGACACATACGTATTCTGGGAGCTGACCGACACTTGTTCACAGTGTCTATGCAATTACCTCCAGTAGTGAGCCAGGTGAAGATGATAACACTCAGTATCCAATCGGCAATCTGCAGGATCAGGCTAAGTCTATCACAAAGCCCACCAGAGGTGATGATTTTCAATCGCTCTTCATCGTGGGGGCTACTTGCCAAAGCAGTGGAAGACTCTCCCTTAGTTTCGGTGGAAGCTTGTTGGGAGATTTTGTGCTGGAGGCACGAAGTTAATGCAATTGGTGATGCTATTCCAGATGCTATGCATGATTCTTCACGACAGGACACACCAAGATCCGTTGGTCGAAATGGTGTAATCGCTCCTGTATCACTCCAAGAGGACGGAGGTAATAGAGCTGGTGGACATTGATCGACTAATCCTCCTACTTCTACCCTACCGCACTTGATGGGCCGAATAGGACATGCTGGGGGCTAGGAGGGGAACTTGAGTCATCGTATCCCTTCACAAACATGAATCCTTCGAGGCCCTCGGAAACTATTCAAAACTTGCAACGAGTTCATGATATTTTAAACAACCTGAATTCTGCTCTGGCAAAAACTCTAGGATATGCTCAGGTTATAGGTCAAGTCTCGGAAATCCTTTAATAGACTATGCGGCGCACAGAGATGTACATGGAATAAAGAAACTCACAGAGTCATACTTACTTTGTCCAAGCATTCCTCCCTTAACAGAAGCCAACGTGGTCGTACTGGAAATAATTTGATGGCTAGCACAAGACCCCCTCAAAGATTCCAAGACCAGAACCAACGTAGTCGTAAGCTAACAAGTGGTCGAACGATCAATGTGATCGTGAACACTCAGCTCTGTGGTCGTAAGCTAATGAGTGGTCGAACAACCAACGTGGTCGAAACCAGACTGCAACTCAAAAGATCAACATGGTCAAAATCAGGGTGATGTAGTCTGAAACTTGATCTTGGTTGAAACCAACATACTCGTAAATCCAATCGACGTTCCAGACCGAGACTACACTAACTATGACTGCGTTAGTTTAGATTCAAAAGAAAATGAGGACCAACAGAATTGAACACGGTCAAATAAGTTTTCGGAAGAACAGAGGAGAGGCAGTGAGGCGCACAACCGCAAGATCCAGATTCTGAATAACTTATGATTCAAGGATCAACCGGTCATGAAACTTTGAACAAAGTAGGAATAAGATCTCAAGAGGCTGCTCTAAGCTTTAATTGAAAACTTAGCAAGCAGAAAAAGATCTTTCTACCGAAACTCCAAGAACGCATAAAAGAGATGCTGAGAGAGAGAGAAATGACAATTCGACTAAGCAATTGGGAGTAGAATAACCAAGATGGCTTCGAGTATGTTTTCCCTACACCAGGCAAGTCAGATCAACACTAAAACAACTGAAAGCAAACTCTCAGATCAAGAAAGGAAAGAGCCATCCAAAGAACACAGAGAGAGAGCACAATTGGTACGACCACCACCAACTCAGCTCCAAGCATACGAGCATATACAGACAAAGAAAGAAAGATGATATATTGCTCTAGAAGTTGATTCTACATCCACTCCATCCCAGAGGACCAAGAGCACAAGTGCTCCACACAAAACCCTAGCCCAAAACACGAACGCACGCAAGAAAACAAGAACACCCCAAAGACTCCACTGGATGGGTAGCCCTCCATCCCTTTTTATAGCCTCTAGATAGTGAGGATAATCGGTTAACCCCTACCTACCACCGGGTTTTCTTACGCAACCGTTAACACATACATGACAAGAATGCTTTAACAGGACCGCCTCCTTTTTAGGTCTTGAGCAATTTACCAAAATGCCCTTCCACCACCTTCCAGGAAGCTTCCTACTTTTCTTGCCGACCACGCTTGCAACCACCTTGCAACCTTAGTCATTTTCGGCTTCTCCTGACCATTCTGGACCTCAACACTTCCTTGTGTCTAGTCCTGATCCTTCTACACCTCATCATGCCTAGCTCCAAAGTCCTACAACCATCACAACAAGCAAAACATCACATAGCACCGCACAATACACAGGAATCATCAATCTGCATAAATAGAATATACTCAGAGAACAACCCAGCTGGTCTTATACCACTTATGACTACTCAGATGCACAGGACATGAGGTACTCGTAGCCCTAGAAGACTTTCCAGCTATCTACGACCACTTAGCAAATCGTTACGACCATCACACATAGCGGCTACGACTTTAGCAGACTTGGTCGCTACGACTTATGATCACACATGCAGAGCGCTACGACCATCGACCACGTCCAGGCATAGCTACGACCAATGACCACGGCTAGACAGAGCTACGACTATCGACCACGGCCAGACAGAGCTGCGACTATTGACCACGCCTAGATAGATCTACGACTATCGACCATGAAGTCGTAAAAGCCTTTGTCGACCACAAGTCGTAAAACCTACTGCCGACCACCAAGTCGGAAAATCGATTGCCGACTACCAAGTCGTAAAAACGACTGCCGACTATGCCTTCCCCTCTTGAAAAAAAGACTATGCCTTCCCAGCTATCTACAACTACTAAGCAAGTCGTTACGACCATCGCACATAGCGGCTACAACTTTAACAAACCTGGTCGCTACGGCTTACGATCACACAGGCAGAGCGCTATGACCATCGACCACGTCCAGTCATAGCTACGACCAACGACCACGGCCAGATAGAGCTACGATTATCAACCACGGCCAGACAGAGCTACGACTATCAACTATGGCCAGACAGAATTACGACTATCGACCACGGCCAGACAGAGCTATGACTATCGACCACGGCCAGACAGATCTACGACTACCGACCATGAAGTCGTAAAACCTACTGCCGACCACCAAGTCGTAAAAACGACTGCCGACTTCAAAGTCGTAAGACCGGATGCCAATCACAAAGTCAACCGGTTGTCGACAACCAAGTCGTAAAACCAACTGTCGACTACATTGTCGTAAATGCTATTGTCGACCGTATGGTCGTATAAGATCTCACAAATAGAAATCTAACTTTTGCACAAACCTCAAAAATCAAATTCAATCTCTCTAAACCAAGGATCAATTACTCATCACAAACATAAGGTGACCTTCACATGGTCTCACAATTCGAATTCTATTTTGCCTCCGTCTACCTCGTTGGATCAACTTAGGATCGGGCACAATGATTGGACCAACATACGGTGGCTACTCAATTCTAATTTCCATATGGATGGAATCGAGCAGCCCTAGTGTTTGCGAGTGTTGTAGAAGAGTAATATGTATGTACAAATTGATTCTTGTTAAGATTTCTATGCTTGCAAACAGCTAGGACGTGAGCACAAGGAACACTAGTGAGGTTAGGCTTTAGGCACTCGCACATGGGAACGGCATTACTGTGAACAATTACCTTATGCTTGAAATCCCTTCGAACAGACACAACATGGTCTCCTCGACGCAATGCAACTCGTTCACGGTCAACCTTAATCTCGTACTCACCACCTTCATCACCATATGATGCCACAGGCATGGATCGAGCTTTGACCGCATTTTCCCTGAGCTTCAGTCCCTCGCTTTACTAACAAATTATCATCAAATCATTCCAAGCACTTGTTAAATATTTCCTCCATTCTTGCTGTGACAGGTAATCTTCGTGAGTACTTGAACTCGTTATTTAATGATTCAGAACCATTACTTGTCATTATCCCCCATCGGTAACCACCATCCATGCCCTGGAACAGTACCTTCTCAGGTTTCTCAGGCTTGTCTTTACCCTTCACAAGCCATTTGTTGTGACAAAATTTGATATTTTGTTCCTGGATTAGACACTTTTATTGCCTCCAATAAGGGAGTAAGAAGTGCATATGATCCTCCCCAACAACCAAAACAGTTGAGATATAGCTAACTCCCTCCCAGCCAAGCCATAGCTTGTTGTAGTGCGACTTTACATTTCTGTACCTTTGCCAAACTAACTGCCGTATATTCATTATACTCAACATCAAGTTCTCTTTCAAGTCATCAGGTATCACAGCAGCGATGCGACTGTCATTTGTGCATGGTCAAATCGGCCAGCGGATGCATGGCAAGTGTGGGGATATAATGAGCATGTTTGTACCTTCCAACTTGAACCAATTATTGTTGCTTTGCCATATAGCAGCCACATGCAAGTACAATCTGCACACCTGAAATTTATTCTTGACTTGTTGCTTGTAGTGACCTTTACGTCCACATTGTTGCAGTTTGGAATTCATTCATGACAAATTGCAATTGCTCTTTAGAATCAAAAGTTCGGCCTTGGCCGATGGATTCTAGCTCAAACTGTTTCTCTGAACCAAAGAATCCCACTACAGATGTTGGCTGACATAACACAGATATGTCATGAAAGGAACTTACGGGGTGCTTCTTGGACCTACCCGCAAGTGGCTCTAGTGCTGTTCATACAGTTATTTCGGTAAATACAGTATTGTTAGTTCGGTAAATACGATATTTTTAAAATACAACAGGAGAGATGCAATGCACAGGTGCCTGAAGTGATACAAACACAACATTCTTCAACTACTGGACTCCTAGCTTCTTACTGTTTCCTCTGGTCATGCCACCAATATTGCGATCTTGGCTCGATCCACTGTTGGTTGACGTGATCCCAACATACGCCAATTGGTTCGTGCGGATGTCATTTCAAAGATAATCTGCCAAGATCCGCTGGAAAGAAAAAATGCGGCCCAGGTGCTCCTACATCTTATCAACCTTGTATAACCAGTGAATATTCAGCCTCAGAATATTCTAGTCCTCGGTAAATCTCACTCTTAATGTCTTCAAAAGTGGTAGACTCAGTAGCACAGGGAAAATGATCTTGGGAGGGATGCTATACTCTGCACCCAATACTACAGAAAACCCTATTACAGACGGTTTAAAAACGTCATCACAGACGGTTTTCTGAACCGTCTGAATTTATGGGTCAGTGATAATAGAAGGTTATTACAGACGATTTTCAAATCGTCTATGGTGTAAATATTACAGACGGTTTTCGAACCTGTCCCTCTGTATTGGATTTCACCACCCGTATACACAAGAACAATTATAATCGTCTGTGTACCATCTAACAATATAGTAAAAAAAAATTAGATGACAATTTTCGTTCGCATTTTAATCATGTGCAAACAAGTATTTAAGAAGCAACATGCCCTAATTATGAAACATATACAAGTACCATGAGTAAGTAACTTAGTTACGTACTTGAGATTGAGAACAAAGGCTACTGTTGCGCAGATGCAACTAAGTACATGTCGACTAATCAAAATGGTCTAGGTCCATCGGCTACAATAAGAGAAGAAGAGCGAGGCCTATCAGATGAAGATGCACGACGTTTGAGTACAATAAGAGAAGAGATCTAGTAAGGCCTATCAGATGCAGATGCACACCGTTTCAGTCCAATACCTTCTGCTTATCTTGTCTCTTTCAATCCCTTTTGAAGGAATTCTCTCTTTCAGTCATCAAACCAGAGCGTCGCTGCTACCTTTTGAAGGAGAAAAATAAAGATGGTTGTGCAGTACTGATCGGCAAGGCAAACAGCTAAAATAAGGGATCACTCGGTTCCAGAGTATGAAAGCTTACCTGAAAGATAACCAATCCATTCTTCGTGTGCTTAAATAAAAAAAAAGGCATACGAGCTGATGCCTTTCACAAAAGAAGAGCTTGATGTAAGAGCTAGCTTAGGTAACTGTCATATCCATTTAATACATCTTAGTACTACAAACCTTACTTATTTCAATGTTCTAAGTGCAGTGCAGACAGCATGTTGCAAATATGCAGAGGGAAATAATTAAGGATATATATACTTTCTTGCATGCTACTCCACTCCAGGTAAAACTACTTGTCAATTATCTTGAAGCTGCGATGTTAGACTCAAACTACTCCATGCCTAGTAATCTTTACAAAAACTGATCCAACCTTAAGTATTTTCAGTTTTTCCTGGTATACTACTAAGTTCTACGTGGATGTGATAGTTACAGTGCCCAACCTATTACCACTGCCTATGCACAGATTCCAGGCTACTGAAAATTTGAAGATATCCTATTTTGACTTTAGTTGTTGTAATTTTCATTTCCTCATTAAAAAAAAATCAGAGCTAATATATATCTGACTTGTGCCATGGAGATACTGATACAAAGTGTTTAGATAGCTTGCAACTCGAGTTGGATACAGACAATAAATTTTGCTGGTTTAGATGGTTGACTAATTATTGCACTCTAAGGGATATATAAAACTCACTAATGAAGTAGAATGTTGATATGCAAAGTTCTCTCTTTTGTTCATGTTCTTGTAGAAGTAACTAGCAATGCAAGTAATGTGGTTTCAAAAAAAAAAGCAATGTGATTTAAACAAAAAGTAATATGACAACCAAACTGGGCACTACAGGTGATCATGCTTGCGTGTAAAGCCTGTCCTAGTCAGCGTACCAAACAAAAGATGTACATCGCAGGGTTTGAAATTTTCTGCATACAAACTTTTGATAGGTACTTGGTATATGCTGGCGAGATACGGAGTTTTGACCATTGTTTCTACTAATAATATATTTCAACGAAGTATAACGTGAAACTCACTGAAATCAGTGGAAATCATTTGAAGTAGGGCATAAAAAAACATAACAAGAATCACTAAACAGTATGAATTTGCCAAAAAATAAAAAAGACCCTGTTGGGATTTCCTACCAATGGAGAGAGACCGTACCATTTGTTGGAATTGCTACTTCAGCTAGGTGTCAAGCAACTATCATGGCATTATGAATAGTGCTCATGGCTTATTTGGCACTATTCATAAGTTTCGTCTTTTTCTGAATTTTTGGCTTTTTGTTGAGCTTTTTTGCCGGTTCTTTTTTTCCCGTATTTGTTTGTATTATACGTAATGGGCTAACATATTTTTTTATTTTTAAATTTTTTTAAATTTAATTATGCTAAATAAGCCTCTGCCAGCTACAGTGCTTTTTTCAGCCAGCTACAGTGTTTTTAGCCATAAGCCACGAGCTTTTCAGCCGAACCGATCACCCCTAGAATGCAGCACAAAAATGTGTCACAAGCTGTACTTAACTCCATTACTTCTACTTGCACAAAGTGTCAAGCAGGCATGATGGCATTGGACCAGAACAGAGGAACGCATAAAGCTGTACTTGGCTCCACTTCTTAAGGAAATCTAGGAAGATCTTTTTAGGCACGCTCGGTTAGACTAAAAAATAGTAGTTTATGACTAAAATTATACTATAACTGAAAGTAGCTTATTTAACATAATAAAATTTTAAAAAAATTAAAAAAAGAAAAAATATGTTAGTTTATCATGGACAATGTAAACGAATACGAGAAAAAATGGCAAAAAAGTTCAAAAAAAGCCAAAACGTTCAAAAAAAAAGATGAAATTTATAAATAGTGAAAAATAAGTTAGAAACCAGAAGTTTAAATCAAAATGAACGGATGTTAATGCTTCAATTAAGGAGAACCTGAATTAAGTTGAACATGTTGTCCTTTTATCATTGAAACTAGCCTCATAGGCGCGGCGCCACGTCGCGCCAGCCACCGTATGCACCGAAGTAAAAGAGGCGATAATTTGTGAGGAGTTTTCTAAAAAAAATCGAGGGCATATGCGTATTTTCAAAGAACTCAAAGGGTTTTTTCGTAAAAAATCAAGGATCTATACGTAAACAAACGAGGACCTGTGTGTAATTTAGAAAACCGCGGGGGGCTATCCTGCAGAGTGGAGGGGCTAAAAAAACAGGTAGGGACCTTTTCGCGAGAACCGGGGACCTTTACGTAATTTCCGGAAAGCTCAGGGACTTTTTTGCAAAAAAGCTCACCAGGCCGTACCGAAATTGCTTTGCCACGCGCCGGCCGGAGCGCTCCAACGGGCGACGTGGCCCCTCTCGCCGCGCAGGAACCCCCCGGGTTTGTTTAGGGTATTATGCCATCTCAGCACTAGATGGCACCTCTACACGATGAAGTGGTGGCAGCACTGCATTCCATTCCTTTATTCTCTCCCATGGTGTGTTGCCATAGCACTCCAAAGAAGAGAATAAACAGAAAATAATGGCAATGCAGTTGGTATCACAGATTGAGGAAAGATTCTAACACCTACTAAACAACTTCTTTTCCTCAACAGAAAAGGAGGCAGCTACACGAGGCATATCAAAACAAACAAAGCTGCAAAGATGAACATTTTGTTAAAAATTGACCCATATGAGCAAGGCTCATTTCCTTAATTCCAAAGCATATATGGTTTAGTACCATATCATTGAGGCAAGATGAGGTAAACCAATTTATAAGGTGGAGTTCTTACCACTCCTTGAATATGGATAAAGATGGTATGAGAAGAGTTTTAGCTAATCACACATGCGCGCGCGTATTCGCATATTTTCACGTGAAAATCACGTAACTTGTGACCGTGGCGTGCCATTTGGCAGACCAAATTTATCTTTATTTTTGCTGAACCCTGCACCACTTTCTATCTCTTTGTTTGAATGAGATTCAAACGTTTGAATTTGAGACTTTATTGTGGTTTTGATGACAGGCAGTTACCAGTGGGTAAATAGCTGGTTGAATGTGTCAGTTACCAGTGGGTAAATGGTTGTTAAAATTTTTAGTTCACAGTCTGTCTATATATATGCCTGGAGACGTCCAAAGTGTATAGCTGAGAATCTCACTGTCTCCATTTCCTTCTTCTCTGCGTTCTTGTGCTTTTGTACTGTGCCGTCTGAACTTCACCAACCTTTCTTTCCGGCGTGCACTTGGAAGGAGGGAGAGCAGCTATCTCCGAACTATTACTGCAGAGAGTACTTGTACGGGGCGGCAATAAAGTTTCTAGGCGCCGCACATCTGCGCGACTGCTCATTTCACTGCATCAAACCTGCGCTGCTTCCTGTTCTTCAACAAGCCCAATTGTAAGTCGTTCGTGCATTTGTTCACATTGTTAATATAATTTACTTGTGTATATTTTGAAGTATGATGAGTAGCATACTGTTAGTTGCGAGTTTTGTATCACTAGTTTATTATTTTTGTCTTTTAGTAAAACTTGGAATTAAAATATTGCTCATATGGTTAACACATTTGAAGGTCCAGAAGCTTCCACACGGACAGTGCAGCATGTTTTTCTCTCCTAGATTAAAAAAATCATTAGAAAACAGGAGGATAAGAACATCAGCAAGATAGGCCTTAATGTTTCCCAAATCGAGCACACCAAAATGAATTGATAGATTAGGGGGAAATGCAAAATTCCAAAGTGTTATATTCCCCCTTTTTTAATTTCTTTACAAGGGCATACTTACTTGCCGCAAACAATTTCATCTAGATGTTTCTTTTTTAGAAGGTATTTGAAGTGTGCTATCTAAAGATCAGATGATACTGTAAAGACACTGTAAATTTCGAGGAATAGCTCATCTGTTTTTCCTTTGGAAAAGTAAACAAATAATGATACACAACAATTTAATAATGTACAAAACTAATAATCAAATTCTGCAGATGCGTTGTCATGCAGACCCACAGATAGGAGGACGAGCACTTTTTCCCAACCAATATAAGATAGTTCAGCAACATAATGTTCATAGACCCACTTGCCTGAAGGTGTCTTATGTTTCATAAAGATATAACATAGAGAGAGGGCAATCCGTTAACGTGGAAAACTTCTCATTTCAATCAAAACAAAAATACCATTTTCTTTATCTACGAAACATTCATATCAATAACCACAGAAAGGTCATGAAAAGAGGCATATCAATAGTGAAGATCAAACAATTGTGCATATTTGCATTCATTGTCGTTCATGTCTTTATGATTCTGGTGAAGAACATGCTATTATCCCTGTAACTCGAAAGAAGATACATGTAGTATTGCTTGTATAGATTATATCTGCAACTGTTCGAGAAGAAACAAGACCATTGGCTGGCTGTCTTGGAAAAAGTGGTAGATCCTTTTTGTGGCCTTTTCAGTTATTTCCACGGCAAACCAAACTGAAAAACACACATACCACTCATGTCTCGCATTCTCTCTTTGAGCTCATGCTTGACAGCAGGCTTCTTTCCACTATAAATAGAGGCTTGTACTCTACCAATGCCCAATAAGCAGCCCACGGCACATCGAAGTGCATCAGCTTTGCTACAACTACTCAGAGCTAGCATTGGTTGTGCAGAATACAAGTACTTGTCCCTCCTACCATGTCTAGGTCTGTGGAGCCTCTCATTGTCGGGCGGGTGATTGGAGACGTTCTCGACTCCTTTAACCCATGTGTGAAGACGATAGTGACCTACAATTCCAACAGGCTTGTCTTCAATGGCCAAGAGCTCTACCCATCAGCAGTTGTATCTAAACCAAGAGTACAGGTCCAAGGGGGAGACTTGCGGTCTTTCTTCACCTTGGTAGAGAGCGTTCAACTCAATACCATAGTTAGCTTTGAGTATTTTATACTTACTTTTTCCTTAATGGCTATAATTCTTCGTATTTCAGGTTATGACAGACCCAGATGTGCCAGGACCAAGTGATCCATACCTAAGGGAGCACCTTCACTGGTAAACTTCAGCACTTCTTATCTAAAAGATGTACATTTATTTCTGCTAAGTCATTACAGATTAACTAGACAGCAGTATATGTTTCTAAGGAGGGTAGCACTGCAACTTTATCTTGCATTCGTACAAAACAGCCTATTTTCTGAACACTTGTAATGGGAGTCATTAAATCTTACGCTCTACACTTGCACAGGATTGTGTCTGATATACCTGGGACAACAGATGCTTCTTTTGGTAGGTCCTTCCCCTGAGATTTGTGTTAATCAGATCGACTCCATGTTCTGCATCGATTTGTTCTTCTGAATAAACAACCGTCCACCTTTTGATTTGCAGGACGAGAGGTCATAAGCTACGAGAGCCCAAAGCCCAACATTGGTATCCACAGGTTCATTTTTGTGCTCTTCAAGCAGAAGCGCAGGCAGACTGTTACTGTGCCATCTTTCAGGGATCACTTCAACACCCGCCGGTTCGCTGAGGAGAACGACCTTGGCCTCCCCGTGGCTGCTGTCTACTTCAATGCTCAGAGAGAGACTGCTGCCAGGAGACGCTGAAGAATACAGCTCTGATTGTCCCGTTATGATAAATAAAGGCCTTCAGATCTTCTCTCTCTGAAGTCAATGCTCCTCCGCTACATTGCTTGCTCGTGAACCAATTCTACTTTACTGCATTACTTGCTCATGAATCTACAAATAAATCAAATGCATTTTGCAGATTGTATTAGTATTAGATTGTTTTGTAAGCAGTAAGACTGAGAATCATGTTGACAAATGCCAGTACACTAAGTAATCCATGTTTATGGCTCAAAGTTGTGTATAAGCAAATTTATCACTGAAACCAGGATCGGGTGGGCAACTGCAACTGGCAAAAAAAGCTTCATCCACTATATGTCGCTTGCCGGCTCCACATTATGTGCACTTTTTCTGACGTGCAATCTCCTGGAAATGAACTTTGTTAGATCTTGCTGTGTCACCTTGTAGAATGATGAAGACCCTCTTAACTGTATTGCACTGCTACTATATTCTCGGAGACATAGATATAAAAAGGGAGATATCCAAGATATCTAGAGGATTACCCAATATGCTAAAAAGTGCTGGGATGTGCACATAGTGGGGTTTTCCCCTATTTTGACTTCATCATGCCCTTACACCAAAAACAAAGGTCCATTTGATACACATTCATGCATACTGTACATTATCGATTTATTCAAATTTGATTGTAAACTGACCCTTCCTGTCCCCCATTCTCTCGAATTATATTAGTCCCCTCTACATGTTCATTTCCTATAATAAACTTTTCAATTGTATGCCATCACAATATAATCTCAACAAATGTACTTGTGCGCTCTGCTGCTAGGGGATTGGACCTCCCAACTCTCGTTGCTGATTGAATGAAGGGCTGAGAGGGACGAAAAAAATCTCCAAATGAAAACTCCTCCCGAATGTGCAGTAAAGATAAAAAACGGGTAGCGGTAGTCTGTGCAGGTGGTGCGGATGTCAAAAGTGATGCATCTTGACGACAGGCCTGCGGCGGGAGAACACCATGATGTTAGTGGAACACAAGGCCTAATAGGAAAACAAAATGTAGGTTTGTACGTAAATTACTTCCTCGTCGATACAGCGCACGAATGATCGGCAGCTAGTACTATGACGCCAGACAGACTTGGTAGATTGCGATGGCTGGTCGGACTCGCTAGGTCGCGATGACCTAGCGGGTGAGCATGTTGCCCCCCACTGGGTGGCTTATGTGCACAGTGTAATCCGTGGAACGGCTACAGTTTAGGTTGTACACTATTTTTTAGCCTGCTTTAGGATGTACTTCAAAGAATTCTGTAGGACCAATGGTGTCTCCGGGTTGGTGATGGTGTCCTCGAATGCCCTTGCGATGCGCTGCGCCCGCTTCAGCTAAAGTGACATATGAAATAGTTTCAATAATGACTAGTATAAATTTCTTAAATGAAATAATAAGAAATTAAAACTGTCTTATGTTGTCATGCTGTCGTGAAGCGTTGTGGGGATCGATCGAGCGTTGCAGACTTTCCTCGTGCGTGATCTGCACGGGGCGATCTGGTGGAGGAATGGTGAGTCTGGTGCGTGACCAAGGTACGTACTACTCCAGGTACTCGTTGTACGTCTGGACGTTGTACGGACGTTGCTCCATGATGACATCGAGGTGCGCCATGTCTATCTATGCTGTTATCCACTGTTGCTGCAGTGCCCACCAGTCCGTATCATGCCGACCAGCCCTTGATTGTCTGTATTTCTAGAATCATGGACGTTACATAGAAAGATATATAAAGTGTACACATCAGTCGGATGGAGTTTGACTCACCATTGTACAGCTTGTGGTAGGAACCTGCCGTCCAAAGGGGGCACGGCCTGGTGCAAACCGAACTGTCGCATCACGCGCTGTGGCATGTAAGCCTCCACCATGTACTAGAACACTAGATGGTGTGTCGTCATCCATAGCTCTGCGTCCTCCAGGCATTGCAGGGACAGCCCGTGCGGTGATACACAAATCACAAAATCTACAGTTCATGGACCCCATATGACGTCGCTGTCGTGCAACGACTCGAACTCATTGTGCCACAGCAAGTAGCACTTCGATGGTTTGCCCTTCGCCTAGCGCAGATAGGCAGCAATCCACCGGATGCCCATAGTGGGCACGTCTGTCAGGTCGGTGAACTCGCCGAACGGTGCACTAGCGTCACGATGGTCGGACGTCTGATAGGGAAGTGCTCTCAACTCTACAGTTGCATGAGTACGTAGTAGATAGCTAGATTGGGGGTACCAACAGTGGTGCGCTGGCAATCGTCACATAAACCCCGATGTGTGGCGCATAGGATTGTTGATCCACAGCTGTACCGAGGCATCTTCCCAAGCTCTGCATCAACCAAAGACTCGGTGAGGCCGATGAACTCAGCGTTGCAAATATCATCGTGTGGCTGGAAACATGCTCCAACCAAAAAGTTGAATAAGGAATGCGATGAGATACCTCCTGATGACCTCTGGCGGTGCATTCTACGGGCACACGCTGAAATTATTCAGCAAGTGCGGGGGATGCCACATGCACTCTCCGGGATAGGTCGGCCGAACCGGTCCACTAGCCTCTTGGGCCTCCACTTGTCCACCAGTGCTATGAGTAGGCTGCCGTCAATGGTGAACTCGTGTCCAGTGGAGACCAGCCTCACAAAGGGCAACAAGCCCGTGGCCCGCAAGGTTGGGACATATCACTCGTTCAGTGCCCACGAACGACACAGACATAACAACATTAGTGTGGACAAGGGAGCGCGCGAGGGGCACGACACACACAGAGTGACAATTGTGTGAAGGACACAACAGGAAAGAAAATATAACATTATCGGGCCGACACATGCGCGAAGTACAGAGGTCAGCCACTTGAAAAGATGCCTAAGCATCGTTAAATTCATGATTAAATTAACCCAAATAAACGTGGCAAATTTAGGGCACATAAAATTTTCAAAACATTACACAATAAATATGACTATGTTGGGAGGTTTTACATAAAATTTTGTAATTTTTAGAACTCGTTCGCTATATATTAAAACCCGTATAAATATTGAAATTTTATGAATTTTCGAGCAACATTCACAATGAATAAAATTACCCAAAATTATACTATCAAGTACATTGTGTCGGAAGGGCATACATATATTTTCATAATTTTTTGAGCTCATTTGTTATATTTAAAAATTCAAATAAACACTAAACAAAAAAATTAGGGCAGGTAATTAAGCCGGCTAATCAGCTGGCTTAATCACTTGCCGTCTCCTCCCCCAAGCACGTCGCCTCCCCCAATCTCGCTGCGTCCCCCGAGCCACACAGTGAGCTTTACTTTATGTTCTTCATTTGTCTGTATGATCTGATTGTGCATTAGCTGGCCGTGTTAGTCTCTGTTCATTATCTGTGAAATCTGATTGTCGGCTGGCACTGGGTGAACTATTGCATGATAGATTGTGGGTTTTTGATTGCTCAATGAGAAAATTTGTCAAGATTGAAATCTTAGTGACAATCTAGGATTATTCTGCTAGTTTGAATTCACATTTGCTAGTTGTATACTTCTGTGTAGTGTAGTCGATAGCTTTGTCAATAGCTATTCCTTAGTCTTCCGCTCAGTATTGCCTATTGCTATCCTCTTTCTTCTCCAAATGTATGTTGGTTCTGCAATAGCTCATATCTATTACTTGTTTTTGTTTTCTACATGCTCTTGACATTGATACTACACTAAGGTAATATTCAATTAGACAATCTAGTAGAATTTTTGAGGAATTGTCACTGTGATCATTGAAATATTGACAAGAGTGGAAAAAGGCCAAATTTAGAATCTGTGCAACTCCTCACCTGAGAGCAAAAACACACTTTATTAATTTATGCATTATGCAAATTTTCAATGCCTACTTTTATGTACTATTCAACATATTGCCTTATATATGTATATTCACATAGCATCAAAATGGAGTTCATATAGGTGAAATTTCAATTAAATTGCTTAAGCTCTAGCACTGGGAGATATTGCAAAGTGATCTATGGGTTCAGATTGATAGCTCAATGATAATAATGGTCAATCATATACTGGAATTGAATTGTTCAAATTGAGCTCTAATGTATTGCCTTTTGCTATTTTAACATTCAGTCTTGTAGTTATTACTTTCTTTGTTAGCAATTAGGCTTATTGCTGAACTTGTTTCTGTGATTCATTATACTAGAAATTTATCAAGTTTGTTGGCTAAACTAGAATATTGTCTCATGATCACATATGCACTTATTTCTTGTTGGCCGAAAGTCTGAGCTTTATGCTGAATTTAATAGCCCACATGTTCTATATATGTTTTAAGCATAATATATTATTTAAAACCTATATGTTGATTTGGTCATCCAATTTCACCAAGAATTGGCTCCAGAATTGCTCACTTCTATTATCTTTTGAAGATATCATCCGCTCATTCTTCGACATCGTCGTTGAATGCATGTGATGCACCATCCTCTAGAAAATCCCGAAAAGAAAGTGGACTTTCAAAAAGGCCCAAAGGACGATTTACCATCACAAATGTCGATGCATCTTGGACCCCTCTCAATCCTCGCTGAGCAATGTCTGTATTCTGAAGAATAGTTGGAATAGTTGCATGGGAACGTATTGAGATCACGTTCAATTCGTGGAAGACTGTGACCGAAGATCCAAAAAATGAGCTGGTGACGGAAGTCTTTCATTTGTTCGAGATCCTAGAAGAATACAAGGCCTCTATGAAATGACATGCATTTCTAGTGGCGTGCAAAGCGTGGAAGAACTTCAAGAGCTTGCTTGTTCAGCAATACATGGACAAGGATCTAATGCCCTTCCATAAGTATCCATTCTTGGAACTACATTAGCAAGAGTTTGTGGCGATGAAGATGACAGATAATTTTAGGAGTGAAAGTGCGGGCATAGGGCCCTCCAAGCAAAAAAAACACTCACCCTACAGACTCGGCACTGCTGGGTTTCCAGGTAAAATCCTGCCATGGAGGAAGGAGGATGTAGAGCCATCTGCACCGGTACCAAGTCCACTCGAATTATTTGCACCAGTATCAATTCCACAAGGGCCATCTGCACCGCTGACAAGTCCACGGGGGGCTATCCGCACTGGAGCTACCTACATAGACGCAGCAAAGTCGTGGTGCATCTACATCTCATGCCCGGTCGACTACCGTGAAGTTGACTTACAGCCAAGGCAGCAAGGGCAAACCAAAGAAGACCAATAATGAGATCCCCTACTTATCGTTGGTACAAAAATTCATGCTAGGTGAGCCGTTAGTCATCCCAAAAGAGTGCCTCCTAACCCTAGGACTGGCTTGTTAGAGATTCCATACATATATGGAATAGGCCAACAAGCCGAAGGAACAACGACGTTTGGGTATCATTGTCAAGTTTAGGCTGCATCATCTACAACACAATATTCATGACTGTGTCTACATAGTGACCTTCAAGGACTTATTCTTTCTCTTCACACTCGACGCCCTTGACACCTCACTCATTCGATGCTAGACACTGTAAATGTGTACAATCATAGTCTACATTTATGTAATACTGATAAATGTCATATATAACTCATTGCTGTTGTTGTTGTTGTTGTGTGTGTGTGTAGGACGCTGAAATAGGGCACCATGGTGTCTAGACACGAAGCCTCCTTGCCTTTGGATTGCTTTTAGATGCGTGCTAGTACAATGGTATATATATAGATACATGGTGACTGAAGCCAGATTAAAGAAATCGTTGGTTTCTTCGACCCACACTTGGTCTTTATGGATACCATCAAGGAGGATGCATCCTTCGTCCAGAATTACATGACGACAGTATTGGTGGCTCACCACAATAAGGAATTTATACTTATACCCTACAACCAAGAGTAAGTGCTGCACTAGTGGCTATACTTGTTGATTTATACTTTATAAGCAACACAAATTTAGGTTTAATGACCATAACGATATACCTGCGTAGGTTCCACTGGATTCTAATTGTAATTATACCAAAATAGAACAAGATATATACCTTGATTCCCTAAGGAGGAACAGAATCGACTACATAGTTGTCGAACGATTAATTAACAGATAAACATATTTCCTCCATAGATAACCCTATTGTAGTCTTTCCTTCCTTCTCGATGACTAAGGCTACGTTTTGGAATCATATAGGTCGTTCGCCACGTACGTTACAGAGGTACAAAAATCCAAGGGAGGGATCCACGCCCTATGACATGATCTAGATTTTTCGGTATTCACTAGTACACATTAATCCTATATAACACTTCATAATAATGCCTCTCGAACTAATAAATTCTCTTTTTACAGCACATCAGGAGCTGGCTGACTCCCTTTGGTACGTGTGATCGAAGCACTTATAGCACTTTAGGACCACATGACCAGCCTTCCCACACAATTGACAGACTGGCTTGTTGTGCTTGAATCCGCCTTCTTGGCGATCATCGTTGTCACCACCACGACCACTGCCACTTCCACAGCCACAACCATGGAATGCAGCGTTTGCTGATGGGTTGTGTCCCTGCATCGGCATGTTTTGCTGTGGCACGGTCTGTTGCTCTAGCATAGGCTCAAAACTGAGGAAGTACAAGTAAAGCTCACCAAGAGTCAGGCCTGGCCATCATGGACGAGATCAATAGGTTGTATTCTGCATCTAGTCCAGCGAGGACACATGAAACCACATCTTCATTAGAGAGTGGATGCCCTACAGAGGCCATGGAATCCACAAGCACCTTGATTTTGCCGAAGTATTCAGCCACCGTCTGATCACCCTTCTGCATGTTCGCTAGTTGCATGTAACATCCCAAAAAATATAAATAATAAGTTATGGAGTTTTTGGATTATTTTATTCGTTTTTCATTTGAATTTGGAGTTTGTTGGCTTTTTGTAAATATAAAGGAATTTCAAAAAGTAAAAAGAGGTAAGAAATCCACCCATAAAATAACAAAACATGAGCATCAAATAAAGAATCTGAAAAGAAGATCCATAAAATAATAAAGGAAAAAGGGTAAATAAGCATGAAGTATCTTCCCTAGAAATTTTGGTAAGCAAAATAAAAATGTTAAGAAATACAAATTCATGTGTATGTATATGTATGCATACAACTATGTATAGCCAGGGAATCAAATAAATTAAATACCAACCATAGCTGAAAATATTTTTGATAAGTCCAGAAGGTCCTCATGAGCTTCTGTGAATTTTTCTGAGATTTTTGGAACTGATCTCATATTTTTCTGAGGATTATTCAATTGTCTGGGCATTTCTGAAAATCCTTAAAAACAAAAAGGAGAAAAACTCTCTCGAGCCGCCACCTGGACGGCCCCGATGCGCGACACCTAGCCGCATGCGCCCATCCACCGCTCGCGCTGCTCCGCCTCTGCCAGTGGACCCGCGCCCCGACCGCGTCCCTCCTCCCGCTGCCGCGTGGACCGCGTGGTCGCTCGCGTTGCCTCGGCCGCGCCTGCGCCGTGGGTCAGCGCCTGTGCCTCGCTGCCTCGCGGCCCCCACGCGCCAGTCGCTCTCCCCGCTGGCTGGTGGCCCGCCTCTACCCGCGCCTCTTTCTCTGGTCGGTGGACCCCCGCCCGCTCTCTTCTTCCCCGGCTTCTTCTTCCTCCACGCGCCCGCAGTGCCAGCTTCGCCTCGCCTCTGCTCTCCCTCGCGCTAGCCGCAGCTGATCGCTCCCCCTCTCTCTCACATCCGCGGGCAAGGTTCAGCGCACCCCCTGTTCTCTCTCTCCCGCAAAATCTCCGCGGGATTTGGTTCGCCTCCCCTCGTCGACGTGAGCAGGGCGGAGACCGCCGCTACCTCGCCACGCGCCTCCCCCTTCCAGCTATAAAAAGCCCTCCCGTGAGCTGCATTGGCACCGCAACGCATCACTTTTTCCTTCTCTGCCCGCAATGGCGCCGAGAAACCTCCAATTCCTCGCCGGCTTCTCCTTCTTCCCCAATTCCGGCGCCACCCTCCCCACCGATTCCGGCCGCCTCCGAAGCCAGCCCAAGCTCCTGGAGCTTCGCGGGAGCGCGGTGAAGCTGACGCCGGTCTCCCCCGCACCTCCCGGAGCCCGTAGCCCGCTGTCGCCGGAGCACCGCCCGAGCCTCCGCCGTCGCACGCTGCCAACCTTCTCCGGCCACCGTCGACCCCGGCCGTCGGCACCAGAAGACTCCCCGTCGCTCGGGGATTATATTCCACGCACGACCCGGACCCATCCGGCCACCACTCGCCGCCGGCGCCGTCGCCTTCCTCTTCCTCTGCCGGCCGCCTCCGAGAGCCACCTCAAAAGGGTGAGTTACCCTTATGGGGTAGGCAAAGCCTCCCCGCCCACTTGGTTACCAGCGTCAGTCTCTTCTCCCTCTCTGCTCCCGCGTCGCGCGTTCGAGTCCGACTCCGCGTGTGCGGTTGAGCAATTCTTTTGATTTTTCCCTCGGGCTGACAGGTGGGCCCCGCCTGTCGGCCTGTGCAGCTGGAGCAGCCGCTGACCGTTGGGCCCCATCGGTCAGTGACACATCCGCACAGAGCCCCTGCTGATAGATGGACCCCATGAACAGTACCTGGACCCACTCGCCAGCGGCACGGCAATAAAAGAATTAAAATAAAAAGAAAATGACATGTGGGTCCCACTGTCAGAAATTTCATAATTTTAGGAATTAATTGAACTGAGAACTTCAAATGATCATAACTTTCTCATTTTAAATCCAAATTGAGTGGGACAAATTTCTAAAATCATCTAAAATCAAGATCTGTCCAATGGAACTGAAATCATAATTTTTGGAGTTCATTTGAATTTCTGGTGATATTTTGTTGATTTGGTGTTTTCTTTTTATCCAAATTTTCGCGCACGATTACAATAGCTTACGAAGCTCAGGAGGAAGAATTCGAGGCAGCAGCACTAGGAGATCCGGATAATCCAGCACCCGACCATTGTGACCAAGGCGAGTCAATACTTTGATCATGTTGAACCTACATTTTATGCAAATTATTTTAGTTTAAATTATCAAATTGCATGCCGTTATGTTATATACAAATACATGTTAATTTAAGATTTTAGTTACATGTCCATTGCTTGCTTGACTAATATTACACCTCCTTTGGAATACCTGAATATGTGAACCTTGTCGCCTTAGCAAAACTATAATAGTAACTTTCCAAAAGTAAGTCCATAATTTATATATGCCGTGCTTAGCATTGTTTAGGTAATCATGGGCGCGAGAACGCCCAAACATCACTTTAATCATGAGAAAAATTTGGTTGGGTCAGTCATGGTGGTAATGACTGATAAATGTTGGATATGATTATTTTATGTCTCCAAAAACCCCAACATGCTTAAATATCTGGGCGGATGGTTCGGGGGTGTGGTGCAGGTGTGCACGAGAGTGTGGTTTGTGGTAGAACCGTCCAGATATCACTAAGGACTGAATCTTGTCATGTCAACCCGTGTAAAACAGTACAACCACAAGTTCGTAAAGTATGACTTGGCTTAGTAGATTTTCCGGACCTCGAAAGTCATCCTTCCAGGAGGAGGTGTGGGATAGTGCAAGCGGTAGTCTGTGTGACGACTTGAATGGGACACCCGGGTAGGGTGAAGTTCTGCTGTGGCGGGCTAGCAGGGGTGGGGAGCCAGCTGCTAGACGTTCAGAAGGAGGACATCCCGCACAACGCATGGGACCCACCGCAAGTGGGAGCGACCCATAGGGTGAAATGATGGAAGGGGCAAGGTACTTTGAAAAGTCACTGTGATGGTCTGCTCAACCACATGACTAAGGAATCATGTGGGGCAACGAGTTGATTGTCTCTTGTGGTGAAAGTGTACAAACTCTGCAGAGTTAAAACTATTCGAATAGCCGTGCCCACGGTAAAGGGCGGACATGGGAACTTAACTAGATATAGTTCTGTTTACAAAAATATTGAAAAATGGGAATGGAAAAGTGGAAGGGCAGAGGAAAGCCCTGATTTGAGTTGTCCTGGGTGTCGTCCCAGTGGTAAGTTAAGCGACTATAACGCTGAAAAATGTCATACGGTGTGATGCCGTAGGTATGGAGAAATTATGGTGATATTAGGCATATGGTGTGATGCCATATGTATGGAAATTCATATTAATATTCCTTGAACATTATGTTTTTGCTCAAAACTGCTAGGTCTCAGGAAATTTTATGTATTATATTTCAAATAGTGGCATTCCTATTCTCACAAAATAAAATATGGGTGGAATAAACAGGGTCGCGAGTAAAAGAGAGGAATGTTTGTAGAGTACCTATAAAGGCATTGGTGGATTCATGTCGATCTTGAATAGGAAATGATAGTGTGGGTTCTGGAGGAAATAAATTGGTGAAGTCTAGCTAAATGATAGGCTAGATAGAGGATTTAAATGACTTTTGGAGATTTAGGAATTGTACAGATAGATATTGGATTATGACACTGATAAATAAATTCTTGGGAGATATCAATATTAGAATTAATAGATTCAGTTACTAGATGAATCAAATGAATTTTTGAGGATTTGGTGGAATAATACAAGTATTGGATTATAATTCTTGATTAACGATATTCTTGGTGGATATATAATAGTGATTTTTAATCCTTGGAAGATGTTGTCAATATAGGGAATTAATAGGAGTTGATCAATTACTAGAGGGACGAATTAAATTTCTGAAAAGATTAGAGGAGTCATGATAATTAGTGGATTATAATCTTGGTAAATTGAATTTTTGGTGGAGGTATATCTAAGGATTAGCTAGTGTTAGATAATGAAAAAAATGAGATGGATTATTGGATTATGGGTTGAAATCAATGACAAAAAGGATTGAATACAAATGATATCGGTGGATTTGAAAGTAATCATGTTAGAGAATCATTAGAGTTCAGAGGTAAGGGGCTGATGAATAGTAATGACAGGATTGGATTATTAATAATTCAAAGTACAAAGTATGATCGGTGGATTAAATAAATGATGATACTTGATGTTTGGAGTTTTAGACAGCAATCAATAAATAGAGTACATTTTCGGTGGATTAAGTCGATTTTTGGTAATTGTAGTGTGGAGTTAGGTAGTAATAATAAAACTTTGATTAATTAAGAACAATAATGCCGCTAAAAGCAAATTTTTGGCAAATAAAATAACCCGAGCCTTTCCTTTGTTATGCCATACATACTATTTATTTGCATTCTGTGTATTGGCTCGCGGAGCACGGGGTCGGAGTGCTCACGCTCGCTTTTGCGACAAAATTCAGAATCAGGAGTCAAATCGCCTCGCCTCAGCAACAAGAGTGGACAAGCTGGCAGATAAGATGAAGATGTCAAGGGCTAGGTCGCGAACCTCCAGTTGGCTGCCTGTGGGCATGTCCTGAAGGTCCCACCTGTGTGCTTCGTTCTTCCGCTGCTGCAATTTAATGATTTCGGCCTCATCGGCCCATGTGTAAGTTTGTTATTATATTTACGTTTCCGCATGATATGTACTTTGATGTCCATTACTGTAACTGTGTGCACTATCTACTGATCCAGGGAATAGTGCAGCTAAACACAGTAGATTCCAGATTATAAAATCTGGGTCTGACATTGCATTCGAACTTGCATAGTTTTCACCCTCGATTGGGACGCAAACATACGCTCAAGAGTTGACCAAACCTCCTCCAAGGGGGACGTGAAGACAATGTGCCCCAGCACTTCTGGAGACAAGGAGGAGAGCAGAGAGCTCACAATGAGGTGGTCCTGGTCGTACCATGCATCATAGGTTGGGTTTGGCTTCCGTACTTCTTTTCCTTTATCAAAGATCGACATACATCTCCTTTTCTGGAGCGACCTTGGATCCATCCACATAGCCGTAGAGCCGCTACCCTTGAAGGCATGGGAGGACCTGCGCCTTCCACAGGAGGTAGTTTTCTTGGGCCAACTTTTTGTTGACCAAATGGCCGAAGGAAGTTGGTGATGAGGAAGACGATTAGCCAGACGACATGATGTTCTATTAAAGAAGTGGCTCTGATACCATGTGAAGAACAATGGCAACCGAGATTGGTTTCAGGCTATGTGCAACTACAGATGACGAACCATACACGTATACATATACACAGCAATGCCGATCTGTTTACAGGAGGTTGTAGGAGCTAAACAAGGAAATAGAAAGCTAAAAGGATGGAGGACCACAAGAGATACAACCGAGATACAACTGATCAAATCAGATCAAATATTCCTATCTCTTTTCACAGGTGAGGCTCAAAGAACTAATCTAAATTAGGACAAACATAGTCGTGTGCTCTTATGCAATCTAAATTCATACATGAATAGAAGAGAAACAAAACTAAAAAGAGAAGTGATGCGCCGGATTGGCAATAATTTTGTTAGTATTAAATTCTAGTCAAAGTCTCTTTGATTGAGTTGTGCTCTCATTACTTGTGAAATAGTTACGTAAAGTTAGTTTCTCCATTATTTCGAATCTATGAACACATTTTAAATTTCATCACTACATAAAAAATTATCAATTACACAATTACCAAATAACAATTTCATCAATCATCACTAGACAAAATGTAACTAAACTATATTACTATACAACAACAGGAGTAAAGAATCAAGAGATTCGATAATGAAGATGAGTCTAGAGAGAAGAGATAAATTACCAAAGGTCCAAAGCAAAGCCCAAAATGCTTATCTCCTTAATCTCCTCTCTACTGGCTCTTGCCTGCAGTCCTGCTTTGCAGCCTCTGCTTGATAGCTTGTTGCCCGTCTACCCCACTTCCACCCCTAAATCATCACTTCCACTGTGCCTTGGCTGCCAGACCTCTCCTCTACCCTACCTCTGTCTCCTCCCCTAATCCCCTCTACCTGAGATCCCCCACACACACCGCATAGTTGTCAGCTCGTTTAGTGTCCTTCTTGGCTCCTCTGCCTTCCCCTAATCCCCTTCGCCGCCTCAGATCCATCCGTCACATATGCACCTCCTCGCAACGTTGCCTCAGATCCCCTACATGGTCGTTGGCCCGCCCTCGCTTGCGGCCCCGCTCAGCCCTTAGGTGCGCCGCACTCTTGACTCCCCTCGCCTTGAGCTGGTGATTTGGATTTTAGATATGAGGATTTGGAATTCTAGATGTGAGGTGATGATTTGGATTTTAGATATGAGGATTTGGAATTCTAGATTTAAGGAGGGGCGAGGTGGATTGGATTTGGATGCGAGGACTATGTCCTACCTGGGCCTTATTTGTGACCTGGGGGTCTGGGTGGCCTATTTTCATCTCTTCCTTCCTCTCTAAGCTTCTGCTCCATGCCTCCATCATCCATGGTGTCTGCAATCGCTGGCATCCATCCATGATGCACAACGGGGTGAGAAGGGTAGACTAAGCTTGATAAAACCCTCTGATGAATTCGTCCATGTGGGTGGGTGCCTATTTAGGCCCGCCTGGATGAAGTTTTGTGGGGGTGTGCATGTAGCACCTGCTATGAGTCATCCTGCAGTCTACACTCTGCAACTAGTTAAGCTAGCCTGTGTGGTACCCCCCCCCCCGGTTCTTTTTTAGTTGACTTTCTAGAATCTGTGCCGTAGATTTGTTGTTAAAAAATATTTTCATAATATTACAATTTTATTAGTATATCTTAGTGCAAAGTTATAAAAAGTAGTAGTCAAAATCGTATCTTGAAGACGTGAGAAGTAAAAAAGTCAAGTAAAAAAGAACGAAGGGAGTAGCTAGCTGTCAAGAAAATGTGATGATGGTGATAAATGGATTGCGCACCTCCGGTTCGGTCCAAAGATATGCAATCATTCTTCTTCCTCGGTCTTGCCTTGCACTTCTTCCACCCACCTGCTAGCTTGCCTTAGGGCTGTTCATATTGGGTTTTGGCTTTGGTTTTTGACTTTGGCTTATGAATAGTAATAGTTTATAGAAAAACTATTACAGAGATACTCGTATACAATTTTGGCTAATATAAATAAAGTCACTACAGAAAATGCAGCTTTTAGAAGCCAATATGAACAAGATCTTTAACTCTCCCTCTCTTTCTCACGCAATTAGATGGTCCAATTTATGCTGGTAAAGGGAGTACCTATTTCACAGTCAACTACTCCCTCCAGTCATAAATACATATCGTTTGGTTTTAAGATTCATATAGTTAAACTTTTAAAACTTTAATTATCAATATGTTTTTAAATATTTAGATTGGATATAAGAAAATTATTGGTATTATAATCTTATTAGGTGTTATAACTATATTACAATAGAAATTAGTGGTCAAAGTTGTATTTTTAGACCATGTCAATACCGAAGGACATGTATTTGTGTCCTAGGAAATATTTTTTCTAAAAAGTTCTATTAAATTTTGGACCATTTGATCAATTCTCACCCTATTACGATGGTTAACACATGTACTACGTCCGATCCCGCGGTTCTCGTACTCCCTGGCACGATGCTCTGTGCTGGGCCGTCGCCCAACCACCTCACCACTGCCATTGCCACCTTCGTCATTGTGATAATCTGAGTCTTTGATTTATTGAGGTTAGTTTGGCCTAATGAAAATGTATCTAGCAAGAAAACTAGCTACCCCCTACCTAAGTTGCACCTTAAATAGTCATGTATTAAATTGGCATATATTTCCATACCAAACTATTTCAATCCTTACCACTCGTTTTGGCTTCAGTTTCTGACTTTTGACTTCTAATTCATTATTCTTTAATTTCGTCTTTTTCTGGTTTTTGACTTTTTTGCCTTTTCTTTTTATATATTCGTTTGCATTATCCGTAATAGGCACCTATTTTTTATTTTTAAATTTTTTGAATTTAATTATGCCAAAAAGCATTAGTAGTTACAGTGCAAAATAAGCCATAAGCCACAAACAAAAACTCAAATTAGCAGACCTTTATCACCCAATTGTTCTTCATGTCTGATCAAATCACACTGTATGATCACATAGGTCTTGCACGAATTTTTTGTACGGATAATCCTTTTTTTATTTGAAATTACAGAAATATACCCGCGGGAAATTTTTTTACAAAAATAGGCTCCAGTCGCCCACCCATTGGGCGACTAGAGCCTTTCGCCCAACCCAGCAGCGACAACTAGAAAATCTCCCAACCGTTGGGCGATTAATTGCAGTCGCCCCACCGTTGGGCGACTTTCATCTAGTCGCCCTCCCATTGGGCGACTGCATGAAAGTCGCCCAATGGTTGGGCGACTGCACTCAGGTCCCCGAGAGAAAAAAGAGAGGAAAGAGTTCATTTTGCCGAAATTTAAAAAGTGCATCAAACCTTCGTCAAAAATAGTGAAAATTGGTGGAGCTGTTCTTCATACATCCAAAAGCCTCCAGAAAAAAATTTGAGCAATTTCGGCCATAGGATCAAAAGTTATAGCAGTTTCAATTGAGGCCGAAACGAATTCGAGTCCGTTTCCGACACACCTTCAGTAAAACGGGCATAACTTTTGCATACGGTGTCCGTTTTCGACGTTCTTGTACTCGTTGGAAAGCTAACGACGAGCCCGATCCAAAAATAACGACTGGCTTACTCCAGTCGCCCTCAAAGATCCTGAAAATCGGCTATCTTTGGACCTAAACCTGCGTCGCAAGTTTTTTCTTTCTGTTTTTGCCCTTTTTCTTGTTCTTCCCTTCAGAATTTGGATTTGTCTTCAACTGAAAAGTTGTAGATCTCGTCGAAACCTTTCAAAGGAGTATATATAAGCCATATAGAACTTTGCTATTTTATCTTTTCAGACTAGTTGTTTATATTACATCGGTATATAAAACGATCGGTACATACGGTTTTGTCGGCCCCTGAGTGTAGTCGCCCAACCATTGGGCGACTGCATGAAAGTTGCCCAATGGGAGGGCGACTAGATGCAGTCGCCCGAGGGTAGAGTGACAGCTATTGTGTCGTCCGCTGGTTGGGCGAAAGGCTTCAGTCGCTCAACCATTGGGCGACTGGAGCCTAATTTTGTAAAAAAAATTCCCGCGGGTATATTTCTGTAATTTCGAATAAAAAATGGATTATTTGTACCAAAAATTCGGTCTTGCACGAACTTGGTTCAAATACATGTACAGAAGCTGTTCTTTTGCACTCCATATGTATTTTTAATATGATATTGAAATTAATTTTTTGTTTTAGGTCAAATTAAAATATCAAGTTTGGTTCCCAAATTAACAAAAATATAAAATGTCACCATCAAGGTCAAAAGTAAGTTGACAATTTCAGAATAACATCAATTTGAGATAAATGTTAAAAGTTAAATTTGGAATACATTTTATTTGAAACAAAACAATATGAATTCAATTATTTTTGTTGCGACCTAGTATGCCCATGCACGCATGATTGTTTTTTGTGCTGATGCAAATAGTTGAAAGGACGTATTTTTGGCAAGGAGAAATGGTGGTATTAATTGTAATGGATTCCTTTCCTTTTGGAAAATTTCTTTCCAAATGATTATTTCCCTTCAAGGAGAAATGTAAATTCCCACTCTTGTACTCGATCATGACATGTAGCAGCACGTGTAAACTGTACTTGTGTGCGTAGGGTGAAGTTTAGTCTTGCTGTCAACTCAAATGTCCCCTAGCTGATCTTGGAATATAGATCTCTTGCTGTCCCAAGGCATGAACTAAGCGTGTGTTTGGTTCAGAGTCATGGTGAGACGGGACGGATCCAACCCATTTTTTAGGGATAGAACCGACCCTGTTTCGTGTTTGGTTGCAAGGGATAGGACGGTCCCTATTTTCTGTTTGGTTTAGGGACAAAAGGTTTGGGATGACAAATCTGACATACGGGGTCTACCTGTCAGCCTCTTTTCTGGGATTGCAACAGCTCGTGGGGCCCACTCGTCCCACCTCATCCCTCACCATCCCCTCATTTCTGGGGGACAGAAGCATCCCCAATTTGAGAGTATATTCGCAGAATATTCCCTAGAGGGATATCCCCCATCCCACTCGACTCTGAACCAAACAACTATGGAATGAGGACCGCCCCATCCCATCCCCCATAGTCCCATGAACCAAACACATGCTAAAAGATGAGCAGCATTCCATGTCCTATGTATTGCTAAGAAGAACCATCTATTACATCTAGTATATATAACCTCCTCTTCAGTCCCCCATCATGGCACATCACTTCACATCAAGATTTGATGTGAACAATGCATCGCGTCTTATTCAAGATTGTGGCATCGCCAAGAACGTGATAAAATCTTTGGATCCTGTAGATTCTGCAGACATTTCAACAACTTGACCAGTTACAGTATACGTTGTTCTTTGTTAGCAAGACGAAATTTAATAATCTTGTTCTAGGCATTGTCTAATTATTTTTTCAGTCACATTGCAAGCTCTTGTAAAATATATCCAATCAACAAAGGCTTCTCTGTATCTGTTATCTGGACTCAAATTTCAGCCTGTTCTTTTGATCTAATTTTCTCATCCTGTGTTACCCATTGACCAGTTAGACTCTTGGACCTGAAGTTTATTGATTTCTGAAAAGGAATAATTTGTTCAAAATACTCCAGATTCTGCTCAGGTATGGTTCCTGTCAGTCTGTAACTGAGCGTGTTTGTTGCATGAATCTTGAGCACTCCTTTTGAGATACGGAACAGAACAAGTACTCAGCTACCTGCAGTATTACCTTGGATTCAAGATTTGGAATCTTGGCCTGATTTGACATGTTGATCTTAGAACTGAGCTGCATCTTTATGTATGTGTGTGTCTGGCTGCAGCAAAGCAAGCATGATGACGGACAGAGCGAATTGAAGTCGGCGTCAGGCAGTCTATTCTTCCTCTGAAGGCATGCAGTTGGTAAAAAGGAAGTTGATCATGCTTAGATACGAACACCCCGCTTTTGTGAATTATCATGGAGAAGAAAGGAGAGGGAATGAAAGGGAACAATGTTCTTGAAAAAGACTTGAGTAAAAGAGAAGTTTGGCAAGACCATCTCGAGGAATCGCTAAGAGCATGTACAACACAGGCGTTTAGAAAGATGCTTAGTAATGAAAAACTGATTTTTCTTACCACATAAGATAGATAAGATGTTTATTTTGAAGTATCAATGCTTAAATAAGCAGCGGTACTTAGCAGGTAGTTATGTGTATAACTATATCTAATTAATATATAATATAGCATCTAAGCACCCATAAAATAGATGCTTGCATTGGAGGAAATAACTTTTGTATATGTGCTTGATGATGTGGCTATATTCTCTCTCTTTAAGTATTCATATATAAGCGTCTTGTATTGTATATGCTCTAAGCATGAAAGGGAACAAGATTCTTGTCGCACCCCACATATAGCCAAGGTGGAATACTAATATGGAACGTCATCGCCAAGAAATAAAAGTAATAATAAAAGACAATAATAGAATACATAGACTAATTAAAAGCTTGAAAGTACTTTATTAAATAATCAACGGAAGCTGCAATAGTGTTTGAAATATGGGACCAATCCACTTCTAATCAAATAACAAATAAGGTAAATGACAAAACTTGTGGCAAGCCACAGTGCTGAAATTCGAGTGCTCCCACCCATGCATGCTGCTATCAATCCACTGGCCTTTTACCTGAGAGGGAAAGAGCAAGCGTGAGATTTGAAAATCTTAGAAGTACCCAACAACGGTCGCAACACAAGAGTAAAACAAGTAATGCAACCATATGAAATAAGAGTAAGCATGACAAGTAAGCAATGGACATAAGGCAAGCAATGGACAACTGATGTCGGAAATATTGTCATAAATGGAAGCCGGATATTATAAGAGCTGTGTATTAAGATATTTGTTATGTGACAAGTTATAGCACAGGTGCCGGCGTCCCCATCCCACATACCCGATTATATGAGAATAGTCAGGCACAACCTTGTCCTCGACTGTATAATCGCAGACGGGGTGTAATATCCTGTGTAACGAGAATGTACGGCCCCCCGTACATTACCAGGTTGGGTGGAAATGACCCCTATATGTGGGTAGCCCCGGCGTGATAACCCAAATTTTGTTATTTAGCGAATTATCCATGATATAATTAGAGAATTGTGATTAAATTAAGGTAAAGTTATGAGAACAATGAGACCGAAGAGACAGGATTGGTGCTACTAAGTGATGGAATCAAGATCTATTGATGGAGAGGATACTAACCAGAGTCACACATCAGAGTTGTCAAACATACAATTTTATTAGGTTATAAGTGATTATTAGGCATGTTAATGTACAACAACTAAATCAACTACAACTCACAGTTACGAATCAACAGGTAGAATTCACAAACACGGCATAACCAATCGTCCAGTGTTAAAGATTACTAGTGGTTAACATTACATTGGAACATCCTCATTCACAACCCTAATTACCATTAGACAATTATTTACATCCCTAATCACACATGGATTTTATGGTTAACATTATATTAATACAAGTATTCAATACTAACTAATTCATCATATTCTAAAGTTACTAAAACTACAACAACTACAACAGACAATTAATAAAGTGCAATGATCGGAAATCATACTAAGGTAACAGGTAATCATGTGATATAATCGTGCAAAAGAAACGTGTTACGGCCGCGAGGTACTTGCCTTGAGCACGCTCGACGGACATGCTGCACGATGGGTCTGAGATGCACAACTGCCCAGCTGCTCCCTTGACAGCTGCGTGAGAACCTACAAGGTGATACGAAGGACAACCGATCAGATATGATAAATTTGATACAGGAAATGACAGGTGATAAGTTTGACTGGAAAGAAATAACCGTTCGGTCGCGCGAACGGGCGTTTGGCCACGGAAACGAGCGTTCGGCCACGGAAACAGCATTCGGCCGCGCCGCCGCCACCGGCGAAGCCGTGCACGCGGCATGTGCGTGCGCGGATGAGCATGCATGCGAGCGCAAGCGCGTGCGGCACTGCCGTGCGTGTTGACGCCGCCGTCGTCGCCCACTGACTGGCCGCCGTCGCCGAGCCGGCCACCGGACGCGCACGCTCAACGTGCATGCGCTACAAAAGCGGTGGCTGCCGCTGCCGCCTATTGGCCGAGCCACCGCCACCTACCAACTGGGCCGCCGCCGCCTGCCGGCCGAACCGCCGCCGCCTGCCAGCCGGGCCGCTGAGCCGCCACGCACGGGCTGTTGCCGCCGCCGGCGGCAGCGCTGCCACCGTGGCCGCCTCCGCCGACGCCTATGCAGCCCCATGCATGCCAACGCGAGTGAGAGAGATGGAGAGAGAGAGAGGTAGAGAGGAGAGAGAGAAGAGTTACCTGGGAAAGAAAGAAGAGGGCGCTACAGGGAAAAGGAGGATCTCCCTATTTAAGTATGGGATTGATTAGGGTTTTGCATTTTTTTTCTATTTTTATTTTTATTTATTTTTTCCGGGTGTTACAGTTCTTTATCCCACTTGCAGCTGGTTTCAAAGAAGAGAGAATCGCTAAGCAAGTTTCTTGACAGTAACTGCCGCTCACACACAAACAAGATGATCATTCCTTTATCACGTGATTATGATCCCTTTTTGTTGATTTCAAGTTTTCGTTGTTCTACGTTTTCCAGCCTTCGATTCCATGTTCATCGATCAAATGCTTCCAGAACAAGTGACACATCGTTCAATCAAAGGGTACCTTGGATGTATGGTTCATACTCCGTTACTCCATAGGGCAGCATTTGACCTTGACAAATTTCATTTCGTTGGAAATCGTCAGACAAATTTCGGCGTTTGCATTTCTGATTTCATTTCGTTGGAAATCGTCAGACATATGCACAGTCTGGATTCAATCATTCAACCAATCAATCTATTGGATCAGTATGACGAATCAAAGAGGATGAATAACTCTTTAAAATGTTTCCCCTAGGTATCAATTCTATGCAGCGAAAACATCAACTCACAAGCTCACCAAAACCATAAGCCAAATCCACCCTAAACAATATATCTCCAACCAGTCTAATCGGTGGCCAATAAGCGGTCTGACCGCTGGCCGAACTAACTGGGCTCATCTGACCACGTCGGATTGATCGTGCAAGTCTTACCGGTGAGTGATCGGACTACTTGGATCCTTGCGATCTGACCGATCGTCAAGAAATCAATGCAGACAGCACTGCACACGATCTAAGAAAAGAATTGACTCTCAAATCATTGATCCAAATTCAGTCAAGCTTGGCACAAACTCTCCGTAGAATGTCAAGAACCTATTTGAATCAAGGATCATGAAGATCGATGCCAAAGTTTTGATCTTAATTTAAAATAAGGGGAGTTGCATTAAAACCGGACAAAAGAGAGAAACATTGATCTACTCTTACTCGTGAGTTCTTGATGATCTAGATAACCTTAGATAAGTTCTCACAATCATAACAAGCTAAATATGATGTCTAATGCCTCGTCGCCAAGATCATATGCCTGCGTCGAGATCTTCACCACTTGAAACACTCTAATCATATGTCATACCACATTACACCACAGTCCATGATGATCAATTACTTACCACCAAGGTCGTATTCCTACTCCGAGGAACGTCACCGCCCAAACCTACTCTAGTCGGATCACCATGCAATAATCAGCCAGACCGCTTCTCTCCAGTCATTCCATATTTCCTATGCTGGTACTTCCGCACTAGACCAAAACCTCCAAAAGACCTTTTCTGGAAAATAACTACCACCAACAAAGAGTCAGTACTACCACACATTAGTCAGACTGCCATGCAATGGCCGATTAGATCGACGACCGGTCAGACCACTAGTTTCAGAAAGCAACAGATCAAACTATACAACAACAATAACAAAGCTTTTTTGTCCTAAACAAGTTGGAGTAGGTTAGGAATGAAACATTTTCAAGATCAAAGAGATGAGAGCCTTGAAACAAAACCTACAATGCTAAAACACTAAGCCGTACATCCTACTATCTGAGCCGAGAGTCTAAAACACTACCCCTAACTTTCTTATGGTTCCGGCTCGTGTATCGCTAACTTCCATACGCTCCTAACCAAAACTAATTCTTTAGATACATTCCAATCCCTCAAGTCTTTTTTAACTGCTTCCTCTCACGTCAGTCTTGGTCAACCTCTGTCTCTTCTTACGTTTTCAGTACGTTTTAAAATTTTACTACGTACCGATGCCTCAGGAGGCCTCCATTGGAGATATTCAAACCATCTCAAGTAATGCTGGACAAGCTTCTCTTCAATTGGTACTACCCCACCCTATCACTTATATCATCATTACGGATGCGATCCCGCCTTGTGTGACCACAGATCCACCTCAGCATCCTCATCTCCGCCACACTCATTTTCTGTATATGTTGTCTTTTAGTCGCCCAACATTCTGCTCCATATAGCATCGCGGGTCTATTCACCGTCTTATATAACTTACCCTTTAACTTTTGAGGATTTCTTTGTCACATAGGACACTAAATATTTAACGTCATTTCACCCACCCCGCTCTTATCCTGTAGCTCACGTCTTCATCAATCTCACCGTCCCACTCTAGCATCGATTTAAGTAACGAAACATGTCCTTCTTAGGCACTACTTATCCGTCCAATCTAACATCTCCATCATTTGCCCTAGCACCACTGAAATCACATCTCATATACTCAGTTTTAGTCCTACTAAGTCTAAAACCCTTCAATTTTAAGATATTCCTCCACAACTCGAGCTTCCTATTAACACATATCCTACTTTCATCAACCAGCGTCATATCATCACCGAAAAACATACAACAAAGGGATATTTTCCCTTAGTATATTGATGAACAGATCAAACTATAATTTCTCAAAATCAAACTCAAACAAAGTAGAGCATAAGTAAAATCAAATACTTATCACATTCATGAGGTTACCACCACATGATCTTACACAATCAACTATGAATATTTACACGAGACGTACGAAACATCATACTATCAATAACAATCGAACACTACAATACCGATCATCGAGTACAAACACAATCTGCTCGGGCTTCAGCTTATCATGATCACTTCTTGTTGCAAGCCGGGTTGGACGCAAGGCTGGTGATCCACACCTGGTCGGACACTTCCGGCTCGTCGTCGTCGTTCCGGTGCCGTGCCCGAAGCTCTTCTCCAGGAACGCCGACGTCGCCGGCTGCGGGTCGATGTACTTCTCCGCCAGCCCCTCCCGGTTCCCGCCGTCGCCGATGGTCACGTGCACCGGCCCGCACGGGTCCTCCCGGCCGCCGTACACGCGCGCGAACCTCTCGTACGCGTGCACGTGCCCCGCGAACACCGCGTCCACGGGCGCCCCGTAGAGCAGCGCCTCCATGGCCGCGCGCATGGCGTTGCCCTCTCCCTGGTGCGCCTCGTTGCTGTTGTACCACGGCGCGTGCAACAGCGCCACCACGAACGCCGTCTTCCCGCGGGCGATCCGGGCGAGGTCGTCCTGTAGAGAAGTGGTGCGGCTCGAGGCCTCGAGGAGAGGGATCTTCTCGATCTCGTGGTTGCCCTCGGTTACCATCCACGGCCGCGCGCTCGCCAGCGGCTCGACGAGGCAGCCATACGAGTCCCACAGCGACTGCTGCATGTCAACGTCCGACAGGTCGCCGGGGAGAATCAGCATGTCGTAGTCCGCCGCCGCGATGTGCTGCAGCGTGGACTTCGTCCATCCTGTCCGGCCCAGGTCGCCTGCCCATCAAAGCATGAATGCCATGAGACATGGCAAGGTCACATTAAGCATTTGGTGTCAAATTGGCAGTAATTAAGGTGCATTACCGACAACGATGAAGTTGAAGGGGAGGGTGGACGGCGGCGTCCGGAGGCCGGAGGGAGAACTCGCGCGACGGGTTGGAGCTGCACCGGTAGCAGTACGTCGTGCTGGGTTTCAGTGGGCCTATAACGGCGTCGTGGATCTTCCCCGAATGGTACAGGACGAAGGAGTAGGTGGTGGTTCCGGTTGCGGAGAATGGGTACTGGCCTGAGGTCGTGTCGTACTCCACGATCGCCGGTGGGTCGTCGTCGGTGATCCATGCCACCCTCATCTTGTCAGATCCTACAGCTGATACACCCACCGGAAAGATGCACAAAAATGTGCCAGTGTTAGCAAGTGAGGTAGCTCATGATGCAATTCTTTCTGGTAAATAAGTGCAGGCCGTCAACTGAGTGATAGACAAACTGTGATTTGCTTCAGAGCAATTATTAAGGATTTGTGTTCTATGAACACAAATTCAGGAAAAACCTGGTTCTGTCAAATTCACCTTCAACAACATAACTTCACAATCTTCTAAAATATTCATCAAATTCAGGGTAAATAAATAGGCAAACATGAATGGCATCTTCATCTTTCTAATTTACAGATTGTATTCAACGTTTTTTTTCCTTTTCTTGCTCAGATGAGCTTCGTGGGTTGTCTTTTACTTGCAAGTAAAACAATTGCTTATTTTTGTTAGCTAACCTGACAATACATGACAGCAAGCTATGTTGTAGTTTATGTTTGTCATGCTCCGTTTAATACTACACCAGTCTTACGTGTACACGTCATGGACGTAGGCCCTAGGCCCAACACAATCGGTTCATTATTAGAAAGTTAGAGATTAGTTTTTATTTGTTAGGAATATGATATTAATTTTTATTTATTAGCGATATAATTAAGATTAGCTTTTATCGGTTAGGGGGAGCACATCTATATAAGAGGCTGCCACATGATATTGGAACCAAACAAAGAAATAACAAAATCATTCTCATCTATAGTCTCTCTCTCCCTCTACATCAATGCTACCCAACCATCGTCTTAGTGGTGTTTACCCCCTTATGAACCAAGGTTCATAACAACTTAGTATCAGAGCCAACACCATGGCTTCTGCTGCCCAGTTAACATGTGGCAAGATCATTACTAGCTATGAAGAAATCCTTGCTAGACTCAAGAATATGGAGAGCATGTTAAAAGATGATGACAGCAAAGGAGAAGGCACAAGCAACCGTAGATACGCAATCTGCAGCGACACAAGAGGCAAGAGCAAAAGCAACCGTAGATACGCAATCTGCAGCGACACAAGAGGCAAGAGCAATGGTGGCCGTGCCACGGCAACGGCTCTACTACTGCTGCTCCTTCATTCGGCAGGGCTAGTGCTATGTCTTCAAGAGACGACGACAGTGTCCACCACTGCCTCATCATCTTCGCCATGGTAAAAACCTCTCCGTCCCTTACGTATCAAAGGGTTACGGTGGCCTTCTCTTCGTTTTTTCGGCCCGCGACCGAACCGTAGCACGGAGATAAAGATAACCTTGCACCATCTTCCTCCTGAACCACAGCCGCATCGTCTTCCACTGCCAGATCTCGATGACCACATAAGCTCCGCGCGCATTGCCACCATTCCCGCCGCCAGGAAGTGCGTCCAGGTGCTGCCACCCGTGGAGGACGATGCCGCTTTGGTCCCGATTTGTCTACGGCCAATAAACGCGTGATGCCACCGCTTATCGAGCAAAGGCAGCACTGCTCATCGACTCAGGCGGCCGTCCACGAGATGCAGCGGGAACTCGAGTCCCAAGACAACACCCTCAACAAGATCCAGAAAGACATCTCCAAGAACCACCAGGTTCGCAAGCAGTACAACATCCAGGTCAGGGAGAAATAGCTCATCCTCAAGGAGTGGGAGATGCTGAATGACAGGGCGAATATGTACCAGCTGATCAAGCCGGCGTCTCCAAGGCCACAACTATGCGCCCTCCTTTCCTTGTGCAACATGGGATGGGGTCCACTTGCAGGCGTGTCGACCAAGTCAATAAGATGGTACAGCCAAATAAGTTAGGCGTACCGCCTAGCAGCTCAAGGACAAGCTGCATGTCCAGAAGGAGTGTAATGTCATGGGTGTAGGCTCTGGGCCCAATCCAGTCGGTTTATTATTAGAAAGTTAGATATTAGTTTCTATTTATTAGGGATATGATTAGGGATATGATATTAGTTTTTATTTGTTAGAGATATGATTAAGATTATATTCTATATGTTATGGGGAGCCCATCTATATAAAAGTGGCTGCTGCATGCAATTGGAACTAAGCAAAGAAATAACAAAGCCATTCTTATATATAGTATCTCTCTACACCGACGCTGCTTGGCATCCTCTCGGTAGTGTTTACTCACTTATGAACTAAGGTTCATAACAGTACATAAGTAAGTACTTTTCTGATAAAAACATGATAATGACTTGCCGTGCTGCAAAAATTAGGGTAGAAATGTGTTCCAGATGAGGTCAAGCAAGCCTAAATCATCCAAGTATGTACCGAATTTGGATTAGTACGCAGTGTGGAGAATATTTCGTGTAAGTTTCAACCACACCGATGTCAAATGGAACATAATTAAGAGAAGCACAGGTGTGCATATTGACTTGTTCACTTAATAAGTGACAGCATCTTGTGGTCCAACTTTGTTTCTCTAATGTTTCAAGTACCAGCCATGTCATACTGACTATGACAAAATTTGGCAAGCATATATTTGCTTCTTGCTTCATGTAACTGTATAAATCTAACACTTCTATTCTATGCTGGAAATAGACCAGACAGCTTATACATGGTTTGTTGGAAAGATTTGAAATGTACACATCCTAGGCAGAAGAGAATAAGCAGCACTGAATGCCAAATATGGGTTTTCAGTTAGGTTTGCCAACATCTTGACTAACATATACCTTTGAGTTAGATTTCTTGCCATGTCTGAATTTTGCAATTGCTGCATCCAACTGTGTAGAGGATACACTAGTAACTTCTTTCCTTTCACTTCTCTATTGTTGTAGTTTTTTTTTTGATAAATAGTTTCTTGCTTACATTCAGAATTTGCATAAATTACTGCAGCTGGATATGATCCCACCTCGTGAATACTAATTTTTAGTACAAGTGTCAAGTGTGAACATTTCAAGAGTGGGTTCTGGTTGTGACATGAGTGTCCATGCCAGTACAGTAGTAGTACTATGTTCGCAATAATAGTTTTCACACAGACCACATGGCAATTTTACATGTATGCAGATAATCATATACTCCTATTGGTTTTGCTTTGTTTCCAAGAGATAGAAAAAGGAAAAAAGATGAAGAATGGCTCAAGATTTTTCATAATTATTGCAGCTAGGGGTGGAAACGAGCGCCCAAGTTCTTATGCAACAGCGGCTTGGCTCGGTTCGGCTCGTTAAGAAAGCGAGCCCGAATGCCTGTTCGGCTCAGCTTGACCTAAAGTTCGAGCTAGCTCGTAAGGGCTCGTGAGCCGACATGCCATGAACTTGCTCCAAGCTGAAAATGCACTAGTTCTTGTGTTATAGAAGCTAGTTCAGTCCTTCTAAACAATCCATCATTCAAATAACAAGAAATGCTAGGAAATTACCATTTTCTAAAGTTAAAAGAAACCAATGAAACATGATAAAAACAGTTACCTAAAACCGTGATATACATAGCCAGTAAGTTGCCTGAAAATGTCACGGCACAAGACACAGGGCAGAGACAAGACCAAGAACCGAAATCCTCTCGCACAAACGCAACAGGTGATGAGGTAGGAAGGGGTTCTGGTCGGACTGATGCACCAAGCATTTTTCTTTCACCCACTGAATTGAATTAGATGACCAGCAGAGAACAAGCAAACCACGCAACATATTCACCATGCAAAAATCCTAAGAAACGATACTAATGCATTGCTGATATAGTGATATCTCAAGAATTCAACCTGCTGTACGGCCGAATCTTGCATGTCGATGTTTCAGAATCTGAGGTCTTCAAATAAATCTTGAAAATTGAGCAAGCGTACCTGCTGCGGTGTCTGGCCGTCGGCGTCGTCGTCCGTCAGCACGGAGAGCGCCCTGGGCCTCGGCCGCACGTACGGCGATGTCACGGCGAGGGACGCCGGGGGCAGCGACAGGGCGGAAGCGGCGAGGACAAGGAGAGCCAATGCCATGTTTCCGATTGCCATGGTCATCATAAGCATGCTAAGGTGAAGGCAGAGTCGAGAGGGATGTATGGAGCATGAGTGTCCCTACTAATATAAAAAAGAAATATTTGATGATTTGCCCCACCTTTCATATGAGTTTGATAAAATGCCCTGCAATGTGTCACTTACATGCGGGCTCTGGACCCACATGTATGTGAGACATCGCAGGGCATTTTATCAAACTCACATAAAAGGTGGGGCAAATCATCAAATCTCCCATCAACATAATATAATGACTAATATTGCAAGTTAGTCCCTTTATCTGAATATCTACACCATTCATTCAATGCAAAAAAAAAACTAACAGTTACTACAATACAATTTCAGCCGGTACAGCGCCAAAAAAAGCCAAGAAGCCATAAGCTCATAGCTGTTTGGAGCACCACCTAAGTTTGTTTAGTTGCTCTGGCTCCCGCGCAGAAGTTGACGAGTAGACCAATTTAGTAAACTAAGCAGGAATCACAGGTGACTTCCCTAGTGGCCCTAGAATATCTTTCCTTATGGATAGCTGCTTCAAGTTTTAATTCCTCACAAAACACACACTCAGCTATTTTGGCCCTACAATTTGTTGCTTAAACATGACCTAAGCACCTTATGCATTTCATCCTAGTCTTTCCCAGTTTCAAGACAAAAAAGACATGCAATGGGAATAATAGTGTCAAGTTTCTTGGAAGCATTCATGTTAACAAGATTTTCGTTAGCACCCTTTTCTAGCAAGGTCTTAGTGAGAAATTCAATTTCAACAATTAACTTGGGGCAATTCTCACAAGACATTACTCTACCATGCAATAGTATTTCAGTAAGCTCTTGAATTTTAGCCTCTCTAAATTCACAAAGATCACATGAAAATTCAGGACTACACTTGAGTAGTTTCTGAGTTACATTAGCAAGTTTGTTTTCTAATTCATTACACTTCAAGCAAGAAGAAGCCATAGCTTTCATATCCCTAGCACCTAAGCAAGCATTATTCATTCTAGACTTCAAGTGTGCTAACTCAATCTTAGTAGTTTCAATTGATTAGCTTGTGAAGAATAAGTCAAGGACCCAACAAGTTATACAGCTTTAAGTTTGGCTAGATTGTCCTTAGTAACCATGAGTTCCTCAACAATATAAGTATGAACCGTTGTCCCTAAAGTGAAACAAACCTTAAATTGGTCTATCTCATCCCTAGCATATCTAAGCTGACCAACAGTGACTAATTGAGAGTTTCTTAGATTTTCTAGATCCTTATGCAAGACTAGACATGAATCACAATTATCATCATCTAGAATAAGGACTTAAGCCTAGCAATTGCAATATTTAGATTTTCTACCATGAATTCTAGATTCTTGTTCTTTTTCATACTCTTCCTAAGTTCAGTTTCCAGTCTTAGAACAATACGATTCATATCATCAAAGGATGGTGTTACCTCATCTGGATTGTTGTAGGAATCAACTTTACTGGCGAAGTCCTTACTTGCCATAAAGCACATCCTGGTGAAGTCCCTTGCCATGGTCTTGGTCTTGGCTCACGGTTCATCCTCTTTGTCCTTGGTCCGCGAATCTACACCGCTCAAATCCATCTCCTCAAAGGCGTAAAGGACCTGGTGAACAACCTTCTCGTAGTTCATCTTTTTTTCCTTCCTTTGCGAGCTTGAGGTTTTTTTTTGTGGTACTCCTCCTCCTTGCCTTGAAGCTTGGGACACTTAACCTGAATGTGGTTAGGCTCTCCACACTCAAAGCAAGTAATAGGACTTTCTCTCTTTCACTCTCACATTGTTGTAGGCTCTAATGAATTTTTAGAGATTAAGGCAAGTTCTTCCTCAGGGATTGTTTCAATCTACTCATTAGACAACATAGAAAGCAAAACATCAAAAATCCAGAAATACTAGGAGTCTCAAAGGAAGAATCAAAAGAACAACTCTTCTAAAAATTTGCTACCAAGGCCATAGAGTGACTTTTGGACTTTTTCTTTTCCCAAGCAACCCATATGTTTTCTGCTTTGAATAAAGTGAATCAAGAGTTAGATCACTTAATTTGTTCACTCTTGAATGGCGGTAGCCTTAGAACCCCAAACGGTCAAATCAAGAAAGTTTAAAACAACACGAGCCTTCTCGGACTTAGAAAGATCAACACCAACAGACCTCGATTGACTCACAATCCTATTGAACCTTGCAAAAAGCTCATCAATAGAATCACTAGGCTTCATCTCAAAGGAATTAAACTCAAGATTGTATAAATCCTGGCACTATTCCTTGATTTGGAAAGGCTTTCATAATAGATCTCAAGAATTTTCCAAATCTCATGAATAGTGAGCAAATGGGAAACACGACTATAGTCATTCCTACCTAAATCACCCATGAGAATGTTTATTGCCTTGTCATTATTCTCCACTAATGATGTGTTATCTGGAGTAATTACCTCAAGCACTTCGAAAGATTCTCGAACAATTTTTCAAACCGGTTGACCTTCTTTGGATGGAACAAGCCATCCTATTCTTCCAATAGGGATAATCGGCCCCATCAAAGATAGATGGCTTAGCGGAATACCTCTTCGATACAATTACTCAAAGATTGGTGAAAATCTTATGAAGAATTAACATAGCTTTGATACCACTTGTAGGATCAGTATGGCAAACATAGGGAGGGTAAATGTTGCCTCTATTTTTTCCCCCAAAAATATTCCTGAGGATCTTTTACTCCGATAGCTGTAGAAGCTATGAAGATGGAATACTAACATCCAAGCACTGCACAAACCCAACAAAAATCAAGAACCAACAAGAACTCTCTCAGGCGGTCTGACCGCTTAACCTCATAACAGTAAAGTCAACATGATTTCGTAAACTAACTTTGATCCAACTTTTAAGTCAGAGCTTCAAATAATTTGAAACTTGAAACACACCTTTCCTGGAACCTCAAGAACCTATTCGAACAAGAGACTGAGAAACCATGGCCAAAGTTCCAACTATTTTTGATTCAAAGCAAAGTTGCACCAAAGCCGGGCCAAAAAACAAATTTGAACCTAGAGCTTTCTCGTGGGTTAAAGATTGTTAAGGTGACCTTAGACCAACTCCCACAAGTCATAGCAAGTCCAAGAACAATAAAACCCCAAGCAAAACCCCATGGAACCAATCCTCCCAAGAACCACTTCAAAATTAGGTAATGATTGAGCAAACTTCAATATTTTGCTATGATGATGTCTCGATGGATGGGATCTGACCTCCAAGAGGTATTTTCACCACTTACACATCCTTGGCAACCAGCAAAATCAAGAAGAGATAAGAGTAAAATCCAAACAAATCAAGAAGTAACATGGCAACAGTAAGAACATAACTTCTTAGAAGAAGCATGGATATATTGCTACTTGAAGAGGAAGATTTTTACAGCCACTCCAAAGAGGATAAGAGCCACAAGGGCAACACTACAAAGCACTTATACATAGGTTGCTCACACCTATTACGAACTATCCATTTAAGGCTTGAATGGTTAAGAGACATCCCCCCTCCCTTATAAGGAGGCAATTCTCCCCTCTCTAATGGACCTTAATATGAATTCTTAGTGGATACTATCCACTTACTAGTGGGGTAACCTGTAAACCCACACACAAACATTTTTCCACTCCACACACTTTGTGCACGCTTTTCAAAGCATAAAACCCAAATCTCCAATAAGTATTGATCCTCTTGTCTCCTGCGTTTCTCAATGGCCTAAATCACCTTTCCAAGCACCACGGTTTTGAATCTTCACTTCTCTCGGTATTTGGCTAAGTACCAAAATACCCTTCTCTTGATCCGGTCATATCCTTCACTTGTAAGAAATCTTCATGCTTGACATATGTAGGTTCACCAATAGCTTTCCTTATGTCGACAAGTCTTTTCTGTTCCAGATCCCACTGGGCCACCTCCACACTTGCACTAACCAAGCCACTTGGTGCAACCCGTCATTCGAATATTGCCTTCTACATCCTTGTCCACCATGTGCCTTACTTGAGTTCAACCATCTTGCCCGGCTTTCAGGACCGTTCGGGACCTTGGTTCCCCCAACCAAGTCTTGGCCCTTCTCGCCATTGACTATAGTTGACTTTAAGCCTTTTGCATATCCAAAGACCGAGAAACTGTGTCCAAGCACAGACTCTTCACAACTTAACCCACGTTAGTTCAAACATACATCATGCAATCATATGCATTAACCCAAAGCTCCTCAAGCCTTGACAAGAACTGAAAACCTAAAATCACTCATTCTGGGAACAAACACCAGTCTAATCACACTCCTCGTGCCGATGAGACCACTGCCAGTCAAACTGCCAACCAATAGCCGGTCTGATCATCAGTTTCATACTGGTCAGACCACCACCCCTCAGGCTTCTCTGCAACCCAGTCTAACCACATGTGCATAGCGATTTGACCGCACCCTCAAATCGGTCCAACCAAATAGAGATTGAAACTTCTAAACTTTTTGTAAATTTGAAATTTCAACTCGACAGACGTGCAGTTGATCATTACTAATGACAAAGAAGCCTATCACATGCCTCTACATCGTCCGGCAGCTTCGACGTACTACAAGAAGAACATATATGTAGCAACGCTTATCTTGCAACGAAGAATATATGCGTTGAGAGAGTCCAGAGTCCATTGGTCGGCAACGCATGAAGTCAGTTCGGCCCCACGCCCCCACTACACCTACACCTCGCCGCATCGATCAGTTTGACCCACCTCATCTAGTACTCCGCGTAAGCAACTGGTGGTTCCCCCGTCTCTTCGCACCCCCGCTCTCTGGCCTCGACGTCTTCTCTTCCCCATCCCCTTCCTCTTTCTATTGCAGCGACGGCTCGCGTCAGGGCATGGCAGCAGCGATGGCTCATGACTAGGCGGTGGCGCTATGGTGAACATGTAAGATGGATTCCTCCCCTCATCTCTCCCTTTCTGTTGTTAGATGGATTCCTCTAGATCTCACATGTTAATTATGGATTTAGTTTTTCTTTCTCCCAGCATGTGTATACCTTGTATTTGCATTTGATTTCTTTTTTTATTAAGATTGATTAAACCAAGTTTGAGATATCATCTAGATCTCATGTGTTGTGGATTTAGGTTTTATATCTAATCGTGTGTTCTTAAGATGGATTAAGCCAAGGTTGTGCCTTTACCGCTCATAAGGAGGTCCAGATGTCTAGACAACGTATTGGTTGATTGGATTACATGATTGTCGATGTTAGTTGTTATGGTACGTTTAGCTGCCAAAGTTCCAATTGAACAATTAATTTTCCCCAATTTGTGTAGATATAGCACTAGTGACTGAAGAACAAGTAAAGTGCTAACTCGACGAGATAGGACACATAATACTAGTCATTCACTTTTAAATACTGAATATTGCTGCTCCAGTTTATTGGAAATTTAATTGTTAAAACAAACATACTTATGTTCTACTTTTTGTATTAGACACATTTAGAATATTGGTACAAAAGTATTCCTTAGCAGTGTAAAGAATTAGAAAACTTGACCTTTAATACTTTATATTTTAGATATTTGAACTAATTAGGCTACAAATTTTCTTCTGCCACAATAATGGTTTGACAATAGCACTTGGTGGAGTAATGTTTAGGTATCATGGCTAATTCTGATCTCTCCTAATTCTCTCTACATATGTAATCAGCCTGATTGTCGCGTCGCATTTATACTATGCAAGGATCCTATATAAATGTCAGCAGATTTGTAGAGAGTTTGATGTGCTTGAACTAAACAAGGTTTCCTCTCATATGCCATTCAAGTTTTGGTAATACCATTGTCGAAAAAGGAAAATCAAAGTGTGATTTTGTTTTGAAACCAATATCTGAGTTCATCTCACAATAAATGCCAAATTCTGAGGAAAAGAAACTTACCACTATACTATAGTCAAACATGAGTTAGAAGAGATATAGAGGGAACAACTGTAGATCCTACTACAGGTTCTCATCATGAAACTTAGTAACTCGGTGAAGGTTAGTTTCTCATGGATTGTCTTACCCACTTTTTTACTTATTGTTTATTGCCTTGACTCCAACAATTATTATTTATGGCAAGAAATTTGGAATGGAGCCTTACTACAATGACAACTTCCTCATCACGATGTGTATCTTTTTATCATTGGTCTGGATGCATGAACATGATTTTAAGATGTGTAATCTTGTAGTCTTGCAAATTCTTGCTATTTTGTAAATTTTGATGGGTGTCACCTCAGCCTTGTTGGGCTTTTAAATTGTAGCTGAATAATGTAGTACCTCTTGTATGCCCTTATGTTGTATTAAACTAGGTCTATCACATTGTCACATTCTAGTTATTGGCAGCAAGAATCTGCATGGCAGTTCACTCTACTGCTGGGTCTTGTCATACATGCATGCTCAAACACTTCTTTAATGGAGAATGCTGGTCTATTAGTATTGGTGCCATGTGTGTTATCTGGTTGATCAACAAATATATATATATATATATATATATATATATATATATATATATATATATATATATATATATATATATATATATATATATATATATATATATATATATATATATATATATATATATATATATATATATAGACACACACACACGCGCGCGCACACACGCACATATTGTTAAATAGTGCAAATTATAAGTTGGTATGCTATTAGTTATGGAGAGCAAGATCCACTGTACAAGGATCTTGTGCTTGTCATTGAGGCACATGTCATGTGAATAACATCTCAATCTCATTATCTCAGAGCAAATCTATTGATCTTGTACAAGGGTCAATAGCGAGTATATAGTGACCCTCGAAGTGAAGAATTTAGCATGGTTGATCAATTGAATTGTGTAACGGTATGATTGAATGGGCATGATTTTCAAACCAGATTTGTGTCAAAAATATTTAGTTATTCTTTTCCATTACAGAGGGAGCAAACTACTAATGCTGAGCAGCCACACTACAAATATTATTCTACTGAAGATAAGGTTAGTGCACATAACTTAACATGAATGAAAAGCAATTCATTATGTTTGTATTATTTGTAGATACCAATGCTACATCTATTGCTTTTAAATCTCCTGACTTATGTGTCATTCTAGAACAAACAGATTTTAGTACATCTTGACATTATATAACATGCAAATTCATGTTATGAAGTTTATCAGTGTCATTTCTTTTGTTATGAAGTTTATCCTAAATGTCGCATTAACATACTCCAATTTTCATTGTAGATCGAGAAGATAAATGGATGAGATAGACTGAATATGAGAATGGAGGGCTGGACGGCTGGTGGCATTCTATAGGACTTCTTTGTGTTTTATATTTTATTCCCATATGAACATGTGTTCTGAACAAAAAAATTATTCCATGGATTACGTGGATGGTACTTATTGTAATGCAAAAATTGCTTTTAATATATGGCTTACTGTTGTTATTTCTCGTGTGAGATGGTCTCTAATTTCCCAATTAAATTGCATATGCATTATCTCTTTATTTGGCTCCAAATTGAAATAATTTCCAATATTGTTTATTGATGGTTTATTCCTAGCTACGCATATAGGCGTTGCAGCAATCCAAATCTATATGTTGCTACGAACTATAGAAGTCATTTGTCCGCGATTGGTACAAACACATATAAGCGTTGCCATAGCCCATTAATATCCGTTGCAACTTTGCAACGGTTATTTGTAGGTGTTACCAATGCATATATAAGTGTTGCAACAAACCCTTGCAACGCCACTTCTGGCAACGCATAATAAATGCGTTGGTATAGACCCCACCAACGCATATATGGACTTTTAGCAACGCATATATGCGTTGCCAAAGGGGGGGTCATCTTGTAGTCGACCAGCTGGGCTGCAGGGGACAGGGGCCGGGGGCCCTTCCATGGTGATTTGGAGTTTAGGCGAGATGGTGTTGGAACAATGCCGCTTGTTTATGTTTGCCTCATACCTATTGGTGGCGTAGAATTAGAGTGTGCTAGTTTTTTCGAGAGAGAGAGGATAGATGATAGTGTGTCCTACTCCTAGTTAAGTCCTCAAAGCTCAAACGGAGGAGAGGTGCAAGTACAGCTCGTGTTCATGTCCGTGCAAAGACACGGGACAGAGAGAGTCTGTTGGTTGGCCGTTGAACTTTGGTAAATTGCAATCCGAGCAGAATGTCAGGCCCATATATGGCCCGCGGCGCCTCCATGGCTGCATACGAGTTACCTATCCAATCCATCCGCTCCGGGCGCACCATCTAGAACATGCACATTGCAGTATTGAACATCTTGTTCATTTGGTTTGTATGGAATTTCCCCCTTGCAGCTTGAGCTTCGGCATCGTCGACAGTTCTATTTTGGTGGTGCCCAGCAGACATTGAGCTTGGGCTTCGTCAACGGCCAGTCAGTGCTGTTATTTGAACCTTGCTATACAAGAGATATCCCAACAAGCAAAATCAGAGTGATATAATTAATATGAGCCTCAGAGTGATATAATTAATATGAGCCAAGGGAGCAAAAATCAGACGTACAGATATAATAAAATCAGATATACAGATATAATTAATATAAGCCAAGGGAGCAAAAATCAGACATACAGATATAATAAAATGCATTGGTCTGGGAGAGTAAAATCAAACCAAGAAAGCATGAGAGATCTTTTGACGTAGACTAGAAATTTAGTGCAGGAAGTATATTCTGATGAATCAAAGACCAAAGCTTTGCATCAGAGAAAGAAGCCTATGAAAGCATAGCTGTCTGAAGAGGGCTAAACCTTGTAGGCATTTGATCGAGCATGCTGTGGGCGTCGTCCATGGCGCTGTCGCCCCTAGCTGTCGTTGTCGCTGCGCCTTCGGCGGCCATGCGGGAGGAGAGAGGAGGCTGTGGGGCCGCGGCCATAGGGGAGGAGAAAGGTTGCGTCGGCGGAAGACGGAGCGACTGAGGCCGAGCCGCAGCCCGGCAGCCGCGTGAGGGAGCCGAGCGTTAGGACTGAGGCCGAGCATGGAGCCAAGCGTTGGATCGTTTGGTCGTACGCGTGCCAATCATCCAGGGTATGTATGCATGCGAGTCCGCATGGAAACAGTTTCCACGCATTTTTTTCCTTTTTTACAGTAGCTAACTTTTAAACGGAGTATCTTTTAAAGATGAGGTCTACTAGTTAATTGTAGTACATACTGTACCGACTTCATTTATATCGCCTGCACGTGAGTTTCTGTTACTCTGTAATCTCTCACACGAACAGCCCAAAAGTCACAAGTCACAGTCAAAAGTCACAAGTTTCAGCTAAAAAGAACAGACCCTAACACCAATCAATCCAAGTTTAGGCCAAGCAAGCTAGCCCACAGCCACATGTAGAAATTCCAGCGGTGAGTAATGGAATGTTGCAGAAAGTGCCATGGTGCTCCCAAGCCACGAAACTGACGAACCTGTAGCAATTCCAGCCATCCAGCAAGTATTCCTACGCTAAAGAATTGAGTTTTTCTGTCAGCAAGGTGGCTGGCTTGTGACCTCAGATATTCTGAGCCTCCCAGACCGCATCCAATAATATTCCGGTCCCCTATCAAACTCTCACTGCATCCCCATCAGCATGCAGTACCTTGAAGGCTCGCCTGTTACTTTCAGCTTCAACCAAACGGAGACGATTTGTTGGCTCAAAAGAAGATAAAAAAAAAAGGGAAAAAACTTGTACCAACCTATCTCCTTCCTCCCTCTACACCGCCACCACCACACACGACCTCCTCCTCTTCCGGCAACCCCAACCGCCGCCGCCGTCCACGGCAAATGTCAGGTACACGAATACACGTACCAAAACAGCAAGAAACTGCATGGCATATCTCCCAGTATATGCTCTATTGATTCGATCCCTGTGCAAAGTTAACCTAATAATATAACATAATGGCGTGCGATTATCTTCTACTACCAGGTCTCGTGCTTCAAGTTCAAGCCAGGCTGGGCGATGGAGATGGAGGCAAGTTCCTGCCGTCACGACGACACGCGTAAGAAGCAGATAATAATTCTCATCCGCACGCTACTGCTCATGTGCCGAGCAATCCGCCGGGTCGTCAGGCTGATACGCATTTTATACCACATTGCGGTGGCCGTCCCCGTTAAAAGCGTCGTCGGCATCGCGAAGGTCTTCTTCTCGCTCGTAAACGAGCAGTGCTTGAGGTATACGAACCAGGCAGCGCTCGGGCGCAGCTACACGGGCACGTTCTGCGGTGATTTGTTGGTCGGAGCCATGGCGAATTCTTGGAGGCTGCTCGTGCAGGGCCTGACGTCGCTGATGTTTCTGTGCGCCCACAATGGCGAGTACGTGCGGCCAACGCCGAGCCCGTTGGTGCTGATGGTGCACGACAAGCCGGCCTCTCATCCTCAGCAGGTGCGTTTCTGACTTTTGCAGTGTGCAGAGCTTGCAAGAATTGGGTGGCATTATGGCAACTGATCTCGTTAAGTCATGATTCTTTCAGAGTTCTTTGATAGTTACATTAGAATTTGCCTTTGTTTGCTCCCAACAATTTTCTTCCAAATTTTCCGAGGCAGAAATCGAAGCACTACATTTCTTTGTTTGTTAAACTCTGTTTTATCACCCAATGTTTTATTTTATATTTTCAGAGAGGGTCCTCAATGTCTAGCTCACAGGATAACAATGTGTGAGACTATGTGAAGATCATATGATTGTGATGAGTAATTAACTTTTGAATTAAAGTTTTTTATGGAGTTTGAGTTTGGTTTTTGAGGGTTTTGCAAAAGATTGCATTCTGGTTAGCCTGTCTACTGGAATCTTTAGGTTAAGCGGTATGACCGCTTTGTTTTGGCGGTCTGACCAGCAGACTTCGACTGCTAACAGTAGTCGAAGGCGTGGTCTTCGACTTTGTAGTCAGGCAGTCCAAACAGCCGTGTGTTGGGCGGTCTGATCAGCAGATCGACCACGCATGGTCGATGGTCGAAAACTACAGTGTCTGAACAACTACGGATGGTCGATAGTCGTAGGCTTTGTGATCGGTAGTCGTAGACTTTGCGATTGATAGTCATATACTTTGTGATCGATAGCTGTGAGCATTGCGATCGGCTGTCGTAGACCTCGAGTACTCATTTTAGACCAGCCAGTGGTCTGACCGGCCTGTGCTTGGTGATCAGACTAGCTTCTCTCGATGGTCTGAGGTTGTTCTCTGAATTCTTGGAAATTGGGTCATAGTTTGACGTAAGTGTTACTTGTGTGCACATGTGTTTATTATTTAGTTCTAAGATTAGGATCGGTATTTTGGTTGCATACTTTTTGCATGGTGCATTGTATGGATTAATTGCGCAAATTGAAGGACATGGACGAGATGGACATAACCTCTTGAAATCGATCTCCAATCATCTAGATACTTTAATAGCAAATTTATCAAGAAATCCTGTTTTTACTTGAGTTTGGCCTTGTCGAGCGATTTCTTGATCCGAGGTCTTTGGATTTGATTCCTTTGGTGATCTTTTTTGCTGTGACATGTGGGAATGTGCTCAAAGCCATCTTGGCTATCTTCTACCCACGAGCAAGATATGATAATCGATTTGTTTTTTAGTTCTTGGTTGGTGTGCGCTGCTTTAGATTGCAAAAAGGTCTTAAATTTGTCATGGATTTTCCAATCCAGGAATGGAATAGTTTCTTGAGATCTTAAGAAACATGTGTACAAAGTTTCACGGCTTTTGGTTTAGTTGATCAAAACTTCTGTTGATTTTGGTTCTCGCAATCAGCTGAAAACCATGTTCTTCAGTTGAAAAAGGGAGTACCGCAAGCCTTGTAGCAGTAGTACTGCGGTCTCTGGTTTTTGACTACTCTAGTTTTTGACCATTCATTAGTCGTCGACCTCTTTGGTCATGTTTCGACTTGCTTCGACTATTTTGGTTTCGACTGCCTACAAGTCGACCTTTCACTAGTAGTTGTTCACACCGATCGGATCTCAACTTGCTTCAAACACTCGGGTTTGCTCTCAAGTCTTCGACCACATAGGCTACAATCATATTGGTCTTCGACCACGTAGGTTTTCAACCACTCATTAGTTCTCGACCACGCTGGTCTTTCTACCGCTCACTGGTGATCGACCACGTAGGTTTCGACCACTCAAAGTCCTCGATTATGCTAGTCTTTCGACTGCTCTCTTGTCATCAACTGCATTAGTTTTCGATCACTCTTTGCTCGTTGACCACTCAAGTCGAATTCAGACCACGTTGACTTTTGACTATATTGGTTTCGACCACGCTGGTTTCGATCACGTTGGTTTTCGATCACTCTGTGGTCGTTGACCACTCGAGTCGAAATTCGACCACGTTATTTTCTAACTAGTTTTGCTCAGCTCTGAAAGTCTCTGGGTTTTCACATTGGTACAACTTCGTGTTTCTCCAGATTTTGAATAGAGTTCCTATCCAAATCTTCATAACTTTATAGCTATCGAACCAAAGGATAAGTGAATACATGAAAAAACTTTTAAAACACTATTTACTCTTTTCTGTTGTCATCTTTAATCCTACATAATGAGATTTGCCTTTAGCTACTCAATTCGAGGTTTCAGTTTCCCCTTGGGATTGACCTTATTGTAAAATTTAGGAAGTTCAATGAAGAAGAAAAACACAGCTCGTTTGTTGAACGTTGGTACCTGCATCTCTGCTCTCTAGTACCATGCTTGCTTCCGAACAGTACAAATTGACCAGTCAACTGGAATAGAATTCTGTGCAGGCTAGCACAGAATGATTCCGCTCATTGGAGCTCTAGTTTCAAACTTCTTTATTTTGCTTTTTCTGTCTTTTGGTTTGTTTGATTTTTTTTCTTATTCATTTGTATTGTTAGTGGTGATATAGTCTTTTTTATTTTTTTTAATTTAATTGTACTAAAAAAACTAACACAACTGCAGTAAAAAAGCCATTCAGTACAAAAATAAAACTAGAAACTTAAATTTAAAAGCAAAAATGAACAGCACCTTATCCTTAGTGTCCTACCTACCTGTCAATTGTACAGACCATGGTGGTAATCGGTTCGGCTGAAAAGCTCGTGGCTTATGGTTGAAAACACTGTAGCTGGCTGAAAAAAGCACTGTAGCTGACAGAGACTTATTTAGCATAATTAAATTTAAAAAAAATTAAAAATAAAAAAATATGTTAGCCCATTACGTATAGTACAAACAAATACGGGAAAAAAAGAACCGGCAAAAAAGCTCAACGAAAAGCCAAAAGTTCAGAAAAAGACGAAACTTATGAATAGTGAAAAATAAGTCAGAAACCAGAAACCGAAGCCGAGTTGATCAGGACCATAAAGTCATAAACTGACATCGTTAGTACGAGAAGTGGTTTCACTTGCTGCTTCGTAATTACGGTAGATAGGATTTGCAAATGCGAAAATTTTCCATCATTTGCTCCTGATATGGTTACCACCAGGTGCACATTTCAACCGTGGGGAAGAAGAACATGAGGATTTCCTGGGTCACCGACGACCGGAGCTCCCCGTCGGTGGTGGAGTACGGGACGTCTCCGGGGAACTACACGACGTCCGCGACGGGCGACCACACGACGTACCGCTTCTTCTTCTACAAGTCCGGCGCGATACACCACGTCACCATCGGCCCGCTCGAGCCCAGCACGACTTACTACTACCGGTGCGGGAAGGCCGGCGACGAGTTCAGACTCAGGACTCCTCCGGCCACCCTGCCCGTCGAGCTCGTCGTCATCGGTGAGTCGCCGTAGCTCTGTCCAAGCTTTTCTGGTAGGGAAACGAAAAATGTTGGTCAAATCTGTCCTCCATGTCCATGTTACATGCCGAGTACGTGGCAGACATTCTTTTGACGTTCAAAAACACACTTTTGACTACTGTACAAGCGACTGAATTTTTTTTATTTTTTAACCATTTAAAGTTACACTTTAAATCATTTAAAGCTGCACATGATTTTTTTGAAGAGAGGCTGAATCACTTGAAGTTACAGATGTTTTTTAGGGAGACTGTAACTTCAGTTAATTGATAGTATAATTTCAAGTGACTAAAAAATAAAAAAATTCAGTCGCTTGTGCAATAGCGAAAAAACAGAGAGGTCACATGTATGTCACGTTACAGATACTGACTGTATTGAGACGTGACGCGCGCGTATGTAATATCTTGCGTTGCAGGTGACCTTGGGATGACTGGGTGGACGGCGTCGACGCTGGCGCACATCGGCGGCGCGGACTACGACATGCTGCTGCTCCCCGGCGACCTCTCGTACGCGGACACGCAGCAGCCGCTGTGGGACTCGTTCGGGCGGATGGTGCAGCCGCTGGCGAGCGCGCGTCCGTGGATGGTGACGGAGGGCAACCACGAGATCGAGTCCCTGCCCGTCGTCAAGCTCGCGCCCTTCGTCGCCTACAACGCGCGGTGGCGCATGCCGCACGAGGAGAGTGGCTCGGCCTCCAACCTCTACTACTCCTTCGACGCGGCCGGCGGCGCGGTCCACGTGGTGATGCTGGGCTCGTACACGGCGTTCGAGGAGGGGTCGGGGCAGCACGCGTGGCTGGAGAGGGACCTCGCGGCGGTGGACAGGCGGAGGACGCCGTGGCTGGTGGTGCTGCTGCACGCGCCGTGGTACAACACCAACCAGGCGCACCAGGGCGAGGGCGAGAGGATGCGCAAGGCCATGGAGAGGCTGCTCTACGAGGCGCGCGTCGACGTCGTCTTCGCCGGCCACGTCCATGCCTACGAGCGCTTTGTAGGTCTCAGAATTCATCGTCTTGCATTCATTTTTGGGTGTGTATAGCTATCACCCGGATGTTTTCTTCTTAACTATCATCCAGATTTAAGACCGTTGGATTAGAGATCCAACGACCTCTTTTTTTGGAGGGGGGAGATTTTTTTTGATGAGTGGGTTTTTTTCTCTCTATCTATCAGCTAATTCTAGAACTAGCTAATTAATATCGTCGGTCAAATAACTAGGCGAGGATCTACGACAATGAGGCCGATGGCCGGGGCCCGATGTACATCACCATTGGCGACGGCGGCAACAGGGAAGGCCTTGCTCTCAAGTAGGTGATCCCATGCCTAATCTTAGTGTTGGTGTGCACGAATAACGTTGCTTAAATTTTGATGTGTCCAACGGATTCTTGTTGAAGATTCATCGAGGATCACAAGTCGGCGCACCTGTCGGTGTTCCGGGAGGCGAGCTTCGGGCACGGGCGGCTGAGGATCGTCAACGAGACCAGCGCCGTCTGGACGTGGCACCGCAATGACGACGAGTACGCCACCGTCCGCGACGAGGTCTGGCTGGAGAGCTTGGCTAGTCCAAAACCGGCCCTAGCGGCCGCCGGTCGTCACACCGACGAGCTGTAGGACGTCCATACAAGCCGCCGCCGTGGCTGTTTGTGGTAGTAGCACTAGTTCATCGTAGGACAGTAGGAGCATGAATACGCACCTGGACGGACTTGTTTCCTATAACAAAGGTGTGTCTAGTTATTACCCGGATGTTTTCTTTCTAATAATCATCCAGATTTAAGACCGTTAGATTAGAGATCCAACGACCCATTTTTTTGGAGAATGAGAGATTTTTTTGGAAGGGTTAGGAGAGAATTCATGGCCGTTGAATATCTAATCTAACGGTCATAAATTTAGATGATAATTAGGAAGAAAACATCCGAGTGATGTTTATCAATACCCAACAAAGACAACAATACTTTAGATGGGCATGTTAAAACTAGCCCATTTGGATATTGGGTTTTATCCGGCGACCTCTATTTAATTTTCAGCATGTGTTTCAATAAGATACGTACGTGTATATACATATGATGTATGATATAAGTATAATGTACATGAGTATGTATTGTCCGCTGCAGTCTTGTAAAAAAAGAGATACATTTGACATCGTAGTGTAATGAAATGTGGCAAGGCTCCATCTTTTCTTACTAGCCTTGGGCCGTTAGACCTTAGCGCTTGCTCGTGTGGATTTTGGATCTATACAGATGTCGTAGCTAGCTGATTTGTTGGAGAAGGCATAAAATAACAACAGGGTGAGATCTTGGCACGCAATCCTTTTTGTCGTGAAAGGTACAATCAATATGTAGTTCAGTACAGTGGTGGATCCAGAAAAAATTTTAGAAAGGGTTGAACAAAAGCAATACAGCGACATAACTCCACTGTGCCCCTCCTACACCATACATCCATAGCTAAAAATGTATAGGGGCTCCAGGGGGGCTCCAAGGTTCGGTAGCGGTAGGGGGGCTCGAGCCCCCCGCCCCACCGCTGGATCCGCCCCTGGTTCAGTAATAGTGTGAGTGTCGCTTTCGTATGACGTGAACATAGCGATGACTGTTCGCATTTCTCATTGAGTTGAGAAATATATCACGGCAGGTAAAAATGATCATACGGTTGGCCAAAGCTAGAAAAAAAACTAAAAAAAGGAATGTGGATTGCTGATAAAAAAAATCTAACAGAACAAAATAAAAGAAAATAATCAGCCTTCTGCGCCAAAAGGTGCTCACAAAAGCATTGACGAACTCTTTCTGTTGGTGTCTAGCTCCAAACGTGCTCATAAGGGGTCTCACTCTTGTTAGAGGTAATCATGAATTAGTTTCCTCTTGCTGCCCAGAAGGCCAAAACAATAATAATAATAATAATAATAACAACAACAATAACAACAACAACAACAACAACAACAACAACAACAACAACAACAACAACAACAATAATAAGAAGAAGAAGAAGAAGAAGAAGAACAGACAGAGACATAGCTGGTGCTCCAACTGTTTTACGGCTTAAGTGTGACGACCCGCATTATTACCATGGGGTAATAACGCCAGTCAACGGATTATTATTCGTTTTAGCCGATAAAACATCGCTCTAACGAATAATAAACCTATCAGAGTATTGCAGCAGAACAATAATTAGAGACAAAACACGATAATACAAGAATATCGCCACGCAGGGCTAAAATTGATTACAAAGCCTCAAGGGCTTAAATATTACAATCTTTAGACAAAATATTCTAACTACTTCCAAAAAAAATGTTTCCATACGGAGTATCCACCTTTTTCCTAATTGTAATCCGAGTTCACGGTATTCCATCCAGGTAGCTTTCTTCTGATCTTAGCCATTCTCTGAATTGACATGCTCCTAAGCAAAGGGGGAGATAATAGCAAGGGTGAGTACAAAAGTACTCAGCAAGCGTTATTAACAAAAATGCACCAAATGCTCATCAATTACACTGGTAGGAACATCAATTCCTCTTTGCAATCTCATGCTCAATCTTAATACTCTTTTTCATCGTCAATTTCCTTTCCATGACTTATAGAAAATAAGGTTTGTTGGTTTTGGAAAGATCACATTTATTAATTTAGAAAACTACTGAACATACGCATGAACAGCAAAAACCCCCATAAGTTTCCGTAATTCTCCTTTCCCGGAGACAGGCATGAATTCATGATTTTGATAGCATTGCGCAAGCTTGTATCACTTTACCCATCATCACTCTGCTCGTGTTGGCTCTTGGGATTATCCGCAATTCCTTTGAAGCGGCGCCCAGAACAGAGTACAGTACAATTATCTCTAGTTCGGTAATTATATCTCCACCCGGTTATACACAGTCAGCAGCCTGTATCACACAGACCCACTGAAAATGACATAACCGTTGGCTGGTAGGGTATTCAACCTTTCCCCAGCCCCCTGACTCGCGTATATAACGCCCATGCGTAACCCGCCTGTGGGTTCTTGCGCTCCGGTCTTCCACCGGTTCCTTTGGGTCTATCCCATAAATACTCACTCCTGTGGAGAATATAACACCTCACTAGAGTACCGACTGCCCGTGAAAACGGAACGTTGGTTGATACGAGTTGGTACGGTCTGTTCACACGGATGAAGTTGGTAGGTTTCTTATATTTTATTCTTATGCAGAGGTTCCACGCCTCCCACTCACACCTGCCCTGGCAACCTCTGCCCACCTTTTTACTACTAATAGGGCCAACTGCTCCATCAGTTGCCATCCATTTCTTATCTCTTGCCTCTTTTCGATTTAAATCTTATTTTATTTATTTCATGCAGGGTGATACTAAGTTAATATCAAAATACTTGTTTCAAGCAATATACGCTAAAAATTTGATCAAAGGAATGCTTGCCTGGACTTTAACCATATACTCGGATTCAAGTAGGATCAGGTGAAGTTGTCCCCGTAGCTTGGATTGTGGCCTGCAATTAAATACGTTGGCTACGACTTAATTAGCGGTGCATTAATTAAATCGGCATACGTTATGCTTTTACTCTATCGCTGGTAAATTATTTAATCTAATCATTATAAATACTGATTAGCGGATTTCTATTGCTTTGATGATTAAACCAATTTATCTGCGTATTCAAGTCTGCAACTAAAAGGGTCTTAAACTATAGTACTTTAATTAAATCCTTAGGCGTACAGGTTTAATCGACGTATACTTTTCATCGTCGGACCACAATTAGTTTGTTCTAATATTATGAAGAACTCAGGGTGAATTTCTATAGTTTAACTATTATTACCCAAACCGTCTAAGTAATGGAATATATTGATGAGCGGTTTAAATAACAATACACAGGTTAAGAGTATACACATGGATCCATTCTAATCAATTGACGTTTTTGGTTTATTTATGGGATCCTAAATATTTATTAATAGAATTCCACAAGTTTATACTACCAACAATGTTAAATAGATATTACTTAGGAATTTTAATAATTTGCACGGCAATGTATCGATTCAATCGGTACTCGCCAAATTTTAATCTACTGCCTATCCTTAATTAATCATGACTACTGATTTGAGTTAATTTGTATTTTAGCATGATTAGAATAATAATAATAGGTTTTTTTTTTAATCTACACTAGCTTAGTTAAAGTTAAATATTCACAAGACTGATTTTTATTATGCGCGCTTCTCCTCTCTCTTCTCTCTCTTTTTTTTTCTCTTTCTTCCGCCCGACCCCTCCTTTTTCCTCTGCCGACGCCACTCCATCTCCCCTCCTTTTTCCTCCTTTCTCGCCCACTCCGCCGGCTCCCTCTTTCTATCCCCCTCCCTCTCACTCTCTCGGCCTCTCTGCTCTCTCCTCACGCCGCCTCTCCCCCGCCTTCGAGTCCCAGCGTCGCCGCCCGGTTTGGCTCCCCTCACACGCCGCCTCTTTCTCGCGCCCGCCTCGGCGCCTCTCCTCGGTGCCGCTCCCCCTCACGCCGGCTCCCCGCCGACGCCTCCTCTGGCCGGCCGTTCCCGCCGGGCTGACCGGTGCCGCTTGGGGATCTCCGGCCAGATCTGGCCAAATCGGATGCTCCTTCTCCTTTTTCCCCATTTCTTTGCGTGATTTACTTTTGTGATTTGCTAACGTGTGGGGTTTTTGCCTAGGGTGTGGTATTGGGAGGCGGGTGACCGTGGCTGTCTCCGCCGGTGAACCGTCGCCGTACGCCGGGGGAGTACCGGTGGCGGCGAACTGGTGGCTCAGCCGGGAAACCCGCAGCCGCCGCCCTCCTGGTAACCCTCCTCTCCTCTGCTATTTCTGGTGCCATGCTCGTATGGGTTCATGTGCTCTACTGTGAATGCGTATGGTTTCTAGTCTAGGTTGTATGAATGGAATAACTGTATACTATGGATGGTGATGGTGGTGAGGTTTACCTGCACGGTTGCTTGAAGGAATGGTTAGGGTTTGGGGCTGGTTGCGGTCGCTGGCTTGTGGTTGCTGGCTTGTGGGCGCTGGCTTGCGGTTCTCCTGCCGCCATCACGGTCGTCTTGCTCCTTCGGCTTGCTGTGCCTTCGCCTCCCTGGCCCTTCGGCTCCACTCGGCTGGGGACTCCTCTGCGGTCTGGGGATTGGCTGTGAGAGTTGGGGAATGTTGCCTTACCTTGCTTGTCCCTCTGTGCTCTTTCCTCTCGGTTTGGCTACTGGTATGCAATGTGGGATATTTTGGTGGATGGCTTGCCCGTGAGGCTTTGCTGGCTGTCGATGCTCCCTGGGCGTGGCTGCGCTGGCCCGGTGCTATCTGGTTCACTGCGGTGGATATTTGCATGGTGAGGGCTTTGACAGGTGGTTTCTCTGTTGTGGGTTTGGCTGGAATGATTTGTGCTCACCTGGTCTTTGCCTTGGTTGGATTCCTATGTTCAGAACAGGTTTGTATATATATATATATAATGCCGTGTGATGAGCCTATGGTTGTGAGAGGTGCCGACTGGCCCCCGGACGGTCAGGTATCTCTGTGAACGGATTACCCCGCCCGAAGTTAATCGCTAGGGCTCTGACGGCAATTCTTATTTTATATTGCCTTACTTTTAATTACTCTTTTGTTTGGTCTTTTTCGGCATTATAACTACTGGTTTGTTCACAATTAGAATAGTGGTGTGGTGGCAACTCGACGACATCTTCTAATGTATGAAATGATCTAAATTGTAATAGGGCTTTCTCTTAATATTGAGGTATATAATTTAATGTAATTTCTATTCTTCATTTCCCTATTGTAATAATTATGTAAGAGATGGACTTGATGTAAATTGAATCATATACTTTCTGACGGAATACTATTGTATTGCAAACTCTTAATTGTTGAGATGGTTATTTGGTTGAGATATGGAATTGTATATTTGTTGTAATTCAGATTGTCGCTATCATGTAATGCAATTTGTAATACTTTTATTTGACTTGATATAAGTCCTAATTGTGGTTCAATGGATGTTATTGATTTTACCAACTACGGATTGTAATAAATTACTGTTATACTATGGACTGTTATATATATAATTTAATTGAGTTGAATACTATACTAGCTGCGCAACTAAATTTTCTTTCTCACTTGAGTCTATATAGTTGAATATTCGCCCTTGTCGATAAAATTACGGTAATAGCGTATTCGTTTACCGTTCGTTGATTTCAATTTATACGACTATGTAGAAAATTTTAAATTCCCCCGTATTTTTAGATTATCATTTATGTAATTAATCCTACTTAACGTCCTAATTCGCTGGTTAAGGTTAATTAACGATGTGGGTCGTTACATTAAGATTCTGGCGGTGACTTTTAATTTATGGCTAAAATTGCATTCTAGCAGCCGTTAGTTTTTTCTGAGAAAAATAAAGAAAAAGGGGAAAATCTGTTATATTATCGCGGACAATGTAATGGAAGAAGAAGAAAAAAAATGAAAAGCCAAAAAAATAAAAAATTGAAATAAACTGAAATTAAAAATCGATGCGACGTCTGAATTAAATAAGTTAAAATCCAAAATATACCAAGAGGGAGAAGCACCCGTTCCCCTTGTTTCTAGCGGTCCATCTCGCGTCGCGTGTAGCACTACACGAGTGGCAGTGGCGTAGCCAGGATTTGTAGCTATGGTGGTCCATTGTCTAAAATTTATTTAACCGCTATAAATTTAACATGTCGGTACACAAGTATATGAATTACGAAATGCAATTAAGGTAAAAAGGACATACGAACTTCATAAAATAGACGAATATAACTTTCTTAACATAGAATTAAAATATTACATACCCATAGTAGTTGAAGAACAGTACGTCACTACTTCTTGTCAGGCCTGCGCCTTCTAATAGCCATGAAAGTGTTGATGATCTCTTTTTCACTCAATTGTAAGAAGATATCCCGCTCAATAAAAGTGACTAGACAATCATCCAGAATGCTATCACCCATCTTATTTCTCAACTTATTCTTGATAAAAGTCATTGCAGAAAATATTCTTTCAATACTTGCGGTAGCCACCGGTAGAAGCAATACCAATTTGATAAGTAAATAGACCCAATGATAAACTTTATCCCTCTTTGTTTCAACAGTACTATATACATCTAACTATACTCTATGCTCGTGATTTTTTGCTATTCTGTTTGATTCCTCCAACCTTTCTCTATGAATCCTATAAGATACTCCAGAGTCCAGGTAAATAGATTAGATCTAGGCATGAATGCGTGAGAATAAAGAATTGAACTACGTGACCTACCAATAAAGTGTACATGAATGCGTGAGACTAAAGAATTGAACCCCGTGTGTACGTACCTGCTGGCGCCTGGCTGCTGCTCGCGCGGCGCGTCGAATCGCCGATGCTCGCGCTCGCAGTCGCTCGCCCGCTCGGTCGCTGCGTCGGGAGAAGAATACGAACGGGCGTCGGCCGTCAGGCGCAGTCTACGCGAATACGTACGCGGTCATGCGAATTCTCGATCAGTCGATCTCACGCAATGACGCGAACTCCAGTGCGGTGCGGAATCTGGACTCAGGACTCTCAACTCTGGGATTTCAGCTAGCGCAGGGGGACTCAGGACTCTGGGCTTTCAGCTAGCGCAAGGTGGTCCGCGGCCCACAGGGACCACCCTGTAGCTCCGCCCCTGACGAGTGGTGGTGGAGACGAGGTGGCCTAGCAAGGGAGGAGTGATACAGGGAGGTGAGATTTGGATTAAAAAAATGGCACTGTTACTTCTAAAAATGCCAGTTGTAGTCCTCAAACTAGCGTAATTTTATTTCTAGCCTCCTCTCCCATCGCACGATTTTATGGCACCGACACGTGACAATCGTGCAGTTGAGGGACCGTAGGACACCGAAATTGTGCGGTCCCCGACCGCCCGACTACTGCTCACCTGCACAACTTGCATGCTACAGTGTTTTTGCTCAGCTGGTGCGCTTGCTGCTTTTAATGAGGTTTAAAATTATCATTTTTTGTGTGGAGAAGAGTTTACTTAGTTTTGCAAAAAAAATTGTAATTATAAACTTTAATATTTTTCTGTGTGTCAGCACCTATATGTTTTAAAGTTTATAAATTTTTTGTAACCTTTAAAACATTGAGGTGCTGCAAGTGTTTTATCTACACTGCATAATGAGTTTTCAAAATATTTTGCACCTTATTTTCTATATTACAAAATTGCTGCAGACTCCACACAAAAAAATTACGCACAAAAAATCTTAAAGTTTATAATTACAAAAAAATTTGCAAAACTAAGAAAACTCTTCTCCACACAAAAATGGTAATTTTAGACCTCATTACAAGTAGCAAACGCACTAGCTGAGCAAAAACGTTGTAGCATGCAAGTTGTACGGTCGGGGACCGCATGACTCGGATGAATAGTGTAGTCGTGCAGTCGAGGACCGCACGATTTCGGTGTCGTGCGGTCCCCAACCGCACGATTGCCACTTGTCGGCGCCAAGAAATCGTGCGGTAGGGCAGAGGCTAGAAACAAAATTACGCTGGTTTAGAGGCTACATCTGGTATTTTTAAAAGCAACAGTATAATTTTTGTCCAAACTTCCAGGGAGGTCGTACCTCATGGTTCCCAAATGAATTCCACAGCGTCAATTTCTCAAGTGAATTTGCTATACACCTCGCAAATGAAAAATTTAGAGATTTGGGTCCAATTTCTCGTCGTCGGTGCGGCAAGTGAAGGCACCATCGTGCCATGCTCTAGCGAAGCTGGCTCGCCGCCATCCTTTTTGGATCGTGTAGACAAATTTAGTGATCTTGATCAAAACGACGACGAAAAAAAAACAGAGAGAGATTCCAAATTCTAAACAAAACTTAACTTTTCAAAATTTAAGATATTTTTTTTGACTAATGGCTTATGACTTAAATATTTAAATTCTAAATATTCGTGAGAGAGAGTACGTAAAATAAAATAGTTGTATGTAATTTTAACCGATACAATTGAGCTCAGTATAATTTTTCTATTAACTTTATCTTGATAAAATATATCGTCTAAAAGTTAGTTACTGTACATCATACAAACAGCCAATTTTAAGGGGAAAAAACGGCCTAATTCGCAAGCGATATGATATAGGGTCCTACCACAAAAGGCAAAAGTGCTCAAGAACAACAGTAAACTAAACAATGACGCGTGTCGCTTTCGTTTTTCCTCGAGTCCCTCCTAGATTTTGGCGAGAGTAGAGGAGGTCAGTGAGCACGGGTGGGTTGCTGGTGGGAGCGGAGGCGAAGTCAGGAGGAGATGTGAGGGCCTTGAAGCCACTGGTGCACCTACTGGTGGGACTGGTTGGTTCTGTACTTGAGAATTTTTTTATACGGATAATCCGTTTTTTATTCATAAATACATAAATATACCTGCAAGAATTTTTTTTACAATGTATTGTCCTTTGTTTTTCACCTCCTTTGGTCGGTTCCCTGGCCATGCCGGCGGCACCCGATCCACCCATTCGATGAACTTGCAAGGCTATGTGTGGCGTGGTAGATGTCATGGATCAAGTTAAAAAATGATAACGAGAAACAAAGGATTTAGTTGTCGTCGTTACCACGAAGTCGTCATCCAGGTCTGGACACGAGAGTGACTTGCGGAAAATCGCTCAAATCCACACCATTCGGACTTTCACGAATAATTCCAGCACCATAATACACTCTCAATGTAGTAGTGGCCATTAATGATGTAGCCCTACATGTATGATTGAAATTTACGACATGTCAAATAACATCGTACAACACTAAACTAAACTTTCTATACTAAAAAGGGTAGTAAAATTTCTAGACTACAAAATATTCCATACTACAAAATGTATACTACATCTATAATTTTTACTAACACCAATATTTCATCTAAATAATAGTGTAAATACAACATAATTAACAAAAATACCTGGATCCAAATCGATGGAATAGCTTGGACTCCTTCTTCCTCCCTCACCTCCTCCTTCAACCCTGTTCTCCTCTCCTTCTCTTCTCCCCCTCCCCTCCTTTTCTTCCCCTCCTCCCTCTCTTCTCCCCTTCTTTTCTTCCTCTTCCTCCTCTTTTCTTCTTCTCTCGTTTCTTCTCTCTGGCTCTCTGGGCAGAATGAGGGAAAAGTGGTTCTCTGGGCAAGGGAAAAGAGGCAGGGGCAGTGGGCGGACGGTGGATATTCCACCGCAGTCGCCCTACCGTTGGGCGACTGCAATTTCAGTCGCTCAACCGTACAGCGACTTCATAAGTCGCCCAACGGTTTGCATATTCCCTAAATGTCGCCTCCCGGTTGGGCGAAAGGCAGAAGTTGCCCAATGGGGGGGCGACTGGAGACTATTTTTGTAAAAAAATTTCTCGCGGGTATATTTATGTATTTACGAATAAAAAACGGATTATCCGTACAAAAAATTCCTGTACTCGACGGTGCCGATGCTCGTCGACTTTACCGCGCGCGCCGTCTGTCCTAGCGCCGGCGAGCCCTGCCCGGAGGCCATCCACCTCAACGGGCTCCAGCAAACGGTCTGATTACACATCCTACCCTGTAAAATTTTTGCTTTTTAGCCCAAAATTTGAAAGTTTTTTACATATGGACCCCTGGAGAAAAGATTTGCAAAAATGGACCCTTACCACGGCGCCAAAGTATATGGCGCCAAGGGTGCATGTCACGGCGCCATATGCTTTGGCGCCGTGCGTGGCCACGTAGGATCCACGGTGGCATAGCAAGGCGCCAAATCACATGACGCCGTGACATGCATATACGACGCTTACGGCCGTGGCGCTGTGCTCTAGGACTTAGCCCGAACTTTGCAGTTTAGGTGCAAGTCCAGCTATCACGGCGCCAAACCTTCTAGCACCATATTTAGCTAGCACGGCGCCAGACCCTTTGGCGCCGAGATGTTTATATACGGCGCTATATTCTTTGGCGCCTCTTGCGGCGCCAAAGATCCTGGTGCCATATATAAACATCTCGGCGCCAAAGGGTCTAGCGCCGTACTAGCTTCACCTGTAGAAAAAACAGGCAAAACATATGCACATACACACATACATATACATTCACACATAAAACATCTGAACAACTTAAATGACAACATCGCATAATTATGAAAAGTCTCAAAATATCACATAACATCATATAACTATCAAAAGTCTCAAAACATTACATAACACGTCTCAGCGCACAAAATAGTTACTCTCACTGCCTCTTGGCCTTTCCCTTGCCCTTGGCCAGGGCATCAGACCCTGGAGTGTACGTGCTCGGGGGACGGGCTGAACGACGAGGCCGCTGGGAAGCCTGAGTAGATGGTGCGTCGGGCATCTGCGACATCCCAATCTCGTCGTGGGTAGATGCCTCCTCGTCCTCGTGCTCCTCCTCCTCGTCATCCTGCTCCGCCTCGTCGTCGTCGTCATTGCCCTGACTGAAAGTCGGAGTGCGTGACGAGCTCCTCGTGAACTGGCGCGTGCCGACGTGTGACGACGAGGCTGCAGCGGCACCCGAGCGCTGGGAGGCCGCCGGTGGTGATGCGACGTCCGTGCGTGCGCGGCAACCACAACGAGCTGCCGCCCGACCGATGCGACGTCTAAGTCTCTGCAAGTAATGATATGTCATTATAGTATACATGCTGAATGACTCTAACTTAACGAATTATCTTCGAACCTGCAAGAAGTCCCTCAGGTGGCTCTCGCTGTCCGGAGCGCCAGCTGGGTAGGAGAGAGCCTCATCGATCTCATGCACCGAGGTCCGCAGAGAAGTCCCCTAAAGAAATAAGATCCACATAAGTGCGAGATAAACGTATTGAACCAAAGTATTGAGCAAATATCATGCTTTCGTACCACTCGATCGAGAATTAGGGTGGCCTCGACAACTGTGCCCTCCCTCGCACGCCTGTCGTACGCAGTGTCCTCATCCTCGGACGAAGCGAGGTCCGCGTAGTCGACATCAGTCCACTGCTGCCTCAGCCTGTAGCGGGTGGCAGAGTGGTACCAGGACAAGTACTCCCGGAAGCTGGCGTTGTTGTGGGGGGTATTGTCCCGCTCGCAGTTCTCCTCCATCCTCCTCCACCACTCGACGTACTGTCGGTGGTGATGAGCGAAGTCCGTCACCTTTCGTTGGCGGACCCTGTCGAACCTGTACATATAGTAGATGTCATCAATAGGTGTTAGAGTACGAATCAACAAAATTTAAAATAAAGCAAAAATTGGAACTTACTTGTGCAAATCAACAGAGGTCGACACCGCCTTAGGGGGATAGAACTGCACGAGGCCAAACTGCCGCGCAACTCTGTAGGAGAGGTGAATCTCTACGGCATAGAAGCAAATCAGCGGACACCTCATCCTCCAAAGATGGTCGTCCCTGCGGCACATGGTGCTGAGCGGTAGAGCTGCAACCTGTGGCTCGGAGTAAGGCTCCCACGAGACCTAGCAAGCAAACATACGGGCAAACACACGATTAGCCATGTACAAAAACCAAGAACTGTAAGAAAAATAAATGCATTACCAATTTCTTACCATCGTGGGAGACAAGGTGTCCAGCTCGTTGCTGAAATCCATGTACGCCCGCTCTGTGGTCGCGAACGAGACTGAGACGCTATCCCACAGGTACGCCACTGTGGGGCCGAGGTCATCCACACCCAGTAGACGCCAAGGCTACGCCTGGAACACTCGAGGGCGTCCCACAGGAATGCGTGTCCACATCCACACCTGCAGGAGGAAGACGCAGCCACCGAGCGTCGACGTGGGCGTCGTGCGTCTGCAGGCCTCGCAAAGCTAGCGGTAGAGGAACGCGAGGACCGCCGAACCCCAGCTGAGCTGTCCAGCATCGCCCCAGTCCTGGAGGCAGTGGATGTACATCCACGAAGCGGCGTCCCCCGTGGCGTCCGGGAAAAGCACGGCCCCGAACATGTGGAGGACCCAAGCGCGGCAGTAGAAGGTCACCATGGCGTCGTTCGCGGCCGCAGGGCATTCACCAAATGTATCCCGCAACCATCTAATGTGGACCCCCGAGACACGACCTTGCCTGGCATTATCTGGGACAGGAGGCAATGCCGTGCCCAGAAAGGCATCCACACGTGCCCTCCAGCCCTCAGACACCGCCGGGCCAACCACCGGCTGTCCCCTAATGGGAAGTCCAAGAATCATCGCCACGTCCTGCAACGTGACGGTCATCTCCCCACACGGAAGGTGGAACGTGTGAGTCTCTGGCCTCCACCTGTTAATAATACACGGAGAAAAGAATTAGTTACGTACGTAATAATATAAAAACGAAAACAAACGGATCCAATAGAAAAATGCACCTGTCGACGAGTGCGGTCAAAGCTGCGGGGTTAAAGACCGGCATGCCCCGTCGTACTAGGTTGGCGACTGTGTGAAGCCCAGCACGGCGAAGCAGTGGGGTATAGCGGTCGTCGTATTGCATCAAGTGGAACCCATCATGGGTTCGACAACGAAGTATGTGAAGTTCCTGAAAATTACTATAAAAGTTAGCTGCATGATGAAAACACATGTATATTTCGACAACACACGTACCTGGCCGTCCTCCGTGAGCCTGCCGCGGTGCTCCCTCTCGTAGAACTCTTCTAGCAGCCGATACCTCGCCATCCTGTGCATTCAAAAATACGTTAATGATAAGAATAACAAAAAACCGTAAAAACATATGTATTTCTAAATATTCATCAATCTCGCTCAAATCAAACCCTAAAAACATATGTATTTCTAAATCAAACCCTAAAAACATATGTATTTCTCAACATTCATCAATCTCCCTCAAATCAAACCCTAAAAACATATGTATTTGTAAATCAAACGCTAAATCTAAACTTTCATCAATCTCGCTCAAATCAAACCCTAAAAACATATGTATTTCTAAATCAAACCCTAAAAACATATGTATTTCTAAAATGAACCTTAAAAACATATATATTTCTAAAATGGACCCTAAAAACATATGTATTTCTAAACATTCATCAATCTCCCTCAAACCAAACCCTAAAAACATGTGTATATCTAAATCAAATCCTAAATCTAAACATTAATCAATCTCGCTCAAATCAAACCCTAAAACATGTATTTGTAAATCAAACCCTAAATCTAAACTTTCATCAATCTCACTCAAATCAAACCCTAAAAACATATCTATTTCTAAATCCAACCCTAAAAACATATGTATTTCTAAATCAAACCCTAAAAACATATGTATTTCTAAAATGGACCCTAAAAACATATATATTTCTAAAACGGACCCTAAAATCATATGTATTTCAAAATATTCATCAATCTCGCTCAAACCAAACCCTAAAAATATGAGTATTTCTAAATCAAACCCTAAATCTAAACATTCATCAATCTCGCTCAAATCAAACCCTAAAAACATATGTATGTATAAATCAAACCCTAAAAACATATGTATTTCTACAAATCAAACCCTAAAAACATATGTATTTCTAAAAATCAAACCCTAAAAACGAATCTATACACATTACTACTCTTACATTACGCATATATATTGAAAATCCAACCTAAAACCGAGTCAAATTGAACTAATTTCATCTAGGGTTTCAAATCTTCCCACACGAAATGTACCTCAAATAATCCATATTTATTGCATAAAATCAAGGGAAAGGAGGGGGTTCAGCTTGCTTACTCGATTTGCAAACGAAATCGCGAGAAAAACGGTTGGATTTGAGTAGATTTTGAGGGAGAAGGGAGTGGTGGCGGTGGTTGCTCTCGGCAAAGGGCTGAACAGAGTGAAGGGGTGGGGGGGCGAGGGGCCGTGCTCGGGCTTAAGTCCCAGAGCACGGCGCCACGGCCGTTAGCGCCCAACGTACACATCACGGCGCCATGGGCTTTGGCGCGGAGCTGTGCCACCGTGGATCCTACGTGTCCACTCACGGCGCCGTGATGTGTACCGTGGGCGCCATATACTTTGGCGCCGTGGTAAGGATCCATTTTTGCAAATCTTTTCTCCAAGGGTCTATATGTAAAAAACTTTCAAATTTTGGGCTAAAAAGCAAAAATTTTACTCCTACCCTCCCCCTCTGCTTGATTAATCGTCTATTAGTGGTTGATGAAGTGGCCTCGTAGCTGGCACATGAGTAATTTGGTGAAGAGATGGTGCAGTCAGCATTCATGTTTCTCTTCTGTCATTGCGAGCAAGACCCAATGTTAGGCAATCTTTTTTTGTTTCATCGAGGCTTAAGAATTTAAGTGTGCATTCAAGAAAACAAATTCAGTACGCAAGTAAATACTGAAAGTGTATATAGCTGATTTTTCTTTTATCTTGGTCGTCATTGTTTTGTTAAGAAAAAGCAAAGCTACTATCAAAGAAAGCGAAAGCTTACTATCAAAGAAAGCGAAAGCTTCTTTTAATTTGTTCACTCTGATGGGCCAGCTAGCTGACGAATACGGCCGGAAGCCTCTCCTCCTCCTCACTGCCTCCACCTCCATCCTCCCTTTTGGCACCAGTATTTATGAGCCCGCTGACCTGTAAGCAATCAGTTTTTCTTCTAATCAAATTCCACATGTTGCCTGTGTGCCCTGCACACCCCATTCTATATCTTGATCTCTTCCTTTTCTGCACATCTGTTTCAGCTTACTTCATCTCAGAAGAAGCCCCCTCAACTGCAAAGGTTTCAGTTTCCTTGTGGCTGGCTTCTGCTTGGTTAGTCCTTTTCTTCCCCTCAATATGATCACAAATCACAACAATGAGTGTGCACTGTATATATCTGAGTATATGAACTTAAATATTTGTGCAGGTAATCTCCCTGTGCTTTGCTTGGATTCTCAACCCAGGAAGCAGGGACAAATGCACAGAAGTTGCAGATTCAGACCAGCTTGATGAGGAAGCAGTCCAAGAACCGCTATTGGGTCGACCATGACTCAGGAATTGTACATGGCATTAAACCATATGAACATCCAAAGAATGTTTGTTTTCAAGCCCATTTTCTAATTATATTGCCAAAACTGCTGGTAGTGACTAGTGTGCCAGACGCTGACTGTGTTTCTGGCTTTCTGCACATGAATTTAGCTTTGTTGAACCGTTGTACATACACGTGGATTTGATTTCTGACAAAAAGAGTGTATGTGTGTGTACGAGAAAAGAAGTCCAATAAAAGGTCCGTTTGGAATGCAAGATTCCCATAAGATTTGGAAGTGGAGTTTCCTATAAAATTTCCGCCTTTCAGTCAGAGCCTAATTGGGATTAGAGCTGGGACTTGGCCAGGCTGTGCCGGCATGGCCCGGGCTCATCGTGCTTCGTGCCGTACCGGTTCGGCCCAGTCATCTCACCGTGTCGTGCCGTGCCGGCCTGCGTCGCCTCTGGCTAAGCCCAAGCACGACCCAAAACCCACCGTGCCAGTATTCGTACCGTACCAGCCCAAGCTCAGCCCGAAGTAACTATACGTGAAGGCGGTAGCGACGGTCGTCATCTTCCTTTCTCTCATACCCATCTCGTTTAAAACTAGTTGAAATTGAATTAATTGCATAAAAACATGGACACACAATGACATAAATATTTCAGAAAAAATGGAATTCTTTTATATTTTAAAAATACAATGTTACTGACTCGTTAAAACCTTACGCCCCAGAGTGGGGTTTCCCGAGTAAGAAAAATAGTACAATAACAATATATGTATATACTAACTATTACAACATGCGTACAAAATATCTACTCATCAATGTCTAGGTCGTTCATGTGTTCGAGGTCAGCATACGCCTGTACGATTTCGGGATCCTTCAATTGATGTTGTTGCCGCTCTTTGGCTAATTTCCAGTCTTTGGCGCATGTGATTGCCTCCATCATCTTGGGCGTAAGAGATGATCTTCTCTATTCTATTATTCTCCCTATCGTACTGAACGTCGCTTCTAAAGAGACGGTGGACACTAGCACCAGGAGAACATCCCGTGCGAAATATAACAGCACAGGAAAAATCCGCTTGTTGTTCTTCCACCACTCGAGCAAGTCTATCTCGCCTCCACCAGTAATATCAGAATCAATATTTGCAAAATCATGCTCCAAATAGTGGTTCAACTCCGAGACAGAATTCCACTTAGAGGCCGCCTAAAACTAAGAGGATGAAGAAGTAGACTTGCCCTTTATCTTCTTCCACAAATATGATGTCAAGGTTGTCTTTCCATATTGCGTCTGCTGTGAGGCTTCCGATCTTCCGCTGCTGTCAAACTTATCATGATACAAATGGAAACCACGAAAAAGCTCATCTTTGATATGTGTGAAAGCTTTTGAATAATTTAGGCCAAGGCATTCACCTATTTCCTCTATACCTATCTGTAAATCTGCAAACTTTTTTGTAGGATAAAAAATAATAGCAAAGTAATACAAGTGTGAAATAGAACCAAAATATTTAATAAATTTTTCTTCTATTGTTATGACGACATGGCCTAAAAGAGGATCGTCCCTAAATTTAGTAATTTTGTCTGCAATTAACCAAATAAACTCTATAACTAAGCAAGAGGTAGGATAATAAACACCAGATAAAACCTTTGTTGCTTTATAAAAAAGATCTTAAAAACTCTCGAAAACAATTAGCAATCTGCCAATCTGAATTACTAACTACCGATTCATTATTTTGAGAGTTGGTATTGACAAAAATAGATATGACATATTCGTAACCTTGTATCTTTTTTAACATAATATATATTGAGTTCTACCTCACTCTCTAACGCAAAAAGAATTCACTTCTTTCCCAGCTCCCAACGCCTCCACTCACTTTTTCCCCGTCCGACCGTCTCCTCAGTCCTCCCCCCCCCGGTCGGAATCAACTCCTCTGACGTAACTTCCCTCTGACGTGGGTCACTGCGCGTGGGCCCCCTCGCCGCGTGGCCCCACACGTCAGTGACGAGAAGTTACGTCAGAGGATCTCATTCCCCCCGGTCTCTGTCTCTCTAACACATACCACTCCCATCATCTTCTTCCAATCTGCCTCCGGGGTCTGGGCCGCACCTAGTCCATCGCCCCCTCGCTGAGTCGCCGCCCTCCACCTCTTTCGCTCCACCCCCTCGCCCTCCCCCACTCCGCCCGCTCCTACACCGCCGCGCCCATCGACGACGCCGTCCCTACATCCCCGGCCCCACCGCCTCGTCCCCCACCTCCCCCAGCGCCGCCGCCTCGTCCCCCACCTCCCCCGGCCCCGCCGCCTCCTCCCCCACCTCTCCCGGCGCCACCTCCTCCTCCCCCACCTCCCCCATCGCCGCCGCCTCGTCCCCCACCTCCCCCGGCTTCCCCGGCCACCTCCTTCCCTTCCCTCCCCTGGCCACCCACCCCCTCCTCCCCCGGCCACTTCTTCCCCGGCCATGGCCAATTCAACTCCGAGACTCTGGAGGCGGTGCTCAGGCCGCCGCGGGCGGCTCCTGATCCGGTCGAGGTGACGACGGCGTTGCCGGCTCCAAGAAACGGCGTTGCGGCCGGCGGCAACGCCAGGGCACGGAAGCAACCGTTCAGGACTGACTGGCACAGCAAGATCCCGACGGCGCAGGGCATCTGCGACCGTCGGATGCGGCTGTCCCTCGAAGTCGCTGGCGTAGTGAGGTGGTCCCCATTTCTTTCCTTCTTTTCTTCTCCCTCCAGAGAGAGAGGCAATGTGTCATGAGTGTATGCTTGCTTGTGTCATGTTCTGCGCCGACTTCATCTTCCCCAAGCTCGACTTTGACGCCGACCCGCACGTGCTGCCCGTGCTGTGCCGCCCACTGAGTCGGTTTTTCAGGCCTGGCTCGGCCCACTGTTCGTGCCTGGACGGCACGGCCCATCACGTTGTGACGGGCCGTGCTTGGGCCGTACCGGGCCGGTCGTGCTTCAGGCTGGCCCAAAAAAAAAGCACGGCCCAAGTCCCAGCTCTAATTGGGATGCTTGGGCCGCTTGGCTTTTTTCTGGACTGCACTTGAGCTGCAGCCTGTAGCGTGTAGGAGGAGCAGGACAAAAATATAGTTTTGGTTTGAGGAAAGTAATTTTATTTAGAAGTACCAGGAGGTAAGTTTTTGTGGATTATAGTTCAACAACGTGTATCTTATGTTTTGTGTCCCATCCACCATGTTGTGTTCGGATGTACATACATAGCCGAGTGTCGCTTTAGCGTGACGAAGGCAAAAACAGTGACCTTGCACATTTCTTAATTGATAACATATTTACCACTGACCAAAATATTACTAAAAAAAATACCATCTGATGAATAGAAATATTTCCGACCAAAGTAATCGGAATAATCTGCTTTTTGGCGTTGCTACAAAGACTGAAAATTCTCCACAAAAATAGCACTGGAACAAGACAGTGACGTGCGGTTCGCTTTCTCTATCTTAGGCCCTCGTGATAATGGCCGCTTAACCATTCTCCACCATGGGTTAACTAAGCGACTTTGGCGAGGCAAATAAGGAGATCGGAGGCACGCTGTCGGCTGCAGTAGAGCGGTGAGCATGGTAGGAGCGGAGGGGAAGGTATTGGTAGGAGACGTGAGGGTTCTGAAGCCACTGGTGCACCTGCTGGTGGGGCTGGTGCTGTACTGGGTCGCCGAGGAGATGACGGTGCCCGTGCTCGTCGACGTCACCACCGGCGCGCTCTGCCCCGGCGCAGAGAAGTCCTGCCCGGAGGCCATCTACCTCACCGGGCTCCATCAAACGGTCTGGTCGCATATCCTTTCTCAATGCTCCTGTTCTTAGGCCAGCATTATTGGTAAGACGACAATATATCTGAATTCTCATGATGACTGATTTGATGTGATTTAAAATTTTAAGTGCCAACGCTTCTGTTTTATCATTGCAATAACCAATATGCCCATTCAAGAAACAAATTCAGGTCACAAGTGAAAATTAGAAGTTTACAAATTCATTAGTACACCTTTGTTCATAATTCCGTTGAGTGCAGGTGGGAGGGCTTTTCAGGACAATAGGATTCACCCTGACGGGGCAGCTAGCTGATGAATATGGCCGGAAGCCTCTCCTCCTCCTCACTGCCTCCACCTCTATCCTCCCATTTGGTAACTATATCTCTCCTATTTTCTCAGTGAACTGGTTGGTACATACAGCTAAATATGATATCAAAGTCAAGAGATTCCGAGTTCAAGACCTGCCTGACACTTTTTTTTAAAAGAAAAACAACCCACGTTGAGCCCACGTAATAGGCCTGAAGGAGTCTATATGTGAACGGGGTGTTGAAGCATTAGTATATGGTCCAATTTTTTTCCAACAATTTAAGTTTTTGAGTGCATTGGTTGGTGTATGCAACTCAATAGGCCATACAATCCACATTTGCCACTGGTGGTTTTTGTACATGATTGTGGGGGCATGTCAAATTGTCAATGCTTGATTCCATCAGTTCAGTGTTAGTTTCTCAATGTGTAGGAGTTTGAGATGGCACACGGTTGTATTTGCATAAATTGGACCGGACATTAATAATTTGCCCTCGGTCTGGTGTTCATGCTTGCAGGTGCGCTTGCATGGAACAACTCCAAAGTCGCTGTGTATGTCTACCTTATTCTGCGTACTCTATCATTCATGATAGGCCAAGGAACCATAACCTGCCTCGCAGTGGCATACGCGGTGAGAGCAATTCCAAATGCTAATTCTCGGTATCACTTTGTCAAATTTGTATGCCCTTCCTTGGATTTTTAAAACTTGAATCTTGTGATGCCTAGTTTGTAATCCTAAACGAAACTTCACGAATGGCAGTATTTCTTGTTATTGCAAAATTACTAATGCTTCATGCCTTACAAAAAACAGTTTGTCTAGTCGAACACTTAAAAACACTTTTTATGCTAAATTAGGCTGATTTGGTTGAACCATCAAAGAGAGCGTTTGCATTTGGCTGCATGACAGGGATTTTATCTGCTTCACATGCTTTGGGGAATGCCTTCTCTAGGTTTCTGCCTGAGCAGTGGATTTTTCAGGTATCACTTGTTGAAACTTCTTGCAATTCATCAGCATTGATGGTTTTCATTTTCATTGCTAATTTTCAGTCTTACAAAGTGCTGGAACCATGCATTGCTAATTTTAAGTCTTACAAAGTGCTGGAACCATGCATTACTAGGTCTCAATTGTTTTGTTGGTCTGTTCTGTCCTCTACATGAAAATATGTCTGGTTGAGACACTTCAAAGAGCTCCTTCTGGTTCATGTCAGCATTTGTCGTTCTCATCTTTGGCTGTCAGCTTACCACAGCAATGTTGGGGATCTATCAAGAAGAACATTAGCATAATTGAAAGCAGGTAAATGTTCCATATATATCACATAATATTTTTAATGCTTCAGTAATTTAATGATCTAGAAATTCATGAATTTTCATGTCATAGCATAAAGCAAATAGGCAAGTCTTGGGGTGCACTCCTAATTCTTCTGAAAAAATAATCGAAATGACACTTCTGCATTTGCACTTAGACCAACCTTAGCAATTGCAAGGTATTTTTCCAATGCAGTATTTAACATTATCCTTTAAAGCTCATATAGTTCAGAACTATTAATCTCAACAGTTTTGCCTGTCAGATTTTAAGTGAGATTTCTTCCTTTTTATTTTTGAAGGGAACATGCAAGAAAACTGCTTGAATTGCATTTAAAGGGAGTCAAGTGACAGTTCTATAATTCCACATTTGGCAATTTTAATACAGCGACTACTACCTAGTTTTCAAGTAGGCAAGAGTTTGCAACACCTAATGCATTTTTTGTTGAACTTCCCTTTGTTGTTGTGTTGTTAGTGCAACACTTAGGCGAATCACATACATTTCCTTCTTCTATGAGTTGGGCATGATTGGCATTAGCGATGTCCTACTGGTAATCAGATGTCTCAGTTCTATTTTATGATATGGTGTTCAAAAAATTTTAGGCCATTTTATTTCTTCATCTTTTTTTTTTTTTGCAGTATTACCTGAAGTCAGTATTTGGTTTTGACAAGAATCAGTTCTCTGAAATTCTAATGGTAGTAGGCATTTGCTCCATCTTCTCTCAGGTACTACTTTAGCAGTGTAAAAAAACACCCTTTTAGGTGCCTTTCCCCATTGATAAAATGCATTTTGTAATGATTTGTTCAAACTGTAGATTTTAGTACTCCCCGTTATTATCCAAGCAATTGGCGAAAAAGGAGTCTTATGCGCTTCAATACTTGCATCGATTGCTTACGTGAGTGTATACATTTCTTTTCACTAATATATTTAGTAAACTTTTGTCACTTATATCAGATACAGCATTACAAAATCTAGCACAATGATTTCTGAAAAATATTTCTTCAGGCTTTGCTTTATGGTTTGGCATGGAGTAGGTGGGTAAGTATTTGGGCACAGATTTACCTCAGTTCATCACTGTTCCAAGAAGTGCTACAATGACTAATGCTGTTACAGACTTCAGAAGTTTGTTTCTATTATCTTACATTAACCTTGCAGGTTCCTTATTTTAGTTCTTCACTGGGTATCATCTATGTGCTGGTCAAACCGGCTGTAAGTAATTGTCCTGCGTATTTTACCTTTAACATTTGTGGAAACAAAAGGAAGGCATCAAATGTACAAATGTTTGCAGCAGAAAATTCAGATATAACGCTTTATGTGTATTTAACTAATATTCATAGACTTACTGTGGAACAACATCTGGACATGTGCAGACTTATGCAATCATTTCTAGAGAAGTAGTCTCAACTAACCAGGTATACTAAACCAACATTTCCTGGCTTAATTTATTAATCCAAACTTGATACCTTGTAGTCTATTTTTCTTTGTTACTGATTGAGATTTGATATATAAATGCTTTTACTTTTGCAGGGAAAGGCGCAAGGATTCATTGCAACTGTGAAATCCACAGCTATACTGTTGGCCCCATTGTTTATGAGCCCCCTGACCTGTAAGCGAGCAGTTTTCTTCCATCTTCCAAATGCTGTTTGTGAATCCTGCAGACTCCATGCAGTTTAGTGTATTCTGAATTTTTTATATCTTCCTTTTCTGCAACTCTGTTCCAGCTTACTTCATTTCAAAAGAAGCCCCCTTCAACTGCAAAGGTCTCAGTTTCCTCGTGGCCGGTTTCTTATTGGTCAGTCCTCTTCCACCAAGCATGTTTACAAAAATGAGTAGAGTGTTTATAACTACATATATGAACTCAAATTCTTCTACAGGCAATTTCCTTGGGCTTTGCTTGGATGCTTGATCCAGAAAGCAAGGACAAATGCACAGGAGTTGCAGTTCCAGATCAGCCTGATCAGGAAGCAGTCCCACTATTGGCTCAACCATGACCAAGGAATTGTATTTTGGTACGTACATTCAAACTGCTGGAAATCTAAAGAATACTTGTTTGCAACTCCGGATGCTAATTATATTGCCGAAGCCAACATTGGGTCCATATCAAAGTTCCTGTACATACACCGGAAGGCAACTGGAAACCTGTAGTAGTGACTAGTGTGACTGTGTTTCGGAACACAAAATTTAGCTTCAGATCAGTACCGACAAGCGAAGTGCGTGTTGATAGTACCGTGGCAGTATTGAGAATCTGTTTTTGCAATTGCAGAGATGACGACGTGAAAACGATGGATTCCTGTATTTTTCTGAATCTCTGGACATCTGTGCATACAACACTTCGTATAGTGCTTGATGATGCATATCTTGTCAGATGATGCTGAATTTTGGAATTGGTGTGAAGTGATTTCATCAGTTTTTAGTGCCTTTCTCATTTTTCGGTTGAAGAACAGTCGTGTACCAAAAGAAGAATTCAGTTGGCACTTTTGTTGTATAAGGAAAAGGCCTTAAACTTGCTGAAAAAATGCCTTCCAATACCAAAAGAGATATTATATGCAGTGTGCTATCCTCATCGAAGTCTGAATTTCCATTCCCCCTTTTTTGGCAGCGCCATTCGCGGTTGTCCTGTATCAAACCTTCTCCTACAAATCTTCCTGGCTCACTTCCAATTTCAAAACAATACCGTCCACGTTGTGCTGTCAACTTCACAATTAATAGTTTAAATTTTACAGTTAAATCTGATCTGCCTTAGCTTGTCATATGTCTGCTGCTGCGTCAGCCACAGCTAGGTGAAAGCGTGTAGTGTTTTGGAGAAATCACGCAACGACCTAATTAATAAATCAAGGGTTATATATATAAGCATCTTCCTTCTATATCTGAACAATCAATTTATAGAAACAATACCTAGAAGATAAAAAAGAAAGAGACTTGAAAAGATACGCGTGATCTGTGGTACGTAACAACAACAGGAGGTCCTGTCGTGGTTGACACTGTTATGAAGATTGTGTATCTATTGAAGAGGCCCAATGAGCAATATATATAGAGAGTACAAAGGGATATTACAGGAGAATATGCTGATTCCTATTCTATCTCTAATACCTTTATCTCTAATACCCTTAACACCCCCCTCAAATGCAAGGCGTATGCAATAGCATTGCATTTGAAAAAGGGTTAATACTAAAACAAGAAATATCCGACGCCCGAGTTTTGATAATGTCGTCGTTGCGTGCAGCTTTTGAATAAACTGTCAAATCAAGCCGAAGAGGAATAAATAGAAGTATGACGGCGCAGATCGAAGCCCAAGACGGCGGCGATGCGATGCACAAGGTGCGGAAGACGCGCGGCGGCCTTAAAAGCTCGGGGCGGTGGCTAGAGAAGCGACGACATCATAACGACTTCTACGATCTGCACGCGGCTCAGAGAATAGAGCGGCGGCTGCTGCCATGCAAAAGAAAATTCCTATACTTCTATGACTGACAATAAATTTGTGGACTCGCACGACTTGGACGAACTAAAAAATAAAAATTAGAACTACGGATTTAGGTGGACACAACGGAAGACTCACAAGAAACAGAAAGACTGACTCCAAAGAACACAGACTGAAAAATAACTTAGATATTAAAACCATCCATCTCTCCCCTCAGCGCCATTCACTCCCTCTCGATTCTCTCTCTCTCTGTCTCTCTCCCTGCTCTCTCTCTCTCTCTCTGTCTCCAGCTGCAGTCGCCACCAGAGTTGCCGACGGCATGGGGTCAAGGCGACCGGGCGGAGCTCGAGCTCAGGGACAGCGGCGTCCATCTCGATATCCCTCTGTGCAGCGGCCCAATCCAGATCGGATCTGGATGGCGGCGGCGGTCGGGAGGGCGAGCCGGCGCGGCAAGGGCCGAGATCCAGGTAGAGGAGCGGGCGCGGAGGCGCGGGAGGCGGCGATAGCTTGGCGCGTCGAGGGAGGTGGTGGAGGCGGCGACCGGATCCGAGCTCGGCGGCTATTGAAGGCGGTGAGGCAAGGCCGGATCTGGACGGGGGCACGGTGGAGAGGGCCGAGGCGGCGGGCTCAGGTGACTGAGGCGAGCCTCGATCGTGGAGGCAGTGGGCGGCCTCAGGCGGCGGCGGCTTCGAGCGGCCGAGGCCAGGCAGCGGCCGTGCGGCGGCTGGATCCAGTGTGGAGGTGGCCGGATCTGACGGATCCGACGAGGAGTGGGCGGATCCGGGCAGGAGGCGGTCGGCCTCGATCGTGGAGGCGGCAGGCGGCCTCAGGCTGCGGATCCGTGCGGTGCCAGACCAGCAGCGGCCGGATCAAGCTCGGGGTGGGCACGGCGACGGCGGGATCAAGCGCGACCGAAAAGAGGTGGCCGCCCCGGGAGTGAAGATCACGCCTCCCGGGGCAGCAGCAGCGGAAGAGGATCGAGAGCTAGAAGGCAGCGGTGGCGGCTACATAAACCCTAACCTTTGCTCTGATACCATGTTATGAATATTGTGTATCTATTGACGAGGCCCAATGGGCAATATATATAGAGAGTACAAAGGGATATTACATGGGAATATGCTGATTCCTATTCTATCTCTAATACCCTTAACAGACACAACGTGGTCGATAGTCGTATGCATATATCTAACACTCCCTTGTGGTCGGTACGAAAATTCTTCATAGAGAAACTACCATAGGGATCATCTATGGAGTGATAAGAACATGACGCAAAGAGAGGGGGTATGGGTGGTGGGGAATGACAGCAAGCCGATGGAGGTAACTGGCAGCATTGACCCATTACCGATAATAATGCTAGAAGGAGCAGATGTGGAGGAGGGGTGAAAAGCAGAGAGAGTATCGGCATCTGAAGTCATGTGCAAAGACGCACCCGAATCCATATACCACTCAATGGTGGAGGGAGGCAGTGTAAGCGTCATTGTACTGAAAGTGTTGGCGAGGTGTTGTTGATCCCAAGAGCCGACACTGGACATGGGGGTCCACAGTGCTGACTTAGGCGGCTAAGGAGGGCCGCCAAGCCACCGATATTTCCAGGAGGGGGCGGCGCACTGAACTAGACGCCTAGATGGTCGGGAGGGGGAGCGATGATGAGAGCATGGGGCGTCGGACACGACGGTAGAGTTGGCACATTGGGCCGAGGACTGAGGACGCCATCGGCGCAATGTGGCCACACCTAAACAGTCCTGGTCCATGGGTTAAAAAGGATGGTCACCCCATCTACCTGGCTTTGCCGGTCGCATGGCTAGTGGCAGGTGGCACACTGGCCCCACCTGAGCTGCTATTCCCACTATTGCCTTTGGTGCCCTTGTTACGGCGGAGGTTGCAGCTGTTGTTCTTCTTGTAGACATCATTCCTGCCGTTCTTGTCAGCTGTGAGGAAAACAAAGGGCGACACAACCGGTCTGGAGTTCTTGGCGATCTCTTCGAGGAGAAATGTGAACAAGTCTCCACGAACCTAGGAAACATCCATTGCATCTTGAGGATTGGCACCATATGAGAGAACTTCTCGTTGAGGCCGCGAAGGACGGACAACACGAGTATCCGATCGGAGATAGGTTCGTCAAGATTGCCAAGACCATCTAATACTCTTGAGTTTGCAGCAAAAATCATAGATTGATAAATCACCTTGAACGAAGTTCCGGAATTCCATCTCCATGTACAGAGCACAGGTCTCCTTATTGCCAAAGAATTGGTGCTTGAGGTTAGTCCACACAATGCGGTGCGGGCAATAGTGGTGGGGGACATGACGATCTCTAAGAGGTCCATAGCAATGGTGCCATAAAGCCACGATAAGGCCATGCAGTCCATGCGTGCCCAATCCGCCTGATCGGGAAGGGGCATCGTCGGAGAGGATGTGGTTTGTCAAAGCGTACTTACCAAGTGTGACGAGGAAGAGGCTGCGCCACTTTCCGTAGTTAGCGGAGGTAAAGTCGAGGGTGACTAGAATGAGGGCCTTGATGTTGAGGACGTCAATAGCTTGGGTGTGAAGAGCGGTGATGGCGTAGTCCGGTTGGTTGGCGACGCTGTGAGTGAGATCGGGTTGATGCAAACTGGCCGGATCAATCGGGTCGCTTAAAACCCGGTTGGGTCACCCGGGTTTTCCCAGGTCAATTGTGTGGGTGGTCCTGTGAGTGTGACCGGCCCGGTGTAGCTTCTGGGTCCAGGTTTTTTCGGTCTAACCGCCGGGCCGGTCTGGTTCTGATAATAGTGGTTCTGAGGAGGCTCGTCCATCACTCAGCACCCACCATGGGTCTTGCCCCTCTTGGCCTTATCTAGTCTCTTGTATCCAAATGGAGCATATAACAAACTTTGGTAGAGCAGCATTTTCTATCCGTCCTAAACGAGACCATGGTCGATACGATGATATGGCACGTACATGAGTGAAAGTTAATTGGTCTTTTTATTATAACCATATGCAGAGGGGCCCGACCTGCCACTATCATTCCTTTCCAGGCACCCTCCGCCCACCTCTTATTTTTCGGTACGACGATGGCTTCTCCAACTATCTACCTCTTTCATATTCATTATCATTTTTAATCTCAAGCACATGACTTATTTTAAAATTCATTTTATTCAGGGAGTGATATTAATCTAGCATAAAAATAACTTTTAGATGAGATTATTCTAATTCAATGATCAAAGGCATGCTTGCCTGAGTATAGATCGGAAATCTCGGTTTCAGGTTCTCTCGATGATGCTCTTCCTTCGGACCTGGTTCTTTTTGCCACAATTAGCACATATGATGTATTTCATTTTACGGATACAGAATATAAACTATACCATGTGTCCCGTGCGGTCCCCGGAATTAATTTAGCTGATTTCAAATTTTTATACCTTAATTGCTATTTTAATTTGACACACAATTTTAATCTCTGCATACAATTTTAAATCATCATGCACAATTTAGTCTACTGATGACAATTATTTTAGTTTAACAAGCACAACTAATTATTAATGAGGTTCTACAATTTAAATGCTACTAGCAAAAATTACTAGATATTTAAGTATGGTACTAATTTTACGTGCCTAACGTCTCTCCTAAATTCATTATCTAGCCATATGGCCTTAAGCCATCCCCTGGCTTCTTTCTCTACTGTTAAGTACCATATACTGTGATGTTGTTGTATTAGAGCAACTCCAGCAGTAGCCCTCAAAACAGGACCTCTACTTTTTATTTGAGGGCTCCCCCTACTTTTGAGGGCTCTGTTTTTTTGCTGCACTCCAGCAGGAGCCCTCAAAACAGGACCCTCAAATTCATTCTTAGAGGGGATGACATATAGGACCCACTCCTGGGGGGTCTGGAGGGAGTCCCTACTTTTGAGGACCGAGGGGCAAAACACTCACTCCAGCAGGGCCCCTACTTGAGCCCTCAAAAGTAGGGGCTCCCTGCAGACCCCCCAGGAATGAGGGCTCGAGGGGGAGATTTGAGGGCCCCTTACTTTTGAGGGCTCGAGTAGGGGCCCTGCTGGAGTGAGTTTTTTACCCCTCGGCCCTCAAAAGTACGATGAGGGTTCAAATAGGGGCTCTGCTGGAGTTGCTCTTAGTATTTAGCTTAAACGTACACTAGTTAATTTTCCAAGTCTAATGCTACTGTTAGTATTCTAACTTCTAGTGATTATATAGTGACTCTGGTCCAACGCTAGTTACGCTTTTTGTTAGCTTTTACATGACCTGGTTACGGCAGCACCATTCAGGCCATGCATTTGTTAGAGCAACTCTAGCAGAGCCCCTACTTGAACCCTCATCCTATTTTTAGGGTCGAGGGGCAAAAAAACTCACTCCAACAGAGCCTCTACTTGAGCCCTCAAAAGTAAGGGGCCCTCAAATCTCCCCCTCGAGCCCTCATTCCTGGGGGGTCTGCAGGGAGCCCCTACTTTTGAGGGCTCAAGTAGGGGCCCTGCTGGAGTGAGTTTTTTGCCCCTCGGCCCTCAAAAGTAGGGGCTCCCTCCAGACCCCCCAGGAGTGGGTCCTATGTGTGATCCCCTCTAAGAATGAATTTAAGGATCCTATTTTGAGGGCTCCTGCTGGAGTGCAGCCCAAAAAATAGAGCCCTCAAAAGTAGAGGGAGCCCTCAAATAAAAAGTAAGGGCCCTGTTTTGAGGACTACTGCTAGAGTTGCTCTTATGTGGCTGAAGCGTTGCACTACAGCGATCATGTGTTATATGTCTCTACGGTCAAAGCAGCCCATGCTTATTCTCAAATGCGGCTTCTTTGTTTCCTTCTCTCTGTTCTCTTCGTGTTCTCGTTGATGTGGCGAAGATCCAGAGCACCAGGGGAACATGAGGGAGACAGAGAGAATGATTTGGATCTTTATCACGTTGACGAAAACATAAGAGGAACAATGAGAAGAAAACAGAAAGGCTGGGTTCCTTATTCTCAGCCACAAGCACCGAACAGCCATCCCCTGTTCCCCCATTTACTCTTGCTCACGGCTCACCCAACCGGCTCTTAATCTCGATCCCATTTCTTGCGTGCTTCGACGGCGCCGCCACTGCCAAATCCGATGCCGGTGACGGCAGGCCTTCTGGCAACCTCCTTCTAGCTGCTTCCTTATCTATTCCGGTGCTATTTTTGAGTTTCCCCACTCATTGGTTTTGTTTTCTTGATTTCTCTTCTCTTAAGAGCTTGTTTGAAAACACAAATCTCTATAAAGATCCCGACCTATTCCCTAAGGGTTTGTTCTAACGATTTCTAAAAATAGTTTTTGACTTTTGTTACAGTACCTAACTTTCAAATAGAGTATTTTTTTCAAGACAGGATTTACAAATTGATTGTAGTACACGTTAAAAGCCTAATATCTGTATCAACCAAAATCGTAAGCGATTATCTCTCTCCATAATCTTTGTCGTAAACAGTTAAAATTCAGAAATTTTAACCAAAAACTATAATCTCCAGCCATATCAAACAAATCCAAAATCCACAGAGTGAGCTTTTCACCAAATAAAAGATATACTTAGAAATCCATGTCATGAGGATGTTCCAGCCCAATCCGCGCTGTTTCCACGGGAAATAAATCCTCCTGTGGGCTGGTCGGGAAGTTCTCCCCGTCGCCGCCTCGTTCGCCCTCACTCCCGATCGCCTCCCGCTCCGCCTCCGCGCCTGTCTCGTTCCCGACGGTCGCCTCTGCCTTCGCCCCTCGTCTCATTCCCGACGGCCGTCTTCGCCGAGTGCCTCCTCCTCCCACTCCGGCGGCGAGAACTCGCTGGTGAAGTCCTCTTCCCTTCCCCAACTCCACCTCGAGTCCATGGCATTCGGCACAGTCTCCTTCGAGGAGCTCCTCGGCCACTGCCGCGAGGCGCTCAACATCGCCTCCCGCCACGCTGACACCGTCGAGTCCCGCTTCGTCTCCTTCGACGACGTGCCCCCCCCCCCCCCCCCCCCCCAAAAAACACAAATCCCCAATTCCCCATCACAAGTTCAGAACCCATCATATCGTTTTAAGCTCTACAGTGGTGGTCTCGTTTGGTTATCATATCGTTTTAAGCTCTACAGTGGTGGTCTCGTTTGGTTGAGGATTGCTGGAGTTGTGGTTCATGTAGAGGTGGATTTAACGAAGATGTAGACATGGGGAAGCTTGAGGTCCCCGAGAATGGGCGCTTTGGAGGATCAAGTTCGGTTCTGAGGTCCGATCGGTAGCCACAACAGTTGGCACCGTCCGTGGGGACGACGGAGAGCAAACCGTAAAATTTGAGAAGTGATGGCACCAAAGAAAGCTTCTTTAGCGGCAAGGAAGAAGCGGAGCACGATGGTAGCGCTCGCAAACGCTAGGGCCACGGTTAGTGCACCGCCAACGTCCACGTCAGCAACTGGTGCGAATGGCAACACTCCGCAACTGGTGCGAATGGCAACACTGGTGTTGCGAGCACCTACGTCGACATTCGTGGTGCAACGGCTAGCCCCGCCGCTAGGGCGGCGGTTGGCCTCGGTAGTGGCGCCCAGGTCGGCGGGAGCAGTAACGTCGGTGACCACGCTGGCATGGCCAACGACCCGGTGCCCAGTGCGGGAGTGACAGGTGGCCCCGACGGTCGCACTGATTTCGTCACTGACCTTGGGACCCCCGTACTAACGCGCTTAACAGCTTCGGGGGACAGGCCGTAGTCGTCACTAACCCGATGGTTCGTACCGACGCCCAGGCTAGTGCAGCCACTTCAACGGTGGAAAACGCCATACTGGTAGCCCTCGGTACGTTGTAGCACGAGCTGACGGATCTCCAGGGAGCCGTGCGGGAAATGCAAGAGGCTCGGAACCAGCGAGAGGCGCGGAGCATATGCATGTATAAATGGATAGTCAAATATCACAGGCAGATCCATGACGTTATATGCAAAATCATTCACATTGGCCTTCAATGCAAGCTGGACGAATATGTGGCTTGGTATCATTGTAGGAAACAATACATGCAGCATCTTTTGTTCTAACAAAAATCATACAACTAACATTCATCAGATACATAACCTTACAATAATAATGGATATCTTCTGCAGAAAAGAGGCAGCCCAATTTTTCTATCCAATAGCAACAAATCCTCAAATCCTCTTATTTGTTTTTTCTCCAGATAAAACTTATGACATAATTGTGAAATATTTTTGTGTAAAAATACCATATAGAATCAGACAGAAATCTGCAGTGATTACAATGCACCAAAAAAGGCATGTTCCTACAATTAACACCACAAGAAACTGCAACAGTCCATCAAGATATAGTGACTATTTACTTTGTTCACCATGTTAACTAAATAGCAGAGTAAATTATTTCGACATATACCTGCATAAAATGTCTGTATGCAACGCTTCATTTGCTAAAGGGTAAACATATTTCACTACAACAGCAAGACTCATGTATTTGTGTGTGCGTGTGTGCGCGCGCGCGAGCGCGCGCGCGTGAGTGATAAACTAACAAGGAATTCATATGCTCACAATGCTTATGCAAGAGATAAACAGTGCGTGCGTGTGAGTGATAAACTAGCAAGGAATTCATATGCTCACAATGCTTATGCAAGAGATAAACATGCATGTGCTTCATCTTTCAAGTAAATGAGGAATTATCTACAAACAACAATAAACAATGTTAAGATAAATTTAAGCATGACAATGAATATTTCAAAAAGAACAATTGAACGCAATACACTCCTATAAAATAGTAGCTGAATGGTACTAATACTAAAATCAAGTCACTACATAAATTCTAAATTTGGGAATAATTTTATATTCCTGATACACCTAACAAAATTTGTCCACGGTATTTTCAAGTGCACTGATAAAATGCTATTACTGCCAGAGTACCAGTGCACTAGGCTACCAGCTAACTCACAAGCCACATGACATAAATCATCGCAATCAAGTAGCACATGATTAAAAAAACTCGACCTGCAGGGGTACAAGACACCCCCCGGCATTAGCTTAAGAAGAAGGATCCTCTCACAGATCGAGAAAATCCCCGAACCCTTGCCCCCACCCTGACACAGCGGCATCAGTCCATGTGAGAGCGCTTAGGGGAGCCAACGCTCGGCCCAGACGACCTGGGCCCTGACCTAACGACCAGCGACTGGGCGAGCCTCAGGACCTGTGCTTTGGCTTATGGGGGCAAGCGAGGGGATTTTTTTGCCCCCAGCCTGAGTCGAACTCAGGATCTGGGGGGTGCTACTAGAGCACTCTACCACTACGATAGAAGCTCGTTCGCAAGTAGCACATGATTATAGTATGCACTTAATTGCTTTATTTAGATAAAACAGATATAAGCACATTCAGAAGTGCTTCCAACAAATGATTTAACTAAGGCTTAGGAGTGCATTTCCCAAAAAGAGAGATAAATCAAATCAAAGAAGGGAAGATGTCTACAAAATTAGTCCCGTGAATAAAGATATAGTGTATTTGTTATGAATAGCGCTTATATTCAACATGAGACCAATGGGCCAGTATATATATACATACAGGTATAGCATACATGCAGATAATCTCTCATACAACAGAAAAAATACACAGGTATAATACACATCTAACAATATTAACTGCTCCATGATTCTAACATCATGAATTTCATCAATGCACTTGCATAAGCTGCCACATCCTTTTCACTTCTATTAGGTTAACCACTAACCAACAAGTACAAAAATTTGCAAAAGTTCAGGAATGAACCCCAGAATGTCCACTTTGAATTTTCATATATGAAAATCAACACTTACTATCATGTATTAAGCATAAACAAGTCATGTTTTTTTGTTGAAAACAATGTAAACTCATAATTCAAAATATGTAATGTAACCAAGATCGTGTAGAAAACTACAAATGTTCAAACTAAGAGAGATTATCTGTTCATATGGTAACCGTAACATAATTACTGGCACTCCTCGAAAACAACTATCTCATAACTCATCAGATATATTTTCATTTTAAGTATGGAAATGGGAGAAACAGATAACTAGCCTTCAAAAATGCACTAAAAACGTAATGGCCAATACAATTCAGAGATGCATTGATTGATAATATATATGTATCATGGATGAATTTGATCAGATCAGAGTAATCAAATGAGAAGTTCCTGACAGTGAAATAAATAATTTTTCAGAAGCGCTTAAGAAGAAACAGAACAGTAGAAAAATACATAGAACACATGCTTCAGATATCAGAGTTTCAAGACTGTGGATCACCTTCTCAAACAATATGGCTGACCCTAGGGTTATGGACACAATTACCATTCTGATCTCTTGGAATGTTTCAGGAGCAGAAATTGGATGGAATTTGACCACTCCAAGAGTCAGCAAAAGACATACTGCAGGTTTGTACTGCAGATCCAATCGCTAGCAAGCTGTGCAATGACTTTAGAGCACAAATAAGTGAAATAACAAATGCTAACACGGGTCGACCGACTAAAGGGCCTTTCCGCTGTAGTGGTCTCATAATTAGATCCCATTTTGGCATATCAACAGTTGAGACAGAGTTCCCCTCCACCATAATTAACATTAAGAAGAAATTCTCCATTAAATGATCGAAAGAACGGGAACACTCATATCTGACAGGTCAATGTATGTGCCAGATGCCTATGGCAAAATTGTCTGTGATACAAGGATTATTAATTTTACAAAATTCTTGGTAGGTTCTAACCAAGAGAAACCCTATATATTATTGTGGAAAGCTCAGTCCCAAAGGTCCATAGTCATTCACTTTTTGAGATAGTAGGTATATGAGATGCATGGCCAAGAGATTTCCATTACACCCCATCAAAAGAAAAGAACAATGGGGCGGAATGCTATCTCCATGAGCATATGACCAAGGAAAAATTGTGACAGTTTATACAGCAAGAGAAGGACCTGTTTGTTCTTAACTATCTGTTTGAAAAGCACCCAGCTCATTTACCAGAGAATGTTGCCCAAGCTCCATCTGACATGCTGATTGAAAACAAAAAATTAAAATATGATGGAAGAAATGAGCATAGGTAAATAAAGAACAACTGATGAAGAGAAATATGAATATAGTGGAAAGTTCATACAGGGATTTCCGCCAAGCAAGGCCAACATGATCATCTTTCTCAAAGACTTATCTATGCACCCAAAACAACATTCTCCAAGTACTGAATTGCATGGTGCATGTGGCCTTCACCAAATCCATTAAACAAGGCATTATGTGTGCAATGGTCTGGATGAATACCTTTCTGATGCATTTCACAATACAATCTTATCGCCTCCCCCCAGTTACCTTCTTTACAGTTCCCATCTATCAACAAGGTGTACGTGTATTTGTTTGGCACCAATCCCCTTTTCAACATCTCATGAAAATATTGATAAGCCAAGTCAGTTCTCCCCATCCTGCATAGTGCATGCATGAGAACATTATAAGTTACTTCATTAGGTTCCACTCCTTCCTCCAGCATCTTCCGAAACCAACCATATGCTGAATAAAGATTTCCCCTTCTACAATATGTGTAAATAAAAACAGTATAGGTGACAGCCGAGGGTGGCAAACCACTTGCAACCATGCCATCAAAAATATTCTTTGCTTCTCTTAGGCGTCCCCTCTCACAATGTGCATGAATCAAGCAAGTGTATGTGACACAGTCAGGCTGAAAACCATCACTGACCATCTTCATCCACAACACATAGGCATCTTTCAGGTTACCAGTTTTGCACAATCCATCAATAAGAACATTATATGTGACTGTATCAGAAGAAATTCCTCTCAACATCATCTCCTCCCTCAACTGAAAAGCGTCGGATGTAGCACCTAGAGTCAGCTCCACAAAAATCCTCGTATTGTAGGCAAAGCAATCTGGCTGCAAACCTTTGTTCAGCATTTCATAAAAGAACTCCCTTGTCATTGCAAGGTTCCTCACCTTATATGACCCATTCATAAGAATCGTATATGTACAAACATTGGGCAGGCAGCCATCCTCTGTCATCTCCTCCTTGAGTCTCCTAGCCCCCTCTAAATCACCTAATCTACAATAACCATCTATAAGAGTGTTGTATGTCAAAACTGTTGGCGCTAACCCTGCACGCCTCAAATCACTAAGCATCCAAAGTGCCTCCTTCAAATTTCCTGCCTTACAATATCCATTTATTAAAGAATTGTATGTAATCAAATCTGGCAGCAATCCCATTGCCCTCATTTCCACAAATTTTACATGCGCTGCCTCCATATTCCCACTTTTAAACAGCCCATGAATCACTGCATTGTATGTCACCACTGTGGGCACGATGCCCTCATTCTCCATCTCCAACTGCAAAGCTCCAGCCTTTTCAACAGAACCCTTTGCAAACAACCCAGTAATAAGTGGGTTATACGTGAAGGCCGACGCTTTCTTCGATAGCCGCATTCTGTCAACCAGCTGAGCCGCCTCCTTCAGCTCACCTTTCCTGGCCAACCCACTAATCACCACATTGTACGTGATATCATTCGGCAAGCACCCACCCGCCCGGGCCTCCATCTCCCTGAGCAGCATGACAGCCTGATCCATCCTCCCCTCCTTGCAGAAAGAATCCAGCAACGTATTGTACGTGACAACGCTCGGCTCAACCCCAAGCTGGAGCATATCTGCATACACAGCACGCATGTCGTCCCACCTGGCCGCGTCACGCAGCACACGGAGCACGCGGTTACAGTCCTTGACGAAAGGGGCAACGTCGTGGCGAGCCATCTCGCGGAAGGCGGATAGGCATAGCGTCGAACAGGTGGTGGGCGCGGGGTCGTGGCCTTGGCATTCGGTCGAGAATTTGGTGGACAAGCGTAAGAGGAGGTTGAGGAGGTCGTGGTAGGAGGGGGAGAGGGGATAGGTGAGGAGGAGGGACAGGAGGGGGAGGAGCAGGCCAAGGTGGAGGGCGCGGAGGGAGATGGGGTAGGCGGCGTGGATGTGGCCGGCCTCGGCGAGCGGGACAAGGACGGCGGCGAATGCGGAGGCGGAGCGGGGGAATCCTCGCGGGGTGGTCTCCGCCCACCGGAACAGCTGGCGCGCGAGGCCCGGGAAGCCGCGCAGCGCGGCGTGGACGTCGCCCGTGGCGAGCACCCGGCGGAGAGGCTCCGGTGGAGGGGGATCAGTGGTGATAAGGGGAGCGAACGGGTTATCTTCAGGCAGCGGCGGGGGGATCAGCGCCGGCGACGAGGAGCAGAAGCGGAGTCTGGAGATAGCTGCTACGGCGGCCGCGGCAGGAACTAGGGATTTGAGGGATGAGGCGGAGAATAGCATGGGTTAAAGTTCGAGTCCTCCCCGGCAGCGCCTCGCCATGAATGGCGGCGGCGGCGGCGGCGAGGAGGAGTAGTTCGATGCGGTTTGGTTTGTGAGATGGTTGCGTGGCTTCCTCTTTTGCACACGAATTTAGTACGGAGTTCACTGGCATCGCGAAGAATGGCTATTAAAAGAATACCCTCTTAAATAAGCTAAACTAGAAAATACCACGGTAAATACGAAAACTATGAAAAATACCATTACCATCTCTAAACGGCTTTCCCTACCCCTCTATAATACACCAAAATTTTCTTTACTAAATCCACCCCCACAGCCATACCTAATCTAAGTCCACCTAGATTTGTGTACCAAGTAATCCAACTTCATACAAATGAATGGTCAAGCCTTCTTCTCTTACTCATTGAAGATCTTAAGGCCAAAATCATTCGGATCATGCACATCATTTGAACCCAGAACCCCACCCCGCACCCACAAAAAAAAAGGAAGGAAAAACTTTCCCCAACCATTTCTCTCTCTCCCATGAATATCTCACCTGTATCTCTCTCCTTCACGTATTCTGCATGGAAACTTCTCAATCTCTTCTCTCTCTCTCCTCTCTACCTCTCTCTCTCGTTTTGCCGTGCGTGAGCAAGAAGTGCCCACAGCGGCCGGTGGCACGGTGGGCCGTGGGCGAGCGACTTTGATTGCCTCTCTCGGTTCATCACTAGCATCAGGGTACGCTAGGACTGTGACTTTGGAATTAATGCTTGGTATTACTGGATAAGGTATGTGCTTTCTTTGATTATCCATTGGCCTAGATGTTGATATGAGAATAGCATACATGCGGCTGAATACTTCATGAGGATTGCATGTTGTGACGTGTGCTTGCATGCATGATTTTTGAGGGTTGTTGTTGCATGCATGCTGGATGTTTTGCACGCCATGGCTGATAGTTGAATTGCGGCTGTGTGGTTGACCATACGGGATTAGAGGTAATTAAGGCAAGTGCTAATTAGGGTTTGTGTCAGCACGTTGGTAGCTGCATTAATGCATGCATTTTTGGCTGAGAGTTCGCACTTCGATTCTTTGGCGATCACGTGAATGCTGGTCGAGTAGATCAAGGTAAAGAGAATACATACACGTATTATACGCTCAGCTGCCGCGAGCAAATCAAGGTAAAGAAAAGAAGATTAGCTTTTGCATGCAGCATCACAGTTCGAAAGCGACGGCGTAAAGTTTTTTTTTAATACGGTTGTTACAATAATCCATAGTATAGCTACAGTACCAAAAGAAATTTTGTCCTGTTTTGTTTTGTCCTGATATTATATATTGCAGATCAACATGGATGTAGCGGAAGGGCTAATCAAAGACAATGCCGGACAAATAGTTGACCTAGAACAAGACGACTACAGGAAGCGTGCTGGCGAGGATGTGAAGTCGATAGTCTTGAACACACAGATGAAGGCATCATCCCGACATAATAAACCTAAGAAGTCAAACAATGCAAAAGTCCTGCCTCAAGGTGAGTGGTCTTCAATTGTATCTTCTTTACTTATTTGGGAATTAATTATTATTAATAATAATAATTTCCCTGTAGATTATGAGTGTACAAAAGAAGATGCTGATATAATTGAATACATGAAAGCAACACCAGAAAAAAGGGTACTCATCAACATCGATAATAATTGGGTAAACAGAGATGACATGGATTGTCTTTTCCGTGACGGCGAGCAAGTGAATGGCGTTGTAAGTATGTTTAAGACTGTCTTTTGCATTGATTGATGTATACCAAATATCTGGGTTCAATTCTTTACTGTCAAATTAAAATTTTGCAGGTCCTAAGTGCTTATGTTCATTGTATCCGGCATAAAGAACACCTACAGCATAGAGAAGGTGGAGATGTTTATTTAGAAAATACATTTATTTCCAGCTTGCTAAAACGTGACGGAGACCCTAAGGTGGCATTGAACTATAAAGATGACGTAGATTATACAAGGGTCGAAAAGTATTTACACGCTGATATGGTAAACTTGTCGATGCCATAATTATTATATATATAATATCATGCAGATGTTAATTTTGTTAATTTAAAGATAGAAGAAAAATTTGAGATAAAACTCTGTTAGTGCAGGTGTTCCTTCCAATTAATATTGAGAAGTTTCACTGGTACCTAGCGGTTGTGAATGCTAAAAAATGTGAGATACATGTCTTGGATTCTTTCGGACGAGAACTATCGGACCGTCGAGATCTCAAAACTACGGTAGGGCTAAATGATTAATATATAGTTTCATATTGTATTTTAATTCTAATATTCCTTTCTAAATCTTGGTGTTTCGGTCACAACAGTTAAGAGGACTGGAAAGAGTAATAAAACTTGCAGCAGAGCATACACAGCTGTACCGAGATAAATGGGCGGATATTAAAGTGACATCTTGGCCAATTATAGATAAGATCACTAAGAGAATGCAAACAGATGGGTAAAAGATCATCTGACTTGTTGTGTATGCCATTGCCTGACTTGCAACGGTATCTGTATAACTCACGTTAGTTTTTTTTCACTTTTGCACAGGGTAAGTTGTGGTTTATGGATGATCAACTATATGGAGTATTGGACTGGAATTACTCTATCTGACCATGTGACCCAGGTAATTCATAGGGAGATTTCTAAACATAGTCACTTTTTTGTCAAATAATCGGTTAATAGATCAGCACTTGCTCATATTTTCAGGATGATATAAGTAAGTTTAGGTTCAAGCTCCCTGCAATCTTGTGGAACTCCACATTAAACACATCAAGAGGGTACCAGGATGATGAACAAGATAAAGAGGTCAGCGATAATCCAGATGATGTCATAATGATCGATAATCCGGGTGAGGTCACTCAACTGTCAGAAATTGCTGCTGGTCCTCAACCATCTGCCAAAATATTCACTAACAGAAAGGAACTATTGTATTGGTTGAGCACATACATCTGGTCGATAGACGATGAAGAGTGTTTAGAGTAAGTATTTTTTGCTAATTAATTGCATATACTAATATACCATGATGTGATCAACTAATTCGTTCCTGGTCCTTGTTTTTTGTAGCAAAGAATGGGTTCGAAGCACCAAACCATATCCAATTTCTTTAAGTCTCAGAACACTTAGAGATATTTTAGATGCAAATAAACACATTGATTGTGATTGCTTCAACATGGGTGTTCGAACGGTTGCGTGCAACGAAGCCTTGTTGTGGTTAGATGACAAATTCCACTACATGGACCTCCAGTTCTGTGTAAGTTGATATAATTGTTCCCTTGTTGTGTGTGTGTGTGTATATATATAAACAACTAATTCTAAATTTTGCAAAATGAACAGACCATATCTCAGTTTGGACGAGATCCGCGGCGGTGTGACAAGCTAGACTACAAAAAACTGGCAAAATTGCTTGAATGCTGGCCTGACACGGAGTACGATATTTCACATTGCAGCAGTGTAAGATATGTTCTGTATACTCCTTTAAAAACTTGTGTTTTATCATTTGTCACTTATAGACTCGGTGTTTGTTTACAGGTTTTACTGCCATACCGTCAAATGAAGCACTACACATTATACATACTAGACATGGGCACCAGAACTGTGTCCATTATGGATCCTCATCCTAAAAATGGAATGTTTAAGGGTTCTGATCCATGCATGCCATTTATACACAAAATACATAACATTGTCAATATTTTAAACTCGCCATGGACTTGGCACATCCTGCATGGAAAGACAATATTTATTACTGGCATCGTAAATTCCCAACATGGGTTCCAAAAACATTGGACTGGTAATAACTTATAATATGTTTCATCTTTATTATCAATAATCATTTGATTTATCTACAACAATTAAACACGTGCTCTTCTCCAGCAACCTGTCAGGCTTCCTTGTATACAATTTCATGCGGTCGTGGGATGGTATAAGATTGCCATTGATCAACACTGTGAGCATATATATTCTCTATGTATATTTTGCAGACTAAATAGCAAATTAATAAGTTATCTTATTAATAATTTATTATCTGCCACGCACAGGAAACACATTTACTGAGGAAGAATTTCTTGGTGGACATTTTGAAGTGCAGTGCAAATGAATGTAAAGACATTATCCCTGCAGAATTCTACGACCTACTTAAGCAAATCAGAAATTAGATGGTTGAGGCGAGACATGACTTATTATTGCCTTGTTATTTATGCATTATAATTGGCCTAGGCCGGTAATTTCATGACCTGAACTTGCTGGTGATATACATGAGTGTTTTCCGGATTTTGAGTACCAGTTTTTGTTCTACTTCTATATATAATATTTCTAGCCAGATTTCTAGCCAAATTTTGAGACGTGAATCTTAATGAATCTGATTGTTCGTTTTATTTTTTACAAATTTTATCTTATTTTATATTTTACCGTAGCGTTAGCACGGGCACACTACTAGTCTATATTAAAAATCCATTATCCGTATCAACGCTTCAATCATTCATTATCAAAAAAATAATTAAAAACTATTAACCCTAATTAAAAACTATCTATAGTAGCTTAAAAGAACAGCACAATACAGTCTACCTCTTTTTGTTCAGATCGAGCAGGAGGTGTACGGGAGAAAGAAAGGAAAAAAAAGAAAGAAGAGGGGGAAGAAAAAGAAATGAAAGAAGGAAAAGGAAAAATAAAAATTGGCCAGCCCAACCTCTTTGGTCAAAGGAGTTTTTTGCTATTATGGTACCCTCTAAGTTGGGCTTCGACGAAACGGTATCTACGTCGTGGGCTTCTCTAAAATAGTACTCTTGTACTTAAGACTTCTCTCAAATAGTATTCTCAGGGATTTTAACTCAAATAATTTGATTTTCGAATTTGTACTCCCCCAATTGACTGAACTGCCCCTGCTCATTTTGTTTAACCCTAATCACTTTTATTTTCTTCTTTTCACATCGTTTGGGTTTCATTGGCGACGGCGGCACGCCGACTGGCCGATCGGAATACTCGGCGCGGCGCCGTCAACGCCAGGTGAGAGCGCGGCAAGGATCGCACGGGAGTGCGCGCACCCCAGGCCACGGACGATCGCACGCCAGCTAGGGACGGTCGCATGTCGGCAGGGGCAACCGGACCACGTATGCGGCAGGTGACCTCATCGCGGCATGGGGATGGAAGAGCGCCGCCGTGAGGATGGAGGAGCTGCCGCCAGACAAAAAGAAATGGAAGAGTTCGTTCGTGCTACTGGAACTGGAAGAAACAAAATGAGCAGGGGCAGTTTAGTCATATGAAGGAGTTAAAATTCAAAAATCAAATGAAAATTAGTTCAAATCCCTGAGAATACTATTTTGGAGAGGTGTTAACAATAAAGGTACTATTTGGGAGAAGCCTACGGTATAAGTATAGTTTCAGCGAAGCCCAACCATAATAGCAAAAAAAAAAACTCTTGGTAAAAGGGGCAAAAAAAAAAAAAAACCATCGCGAGAACAGCATGTCCGGCGGCTATACGCCGGGAGATGATCCATGGCCGTGTCCTCCTCACCCCCTTGCCGCTTTCTCTTCCCCTTCGCTCCAAGCCTCCAATCCCAGCCGCGCTCCTCCCCTCCACTTCCCCCGAGGTAATCCCGACGCGCCGCTCCCTCTGTCTATCCCCTCGCGCCGCCGAACCTGTCGCCTCCTTCCGCGTGGTAATTGCTTCGGAATCGACATGGTTCCTGGCTAACTTTCTCATCGCTTCTTGATCCATTCTGTCTGGATTTAATCGGCCTTAGCCGGATGGTTTGATGTCGGTAGGATCCGGTTTCCTGGTTCTGCATTTGATTGGTCGATCAAGCTCACGGTATTTGACATTCCTTATTGTTGTGTTAGTGTCTTCGGCATCGCTTTGATTGTACGGTGCCAGTATGCAGCCTTGAAGTGAAGCTTGCGGCTAATTGTTAGGCATTGTTGTCGTATTGTTCATTGTTACGAACTTAGGGCCACAAGAAACCTTTTTTTTTTCCTTTTGCGTATTGTCAGGCTTTTAGCTTCCAAAAATGTGCATACAGTATGTTTTCCTTTCTCATGCAAATGGATTTAGCTGCATGCCAACATTTGCTATATTCGAGAATGCATTCACCAAATTACGAATACCACGAGTGTCCTACATGGAAAAGGTTTTTCTTTACTGCTCTACCAACATATTTGCTGATGACAATCTCGATCCAGATTTGGCCTTGGTAATACCAAAGAGGTTTTGGTCATAGCAGACAATAATGGGGATATGCAACAACTCTTCTTGTTACATCTACCACTTTGTGGGAGCTCGGCTTGAGGATTGCTATGGTTCCTTTTCTAGCCACCAGTTTTGTTGCCTACATTGTCACTGTTGCATCCCATAATGCTATCAACGTACCTTGGATCTTGGGGAAGAATTCGGAGGGGAGATTTCCTCTCTGGTCAAAACATACTCTTTGGTCCTTTCTTGACGCTTGCTCGGGCATATGCAATGGTGAAGAGATTTTTGAGGAAGGAGGTTGTGTATGACAAGATTGCCGAAGGCCTATATTTGGGAGGGTGGCCGTTTATGTTGAAGGATTTGCCCCCTGGAGGCCCATCTGTTATTGATTGCACATGTGAGCTGCCAAGAAGTGCCTTTGTTCCAACAGATGAGTATCTTTGTGTTGCTACTTGGGATACAAGAGCTCCAGCACCATACCAAATTGAATTTGCAGCACGATGGGCATGCAAAAGGAGAGCCGAGGGAAAACCAATTTATGTCCACTGTGCATTTGGTCAGTAACAAACTATCTCTTATTATACATTCAACTTTTTGTGAATAATTAATATAGTGACCGTAATTTGATACTCTAGTTATGTGCATAATTGTATTTGATAACTATTTTAACACTATATAAACGGTTTTATGATGTTAAAGCATGTTCGAAACACCATAAATTTGTGTTGTTTAGGAATACCATCACATTTTTAATTTGAAATAATCCAATGCATATGGCAATCTCATTTGTGAAATGAGAAATCCTTGCTTTGGTAACTCTTTTATATTTTTGTTAGCTGTATGTGTTGTGCTCCTGTAAACAACTCTTTTCACAGCATACCCAGTGTTGTGCACTGTACACTTTATTTATAATGCAAGAGACCATTACAAAAGGTGGGGCCTTGGATTAGTATTAGAAATTCAGAACTGCGCAGATCAAGATCTTGGTGTTTTACCCTTGAAACTGCGTTGGGAAATTGTAGTTGGGTTTTGAAGGTCATTCTTGTTAGTCAGGCTGTGTTTAGACAGGCTTGGCCTTGGGCCCATGCACCTTTAGTCTTTTTCTGTTAGGGTTTCCAGGGATTCTGTTAGGTGTTAGTCAGGCTGTGTTTAGACAGGCTTGGCCTTGGGCCCATGCACCTTTAGTCTTTTTCTGTTAGGGTTTCCAGGGATTCTGTTAGGGTTTCCAGGTTGGTCCCTGATTCTGTTGGACCTAACCCTAGGCTCCCTTGCTTATATCTACACCATGTACTGCTGGTTGTATGCATCAATGAATCCTCTACCCTATTCAATACTCTGTTTCAATACTCTGACTTACATGGTATCAGATTGGTCGGTCCTCTGACCATCCCTTCCGCCTCCTTCCGCCCAACTCCTACCCCTGTTTCTCGGCCGCCATGTCTGGGGATCTTCCGCCGCCGACCCCTTCCTTCCCTGCTGCCGATCTCCTCTCCGCAGAAGCCGTCGCCAGGGCTGAGGAGGCCGCCGCCAGGGCTGAGGAGGCCGCGCGCGTCACGACGATCCACCTCGACGCGCGCCTCGCTGCCGCCGCCAAATCCCGCGCCGCTGCTCTTGCGCGGGCCGAGGCTGCTGAGCGCGAGGCCGCCGCCGCCGCTCACGCCCGCGCTGCGGCTGCCGAACGCGAGCGCACTGCCCTAGCGCGCACCGCCGCTGCTGGAGATGTCGATGTCGACGAATCCGTGGACGAGGCCCCCCTGCCTCTCCACAACGCCCTCCTTCTTCACGAAGCAACCGCCATCGCCAACATCCACGCTCAGGCGGTCAGCGTCCAGAACATCCGCTCCCTGGTTCCGCTCGTCCTCGACCTCAACTCCGGTCACTACACCCGCTGGCGTGAACTCTTTCTTCTCGCTCTCGGGAAGTACTCCCTCGAGGATCACGTCCTCGCCGACGACCACCATCCGGACCTCCCCGACTGGGTTCGCATGAACTGCGTCGTCAAATCTTGGCTCCTCGGCACCCTCTCCCCTGACCTCGTCGAGATCGTTCTGGAACGCCGGGCCACTGCGCGCACCACTTGGCTCGCCGTCGAAACCCAGTTCCTCGGCAACAGGGAGTCCTGCGCCCTCTACCTCGACGCCGAGTTCCGGAACTTCACTCAAGGGCACCTCTCCATTGCTGACTACTGCCGTCGCTTCAAAACCATGGCCGATGCCCTTGCGGATCTTGGGGAGGTCGTCGCCGACCGGACTCTCGTCCTCAACATCATTCGCGGCCTCAATGAAAACTTCACCGCCATCGGTCTTCACCTCCAACGGAGCCGGCCGTTTCCCTCCTTCCTTGAGGCGCGTGCCGACCTGCTCCTGGAAGAACTACACATGGCGAATCGTAAGCCCTCACCCGCCACTGTACTTCTCACTTCCGGCACTGCTGCGCTTGCCGGCCGCGCTCCTTCTTCTTCGATCCACAGCGGATCCGGTGGTGGCACCAGCGGCGGCACCGGAGGCGGGGGCGGGGGAGGTGGCTCCTCCCACTTCCGTGGACGGCGTGGCAAGCGCTCTGGCCGAGCTGCGTCTTCCCAGGGCTTCGGCACCGGCGGCGCAAGCTCCCACAGCGCTTCTCCACCCGGCGGCTGGCCGAACTTCTACAACCCGTGGACCGGCACCATCCAAATGTGGCCCGGTCCCCGGCCTCCCCTTGCTCCTCTTCCGCCGCGACGCTTCTCCGGGCCAGCTCCACTTCCTCAGCCGCCACCTCACCCTCAAGCCCTACTGGCTGCCACCCAACATCAGTGGCCTCTCCCTGCTCTCCACGGTCAACCTGCGGGGTTTCCTGTTGGCCAGATCCCTGGCCACTCCGTCGCTCCTGTTGGCCAGATCCCTGGCCACTCCGTCGCTCTTGCTGGCTGTTCTCCGTGGGACCAGGGCGGTGCTACTGGACACTCCGTCGCTCCTGCTGGCCTGCCTACATGGGATCAGGGCAGTCTCGCCAGTGCCTTCTCTACCATGGCGCTGACTCCTCCACCACAGCCCGAGTGGTACTTCGACTCGAGGGCTACCTCTCACATGGCTTCCGATCCTGGTATCCTCTCTCCCTCCTCTACTTCTCGGTATCCCGTTCTTTCATCTATTGTTGTCGGTAATGGCTCCCTTCTTCCCGTTACTTCTACCGGCACAGCTAACCTTCATGGTTCTCTCCGTCTCAATAATGTCCTGGTTTCCCCCTCTCTCATTAAGAACCTCATTTCTGTCCGTCAATTTACTTCTGACAATAACTGTTCTATTGAATTTGACCCCACTGGCTGTTCTGTGAAGGATCTTCGGTCTCGGAACGTGCTCATCAGGTGCAATAGCTCCGGGCCGCTCTACCCCCTGCATCTTCCTGTCGCTGAGTCCTTCCTCGCCGAATCCTCCACCTCACTTTGGCATCGCCGGCTTGGTCATCCTGGTCATGAAGTTTTGTCTAAGTTAGCGGGTTCTGCAGTTATCCCCTCATGTAATAAACTCATAGGTCATTCTATTTGTCATGCTTGCCAACTGGGACGCCATGCTCGTCTTCCTTTCCCCATGTCTGCATCCCGTGCTTCACACAATTTTGATCTCATACATTGTGACCTCTGGACTTCACCTGTTGAAAGTGTTTCTGGTTACAAGTACTATTTGCTCATTCTCGATGATTGTTCACATCATCTTTGGACATTTCCTCTTCGCCTCAAATCTGACACTTTCCTGACACTCACTAACTTTTTCTCCTTTGTCTTCACTCAGTTTGGCGCCCGTATTAAGGCAGTTCAGTGCGACAATGGTCGCGAGTTTGACAACTCTAGCGCCCGCACGTTCTTCCTTACCCATGGCGTCCACCTCCACATGTCTTGCCCCTAAATGTCCCAGCAGAATGGTAAAGCTGAGCGTATCATTCGTTCTATCAACAATGTCATTCGCTCACTTTTGTTTCAGGCGTCTATGCCACCATCCTACTGGGTTGAGGCTCTGGCTACCGCCACTTATCTCCTCAACATCCTACCCACCAAGACGCTGCACTTCTCCACCCCGCACCATGCTCTTTTTGGTTCTTCACCTTCATATAAGCATCTTCGCGTTTTTGGGTGCAAATGCTACCCAAATCTTGCTGCCACAGCCTCCCACAAACTCGCCCCTCGCTCCGCCTTATGTACTTTCCTTGGCTACTCCGCCCATCATAAGGGATACCGATGTCTCGACATGGCCTCCAATCAGGTCTACATCTCCCGTCATGTCACCTTTGATGAAACTTCCTTTCCCTTTGCTGATCTTCCTTCCACCCCTTCCACGGCAGACTTTGAGTTTCTGGATGACTACACTAATCCCGTGCCATGTCCCATTGGACCGTTGTGCACCTCTTTGCCTGCAGGTCTTCCCACATCAACTCTCGCGCGCCTGGCCGACGCGCGTGCTGACGTCTCCGCGCGCGTGCCACGCGCGGCCCCGGACGATGCCGCACCCGCCACTCTGCCGTGCGCGGACGTCGACGACACTGCACCGCCAGCCCTGCCGCGCACACCGATGGAGGTCGATACAGTGCGCAGGGTGTCTCCCTCTCCCGCATTGCCACATGCGGCCCCCGCCGGACACATCATACGCCATGTCTACACCCGGCGTGCGAAGGTGGACCCTCCACCCTCTGCCCCGGGGCACTCCCCGGCACCTCCTGCCCCGGCTGCAGCGTCCTCCCCGGCGCCCCTTCCTCAGGGTGCAGTGCCGGTGCCTCCCGTGCTCAATCAGCACCCGATGACGACACGTGGCAAGTCCGGGTTTCGGCTACCCGCTCTTTACCACGTCACGCAGTTGTCACCTGTCCCTCGGACTTACCGCGCAGCCCTCGCCGATCCCAATTGGCGAACTGCTATGGCAGAAGAATATGCGGCCCTCTTGCAAAACCGCACCTGGGACTTGGTTCCTTGCCCGAGCAAGGCAAATGTCGTTTCTGGTAAATGGATCTTCAAGCACAAGCTCAAGGCAGATGGTTCTCTCGAGCGCTATAAAGCCCGTTGGGTGCTACGTGGTTTTACTCAGCGCCCGGGAGTGGATTTCGCCGAGACTTTTAGTCCCGTTGTGAAACCAGCAACCGTGCGGACAGTGCTGGCTCTTGCCCTCTCCAGGAAGTGGCCGATCCATCAGCTTGATGTGAAGAACGCCTTTCTTCACGGGACCTTGTCTGAGACAGTTTATTGTTCACAGTCATCAGGATTCGAGGATTCTACTCATCCGGCGTTTGTCTGCCGCCTGAACAAATCACTATATGGTCTCAAGCAAGCCCCTCGTGCTTGGTACAGCCGGTTTGCTTCATATCTCCTATCCCTTGGGTTCATTGAGGCCAAGTCTGACACCTCACTGTTTGTGTACCACCGCGGCACTGAGATGGTCTACCTGCTTCTTTATGTTGATGACATCGTTCTCACCGCCTCATCTGCCGAGCTCCTCCGTCGCATCATCTCTGCATTGCAGCAGGAGTTTTCTATGAAGGACCTTGGTGAGCTTCATCACTTCTTGGGAATGCATGTGCAGAGGTGTCGTGATGGTCTTCTTCTCTCACAACGACAGTATATGATGGACATCCTGGAGCGTGCAGGCATGGCAGATTGCAAGCCATGCACCACCCCTGTTGACACCAATCCAAAGGTGTCAGCCTCAGCCGGTGATCCTGTCAGTGATCCCAGCGATTTCCGCAGCTTAGCCGGGGCCCTGCAGTACCTCACATTCACCAGACTGGACATCTCTTATGCAGTTCAGCAGGTGTGTCTTCATATGCACGACCCTCACGAGCCCCACCTTGCTGCTCTCAAACGGATTCTTCGGTATGTTCGTGGCACTCCATCTCGGCCTCCTTATTCAACCATCCTCGCAGTCTGATCTCGTGGTCTACTTTGATGCTGACTGGGCCGGTTGCCCGGACACGCGCAAGTCCACCTCGGGCTATGCCGTGTTTCTTGGCGATAACCTGGTCTCCTGGTCCTCCAAGCGTCAGAACACAGTGTCCCGTTCCAGTGCAGAGGCTGAATACCGCGGTATGGCCAATGCGGTTGCCGAGGCCTCCTGGTTACGTCACCTTCTGTTGGAGCTGCATACTCCACTTCAGAAGACTACCTTGGTGTATTGCGACAGCATCAGTTCAGTCTACATGTCCTCCAACCCCGTCCAGCATCAGCGCACCAAGCACATTGAGATTGATCTTCACTTCGTTCGTGAGAAAGTGGCTCTTGGCGATATTCGTGTACTGCATGTTCCCACCACTTCACAGTATGCTGACATCTTCACCAAGGGTCTTCCTTCCTCAGTGTTCAGTGAGTTTCGGTCTAGTCTAAACGTCCGAGGTGTGGACGCTCCGACTGCGGAGGGGTGTTAGTCAGGCTGTGTTTAGACAGGCTTGGCCTTGGGCCCATGCACCTTTAGTCTTTTTCTGTTAGGGTTTCCAGGGATTCTGTTAGGTGTTAGTCAGGCTGTGTTTAGACAGGCTTGGCCTTGGGCCCATGCACCTTTAGTCTTTTTCTGTTAGGGTTTCCAGGGATTCTGTTAGGGTTTCCAGGTTGGTCCCTGCTTCTGTTGGACCTAACCCTAGGCTCCCTTGCTTATATCTACACCATGTACTGCTGGTTGTATGCATCAATGAATCCTCTACCCTATTCAATACTCTGACTTACAATTCTTTTCTTCCTACAACTTGTTTATCTACTGACATTTGCCTTAACAAATTACTTATATGTAGCCTAGTAGGTTGGTAAAAATACCGTTTGGCGCATATCACAGCATAATAACCAAATGTGGTTCGTAGTTCGGACTCAACAGCAATGCGTTGCAATATCAGACTTTGAATGAGGTGCCAAGTTTGACTTTTGGTATAGATTCATGCACACATGTTTAGAGATAATAAAATTGTAACTGCATATCACGTGCTTTCATCTATTGTATATAACCTTCTCTTCATTTCTCGGTAGTGTAAATTTTTTTCAGATGCTATTAGGTAGTTCACCTGGTCGATCCAAGATATTCTGGTAGTGATGCATGCTAGCAGGTTCTGTTCTAACCAGTCATCACCTGTAATATTGTAGAATGGGCCCTTTTATCATGTAGAAAGTGCTCTTATAAACATGTAGGCTTGGCAGAAGTAACCACGAGAACACATAAATAAGTACTACTTCAACAATAAATTCTAGCTGTCCTTTTTTTTGTTCTCGCTCCATAACACATTAAACGATTTGACCTCCCAGGAACTAACGAAAGTTCTATGCATTCTGAGATATTCTCCCAGTTCTGGAGCTTCCTTTGTTTCCCAGCTCTCGTCTGTCTCACATATCTGCTGATTGCACCCAAACCTTCTTCCCAGTTGTTCTACTTTTGCTCCTGCTTTAAATGTTACTTCCAAATACATTTGAATCAGAAGGTTGAAAAGTGGCTTTCAGATGGTTGTGCTGCAATGCTTAGCTCTCCACAATTGCCTTCATCTGATCTGCCACCAGTATCCTGCAGGCAATACAAGCACCAGCAATAAATAGATTAGAGATGCATCCAGAAAAATAGTACTACAGCTGCTGATCCTATTATTCCCGTAGGCCCATATACAACTTTTGAAAAATCTAGATAAATGCATCAGACACCATGTGTAGTCCTTATATTGTACATTATAGCATGCACTTTGTTTTGTCAATTTTTTTAGACCACCTTTGATTATATGAAGTGTAAATGAGTACAAGAACGTTGAATATATAAATAATATAATCAGGGGTGGCCTCTTTAGGAACCTCTTAAGTTCTTAACCTCCAAGAAGAAATGAGAAAATAATGTGCATGCCATGGTGTACACAATAAGCTTGCTGACTTTTGATTGCTGGTACCTGGTAGGAGGGTGGCCCATTCCATGCTGATTTAGTAGGGCGCATCTCGGTATATTAAATTAGATGCTTCATGCCTCTATTAAAACATGGCTCAATCATGTGTACTTAAAAATTTCCAATCATAGTCAAAGACAATACTACCTTCGACAACTACAGGTAGGAGACATTTTTTAACCCAAAAAAAAAACGTTCAACTACAGGCAGGAGTAGAACACCGGGTAAGGAATTGCATGGTATTTACTCTCGAGGGCGAGAAGCCCAGAGGGAGCTTAGGGCACGGAGGCAGTTATGGTACTCGCCAATGGCCAAGAAACATCGAGCTGCCTGCCTAACCGTCAGAATCCTGTGCATCTGGTGAAGAGTCTGCTGCCTCAAGTTATCAGCCTGGAAATTACATGTCACACGTGTAGTTTCAGTACATTTTGCAGTATCCTTATTCTTGGCAGCTAAAAATTAAAGCACATGCTAGTAATAAATTTGTTATGATTACTCCATGATATGGTTAAACAGATGCACTCCAAAAGAAGGATAATGTTACATGTTTAGGTTACGAATCATTTCTTTGTACAATGCAGAGACAGCAACATCTCTACATGTTGATGGCATAAGATATTAGAAAGGGGGGGAGTTACAAACTCTGGAGTAATTAGCTTGTTTCGTTCTCTGAAATGGACAGATTGCTTATTTTTGGCACAGTTAGTGGTGGCACTGATGAGGTTTAATATGATACAGGTGTGGCCAGAGAAATAAAATCCCCCCTGAATGCAGCACCGTTGCTACAAATTTTTACACCTGCAAGTTTTATCAAGTGGCTTAATTGCCCACCTACAAAGTTGAGTCAAATTGGGAAATAGTGTGGCAGCCCCTATCTATACACTGGCAGAATGGTGAAGATTGGAGAGTTGTGAAAAATTGGAAATCTTTACCTGTATGACAAAACCTTCAAGGTTGGACAGCTTGCCGAGGGCAAGGGCCATATGACCCATGAAGCTCCCAATGTTGTCCTCCTCAATCAGAGACCCGCTGGCCACCGTGTCAGCTAGTGACTGATGCAGCTGCTCCAGGCCCTGGGAGAGAGCTTCCTCTGCTTGCTGTGATAACTGTTGGAGGCTGCAGATGCCAACCACTTGCTGTTCAGTCAGGGGATCTAGCTGGGGTATCAGTGTCTGCAGCAACATGAAAGGTATGTAATGAAATTACAAAACCATATATTTACTTAAGAGGATGAGCTCAGCTTTAGCTTGATTTCATTTTCCTCTACTAGGAAATACTTTTGATGGGGTATCTATTTGCATATTAAACTGTGAATTGAGCTTCATACTTTTGATGCCTTCCATTTTCTGACAAAATTTGCCTTCGTATCGATCTAGCAAATAGCAAGTTTGGAGGATGCCATAATTATGTGTACTGCAGTTGGAAATCAGGGCTTTCATTCAGACGTGACTTCATACCTTGAGCAGATCGGAGGGCCTGAATCCGCCCATCCAGAGGAAGCACCGTTCGGCGGGGGTCGCCCACATCCCGGTGATGAGATGGAACACGTCGGACTTCGCCGCCACGCCTCTGAGGCGGAACAGCTCGTTGTAGTGTGTCAAGGTGTTGTCGACAATGGCTCTGAGGTCACCGTCCGGCAAGTGTGCGTGCAGGCCGTCCTGGAGCTCGGCCATGTGCCGGCTGTGGTCGTCCAGCCACCGGGCGTACTCGACGTTGAACATAGCAACGCCTGGAAATGGATGTCACGGTCAGGCAGCTCGTTAATTATAGCAAATCGGTGATGTTATTGGAGACGATTAACTGATGACGAAGAACGATGATAATGATGATCAAAGTTTACGACCTGATCTGGTGTTTCCACCTGGAGCTCCTCCAAGCAAGAGGCCCTATATAAAAGGAGGCAATAACTCAATCAGATATTCAGATTGCACTGTCCATGATCTGTTAGTACACAAAGGGTACTTGTGAAAGGTACCTCGGAACGAGCTCGCTGGAGATCCTGCTCCAGCTGAGCAAGCTTCAGCTTGCCGCTCTCAAGCTGCTGAATATAAGCCTATGATCGATATATAGAGATAAAAACTGTCAAGGACTTGGGAATTCACTGCTCAACATTACTTCAGTTTTCGAGTACGTAATGCTAATCACATTCACCTTCTTTCGCAGTCGGCTTTTACGCGCAGCCTCTCGGTTCTGAGCTAACCGTCTCATCGCCTGGTGACACCAAGAGAGAAGAACTTGTCTCAAATTGTCAAATGCTGCATGCACATAATCAGGCTAGCTTGCGTTGCATGGTCCTGTGCATATGTTTGCCATGCATGCGCGATTGCAAACGCCAGCACAATCTAAGCATCAATCGATAGAACGAGAAAGATACCTTTGGATCAAGTGTCTTGCCAGTCCTGTCGCTCTGAGTGGAACCTGTTGACGTCTTCTGCATGCCAAGTGAGCATGAACAAGTCACAAGATGCAAATTACTACACCTTTGTACTAATAGAAACTAGGAGACAATTGGAAGAACAATACTGTGCATGTGTGTCATGGTGTAAACAATACACACACACACTAACACTATGATCTCTACATGCACGTTACATCAAGCACAACTGCACAAGCAAAAAACAGTCATGTACATTTGGTGGAAGCCACCCACTCTAACAACAGACGAAACTTGGTTTTGCTCTTTGATTATGTTGCTGTCGCGACCTAATTTGCAAAGCTCGCTTTCAGTTAAGTGTGAATTAATTAGTTGATAAAATTATTGGGTAATTATTTACACAATGTGATATTGGCAGCTCAACAATTGACCAGAAAGTACCTAAAGCACCACTGACCAAAGTGCCATTATTTAAGTATTGGTTGGTGCATTTCTATTAGGGCACAATTTTTGCAAGCTAGACAACCATTATTTAAGTATTGTTTGGTGCATTTCCATTAGGGCACAATTTTTGCAAGCTAGACATAAGGCTCTGTTCAAAGGTATGGTGGCTTTTAGCTTTTGATTGTGACTTTTAGTTGATTGCGGAAAAAATTAAGAGGATAAGAAACACTCGTGTTGAGAAGCCACTCTGTTCAAAACGCTCCAACAATAATTCCTACAAATAACTTATAGAAACCGCCTTGAAAAACCATTATGTTGAAAAGCCGACCTCTAAAACCCAAAATTCAGAAGCTGTTTAGAATAGGGTCATTGTAAGAATGCTTATATTCTTCATCTAATACTATAGCAAGCACTTGTCCTGTGGAAGAAGACTTCCCCAATCCAACCGGTTTAAAGCCCCGACTTCTGACAGCCACTTAGAATACATCGACTTCTTAATTTTGCCTTTTTAGTTTTCGGTTTTTTCAGCTTTTTTGCTTTTTATTTTTACCTTTAATTCCTTTACATTATCCGTAACGATATAACGGTTTTTTTATTTTTTTTTCTTTACTCCAAAAAAACTAACATCTATTATAATATATTTACAGTAAAAAACCAACCACCAATATTTAAAGTCGGTTGGAGCGTGCCGCAAGTCGAAACTTCCGCCAAATGATTCACCGAACGTGTTGGGATCGGCGATCTTGGGAGCAGCAAGATCTTAAAATGCCCGTGAACAGTGGGTTCTGCTACCTATAGGAGCATTAAGCTACATGAGCATCTTGGAAGTTGTGGGCTAGGTAGCGATATGACGCCACACTAGGGACAATGCATTGCATTTGCACGGTAAGGATGACCAGGAGATTTCTTTTAAAAAAAGGATGACCAGGAGAGATGATGGAGAAGCAAAGAACAGACACATCCAAGACACAAGTATGCATCAAGAGCAAAGAACAGACACATGCATGAGACAAGTATACCAATGCATTAGGTGGTGATTATTTAGAGCAGGTACAATAAAACTTAGTCAGCAGGCTATAGCAAATATAATATCAACCAAATCTTACGTAGCAGAGAGAGAAAGGAAGAGAGAGAAAGGAAGCTGGCTACTAAATCACAGCTAGCTATAGCACGTAAAAATATGCATTTCACTCTCTTACACGTGGGGCCAGATAGTTATTGTAATAGCTACCTTATTGTATGAACTATTTTTTTGAAGGCTATAGATGAAATAGAAAGTGTTATAACCACTAGTTAGCTATACTATTGTACTTGCTCTTAGGCTTTTTTTTGTGGCTTATGACTGAAAAGCACTGTAACTGACTGAAAAAATACTGTAGCTGACAGAGACTTATTTAGCATAATTAAATTTAAAAAAATTAAAAAAATATAAAATATATGTTAGCCCATTACTATAATAGAAACACATACGGAAAAAAAGAACCGATAAAAAAGCTCAACAAAAAGCCAAAAGTTCAGAAAAAGACGAAATTTATAAATAGTGAAAAATAAGTCGGAAGCCAAAAGCTGAAACCCAAATGATCACAGCCTAAGAAGCTGCAGTGTTGGGGAATGGCCCACCATGGTCCAATCCGCCCAACAAATCTAGTTATGTGTATAATTAGAAGGCAAACTCACTAAGATCAGGCCAAAGAAAAAACATGTTTGCTTTTGTTATTAAAGACTTTAAAGAGGTAGTTATGTAAATACTTTCTTCCGTGACTATAAATATGACATCTAAAGCACCATAGGAAAGGAAGAGCATTTTTGTGTAAGAAAAAGGTTTGGGTGGTCAAAAATTGAGCATGCAATTCTGCATTGTTCCCTAAATATTAGGCTCCGAGTGTCCCTCTCAGGTCCCGAAAAACTTAGTATCTACTGTTTAACGTGTAACCGTAACATGCAGCATCTGGAAGCAGTAGATATGATCGCAGTAACGCATACCTTGTGTTGCTGCTGCTGCTGCTGCGAAATTTGATCAAACTGGCTTGCCATGTTTACTACTGCTCCCTGCTGATCTGATGAGTCCTTGTAGTTGCTCTTGTTCTTGCTGCTGCTCTCCAAGTGTGTGCTGTCTGCTGTCACATTTGAACCCTCCTACGTGCCAGAGAAAAAGCAAGAGCTCAGTACACAGCTGTAGGCTCTGTTTAAAGGTACTGTTTTTTTTTTACTTTTAGCTGTGGTTTCTAGTTTTTGACTGATTATAAAAGAGATTAAGAGAGTAAGTAACACTGACGCTAAGAAACCTCTTTGTTCAAAGTAGCTTTTACCGTAACTTATACAAATAGATTATAGAAACCATCTTATAAAGACAGTCTACTTAAGATCCGACTTCTAAAAGTTAAAAACCAGAGAATGTTTGAAACACGGCCACGGCCGTTAGCCTGCGTAACTTTATGCATGCATAACATTCCTAATTTTTGTAACTTGTTACTGCTAGCTATAGATGTACAGATACAAATCCCTGCTAGCTATCCATACCTTTGGGATGTGAAGAGACCTCATAGGCCAAGATGGGAAGATGTCCAGTGTAGGAGGCCTAGCTGCAACTGTAGCAGTGGGGAAGGCTGCAAGAAGATATCATAGGGAAGGAGATCAAGACATGTATCCGCAATATCACAGGAGAAAGGCTATGGCCGTTCATTCGGTTTCTAGCAAAAGGCTATGGCCTGTTTCGGTTTCTAGCTTCTGATGGCTAGAAATCACAATAAACACGATAATTTCTTCATTCTGGTTTTTTAGTTTTTAGCTTTTTCTTTTTTTTCTCCCTCATATTATCCATAAAATTATAATAATGTTTACTTATTTATTTTAATTAAATGACTTTAAAAAGTTAGGAGTTACCATTTCAACAGAAAAATCAACAGCCGGACACAAATGCTCGAAAAGAAAGCCAGATTTAAGGGGCCAAAGCTGCACCGGGAGCACAAGGGAGGGAGGTGGGGGCATTGTGGCCGTGAAAGTGAGTGGAATTTATTCCCTTTTGAGCTGTGCTTGCAGAGAGACAGGGAGTTGGTACCTAGGTACTTGTACTACTATAGAGACTTGTTGCACTCTAGAGACTAGAGAGAGAGGAAGAAGATGAGGAGTCACAGGTAGTCACCACGCACACATGCAGCACTACTGCCACTTCTGCTGCCCTTCCATGGTTACTTTTGACTACAATGCCCTAACCCGTTGCTAAAGTGCCTCACAAAGTTGATGTTTTTGGTCTTGGTCACACACACACACACATGGGGGGAGAGCGTACGCGTGGTTTCTCCATGATGAGCAGTAGAGGTGGTTGCAGTTTGTTGAGTCCTCCTGAGAGTGGCAACCTGATGCATCAGAGCCTCCTCTAGTTCTCCAAAATAGGTAGGAGCTCCTTCTTCTTGCTCGCTGCCAGGCATGCAAAAGGGGCGATTAATACCCATTATAGTCAGGGCAACGAGATTGGGTTGGGCAAAATGATCAACATAAAGATTATTGTGTACGTAGGAACATATGCAGGAAGCATGAACAGCACAGAAACAAAAAGGCGGCCACCAATATCACAAAATAAGTTGAAGGAATGGAGAGAGAAATGAGGATTGAGCAAGTTTAATTTGACTAAACTTGAAAGGAAGTTCATGGTGCAGCTCATGTTTCTTGCTGCCCTTGCATAAATTGTTATCACCAAAAGGGGGGAAAGAAAGATGGGAAAAAAACGAACTAATAACACAAACAACAGAGAGAGAGAGAGAGAGAGAGAGCGCGCTTACAAAATGTTTGGAGAGGGCATGGAGTTGGCCATGGTGCCATGGAAGCCATAGCCAAAAACATGAGGATTCTGCCTTGAATGTCCAGAACTACTACTGGTCTCTCCCATCCTATGAGGCACAACCACAAGACGATCCCGGTATCTCCACGAACCAGAAGCTCAAATTCTTCTACCTCTTCTAGAGAACTAGCAACCTGGCTTCTGCACTCAGGACACAAACGACATCACATGATCACTACTACATAAACCATCTCATCAAACACATGTGAAGAAGATGGGGTCAAAGAACATACCAAGATCTCGGCTTCTACCACAAGCAAAAGAACAAATGAGAGCGGAGTAGGTATCAGAACAGTACTGCGGAGAGGGAAACCAGTGTAGGAGGCCAAGCAGGCTTGCGCTTGGCCGTTTCTGTGCTCAGCTGCTCTTGCTCACCCTGCAGCTTCTTGATATATCTGACGCTGGATAGCTTCTGCCTTCTGGGGCGTACTAATCCCACAGTTCAGAGGAAGATCTTGTCCTTTCTAGGATGGTGCTGTTCTTCCCTAGCCTTTGGTCTGAGGGAGAGAGAAGGTCTAGGGTCTTGTCTTCAGTTGAAGGCTTTTGTCATGAAGCCACAGGAATCCCTGACTGCACTCTTATCACATTGGAACTGACTGCTCTCTTTGATTGGCCCCAGCAAGTCTAATTTCTTTATTTCATGTTCACCTTCTTTTTTCCAAGGCTGAAAGGTAGACCTGTAGATGGAAGCATATGGGTTGAAGTACTTTTCAATTGTTATGAGCAGTAGAAAAAAAATTACAATTTCACACTGGTGAACATAATCTTATGGGGTATTGAAAAAATCCTTGTTCTTGGAGCAACAGTTTTTTCTACTCAATAGTTCAAGACCATCTCTCCCATTTAGACTTTGACCATGTCTATGATCTGATTCAGTGGATCCTCGATTTAAGACTGCTTACCATGTTATTAGTTGATTTCTAGATATGGAGTGAGTTTATTATACAAACTTAACCTATTGGAATAACATAGATATTAATTGCCTAGTTCTTTTCGGTTTCTAGCTTATGCTATAATAACTAGCTTTCATACGGAGAGTTTTTTCAAAGTCGAGTCTATTAGTCGATTGTACTAGACATTGTACCCACTTTAACTATACCGGCCAAAATTGCACGCAACTGTCTCTCTCCATACTCTCTCTCGCGAGCAGCTAGAAAAAAATACACCCATTATATTACTACAAAAACATTGTGTACCTTCTATGAACCATATAGTACAATCCCTTGTACTATCTTATCTAACTGTAGGCATGCAAGCTTCTTAAAAAAAACTATACACAATATATTGTTAATTTAAATAGATTAGAAATTTGAAGATAAAATAACGGAACTAAGTAAAACATTGCCTTAATTAAGGTAAAACTACAACAATCAAATCTACCTTGCATGGAATCTTATATTGATAATTAAGTACCATTTAATGTATTCTCCAATATTCAATGTACAATAATGTAGTAAGTATACTAAGCAAGAAACCAACCGGACACCAGACACTAGTTTAGTCTTTAGTTTCCTGAATATAATTTGCTTGGCAATGCCCCCTCTGTTAATGAGTCAACATCCATGCCTCGTCAAACCATACCTAAACCCACACCTCGCCAATCATATCCGTTTCCGAATCCAGAGCAAACTTATTAAAGTTTGGGAGTCCATTGTTAAGTCTAATCAATCAGAGGGCTTGTTTTGCTAGTATGTTCACCTGTACTTTTCATCATATATTTAAGCTAATTACTTCATTGCAAGAATGCTTGTCCTTGTCAACTCACCGCAATGTGTGCTGCATGCTGAATACTGACTTGTGCTTGATGTACCTGCTGGATTGAGCCTCCTTTATAAATGTTTTAATATCTCGAGGAATAATAACCAATACATTCCCGGGGGATTCCTGCCCAGCGAGCGAGGTCACGTCGCCCCCAGCACCCAGCGAATTCACGTACGGCCGGCCGAGGCACTTTCCTTCGGTTTTGCGAAAATTACGTATATGTCCTTTTTCCTCGCGAAAAGGTCCCTGCAAGTTTTTTCTTTGCAAAAAAATTTTGGATTGCGCCCGGCGGGTTTCCGAAATTACGTATAGGTCCTTACTTACGTACAAGTCCTTACAAGTCCTCGATTTTTTTCAAAAAAACCTTTGATTTTCCCGAAATTACGTATTTGTCCTTGATTTTTTTTACGAAACTCACTGCGAATTATCGTCTCTTTTATTTTGATCCACACGGTAGCTAGCGCGGCGTGCACCGCGTTTATATGCAGCTAGTAGGTATCAATTAGACAGCAACTCAAAGCTAGCACCACTGTCCACTGCGATGTATACCGCAAATCCAAAACTTCTCCATTGTTCCCCAAAGTTGCCCCTTAATTAACTTTATAGTAGTGAATCTAGAATTATGCTTCGACTGGTGTATTTTAGGTGGCGTTCAATCCGGCTTTTTTTAGCAGCTTCTGGCTTTCGACTTTATGTTGAAATTACACTGTTAACTTTTTTTAGTCATTCAATTAAAGAAAAAATAAAAAAATAAAAAATATTGTTATATCTTCACGGACAATACAAAGGAAAAGGAAAGAAAAGGAAAAGGAAAAAAAAGAAGAAAAACAGAAATTAAGAAGCAACACATTCATTCCGGCTTCTGGCTTCTGGAAGGTAGAAGTCAGAAGTTAAAGCCGGAATGAATGGGCCTCGACACTATGAACAGTGGTGAAAAGCAAGGCTTAATTAGCATATACTACCCCCTATTATAGCGGGGGGATTCCCCGCCCCCCCGCTCGGCCACGTCCCCCGCCCGCGCGCGCTGGCCGCCGCGTGGCGGGGGGATTCCTGTACGGTCAGGGGAGGGGTTTTCCTCCTGTTTTCCGGAATTTACGTACAGGTCCTTTTTCTTCGCGAACAGGTCCTTTTTCTCGCGAACAGGTCCTGGCGGGTTTTTTTTGCGGCGGATTTTTCTGAAAAACCCCCTCCAATTTGCAGGATGGCGCCCCGCGGTTTTCTAAATTGCGTACGGGTCCTCATTTCATTACATACGGGTCCTCAATTTTTACGAAAAAACCCTTTACCTTTTTCGAAAATACGCATGTACCCTCGATTTTTTTTTGAAAAACTCCTCACGAATTATCGCCTCTTTTACTTCGGTGCACATGGTGGCTGGCGCGGCGTGTCGCCGCGCCTATGCTGCTAGTTTATTAAATAGAAAGAAAACTCCATTTATTGTGTGATTCTACATCATATGCTCACAAAAGAATCATATAAATTTGGTCCGTAAGTGTTATTCTACTGTTGTAGGAGTGTCCTAAGCCCCTATGACTGAGCGTTGCAACTGACCCAATATATAATAGGCCTAATAGTATAGAGAAATGTACCAATATACCCTCACCTTTTGTAATTATCAAGAGGTAAGATGAAAATTTACCATCCTACCTTATTCATGTATACAAATCCCCATGAAGGGTATGAGAGAGGGGATCCACATATTTCATACATGAACTCTCTCTCCTGTCTCTACTCTCTCTAGCTAGTCCCCTCAAATGTTGTTTGGTCAGTTGGCGCCGTCCGTGGGGACGTACAAGAAGCTGCGCAAGAAGAAGGCACTAGAAAACGACGACAACCAAGCGAAAGAGAGGTACAGCGGCAGCGACAGTCAAGTCCAGCACGTGGCAGCCGGTGGTACCCCATGGCAATGATCATGACACCCGCGCCGGTACGACCGTCGACCACGATGCCCATGCCGTCATCTCGGCACCAGGGAGTCGGCCTTCGAACAACACTGGTAAATGTTGAGCCTCTCCGGTGGGGATTCTACAAGGAGCACGTGCTCCAAAGCCTTCGCCCCGTCGTCGGCTGCATCAACACCCACGACCATGCCGCGGTCATGACTTCGGCGACATCTCCGACCGCGCCATGGTAAAATCTTCACCGAGGACACGACCACCCCGTGCTCGACACTTGGGGACGAAGCACACGCCTCCGACTTCTTCGCGGGACTTTGCACGGTCTTCGCCGAGGACTTCTCGTGGTCTCCATCAGGCTCTGCGCGAAGACTTCACACAGTCTCCGCTAAGGTATTCGCACGATCTCCGCGCGGAGACTTTGCATGACCTCCATAGGGCTTCGCAAGGTCTTCGCCGAGCTCTGCGCAGATGTTGTCTTCGGCGCGCGGATGTCGTCTCCACGCGAAGACTTCGCACGGTCTCCACCGAGGTCTTCGCACCATATCCACGCGAGGTCTGCTGAGGCTTTGCACGATCTCTGCGCGAAGACTTCGCACGACCTTCGCAGGGCTTCGCAAGGTCTTCGCTGAGCTCCGCGCAGATGTCGTCTCCGACGAACTTCGTGGGACTTTGCGTGGTCTCCACGCGAGGACTTCGCATGGTCTCCGTGGAGATCCGTGCGGATGTCATCTTCAACAAACTTCGCGGGGCTTTGCACGGTCTCGCGCGGTCTTCGCGGAGCTTCGCACGGTCTTCACTGAGCTCCGCGTGGATGTTGTCTCTGACGGATTACGCGCAACCTCCACAGGACTTCGCACGGCCTCCACCGAGCTCCACGCGGATGTCGTCTCTGACGAACTTCGCGGGACTTCACGCGGTCTCCGCCAAGGATTTCGCATGGACTCCACCAAGCTCCGCACGGATGTCGTCTCCACGCAGAGATTTTACACTATCTCCGCTGTGCTCTGCGCAGATATTTTGCACTGTCTCTGTCGAGGTCTTTGCATGACCTCCGCGCAGAGACTTTGCACGACCTCCGCGTGGAGGCTTCGCGCGGTCTCTGTCGAGGATTTCGCCCAGTCTTCACGAGACTTTGCATGGTCTCCGCCGAGCTCCGCGCAGATGTCATCTCGAACCACCTCGTGGTCTTACACGCTTCATCTGACCGCCACACGGTCGAGACTGCGTTCGACCACCTTGGTGCTTGCTATCGAGAGAGTACTGTTGTAGGAGTGGCCCAACCTCCTATGACTGGGTCTTGCAACTGACTCAATATGTAATAGTCCTAATAGTATAGAGGAATGTACCAATATACCCTCACCTATTGTAATTATCAAGGGGTAGGATGAGAATTTACCATCCTACCCCATTCATGTATATAAACCTCCAAGAGGGGATGGGGGAGGAGGATCTACTCATTTTATACACGAGCTCTCTTTCTCTTATCTCTAGCTCTCTCTAGTTAATCCTTTCATATGCTATTTAGTCAGTAGCCACAACACCTACCATGATCCCTTGTCAGTTATCACCATTTCACCAACAACAAAGCATACAACTTTTTTTAAGGGTGAAGAGGAGCTGGAATTAGAACAGATGTCCCTTTCATTTTACACTTGGAAGATGAAAGTACTTGATTACTTTATGCTGTGCCTATTAAGCCCCCTTTTTTTAGCTCTCACCTACTATTTTCCTGTCAATGATTGGCAAAAAAAAAGTGCCCAAGACATTACAGAAGACAATTTATATGATTGGATTAGGTGATGCATGAACCTAGATACTAGCAGAAAAAAAAAACTATTCCCATCCCATAATAATCTTCACATAGCAAGTTTGGATGCATGCTTAAATGTTGTTTTAGTAGTTGAAATCTCACGCATGATTTGAGGTAGTTCGTTTAGCTAGCTTCTATCAATTGTAGAACAAAGTGGTGCTGGTCAGATTAGATCAGTAGTTCCGTGATTAGTCTGTTGTTAGAGTACAATTTCAAGAAACATGGTAGGAGTTGGAAATTAACTAGCTAAGATTTATGCATGCATGACACGAGGATTAGGTCATTCCTCATGTTGGAAACTTCCAAATATAGGTGATTCACTTCCGCATCTGTGTGAGAGCACCGGTACGTATGATAGATGATTGGAGAGCATGTACCTTCCACGTTTTAAAAGTTTCGTGTATTTGATCGAGTTGAGATATCAGCTGATGCTCATCTACACAAACAGTTGTATTATTTGATTGTTCTTTTCTATTTTTTGTAGTGATGAGATTATTGATGGTTCAGCGACGAACAAACCAACGAACGATTGAAATCACAAGTCTAGGCACATGTACTATATATGACTAATTATATGCAACAGCCACTTCAACAAACACATGCCAAATTGCCTACTGTGTTAAAGCTGTGCATGCGCATGAACCATGACCACCAAATTAACGAGTCACAATTTACAGCTCCAAATTATTCAATGTTTACGTTTTTACTTCTTAGCTGTTCGTGGTTGATGATGCAACAGTGAAAACTTTGTTTCCTAGATAATTCCAAATCGAATTTCAACGCGGCAAAATGTTGATCTGATTTCTCAAGCAACTCGGTTGCCATGGTTGAGTCCAAGCAGGTAGGTTTTATGAACTACAGAATTGGGCAAAATCCATAATCACAAAATCACAACCGTAATCGCAAACTGACCATTGGATTAGAACAAACGTAAGGGGTTAGAAACTTTAGGGGGAGCTCACTGCCTTGCACTCTCGATGGTGGAGATGGACCGCCGGGCGCCGCCCCCTCCATCCTGCCGGCGCCGGCGCCGCGCTTCCCCGACTCCCCCACCAGCGCCCATCACCGGAACAGAAGTCGGTACCACCCCAGGGGCCCCGCGCCTCCCCGGACTTTATTGGGAAGGTCGAGGGGCGCCTCCTCCTCTCCTCCGTCGCCCATTGCCGCGCCTCCACGCGACGGTCGACGGTTCGAAGTGATCGCTGGACTTTGAGGGCCTGTTTGGAACAGAGGAATTTCACAGGAATTTTGCAGGAATTTTGCAGGAAACAGTTCAATTCCCGCAGGAATCGGGAAAAATTCCTGCATTCCAAACAGGGCCTGAGTGGGGTGTTAGGCACGCAAGTGGATGCGGGTCCGGCCTTTTCAGGCCTATTTGGGCCGTGCGAGGTTTCCGGGCCACATTTGCTCGTCCTCCAGTTAATCGGCCCTTTTCGTTTGGAGATTCTCCAGCTTTTGCCCGCGCTTCCTTTGTTGGATTTGATCTTTCAGAACTGGGCCTCCAATCGTGTCTTCTCGTCCCGTATCAAGGTACCAGAGCTGAGCCTAGCTCAGTTGGCTACGACTGCGGCAAAGCGTTTGGTCTATCCGTATTAGGTTTTGTTAAATATTATTTAGTTTTTTTTTCAAACTATCATTCAGATTTAGAACTGTTAGATTAGAAATCTAATAACTATGAATTCTCTCCCCTCCTCCTTGAATTCTACCCCTTTCCCTTGAAAAAATCCCCCCTTCAAAAATAAGGACCCTTTGATATCTAATCCAACGGTCATAAATTTAGATGATAATTATGAAGAAAACATCCAGATGATGATGATGGCTAGACACTTCCATTCATCTTCACGCACGCGTATGTGTTCGGTGAAAAAACTTATGCTTGCGCTTTATAGGTACTGGATTTAATTAGGATCTATTTAGCGATCTTTGCTTTAGATCTAACGTGCTTTTCAGTAGATCGCACATACGTATATACGTGTGATGTGCGTCCTCATGGGTAATCTCCAAGAGAAAGCAATTAAGCAAGCACCGTCCACTTTTCTCATTAGTTTATAGGCAAGTTATTCCGTCTAGCTAGCCACAAAAACAAGGGGGTTAATTCCTTATTTGCTACTAAAAATTTTAGAAATCTCTTATTATATTACTGATATGTGAGTTTGAATCCACATATTAATGACACAATGAGCAGCATATAAAGGATTATGTAAATTTTTTATGGCAAGTAAGGATTGCATTTTCATCTCTCAGGGAAAAAATGGAGTGATTTGAGTGGAAGTCGCTTCCATCGCTTCCACTGGTCACACCCAGATTCTGGTGAACGACATGTAATCACAAAAACGAAGAAATATCTTGCTCCTTGAACGTGAGTCACCAGCTAGTTTATGAGGTAATTTGTCCACTCAAATTTTCTAGAACGTCATGTCGGCATGCATGCAAATGCTGACACGACAGACCTAGAAGGCTAGATGTAGACAGATATTTTCGTTCGTACGATGGAACCGTGCGTCCCTCCCCGTGATATGCAACGTAAAGCTAAGCTTAGCCTAGCATCCACTTATTTTGACTTAAGTTATTGATTTTTGATTTATTTTTTTTTTACTATTTTTAAATCTTGTTTTTTTTATTTTTTGATTCCGTATTCGTTTGTATTATTCATGATGGGCTAACATATTTTTATTTTAAAATTTTTAAAATTTAATTATGTCAAATATGAGAGACCATGTGAAGGGCACTCCATGGTTGTGATGAGTAATTGACTCTTGTTCTAGGAAGATTGAGTTTAGTTTTTGAGGTTTGTGCTAAGTTCTGCATTGTCGTAGCCCTGGCGAAGTGTTCTGCAGCTAACACGACCACATTGGTCGTGGTCGAAAGTCATGCGCACTGGTTACGACCACTGTGGGCGTGGTCGAAGGTCACCCGAGGGGTCTTCATCCACTTTGGCCATGGTCGAAGGGCACCAGAAGGCAGTACGACCACGTTTGGCCGTGGTCGAGGGCCAGTACGACCACATTGGTCGTGGTCGAAGCAGGTTACGATCACGTGGGCCGTGGTCAAAGGCCAGCACGACCACGTTGGCCGTGGTCGAAGGCCAGCACGACCACGTTGGTCGTGGTCGAAATAGGTTACGACCACGTTTGGCCGTACTCGTAGGTCTCCAGGGAAGTTTAAGACTGTTTCTGCCCTAGTCGTATCTTGGTCATGCTCGAAATGCACTCTACGACTACGTTATTGAGAGCTGCGGTCGGAAGTCGATGCTTCGACCACTGTGGTCGGGGGCCGGCACTCGAGCTTGCGACCACGTGGGAAGTCGGTGGACTTCGACCATGTTGTGAAGCGATCGAATGAGGTCGGGTCGGGGTCAGACTCAGTCGGTTGTGGTCGTAGCCGGTCGTTTGTAGTCGGTACCGGTCGGATTTGGTCGTACAGCAGTCTGGCGTGGTCGGACGTGCTCGCACGCAGTTGGAATCGGTCGTATGACCTGCAGACTTGACCATTTGAGCTGGAATTTGGTCGTAGGGCTTTGTGATGAAGTCAGGGACCTTGTGCATTTGTTGGTTTATCTTTTCGATCGGTCGTAACGACTTGGGTTGAAGTCGTAGACTTTGAGCGTTAAAGCCGTAGCGAGTTGTGGGTAGTCGTAGCAAGTTAGCGATGATCGTAGACTCTTTGTATCTGGTCGCATGGCTTGATTCTGTGGTCGTATGTCATGTGCATTCATTGTTCTCTATTTTCGTCTGGTCGTAGGTGGTATACGACTTGGTAAGAGTATGTTTTGAGCTCTGTTTTCTGGCTCAAGTGGTTGGATACTATTGTGAGCGGTGCTATGTAATGGCTTGCTTGTCTGTGATGGTTTGCAGGACCTTGAGACTAGTCGTGGTGAGGCATGGTGGTCGAGACTAGGCACGGGGGTGCTGAGGTCGTGATCGGCTGGGAGATGCCAAAGACGACGAAGTCTGTGAGGTGGTTGCAAGCGTGATCGGCAAGGCAGGAGGAAGCTTCCGGGAAGGCAGCGAAGTGGCATTTTGGAGAAATGCGGAAAGCTGCAAAGGGAAGCTGTGTCTCTGCGAAAGCACTGGAGTTGTTGGCGCTAACGGGCAAAGCGGTGGAGCCGTTGGGAGTAACGGGTAAAGCACTGGAGCTCGTTGTCGCTGTTGGGTAAAGAGAGTGGTAAAACCCGGTGTTAGTTGGGGTTAACGGGTGCTCCCCTGGTAGCTTGAGGCTATAAATAGAGAGATAGAGCTCGGGTGATCGGTGAGGTTGTTCCGGAGTCACTCTGAGTATTTTCGTTTCTATTTTGTGTGAGTTGTCTCTGGGTAGAGCACGGTTGCTCTTGTACCTCCGATGGAGTGGCTGTAGAAACCTCCATGATCAATCGTGTCATCTCTCTTCCTCTATTTGTTTTCTGTCGTCTTGAGATGTTCTTGATTGTCTTGTTTGCGATCTGTTTTGAGAGCTTGTTTTTCATGTTATATTTTTCTCTCTTCTCTTCTGTGTAAGTCCGCATTTGCTTTGGTGTGCTTCTTGTTGCTCAGAACTGAGAATCTGTCTCAAGGCCACTTGGCCGGATCATTCTCGAGAGCAAGAGTTGAATCAGAGAAGTTCTCTTTGTCAAATGATTTTGCGCCTCGAGTCCTTCTTCTGTTCTTGGTTCCTCTTCTCAGTTATCACTATTTGATTTCTTTTGTCGGCTCAGGCAAGTGTTCGACCACGTGTGTTCGATCGAAGAAGCTAGTTCTTTCGCCCGTTTTGTCGTGTGAGTACTTGGGGGAGTTTTTGAAGGCACCATTCACCCCCCCTCTGTTGCCATTTCGGTCCTACAATTGGTATCAGAGCCGGTTAGCTCTTTTCAATAGATCTTAACCGGTCTCAAGAGCCATGGCGACGGACAAGTACTCGACCAAGCCGCCCGTTTTCGATGGCATCGATTACCCCTTCTGGAAGAGCCGAATGGAGACATACATCCAGGCTCAGGGGTACGCTATCTGGCGCAAGGTCAATGTCCGGTTTGTTGTTCCTGCCGATGAGAACATCAATGCTGGGAATATGCATGATGTTGAGGCAAACGCTAAGGCAAGGAACATCATCATCCAAGGGCTGAGTCGTAGCGAGTTCGATCGCATCTCCCACCTGTCGTCCGCCTACGATATCTGGGTGACCCTCGACGCATACCATGAGGGCACCACCCAGATCAAGACGGTTCGACAGGATCAGTTCAAGCGCGAATACAACAAATTCGAGATGCTTGCTGGTGAGTCCCTAGATGAGTGCTTCGCACGTTTTCACAAGATCTTGAGCAACCTCCGAGCGGTCGGTCTCACATACCCCGACTCGGACAACGCTCGTCAGATACTTGCAGCACTCGATCTGCGAGTGTGGGAGATGAAAGTGACCACCATCAAAGACACGACAGACCTCTCTACCTTGACTCTTGACGCGCTGTACTCGCGCCTCAAGACTCACGAGATTGACGTTGTCTCTCGTAGGTCGAAGTCACAGTCGATGGCTTTGGTCACCGATCCCAGTTCAGCTTCTGGTCTCTCTTCTGAGTCTTCTTGCGGTTTCTCCCTTGCTGTTCTCTGTGACATAACTGATGATCAGTTAGAGCAGCTTGCGGATGATCAGCTGGCCCTCCTAGCCCGAAGGTTTTCCCATGCCTATAAGGGTAGGAGAGACAGAAAGAGAGGAGGACCAGTCATCTGCTTCGAGTGTGGTGGCCCCAACCACATCCGAACAAATTGCCCCAAGCTTGGGAAGGGTAAAGGTGACTACGGCGGTTCGGGCAAGAACGACTACACCGACAAGAACCGTAACACGAAGCCTTCAGCACCTGCTCCGGGAAAGAAGAAGTTCCGCAACTTCGGGAAGGCCAAGAAGCTCTTCCACCGCGTCCTCACCGCCTTCGACGACCTCGACCTCAGCGAGGTGGAGGGATGGAGCGACGACGACGGGACGGGTGACCAAGAGCCCAAGAATGGCGGCAACGACTCCTCCGGCATGTGCTTCATGGCCCTCGAGGGCGAACTCAGCGACAGCGAGCTGTACTCCGACTCGGACGAGGTATGTCCCTCCTATGACCAACTTAATGAAGCTTTTCTTAAGCTAGGTGGTTTCCATGCTAGAGCTAGGGCTAGGTGTACTGAGTTAGAGAAGGAAGTAGACAGGTTGTCACTAGAGATTATTGCTCTTACATCTGGTCCCTCTAGTGACGACTGTGATACATGCTCTGCTTTGCTGGGTGACATGGAGAAACTAAGGATCTCGCATGATAGTTTGTCCTCCGAGCTTGATACTGTTAAGGTGGAGAACATTAGTCTGTTGGCTGAACTAGAGATGAGTAGGATTGCTTCTATTTCATCTGCTCCTGTTGAGACTAGTACTTGCACCTCATGTGAGGATAAGGACAATGCTTTTAGAGGTCTTTATACCATGTTGCTTGATCTGCCCGAGTCATGTGAAAATTGCAATAAGCTGAAGTCGAACCTAAAACGGGCAGATCACAAGATTGCTGAGTTGCATGCTTCTTTACTTGAGCCTGTTGTTTCTTGCACCAATTGTCCAAAATTAACCCTTGAACTTGAATCTGTTTCTAAGCAATTCCAAGAGATGATTGATCAAAACAACAAATTGGCTCAGTTTGCGACTAAGGATCCTGTTAGCTCACCATGCATTAGTTGTGACAAACTAAAACTTGAACTCGTTGCTTTGAATGATAAATGTGTGAAGCTAACTAAGGACTTATTAGAGAAGTCATCAACTTCTTGTGATGTGATTGCTGAGGAGGGGGAGAAGCCCCAGGGTAAGGTGGAGACGCCTAGGAACGTGAACCAACTGGTTAGCAGTAGGACTGCCCATTCAGAGTCGGCTGTGCATGCACAAGCCATTCTTCCCTCTGTTGTTGGTTCTTCTTCTGCTCCCTTACCTTCTGCTATCTCTTCTTCTCCCTGCACTTCTTGCATCTCTCTCTTTCGGGAGTGTCAGTATCTTATGAACACTCTCGAGAGGTTTGTAGGTGGCAAGAAGAAGCTCAATCTTATTCTAGACCAATCCAAGATTTGCAAGTTCAATCAAGGTCTAGGATATGATTTCTATGAGGATATGAGGAAACATCCTCCTGCTATTCTTCGACCTATCTTAGGAGGTGTGATCGAGGTTGAGCCCAGGTCTGACGAGGTGAAATTCAAGTCAGCGGGCTTTGTCCAAGGGATCTCTGACAGTAAGGTGATTCCACCTGTTGCTTCGGCCTCTCAGAAGGCGAAGCCTCTTCGTGCTACTTCCACCTCTCAGAAGGTGAAGTACCACTGCACCTTCTGTCAGAAGGATGGGCACTCGATCGAGAGATGCTTCAGGCGCGCCAAAATCGCGCGTAGAGACCGTGTTGAGTCTCTTAGGCATATTCAGGGTCAGCCCCAGATCCTGAGTGCACCTAGGACCAGCACGAGGTCTAGGGTTACTGCTGTTGATGGGTTTGGGCAGCATCGAGGACTTGGTTTTTCTGAGTTCTCTGTTTTCCGTCCTCATACTGCCTCTGGTCGTGTCTTCCGCCGTCCTGAGGGTAGATCTCGGTTTCCCCGTTGAGATAGCTATCCGCGGCGTGATCAGCATGTTGCCGGTGTTCCGACTCGCTCTCCCGTAGCAGTTGGACCCCGCAACAGCTTCAGGTCTGCTCACAGACCTTCTGCTTCTTTGAGTCACGGAGAGCGTAGGGTAGATAGAGGTCAGTCGTGTTTGACTACTTCATCTGCTCCACGTGTTACTCAGTATTGGGTGCCAAAATCACTTTTGATTTATCCCAGTACTGAGACTTTACTCTCTCGTTGACTCAGATTCGCCGGGCAGGGAAGGGAAAGGTTTGGCTCGTCGACTCCGGGTGTTCACGACACATGACCGGAGATTCCCGTTGGTTTTCTTCCCTTGCTCGTGCTTCAGGTGATGAGTCAATCACCTTCGGAGATGCTTCATCTAGGCGCGTCATCGCCAAAGGTACTGTGCGTATTAATGATTCTTTCATTTTGAAAGATGTAGCCTTGGTTAGTAAGCTGCAGTACAATTTGCTTTCCGTTTCTCAGCTTACCGATGACGGTTTCGAGGTGAGCTTCAAGAAAAATGCTTGTAAAATTCTTGATTCTTCGGGTAGTCTGGTTTGCGGGATTTCTCGTTATGGGAGGATCTTTCGTGCTGATTTCTCTGAGTCTTCTGGTGATCCTCTCAGGTGTTTAGTTGCTTCTGAGTCCCGCGATCTTTCTTTCTGGCATAGGAGACTTGGTCATATTGGGTTTGACCATTTGACTCGAGTTAGCGGTCACGATCTCATTCGTGGTTTGCCGAAACTCAAGATGGTCAAAGATCTAGTTTGTGCTCCATGCCGGCACGGCAAGATGGTTGCCGCTTCTCACCCTCCGGTCACAGTTACTATGACCGATGCACCGGGACAGCTGCTCCACATGGATACAGTGGGACCAGCTCGAGTGCAGTCAGCAGGAGGGAAGTGGTATGTTCTTGTCGTGGTCGATGACTTCTCGAGGTATTCTTGGGTATTTTTCTTAGCCTCGAAGGATGAGACATTTTCACATTTCCGAGGTCTTTTCGGTAGGCTTTCTATTGAGCTCCCGGGTGCCTTACGAGCGATCCGCAGTGACAATGGCACGGAGTTCAAGAATTCCTACTTTGAGAGTTTCTGTGGTGAGACAGGTGTAGAGCACCAGTTCTCTTCTTCATACGTCCCTCAGCAGAATGGCGTTGTAGAGAGGAAGAACCGTACCTTGGTCGAGATGGCCAGGACGATGCTTGATGAGTACTCTACACCGCGGAAGTTTTGGGCTGAGGCTATAGCCACCGCGTGCCATGTCTCAAATCGAGTTTTTCTTCGAGCACACTTGCACCGCACTTCTTATGAGTTGAGATACGGGCGAAAGCCCAGCGTCTCCCATTTTCGTGTGTTTGGTTGCAAGTGCTTTTTTCTGAAGTCCGGGAACCTAGATAAGTTCGAGTCACGTTCTTGTGATGGGATCTTTCTAGGTTACTCGCCTTCTTCGCGGGCTTATAGGGTCTGGAACTGCGAGTCTAGCAAATTGGTAGAGACCTGTGAGGTGACCTTTGACGAGGCCAGTCCGGGGACTAGGCCTGATATCTCAGGTTCTTTAGAGCAGTCCGAGACCATCTTTGTGGATGATGAGGATGATGGAGACGACGGCTGTCTACCTGATCCTGTCCCTCATCCACCCCTTGAGGTGCCGTCTTCCACCGCACCTCGAGGCGATCAGCCCATGCCTTCTGCTTCCTCCGGAGCTAGTGGCTCTGTTCCTACCTCGTCAGCTTATGAGGTAGAGGCCACCTCTTCATCTCATCCAGGACCTCCCAGACATATCCAGAAAAGGCATCCTTCTGAGCAGATGATTGGAGACCTGTTCGAGCGTGTTACCCGCTCAAAATCTGGCTTATCTCAATTTTGTCTCCATTCTGCTTTCATTGCCTCCTTTGAGCCCAAGGATGTTTCTCATGCTCTTTCCGACGAGTCTTGGGTCAATGCCATGCATGAGGAGCTAGAAAATTTCGAGAGGAACAAGGTCTGGTCGCTTGTCGAGCCCCCGCGAGGTCACAATATTATTGGGACTAAGTGGGTGTTCAAGAACAAGCAGAGCGAGGATGGAGTGGTTATTCGGAACAAGGCTAGACTGGTAGCTCAGGGGTTCTCCCAGGTTGAGGGTCTAGATTTCGAGGAGACCTTTGCCCCTGTAGCTCGACTTGAGGCCATTAGAATCCTGCTTGCCTTTGCAGCTTCTAAGGGTTTCAAGCTCTATCAGATGGACGTCAAGAGTGCCTTCCTTAATGGAGTCATTGAGGAAGAAGTTTACGTCAAACAGCCTCCAGGTTTCGAGAACCCCAAATACCCACACCATGTCTTCAAGCTTTCCAAAGCGTTGTATGGACTTAAGCAGGCCCCCAGAGCTTGGTATGAGAGGCTTAAGTCCTACTTGTTGAGTCATGGGTTTGAAATGGGTAAAGTTGACAAGACCTTGTTCATCCGCCGTTATGGCACTGACCTTCTGCTCGTCCAGATCTATGTCGATGACATCATCTTTGGCGGCTCTTCCCATACTCTGGTCTCACAGTTCTCGGATGTCATGAGCACCGAGTTTGAGATGAGTATGATGGGCGAGTTGACCTTCTTTCTTGGCTTCCAAATCAAGCAGACTCGGGAGGGTACATTTCTTCATCAGGGAAAGTACACTCGTGACCTCCTGAGACGCTTCGACATGAGTGATGGTAAGCCGGTGTCGACTCCGATGGCTTCTACAGCCTATCTTGACCCAGATGAGGATGGCGAGCCAGTTGATCAGAAAGAATACAGAAGTATGATTGGCTCCCTTCTTTACCTCACTGCCTCGAGACCAGACATACACTTCTCCGTGTGTCTGTGTGCTCGGTTTCAGGCTTCTCCTCGCGTTTCTCACCGCCAGGCGGTGAAGCGCATTTTTCGGTACCTTCGAGCTACCATTGACTATGGTATCTGGTACTCTTCCTCATCCTGTCTTTCCTTGAGAGCCTTCTCGGATGCAGACTTTGCCGGCTGTAGGATAGATAGGAAGAGCACTTCTGGCGCCTGCCAATTCATCGGCACTTCTCTCGTCTCTTGGTCTTCGAGGAAGCAGTCCGGTGTTGCACGGTCCACCGCAGAGGCCGAGTACGTGGCTGCAGCCAGCTGCTGCAGTCAGGTACTTTGGATGGTTTCGACCCTGCGGGACTTTGGGTTACCTATCGACAGTGTTCCACTCTTTTGTGATAACACTTCGGCGATTAACATTGCTAAGAACCCAGTGCAGCACTCCCGGACCAAGCACATTGATATCCGTTATCACTTCCTTAGAGACCATGTAGAGAAGGGCGATATAGTGCTCCAGTTTGTGGAGAGTGACCACCAGTTGGCTGACATCTTCACCAAGCCCTTGGATAGTTTGAGGTTTTCAGCTCTGCGGGGAGAGCTTGGGGTGGTGTGTCCTTACGGATTGTAGTGAGGGGGAGCTTTGAGCTTTACTGCTTTACTATATTGATTATGCTTCTGTCTCATTTCTGTTGCATTGCACTCGGGGTGCATTTGGGTTTAGTCCTTCCAGCATAGGTTAGAGTGCTTCTCTTGCCAAGATGCTTAGACTTCTAACTTTTATCTTGTGCTTCCAGGATTAGCTGCTTCTTATCTCACTAGGTCGAGCTCACTCACTTCTTGTAGGTTCTAGCGAGGGTTGAGCCACCCTCGGGTAGACAGGGTACGTGTTTGCTCTCTAATGTGTGCTGTTCCGGTCAGCTGATAGTCCTGGAGTCTCATGGGGTAGATGAGAGTCAGTCTGAGCCATAGTATCTTCTATATCTTATCTATGCTTTAAGGACTACCCGTTTGGATTTTCTTTGCCAGCTTCTCGAATTTAATGCTTTGGTTCAGGGGGAGTTCTTTTGGGAGTTTCTGGAGCTTAATTTCGACTTAACTCAACTTGAACTAAAAGTTGCATCTCATGTTGAGGGGGAGCTGGATTTTCCTGCATTTTAGCATTTAGCATTGTAATGTAACTGCTTTGAGCCTTGATTATTATCCTGTTATGACATGTTTACAATGCTGTGCACCTTGCCATGATTTGTACTTTATATGCTAGATTGATCATGACTTCATATGTGTAGACTAGCTTTTACCATGATAAGTCAATTAAAATTGCCTAACTTGAAGTAAAACTTGTCATGCTAGTATTTGAGTTTAGTCTTTCTGGAGCTATCCCTTTATGATTCATGCCATGTCAAATAAGCTTAGCTGAGCATTGAATCTTTGTTGAGCCTTAGATTGAGCTATTTTAATCTCTTGATGTAGCATAAGGTAGTACAACATATTTACAAAGCAAAACAAAAAAGATCTCTTTTGTGCGAAAAAACTGATTTCACCAATTCTTTCTCATGAGACGGCTTGCCATTGCACTAGGCATGAACTCAGGGGGAGTTTTGGATGACCTAGACTATCTTCTTAAGCTTCTCGCTTGGAGTAGTCGCATAAGGCTTGAGATCTAGCACATAAAAAATTGGGTTGAAAACGACCATAAGCTTTTAAAAGACAATGTTTTATGTGTTCAATTTGCTTAAGCTACAAAAAGAACCATGTACTTAACCAATGTTTCAATCTTGAGCTTATAGCACTCTATTTGGACTCAATATTAGCTTCCTTGTTCCGCTTAGCTTATTGACATGGCCTGCATCATCCTTGGATATCTCTAGCAAGACTTTACTCACTGATGACTTGACTTGCTCACAAAATGCACTATATTTCAGATTGTCATCCATGTGTTCTAGCTAGGTTATACATATCTTGTCATGATCTAGTAGCCTTTTATTGAGTTATGGCTTGGTGTATCCCATTATGGTCATTATGGATAATTCTCATGGCTCAAAATGCTTAGAAATAATCTATCTTCAGCCATTTCTTCCATGTTTGTGATCTTATTCTCTCGTGTGCATTCTTGATGCGTTTATTGCCAAAAGGGGGAGAATAGAGAAGAAAAAGCTAGTTTGGGATCCTTTTAGAGCTTTGGAGAACAATTTGCTCTTTCAGTTGTTGCTCTAGTGATCTTTCTGTCGACATGGTCATTTGTTTCATTCTCTTCTTTGGACCATGTTGGACTTTCCAAAACTAACTCAACTTCTTGCTTTTTCTGGGTTTGTCAATATACTCATCAAGGGGGAGATTGAGAGACCATGTGAAGGGCACTCCATGGTTGTGATGAGTAATTGACTCTTGTTCTAGGAAGATTGAGTTTAGTTTTTGAGGTTTGTGCTAAGTTCTGCATTGTCGTAGCCCTGACGAAGTGTTCTGCAGCTAACACGACCACATTGGTCGTGGTCGAAAGTCATGCGCACTGGTTACGACCACTGTGGGCGTGGTCGAAGGTCACCCGAGGGGTCTTCGTCCACTTTGGCCATGGTCGAAGGGCACCAGAAGGCAGTACGACCACGTTTGGCCGTGGTCGAGGGCCAGTACGACCACATTGGTCGTGGTCGAAGCAGGTTACGATCACGTGGGCCGTGGTCAAAGGCCAGCACGACCACGTTGGCCGTGGTCGAAGGCCAGCACGACCACGTTGGTCGTGGTCGAAATAGGTTACGACCACGTTTGGCCGTACTCGTAGGTCTCCAGGGAAGTTTAAGACTGTTTCTGCCCTAGTCGTATCTTGGTCATGCTCGAAATGCACTCTACGACTACGTTATTGAGAGCTGCGGTCGGAAGTCGATGCTTCGACCACTGTGGTCGGGGGCCGGCACTCGAGCTTGCGACCACGTGGGAAGTCGGTGGACTTCGACCATGTTGTGAAGCGATCGAATGAGGTCGGGTCGGGGTCAGACTCAGTCGGTTGTGGTCGTAGCCGGTCGTTTGTAGTCGGTACCGGTCGGATTTGGTCGTACAGCAGTCTGGCGTGGTCGGACGTGCTCGCACGCAGTTGGAATCGGTCGTATGACCTGCAGACTTGACCATTTGAGCTGGAATTTGGTCGTAGGGCTTTGTGATGAAGTCAGGGACCTTGTGCATTTGTTGGTTTATCTTTTCGATCGGTCGTAACGACTTGGGTTGAAGTCGTAGACTTTGAGCGTTAAAGCCGTAGCGAGTTGTGGGTAGTCGTAGCAAGTTAGCGATGATCGTAGACTCTTTGTATCTGGTCGCATGGCTTGATTCTGTGGTCGTATGTCATGTGCATTCATTGTTCTCTATTTTCGTCTGGTCGTAGGTGGTATACGACTTGGTAAGAGTATGTTTTGAGCTCTGTTTTCTGGCTCAAGTGGTTGGATACTATTGTGAGCGGTGCTATGTAATGGCTTGCTTGTCTGTGATGGTTTGCAGGACCTTGAGACTAGTCGTGGTGAGGCATGGTGGTCGAGACTAGGCACGGGGGTGCTGAGGTCGTGATCGGCTGGGAGATGCCAAAGACGACGAAGTCTGTGAGGTGGTTGCAAGCGTGATCGGCAAGGCAGGAGGAAGCTTCCGGGAAGGCAGCGAAGTGGCATTTTGGAGAAATGCGGAAAGCTGCAAAGGGAAGCTGTGTCTCTGCGAAAGCACTGGAGTTGTTGGCGCTAACGGGCAAAGCGGTGGAGCCGTTGGGAGTAACGGGTAAAGCACTGGAGCTCGTTGTCGCTGTTGGGTAAAGAGAGTGGTAAAACCCGGTGTTAGTTGGGGTTAACGGGTGCTCCCCTGGTAGCTTGAGGCTATAAATAGAGAGATAGAGCTCGGGTGATCGGTGAGGTTGTTCCGGAGTCACTCTGAGTATTTTCGTTTCTATTTTGTGTGAGTTGTCTCTGGGTAGAGCACGGTTGCTCTTGTACCTCCGATGGAGTGGCTGTAGAAACCTCCATGATCAATCGTGTCATCTCTCTTCCTCTATTTGTTTTCTGTCGTCTTGAGATGTTCTTGATTGTCTTGTTTGCGATCTGTTTTGAGAGCTTGTTTTTCATGTTATATTTTTCTCTCTTCTCTTCTGTGTAAGTCCGCATTTGCTTTGGTGTGCTTCTTGTTGCTCAGAACTGAGAATCTGTCTCAAGGCCACTTGGCCGGATCATTCTCGAGAGCAAGAGTTGAATCAGAGAAGTTCTCTTTGTCAAATGATTGTGCGCCTCGAGTCCTTCTTCTGTTCTTGGTTCCTCTTCTCAGTTATCACTATTTGATTTCTTTTGTCGGCTCAGGCAAGTGTTCGACCACGTGTGTTCGATCGAAGAAGCTAGTTCTTTCGCCCGTTTTGTCGTGTGAGTACTTGGGGGAGTTTTTGAAGGCACCATTCACCCCCCCTCTGTTGCCATTTCGGTCCTACAAAATAAATCACTATCAGTTATAGTATAATTTCAGTCAACTACAGTATAATTTTGATCATAAATCATCTTTTTTCAGCCTAACTGAAGGGGCCGTAGATCACAAATTTGCTTTCTGCTGAGGTAAAAAAAACCAGCAATCGATCGTAGCAATCATGAAGTAGGTCGTTGATCGTAGCAATTACCGCGCCGTAATTATATCTCTGCATACATGCTCCGAACCCTATAGTTCGACATTGTTATGTACGTCGCCGTTGGTTTTATTTAAGAAGGATGATTGATAAGAGAACAAGGGCTCTGTTTCATCTAAGTGAAAACCACATTAGAATTGCATCAAGTTTTCTTAAGCTGCTTTGATTGCAGTTTCGTTTCTTGTTCACGGTAGTTTTTTTTTTCAAAAATAAAACGCTTCCTTGATAATTTTCATCTGTATTTTTTTCGATCAAACAAATTGCAGTGTACTGTCTGGCCTAATATTGTTGCAATGAGCAACTAGCATAGTTGAAGTTCTCTTTCTAATTTAGATTATAATAATGGATACACAAGATTACAGGTGTACAGCACAACATGCACGCACAAGCAAATTCAAGTAGTCTCGAAGCCGGAAGCCGTGTGCTGCGTGCATTGCTTAGTTATATGCAAATAAGATTATGCATGACAAGGTTATGTCTACTATTTTTTTTCTGCCCAAGACTAATATAGATTATACAGAGAATAAAGCACAGTAGGAGTATATTAAAAAAACAAAAGTAAGATTAATGGAAAGATTATGACCGACAAAGATAACACACGGAAATATCCAAAACCCTTTTGAGGTTCTTGTTGATGAATAATAAGGCTAGCTTGGTGATGAGGACACAGTAATATCGCTCTATGTAGTACTATGTAACGACCTGCTTGATTTCCAGGATCATCTTTACCTCTTCTTTACAATCATGTGACCAACAAGAAAAGATAAAGAGAATCCTTATCTCCCAAAACTCCTATACGTACCACATCTATCTGCTCTAGTATATGCTATTTCTTGCACTTACTCCAACACTTAGTATCTTGTGTGCACGAGACTAACGATCCCAGCTGCTAGAGATCAGTGCCTTCTGGTATGCTCTCCAGGGCAGGCTGCCATCCTCTGCAACACTCCTGCTCGCTCTCACGATCGCTTGCTTCCTTTCGCATGAGAGAGACCATGTCGTCCAAAGAGACGGCCTCCCTGTCGAGCATCTTCTTCAGCTCCTGCTTGCTGATGACCAGCTTCACCCTGACGACGCCCTGATCGGCGACAGCCGGCGCCTTCACCGGGAACAGGTGGTAGAGCCGCCCGACGGCCATGTCGGCCGCCGGGTCGAGGCACTGCTGCGCCGGGAGCGCGTCGGAGATGCCGTGGCCCGGCGGGAACTCCGTGAGGGCCTCCTGTACCTTCAGGGGGGACGGCAGCTTGAGGACCTCCCCGTCCATTCCCATGATCTTGATCTCCTTCCTGTCCTGAATCACCAGGCAGTTCCCCATGATGATGAGTTGCGTTGCAAGCAGATTTGTGATGAATTATGAAGCACAATCGAAAGACGATCACAAGTGCGTGTGTGTAGTATTAGTATATATGTGTCTGCCTAAGCAGGGGGTTGGGGAGATCAGTGGAGTGCTCTACTTAAAGGACGTGTTTTCAGAGAATGGCCATGTATTTAATACCATATTTCAAGAATGGCATTGGCCAACCTCAGTGAAATTGCCTCTTTAGATGCAAAGCAAGCCGTAGCCACTAAGAATTAAAGGGAATCGACCTGCCCTTTTGTTCCTTGCTGCCTTTGAATTTGGCTGACATGCGTTTTGGGTCAGGTACCAATGCAATAGGCTGCTACTCTTAATTAAATAGTTCTTTGAAGGACTCCTAATTAAATAGTAAACCCGAGCAAAACCGGCCTAACCAGATGTCGATTTGGGGACAGGATTGGACAGAGATACTGCAGCCTGAAAAATGGCGACCTAGCATAACACCACTTTAATATGTTCCTAGCTAGCTAGTCCTGGGCAGCAAAATGGCGACCCAGATTTAGTTCCCAAATCAGTTTTGTTGTGCATGATACTATCCCCAAGTACCTTACATAATTGCAAAGTTATCTCTTTCTGAAAAGCAAAGTGTAAAAAAAAAAATAGTCATGAAGACATGCATTAATTTATCCATTTTCGTAATACAACTGAAAAAAGGCTACACAAGTTATTAAATTAATCCATAGAATTAATATAGTAACTTCAACAACATATTACATCAAACAATCAATATTCTCACAAAAATTCGTTACTCATGCCAGCAAATGCAAATGGCAAAACTATAATTATGCGCTAAGTGGAGGGGCTTGCTAGGAGGGGATCGAAAGTCGGCAGCAACATAATACGAGGGCAAGGAAGAGATGAGAAACCATTAGGAAGCATGTGGGGCCAGCATTTGGGGCATGCTTAGGGTGGATTTTTTTAAGCTTATGGTTTAATTTTATATAATAATTAGCTTTTAAATGGATTGTCTTTTCAAAGCAAGATATATAAGTCGATTGTAGTAGACACTATCCTGACTTTATTTATATTGGCAAAAATCGTACGCAAATATCTCTCTCCGTATTTTCTCTCACGATCACCTAGAATTCAAAATTTCAAACCAAAAAACATAATCTACATCTCAAAAGAACCCGCCCCTAATCCATGTTGTGCTTGCAAAATTGCTACCTTTTGGAGGGTAGTGGAGGTAAGCATCATTTGCATGTTGTCCAATTTGCCGTTGAAAATGAAGTAAATCCAACAATGCGTGCACCGGTGATATGTGGGACAGGCCAAAACGATCCCTCTCGATTACTCACTGACACCAACCACGCAAACATGTAGGGGCACCATGCTGTGTTCGGCGTAAAATCCCGGCTTGCATCATTGTTGAACTATGCGTGTTACTTTACATATGGTCTTAAGTGACTTTTAATTAGACAATTGATTAATTAACCCACGACATTCACGATTATATTAATTACTAGCTGAATGTCTATGCGTTGCTACGGATTTTTTAAATTGATCGTACTACATGTTTTAAAATTTATCATTCTATGAGGAGCGGAAGAACTATCTATATGCGGATTTGAACGGCTGATTTTTAATCGAACGGCTGAGAAGAGAGAGAGAGGAGAACGGACCGATAACCATTTATTTTTAATTCAGGATGAATTTGCATCATGGCATCGATTCAGGTTATGCATACATTAGGATGCCGAGAATGATCATCGTTCGTTTTCGTTGGCGCGACGTAATTAGGTGGTGATCGGTTCGGCTGAAAAGCTCATGGCTTATGGCTGAAAAAAGCACTGTAGCTGATAGAGGCTTATTTAGCATAATTAAATTTAAAAAATTTAAAAATATAAAAAATATGTTAGCCCATTACGTATAATACAAACAAATACGGGAAAAAAAGAACCGGCAAAAAAGCTAACAAAAAGCCAAAAGTTCAGAAAAAGACGAAACTTATGAATAGTGAAAAATAAGCTAGAAGCCGAAGCCGAGTTGATCAGGGCCTAAGCGAAGGGTTGAAGAGCAAGAAAACAAAAGCGTGTCATGGTCTATATCGATCAAAGTAAGTATCCTTTCGCACATTCTAATTAAGCCCCACTACGATCGATCGATCCTCCTTTCTGTCGTCTTTCCTTCACTTTTATTTGTTTATACATTTTTATCTTTGTATAGTAGTGCATGCGCACTATGGAAATCCCTTTTTGCAGCAACATCTGAACTTTGTTATCATCCCGGACAATAAAGTGATATGCACTAACTTGGTCAGTCAAAATTGCCTACAAGACTAATTCAAACCGTTTTAGGAGTTTAACTACATTATTGTATATATCCTCCTATATATGCACTTCTCGGTGCAGACGTATGAACTCCATCAGGAGCCGTACGATGGATCAATGGAGAATTGACAGTGTCCGTACGTCAAAATTGATTTTGCAGTGCCCATTTTCACCTTACCAAAGAGTGCTAGCTCCCCAAAATGGGACGAGCAACATATAATATCTTGTCACGTTGGTTGGATTGCTCTTAGTAGGTTATTTCACATGTTGGCAGAGAAGGGAGTTAATTAATTGGCATATGACAAATGCATCGTACACAACAGTATTAATTCTTCTGGACTTCTCTCTGAGCTGATCCAATGCCTCGTCTATGTACAATCAGACACGGAGTTTTTGGCATTTTTAATACATTTTGAGTCCATATTTACAAGAATAGCCGTAGTCGCACGACAATTACCAAAATGTCATTTCTGTAGCACGGTAACCGGATGGCAGCATCACGAAGGTGACACCTGGCTAAAGGAGCCCCGTAGCTGCGCGGCAGGCGCCTGCCGCCCGGCCACCGTACGGCCAAGCCGCTACTGCTCAGTTACAGCTCCCCCTCCCCGACCATACACTGCTTCGACCATGGCCTCCAACCACGGTGCTTTGACCACGCACTTTGACCTCGGCGCTTTGACCATGGTGCCTAGAAGTACGTGGTCAAAGTGTCGCGGCAGCGGCTTGGCCGCACGGTAGCTGGGCGGTAGGCGCCTATCACACGGCCACAAGGCACCTTCGGTCAGGTGTCACCTCCACGAGGCTGCTGCCCAGTCATCGTGCTGCAAAAATGATATTTTTGTAATTGTCGCGTGACTATGGTTATTTTTGTAAATACGGACTCAAAATGTGTCGAAAGTGCCAAAGATTCCTGAGACACTTAGTTAACGATATACTACTATAGTTGGCACAAATACTGGTGAAGCATGTTAGCTAAGATTGGTTGCTACTCGCTAGTAGTAACAATGACTAATGGCCATATTTTCCCACTAAAATTTACTAAGCTAGCTAGCTAGCTAGTAAGTAGTAGACGACTTCTAGGGCAGTAGGTGGTGGCTGGTGCATCCGGACTCTTTTTGCCGGTTTTTTCTTTCAAATAATGTATTTTTTATTAATAGTATAAAAAATAAATAGTTAAAAAAGAATTTTAAAAATAATCACATGACGTCAAATGAATTGGCGCATAAGCTATTGCCAATTCATTTGGCGACGGGCTAGTGTGTAGCTTCTATCGTCAATTTATTTGGCAATAGGACCTGTGCCAATTAAATCGACGACAAAACCTTCAATGTTAGCATATCACCAATTTATTTGGCGATAGGTCAATTGGTCGACAGAAACATTGCCATCGATTTACTTGGTTGATATCGCTGAATTGGCTGATAGGTCTTTGTCGCCAAATCATTTAGTGACAAGCTGATATGGTAGCTCTTGTCGTCAATTCAATTGGCAATAGGACCCGGCACTAATTGAACTAGTGACAAAACCTTCAATGTCAACCTATCGCCAATTCATTTAGCAATAGATCATTTGGCCGACAAGAGCCTTGCCGTCAATTTACTTAGCTGACGCTGTTGATTTGCTCGACCGGCCTTTGTCTCAGACTGTCATCAATTCATTTTAGCGACCGAAGTATTATTTCTATATAAAAGAATCGACTATGCATTTTTTATAATGTTAATAAAAAAGTTGGCTATTGAAAAACATCTCTCTTTTTAACCGCTCGTTGAACACTTTTAACCGCGCAGACGTGATGTTGATTCCTTGCAGGGAAAGACTAGTTTATCAGCCTATGTACTCCGATCGACTAGTGGATCACGGCGCACACACGGGAAAAAGACGACGCGGCGGCTCACGAATGGCCAAGCCGCCGAGCGCACTAGCTAGGGGGACGGCGCCGCCGCGAAGACCAGAGCACGCATGCATGCGCGTCGCGATCGAGCTAGACGAACCGATGCCGGAAGACGACGTACGCGATCGAGCTAGACGAACCGATGCCGGAAGACGACGAACGCGCTCGATCGATCGCGCCCATGCGCGCGCGCGTGCGTTGAAACGTAAACTGTGGCCATGCATGTGTACGCCGTTGGTCTTCAAGTAGCTATAGGTTATAGAGCTTATTTGCATTTGGGTTGGTTTTAAAATAGTTTATTAGAGTAATCGTTTCGAATCGGCTTACCGAGAAATGCTTACACCAGCGTAAGCAATGTTGTATAAACCGAGGGCAAAAAGGGAATTTCCCATATTGATAAAGAGAGAGAAAGAGTGGGGCCCACCCGTCAGTGGGCCAGACTGGAGATAAGGTGGGGAGGACGTTTCCTCCCCATCCATCCGAGCGCAGAGAGGAGCAGGGCGGCTCAGGCGAGAGGAGGATGGCGGCACAGGGGCCTCGGCTCGACGCGAAATTTGCGGCTTCGGGTGTGCTCCTCCCGCGCGTCCTCCTTCCCCGCAAGACCCGCTCTCTCCTCCCCGCGCGCCCTCCCGTGCTGCTTCTCCTGTGCGGCTCGGTCATCCCGCGAGGCCCGGTCTTCGCGTGCGCGACAGAGGCGGACGGCGCAGGTGGCTGGCTCGGGCTTCGGCCCGACCATTGGAGGCGCCGCGCAATCCCTCCCTTCGACTATAAGAAGAGATCCCCTCTTCTTCCTTGAGGTATCGGGAAAAACAGTGAGCTCTCCTCTCTTCTCTTTGATACTTGAGTTGTGCCTTCGGTGTTTTGGTAGTGGTGGCTGTTTTTGCATCTCCAATCCGACTTCAGTCCTTCACTGGTGGTGCTCGTCGGCGAGGCGCTTGGCCGGCTCCTCCCTGTGCTTGTGCGGTATTTCTCTACCTCGACTTTGTCCCTGTACGTGCGGCAAAGAAGGGCTTTGTATCTCCGTGCCTACTGCCCTCTCTCACGGTGGTGTGGGGGCAATAGGTTTTCTGGGATAGTGCGCAAAGCGTGCCTAGCCCGTGACCTTCTCGGCGATTTCGAGTATCGTCGGTCTTGTGAGTAAATCAGTCACTTGTATTTGCAATTTTTGTGTGCTGTGCCAGATTGATAATCTTTTATTCTTTATCTAGCACTGGGAGACTTAGATTGCAGTGGGATTGGATTGTTGCTCGATGATAAATGAAATCATATACTGAGATTGGTAGATTTAATCTTTGAGCTCTAATTTTCATTTGGTTCATGCTTATATTCTGTGATTGCTGTTAATCGTGAGCTTTGGATAATAACCACTAGACAAAGATATATTGTATATGTGTGATTTGCTTGGAGCTGTCTTTAGCTTGTAGAAATTCCACATATTTGTTGCAGATCTGTTAGAAGTCATACTTGGTTAATTAAGTCTGATTTAGTTATTGCAAAAGGACATCTTGTATGTGGTTGGCCTTGCTCTAGTTAATTCTTGGCTGTTGGCCGGATGCACACATGTGGTGGATATATTATTTAAACTTGAGAGTGTATAGTTTTTAAGAGCTCAAAGATTGAATTCTAATTTGGTATAACCAATCGATGAAAAGTATATGATTTAGTAGCGGGACGGCCAAGAGTAATCTTGTGTAACCCTACAATTTGAGAGCACAAAATATCAATTAAAACTTGAGCTTATTGCTAGTCTCAATTGATACATGCTTTATACTTTGACATGCATATTCATGTTTAGAATGTTATTGTTTTTATTATTGAATATGTGGTATACCATGAATGACATGTTCAATTCATATGATTACATACTTGTTATGTCCTTTATATTTGAATTGATGCCATTTGTGAGTTTATATAGTTATATTGGAATTATATTTATACCTTTACCTATACCGCAAATATTACAACAAGCAAAACGTGTGCTTTATATCGTCTAGTGAGACGTGTCTTGCTCTTGGTACGCGTGGTCTCTCGTTTTTCTCATTTGAGACTGTTTACCCACAAAATAATACGTCTCCCCCTATTGGTATGCTTTATACGGCCGGCCGAGATCATCGATGCCTATGTCCGTTTCATCAATTGTAGTACGGGGCCTATGGCCCAACGTAAAATTAAGGCATACGAAATCGAATCGATTCCTACGAAATTTCTGCATTTCGAAAAACCAGTGTGGTTCTGCTAGAAAGTTCCATCGTGCCGTTGCTTTGCTGTCGCCATTCATTTGCGGGCTTGCGGATCACGCGAAAAATATCCCTCTCGCTTCCACCTCTAGCCACATCCATACTCTGCCGGTCCATCTACGGGTAAAAAGTGGATACAAATTATTCGTATTATTTGATTACCGTATTCGACAGGATATAAATTTTCTCATCAGATTAATAATTTATATCCCATTCGTATCTGTATTCAAATTCACATAAAAATATAGATGAGAATATAGTATGGACTTTTACCATCTGAAGTATTATTTTATTCAGACTATCCGTATTCGATGAAGCAATATGCATATTTTATTACAATACGACTAATTAGTTGGACACGTTTTTTTAATTGAACATGAACTCGTGTTTCTTTATGTAAAGTAAATGAATTAGAATGATTAAGCGTGATTATACGAGGATAAAATATCATTCATGTCTTCATACTACATAAGTTATGAAGATATCCGGATTCAACTGAATTGAGTAGATATTCTATTCGAATTCATATTCATTATAATATTCTATTCGTATTCAAGAATATTTAGATTCATATTTATATTCATTTATAAATATAAATATGAATATGGTTTAAATACTATCTGTTAATCCTAGGTTCTTTAGGATCTCCTAGGTTAGATCTAGCGGGGTCTATCCTTTCTCTAGGTTCTTGTTCTTGAGGTATACCGAGAGGGAGTGGAGTACCAACCTTCGGATGTAGAGGAAGAAGAGCCGGCCATCGCGGGTTCGTTGGTGAAGATCTGCGCACGGGCAGCGACGGTCGGGGTAGAGGTGCGGGGCTCCTCGGCGGCGGCGTGTCCCGGGCGGCGGCGAACTGGAGGCACGGTGGAGCTTCCCGTCGCTTCAGCGCCCCCTCAACAGATCGAGTCTTAGGGTTTGTCGGTGGGGTGACGGCGGCGCGGTCAACCTCGTGTAGCCTGCCGCCCGGCCCCCACCTCTGTATTTATGGCGCTGGCGACAGGGGCCCACCAGCCAAACGGGCTGGGCGCCCCCGATCAGGGCGCGGTCAAGGGATGGACTTTGGCCGTTGGGCCAAAGCCCTGAGATCATTCTAACATTCTCCCCCTTGATCTCAATCTATACTTAATCATTAATTACTTTTGACTTTACACATTCCATCACAGATTAGTGCATAGAACATGTCTCATCGTCACGGTCAATCGCCGATAGATTCAACAGTTACAATACACCTCTCTGTTCTGAAATAGTTACTTTAATCTTTGGGCCATCTTTTAGTCCAGGAATCATAAGCTTTCCCTTAAACCCATGCCGGCTACATGTTCTCTGAACACGTTGGGTGGTAAGCCTTTAGTAAGCGGATCCGCTAGCATCTTTGCGGTACTTATATGCTCAAGACTTATAATTTGATCCCGAACTTTATCTTTCACAACATAGTACTTTATGTCAATGTGTTTGGCAGCACCACTTGACTTATTGTTGTGGGCATACGTTACTGCGGGTTCATTATCGCAGTACAACTTAAGTGGTCTATTGATGTCGTCAACCACTTTTAAACCGGGTATGAACTTCTTTAGCCAGTTCACCTGCCCCGTAGCCTCATAACATGCTACAAACTCGGCATACATTGTGGACGATGTAGTGACGGTTTGCTTTGAGCTTTTCCACGATATAGCTCCTCCAGCGAGAGTGAATACATATCCGGATGTAGACTTTCTATCATCTCCCGCAAAATCAGAATCTGTATACCCCACTATGTGGAGTGAATCTGATCTTCTGTATGTCATCATGAGGCCTTTTGTTCCTTGCAAATAGCGCAAGACTTTCTTTATCAATTTCCAATGTTCTATTCCAGGATTGCTCTGGAATCTGCCAAGTAACCCGGTAACAAATGCTAAGTCAGGGCGTGTGCACACTTGAGCATACTGTAAGCTTCCGACAGCTGAAGCATATGGAACCGCTTTCATTTGATCGATCTCATACTGGTTCCTAGGGCATTGAAAATCCCCATATCTGTCGCCCTTGACTATAGGTGCAGGTGAAGGACTACTTTTATGCATACCAAATTTCTTTAAGACTTTCTCTATGTATGCCTTTTGTGACAGTCCCAATACCCCTTTGTTTCTATCTCGGTGAATTTCGATCCCTAGAACGAACGAGGCTTCACCAAGATCTTTCATATCGAAGTTTGAGGACAAAAACTTCTTTGTCTCCAGTAGCAGACTAACATCACTACTAGCTAGTAGGATATCATCCACATACAGGATTCGGAAGATAAACTTCCCATCTTTAAACTTTGAATAAACACAGTTGTCCTCAACATTCTCTTTAAACCCAAATTTTCTTATTGTACTGTCAAACTTTAAGTACCACTGTCTTGAAGCTTGCTTTAACCCATATATAGATTTCTTTAGGCGGCATCCTATTCTTTCATTTCCTTCCACAACAAAACCTTTCGGCTGTGCCATGTAAACATTTTCCTCCAAATCCCCATTAAGAAATGTCGTCTTTACATCCATCTGATGTAACTCTAAATCATAATGTGCCACTAATGCCATTATGATTCTGAAGGAATCTTTACATGAGACAGGAGAAAATGTCTCATTGTAATCAATCCCTTCTCTTTGCGTAAAGCCTTTTGCCACAAGTCGCGCTTTATATCTTTCTACATTCCCTTGAGAGTCATGTTTTGTCTTGTAGACCCATTTACAGCCTACTGTTTTGGCTCCTTTAGAAATAATTTCCAAGTCCCAGACTTTATTAGTCTTCATGGACCTCATCTCCTCTTCCATGGCCTCAAGCCATTTTGAGGAATTTTCGCTTCTCATGGCTTCTTCAAATGAGGTGGGATCATCCTCCATTTGAAATTCCTCTGTATGATAAATCTGATAATCATCAGAAATAGCTGATCTTCTTACTCTTTGAGACCTCCTCGGGGCCTCCTCATTTGGTACATCTACTGTTTGAGGCTGCTGTTGCTCCCCCTCATCTGTGGCAATAGGTTCTATATGATCCTGAAGAACAGGTTCTTCATTCTCATTCATTGTTGCCACGGGAGGAACAATAACAGGTGCTGGCACCACAGTGTCTTGCACCGTCGGTACAGCGACAGCAGGTAGTGTGAAGAATGGCTCTTGAATCATCGGAGTGGGCGCATACACCCGCTTCTCTTCAAGGTCAATCTCTCGAGCTACTATGCTCCCCCTCATCATCTCATCCTCTAAGAAGACAGCGTGTCTCGTTTCTACAAACTTTGTATATCTGTCTGGACAGTAGAAACGATAACCTTTTGACTTTTCAGGGTAGCCAATGAAATGGCAACTTACTGTTTTGGGATCAAGTTTTCCAAGGTTTGGGTTAAATACTTTAGCCTCAGCAGGACTCCCCCACACACGTAAGTGGTTTAGTGAGGGAACTCTTCCTGTCCACAACTCGTACGGTGTTTTGGGCACCGACTTACTAGGCACTCTGTTGAGAATATGAATGGCGGTTTTCAACGCCTCCATCCATAAACTCAATGGGAGTGTGGAGTAGCTCATCATACTTCGCACCATATCCATCAGGGTACGGTTGCGTCTTTCAGCTACTCCATTTTGCTGAGGTTCGCCCGGCATAGAATACTGGGCCACTATTCCATTTTCCTGTAAAAACCTCGCAAAAGGTCCAGGAACTTGTCCATATGGGGTATGTCGACCGTAGTACTCCCCCCCACGATCAGATCGGACTATCTTAATCTTTAAATCGTGTTGGTTTTCAACTTCAGCCTTAAATATCTTCAATTTATCCAAGGCTTCATTTCTTTCTTTGATTGGATAAATATATCCATAACGGGAGTAATCATCTGTGAATGTTACGAACGAGTCATAACCATCCACACTTGTCACAGGAAAAGGACCACAAATATCTGTGTGAACAATTTGTAGAATTCCTGTGCTTCTTTTAGCGTCTTTTTTAATTTTCTTTACATATTTTCCTTTAATGCATTCTCTGCATTGTTCTAAGTCTGAGAACTCTAACAGAGGAAGAATTTCATTCTTAACAAGTCTTTCTATTCTCCCCCTCGAAATATGGCCTAAACGACAGTGCCATAATTTCGACGATTCATTATGAGTTCTCTTTCGTTTTCTGTTCGCATTCACAGGCGAGGATATACGTTCATTCACATCACATACGGAATTCACATTTTCACGAAGTGACAACAAATAAAGCTCATTCTGTAAGATGGCAAGACCAACACATTCTTTATTAAACATTATTTCACACTTGCCATTTCCAAAATTGCAATCATAACCATCTTTGTCCAAATTTGAAACACTAATCAAATTCCTCTGTAAAGAGGGAACAAAAAGGACATCTCTAAGTAAAAGATTGGAGCCATGAGCTAACTCTAATGAAAGATCGCCAACGGCTTCAACTTCAGCTTGGACTCCATTTGCAACTTTAATGCATCTTTCGTTTCTTTGCGTAGTCCTCGTCGAACGGAATCCCTGTAAGGAATTAGCAACATGAACAGTTGCTCCTGAGTCAATCCACCAAGTGGATTTCGAATATTTCACATACAGGCATTCATTTACAAAGGTAATAATGTTCTCACCTTTCTTTGCCATTATCATCTTTAAGTAATCGGGACAGTCCTTCTTGTAGTGTCCCGTCTTCTTGCAGTGAAGGCACTGGTCTTTGTCTACAGCAAATTTATTCTGTTGAGGCTGATGTACAGAGGCTTTGCCCTTGTTCTTTGAGAAGGGGTTACTGTTGTAATTCTTTTTCTTGTTTTCCCTCACAAAGTTGATAGAACCACCATGTGAGGATTTGATTCTTTCCTCCTCTTGCACGCACATGGCTATGCACTTTTCCATGTCCCATTTCTCGGGCTGCATATTATAGTTGACAACAAAAGTGTCAAACTCTTTTGGCAAAGAAGCAAAAACCAAATGAATAAGGAACTCATCCTTGAGAGCCAAATCCATCGGTTTAAGTTTAGATGCCAAGTTGCTCATTCTAAGAATGTGCTCTCTTATGCCATTGCCACCGCCAGAATACCTCTCTGTTACCAGCTGCTTAATCAGCTGTGTAGCATAAGTCTTTGAAGAGCCAGTGAACTGACTCTTTATTTTATCAAGGTATTCAGTGACAGTGTCACACTCTGCAATTGAGCCCAGAATTGCAGGCTCAATTGTGTTCTTTATCACAGCCATACATTTCTTGTTGGCTGTGGTCCATTTCTTATGATCAAGGTCATAAGACATCTGTAAGGGAACATGATCCCTCTGTCTTTTCTGCCATGCAGTGTCATCCTCATTCTGTTCCCTCACTGGCGCCAAAGGCTCAGTGGGACGTGCTGTAGTGAGGACCCAGTCCACTTCAGCCAAGATAAAAGCTAAATCTAACTTTTTCTTCCACTCTCCATAATTATCACCTTTGAGAGTGGGGATTTCTCTAATACAACTCATTAAGTTGTATCCTCCTGAAAAATTATTTCAAATACAGTGAGAACGTAACATCAAAATCATATGCCTTATTTTAACCGTTGGTCAAAAATACGACATACAATTTAAAAACAATTCTATCATACATTAAATCTACATCACCGTTGGGCAGAAATAGAAATAATGCATGAAATCAACATTAAAAATTTATAATACTGTTATTAACAACGTTGGTCAGAAAATAACAATATCATAAATTTCTGGAAATTTTATCTATTTTTCCAAAATTAAATTCTCCCGTTGGTTCGAATTTAATAATGAAAAACAATCAATATTAACTTTTGCAGCGGAAACTGTAATTATTCTAAAAAAAATAATTCATTATTCAGAAGCATTATCACTGTACACAATTTAATCTCTGGAAAAATAACACGTTGGTGCAAAAATTTACAGAGATTTTAAATCAAATTTCAATCAAATTCATTAAAAAAAATGCTTCTGAAAATCAATAAAAATCCATTTTCGGGATTTACTGTGCAATTGGCCATTTCGGCCTGTCCACGCGGCCGCGGCCCACGGCCCGCTCAGCCGCGCCTCACGCGCGCGCGCCCGCGGCCTCACGCACGCGGCGGCCCAGACGGCCGCTTAGCGCGCGCCTCGCGCTCCCCGCGCCCCGGCCGCACTCGCGCGCCTCGTGCCCCCGCGCCCCGGCCGCAACCTGGGCCTGGGCCGGGATTTCTCTCGCCCGCCTGGGCCGAATCCCGCCCACGGGCGCTCGGCGCGATCTCAGCCGTCCGATCGCCATCAACGGCTGCGCGGCGTTCTCGCCCGATCAAAACCGGCGCGCGCCGCGGTGTCCCCAAAACCCTAGACCATTTCGACCTCTCCCCTCTCTCTCTCCGCACCCGAGCGAGCGAAGCGACGGCGGCGGCGACTTCGCCCACGCCGCCGGAGAAGGAGAAGAAGACCGGCGCCGCCATGGGCCCTCTCGCCGGCGTGCGCGCTCCCCTGAGAGGGAGCGCACCGCCGTCGAGCGGCTCCGTGTCGGCGCCCCTTCGAGCGCGTCCGCTCGGATCTGTCCCGCACGTCAACGGTGGCCCGTACGTGGAGCGCCGGCGAGCCCACGGCCCGATCGGTCTCCCGCACGCCATCGACGACGACGGCCAGGTAAGTCCCGGTCTTTTCTTTTCTAGGGTTAGGGTTAGATCTAGTCCTTCCCCTCTTTTCTTTCTTTTTCTTTTCCCCATCTAGATCTACGCCTAGGTTGCTCTGATACCAATGTTAATCCTAGGTTCTTTAGGATCTCCTAGGTTAGATCTAGCGGGGTCTATCCTTTCTCTAGGTTCTTGTTCTTGAGGTATACCGAGAGGGAGTGGAGTACCAACCTTCGGATGTAGAGGAAGAAGAGCCGGCCATCGCGGGTTCGTTGGTGAAGATCTGCGCACGGGCAGCGACGGTCGGGGTAGAGGTGCGGGGCTCCTCGGCGGCGGCGTGTCCCGGGCGGCGGCGAACTGGAGGCACGGTGGAGCTTCCCGTCGCTTCAGCGCCCCCTCAACAGATCGGGTCTTAGGGTTTGTCGGTGGGGTGACGGCGGCGCGGTCAACCTCGTGTAGCCTGCCGCCCGGCCCCCACCTCTGTATTTATGGCGCTGGCGACAGGGGCCCACCAGCCAAACGGGCTGGGCGCCCCCGATCAGGGCGCGGTCAAGGGATGGGCTTTGGCCGTTGGGCCAAAGCCCTGAGATCATTCTAACACTATCCGATCCGTTTTCACCGTGCTTCACATCCCTTGACTTGTGCGGAAACCTATGATGGCCGATGCCAAATGCTGTTTCTCCCTTGGCTGCAACGCTGAGCCGTTTACCTCGGCCACAAGGAATTAGTTGGACCTTTACTTTCGTATCTGTAGCCTGCCATTGGAGCAGGAGTGTTTCACAGGGCAGCACATCCATACTCCATATATGTTGTGGAGCCAGACCACCTTCTTCGCTGCAGCGAGATAGACGGGCCATCGTTCTCACTAGCAGCGGAAGTGCGGTGCTATGCCGTACTAGCTATCGTATAGACCAAAGCAAAAGAGTTGATAATTTATAGGAGGGTTTTCTAAGAAAATCAAGGACCCATATATAATTTTAGAAAAATCGAAGGTCTTTCTCTAAAAAAATCAAGGATCCGTAAGTCTTTTCTGGGAAATCGTGCGGCTTATCAAGCAAAAGAGGGTTTTTCTAAAAAAAATTTAAGGACCTATACATAATTTGGGGAGAATAGAGGGTATTCTCACGAAACTGCTGACGTGGTAGGGATTCATCTGTAAGAACTGAGGACCCTTACGTAATTTTAGAAGTTCAAATGCCTTTTTTTTTGTAAAAAATGCCTACATAGCATGTCTCTCCGGGGTATAATGGCGTAGCATATGGGCCGCACAATTTACTGACCGAGAGCCTGAATTCCGGAACTTCTGTCAGTGTCATCCGTATTCCATGCAGAGGTCTTTTGGGTTCTTGTTCAATCAATAGCCTGAATTCACACGGTGTCTCTCTCTTCTTTTAAGTCAGCAAATCAACGCGATCCTTCTTCCAGAGTAAACAACGCTAGCTGAATCACCTCCGTGCAATCAGGATACGTTATCAACAGCGCAGTATTTTCCAATCAGGACACGGAATACTATTCCTTTCTCTTGCCGAGAGAACTGACAAAAACTCCTGTGGAAACGGAATACTATTTTTTTTGAACTGTGGGCAGACAAATTGATATATATTATTTTTTCTACTTAGAAAATGAGCTGATCATTCACACAATCTTTCTCCTCCCTCCTCTCCTAGGAAAACGTTTCGACTGGCCTGCTCCTCCTCCTCCTTCTTCCCCACCCCACCCCGCACCGTCACCGCCTCCACCCCACCCCCACACCATCGCCTTCTCCTCCTCCTACTCCTTCGCTCTGCCCGCCGGTCGCTTCCTCCTCCCCACCCCGCGCCACCGCCGCCTCCCCACTCCTCACCACCACCTCCTTCTCCCCTACTCCTCCGCTGCTCCTTCTCTCGCCTCGCCTCCTTCCCATCTCCTCCCACCCCGCGCCTCCAACCCCACCAAAACGCCTCCAGCCGCGCGCCGCCCTCGCCTCCTCCCCTCTTTTGCTGCGTCGACGCAGTCACTCTGTAACACCCTATTTTCAAAATCTGGTCTTGTGTAAAATTCAAATGTATGTTAATAAAATTAAAAGGCTTTATTCTCAATTTGGTGATCCTTGTTGCTTTTCGAAAAGAAAATCTAAGAAGTGCAAAAGTAATCAAAAAAAATTAAAACTTTGTTTTATCTTCAAAGAGGAAAACTCGGAGTAATATTTTAAAACCTAGAAATTGGAATTTTCTGCAAAAATTAGAAGATTTCAGAGAAGGAAAAAAATTATGTTTAATCTTTTAAAGGAGGAAAGAGAGAAAATGGAATACTTGTAAAAGAAAACCCCCAACCATTCTTGGCCGCCCATCCTCTTCCCCCTTTCCATCCTAGCTGCCCACCTCTTTCTTCCCCCTGGCTGCAGCGCCCTTCTCCCTCTGCCCCTGTCGCAGCTCGTCGCCTCCTCCTCCGTCTGTAGCTTGTCGCCTTCCTCCACCAACCGCGACGGCCATTGAATGCGGCGACAGTCCTAGTCTTCAGCGTCGCCCTCGCCTTCAGCGCCCTGCCGCGACGTCGCCTCCCGCGCGTCCCCGGTTGCTTCGGCTTGCGCCCGGCTGTGCGCCAACTCCCCACTCCAGGCGCTGCCATGGTACTTCTCTGCCGGCCCTCGTGAACGTCATGTTGCCTCACCTCGTGGTCACCGGACAGAGCAAGAGCCCCCCCGCCTTCAATGGCGCCCAACCACCATCGGTCACCTCCGCCCGCCCTGTGGCCACACGGTGCAGACGTCTTCTGCATGCCAACGCCATGCCGCGCTGCTCCCCAGTGTCCTCTTTCCCTTTCCCTGGCTCTACAAAAGGCGCCAGTGCTCCATCGCCAATGCCCCACCGAAGTGCGCCCAATACACCTCCACCCCACCGCCTCCTCTGCCGAAGGGGTTTCTCCGGCAATCCCCGCCGCCAGCGCCACTCAGCTGACGTCCGAAGCCTTTCGGCCTCTCCCTGAACTCCCACTTGCTCTCCCTCCCTTCTCCCTGAGCTAATTGCTCCTTCTTTGCCCACAGGCCACCGGCGACGCAATCCTTCCCCAACTCCGGCGCCGGGACCCCATCGGCACGCCGTCGCATCACGGGTCGATTCCCTGCGCGTGGAGCAACGCCGTGGCCCCGTGAACGTCCTCCCCGCATCGCAGGACCCCGCCGCCCTCTCCAGTGAGCCGCCGCCGTCTCCCTCCTCACCGCCAAGCCCATCCCCGCCGCCAGCCCGCACCGCTTCACTCCAGCCGCGGCTTGGACCCCAGGTGAGCTCAGGGATGCCCTTAGATGCTTCACCGTCGAGGAATCGGGCTCCCATGGCCCGAGCCGCCGGCGTCTTGCTCCCCTGTTCCGGCTGCCGCCCTGCCCGCCGCCACCCGCCGCCCGGCCAAATCTGGCCGACCCCGACCGATTCCTCCCTCCCCGAGGCGCGCACCGGGTCGGGCAACCCGTTTCGGCCAGCGCCGCCGCGCCTTCGTGTCCCCACCACCGCCGGCCGGCTTCGCCACCTTGCGGTCGTGAGGAGCCAGAGCAGAGAACACTAATGACGCTAAATAACTGCTGTCCTAAGCCTCCACTAAGTAATCAATAACCGAACCCTCATTTAATTCCCCTCGGACCCATGTGTCAACAGCATACACTCCCTCCCCTTTTCTATTTTTGGTATTTTTTTTCCAGGAATTAAAATTTTGAAACACCATAACTTCTTAACCATAGCTCCGAATTTGACGAAACTAACTTCTAAAATTTTCTAAAATCAAGACCTGTCTAATGGTTCTGTTTTGGTTCAGTTTTGAGTTGATTTGAATTTTTTGTTATTTTATTTGGTATTTATTTGCTTCCGTTCTCGTTTGTGTTGTTTTTCCGGTTCGACCTCCCGAGTAGAGTTCGAGATCGCGAGCGAGCCCCAGTTCGAAGCAACACAAGACCCTCAAGCTCTCGAACTAGGCGAGTCAATACTTTGATCATTTTGCACCTATATTTCATGTGAAACTATGTTCATTTAAATTATCAAAACTGTATGCTCTACTTTATATGCAAAAGTATGTCACTCTTAAGGTAGCTAACAACCATATGTCTACCTAATAATAAGATATCCCACCAGTAACTTTTGAACTCACCGTATCATTTGTCGCCCTAGATATAAACTTTAACTAAGGTAGTTATAAGTCATAATACTGCCATGCTGGTCATGTCAAGTCTAGGGCACTAGTGGCCCTGATAATCGTTCTTTACTCATGGAAAACTAGTTTTGGGACAGTCATGGGATGTACGTGGCTGAGTATTTATGTTAAATTGTGATATGCTTCTCAAAACCCTAAAAATCTGCTAAACCTGTCTGGGCGGGTGGTAAGAGTGGTTGGTGCGGAAGTAGCACGAGAACCCGTGGTTTGTGGTAAGAACCGCCTGGACAAATTGAGGACTGAATCTTGTGATGACCTCCCGGTGTAAAACAGTACAACCACAAGTCTATAATGGGTACGACCTAGCTGATTAACTTGCAAAGGTTTAGTTCAGATACCACCAGTGGTAACTGGGTGCCAGGGTGTACTGGTTACTCACAGTGAGGCACAGGGATTTACTGTACTCGCACGGCGCAAGAGGGGGCTTCTGACTGTGGTGGATGTAACCCTTCAGCGGTGAAACCTCAGCGGGTGATGTCTGGCTAGATCGGAGTAAGGTAAAGGCTTTGTGATAAATTATCTGGGTCTCATGCCTAAGGAAGTATGTTGACTATTAAGATAATTCATTTCTTGTGGTGAAAGTGTACAACCTCTGCAGAGTGTAAAATTGTTCGAATAGCCGTGCCCACGGTCAAGGGCGGACATGGGAACTCACTCGAGTTAATTCTATTTCAAAACCTTTGAGGTTGGGAATAAGACAACTATCAGGTGGATGTAACCTGAGTTTGGTAATTTTTCCTGGAGGGATGTACTCCAGTGTTGGTAATAAGGTGGAAGTAACCTGCTACTCAAAATTTAGCATTGGTGGATGGAACCTACCCCACTATAATTACTGCACAATTTCAAACTCTTTAAGGCATGTTTTGTAAAATGCTAAGTCATAGGAATTTTAAATATGATTATTCCAAAAGCCGCTTTAAGCAAATAAAAGAACCCGAGCCATCCTTGTTTAGCCTTGCATCTATAATTATATTCATTCTGTGTGTTGGCTCGCGGAGCACAATTGTTTGTGCTCATTCTCGCTCTTAACCCCCCTTTCAGAAGCTGTGAATCAAGAGCACTACGCCTACCATGAGGATCAGGATGCCGAAGGCAATGGAGATGGTGGATTTTAGATTAGGCTTCGGTAGTCTTGCCTCTCGCCTCAGTGCGGTTGACCAGACTAGTTTTAGTGGGTGCATCCGTTATTAGTCAGGTCCCTGATTAATAGCGGTAGTACTCAGGTTGACCCAGTCGCTTGCCTGTGGCGAGTTGTGCCCCTACGCTTATGTACGCTTCCGCTCTTTATGTATTGTAAGACATTTGGCCTGACGGCTCTGTTGTAACCTCGACCCGACGCGGTCTATTTGAACTCTGGTATTGTAATGTATGATTTTGTCGTGTATGAAATGATGCAGCATTGTATCTGTGAGCATTATCTACTGATCCAGGGAATAATGCAGTGTTATCACAGAGGATTCCAGGTAGCAAACTTGGGGTCCGACACACTCCTTCAACCCTCTCGACGCTGCCGGCAAGGAGAGCCACAAGGTGTCGCCTCTCCTTCTCCCTTCCCCCTCCGGCCCTCCCTGTCTTCCTCCTCTCCCACCCCTCTAGATCTGACGCCGCTCTCAACATAGGGGAGGGTGACCTGACGCTGGTAGCATTGGATCTGAGCTGCAACACCTTAAGCATATGAGGAAGATTGTCGTACGCTGTCTCGAAAGACCCGAAACATTTTTCCAACGCCTTCTGCTTGGCACGTCACGCCTTCACGTAGCTAATTTTGTACTTGAATTTCTTCTCAATAGCTACCACAATATGCGTGACCTCTATGTCTTTCTTCTCCACTATCTCTCTGTACATCAAATTAGCTATAAAGACCGACGTTAGGTTACGATGCCTTGCCAAAACACTGCTGAGAATGCAAGAGTGCGACTCCACCTTCGACACAATCCAGTAAGTCCCATACTTGGGTCTTCGTACGTGCACCCTCCAAGGACAACCGGCCTGCTCACACTTCACGATGTACTGCTCCTGGCTAGATATCACGACCCGAAAAGTCCGCTACATTGAAAAGCCCACAGCTTGATGGCATTCTATAGCGCTTCCTTGTCAGCAAACATAGAATGCAACCGAACCTCTGTCTCATGATACTCCCACGCTGATTCATGCTCATCATGTGCGGAAACACCCTCAGCATTAAACCGATTCCATTCCTGCGGGACGGGAGCTTCATGCTCATCCGAACTGTCTTCGTCGTCGTCCTGTACAGCTTCCTCTTCAGCCTATGCCGTCTGGTCATCACAGTCTATCTGTTGCACGATGTACTCAATATGCTCCCCTTCGTCGACTTATCCTGTTCCCTTTCCATGACTTGACCTTTGTACCTCTCTCCATGTACCGCATCGGCTTCATCACAAGCAACTTGATCCTTTTCGCCAACATGTGACCCGCCCGAGCAGGGTCGTATCCAACACACGACCTTGCACAGCTTCTAATGCACACGGTTGCACAACCAGCACACACTCGTATCCACGGCGCCAGCACCTTTGCACAAACCCCTTCCACACAGCAATGCGCAGCAATGTCCTCAACTCCCATCTGATGTCCATGAGAGACCGACTCCAAATCCCTTGCACGACGACGCTACACACCTCGAGGTCTAACGAAAAACTCCGGGCCAGCTAATGCATCACATCTGATATTTGAGCATTCAGGCCATCCGAATGTACTAGAGTGGCTTGCGGAAAACCACTCAAATCCACACCATTCGGACCTTTACGAATGGTTTTAGCACCGTAATGCACTCTCAATTTAGTGCTATTGCTTTGCTGATGTCGGCCTGCATATATCTTTTAATTTTGCAACATGTCAAATCGCATCGCACAATATTAAAGTACCAACGTACTGCAATTCACATTTCGCCGATCGTTCGCATGTCGTAACCCACTACAATAAACACATACTATGAACTTCCTATCTATTTTTCCAACATTTCTACATACGAATTAATTAAATTCTAACAAAACTATTTACTCAATTTTTTAATACGTACAAATTTAGCGGACGATTAATTTGTACGTTACAGTGATTGAATTTTCTACAACTACAATTTCATACGCATGCAAATTTCGTAATGATGCTAATTTTCAAAAACTATGTTCCCTAATTTATACACAACTACACGCTTCTACGGCTGCTAATTTTCTAAAACTACATTTTAATTAAATTTTGTATACCAAAATTTTAACTATTTCTATCTACATCTAAAATTTTTTACTAACAATAACAATCATATACAATATTTCTGTCTACATCTACACCTACTGTTGCATCTTACTCTCCTCTCCATTCGTACGGCTGCTAATTTCCTATAACTAAGTTAATTAAATTTTCTATACTATAAATTGAACTACTTGTATCTACATTTACAATTTTTAATATTAAATAAAAAATATGCTGCAAATATAATATTACAAATAAAAAAATACCTGGATCTGATTCTTTCTCTTCTCTTCTCCCCCTCCTTCTTTTCCTCTTTTCCTCTCTTTTCTTCTCCTCTCGGGCGAGCGGCAATGCAAATGAAAACAATTGCACGTGGGTGCGGCGGTAGCCGAGCGTACGGGCGTTTTACCCCCCCCCCCCCCCGGTTGCCCACCCGTTGGCCGACTAGAGTTCCAATCGTTCGTCCATTGCGCGATAGCAATTATTCACCCAACGGTTACTATGTTGCCCGTGTGTCGGCCCCCCCTCCGTTGGGCGATTGGTTCCAGTTGCCTCCATTAGGCAACTGAAGTCTATTTATGTAAAAACAATTGCCACAAATATATTCGAATAAAAAATTAAATATTCATGCCCAAAAATTCAACACCCAACGGCCAGACTACCAAACCAACTGTCATGTCTCCTGATATTCCCCTGCACACACTACAACGGCCCAGATCTCGCCACGCGTCCGTCCACATCCATCTCGGCCGTCCAATCCGCCGCTCGCCTCCCCGACGCGAACCGCCTCATCCCTCCCAGCCCCGGAGCCGGCGCCGCCTCCTCCGTCTCCACCTCCTTCGCCTCCCTCCGCCTCGCGCCGGCTGCTGGTGGCGGGGGCGGAGACCAGTCAACGCACTCCACGGCGCTCTTCCTCGAGCGGCTCCGTCGCATCAAGAAACCGAACCCGGGGCAGCAGCCGGGCCTCGTCTCCGGCGACCTCGGCGGCCGTCGCCGGCGCGCTCTCTCGCGGTCGGAGAGGACCTTCCCGATGCAGGACACCTTGGGAGAGCTCGGCTCGTGCTCCGGGACCGCCGGCTTCGGGTTGCGCCCGCCGCCGCCGGTCTTGGCCTTTTTGGGAAACATCGCCGGCGGGTGGTGCCGCCTGGCGCAGCCGCCGCCCTGGCCGAGCTTCCCGGAGATGCCGATGATGGGCGCCGCCGTGGGCTTCAGGTTGCCGGAGAATCGCTGGGACGCGCCGTTGCCGTTGTGGCAGGGGTGGTTCTTGAGGAGGCACTTAGGGTTGGTGTTCTCCTTGAGGGAGTCGTCGCGGTCGTAGACGCCGCTGACGTCCGACCAGGCGATGTCGTCGCCGATGCGGCGGCGGGTGGACTCCGGCGGGCCGCCGCCGAGGTCGCGCGCGTCAGCCATGGGGGAGAGATGGAGATTTGTGGGCGTGTGGCGTGGTTTTTAAGGAGTTGCGCCGTTGGGATCCCCAGGAGCGTATGTGTAAACGATTAGAGTTGGAACCTGCAAGATGGGATTTCTGTGGACCTGGTTTACATGGGAGTACATGGAATGCTTTATGCAGCACGTTGGTTGTGTATGTGTTGGTTTCCAAAATATCTGATGTAACGTACCTCTTAGAGCAAGGCTAATAATTTAGCCAGCTGAAGGCTGTAAGACAATGCCATGTCATATACAGCCGGTTATACAGCCAACTCATATTATGAGTTAGCTATTTGACTGGCTGCAGTAGAGATTGTAAGTATTTAATGCTTACATGTGCCTACAATTTGCTGTGATCTACATCTTTGTGGCCATACATATGTGCTCATTCAATTATCTTGCATATTCAAAATTATAAAGATGTGGTCATCTACATACATGTATATATATGCAATCAAAACAGTCACAAATGCGTATATCAGTGCAATGACCACATCTTTATAATTTTGAATTGAATCAAGAATTTCCAGGACAATCAAAATACACAAAAGATATGCTTCGATACAGAACTTCAAGTGACACAGACAGAACGTAGTAATCAAAACCGTGCCAAGTTATTAGCCTTGCTCTTGATCAAATTTTCGGGTGCTTATATCTGGAGCAGCCTGAGCAGGTTAGGTATTTTGTTCATTTGAGGTCGTGTTATCTAGCGCTAGTAAAGGTAGAATGTGCTGGTTCTGAGGGATTCTGTCACCAGAGCTATTACCCTTGAGGAGCTTGCTAGTATATTCCGCAATCTGAACCTTACCAGAACATACACCAAACCGACAAACAGCAAAATTTTTGACATATAGCACAACATATGACCCATAACTGATGACAAAAGGTCTAAAATTTCCCATACTAACTGAGAAAAAGAGAAGTACTATAAATTTCCACCAAAATTAAAACATCCAATACTCAATGTGGTGGACCTTAAAAATATAATGCTCCACTCCTGGACATGCAGAAGGAGCACAATATGCTATGATTATACCTTGATGAATCCTGCAGCACATGAGCCCATACTTCCTGATGGCATAGCACCACGTCACGACACTTAAAGATCACATAGTTTTATAGAAAAGCATTAACTAAAAACAATACTAAATAAGTTCGCTGGCACACAGGCCATTATTTATTGATCTAGACGACGATGATAGAAGCATGAAGCCATAGTTGATAGCTGAACTTCAGTAGAATGGAGCAGCCAGCCCATTTGCATCAAAAGTCACAACACTACAAGCATAATAGTGCAAAAATTAGAACATATGGGTCCTGAAAAGTAGCTACAAAAGTTTAGAGTCGATACCTGCAAGTAGCATCTGCAGCATTCAGCACGCCATGCCCAGTCCTGAAAAGATATATGTAAGACATCATGTTAATTCTCACTGTTAAGGGAAAAAATAATAAAAACATGCAGATTTCAGAATTCTACCATTGACTAGTTAGGATGGCTATTACCAAACCTATGCCAAATGTGCTCGACCAGATCATTTTTAAGCTGGGTATGCTGTGGACGAGCACGGATAGCAGCTTTTCTACGCAACACATCAGCAAAGCACAGATTACCACCAGTGTTCACTTCAGGGGGTAGAGCAAAGGATGCCCCTGGATTCTCATTCAAGTCAATATGAATAGTAGCATCCTCTCTCTCATCTTCTACTATCATATTGTGGAGAATCACACAAGCCAGCATGATCCTTCCAACACTCTTTCTTTTCCATAAACGTGCAGGCCGACGAACAATAGAAAAACGGGACTGTAGTACCCCAAAAGCACGCTCCACATCCTTCCTTGCCCCTTCTTGGTGCTTGGCAAACAACTTATGCTTCTCTGTTTGGGGAAGTGTTATAGTCTTCATGAAGGCTGCCCATTCTGGGTATATACCATCAGCAAGGTAATAACCCGTGCTATACTCATTCCCATTGACTGAAAATTGAACTTGAGGGGCTTCTCCTTTTAAGGCATCAAAAAACAGTGGGGACTGGTTGAGCACATTAAGGTCATTGTTTGACCCAGCAACTCCAAAGAAAGCATGCCAAATATGAAGGTCCTGAGAAGCAACAGCTTCTAGGACTATAGTTGGAACTCCATAATCACCACGGGTGAATTGCCCCCTCCATGCTAAAGGACAATTCTCCCAACGCCAATGCATGCAATCTATGCTTCCTATCATTCCAGGAAAACCACGAGACTCGTTAACCTGAAGTAAACGCTCAACATCCTCACGTGTGGGGCGTCGCAAGTACTCCCCACCAAACACCTCAATCACCCCTCGTGCAAACTTGTCTAAGCAATCTAATGCAGTGCACTTCCCAATCTTCAAGTACTCATCAAGAGCATCAGCAGGGCTGCCATAAGCCAGCATGCGCATGGCTGATGTACACTTTTGCAGTGGTGAGAGCCCTATTCGACCAGCACTATCTGCCCTATAAGTAAAATAGGGAGACCACTGACCAAGGGAATTCACAATGCGTAGGAAGAGGCGCCTATTCATACGAAATCTTGTACGAAACATACTCTCGGGGTAGAGTGGTTCTGCAGCAAAGTAGTCCTCAACAAGACGCTCATGAGCACCTCCATGATCCCCCCGGATGTTCTTTCTTGGACCATATTGTCGCTGAGATGCCCCAGCCGAGAAGGCAGCCTTAATCTTCATTGTGAGCCTTCTAGCAAAGGAGTCGAGGATGCTCTGCTCAGCAATATGCTCTTCGATAATTTTGGAAGGAGCTAGTTCATCAGATTCATCTGAGTATGAAGATGAATCCGACATGGTTTAGGTTGAGTAGAAAGACTAGAGGTACGGGAAGGAAGATGGGGTTTGTAGCTTGAGTAAAAAGATGAGAGATTGGAGGATTATATAGAGTGTTCTGATCTGCATTGTAGTTCTGGACTGAATGTTAATAGTCCATAATTTTAGCAAGACTCCAATAGTGTCCATGTTTTCAGCATAGACTAGATTAAATGCTACTCAGAATTTTTAGCTACTCACTGCACGGAAGACATGCACAGGATGCATGCATAATTTCAAGATGCTCAACTCTACATCAATCTCACTAATTTCACTAATTTCAAGAGAGTCAACTCTACATCACTAATTTCACTGCACTGAAGACATGCACAGTTAGGTTTTTTTAATAGAAAAGATAGGAACTTCTCCGGTTTTCCCGACAAATAGGCTCCTTCACTTGCAAGAATACCTTACTCTGCTTCAGTTCAGTCCATAGATTGGGGCAGGTATAATTCTGTAACTTTTAGAAACTAGAACAAGACGACTTGTGCAGGGCTTTTGCTGAATTTTCATACGGATGGCATCTCACTTTTGTAGTAAAGCATGCTATAAAATATTGAAAATGAAAAGCAAACACAGGGTAAATCGACAATGGCATGATTGAAGACCATAACCATGCGTGCGTTGGGCAGCTATACAGTGTTTTCAAGGCAGAGTGTCACACATAATGAATCATTCTGATGCTGTCATAGGCCAAATATATATGAAACATATTGCAGAATAATAGGCCACATTATGATTTATATGGACAGGACCTACCATTTGGGGGTAGTACTACACACAGTACACACTGACCAGTGGCCACCAAATGGGCATATAACTTCCACGGATTTGCAAATACTCTGGAATGCAATAAGACAATATCACAGTACTCCAACTACACAATTCCATAATGACGATGTGATTCAAGTTTATGCAGTTTGTGATACTATTAAAAATACAATGCAGCACAGTCTACACTAAATGCATCACATAATTCAGCAGTTAAAACCTTGTATTTCAGCAGTGATACTATTAAAAATAAAATAGTGGTCAGTAGGCAATACCTTAGTCTTTTTTTAAAATAACTTCTCTCGCAAACACTTCAACGCTAGCACGTGCTCTGATCTCACATCTTCAGGCATCTTTGTTGTGTCCTGCATCAACAATGATCGATACGTTTCTAGCATGACTGACTCCTTGTTCTCCTTGGCTGCAAGGTGTGCAAGCTTCCGAGCTTCAAGATTCTCACTAGAGACACGCCTTTGTGTCTCTAACATCTCTTTGCGGCATTCATTTGCTGTTTTCTGAGCATCTACAAACTTGTCAAGCTCATCTTCAAGGTCTATTATACAGGGCTGGCCCTTTTTCTTTTTCTTGCGCTGCTCCTTAGCTTGCTTGCCTCCTATTGGCCGCTCATCAGCATCATCATCTAAAGAGAAATGTTTCCCCACATCCTCCTCTTCACAGAACTTTCTCTTGTCCGGCTCGAGGTCTTCTAGGCGTTCCAAATAGGCATCCCATTTTGGTTCCTCACGAAGAACCTCCCAACAATGCTTATATATAAATGGACCATCTTTTTTGTGCTCTTCTTCATAAGATTTCATTGCCTTATCCATTATATCTGCATCAGATTCACCACTACCCCATAGAGCATTGGCCTCCTTCCAGCTACCACAAAACCATGCAACCTGTTTCTTAATTCTTGCAAAGTGATCCTTGATTTGCTTGACTTGCCTTACACGGTTTTTTGGGGTGGTGCCGTTGTAGATATCAGCAACACCTTTCCAGTACTGATCATTCTTCTTGTAGTTGGATTGGATAGGATCATTGGAACTATTTATCCAAGCACTGACCTACAACATTAACAAAAGATGTTTACTGATGTGCTATTAATGTAACACATGGATGCTAGTAACCAAAAAAACTTACCAATCTTAGATCCTCATTTTTTGTCCATAGCAAACGCTTTTCAGTCCTAGTACACTTGCCATCGTTGTCGTCATCGGCGACACTGATTACCTGCGATGCACTCCCATTGCTCCCATTGCTATTCAGAAAATCCAAGAAACCACCAGGAGGGTGAGAATTTGGTCCCCTGTTAAAAAAAATGCACTACATCAAACTTGTCTACATGAACTAATCATCTCTTGTAGACGCCATTTCAAAGGTCGTTAAAAGGACCAAAGACTTCCTTAACATATGGAGGAACTCAACAGTAAGTATTAGAGTGGACATATTCACAGCATAAAATCCAAAAATAAACTCCTAACTAGAATCAGCCAATAGCATAGAGAATGGATAAATCTGGAAGTTTTGTATACTGGATTTGGACTCGGCACTCTCAATTAGGATCTACATGCTGGTGCAAACAGGGAAGATCACATTATATTTTGAATAAAAACCTAGATCTCTTATTTGACGATTCCATGTTAAAAATTGTAGTTTTCAATTTCCATTAAGTGTCAAAAGCATAACACTGTCATCTTCAATCAAGTGATTCAGTTAAATATCAATACACGGCATAACAGTTCATAAGCAATTGCAAAGAGATTAAAAAAGTAACTGAGAAATTCATAAGCAATAGAGGATTCATACCATGCCTGCACATCAGAGTAATCATCATTCTCAGCCAAAGGCCAAGAAGATGCAGAGGCAGGCGGCGCCCACATAGAGCCATGAGGTGTGGAAGCCGCCAGGCCTAGTTGCTGTTGCCCGGCGAGCCACCATGGTGCACAGGAAGCTGGCGTTGACTGCGTAGGTGGAGTTGGAAACCAGGCGCTGGGTCCATATGGCGGGACGGGTTGAGGCTGCGGCGGCGGGATCTCCATAGGCGTCGGTGCAGAGGTCCTCTTGGATTTGCCACCCATCTATGGCTCCGGCAGCGGGACTGCTCGCTAGGGTTTGGGAGGTGGCGATTTTGGAATAATTTGGGAGGATCAGCGCGATTTGGGCGGAGGCGCGGCAAGATTTGGCGCGCGGGCGAGCGGGACGGCGGGGGTTCAGCTCCGGTGGCGGGACTGCCCGCTAGGGTTTGGGAGGTGGTGATTTTGGAATGGAATCGATTTCGGCGCGATTTGGGCGGAGGCGCGGCAGGATTTGGCACGCGAGCGAGGCGACCGGGACGGCGGGAGCGCGCGCGGGCGAGCGGGACGGCGGGGGTTCGCACGGGATCGCGAGGGATTTCGGTGGGGAACGAAGCGCCGGCTTTTCGCCCGCAGCTGGCTGGGAACGGGCTGTGTGGTGCGATTCAGCCGGGCTGGGAGCCAAGCGCCGGCCCTTTTCTCTCTCCTTTTCTCTCTCTGCCAAATCACGCGATTTTTTGACGTGGCCTCTATTCAGCCGGCTGAGTAGGCTTATTATACTTGCTCTTAATCGTCTTAAAAAAACATACCTTGTGCAATTTTGCTACAGATGTATAAGGCCCCGTTTATTTTGGTTTGAGGCTCTGACTTATTTTTCACTATTCAATAATTTCATTTTGTTTTCTAGTTTTTTAGTTTTTTTGAGCTTTTTTGTTGGTTCTTTTTTCTGTATTCGTTTATACTGTCCGTGACGGCCTAACCTGTTTTTTCTATTTTTATTTTTTAATTTAATTACGCCAAATAATCCACCGTCAACTACAGTATTTTTCAGCCAGCTGTAGTGTTTTTCAGCTATAAACCACTCAAAATAAGCACTTTTGAGCTAAATTGGACAACATCATTGCATGTGAGATTTACAAGTAGACCCTAAGATCATAGATCGGTGACATTGATGGTATTTTTTAATTGGAGTAATCTTTGTGATGGTCCCAACGCCAATTAGGTAAGGTGGAAAAATTATTCAACGGGTTGGAATGTGTGAATTATTGACATGGCGTGTTCTTGTTCACAAGAGTTTACATATAACTATCAGCTAATTGTTCAACAAAACACCAACAACTTTGGTGAGTAGCAAGGAAATTGATACTTCGGTCGCCATTGTTGAACTTAGTATGCTTATATCTGATGCATAACTATTAGTACTACTAGTGATGAAATGTTGCGAAATGAGTATGACATTTCCCCACGCAAACATTTTCTTTTCAAATCTCATTCTTCACGAATGATACAAATATGTAAAAAAACATTTTTTGTTACATGCGCTACATATTGTAAGCGCGAGTGTACAACAGTACTGGTCCAGTGGGCCAGGCTTAGAGGGTGTTTAGTTAGGGATATATTATGGCTTTTTCACTGTACCTGAGGTAGCTTATTTAACGTAATTAAAATTAAAAAAATTTTAAAATAAAAACATGTTAATTTATTACGAATAATGTGAAAAAATATGGGAAAAAAGAAAAGACAAAAAAACCCAAAAACCAGAAAATGATGAGATTAAGGAATAATAACTTGAAAACAAAAGACAGAAGCTATAGCTGAAATGAGCGGAGCTAAGATACTGAGAAGGCACTACGGAGGTTACACATGCCTATGAGTAATTGATATTAGGCTACCTTGAGATTAACGGCAGGAAATTGCTCCTAGCTGTTGCCCTTTTTCCAAGCTAGTGCTGCAGCCGTTTCGACCGACCAGGCGGCCATCTTCTTCTCAGGGATGCTATTGCTAGGGCATCCCTGATTTCCCGCGGTGTTTGGACTTTTTGTACCTTGACTCTGCAAGCCTTCCATCGTCTCCGTGGGTTCTTTTCTGCTAAAGTCCAAAGTCGGTGGTTTATAATTATGACTGATGATTTTTATTTTTGATGGTATTTAGTAATCACTCGAGTATTTTTTTTGTGGTTTATAGTACTTGGATTTTTTTTGAGGAGATGCATACAAGGGAGAAGATGGATTCAAGTGTTTTTTTATTGTTAGGAGCACTCATATTTTTTTAGAGGGGTGCGTACATAGGAGAAGAGAGATTCGAGTGTTTTTTGTGGTTCGAAGTACTTATATTTTTTTTTGGAAGGATGCATATATAGAAGAAAAATATGAGTGCTCTTAGGCTAAAAAAACACTCGAGTGATAGTTAGTACTTCCTTTTATTTCTGCGTGTTTGCTTGTACAAACGAACTAAATGTTGATAAACCGATAAGCTATTTTTAAAAAATTATTTTAATAATCTATTTCAAAATAGCAATAGAGAAAATATCTTATTTATTTGTTTTGAAAAAAAATCTTATCTCATAAGGTTCAAAAGAGTTGTACCAACGTTGCAATCGTCCTTACACATGACTGACCATATATCGTACCGAAGTTTCATCACATGAGGTCATGCATTGTACCGAAGAACAGACATCAGTATCAGCATAATGTCTTTTGATCTGCAGTTCCAAGCCCTGAATTACGTGGAGACAACGGACAAGACTAACTATTTGCTCCATCGGTCACAGGTCACTGTTCAGTGGATTGTCAATCACGTCGGTCGTACTGGCATCGCTTGTTTCAGCTTCAGCTTCTAACTTATTTTTCACTATTTATAAAGTTCATCTTTTTTTAGTTTTTTTGGCTTTTTTGAGCTTTTTTGTCGGTTCTTTTTTCCCATATTCGTTTGTACTGTCCGTGATGGGCTAATCTGTTTTTTCTATTTTAATTTTTTTTAAAAAAATTTAATTACGCCACCGTCAGCTACAGCTTATTTTTCACTATTTATAAAGTTCGTCTTTTTCTAAACTTTTAGCCTTTTTTTTGAGCTTTTTTGCCAGTTCTTTTTTTCACGTATTTGTTTGCATCATACGTGATGGGTTAATATGTTTTTTCTATTTTTAAATTTTTTTAAATTTAATTATGCTAAATAAGCCTATATCAGCCACAATGTTTTTTCAGTCAGCTATAGTACCTTTTAATCATAAATCACTCAAAAAAACCATATTGAGCACAGCCTAAAGTGGCATTTGGAAACGAATGTACTCTTTCGTGTTTTTGGTCAAACGAAGATCTCTGGCATGCATCTTGACTTGGACTACAAACCAAAGCGTAGACACACGGCACATATCTTCCTACCAATGAATGCAGGCGACGTGCATGTAGACATGCGACCTTGCTGTCAATATTGTAACACCGAAAGAATTTGCAAAGGATAATGACGGCAAGAGCGACGAAGAAAGAAAACTTTGAGTGCATGCGTTCACATTGCAAGTGATTTGCGTGCTTGTGTTTGTTCACCACACACAGGACTAGCTAGTATTAGGTTGATCTAAAGGCTAAACATGAACTATAGCATTAACCCTAGACTCAAACATGAACACAATAGCATAATCTTTGAGCGGAAATGTACCCGAACTTGGAGATGCTATGAAGGGGTGGTCGGCGGAGTCGGTGATGCCATGGACGGGGACGAAGGTGGCCTTCGGTCTTCGTCCACCTTAGCGCTCGTGATAGATCGGGTCTGTTCGGGATTTTCGTGGCTTAGCACAACATATGAACCAGCCTGCCGAATCCCCTATTTTTATGTGGCGCTAGGTGACCGAGACCGAAACCAAAACAAGTTGGTTGCGCCTCCGATCAAGACGCGAGTGGAGGCGTAGCCTCCCTGGAATCTCAGGTGTTGTTAGCCGAGATCAACCCAACAGCTAGCCGCTAGCAGTTGCAGAAGAACAACCCTCCCTCCGTACGTTGGCTGCTTCAACTGAAAGAGTACATTAAGGTGGCGGTTGATACGGCTTCGGTTTTTAACTTATAGCTTTTAGAAGCTGAAATTTGATTTTTAGAAACGGTTTTTGTCTGAATCGAGTTCCGCAGCCACCACGCGCTGCATCGCCGCCGCGACCTCCGCTCCACCCAGACTGCACCGCCACGCGCTAATCATTTGTTAGCAGCGCTAATAATTTCTCTCGTTCTTGAAGCGGGGATATTAACCGCTTTGTTTCATGTACGTGAAAGAAACAAAGGTAGGAGTATCATTTCAGAGGCCCTGTCCGGCTTTGTGGTTGGTTGATCAATCGCATCATGTCAGTACAGCTTCACTGAATTCCTATGACTTGTTCCAAATAGCTCAGCTACTTTTGACTTTGATTGTAACTTTCTACATGACATTCAGGTCATATGAATATCAATCACTGGCTTCCAGTTTTCATAATTTGAACATTCCATGGCAAAATCAAGATAGTAGTAATTGATTTTTATGAAGAACCCTGGATAGCAAAGATCCATCTCACTTTTAATTAAAAAAGCTAAAAAGATCAAACACTGCAACCACGATTTTCTCCAATGTTTTTTTAGTGGCAATCTGCAATTTTTAATATCATCCAACACTCGAAAGGCGGGCCAACAGCATAAGACCTTGTCTGAGCTTGTTCTTTTCAGCTGTGGCTTATAATTTTTGACTAAAATTTTTAAATTTTGGCTGTTTACGGTCCAGATTATGGAGAGACAGATTTTAGTTAGTACAGATGTTGGGCTTTTAACGTGTAGATCGTTTAACTTGTAGACCCTGTCTTGAGAAAGTACTCAGTTTGAAAGTTAGGTACTGTAGAAAAAGCTAAAAACCGTCAGCTTGTAAGGTAAAAAACAGACCCTTTGAATCTAAATAAGCTGGCTAGTTTAGCGTAGCCGCCCGTTAACATAATCTTTGTTTCGTAGGAGTTAATACCATAAAGAACAAGGAGGAAAAGGTCAAACATTGCGCACCAGAGAGTCCAAGCTGATGAGCTAGCTCCAGGTGAAGAACAAAGACCAAAAGGAATCAAATCATCGATTAAAGAATGACTCTATTAGTGCACAAGACAAATTAGAAGAGATGCATGGCCGTCAAAGCTATGCTTAATTTCCACTTAGTTTAACTAGTCCCCTATAGGGATGAAAACGGTCGGAAACGGTCGGAAAACTCCTCAACCGTTTTCTACTTCTACATTTGAATACGAAAATGAAAACGAAAGCGGTAAAGCCGGACACGAAAACGAACGCGAACTTTCGGAATATCGAGAATTTCGAAAACGAACCAATTCGAACGGAATTATGTCGAACACGGTCGGTATACGAAAATTCAATACGGAATACCGACCTGTAGGACCAAGTGCATAACAATTAACAAGTGACCAAGTACATAACAATTACCAAGTGCATGATCAAGTTCAAGTGCATATATAATAATTAACAAGTGCCTGACCCTTGGTCTTAAGTATTAACACAATAGCCGACACAAATACAATACAAGTCTAAAACAAGCAATTAACAGCTAGCAGAACATCTACAGTTCATCAGCATCATCCATGAGGTCAGGATCGCTTTCCATATCTTTTGCTTCCTCATTGTCCTCCTCAGAGTCCTCATCCCACTCCTTGTCCTTTTCCTACAAGTTTGCAAAGTGAATTAAAATTAGATGTAGCAATAGCATATTTCAGAGCAAGCAATCAATAAACATACACATACCTCAATTTTCAGTTTAGCCGCAACATTAGCCAAAGCCTCAACCTCAAGATCACTCACAATTGATCCAACCATTTTAGAATCTGAACAAAAAATGAGAAAGAAAGGAAAATAATCAATGCATTATTCTGCTGTAATTATAAGTGTCTAACTGGAAAAAAAGATAAAATGAGCACCTTTTCTTGCTGCAGCAACCCAATCCTTTGTGCAAATTAATGCCTGTACCATCTCGGGATCAAGACGACTACGATAGGGATCAACAACACGACCAGCAGCACTAAAAGTAGACTCGGATGCAACTGTTGATACCTGTATGGCCATTACATCCCGAACAATTTGCGAAAGGATAGGATAGTCTTCTCTCTTGTTTTTCCACCATGCTAAGATATCAAACTCACCAACAATTTTTAGAAGTGGTTCTGCAATATACCTCTCCAACTCATTTGACTCAACCATAGCAAGTTCACTTGCATCATATAAGAATTCTTCTAGGTCATGGTCTACATTTCCCATTAATATATCAGCTGTGTTACTAGGTCCAGGTGCAACCCCTTTACTATTTTTCTTTGATGATGCAGGAGCAGAACTAACATAAAAGTTGTACAATTTCTTTACCACACTAACAAACTCATCAAGTTCAAATTGATAATGATCACCATAGAACTTCTTCATATAGTACTCTAGCAGCCTTTTCTTATACCTAGGATCAAGAAAACAGGCTACAGCTAGAGCAATGTTGGAATGCTGTCAATATTTCTCAAATTTCTCATTCATAGCAATTGCCATATCTCTAATTGTACCATCTCCACTAAAGCACCAATCATCAAGCAAGAGCTTTATATCACAGAAACCTCTATAAAATAAGTTTGCAGTAGGATATGAAGTGCCAGAGAGAATTTCAGTGAGATCATAAAATTTCTTCAAGCAGCCATAAATTGTCAATGCATTGTCCCATTCAGCAGAAGATGGAGAAATCTTGGCATACCTTTTACGATTTGAAGACTTCAGCCTAATAAATGCATCCTTGTAGTACAAGGCATCTCTCAGCATTAAGTAGGTAGAATTCCACCTGGTTGAAACATCCATCGAGATACCCCTCTTTGTATCCAACCCAGCTTCGGTGGCACACTTCATAAGCTCTTCCCACTGCAATGGAGACCCTTTCACAGCTAGTACAAGTGATTTGACCTTGCTGATTGTTCCTGAAATGACTTTCAACCCATCTCTAGCAACCAAATTGAGAATATAGCAGGCACATCTAATATGAAAAAACATCCCATCACAAACTAGAGAACCGTTACCATTCTCTTTCAGATCTGAAATTATATCATTGACAGCCACTTCATTTGAACTAGCATTATCCAAACTCAAAGCAAACAGTCTATTTTCAATGTACCATTTAACCATAACTTCAGTGAATGTCTCAGACAACTTTGCACCAGTATGCCTTCCTTTTACATTGAAAAAACCAATAATTCTCTTTTGCATACGCCAATTATCATCTATCCAATGAATAGTAACACACATGTATCCTTTATTTTGGCATGAGGTCCACATATCCATTGTTGCACTAAAGCGGCACTGGAAAGTTTTCAAGTGTGCATACAAAGTTTCCTTTTCTTCAAGATATTTGTCCATTATTTCTTTCCTAACAGTGACACGGGACTTTATCGGAAAGCTAGGACGGAGAGATTTTATGAAATCAACAAGATACTCATGCTCAACTATACTGAAAGGATATTCATGCATGGTTATTGCCAAATTCAATTTCTTCAAGCTAGCTTCTTGGTCATATTTGTAAGGCTGAACATGAGCAATTTCAGTACCAGGGTTCTTACCAACATTAAGCTGTTGTTGTCCATCCACAACACTGTGCTTTGACTTCAAATGGTTCTTGAATGCAGTTGTCCCACAAGCGCCCTCAGCTCTGTACCTCTGCTTGCAATTGGGGAAATTGCAATATCCCCACAGCTGCTCAAACTGCTTTCCATTCACCTCTAAAATCTCCAATTTCTTGGTGAAATAATTCCAGACAATCGATGTGCATTTCTTAAACCTCTTGCCAGAAAGGTGAGTCTGCTCTTCATCCTCGTTATCCTCTTGGTCATCATCTTCGATATTAATCTGCGGGGCTGATGCTGTGGTTGTTGCTGGTGCGCCATCTCTACTGCCACTGGTGTCAACATTTGGAGCTTGACTTGCAACAGAAGAAGCCATCACTGATGCTGCTGTAGCTGGACTTTCACAAGTTGCATTAGAGCTAACACTTTGAGATAAAGGCCTTTTACTCCTTGATCCTGCCAAGAGCCAAGTGAAACATTGCTAAATCAGTGCAAATACTAGGAGGCATCATATCTAGCCTAAGAGGCATCATCCCAGAGCTAATTTAGAGACACAATTCCCTCAACTAGAGGATTAAAGTTTATGTATAATGCGTCCTGTCCATAAGGACTTCCCTCCATTTTCAATGAAATTAACCAAGAACTGACTGCAGTTGGTGTACTATTTTATACAGCACATGATCCTGAGAAATTCCTTTGAGCTTCCTTCATACTTGCACATGATCCTGAGAAAATCAACATCGAAGTAATGTCTGCCTTTCTCTCCTCAGGACAACCCAGCCTTAGTTCTATACTTCTATATCAGTCTCGGATTTACATTTATTGCATGCAGAGCACGAAGAGAAATTCTAGATAATTAGTGGAATACGCTTAGTCCAAATTTCCAATCCCAGAAGTCTAAGAAGAACTTTCTGGAATTTCATATAAACTTGATCTAATCAAACCCAGCAAGCACAGACGCACAGTATTGATGACAAAGTTGAATCACGGTGCTAAAACAAAGATACCACAGCAAGCATTTAGCTCGCATCAACAAGTTCACACATTGAAAAGCTTAATCGGACACTATACATATGTACTAACATCTATTTTTCCTATTATCAAGGATACTATCATTACACAACTAAGTCAATCAGAATCACCAGAAACCGTCACAATTCACACGAAATTTTAGCTTCAAGCCACCAAATCCTGCAAAAGGGAAGTCCGATTTTCATCCACTCCACGGTCTAAAACACCATTCCCACGCAGGATCATGACAAGAGTACCAGTGTGGCAGTGTGTTAGTTACCTGCTGCTGGAGAAGCCGTTGCTGCCGCTGCCGATGCTTCCGGCGGCGCTAGAAGGTGGCGCACGGATTTGGTCTTGCTCTTGCCCTTCTTCATTGCTGCAGGACCAGATCCACCTTCTCCAGTGGGGGCGCCATCGATGGACTGGCGGCTGAAGCGCGGCGCGGAGGTCCGACGTGGGCGGGGCGGCCGCGCCTTAGGCCCTAGCTGCCTGGCTGGCGGCGCTGGCGTTGTAGAGGGAGTAGACGGCGACGGAGGTGACCGCGAAGGCAGGGCGGGTGGGGCGGTAGACGAGCGGAGCTGGCGGGGCAGCGGAGCTGCCGGGGTGGGACGCGAGCGGCCGCCGGGATGGCACGCGGGCGGCCGGGGGGGCGGCGGCGCTGCTGGAGTCGCGCACCGCGTCGCGTGCGGGGTGCGACCGTGCGGGCGTGCGACGGAACTAGGGAAGGGCGAAGGGGATTAGGGATTTAGGGGAGGAGAGGAGACAGCCAGGAGCCAGCAGCGCTGGGCTGGGGCGCTGGGCCGCCTGGGCGCTGGGCTGGGGCGCTGGGCCGCCTGGGCGCCTGGGCCAAATACGGTTGAAACTGTTTTTACAATACGGTATATTCCGAATCAAATGTAGAAAAGTAGAAAACGGTCGGAAAATGTCTAAACCGTTTCCATTCCGTTTTCGAATTTGGTATTCCGTATTTCGAACCGAATTCGAATTTGTCCGAAAATACGGATTCGATCGGGTCAAATGTAGAAAACGATGCGGTTCGGTACGGGATATTTCCGTTCTGTTTTCATCCCTAGTCCCCTACTCGTAAGAAACATCGGAAACTTCTTCAAGAGACAAAAGAATATATGCTCTTACCTTTTTTTTACTTTTCTTTTCGCTTTTGAATTTGTGGCGACCACTACCTTTGGTAGCAAGCCTATTCTTTGGCTCATCACCTGGTGGGGTGATCGGTTGGGCTTTAGTTTTTAGTTTCTGGTTTATTTTTTATTATTCATAAATTTTGTCTTTTTCTGAACTTTTGGTTTTTTATTGAGCTTTTTTGCTGGTTCTTTTTTCCCGTATTTGTTTGTATTATATGTAATGGCTAACATATTTTTAATATTTTTTAAATTTAATTATGCTAAATAAGCCTCTGTCAGCTACAGTGTTTTTTTTCAGCCAGCTACAGTGTTTTTCAGCCATAAACCACCAAAAATAAGCCCAAATGATCACCACTCGCTTCACCGAAGGATGGGCACGTCAGAGTAGCATAACATATATTACAGGCCAAAACATGAAGATCAAGTGCATAACTTGCGGTTAAAACATTGTAAGATCTTCAACAAAAGACATCACGCCACACTGGCGGATTATGGCTCTCCTGCCATTATTACTGCCACTAAGGATCTAAATACAGCTTTAAGGAACGCCGGCTCCATCTAAAATCAGAGTGTCTAAGTAGTCTACACCTCCATCTTCTCCCTGGGCTTGGTCCTCGAACACTTCTTCATTGACCACTCGGAAATCTGCTCCTGACTCTTCCAGCTCATAGTCTAACAAAGGGGAAAACAGAGTGGGGGGTGAATTAATGAAGTTTGGATTTTAGAAAATAGTTCATCATTTCTTTTGGTGGAAAATAATTATTTTTAGTTAATTTCTATGGAAATTTTGTCTTATAAAAATTATTTGAAACATTTGGAGAAAGGAAGGAATTAAATTTGATTTTGGGCTTCGGCCAGGGCAGTCGTCCCAATTGACCAAGTGGACTGGTCAACCTAGCACAACCGGCCTAGTTCAGCCAATCAGCCCAGCCACCCCCTTCACTCCCCCCTCTTCGTCTCTCTCTTCCTCTTAGTACCTTCGCCCGGTCGATCACCTTTGTTTAGCTGCCACTGCTGTTGCTGCTCTGGCCCACCGGCCTTGGTGTTGGTCACCTCGATGGCGTCCTTTGGCTCCTTGTTGGATTTGGCTCTCATGCTCCCATGGTGCCATCGCGCCTAACCCTAGACGTTGGGGTTGCCAGCCAAATTTGATGCCTCTGCCAGTCATCCACCTCCCAGTCTACTCCTAGGGCCTTTCCTGACATCAAGCTAGATTGGCTTGCCGTCAAGGCCTTCCCCTGGTTCTCCCCCTTTGGTTCCCCGCCTTACTGTTGCTTGCACCACCCCGTCGTGGCCAGCTACACTCGCAATGCTGTCGCCGCCGTCGTTAAGATGGCAGGATGCCAAGCATCCTAGCACCTCTAACGGTGGCTCACTCCTCATTGATGAGTAGTCTCTACCTTCCTGCCTACTCAGCTTAGCCATGCTATGTGTTGTGCTATGCTCAGCTTGTGCTTGTGGACTGAGAATGGATGATGATGGTTTGACTTAGCATTGATGCTAGAATATGGGGCTATTAGACTACTTAGGCATGTTCATATAGGCTTTTGCTGGTGGCTTTGGCTTATGAATAGTAGTGACTGATGAATAGTGTTAGCTAATAGAAGCAGCTTATTGAAGCTAAGGTGTTCGTATAGGCTTATAGCTGATGAATAGTATTGGTTGATGAATAGTAGTGGCTAATAGAAGCTGAGCGCTTTATGTAAGAAATAGCTGATGACTAATAGATTGGGGACATAATAAAATACGTAGTGCGTTACAATATGCTAAAGCACAAAGTAAAAGAATACAACATACACACTTACAACATTTGAAACCGTAACTCATCCTACCAAAGCACACGTGATGCTATCTTGAAGCACGTTCATAAGCCTGTCGGACATCCCAACAATGCCCACTGGAGACTCCATGTCCCCGTCCTCGCCTATGACGTAGCCCTCATCATCGTCGGTGTCCATGATGTGCTCATCAGGGATCGCTGAGTCGATGATGATGTTGTGCAAAGCCATAGTGGCCACTATGACCTTCTTCTGTGTGTCTACGTCATAGCTCGGCACTCTCAACAGGATGTGCCAATTGTTCTTCCAAACACCGAACACATGCTCAATCACATTTGCGTAGGAATGAGTGGTGGTAGTTGAATACTTCTTTCATACCAACGGGCCATCCACCTCGTGCGAAATCAGGTACGTGGTACCATTGATTCCTGTATAGAGCTAGGAACACCCCCTTGTTTGTGTAACTAGAATCCACCAAGTACTACTTTCCCTGCCATAAAATACAATTGGAGGCCTAGTTAGTCTCCACACCTGAGTGCACATGCATACGTTTAAGTAAGAACACGCATCATACGTACCTGCAGGTGGGCGTGGGAAGTGGTTTCACATAGGTTACCATGGAATCCTGGAGGATCTTCGCGTCATGCGCAGCCCCATCCATCTGGAACACACGAACGTGAACTGCCTGTCGAAGTCGAATATTGCGCGTACATTCTGACTCGTGTAACCGTGTTGGTTATAGTGCCTCAGTGCTATGTGTCCCAGGACCGATACTACCATGTGCGTACCATCAATCGTCCCAATCCAGTTGTTGAAGTGTGGATGAAAATGTGTCTCCTTCAACCTTCTATGGATGGTGCGGAATTGAGGATTCACATGATGCAAAATATCACTTGCCATGTTGCAAATAGTGTCCAAGACCCTATTGAACGTCTGGCTCACATGACCTATGGAACGCTTGAATCTATTCTGTGCCTACCTGTTTGATTGAGGGGAGCCATATGTCCATAGGAATACTCCGAGAGCCTCTTTAGATATCGTCTAACGAGTGGATCACAGACCGCAGTCCTGCATGAGTGTTTTGTGCAACTCGTTAAAGACTGGTCTCATCTAAAACATGTCTTGGCACGACTGTGGGTCATCGAGCTGCTCCTCAATCCACTATAGACCAGTTTTATCAGGAACCGGTCGTGACCCGTGGGAGAACAACCCCCCCTCATCATCCCCCACATGAAAAACACACCCGGCAACCCAATAGAGGAGTTTGTAGTGATAGAGACGGAATTAGTATGGTCTCCATCGCCAAATGCTTCTCGCTTGACAACGACATCTGCAAGTAGTGCAACTGGTCATTAGAACAAGGCCTTCAACTGCACCAGGACACATCCCAGTAGACAACATAGCAGCAATAGTAGTGCAAATGCTAAAGCAATACCAGTACTGGAATAACAAAATCCCTACAAGGTGACACATTGCTACCATATTCAAAATGCAATATCATAGATTCCAGACAATCTTGGCACAAGAAACAACGTAATATTGAGAGTTTGGGTATGACGTGTGTCAACTATTGTCTTTACTATTAGAGTGGTTGTGGGTGGTGAATACACATATTGTCTCTACTATTAGAGATACTGATTAAAATTTTATAAAGAATAAGTCATACATATTTTTTGGTAAAAAAAGTCATGCATATTTGGGAAATGAACACATTTAATAAGGATGGCTTACAAAGATGAGAAGAATGGCTTGACTATTAACAACATTTAGCTATAAATTATCGACAACTATTTCCTCCTGTGATATAATCTATATTCTATACTATAATATATGATATTCTATTATACTAAATAATATTAAAATATTACAAATGAAACAATTTTAATAAACAAAATATTAAATTGAATTGAATTGAAAAGTTCAAAAAAAATCTGGATTTTGAATTATATCATGTGTTCTGCAACTATATGTTTATCCATATCATGTACAATAACATATGTATAGCCAAACCATTTAAACATGCTTTAAAAATAACGCACGCATTTGCTATTCCAACAACAAAATCACATGTGTGTAGCCAAACCAGGCCACCTTGCTAGTATGAGAAAGTTTCATGTTTCGAGGTAGATATTTAATTTGGCACCCAAGGATTCCCTGGTCAAGTGGCCATGCTTCTTTAATTTCCAGTGGAATGGCACGAGGCCACCAGCCTAGCAAGATTCTGAATTCACTTATGCTGGAACTATACTCACTAGGATATGTGAGTGAAGATGCAACACAAACAAATGTTCCATTGATGCCTTCTTGTATGATTTAGTCATACAAACCCTGAACTAGATATTTCAAGATGATACGTACGTACAGTGTTAACATTCTGATGGAGTAGGCAGAGCATACAACTAACCCTAGCTAAAAGCTAAAGAGTTCAGGCATGGAAACTTGCTTAAAAGCAGTAGGATCCATTCATTCGATTAGCTACCATGGAAGCTTAGCTGCATGTTGCTTCTTATGATCTTATCAGCGCTTCTGCAATCCCCATTTATCATTTTTTTCTATTTCTGTCTTGGATTATGCACCATGCATGTTGCATTTACCAGTTTACCACTGCATGAACTTTTTCTCCTTGTTAGGAGCACACATGACTAAAGGGGTGTTTGGGACTGCTCCGCTCCACATTTTTCAGCTCCGCTCCACGTTTTTTAGCCAAACGGTTTCAGCTCCATGCACCTTGTTCGAGGAAAAAAGGTGGAGTTGTGAGAGCACCTAAAGAGGTACTTCACAAACTCCAGTTTTTTGTGGAGCTGCTCCACGGTGGAGTTTGTGGAGCAGTCCCAAACACCCCCTAAATATGCATACAAGTATACCAATAGTGAACCATTGTTACATCGTCTCACTTAGCTCTATCTCGTCTATGCATGTGTTCTTGGCTTCGTCGTCTTCTTCTCCTAATTCCATTCCCTCCTCGACACCCACACCTGCGGCGGCGTTTGCGAACTGCAGCCTGAGCCGGCCGCCCTCGCGCGACGCTTGCAGCAGCTCCTTCCCGGGGATCACCACCTCCATCAGCACGAACCTCCCTTCCTCCCGGAACGACCGGAAGCACACGCATGGCTTCCCGCTGCGCCCGATCGACCGTATCGGCGGCGGGAACGGCGGCCGTTGCTCCTTCCCTGCCTCCACCGCGGCACCGGCGGCGTCCGCGCCGCTGCTTCTCTCCACGTCCATCTCCTTGTGGATGAGAACGGCGGCCTCGTCGTCGCCGTCCTTGAGCATGTCGTCGGCGTCCACCGTGCTCTCGGACCCGAGCCCCTCGGTGCAGAGCAGCAGGGACTCAGAGCTCTTCATGCAGAAGCTCGCGCTCCTCTTGATGGTCGCGGCGCTCATGGGCTTCGGCTTGAGGAGGGCGTCCAGGGACGAGTCGTCCTTGCTCTTCTCGGCGTTGGCAACGTCCAGCCATGACACGGTGCGAGGAGGAGGACGAGGAGGGGGTGACGGCAGGACTCGGGCAGCGATGTCCGGCTTTTCTTGGAAGTGGAGCTCGCCGAAGATCTCGGTGAAGGACCCCTGGTCGACGGGCTTCTTGTGGTGGATGTGGTTCCACGCCGACAGCGCCTCCAGCAGCGTCGGGTTCTCCGGAAACGGCTTCTCGAACAGCCTCCTCAGCCCGCCGTCCGTCGCCATGCGTGACAACCAAGAAGTGTTCTTGAAAGAAGAAGTTTCAGTTTCTGTGCATGCGACTATTAAGAAACCATGCCATTAGGAGAGTGATAGGAATTCTCTAAACAAACGAAGAGAAAGTATAGGAGGTGATGATGCAAGAACACAATATGATTGAAGTGTTAAGGAGATGTGTCACTGTGCTTACCTGCAAAGGCGTCAATTCAGATAAGGTGTCAGGTCTGAAGAATTTGCAGTTTGCAGAACAGTTGTCTATATGTGCGACTGTCAAATTTGTCTCGAGTAATATTTGTGTTGTCCTGACTTCTGAAGAAGAGAGAGAGATATATATAGTGAGAGAAAAGGAGAGGCCAAGAAATATGCAGGGATTTCTGTGGCTGTGGAATTGGAATATTTCTTTTTCACAAGTGGAGCTCGTACAGCAACTTGAGAGGAGGCCTGTCATTTTGCCTGCAAAAGCACGTGTGCATTCAGCTTTGTATGACTGTCGCCGCAACACATGCAAAGCTAGTGTTGGGTGTTCAGAAATTAGAATCTTAGTACTGGCTTGCATGATGCACACGTTAGGAATGGAGATTACAGGTAAAAGTGTAAAATAATGCTGCTCACAGTTCAGTCAAAAAAATAATGCTGCTTACATACACATCTTTGGGCCCATGAAATTCACATTTGTACTTGGCACCTATTGCTTCAGAGCAGCAGGAGTTGATTCTGAAACAGGAGTTGAACTTTCATCATGATGGTGATCTTGCAGTGGCCTGGACAAATCATAGCCCAGGAGAGAAATTCTGATAAGATCAGCATTCCGATCGGTCTGCAGAGACAAATTCCGATTTCACGTGGTGCGAGAACCGGTCGATAATGGCAGGATGATTTCCTCCGACCAGTAGCGTACTTGTCACTGAGAATCGCTCTAGTGTGAAGTGCTCTTGAAGACGGAACAAGAGCTATGAAGACCGACAGGGAATAAAGGATGGGACTGTCACAACCAGGCATAGAAATATTGGTACCGGATAAATTACCGTCCAGGTAACGGTAACTGACCGGTTATTGAAAATCCAGAGAAAAATCGGATAAATTTCATAAATCGAAATTTGAATTTTGGATGGTTTAATGGCCGATAACCATCCAAAAACCCAAAAAAACCAGTGGAAAATCGGTTATAGATAATTAGAAATTGAAATGATGCAAATATTAATTAAAAATGTTTGATAAAATAACAAGTCTAATACATAAGGAGTTTCATATCTAGTTATAAATTTGTAAGGAGCCTCATATTGTACATAAAAATTTCTCCTTGCTAGCTTAACTATGTAGTGAAGTCCTCTCCTTCAAGTATTATGAAGCATCTAAAATAATAAAACATAAGTTAATGGTAATGATTGGTAACCTGACTAGCCTTTGGACTTCCATAAGAATCCACTGCAAGGAATAACATCCCGTGTGTTCTCAGTAAGATGTTCTTTTAGGTGGATGACACCTCCACCTGTATTGGTAAGATTACAGTATCTACACTTCAACCAACACCTCCTAGTCACTCTCCATACTCCCAAACATTAATACCAAGATTGTTAAAAACGTGATTCTAGTTGTAGAATCATACGATTCTACGATCCTACGAAACAAACCCGACTCAAATTGTATATGGAGTCATACTAGGTATAATCGTGGTAGAATCATGATCCTAGTCGTAGAGTCGTGTAGAATCATAGTAGAATCGTGGTAGAATCGTAGAATCATGCAGCATCCAATATTATGAAAGATTTTGGTATTTGATTATGTTTTATCTCTCAATTCAAGTTGTATGTTAAGTACTAAGTAGTTAATAGTTTAGACATTAATATTCGGATGTTTGGAATAAAAAATAATTTGATTATTTATTTATTTTACTTTTTATGTAAAATGATCATATTATGGCAATATTGATAACATCACTCTTCTAGTTGTAGCTCTCAATGACTTAGACTTTAAACCATGATTCTAGTGGCAAATAAGATATATTTATTAATAAAATTAGATGCAAATGACCAAATAAACACTCATATCACTATTGGAATATATGGTAAATTAAAAAAAATATGTTTTTGGTAGAATATGATAGGATCTTAGATTCTACGATTCAATCTTAAAATGCGATTCTACCAAAGTGTCTCCGATTCGATTCAAGATCACGATTATGATAACCTTGATTGATACATGTAGGAGACATCACGTACAAATATCATGCAGCAGCATAAGCATCCCAAAATCTAACGACCAAATGTAAAATCTGACAGATGATCAAATGCACCAGAATTGCAATAAAATTCCAACTATAATAACACTACAAACATCTACTTAGTGTCTCGTAAGCACCACTAAAATCAATACCATTTCCAGTTATTTTACAAGCTAGATTAAAACCATCCAAAGTATCCTGGAACAACAGCTAACCCATAAACCAAAACAAGGAATGATCCTTTAGGCAGCCAAATAAAGCGCACTATAATGGCAATGCGATTCTAGAGCTACAATCATGACACCACTCTAGAGCCTAGACAATTTTAGAAAGGCACGCAATATCTCGTAACAGTTAGCCAATTATTTGTTCTGGAATTAGTCGAATTTTCTATAAGGTCTGTAGCATAAAAAAGCACTGCATTTCTTGCAATGCACATATGCATTACAACACTACCACCCAATAGGCCCACAGAACATAGAATATATCAATATATGCAATGTTTCTCTAAGACTTTTAACATTAAGGACACCCAAAACCTCCTAGGATAGCAGCTATCCAGCCACAAAAAAATAGAGTGGTAGAGTTCTCCAGCCAATACGACCAAATAATCAAATTTAGTGACATAACAATCTCACGACTACTTGGAAGCACATTTTGGACCATGTACATAACTGATTTTAGGGAAAAGAAGAACAGTAAAAGAGATGGACACAAACTCACAGATCTGGCTGTTGCTGCTCTTCTTCTACTTCCTTGTTGCTGCCCTCTTCTCCCCTTGTTGCTGCAGCTGCTGCTACTGCTCTTTTTTTAGTGCTCAACTGCTGCAAAACAATCCAAGTCCAAGCATTCAAGGTGCTTTTCAGGACATGCTGCCCAAGCTCTTTTGCAATATTCAAACTAGCACGTATTAGCTAAGATACATTGCCTACAAAATGTGAGGATATAGTAGGACAATAATTCATATATTTTTAGTTCATACAATAGTTAACCTACCGCAAAAAATCTAAACAAACATAAGAAGTGTATTATATAGTCATAAATTTAATTTTACATTTAAAAAATTTTGGCCAGTATTTTTTCTACAAGTACGGACCAGTTTTTCCGGTTACCAGCTGATAACCACCGGTTTTTTGATCCCTGGTCACAACAACAAATTAAAGCAATTCGACCCATTCATAGCTGAACAGGCAGAAGGCAAGGTGGAAGATGCACTACCTGTCTATCCCTAACTGTCTGAATTTTCTCTGAAGCATACCTAATTTTCTGAATGAAATTGCAATTTGTGTCTGTTTACACTGTTCTTCTTTGTGGAAACTGGAAAATCTTCTGGTGGATTGAATAACCCAAAAAGAACGAAGGGGAGAAGGTAGAGTAACTTCATTTGTGAAATCTGGAAAATCTTAGGACGGATTCACCAAGCGAAAAGAATGGAGAGAAGGTAGAATAAGCTCTCTGATGCAATGAAAGGACATGCATACGATGGTTGAGAGTTCAGTTCAGACAGATCAGTATAGGAAACCTGTTTTTCTGCTTAACCATATTTACCTTTTCTCTTTGCAAAATTCAGAAGAAAAAAAAGGATTATATGAACCCGTTTTGACCAATCCAAAACAACTAAAAAGAGGTAGAAGAATAAGGACAAGATGCAATGTGACTAAGCTTCAGGCATTGAAGAAAAGTATGTACAAAGGAAGCAATGACCTTTTGTTTCATTCACTCAAACAACCACAAGTACTCATAAGATACATAAGTTAGTGAAGGTGGGGAATGAATCTCAAAACACCATGATCATGATCCAACAAGAAACGATAAGCACATCAAAAATCCAAAATGTGCAAGCACACAGTTCACGGTCCTATTTTCAGGAAACATTGGGTTAGTCATCTATTACACAACAACAATAGCAATGACATCTAATTTCTATCTCCATGCTTCGATCCGTTCAACCTTGGAGTTTATCCGGCTCGAAATGCTCACACCTCTTGATTTCTCATCTGGAGGAACGGCATGCGTTCCAGACTGCCCCTTGCCCTTTCTAGTCCTCCTAGTATTCAGGCTACGGCTCCCTTTGCCTTGAAGCGAGTTCACAGCTGTAGCACAGGAAGCATCAGCAATAGCAGCCGGAGCAGCAAGAGCAGGTTGTGAGCAACTAGTGGAGCCCTCCATGATCGCCAGGAATTCACTTATCTGGTCAGTAGAAGCTACAGAATCTCCTTCCGCAGGATTAATCCCATTAGGCTTGTCTTGAGGGCTGTGTGCTGGACTGTTTAGAAGGGGCTCCTCGCTGATGAAAGAGGGACGCCTGGATCCTTCCTCAGGATGAGAATCAACAGGAAGGCTGGGGTTCTGATGCCCATTTTCATCAGACGGATCCTTTTGGGGCAAAGACACATCCTCCAGATTGGACTCTTCTCTATCTTTGAGGGTCTTCTGTATTAGCATCCTGAGAAAATTCATCACTTGCACTGCATACATAAGTGCAGTCAAAGGATCTGCCATCTGCATTACATGTCTGCAACAGTTAGCATCCACCTAACTGAATATTGTTAGTCTGCTATTAGGACAATGCATTACCTGAGTCATATTTGGTGCAAAAACCATAGCAATATTGCGAGCATTCATTTTGTTTATCTGTTCTTCTTGTACAACATCAGCCATCAAATTAACAGCCCAGTCAAGTAAGGCTGCTTCAGCCAGTGGAAGGCATTTAGCAACCCGAGCACAGTCCTCTTCAGATTGGCATTGCATCACCTGTTCAGGTGGGATAGAGTCCAGCACCCCGCTTGGCAGTTCCCTAAACCAGGCCTGAAAAGGATGGAAAAATAGATGGAATGAGAAACACTTTTGTCATCAAAAGCATGCATTTTGCGAAGTAAAGCTGACTGACTCAAGAGCATAAATTGTTTTTTTCTCTCGAAAACGCAGGTGAATTACGTTTCATTCATTAAGAAGAAGAGCAGTACAACGGTGGCCGAAGGCCAAATTAAAGGCCCAAAGAAATACCAATTACCAAAAACACAACTCCAACCAGCCCAACAAGACAAACGTCTGTGACTAACACACCCCAACGACAAGCGAACCACCACCACCGATGAACTAACACCGGCCAACGCACACGCGGAAAGACGAAGAGAGTGGGGTCAGGTGGCCCAAGACAACACCTCCAAGGAGAGAATGGTGCCGAAGGCGTCGCCGTTGCCCGATCCAACTAGAATCAGACCTGATGTTTTCACCCTAGCGCACCATCGCCTGCTCCAACAAAGTTCAGGCGGCTGCTCCTAATGAACTCTGGCGCTTGCTTCCTTCGCATGCCCGCCCGTGCCAATGGCCACCTGACTAGCGGGCTCTACACCTGAGCCAGAGGTAGCGTCCGCTCGAACCCCCGACGCGCAGTGGCCGCCTGAGCCGACGCCTTTGCGCCACGGCCGTTGGCTGCATGGCGTTAGGGTTGGCGGTGGCGCTAGAGGCGGCGACGTGCGGAGGGGGAAAGAGAGAGAAGACCCCCGCCAAGCATCTGGCCTGGAGACGGCTAGATCCGGCCGCCTCCGGCTCCCCCCACGTCACCTCCAGCCGCCGGGCTTCACGACGTGCCTCTGCGCCATGGCCGTTGGCTGCAAGGCATTGGGGTTGGCGGTGGCGCTAGAGGCGGCGACGTGTAGAGGAGGGCAAGAGAGAAGGCCCCTGCCAAGCATCCAGCCTAGAGACGGCCACATCTGACCGCCTCCAGCTCCCCCCGCGTCACCTTTGGCCGCTAGGCTTCACGGAAACGACGTAGATTGGCTGCCAAGCCTGGATTCAGCCAAAAGACGACTAGACGACCACCGACGGGTTGGCGACGGCGCTAGAGGCGGCGACGTGTAAAGGGGGGCAAGAGAGAGAAGGCCCCTGCCAAACATCCGACCCAGAGACGGCCAAATCCGGCTGCCCTCCTCCCCCTGTCGCCGCCGGGCTTCACGACGCCACGTTCGACGTAGCTCCAGAATCGACACCGTGCTTGATGTAGATATGGAATGGAGCTACAGCAGAGGGGCTTGCCGCTGTCGCCGCACCGACGGCGACGGCAGTGAGGGGGGACGCCGGCGGGGAGGACCTTTGGCGGCGCGGGTTGGGTCGCCCCTGAGTCGCCCGTGGAGCGGCTCAGGAGGCTGGTGTGCCAACAGAGTGCAATGTATATGAAAGACAATAAGTCGACCGAACCTCATAACTTCTTCCAAAAGCAAGATTAGATTCTACAACAGAAGATTGCTGAACTGCACGGTCACAACTTTGTATTTATTGAAAAAAAACTTGTGACAACAATATCTTTGTGCAAGAAAAGGAGAAGATTGGGTTCCATTAGAAAGCGAAGTCTGGACTCTCTGACAGGTGTTTATATGAAATTCCACAATTGAAGATAAGTGCAATCATCAATTAATAAGGGGAAAATTGAAAATATAGGATCAAGTTGAGACTGCTTTGGTAAAATAGGACCGAGTTATTTATACTCGTAAATATAGGACCGAGTTGGGCACATTCTTGTAAATAAGGTATTTTCCCCATTTTAATTTCATTTTCATTTTTCGGGCTTTTTTCTCTACGCGAAAAGACTCTTTTGCCCCTTCCTCCTTCTTCCTCCCTGCCGCTGCAGGCCGCCGGCCGCTCCCTCGCCGCGCCGCCGCCTGCCCCGCGCCGCGCCGCTCCCTCGCCTGCCCCTGCTCCGGCGCGGCGCAGGCGAGGGAGCGGCGCGGCGCGGGGCGGGGCGGGGCGGGGCGAGGGAGCGGCGGCGCGCCGGAGCAGGGGCAGGCGAGGGAGCGGCGCGGCGCGGCGAGGGGGCGGCGGCGCGGGAGCGGCCGGCGGCCGGCGGCCTGCAGCGGCAGGGAGGAAGGAGGAAGGGGCAAAAGAGTCTTTTCGCGTAGAGAAAAAAGCCCGAAAAATGAAAATGAAATTAAAATGGGGAAAATACCTTATTTACAAGAATGTGCCCAACTCGGTCCTATATTTACGAGTACAAATAACTTGGTCCCATTTTACAAAAGCAGTCTCAACTTGGTCCTATATTTTCAATTTTCCCATTAATAAGTCTGTGGGTAAAGTACATGTGATTAGGAAGTTGGTTTTGTCAATAGAATCACACAAGCTACATGATAGAAAGAAGCTTACTTTGATTAGACCCGCCAAACAGTGAACATCAATGCCATCTGGCACAATTCCACTGTTTAGCTGGTCTCTCACAAGTTCCTCCTGGCTATTCTCTGCATTTATACGAAAAATACCTTCTGCCTGCAAAAGTGCAAACAAGACAACATTTATTTGGCCAGAACAAAGCTACAAAGCACTGATAAGAAGCAAGTGAAAATCAACTTAAAGGCTAAAAAACAACACCCGAAGACCGCCTTGTTCATAAAGATGTCTTTGCATCATCAAGAGAATCATTGGAACACTGTTTCCTCTGGAATCATAGGAACACTGCATTGATTCTGTTGAAACTCCGAAGACACTTGCACTGCATTTCAAGTTTCAATCAGCTGAAGAATATCACCAGCTAAAGTAAACATGAACTGGAACTAATAATCTATATTGTGCAAAAATACACATTATCATAGCAAAATAGACGCATCTTGCAAAACTAGGATATCACCACATGAAAATGAGAGCACCTTGCCATTGAGGTCAAAGAATTTTTTTTGTTTTGAAGACAGGCCAAGGCATCTTGTAAAGAACCATATTTTAAAAATTAAGATGGTACACAAGAACATTCTCTGTTCATAAGTTATACCAGGACCCCTACAAATCTTTGCATGCCTAAAAGCTTAGCATCGATATAAAGATGCGAACAAAATTAGCATTATTATATAGGTGCTGAATATACTGGTTTGCTAATTCAAGCACGTAAACTATCCAAGGAAACTATTTTCATTTTCTTTTGGGAATTTTGCTCATTCCAGAAGGCAGAAGCTTTCCAACTATTGACTGAGCACAACTGATCGGCTGCAGTTTTATTGATAGTATACGAGTAATCCTTCAGTTTGAAGATTGGCTGTAGGTGTTTGTGCCACTTTATCTTCTTTTGGAGGCACTAGGCTCCCATCCTTCCATAAAGTAGAAACTGGATACAGAACCGTTTTGTCTATTCTTTTTAGATTGCCCAGTACTAAAAACCCACATCCTAGAACTCCCAATAGAAAACAATATACCTATGTACTTTCCTTATTCTTTCTGCTCTGTTCCTAGTATAAGTCAGAAAGGAAACTTAGGAAAGCAAAGCAGAAATTAATAATTCAAGCCACTGAAGTCTACAACACACAACAAACAGATGCAGACAAATGATAACAAAAGGAGTAAGGTGTATGAATCATCTAATCAAGACAACTTATGTCATTAGTAAATCATGAAATTCCGAACAGCATTTCGATCTTCGTAAATAACAGATGATGTAATAATCTACTTCTTGATATTCCTAGGTCAATCAACAGAATTCCTAGAATATTTTTTGTCCAGAGTCTGGTGTTCCTTCAGGGGGGTGTGTTTGGATGAGGGGGGTTTCTTTGGAAATATTTGGGATGTAGCTCAAATTTGAACTAAGCTGCTAAGGATTTGAATCCCAATCCCCTCTATCCAAACAGGCCATTACAGGCGTAACTTTCCTCCTTATTGGATTAGATTCAAGAAAATGCTGTACATACAAAAGGAGTGGGCGAGAAAAATAAAGAACAACAATGCAACAATACAGGCACCACCCAATACATTTTGCACTGGATGCAATGCCTTGGTAATAATACTTGATACATAGTATATTTGCATAGCAAGCTTAAGCACTTCCACCAAACACAAACAATAGGTGATACAGCTGAGCTAATCCAACTAGAACTAAAACTTAACAAAAGGCATGGGCTTGTCAGGTAAGCATTGCTTCCTTATTTTCTGAACCCAAACCCAAATAAAATAATCATGCATAGTTTCTAATACATGAATATTGAGGGGTCTTTTGGTGGATTTTCTTACAAGTCAAAACATGGTTGGAGTTGATGGGGACACTAAAGGAACAGAGGCAAAATACTACTGCTGTAAACCCCAGGAATTAAGGAAGCAAGTGAACAAAATAGTTACCATTAATAAAATTCGGAAGCTTTGAAACAATTCAAATATAACAGTCTATTTTTAACTCTAATTATAACTAGCGAAGGTTTCTCTTCATTAGTGGGGTAGGTATACTGAGGGTTAGCTGTGAATGAAAGAGAAAAATAGTATGCAAAGACAACAGTTTCTTTTGAATTATATTATACCGATCCCATCAGCCTCATTTGTACGCAAAAAATAACAGTTACATCTACAACCTCATGTAAAGCTGAAAGCATAATTATTTTTACAGAATTTTATGATGTAAGTAGCTACAGCAAAATCATGCGACACTATCAAATATAAGGACATCTAGAGACATGATTGGCCAGTTATTATTGGAATGTGGCCAAAACAAGACACAAACTATTTCTACACAGAATGGTCCAAAGCCTATCCATCATCAAGACATGCACAGCTTATCTACCACATTTGAAAGCCAGCTAATGCAACCAAGTAGCAACACAAACACCAAGTCCAGGCGGAGTGTAATACACACATAATTCAAATGGAGTTTAAATTTCACCAGAAAAATAAAGAAAATTTGTCTTTCTACCAAACTTCAGATCAAAGCAGCACAGAGGTTGCAATGCTAACCAAAATACCATCTTTTTACCTCGATTAAAATCACAACCAAAATACGCAAACAGTGCCATCTAAATGCTGAAAAGTGAAAAACTACTGAACTATTAAAAAGACCCTGTTTTCAGGCCAACACCATTTAAATTTCAGAACTTGTAACAAACAGAACCATTGTTTCTCAAATAGTTAAACAGATACCAAATCTTTCTGCAACAGTTCATAAGGAAACACCATATGCAAAAGGGAGGGAAAAAAGATGTCATTTTCCCACAAATTCAAATTCAAATTGGAACTGAAAACTGAATGTTCCGAAACCTTTGAATTCAGAGCAGCAACCACATCTTTCGGAGCTTGAACCTAATACCAATTGATGAACATGAGACAGAGTGACAGACCTCGCACTGGGGACGCGGCGGGACACCTCGGGCTCGAACTCGATGGGGAGCCCCAGGAATCCATGGAACCTATCGAACGTGACGTGCGCCACGTGCTGCACATCCGTCGGCCACCCTATCTCCATCCCACAGCCGCCGCCTTCGTTGCCGCCGTCACCGCCCTCCGCCCTGCACCCGAGCAGCGACTTCCGCAGCAGCGCAAGCAGCAACGCCAAGAACGACCACCGCTCCTCCTCTTCCTCCTCTGATCCTTCTACCTCTTGCTCGTGCCGTGCTTGGAGCCCTAAGCTTCCTGTAGATCCTGTAGGGCTCTCCAGGCTGCTGCTTCTCTGGAGCACGTCGCTATCGGCATTGACTAAATAGCGCAGGGAGGAGGCGCGGCTTGCGGAGGAAGCGAGGTTGGTCGGGCCCCGGAGGAGCGCCACCTCCGTCATTGCTTCCTCCTTTTCGCGTCTGCTCTAATTCTTGGCTATTATGAGCTGTAATCTGGTGCGGCGTAGGACCGATTTGGGGGCGATTTGTGGGGCGTTTCTTGGGATTTCTCGGATGGTGGAGTGGGCCAAATGAAACGAGAAATGATTGGGCGATTCTTGTAGTGGAGTTCTTGGTGAATTGCTATTTAGGATTTCTTCTCTGTTTGCTTTCGCTCGGAGATTGCGATTGTTGGGGCGGGATTGGAGGGGATTGGTTGCGGTTGTGCGCGTGGTCCAAATCCACGATGCAATGGCAACAAATGGATCGATTGTATCGAGAAAAAAATAATTGGAGCCTCGCCGAAGTGGACAAGAAAAGAAGGGATTTTTAGCCCAAATAAGACGCAATTTTTAACAGGAAAAGATCAATTCTCTTCAACTGTTTGGTGGATAATGGATAGGATTCTTGTGGAGGTGGAGTTGGATTGAAGGGAGGGTTAGGGCCGGGTGGGATGGGATCATCATTCCTCTCCTGCACCTACTGCTCTCTTCCTCAGGCCATGCACACATTGATGGCCATGCTCCTCGCTTCTCGTTCACGCGGCATCAAAGAAAGCAACGGTTTACATAATGCTGTAGCGACTTTTTTTTTTAATTTAGCACGGTCTATTTTCACAAATCTAGTTTTTTTTTCCGTAGATTTACTAAGGTTGTGTTTGGTTTAGGGATAAGGTGGGATGGGATGGTCCTGTCCCTGGTTTTGGGATGGGATGATCCCATTTTTTGTTTGGTTGGGGGGATAGAGTCATCCCTGTTTTTTGTTTGGTTGGAAGGATAAAGTGGGATGGAATGGTCCCATCTTTTGTTTGGATGGAAGGATGAAGGTGGGACATGTGTGGCATTTGAGTTTTTTTTAAAAAAATTGAAGGCTATTGTTGATATGTTTCTACACATAAGCCTTTGAGTTTTTTTAAAAAAAATTAAACAAAACAGTACTTAAAAAAACAAAGAGGTGGGATGACTCCGTCCCATGAAAAAAAGAGGATTGCCTGGTTCCGGATCTACAAGGAATATTCCTAGTGGGATGTCCTTGACTCTGCTTGTCTCCCATCCAAACACCTACAAAAACAGGTCCATCACATCTCGTCCCACCTAGTCCTTGCAACCAAACACATGGTAAGCTTAGCAGGTATCTACCAAGCTAGAGGAGCTCGGCAACACCCCTAGCTCGGCAGATCTTTGCTGAGCTGGCAGAAATGAAGGCATGTGATGAGCGCTTTTAATTAATGTAATGATTAATGTTAATTAATTATGATTAGTACTAATTAAATATACATAGTGCCGCATAGGGTGCTCGGTAGGTGACTTGTCGAGCTCCTCTAACTCGATAGGTCTACACAGCAGATTAAATTTTAAAAAATAGATATCTAAAGACTAAATTTAAAAAGGAAACTAGTTACAGTGCCATTTTACGTGAATAGTTCCGAAGAAAGTCTACGTATTTCTAACTCTTTTGAATATACTTCACCACAGCTACAGGTGTCTAGGGCAGTCTTGAGAGAGATGACATTAGGTCTATTCTTTTAAACTGTAGCATTTGGCTTCTGGTTACAGCTTATTAGTTTAATAAATAGTAATTATTAAAAAAAATTAAAGTTAAATGGTAGTTAAAAAAACTAGAAAGAACAGAGCCATTAACTGTGAGAAGTGTGTTGTTAGTTCTTTTAATTTTGGTTTTCAATGGGTGATGTGATGTTACTCCCTCGATTTTTTTTTACTTTTTTAGGCGCCATTTTTAACTTTACATTCCAAAATTCATGTCGCCACCTATATATTTAAAACCGTATAAAATGCTTATATGAAAAATATATCATTGAATTTTTTATTAAAAATATTTTTATAATATTATAATATTAACAATATATTTTAATATAAAGTTATATAAAATAACAGTCAAGTAAAAAATAAAGGGAATAGTACTTGATTGATTTAACTGAATGTTTGGTATTCTGGTTTTTCTTTTGAACCCACCAAACAGTGGCTTTTGGAATAACCCTTTTTTCTCAGCACTTTTTAGAATTATGGTAGATTTTCTAGTGAAGTGTGTGAAAGGAAAAAGAATTTGGAAAGGAAGCATATGAATGTACTGCGATCTGCTGCAAACGAATGTACTGCGATCTGCTGCAAACGAACAAAGTGTGCTGCACTCTAAAAGTTAATTATAGTTTCTCTTACTACAAATAAATTTTTCTTACTCTGTACTTACCACTTATAAATAACCAAAATTCATAAGCTATAGTCATAAATCATAAGCCAATCTAAAAAGAACAGGCCTGGTATGCTCCATCGTGTTTTTACAAGGATTTGTTATTGACGTGTTGAATTGATATGTACTCAAAGCAGTCTAGTCAGCATAAAATGCAGTACTTGATTGGAAGAAACCTTTTTTTTCTTACTAAATTCTACAACTTTATGACTTGACAAACCCAAGTTCAAATTTTAGAAAGGCATTTTGTTACTTTTCATCTAGACTCTCCTTTCTGTGAAAGTGCGAGAAGGATGCCGTGCATTAACAAGGCATTTGCTACTTTTTATCTAGACATTCTCCTTTCATCTAGGCATTTTTTGTTACGTTTTCATCACCTGATGAGACAATAAATATGAGTTTTTCAGGTAACAGACAAGATCTGCTAGAGAAGAAGAGGATATATGACTGAAGGCTATTCACTATGCTGAGACAAGATCTGCTAGCTCATTAACCAGAGAAATGAAGACGACATAGGATTCTTCTGCCCATCACGTGCTGGACAAGTGCTCGCCTGAGAATTGGTAGTAGCTTGAAGACACGGCAGGAGTTTTTGGTTGGATTGCAGTTTCAGAAATAAGCTTCAGATTTGGAGTTTATGCTCCGACAGTAGCATTTCTGAAGAACAGAACCAACAGCCAACAAGAGCTAATGAGTCTTTAAACTTAGGGTTTGGTCATTTATTATTTGCCTAATTAAGATGCCAGCGAATTTAAGATGATGCATTTAATCTTTGCCAAAGCAGAATGCATGCGTGCCACATCTAAAACCCAATATGAACCCGAATTTTTTTTTCTATTTTAGCCCTTTTTTTGAAAAATATTCACATTTAGACCCCTGATAGTTTTAATTCTGTTTTTGGACCCAGGGGTCGGAGCCGTGACCCACGGCGCCGAGGTCGCAGACCCGCGTCAGCGTGGTGGCCTGCGTGGCGCCGACGTGGCAAGTACCTCGGCGCCGTGGGTCGTGGCGCCGAGCTCGGCGCCATGGGTCACGGCTCCGAGCTCGGCGCCACCAGTCACGGCTCCGAGGTGCCGCCGCCTGCTGCAGCCGCCCGCCACCCCTCCCGGCCCGCCCGCGTCCCCATGGCCGCCCGCCTCCCCTCCCGGCCCGCCCGCGTCCCAGATTGGAGAAAGAAGAATGGAGAATGTGGTCAGAAATCCATAATAGAGTCCGACCACAACGACCGAATTGCGGGTAATCCCAATTTTGGTTTAATAGTACATCCCAAAAAAGGACGCCTGTACTTGTTCAACTTATCCCTTTCAACTTGGATACCAAGAGGCGGACCTAGGAAAGTTTGTGACTGAAAATTACTACCCAGCCATAGGAGTAGCAGAGCGTGAATTCCTTTATACCCACATAATTAGAATTAAAGGAAATAAAACATAAATGGAGAAAATTCTCATCATAAGATCATATGATGAGCACGTGGCATGTGTGGAACTTTGTACTTCTAATGTTCAGAACTCCACCACTAGTCCTAATATACCTTAGGGAATATAACTTGCTGAGTCTATTACATTTTGTCTACTGGGTGTAGCATGGCTGTTTCCCTTTTTATTGGGCCCTGAAGATGGCTCCGCTGCATCATTCTTCCTGTCACTCTTGGTCTTGAGAGCTGCCTCATGAGCTTGAAGCTCTTCCTCCTGACGCTTGATGGCTGCTTCACGCAGACTTAACTGCTCCCGCCTCCTTTGCAGCTCATCCTCCTTGCCCTTCAGACGGATTTGGTCCACCCTCACGCGGCACTCTTGCTCAAGCCGCATCTGTCGTTCCACCTCTCGAGCCTGAGTCATCTTGACAAAGTATTGTCCTTTATTCTCCACCTCCATTGGCCGGTTTCGTGGCCATGCCGGCGGCACCCGATCCACCCATTCGATGAACTCGCAAGGCTATGTGTGGCGTGGTAGATGTCACGGATCAATTTGAAAAACGATAACGAGAAACAAAGGATTTAGTTGTCGTCGTTACCATGAAGTCGTCATCCAGGTCTGGACACTTGAAGAACCTACGGCCGTAGTTGGCTCGTTGTACTGGATCCGTCCAGACGCACAATATCGTCATAAAGCCGCAACGGCACTTCGGGCGCTCATGCCACTCCGGCACTCCAAATGGGTCGGACCTCCAGGAAGACATTGTTGTGTAGTAGTATTGTGATGGCTGGTAACGGAGATGTGGTATGGAAGACATAGGAGGCCTTTATGTAGGCTAATTATCTGGTGCAGTGGGTATAGTCCATGGAGAGGAGGACATACGAATCTTTTCGCTTTTTCAGGATTCCAGTGTAGCAATAAATGTTCCTATATAGGCTTTTCAGAGCCTGTAGTCTCGTAATAAATTCATAGTTCGTAGCCTTTTCAGTCGTATGTGGGAAACAGTACGTTCCACGAAATAAGTGCTACAACATTGCCTTCTCAGAGGCCAGTAATCATAATTTCTGAAACAATAAGCTGCGGTACATTGCAGGAATTATAGAACCACAAAGTACAGACTACGGATTGGAACACAAATATCACATGAATATAACATATACACATATATACAACAAGTAGCTCATTACAAACACATCTCAGTCCAACCACTTACCAAGTGCCTCCTAGCTCATTACAACATATATACAATGACTTTTAAGCCCAACCACAAGCCTACACATAAGTATCACTGCCTCCTAGCCTTACCCTTACCCTTACCAAGGGCGTCGGTGCCTGGAGTGTAACGGCTAGGCTCGCGGCGGCGTCTGCGTGGTAGAGGCTGTGAAGGCTGAGTCGAAGGAGCGTCTACGAGCTGAGACGGGTCTATCTCATCGTAAGTCTGCTGCTCCACCTCGTCCTTGTCGTCGTCCTCACCGCCCTGGCCCGGGAAAATGTCGCTTCTCGTGGGGGACGAGCTCTGTCCCGTGTACGACCCTCGCCGCGTTGGGTCTGCAAGTCGTGTCGAAGGCACGTCTACGTCCCTCGCCGCGTCTGTGCTGCAACCACAACGACCAGCCACACGACGTAGCCGACCTGCTAGCCTCTATCATCCAACATTTTGTTAACCAACAAGATACGAAGATATTAGGTACTAATTTTGTGAGTGGCTTTGTCGAAGCTTACCTCTAGGAAGCTACGCGTCCTGACGTCGCCGACTGTCCTGAAGAAACGCTCTATGTCCTGTACGGACTGCTTCAGGGTGTTGCCTTGCAAACAAGCAAAAGAATGGATAATTTGCTATATGTAGTGGTATTTATGTCTATTGGAAAATAAGCAATGAAATTGAACATTACCACACGGTCCAGGACTGGTGTTATCTCCACCTGCGTCCCAAGTCGAGTAGACTGGTCGTAGGGCGTGTCTTCGTCGTCGGAGGACTCAATGTCGGCATAGTCATCTTGAGTCCATTGTCCCTTAAGCTTGGACCGCGTCGCATGCTGGTACCAAACTTGGTACCGCCGAAAGTGCTCGTTGCTGTGCGGCTCGTCGTTGTCGTCCACGTGGTCCTGAAAGTGTCCCCACTCCTCAACGTACACGTGGTGGTGCCGCTCGAAGTCTGTGACCTTCTTCTGTCGCTGACGATCAAATCTGCATGTCACGTAAACCAAACGTTAAAATTAGAAAAAATCTCTGTGCAATTGGAATCCAAGGTTAAAATTGAAATTGCATGCCACTTACTTGTGCAAGGCCACAAACGTGGAGAACGGCGCTACTGGCCACAGCTGCCTCATACCAAACTGGCGTGCAACTCTATGTGGCAGGTGATACTCAACAGCATAGAAACAGATTAGGGGGCACCTCATCCTGTAGAGGGCCTCGTCTATGCTGCACAGTGCGCTGAACTGAATGGCCTCCACCTCTTGCGCGGCGTACGGCTCCCACTTAACCTGCATAGCAACAATTTACTTGTAAGGTCATATACTAACAAATGAAAATCACGATACCAAATGGAATTAACTTACATTGGAGGCCGTGAGCGCATCTATCTTGTTCGTGTACTCTAGGTAGGCCCGCTTCGTCCTGGCGTAGGGAACTGAGACCTGATCCCAAAGATATGCAAGTGTCAGACGTCGACGAAGAGGAACCTCTGCGAACCATAGACGAGGAGGCAAAACCGTGGGACGACCAACTGGTAGACGACACCACATCCACAGCTGGAGGGGGTAGAGGCAACCACCTACTAACGAGTTCGCTGAACTCCGACGACACGCCTCGCAAAGGTGGCGGTAAAGGAACGCCAACACCCCGGAAGCCCAGCTGTACTGCCCCGCCGTGTCCCAGTCAGTGAGGCAGTGGATGTACATCCACGACGCGCTATGCCCCGTTCCGTCGGGGAAGAGAACGCAGCCAAACAAGTGCAGGATCCATGCTCTGCAATTATATGTAAAATGATATTAAATCAAACTATGTCAAATTTAGAAAAAGCTCAATAAGACGACGAGTTGGCTCGATACCCACCCCTACTTGCAGTAGTACGCAACTGTCTGCTCGTCCGCACCTGCAGGACACACTGCGAAAGTCTGCCGGAGCCAGGTGATTGGAACTCCAGAAGTGCGATGGCCTGCCTCAGGAGGAAGCTCTCTCCCGAGGAAGGCCTCTACTCGGGCTCTCCAACCATCAGCCACGCACGGTCCGATCACTGGACGGCCGTGAATGGCGACACCAAGTATCTTTTGAGTGTCCTCGAGCGTAATAGTCATCTCCCCGAAAGGGAGGTGGAAGCTGTGAGTCTCCGGCCTCCACCTACATGATACAAAAAAGAGGACTACATGTCAGAGAATTTGAGGCGCACATAGTAGTAAACAATGAATATGCAAGTGGATCAATGGTTTAGGAGAATACCTGTCAACCAGTGCAGTGATGGCCGGGGGGGTGAAGGTGGGCAACCCACGGCGAACCTGGTAAGAGATGGCATCTAGGCCAGCCCTCTCTAGGAAGGGAGTGTACCTCTCGTCGTACCGCATGTCCAGGAACCCGTCATGGGTTCGAGGACGAAGTATGGGCAGCTCCTGTATAGAATACACCAATTTTTTTAGTTAATGCATCAACATGAATAATTAATCGTACAAGAAGTGATGAAGGCAGTACCCTCCCCTCCGCGGTGAGCCGTCCTCGGTGGTTCTCCTCGTAGTACGGGTCTAGCAGGTGCAATTGCGTCATCCTACAAAAAAAATTGAATTTGTCAGTCCAACATAGAAGTAAACAAAAATTTGAACATGCATAAAATATGGAAATAATAAGAAATTAAACAAGAAACATAGCAAATTGCATATGGGAAAACAACTAGACGAACTATGAAACATAACGAACAACAAGCACTCGCACCTGACTAAGTGGCCAATGGCATGTGCGTGAATTGTGGCCAAGTCTACCACATCTGCTACATTGGTTCTGCTCGGGGTCAGTAAGAAAGGGGGTTGCTCTTCCTCGCCTCGTTCTTCCTGGAAGCTGATCCATAACCATCTTGTGTCTCATCCTCTTCCTGGTTCCACGTTTGTTCCAACGGCTACCCGGATCCGCAATGTATTTGGGCCCGGTGTATGGTGGCCACTCTCCCTCATCCCGGTAAGGCTCAAAACGGGGAGACCACGTAAGCACAAGGTTGTCAACACTGAACTCCCGAGGTATCTTGCTCTCGTAGTCAAAGTTGCGATGCCTTGCTGCTGCCACATAATGAGAACAAGGAAAGTGGTACTGCCTCGGTTTACCACATGTGCATGAGAAATCAATAAGGACAACCTTATGCCTCCTCGTCGGCCGGAGCTCTCCATCGGTCGTTGTACCACCCCTTTCTACAACCTCGTAAGTGCCCGTGGCGTTGTCAAAACAATGTACCTCATGTGCCTCAGCCCTCGCCTTTGCCTTTTCAAGGTGGTGCTTCGGTTTTGGCGCCCATCTCACTTGTTTACTCTGTAGCGCCATTGCATTTGCATGTCTTTCGTTGAACCAGGCAACAAGCTTGTAAAAGGTGAAGGATACGATAGCATTGACGGGCATACCACGTATACCCCTAATCAAATTATTGAAGGATTCGGCCATGTTGCTTGTCTGAAACTCGTACCTCCAACCACCATCGTCATGAGGCCTTGTCCATTTGTCGACATCTCTCATCAATCCCGTCAACCACTGTCTACCTTCTGTGTTTGTTGCAGTATTAAGCTGCTCCAACTTCTCCTAGAAGAACTTGACCTCAAGCATTCGAGCAACCTCCTCGAACAGATGAAAGTTATCCTTCGTACCATCCTTATGGAGTAGATTCTTGGCAAGATGCCGAGTGCACCAACGGTGGTGCAAAGCTGGATACCCCGGTATCTGCTCCTGTACGGCAGCAAGTATGCCCTGGTGTCTATCAGATATGACACCAACCTCCCTACCAGGGCCGACCACGTGCCTCCGAACGAGCCGCAAGAACCATCCCCATCTGTCTTTGTTCTCCCTCTCAACCAAAGCAAACGCCAAAGGAACCAACGTGTTGTCTGCGTCACAGGAAATGGCTATAAGAAGTGTGCCCTGGTACTTGCCAAGAAGAAACGTACCGTCAATGGAGAAGACGGGACGACAATGCCGAAAGGCCTCGATGGACTGAGCAAAGCACCAGAAAGCACGGAAGAATATCTGCATCCCATCTTGAGTCCATTCGTTCGGTTTCGGGACGTACTCATAATGCATGCCTGGATTAACCGCTTTGATTGCATTGAAGAGTGCTAGCAACTGCAAGTACCCATCTTCCCAGTCCCCATATATCATCTTCCAGATGCGTTGCTTTGTCCTCCATGCTTTCCCATACCTTATCTCGTATCCAAATTTCTCCTTAACAATCCCAGCAAGTGTCTTCACCTTCATATTGGGTTCTCCCTTTACTATGTGCCACAATGACTTGGCAATAATGGTAGAGGTCAACTGCCGATGCTTCTGTTTGAGCTCTGCTTCGGCACAAGTGTGTGGGCCAACGATTCTTGTGATCTTGAACTTTCCCGTGTCCTTCTGTTTCCTAGCACAAACCCTCCATTCACATGTTTTCTTCTCGCACACAACTGTGTACCTCCGCTCCACATAAGAATGCCTCACTTTGAATGGCCTTTTATGAATCACTGAATACTCCTGCAGCCACCTTTTCAATGCAGACAAGTCCTCAAACACCATGCCCTTCTCAATTGTCATGCTTGACCCGGCCTCAGGAGCATCTAGCAACTCGTCATCCCTTCCTTCTGCATAAGCCTCATGAGAATGCCTAAGATCGCTGAATTCATGAACTGATGGATCCCGGCCAGGGCAATAACGCCTGATCAGCTCAATATCACTTTCGGTCAGCTCTCCAAAAGGGCGGTCATCATCAGAATCAACGGCCCTTGCGATCTTGTAAGGCTCCAGATCATCCACAATTTGAACATCCACACTGTTAGAGTCCCTACAGACTTCTTCAACGTTGCCAGATAGAGCAACGGGAGGAACACCCATATTATCAGGAATGTCTCCTGCATCATAAGCACGAAAACGATGGGATTGAGACAAAAGAATGAAATGATGGGAAAAGGCTAAAGTGTTGCTCGACACTTACTGGGATGATCCTGAGGGGCCACCACGACATCATCAGTCCGACATTCAACTCGAACTGGTTGAGAAATCTGAACCTCGTTCGGGGCAGATAGAGCATCGGGCACCTCAGGCACTTCTTCCACATCCACCGCAAGGTCCGGTAATGGAGGGTCAAAGGGTGCCTGATCACCTAGTTCTGGTGAATAACCATGAGGGGTGGGATCAATGGACACCTTCCGCACAACAAGGTCCAAACATTGGAACTCATTCCTCATAACCAATTTGACATATTTGTCCCACTGATCCTCACAACCAATTAAGATTAACCGCCTTAGAATTGTGTCTTTTGAACCAAAGTGAAGTAACCCCTCAACTGTGATGCTCTCCTCGTTTGCATGACAATGTAGCTCCTCCCGGGCCCTAGTAACCAACTCACTAAACGACGGCCGATCATTGAATATCAGAGGCACCCTTTGCATTTCAACAAATCGAATATTTCCATAATCATCACTTGTCACACCGCCTCCATGATATAGAGTGACTAGGTTGTCCATCTAGTTCATACAGAGAATAACAAGGGAGAAGGAGAATTAGTATATGCACTTATGTTAATCCTAGATATTCATAATCACTACATGCCTTAAAGTTTACGCAAATAAGGTACATACAGTACTGTATGGTGAATTGGTGATGGGCTGGTGGCTACTGCAGGAGATATGAATGCAGTGCTATAATATGTATATAGTACCACTTCACAAGATTGTATGTGTGAAACAACTAAACCCAGAAAGAGCTGACGATTTATAGCTGAATATTTCGTACTAGTCTGAGTGCATATACTAATTCAGGGATTACGGGGAGGCGGAGCCAAATTGGACAAGAATGCTACCTAATGCTAGTGCCTTACATCCTACTAACCACCTAGTGCTATTTCCTAGTAGCAAGCAATGGCAAACTCAAGATTCTCAACTAGAGTGGAATCGCTCTTATTCTTAATTTGTTGAAATGAAAATGGTCTTTGTTGCGATACATTCAAGTTTTTTATATTAAATTCTTAATCGCAGCTGATTTGTACTTATGCAAATTTGTTTCGAACATCTTATCACACATTGATTCAACAACATGTATAGCAATACATCCTGTGTGATTTATTTGCCAGTGAAACTAGTTGTATCCTTATCTTCCTTGCATAGTTAATCACACAGCTACATGATATGAACAAATCATAAAGCTCATCAAATCTTGTTGGCACATTAGAACCATGGAGTAAAGAATTGTTTGACTAAGCTCCTACGCATAAATTTTCAGTTTGAAAAATTTCTTTGTAAATAGTGCGAAGGTGAATTGTAATCATGTAACAAGAGAAAATATCCAATCGTGCACTTGTGACTCCCATATTTTGTTTAAGTGAATCAACAGCTACTCTATAGTTCATATCAATTATTAAGTGTCACAAGCAGGAACATTTGTCAACATCCTTTACTCGCAACCTAATCTGCGTCCACCTAAGAACAAGTGTTCACAAAAGACGCAATACTTGATTGATACTGCAACAAAATGAACTAAAGCAACAGTCTATATAGAAGAAACCATCTCAGCAAAAGCGAACACATCTCAGATTGATAATAACAGCACGAGGAATCAACGCAACGCACTGACTGAATGACTGGACAACCAAACACGATCAGAAGATGATGTCGTCGTCCTTCTTACCGCCGGCAACCAGCAGGTTGGTCGCGGCCCCCACTGAGATGCCCCTCTTGAGTCCGCGAACGAGGTCGAGGGCGGCGGACGAGGCGGCAGACGAGGCGGAGGCGACGAGGCGGCGGTCGGCGGACGAGGCGGAGGGCGGAGGCGACGAGGCGGCGGTCGGCGGACGAGGCGGAGGGCAGAGGCGACGAGGCGGCGGACGAGGCGGAGGGCGGAGGCGACGAGGCGGCGGTCGGCGGCGAGGCAGAGGGCGAAGGCGACGAGGCGGCGGACGAGGCGGAGGGCGGAGGCGACGAGGCGGCGGACGAGGCAGCGGAGGCGGCGGACGATGCGTACGGCGGCGGACTAGGGTTTGCGGGCTTTTGGACGAGCGCGTGAACCAGCAGCGCCAGCACCAGAGAGCTCGGACAGAGGGGAAAAAGGCCGCGTGGGGCCCGCTGGCCAGAGCTCGGCGCCAAGATCCACGGCTCCGAGCTCGGCGCCATGATCCACGGCTCCGAGCTCGGCGCCACGACCCACGGCTCCGAGGTGCCTGCCACGTCGGCGCCACGCAGGCCACCACGCTGGTGCGGGCCTGCGACCTCGGCGCCGTGGTCCACGGCGCCGAGATGTCTTACCTCGGCGCCGTGGGTCACGGCGCCGACCCCCTGGGTCCAAAAACGGAATTAAAACTACCAGGGGTCTAAATGTGAATATTTTTCAAAAAAAGGGCTAAAATAGAAAAAATTCGGCAATATGAACATCTAACTTCTTAAAGTGGCTTCATTACTCCTCTCGTTCTCGTCTGGCTCTGAAAATAAGACAGAAAATCATAGGATCATTACGCACCTCACTCCTCTCGCTTCTATTTCGTATATATATTTTTTCACTTTTCTAACTACTTATATTCTTATTCTAAAAACCACCTTTTTAACTACTACCACATATTGCCCCTAAGTTTTGTAAGAACATTCTGCTATATGGCACCGTAGTACTAGCTCCTGGTACGGCCCTGATCAATTCGGCTTAAGCTTCTGGCTTATTTTTCACTATTCACAAATTTCGTCTTTTTCTGATTTTTTGCGCTTTTTGCCGGTTCTTTTTTCCCGTATTTGTTTGTATTATACGTAATAGGCTAACATATTTTTTATATTTTTTATATTTTTTTAAATTTAATTATGCTAAATAAGTCTCTGTCAGCTACAGTGGTTTTTCAGCCAGCTACAGTGCTTTCAGCCATAAGCCACCAAAAAAAGCCCAACTGATCACCACCTAAGCTGGTTGGTGAGATGAGAGTATAAAAAAAAGGTTTGTCATTGAGTACTCAGGAGCTCTTTTAGGCAGCTGTCCATACAATTGTAAGACACGTCATCATCTACATGCGATTCTTTTCCCAGGTTTAATACTGAAGGATGTCAAGTTACATAGATATTATGGATCTGTTCTTTTCGGTTTTTAAAATCAACTTTTAGTTTTTGTTATAGTACCTAACTTTTAAACGGAGTATTTTTAAGATAGGATCTATAAGTTAATTGTAATATACGTTAAAAACTCAACATCTGTATTATCCAAAATCACAAACGAGTATCTCTCTCTGTAATATATATCGCAAATAGTTAAAATTCAAAATTTTCAACTAAAATCCATAAGCCACAGCCACAACCACTTGTATTTTAGAGATCGCACCTTTTTGGGTTTTGGCTCACGGTGTTTTCCTATTATGAAATAGGGGAGGGTGGTTAGACCGGTGCTCTTAGGCGTTAGACTGCCAGTCGGTCTAATCGTTGTGTCCATAACAGTTTGATCGGTTGCCTGGAGTTGAACTCCATTTTACTTCCACATTTATGTGAGTTCTTTCTTGGTAGGCTAATATGACCTTTCTAACTTCTAGTAGTTATTGGAGCGAATGTTTTAGAATACGATTTGGGGAGGTCAAATTTGAAGGCATCATTCACCCCTAGGGATGGAAAATGGTAAAAGATAATCCGCTTTATCCGATATTCGTAAGTAAGAAAACATGAATGTGGCAAACAAAATCTATATTCGAGAATGTTCGTATTCATATTCAAGAATGTTCGTATACAGATTTGAGAATGTATTCATATTCAAAAATGTTCGTATTTATATTCGAAAATATTCGATTCATATTCGATCTGTTTCTATCCTGGCGACCTCCCTAAGGATGATTGTAGGAAATAATTTTCTGATGAACAAAGGTTTACAAGCAAGAAGTGGAAACTACTTTGCATAATTTCTAACTCTATATGCTACACTACTAGCTCGTGTAGACGTGTGGTCATGTTACATAAATTTGTTCTACCGAGATATGTTACAAAAGTTTTAGGATATTATCATTTGACCGAATTAAATACATATTCGATTCGAATTCGTTATGACATTCGATTTATATTCGTATTTGAGAATGTTCCAATTCATATTCATATTTGTTTTAAAAATATGAATTCATATTCATATCCATATTTGTTTTAAAAATATGGATTCATATTTGAGACTATTCAATTCGTATTTGATCCATTTCCATCCCTATTCACCCCTCCCCCCTTTGATTGCTATCTTTGGTTCTACAAGTGGTATCAGAATCCGGTTAACTCTTCTTGATAGATCTTAATCAGTCTAGACCAATTGCATCAGATCAATATTCCATCAAGCCACTAGTCTTTGAGGATCGTCATCATAGAAAGCTCTTGGAGGATGATCATGATGAGTCATCTAAAGATAATACTCTCCATAAGCTAACTAAGGTGAGTAAAGAGAAACTCATGGATTGCTTAGTGTCTTATTAATCTAAATTGCTTACTCTTAGGATGAAAGTTAAGAAATTAAAGAAGGAGAAAATTGACATATCCTTTGAGCTTGCTAAATCGAAAGATTCTTTGCATCCTCTTGAATCCTTGCTTGGAGATAATAAAATCTTGAATGATTTTCTTGCAAGTCTAAAATCTAAAAATGAATCACTAAAATTTAATACCTCTATGCCATGTGACTCATGTGTTGCCTTGCATCATGAGCTTAATAATGCTAAGAAAGAAATATGCAATCTTAAGTCTATGGTTAGAAATAAACATGATTCTTGCGTAGACATGTTTGCTGAAATTGGATAATTAAAATTGCTTCATTCCATACGTGTTAAATAACTTGAACTTGCTAGAGCTGAAAATAAAAAATAAAATTTAAGCTTTACCAATTGTCTTAAGGAACTAGAGAATGCTAGATTGCTAGGGTTGATAGTGAACTAAATTCTACTCATTGTGTACTTTGCATAGCCACTAAAAAATTGCCTGAAGATAGCCTAGTCTCTTATGCAAATTGTGCTATGTTACAAATTGAAATTGATGCATTAGATTGTAAGATTGTTAAGGTTGCATCATTCATATGTTGCACATTGTGCTTCTCTTTGAATAATGAGGTTGACTCTTTGAAGAGAGTGTGCGATGATATGAGCATCAAGTCTTGTAACTCTTATGTTGCTTTCAATCCAAGATTGATATTTTCAGAGTTGATTTAGCTTCTTTGCAATCAGATTTGGATTATTCCCATGCTACTCTTGAGTTGCTTGATGTTGGCACTTGTACCATTTCTTTGGATCATTCTGGCTCGGCTAGTGATGCTTCTTTTGACTCTCTTGGTGTTGTCCAAGGGATTTACAAAGACAAGGGTGCTTCTTTTTCACATAGTACAATATATCTTCAAGAGAAGTACTATTGCACCTTTTGCAGGAAGGATAGATACATTGTTGAGTTTTGCTTTCAAGATGTCAAGCACGAGCGTTGAGTCCGTCATCGAGTTTTAAGGAATACACATCGATCATCTCATGGCATGTGTGAATTTAGTATCGACATGAGGTCTTCATACGTGTCGCAAGGGACTTCTCCTTTTTGTAATAATGGTGTTTTATCCTCCCCGACCATGTCTCATAGTAGAATTTTGCTCCATGGCTCATTTTGTGAGAAGGATGGATATCACGTCGACTTTTGCTTTTGGTATGCAAAATGCATACGTCAGACCTATACTTCTAAGTCTCCGGGTGTGCATAGCTTTTCTCATGGCATAAATACTCATGAGCCTAATATGAAGCCTTATCTTGTTGATAGCTTTTTTGACACCTTCTCTAGTAGTGTTGGACAGCGTCATGGACTTGATTCTCATGGTTTTGATTTTGATCCACGTACTATCCTAAGGAAAGATTTCCACCATTTCTTAAGTGGTGAACCTCGTCTTCCTCATCGAGGTGCGCACTCATAGTGAGGAGTCGTGAGTTCTTTTGGTGCTTGTGTTGGTTCTCATCATTGTGCTTCTAAGCAAAGCATTCACTACTTTTCTAGATATGGCACTCATTCTCCTCATTGAGTTGTCCCTTCATGGTGTGCCTCTAAAAACGAATCTTCTTGCGTGAATCATCCAATGCATCATGCTAACTCACATAAAAATTCAATTTCTTCTAGTGGTGGTGTGTCCAAGCTTTGAGTTTTCAAGTATTTGCTCACTAATCCTTTGGGATCCAAGATTTTGGCACCCTCTTCTTCCCATATGTAGTTAATGGGACGCGGGATAGAGAACATAGACTTAAAAGGTTTTAGTCTTTTGCTTCATCACTTGATCAGAATATTTGATGATTCTCTATTGCCTTGATGGCCTCTAAGAGATATATGCTTTTATGAATAGCGTCTTTACCTACTTTCATGAGCTCTTACTTCATTGTCATCTACGAGTGATATCAACTTTGGGTTTACAAGTGGTGATTTCTATAAGTGGTATCAAGTGGTCACATGGATAAGTGGTATCGTTTCTTGAGCTCTTTTAGATTCTCAATTTCTATTGTCATTATTGCATATCATGTGGGTTGTTGTTGAGGATCTGGGGGTTTTGCTAGATGTTCTATCTCTCTTAGGTCTTCTAGAGTCTCTTATCTTGTCTAGGTTGAACTAGTTTCTTCAGTCACTAGTATTTAGTAGTGGGGTACCTAGTGGTGTTGATTCACTCCTTAGCTTGTATTTCTCTTAACCTAGAGACTTTTGTGGGGTAGAGAGTTGTATCTTGGACTGTGTCTTATGCTTGTTGTTTAAACCTTAGTGATCCTAGTCTCTCTTCTAATTGGTTGTAGTTTCTTATCTCAGATTCTATTTTTCCAATTGGTTTATTTCTTTCCTACAAATGGTATCAATTCCATAATTGATATCTTTCTGGCTTGCTTTAGGTTCTCTTCCTTTATAACCCATGTTGAGGGAGTTTAAGGTTATTTGCCTTTTTTGCTTGGTTTGAGGGAGAGTTTGAATCTTTGTTGTATTCATTGTAAGATGTTACATATCTAAATTATTAATTGCAGCTAGATCTAGCCAAATATTGTTAGAGATCTAACTATTATCATGTATGATGTGCTATATGAAATTGCTCCTTGCCATGGTTTATAATATGTTAGCTTGATTTATTATGATTTTCCTTGTATAGCTTAGCTTTTACCCTGCTAGCAAATTAAAATTATAAGTGTTATTGCAAAACTTGAATTAACATGTGTGTTAGTGGTTGATCTAATGATTAATTCTGTTTTAGTGCTCCTTATATGATTCATGCAATGTCAAATATGCTTTATTGAATCTTAAATCTAAATTAAGCTGTAGATTAAGTTATGCTAGTTATTTGTTGAAGCATGAGTTTACTTCTTGTAGGCTTTTATGGCTCGGGTCAAGTATTGCTTATAGACTCAAAAATAGCTCATTATTCTTGAACTAGAAACTAAAATATAAAATAATCTCTTTTATGTGCAAAAAACTAACTTCACCCATTCTTTCTCATGAGACAGTTTACCATTGCACTAGACATGAACTCAGGGGAAGTTTTGAATAATTATGACCATACCCCACAGATGGCCAAATCACCCTTAGCCTCGCTAGAGAACCACCAAGACACTCAAATGCCGCCGGGAAGCTCCAAACCTTCTCTCCTGCCACCAGCCGCCACCGCTTATGCTACCGCCCTCCAAAGCCCCAAAATGGTAACCCTAGCGCCCAACCATGCCGCTCGTTTTTGCCGAAGAGTCTTGTTGGTGCCGCTTTGCTCAAATCGCTGCTCCTCTATTTTTCGCTGGGGAGATGCAGCTGGAGGTTGAAGACGACCGTGGACGCGACGTGGTCGTATCATGGCGTCCGCGCGTCGCCCATCAAGGGCATGCGCGCGTGTTGGGCCTCTCGGCCACACGCAGCATGGGCCAAGGCTAGTTGACCTGTTTAGCTGAGCAGGCTGATTTTGCTTGTGGGCTGCACAGTTCCAATGGGCCGATCCAACATTGTTCACCACTATTCATCATTGTTCACCAAAAATTAAGAAAATTACAAAAACACCCGTTTCAATCATTTCAACACCACGAATCCATTTTTGATCTTCATTCCACCCAATTGAACTCCAAATAAATCCAAACCCCTCCATTTGAATTTTATTACATTTTATTCCTTTTTATTTTATTTAATTTTTCCTAACTTGATTAGACTCAAGTACGTACTTATGTTATTTTATGTGTTTGCGCTAGCTCTCAAGCTTTCCGAAGCGACGATACAAGTAATAGAACCAGGCAACGAAGTCTTTGAGATAGTAGAGTTTGCAGAGCAACAAGGCAAGTTACAAATTCTTAATCGTATTGCATCCCATGAAATTTAAATTATTTAATTATTGTATTTGCATTAATGTTATTTGTGAAATGCTATTTAGTTAAAATAAATATTTAGAATGACTTGTTAATTAGTTATGCCCTACCACTGAAAAATGTCTTGTTTGATTTGAGGCCATATTCACCTTGATAACCTTAGTAATATTTAATTACTGTATAAACAATTGTAGATTAGCTCATTCAAAATTTTGTACTACTAAGTGACTTGGCTTCTAGCCAGTAGAATTCTTAAATTGGTTCTAGGGTAAAAAGGAATCGTGGAAAGCCACGAGATGGTTGGAATCCATGACCTTACCCTAGGGTGGAGGCTTGAGCAGAGAGGTGGTAGTGCCGTCGAGCACAGGGGGATCTGGTTGGTTGCCTCAAATAAAAAGTAAGGACAAGAACCTTATGCTAAGTAAAGGACACAGTAATCGCTCAACCACAGGTGTTGACTTGTCAACTGTGGTTTAGTAGCTGCTCAACTCAATTGAATCTCTATAGGAGGCAGGAGTGTAGATGATGGGGAGTTGGTATGTGGAACGGTAAAACCATACATAACAACGGTAGGGGTCACTTAGGACGAACAAAAGTGTTACGTTTAGCTAGTTATACCGAGTCTGAATGGATCTACCGGGTAGAGCCTACATAAAGAGCTGAGCAGTGAAAAACCTTGTCTTCTTAACTTAGTCGCACACTAGCTGAAGCATGCCTATCGCGTGACATTGAGAATCTAAGAAATCTTGTGGGTAAACTTGAGTAACTCTGCAGAGTGAAATAAATGGTATTCGAATACACCGTGCTTCCGGTAAATAAAACTGTGTTTAATGGGTGATTTCCATAGCGAGGCATAAGTAGATTTCATTATGTTTTAATTTGAGTAAGCTGAGTAAATAACTATTGAAAGAAAACCCCTCTAATCTTAAGGAGTTCTGTTTTTTGTTTTTCTATTTGTAAATAAAATTGTATCCACTCAAATTAATAGAACCAGTATATTCTCTTTCTTTGAATATCCTTGCAATCAGTTAAGTTGGGATTTACCCTTGTGACTTGTTGGGTACGGTTGTAATCATTACTTGCTAAACAACAAATAGAAGATCAGTGGAGCTGTGATGATCAAGCTGCTGATGAAGCTCAAGAAGAACCCTACTTCGCTGAAGACGACTGGTTTTAGGTCTTAACCGCACTTAAGTTTATCTGGGAGTTTCTTTTATATTGTAAGATAACTTGGGCTTGCATGCCCGCTACGTCAAAATTAGGTTGTTAAATCATAATCCTGTATGGCTCTTTTATTGTAAGCATGTGTTGTTATAGTGCTCACTTGTGTACAGTACTCCGCAACTGAATAATTTAACAGTTGCGGGGATTACTAGCGCTTCCGGGTGTTACAATCACTACGTACGTGACAACGATTAAGAGTGTCATGCAACCTGATTTCATGCATTTCTTCGAGATTTGTCATGCAGGCTAGTTGGAGATCGACTGGATATTTAGTATAGTGCGATATATGCCCAATAAGTCAAATGAAATCCAAGCGAGGCCAAGTCGTGAATGAAATCATGGGGACCTTTTGTTTCTGTAACTTATGATAGTTCATGTTGATTCAAAAACTCAGGTAATGATTTTGAAAGTTAATGTGAGATTTATTGGACGGTGCTGGATTTGCACATGCTGAGCTAGCTCATTCACGTACTTTATGCAATTCCGAATGTGGCTTTTTCATGTATACGTGCGGTACATATACTGTTGCTTGCTACCGTCAAATGTACATCCAGATTGATTTCAAAATTAAAACTACCGTCCTATCTTCTAATGATTGAATATCTCTTACACGAACCTCAAGACATTTTTTATGGTTAAGATGGTGCATATATCCATATGTATATGTGATTTTGCATTTTTGCTCCTATCATCCTCTTAAGTTTAAAATTGCACAAAGATTTTGCATGTTTTTACGTGAAGTACAAACAAAAGAAAACAAAACAGCAGAGAGCACTTTGCATAAACTAATTATTAGCAGCTTCATTAAACCAGACACGGTCGAAAATATCCGAACATGTACCAGCACATAGTACTAACTAGCTATAGGCTCTGTTCCAATGGGTCACAAACACTACTTAGCAACTTGCTTAGCTGCATCACTACGTTACAACGATGGAGCATGAATTCTGCGCGCGTGCAGGGAGCACCTAGCTAGCGCGCCAGCAGGAAGGATGGCATGGGAAGCAGGCTCGGCTCCGGCGACGCGAAGAAGCTCGCTCCAGAGAACACGGCCGGCGGCTTGACCTTCTCCTTGAGAGCCACCGTCGAAGCTTTCGTCTTCTCGTCGGTCTGCGCATTGTTGTCGATCTCCAGGTCGCCCGTCCGGCTGCCGGCACTGCTCTTCCCGACGTCGAACTCGTCAGCCTGCAGCGGGCGAGGCTTCTTGTGGATGTCCCAGCGCTCGGCTGATGACGCGCGGTCGAGAGGCCGCTTGCTGCTGTCCCAACGCTCGCAGGCAGACGCGCGGCCGGGGCTCTTGCTGCTGCTGTCCTGGCGCCGCTCGCTGGAGGAGGACGTGCCGCGCGGGCTCTTGATCTTGTTGCTGTCCCAGCGGTCGCACGTGGACGCGCGGCCGGGACTCCCGCTGCTGCCGCTCGACGACGACGCAGGGCTGGAGGGCTTCTTGTTCGCGTCCCACCTCTCGACGGAGTCCGCGCGGCCGGGCCTGGAGGAGGGCGGCGCGAAGGAGGAGGGCAGGATGATGAGGCACGGCGTCGGGAGCAGCGGCATCATCTTGCTCCTCGGCGGCGTCGGAAGCAGCGGCGGGAGAACTGCGGTGGCCATGGCTAGCTAGCTGCGCGGACCAGTCGTCGCGGTCGATCGATCGACAGGAAGCAACGCAAGCGGCCGGAGGAGAGGACCGAGAGCTGTGAAGTGCGGAACGAAGGAACTGATGGACGGAGACATGCCGCTGGGTGCGTATTTATGCTCACGAATCCGCAAGAATGGCACGACGACTCAGGCTCGGATTCGAACAGAGAGCTGCATCTGCATGGATGGGAGCTCCGCGTTCTTCCCGACACGGATGCGGATTAACAACACACGGAATGACAGATTAAGACGTCTGCCGCGGCTCGAATTCGGATTAGGAGGAGATGGGCTTCCAAACCTAAAATCATATATACTGTCTATGTCGATATCTCTACCATCCGCTATAATTTCGAAAAATACAGACAAAATACATTAGTCGCGGATAAAAAAAAGGGCCTACCTCAGAAATAAAAGGATTCAAGTTACAAAACAGTAAATACGAGCGGCAACGGGAAGAACGTTACTTTGTTTTCAAACTTTGTTCGGACTCGAGGTCTACGATTTGTGCGAATCAAGGTTTTTATACACTGTGATTTTTTTTCCCACGCTGATCAGAATTGAAAACGATTTAGCATTGTGTTTTTTTCCCACGCTGTGATTATTTTTTTTGCGACGATCACTCTATGATTAGAGAGTTAAATAAAATCACACACGCATCAACTGATTACTTCAATATGTTTTTGACAGCATGATTCAGAATTTTACGTATTTCTGTTCGCAAATGTTTATCTACGTTTTCCTTGGAAGGCATGTACGGCACTAGATGTGGAAACATCAAGATGTTATCCGTTCGGATGTGCAGCCGATTCCTAGAGAAATCCAGGAGCTCTGCAAGGTTTTTATCGATTTTGAGTTTTGCTTTGTTCGTAGGAATTGTAATGCCGCTACTAGTGCAAAGCAATCTTCCTGCAACATGAAGGGGTGCACCGTGCACAGGCACCTAATTTCTTGCGTGAACACTTAGGTAACCCTGTTATAAGCTAAGATAGATAGCTCTTGTTTAAAACGGTTTTTGTTTATGATTTTTTACTGTGGCTATTAGTTTTTAGTTGAAATAGACATTGTAATGGCTATTAGCTTTTGACTGAGGCATATAAATAAAGGAAAATAAAGAAATAAGAAATAAAAAACATGCTATGTATCCACAGATAACTAAAGGAAAAAGGAAAAAAAAGGGGAAAACCGTGTTAAAAAGTCAACGCGTTCAAAAACGACTTTCGACTTCTAGAAGTTAAAAGCTAAAAGCTGTTTTGAAAGGGACCACAGTCATTTGGCTGAAATGATACTGTAGCGGCAATTAGCTTTTTCTGGGTTATTCAATTAAAGGAAATAAATAGAAAATAGAAAAAATAAAAATACTTTTATATCTCCATCAATAATACAAAATAAAAAGGAAAAAATTATATTAAGAAGCTAATAGTTCCAAATGGCTTTTAGTTTGCGAAACCAGAAAATGTTTAGAACGGGCCTTAGAGCATCTCCAACAATGTCCTCTAAATCTCATCCCCTAAATCACTTTTTAGAGGACACAATCTAGAATATAGAAGACTAAAAATATGTAACCTCCAACAAATCCTCTAAATATGGTCCCCTAAATTAAAATCTAGGTCCACAAAAACTACCAACCAAAGAATTTAGGGGATCGGACGGCGCAGGAGCGTTGGGACCGATTTAGGGGATGGTGTGCGTCCTCCATATATGGGGGACGAAAAATCAGGGATGGAGTCCTCTATATTTTTGGGTACCACTTAGGGGATCTGTTGGAGCCCTTTTTTACCTTTTCTTCTAAAATATATGGGATATGAGCACTTTAGAAGATTTGTTGGAGATGCTCTTAGTCGGGAGAAAAGCTTCCCAACCGCAATAATACCACGAGAGCCTCGCAAGGCCCATCATTGGCCCAGACCCTAAAGGCCCATGCAGGCCCGCCTGTTTGCTGCTATTAGGGTCCCACCCACCCACCCACACATCCTCAAAAGGCATTTCACTCCCCTCCTTCTGGAACGACCCAGGCGACGAGAGGAGAGCGAGAGAAGAAAAACCCTTGCCACCGTCACCACCTCCGCCCCTTCGCCGCCGGCGATCCGCCCCTGGTGATCCGGCCCGCCGGGGTCGGCTTCCGTCTAGGGTTGGGCTGTGCCTCCTCAGCCACTCACCAGGTAGGGTTCTGGAACGGCTCCGCCAGCCTCCACGTGACGCCGACCGGTGCCCCTCGCGCGACGCCGCCTCTCCGCCGACCGTCCCAACCCGAGCTCCTCCGCGCGTTCCCCCGTCCTTCTCAGGTAGAATTTTCTGGCAGATTATGCTACATACTGTTCAGCCATACCGGTGGTCTATTCGCTTGCGTTGATCTGTAGAACTTTATGGTAGATATCGTTCAGTCAGGAACTTGTGTCATAAAATGCGGCACTTTTTGGAATTTCTAGGCCTTTAGGTGACATAGTGATTCATTGTTCCGGGCGATATGGTCATATAGATTTTCACTCTACTGACGCTGCCTAATCTGCAACGGTTTGTTAGTTTTTTCCCTTCATGTCTATTTTACTGGTGGTGATGATTTGATAGGTTGCTCGAGAATGTGTGAATCGTGTCCATATTTTTTGGAAATCATTGGTGACGTCCGGATCAGTGTTGATACCTGCTCTTGCTTGGTCTCTTTTTTGTGTACATCTTGTTTCTGCGTTGGGCAATGTTTTGCTATGTGGCACTGTTAGCATTGCTCTTAGTCCACGGCTGCATGCTATTATTTTTGCGTTAGCATTTAGTGCTCGAGTATTTTCTGTTGGTGATACATACCATGGCCATTTCAACTTTAATCAATGTCGTGTGTTATTATTGCCACTTTGGTTCCCTTGGTATGTCGTTTCTGCTCAGCATATAATTTAGTTGGCTAGCTTCGTGGCCTTGATAACCTTTTAGCTGCCATGTTAGCGAGGCAATTTCATCTTTAGAAATGTAGTCTGTTACTAGTGCTACTTCGATTCCCCCAGTATGTCTATGTCCTTCCCGCTCAGCTTAATAATGTAGCTGATTAGCTTCGCTTCTTTGATTACCCGCCATAATTTTAGTTGGAAATCGTTTAATTACAGCTTAATAATGTTGCCCGTTACTAGTGCTACTTTGACTGTCTCAGTATGTCGTTTCTGCTCAGCTTACTAATGTAGTTCCAGATTCGCTGCCTTGATTGCCTGCCATAATTTTGTTTGGATATTGTTGGCAAGGAAATTTCATCTTTAATAATGTACTCCGTTACTATTGACACTCTGATTCCCATGGTATATCATTTCTGTTCAGCTCAGTGACGTAGTTGGCTTATTTTGTTAACTTGATCACCTGCCATATTTTCTTATTCACAATAGTTAGCATAGCCATTTCAGCATTAATAATATATTTGATTACTATTGTTTCTTTGGTTCTATGATGTATTTCTTCTGCTGAGATTAGTAATTTATTCACTAATTTTTGCTACATTGATTACCTGCCATATGTCTGTTTGTTGTATATGCCAAGTGTCTCTCTCTCTAATGTGTTTCGACTCTGTATAGTGATGGCACGTGTTGCATATGTCAACTGCCTATCGTGCTATCATATTAGGGATTTAGGGCCACTGTTTGGTAACTCGGTTCTTTAGCAAACGTTTGTCTTATTGTGGTGAACGAAACACCTACCAGTCTTCATATGCAAAAAAATGAGGCTGATGTATGGACCCCACTTGCCATGCTTTACACGGCACACCTTTTATGGCTATGAATCAAGCATTGGCCACGAAGAGCGTGGCAACAAATTAGGCAGCCCTGATACTCTCTGCTCTTATCCATTATTAGCTGGAAGCAGTACCTTTTCTATTTAGCTGAGTCCTGATATTTGCCTTAGTAACTTTGGTATCTTTATATATTTTTATACTGTTTCCCACTGTGTTTTAAGATTTGACTCAATTGTCATGCGAGGTTTCTTCACTTGATCAATATAATTTGTGGCTATTGTTCAAAAATTCAATCATCGCTTCGTCATCGTGCGTCATTAGTTCAATTTTTTTTCATTATATGCTTGTGTTCTGCATGTTGTGGATGTCATGTGTTGATAACTTGTGGTCTTATGGTAATATTATGAAAGTTCATATTTGGCTCCTTTCATCACTTATTGGATGATTGACGTGCAAATAATTTATTATTCTCTACCCTTGTCGGATTTCTGCTTTAACTCTTCATTCATTCAGTGCACAAGTTTATGAATTTAGCATATATGCAGGCACCAGAACCCTGATTGGGTAAAAGTTAGTGACATTAGACAATGGGTTTTGATAATGAATGCATTCTGAATATTCAATCTCTTCCTGGTGAATATTTCTGCCCTGTTTGTCGGACACTCATATATCCCAATGAAGCCTTGCAAACTCAGTGCACACATCTGTACTGCAAACCCTGCTTGGCTTATACAGTGGCAACAACACAAGCCTGCCCTTATGATGGCTACTTGGTGACAGAAGCCGATTCCAAGGTATTGAAATCTTCTTAAGGAAGTAACTTATGCATATTCAGTTAGTTAAGTATATTTTACAGTATTGACCCCTTTGTTTACAACCTAATTTGCAATATGCAGCCTCTGATGGAATCAAATAAATCCCTTGCTGACACAATTGGTAAAGTAACAGTCCACTGCCTGTATCATAAGAGTGGTTGCCAATGGCAAGGAAAGCTATTTGACTGCATCACACATGGTACTACTTGTGCCTATGGGAACTCGCCTGTTGTTTGTAACCGTTGTGCTGCTCAGATTGTACATCGTCAAGTGCAAGAACATGCTCAACTCTGCCCTGTATGTTCATCATGTCTTGAGTGACTAGCTAAGTTGCTATGTACGTCTAGAACTATTTTCCTATGCATTAATCCTTGTTACCTTTGTGTGTTATTTGCAGGGCTTGCAACCTCAAACACAACAGTCTGACAGTAGTCTGACACAGTCATCAGCTGCAACAACCCAGGCAGTCTCCCAAGATCCGTCTGCAGTTGCCTCAGCGGCACCTGCAGCAGCTCCTGCTACAACAGTGCCATCCACAACTACAGCCAGAACTGTAACAGCTTCTGCAGTGGCAACTAGTTCAGCTGTTGCAACTACAACAAGCACAATGGCTGTGCCCCCTTTCCTCGCAGCGGCACCTGCTGCTAGTCAAGGGCAAGCAGTTGCTCCCCAAACTCCAACTGCTGAGCAGTACCAGCAGTACTACCAGCAGCATTACCCTGGATACAACCCCTACATGCAGCAGTATCAACAGTATGGCCAGTACCAGCAGTACATGCAACCTCAAATGCAGGTGGCACCCCAGAATGTGGCTCAAGCTCCTGCACAACCTGTTCCATATGTTCAACCTCAAGTTCTGCAGCCCTCTCAGCCTCAACATGTGTTGCCATCCCAACCTCAAAATCAGCCTAACCTTCCCCAACTCCAAGCACCAGTAGTTCAACAGCAGCTTCAGCAGAATCCACAATTGCAGTCAGCACCTCAAATTTCACAGATGCAAGCACAAAGCCAAGTACCTCACCAGCTGCCTCGCCCCCAAGCACAACCTATGGCCCATCAACCAGCCCCTGCTCAAGTTGGTAGTCAGCCATTTGCAATGCCTGCTGCTCAAGCAACACCCCCCCAAATGCAGCCAAATGTTCAGACTCATCCTCCACAACATCAGCAGGTTGTTGCCCAGCAACAACATCTGCAACTACAGCATTTACCTCAGCAGCAACATCTTCAACCTCAGATCCAGCTAAGTTCTCAAATCCAGCCCCACCATCCACAAGTGCAGCGGCATTCTTACCCACAACCTCACACCTATCATCAGCCTCATCCAATGCCTCATGCACAACCTCAGAATCCTTCAGTGCATGCTGTAATGGGTCATCAATCATATCCACAGCCTCAGCCAGCACATCAGATGCCACAAGGTTCTGCACTGCCACGCCCTGTACATGTATCTCACCAACAAGTAGTTGGTCCTCAGTATCCTGCACTGGTACGCCCTCCACAGGGTCAATTTCCGTTGCAAGGCCAACAGCTAGTTATGCTGGCTCCTCAAGGAACTCAGCATACACAACAACATGTTGGGCATCATACACAGCGCCCACCAATGCAGCCTAGCATCCCTTCCCAGGCACCACCACAAGAATTTCCTCTTAACAGAATTGTTCCCTCACAAACAGGCCAATCATACCAACAAGGAATGCCCTCATCGCAACAACAGATGCATTCCCAACCTTTCCAGCCTCACGGTCCACCATATGTGCAACAGCATCATGTTCAAACTTCTGCTGGCAGGTCTATGAGTTATGTTGCACCACCACAGCAGTTCCAAAATCAACCTAGCGGTCCACTTAAAGATTTACATGGTGCTGGACAACCTACTGGGCAGGGTTCTTCAGTTTTGAAAAGCCATGCTTCAGAATCAGGGAAGTCAGAAAATGCAACTAATGCTACTGGCACTACTGAAGTAAGTGATAATAAAAATGGAGGTATTGAATCTATTGTCATAAAGCCTACGATGTCACAATCTTTGAGTGATAAAAATGTGAACAGAGAACAGAATGATTTTGGTAATGTTAGAAAAGATGCGGCACAAACTAGCGTTGCATTGGATGGTGCAGATGGTTCAGACAATGTCAAAGGAAAGGGTGAATTTGCTGGCTGGGGAATTAATTTGCATGGCTCAGATGTACGGGGAGACAAAGAGTCAAAGGCTTCAGATACATCAAATGATCTTGAGAAAGGAGTATCATTACAGCAATCACAGCAAAATCCGGGGGCACTGGGGTCCTATGTGCCCCCAGGCATGGGTCCACAGCATCCATCTGGACCTGATAGGATGCTTCCCGAGCATATGCTGCATCCTGGTTCTATGCCGTATATGCAAGGGCAGCCGAATCAAATGAGGCCACCTAAGCATAATTTTCCAGAAAATAATCGGCCTCCAATGCAGCAACCATCATATGATTCATATAATTCTGAAATGGCACCAAGGGTGCTTGCACCGAACCAAAATCAGATGCCGATTCCACAGCCTGCAACCATCAGGCCTAATGATGGTATGATTCGGCCACCCATGGGTGGGCCATTGCCTGGACAGCATGACACAGCAGTGCCTCCTTTTGCTCCTGAACATGTGGGTCGGCCACATCCTCTTGGTAATTATCTGGAACCAAAAGCAAAAACTTTTGAGATTTTTTTTATTTTATGCATGCTGAACAAACTTCCATCCATTCAGGAATGGCAAAGAGCAATGGTGTTGGTGGTGGGCAACTTGGAACTTCAAGGGCTTTCCATGAAGAGGGGTTCAATTCTTCACGGGAACAGTTCAGGCCATTTGTAGCATATCCTGGCAGACACAATGCCAGCCGTAAAGATATTGATGAGAATATGAAGCAATTTCCAAGGCCAACTCATCTTGATGGTGAGGGCCTTCAAAGGGGCCCTGGACTGTTTGAGGGAGGCATGGGTAGACCTGATGGTTTCGATGATTCATTACCTGGAAGGCCTCCATTCCCAAACCAGCCAGGTCCATATCCTATAGGCTTCCCCGAAGATTTTGCAAGGAAACCCCATTCAACTGTTGATCATCCTGACTTTGTGTCACCTGGTGCAGAATTTGGCCATCACAGGATTGATGGAATGGCTACTCTTAGAAACCCAGGTAAGGATTACAAGATGGTTTGAATAATTTGAAGCTTGATTTCAAACTTCATTGTCAGCAGGTCTTCATGGGTTTCATGAATGGTGAAAAGCTTATGAGTCCTTCATCCTTTTCAATATTTCAATGGCCCTCTAATGGGTTCAAATGATTTTCAGGGCCATTTTTTCAAGGGATGACAGGTGGTCCTGGAGGTCTCCGTAAAGACCAACTAGGCTCTGGCAACCTACCTGGGATTGTACAGCATGGTTTTGACAGTCCAGAGTTCCATACTCGTTTGCACCCTGGTGATACTTTTGTTCCAAGAAATCTACACGGTGGTGGAGAACCCCTTGGACATGGTCAGTTGCATGGAATTGAACCTTCTGGCTACCACTACCATGGCCACATGCATCCTGATGATCCGAATCTTGACTATTCTCAGCATGGTTTCCCAAAAGAATCTGGTCACTTTGGTTCGGTGGGTTATCAATGTTGAACCCATCAATTTATTCCTTATATGTATTATCACTTTCATATGCTATTGTTCTTACTTGATGTATTGTTTAACTACTGAACTGTTGTTTGGAATCCTGCCTAGGGTGGACACAACGGAGATGTCGGTTGGTGCCGAATATGCAAGTTTAACTGTGGGAGTGCAGAGCACCTGAATCTACATGTACAGACGAGGGAGCATCAGCAGTATGCAATGGATATCGTTCTGAAAATGAAGCATGATGTTGCAAAGAGGCAAAAGATGTGGGTTTTTGTACTTATTTGAATTTCAGTATCCCCGGTCAAGCGTTTCCCTGGTTTTAAACTCTCCACATTCACTCCTCTCTCAGGAATTCTGGAGGCCCCAAGTCGTTCAACAAAAAAGTAGGTGGGAAGGGCAACTTCCGTGGAAATAGGCGTTAGAACTCTTGTTATGTAGTTCAGCACTTGATAAGATTTTGAAGGTATGTTTGGCGGTTTAATTGTTTTCTTGAACTGCAACCATTTTGCCGTAGGGTTCACTGGTTCAGTTGTTTACCTCCCTGTCTTTTGCCAGGGTGCTGCTAATGCTGTTTGGACCTATCTGAGGCCATTGAAAATTGAGACCTGTTCATACATTTGGGTTAAGGTAGTGCTGCATGTTTGGAATGGAACTTGGAGTTGTCCCAAACTTTTGTTACCATGTTGGTCTCAGACTTTACATGTTTTTATGGTATATACCGTTGCTATTTTGGATATTTAATTGCAGAAGTTATTCTGAAGATGCTTATCTTTCTGAGCCTGCAGTCTTCTAATCTTGCACATATGATATTACATGACTCCCATGTTTATCCACTAGGCACACATGGGTTTTGTCACTGTGTACTGGGGCCTAAAGATCACATAGAAATTTTACTAAAAAGATCCATAATTAGCTATATTGTATTTTCATATAAATCCACAAAAAACTCGTATTAATGTGTATGCAAGTGACTCCAATGGAAATTATTCGGGGCACTTCCAGTGCCTAAATTGCCACCATTTTGCTTATATTAAATTCCAAAAAAAACCTTCACTTTTTTATTCTTAAAATCTTTATCATAGAAGTATGTTTGAATCAAACCCTATGATCCTAGCTCTAGGTATCATGCCTATATGATGGTTTGCCACTTCCCACTTATGTTTTCTTAGTCGTGATAGATATTTGAAGGATCTGCTGCTTTATCATCTTGTATTTGAATCACTTATTGGAGGATCTGCTAAATTCCTAATTAAAGTATGGACTTGAGTTGTTCTCATGTGTATGATATGTCACTACAATGATCGGTTGTTTAATTCCCATGATAGCATCCAAATTCCAAAATGTCAAAAGAGGTAGAGACCTAGAATGGAGGGAGAAAACACAAAACAAGTAGGCATCTGACAGGAACACAGATCCTGCATATTAGAATTAGTAAGAGAGAGATGTTGGGGGTAGTCCAATTGAAAAAACTCACCCAAGAAATGTGTGCATCGCAGGAATGCACAAACATGCTCCAAAAAAAGGGAGAAAAAAAGCTCTGCAACTTGGTTTGAGATGGACGTTGGTGTATGATCCGGTTGTATGCAGAGCTGTTGATACCAATACAGGACTTGTATTGTTTACTTCTAGTTAGTTAGTTTGTTCTTGCACATAGTGAGGTATGGTTCTTGGTTTGATTATCACAGATTTGGGGGATTTAATTTTGAATTCAGTACAGTTTATTATGGCTTCTCCTGTAATGTTTGATATGATGATTGGTTATTAGCATGCGATTAGTTTCCTTGGCAGTAGCCTTTTTCTAGATGTGTTTCTTCCAAGGTGATCATTGAATGATTTGTTTCTTTGTTTGCTAAGCAGAAACTGACAAGTTTAGGAAAATTCCCTGCGAGGGCTCTACTGTCGTACACGTACTTGCATGCTTTCCTGAAGGCGGTAAGGGTAGATATGTTCTGAGCTTTTCTTACGATGTGCTTTAACTTTGCCACAAATTTGTGGCCCAAGTAGAAAAACTGATTATTCTAGTCTTTTGCTTCCCAATTTCTTGGACCAAATGCTTGTGCCTTGGATACTGATTTAATGTGTCCATCAGGACTGCTGTGCTTTTAGATCTTGTAGGACATGATATCACATCTGGTTTATCTGTAAAACCTGGCTTGAGCTAACTGATCGCATATACACACTAATTTCATGTTATAGGGGCTGCTATTAGGACTTGTTCTGGCATTTAGGGCACATCTGTTGGTGTAACATGGGACTGATATGAGTTCCCAGCATTTAGTTAGTTTACCTGACAATATTGGGATTGCACCAGAACTGTGGCAAGCCATACTTTTGTGGTGGACGAGTCAGCCACCACACGTGGTAAGTTTTGGCTAGAAAATGATTCTCGACAGTTAGGATTGGGGGCTAGGGAAGCGTGGCAAGCCACAGCTGTGGTTGTGAACTAAACGCTTAGCCACGAAAGGTCAAACTTGTCACATAAGTGAGGCAAAGTTCAGCAACAGACCAAACTCCCCCAAACTTCCAAACAAGGTTGCTTGAGACTGAACCTTTGTAGAAATTGTTTTGACCTGCTGGTGAATTTGACCCCAGCATATTCAAATAGGCTCAATGACCACATGTGCAGCTTCTTTGACCTCTCTTTTACTAGGTTTTTTTTTTGGTTTGTGACCTTTAATTTAACCTTGCCACTCTTTAATACCATCACGTGAAATCATGGTGCTCAAGATGCAGCGGAGAAATTATTTGCTGCTTACAACACACTTTAGATCTCTAATTTATCTATTGAATTGTTTGCTGCTCCGAAATCTGCTCCGAAATCTAAACCCCTTAGTTTAAGATATTACTTTTCCTGTAGAACTTTGAGGCAGGCTTTGTTCATGTTGCAATGTTTGCGTCTTTTTGTCTTGTAATTACTTAGCCAGGTGATCTTTGTAATTAAGAAATCCATTGAACATCACGTTTCTTTGATACATTTGATTTGTAGCAATCATGTGTAAGTTTGGAAATCATTCAGCATTCGTAACTCTTACCCTGCCCTCTGGTTGTGTGCAAGATTGGGTCATGTATATAGTCCGGCCGTGTGCTATAGTAAACAAACACTAAACGTTTTGTCATTGACACGCAAATCATATTTACTAATTGGGAAAAGCTAAAAAAGGGATATTGTTTTTGTCCATTCTGATGGGATATGTGGTCTGTTGCCGCGACAAGGCCTTGTGGGTTCACGATTCCCTCCAAACTTGGATTCACATTGACGATAGTGGCTGGGGGTGGCGGTTTTGGGCCACTTACAGAGAGAATATAAGCTTTGGCGCAATGAGTTGTTGTCACCAGGGATAGAAATCTCGGAATAGGAGAAAAACCTGTCCAGCGGGTGATAACGGTAACCAGCTAGTTACTGAAAAAGTAGGTATCAAATTTTGAATTTGTGCTGTTTGAAAACCGGTATCTAGAACAAAAACCGCAAAACCGTTAAAAACAAAAAAAAACTGGGAATCTTCTGTGGGTTCCATAACCTACTTGGAGGGTATCCTCGTGATGCAATATTGTCTTTTGGGTATTTTACATATGGTTTGCTTGTTCTGATAGACCCAATGAGCTTTGCATGTGAATTGGGTGTTAGCAAGCGTGCATTTTAGACAGCAAATTGCCAAGAGAATCAGACAGGAAATTGTCGATAGGATTTCAGATAATTGATATATATATATTTAGTTCATACAATAGGTAGTTTAACATAAAAAACCTAAACCAACTTATAAAGTGTATTATAGTCATGAATTTAAATTTACAAATGAAAATTTTTGGCTGGTTTTCATTTCTACCGGTTTTTCGATAACCGCCGGTTTTTTATCCCTGGTTGTCAGTGGACATTTATTTTGTTGTACGGTGAGTATTCTGAGTTTTATAGCAATTAGCAACTGGGGAGCATGCTCTGGTTTTAGTGCTTACTTGGCATGTTATGACAAGTTTATGTCTCTATTGGCTCTATCTCGTGTTTACTGCTTTGGAAGTCTTGTAGCAACTCTTGGGAATTCACGATGAATTTGCTGGAGCCGAGAACCACTAGGAGTATACTACATTACGTCCGATCATTCCTGCAAGATCTGAAAGTGCCCTTCAGCTCGTTCGAGTCATGTAGATGCCTCGCGCCATATCCTCGTCCTGGTGCTGAGCTCTTTCATTGTAAAATGACCTTGTTTCTTCGACAACGATGTATTCCTAGTTTCCTACTAGTTGATGTACCGCAACGGTGTAAACTTTTTTTTTCCTTTTCGAATTCCTCTATTGTACCGGAGAAATTGCTATAAATTAATTTTGAGTTTTTTTGGCAGCGTCTTGTTGCATTTATTGCGGTGTATGACTATGGGCTTGTTTAAATAGTGACTACGTGGCAGGTTGAGTTTGTACGCTCGTATATTTGTAAAGTGGGCTGATATTTCCATCCCACCTCTCTTCTATAAGTGATATTTTGAATTTAACATTATTGGATGAACGACATTGGTATTGTGTTACCAATATAAGATAATGTCTGATTCTCTTGGTTGTGGTCGGTGGTTTTTGTTTGTGTTTTTCGAGATGGTGGCGGACGATGAAGCCGTCTACGTAAACGGTGTATACGATTTTAGACTCAAGAAACTGTTTAAAGAAGGGTTTTAATAAACTATTTGAAGAAACTGTTCTGTTTGTTTCAGCTTTCTCTGAAAACAAAAGAGAGGTCAAGCGGTCATAAAGTAGATAAAAAAAGGTTAGTACAATACTCTTCTACTGTTTTCCGTTAAAAAAAAAGCAAACAAAGTTGATCATGCCACGAGAGCACCCAGGGACTTTGGTTTTGCATGCAGTTCTAGCTCAAAATAGTCAAAATCATCTGTTAGACCTTGATTTGGTTGGCATTTGCTAAGGCAGTGTAAAACCGTTTATAGCTAACCGCCACTGCAAATTTGTCTAAAACAGTTTATGCTAGCGGTTGCCCTTCGTGGCCTAAACATGCCACAGGATGGTGTTTATTTCTGGATGTACATTGAGAAAACGCATCTTTTTGTTGGGAAAACTTGGTCTAGTCCATTAGTGGGCACCCTTCACTTAGTCTATAAATAGAGAGTCCCAATTATCATTATGTATATCTTGTGAAAATAGAAAGCAATAAAAAATGAGCTTCCCTCTCATCTCTTGTGTTCAATCTACTGTTCTTCACCATCTTATAAAGCATATCAATTTCAAGTTCTTCTATACTCATGAATTGTAAAATATGGATGAAATTAAGGTATCATATACTAAGTCATGTGAAAATCTTACGGATTTATTCACTAAGTTGTAAGATCGAGGAGGCCGACTAGAGGGGAGTGAATAGGCGGTCTAAAAATTCTCTACAAGTTAATACTTGCAATTTAAGATCTTTTCTATTTGCCTAAACCAAGTATACAATGCGGAAGCTAATTCAAGTTGGTTTAGCTCAAATAACGCATAGAACAAATAAATTCGCGTAAATGCACTAACAATCCTATCCTAGGTCAAGGTTTGCAATCCTAGGTTTACAAACAATCAAATTGAGTCTATGAATGTAAATTGCTTGAAAGTAAAAAGAGTACAAGAAAACAAACCACAATTGACACAATGATGTTTTACCGTAGTGTTCGGAAACTTGCCGGTTTCCCCTAATTCACGTTGAGGTTAGCCCGAACAAATCGGACTGGCTCCACGAATTAAGCCTTCCAGCTCAAATCCACTAGTGGTAGCTTTTTCCCGCTCTGGGTAGGTGAGCTCCGACCTTCACAACCTCGTCGGGTCTTCTCACAACCTTCTTGAGAAGATCACCGTGCACGACGCCTCCAACGCCGTCTAGGAGTCGGCAAACTCCAAGAGTAATAAGTCAAGTCCCTCACTTGACTCTTACCATGTGTAACGAATGCACAAGCTCAATCCGGACACAAAGTCCTTCTCTAGATGCAACACATGCACTCTAGATCACCTCTTCTCTCTCACAAAGTGCAACACATGCACAATTGAGTGAAGAGCCTCACTCTAGCTCAAGACAACAGAAATGAGTCAAGCAACAATCTCTCCAACCGGCCATAAGGGGGTATTTATACTCCACACAAGAAAATTAGCCGTTGGAGCCAAACTCCTGAAAAATCAGGGAAATCGGAACTACCGCAGTTCAAATTGTGGAACTTTCGATTTCCTCGCCAACGGTCAGAAAACTAGACGTTTCTCAGCGAAATCGGAATTACCACAGTTCAAATTGCGGTACTTCCGATTTTCTCGAGGCCAAGTCATTCAAAAAATCGCTCTCTGGAAAAAACGTTCCGCTCGGAAATCGGAACTACTGGAAAATCGGAAGTTCTGATTTTTTTCCCGGTACTTCCGATTTTTTCGGAACTACCGCAGTATAAATTGCGGTACTTCAGTTTCCAGTTTTTCAGCACAGGCAACACTCGATAAAACGGCCATAACTTTTGACTCCGATGTCGGAATTGAGTGATCCTGGACTCTATGTAAAGCTTATTCAGAAGGCTACACAACCCACCTATTTGCATGACCTCAAACACATTAGATCAATGCAGAAATCACAAGACATCCAAGAGTCACTACCATGGTCTAATTCCAAGGAAATAGCAATACACACTCTTAGACCATGTCAAGGAATAATGCATGATTTTCAACTTTTGCAAAACACATTTGCAAACTTAGAGCATGCTACAAGGATTAGGTACATGGACTTCTCACATTTGCAAAACACATTCATAAACCTAAGTCACATACCACAAGGATTATATATGAGCTTCAACCATTTGCAAAACACATTTGCAAATATAAGCCTCATATCATAAAGAATGAAAACATGGACTTCAAGCACTTGCAAAACACATTCGTAATGCATAGTCCCATGTTGCAAAGATTTCAACACATGAGCTAGACGAGGTGAGGTTTGAGCTATCAACACAAGATGAGACTCAAACTACTAGACATGACCCCTCTTAATAGTACGACAACCTAAACTAGCCATCCGGTCTTTCAACCAAACACCAAGACCGGTAAAAGACTAGGAACACATCCTTAGCCCTAGCTAGTCATACCTTTGCCTTGGGTCATCGTCTTGATAACTCATGATGCACCCTTTTCATCAACTCTATCAACACATGATCATCTCCACTTGAACATGCATCAACTTATGACACATCTTCTTCTCGATGGCCTTCAACACATGAAGTCTTCTTCTTCTCAAATCTTGACTTGATGATCTTCAACACATGAAGTCATCCCAAGTCGTTCTCATTTGTGGAATCTAACCTCTGCATCCAACTCATGGAAACCATTTAGTCGATGAAACAATTGTCATCAATTACCAAACTTCACCTTTTTGGTAATTCATGGTAATCTCAACAAATAATGAGATATAAAATAGATTTGCGAGTATACAATATGTACACAACAAATGTATACTCTAAGATAAGCTTTAGACAAAGCTTACTTATCCGGTTGTCATTAATCATTCAACCATTAACATATAATGGAGAGGTTAAATGACAACCCGATTAAACAAACATATTAGTCTCATATATGTATTTGTCATTATCACCAAAATATTATAAAAGTATTTGTCATTAATATCAAGATCTCATAATGGTATTTGTCATTAACACCAAAACCAATTTAATCGGGTCTTGATCTTTCAATCTCCCCATTAACCAATTTAATCGGAGCTTGATCTTTTATAAGTCTTTTTAGCATCTAGTTTTAAAAGATGTGTATATGAAATTGGAATGATGAGACTTAGTGAAGTGCAGAATTCAGGGGGGATTTTTCTCAAACTTACTATTAAAACTTGATCACGAAGATCAAGTACCTAAAGAATAAATCATGTAAATTGATGGAATTAGGTAAATTGTACTCTTTTTTTCCTTGACGAGTTTTTCTGAAGTTTCTCGGCCAAGATTTTTAATGAGGAAATTCGTGCAACACAGTATAACATGTATCATATACTCTTTCTCTAAATTTTTCCCATTGGGTTTTTATGGAGTTTTAATGAGGCATAATCGTATCGAATGAGTGCCCAAAGGGGAGTGTTGAAAAATCTGGGTTTGGACCTGCAAGCCCAACCTATTAGTGGGGTGGACACCCTCCACTTAGTCTATAAATAGGGGGTCCCAATTGTCATTATATATATCTTATAAAAAGAGAAAGCAATAAAGAATGAGCTCCCCTCTCATCTCTTGTGTTCAATCTATTATTCTATTGCATTATGATGTGTTTGATTCACCTTTTTTTTTTGCATAGGAGGAGTCGACCGGACTGGATTCGCCAGCGACTGTTCCTCAACACTTTTAACTGCTAGAATGTGTTTTGGCAGATGATTAGGAATACACATTGTTTGGCCCTTGTTCCAAAGTGCTATGGTCTTTGACTGAAATGACATTGTAGTGACAGGTAGCTTTCTCTAAACTATTCAATTAAAGGGAAATGAAGAAAAAAAAATAAAAAAATCATTGGTATATCTCTACAGATAATATAAAGGAATAAAACCATGTTAAAAAGCTAGCATGTTCTAAATAGCCTCTAACTTATAGAATCCAGACATCATGGTTGTTTAGAACGAGCCATAATTAAATCTAATTATGGCAATTTTTGCGGTGTCACGGAGCCAATTTTACCTAGAAAATAAAAAGCTGAAGGGCAGTTGGACTCTGCCGAAAGGCGATTAATCAGACATGGGCTACGCATGTAATTGGGCCGAGATAGCTGGACTTGTGGCCTAACCCAAACAGGTTCACCCTTTTTGTGGCAGTAGCATTCGGTTTCCACCCACTCGACTTCCTTGAGCAGTGCAGATGGCGGCGGTCGCGGCCACTGCGACGGCGGCGCCGGAGTGGGCCACCAAGGAGCCCTGCCTCATGGGCATCGACGAGGCTGGCCGTGGCCCTGTTCTTGGTAGCCTCCCACGTCTCTTTTTTTCCCCCTTTAATTTCAGCTTTCAGTTTGGTGCATGGACCCTTGCATCTAAGGTGAAGTTTACCCTTCTTCTCTTCTCGATGTGTTCTTCTTTTCGGTTTCTCATTTTGGGGTTTTACAAATCTGCAGTAAGTTACAGTGAATTAGATTGGTCATACCTCGTTTCGACGGAAAGATGGAATCTTACTTGAAATTTTAGTTGATTTGAACGCATTTCCCATCTGAAATGTCTTGCGCAGAACTCGGATTTGCATGATGTCTTGAGCAGAAATGTTAGATGGAATCTTGCTAGAAATCACAATTGCTTCGTGTTATCGCTGCCGCAGGTCCAATGGTGTATGGCTGCATGTACTGCGCGCGTTCCTACCATGGCACTCTTGCCACCCTCAAATTTGCAGGTCTCTACTCATGTCTTCTTCTTGTTGTCTATTAATATAGTATTTTAGTACTGTACTTGACCATTCTGCTAGTTGCAATTCACATTTGGCTTAACCCATGAAGTAGTTTAAGTTTAAGAGGCTTACAAACATTATTTTAATTTCAAGAACAAACTACTATAATTCTCTGCAGCCTGCACTGAGAGGGAAAAGGGGTAACTTGGAAGTTGGAACACATTATCTTTTCAGCTAACTTCAACCTGGCTCATACTGAATCATCGCCTAATGTAGATTTGGGCACTAGTGCTCAGTACTTTGATTGATTTCGGAAGAAAATCCTCCTTTTCTCTTCATTTTTGTAAGTTGTAACTGCTTCCATGTACTTTTGTCGTGTTGGTGCTTAACACCAAACAGTGTTTTTCGTTAGAAAAAAAAAACACTGCAGTTTCTGCCATGTGAGACCTCCCATAATTGTTTGTGGCATGGTGAATGAATTTCAAACTTTTGGGTGGCCAAATCTCGGATTTATTTTGGTAGTTTTGCCGTGTTTACTATTCTACAATTTTCAAGTCCTAGAGCAGGATGGTAACATGACTTTCCATGAGTCCTGAATAAGGTGACGTGTGAAAACTTGAATAGTAATTGATAAGTTGTGCAATCACCCATACTCTGCAGCAGTTTCCTTGCCAGTGAATTTGCTTAGCTTATTGTTCTTCTCTTTTTTAACAGATTCGAAGACCTTGAAGGAGGAACAAAGAGAGGAGCTGTTTGAAAGTCTGAAGGCCAATACCTCCATTGGGTGGGAGGTGGATGTCATATGCCCAAAGGAGCTATCTGCCAAAATGTTAAAAAGGTACCTGGCTTTTGTACCTAGGAAACTACAAATCTCAACCTTGTTCTCCTGATTAACAGTCTCTTTGGTTTCAGGACGAAAATTAATCTAAATGAAATATCTCACAACTCTGCAATGGGCCTTGTTAAAAAAGCTCTTGACATGGGAGTTCTGCTGGCAGAGGTAAGAGCTTATGTTCTTAAAAAAGGATTCCTACCTGCAGTAAACCTTTCTAACCAGAAATATTCATGACATCGTCTGAACAATTATATATACCTCCTTGCATAGGTCTATATCGACACAGTTGGAGATCCTGAAAAGTACAGGATCAAACTTACTGAAAAGTTTCCAGGCATCAAATTTGTGGTTGCCAAGAAAGCTGACAGTCTTTACCCGATTGTTAGTGGAGCAAGTATAGTTGCAAAGGTAATTCCTCATGAAAATTTTCACCTGTGATTACTTCCATGACATGAATTCATCCAGCTAATATAGTCAAGACTCACATATCTGAACTTCATATCTTTATCAAAAGTTTCGACCAAGTTTCAAATATATTTTGCTAGTTGTGAAGTCTTGATGTGCAATTGCAGGTTACTAGGGATAGAACCTTGCGAAACTGGGTATTTGATGAAACGGCTCAGAATATGCATATGAAAACTGGATCAGGTTATCCGGGAGGTAACTGTGTCCTCATCATAAGTGATTTTGTGAATGCGTAATCTTGTGACTGTTTTCTTAAAGGCCTTCCTAATTAATGGAACAGACCCTGGTACTAAACAATGGCTAGAAGATCACAAGCACCCGTTATTTGGTTTCCCAACTTTGGTTCGTTTTAGTTGGGGAACTTGCACGTCTTACCTCAAGGATGGAGTTGAAGTCACTTGGTGAGTTTTAATCTGAGCTCTTATGTTACTGTGCTTTGGTAACAGCAAGTTGTGACTGTGACCACTAATATAATTTGTGCCATATGGGATCACATGTAGGGAGTCCGATGAACTTGACGAAGATGCAGCGAGCAGTGGAAGTGCCAAGCGGCAGGTCAAACTGTCGAGTTTAGGCTTCACAGGATTTAAAAGAAAGTCTGAGGAGATCGAATCAAGTGGAAAAGGCCGTTGCAAATTCTTCGAGGCCCGTAAACTTGAGCTGGTCAGAAAGTTTCAGTGATGTGTAATTGTGTACTAGCTTGGTAGTTCTTTCAGATTAGAAGGTATTTTCTTTTCAGGGCTTGGTTTGTGTTTTGCATGGAACACTTGCAAGATGCTTCAGCATGTCAACTGTACTGAACATTTAGATCAACTGTTCCATAGTACTGAAGTTGGCTGAAGTAATAATGATGTGTAAGTGCTTCTGTGCTTGGCTTGTATTTATAAGCTACTGAACCAAATATGTTCGTTTGGAGTGAGCATATGACATGCAAGGAAAATCCCCTTCGTTTCAGGTTCACCATAAACCATTAGTCCATTAGTCTGAGACTGAATCAGATAGCATCAGATCATAATCCAATCACAACACCAGCTGTCAACTCCTGAACTTACATAATTACAATCATAAGATGTACATTAAAATTAACAGTTATGTTTGTTTGGAATGTCAGGACTCAGGATTTGCAAGCACAATGCGTGCTACACTGCTACCCTATCAAGCGTCTTCCTGTGAGTTGCGTTACAGTTGATGCATCACTACATCGTTCATCTGCGATTACAGATTCAGTCTATGAGCCAAAGGAGCGCAACTAGCATACCTGGCTCACCCAGACGACCCGGGTTCAAATACCGGCAATGGAAATTTTTTGTCAGATTTTTTTCATGACTTCATCTTGCAAGGTTGGGACGGTGGGACCTGGGAGTCTGGAACCTTTCTTAGAAAAAAAAAATCCCAGAGAAGATAGTTAGTTTAATATTTGTCTTTATCTCTTTTTTTTTCTTCAGATTTCTAGCTAAATGTTGTTTTTATTTCAGACTAGTTAGATCTCGTGCGTTGCTATGGATGTTTTTTGAAGAAAAAAATATCCATGTTCTAAAACTGTGTTTTGTCGCTGCTATTTCTATCTGCTATCCTTATATAATCCTGTCCAATATATCAGGAATACAACAGTTCTAGTAATGACATCAATATGTAGCATCTCGCAACTTGTTGCCCTCAAAACGAGTGTCATTTCTAGTGCGCCACATAGCCTAACAAGTTGCTGCTAAGTATACAATATGCATTTCCTTGTCACCAGAAACATTTTGGCGAGCCTAACTCATCAACTGACCTATATTCCTAGACACATTGTGACTCACTGCCCCCCCCCCCCCCCCCCCCACACCATACACTTGGCAAATAGGGCATGGAAAGAAAAGACGATTAACGCTCTCTTCTGCAAAACAAGATTCACATGTTTTCTCACAATGACCTCCCCTCCTTAGCAGTTTATCTCTTGTTAATATAGCATTTTAGCTAATCAACCGCATAAAAGTTTTAATCTCCAGAGGCAATTTGGCATTCCACAAACATTGATTCCTTCTCCTGGAGGATTAAACCAAGGACAACTTCCTGTAAGCTGATATCACTGAATGTTTCACACTGCTCTGCAACTTCCAGCATTCTTCATCTGCATCTTCATTAAGGCTCATCCCATCACATAAAATCCCCATGTCTTGATATTGTGATTGCAGGATTCTAGCTAAAACTCTCCTTGTTAGCAAAATTGGAATGCCTCTCAATCATCTCCTTTACAAAGACACCACAAACAATTCAGGGAAACTATCGTTAAGAGGTCCTTCACTAATCCATTCATCCTGCCCAAATCTGATGTGGTCACCAACACCCATAGATCTCAATCTGATGCATGGCATGCGATGAAGGAAAGCGGCAGGCACGCAGATGGGTTCTACCTGTCCAGCATGGTGGTGGTGAGGTTTATCACTACTTCGTACCAGTGTCATGTCACATGTGCATGTCGTGCATGAATTGAGATCCTCTGCCTTCAACGTGGTCACTGACGCGTGGGCCCTACGAGCTGTGGGACCTACGCGTTGAAGACAGAGGATACGCATCCGTCGTGCATGTGCTCACTCCTCCCATTTCTAATTTCCACCTTAGCCGCTGCTTTGCTTAATTGCAATCGAGTCTCGCCTTTTGTTAATGGTCGGAGTCCATCGTACAAACAACTTTTAGGGATGATAGATATTAAGGTCCTATTTTAATTTAAGATGAGGATTTTTTTTCCTACTATGGGAAATGATCGGGTTCCAGCGACATTCCAGACAGGCCCGAAAGTTGTAGTAAGATGATAGATAGGGCAGAATAGCTTGAGCTTATACCACTTTATAATCAATTTTCAACCAAATGAACTAGTGTGTTTCGTGCCTTTGACTTAAAGCTAGTTTATAACTAAAATTTAGAAATAGTAAAAAATAAGTCAGGAATCAGAAGCTCAAATCGCAATGAGCGGATCTAAGTACTTACATATACAGTAAAAAAATTTATCCATGATGGTTGCATATACATTGGATGGTTTTGTCATGCACAATAGTAACGACTTGGATGAAATACGTTACAACAGGACGGAATATTTGTTAGGATTCAACTGTATTATTGCTTAGTTAGTACAACGTCTCAGTTGCAAGCCCATGCACGTTGAAGTTTACGACCAGTTTATTTTCTTGTAAAACCACGTAGACAAATATTTGTCACATGCTTTAACGGAATATCCCACTGACAAGCCACTCGGAGCCCATACCAAAGCTCGAATCCTTCGATCGACGAGCTGAGCTGCTCGACCTCGGCCCGTCTACACAATTTCTTACATGGGCTTTTTGGCCTAGCCCGTTAGCCCAACAATCTTCTCTGTAAGACTGTAGCACACTAGGTCATCCTCCTCACTCCTCCCTAAAAACACAAAGAAATCCGCGCTCCTCGGACCTCACCACCTGGCGTCTCTCTCCGGTTCCGGTCTCACCAAGCGCGCCGCCGTCTGGGCCACCTCTCCTCCCGCCCCGCCGACCAGGCCACCTCCGCCGCTGCCGACGACGCTGTGGGAGTGCGGCATTTGAGGTGGTCAGGGATGAGTAAGCCTCCCCCTCTCTCTCTCCCTGCTTTCTTTTTTCTTTTTGAGAGAGCACTGTTTCCTTGTTGCTACCTTCTTCCCCTGATTCAGGCCTCTGTGTACCAAATCTGTGAAGCCTCTTGTGCCTTTGGCTGTGGGACTGCGGCATTTGAGGTGGTCAGGCAGGGATGAGTAAGGAGGAAGCCCTCAACATACGGGTGAGATTAGGCTTCCTCTCAACTCAAGTGGTAGTGTAGACATTCCATGTTCCTCCTTGTTTTTGCTGCCATTTTTCGTTTTACCTGTGTTTCCTTCTATGGCTCCTGCTATGTTTTTTTAGATCTCTTCGTTTTGCTATTTTGGTAAATCTGTGTTATCTGTTTCTCCCAAATTCCCAGACTTGTGTGCTGAAAGTGAATATCCATTGTGATGGGTGCCAGAAGAAGGTCAAGAAGATCCTCCACAAGATTGAAGGTTAAAAGGAAAGATTTTTTTAGAAAAAAGCAAGTTGCTTGAGTTCTTTTCTTGTTTATTTCTTGCTCATTTTTGCTATTTTTCCTAAGGGAAATACGCTGTATTGATCTACAGGTGTGTACCAAACCAGGATAGACTCGGAGCAGGGGAAGGTGACGGTGTCCGGCACGGTGGATCCAGCCACCATCATCAAGAAGCTGAACAAGGCCGGCAAGCCGGCCGAGCTCTGGGGCTCCAAGGCTAGCGTGGCCAACCAGTTTCAAAAGCTCCACCTTCACGGCGGTGGCAAGGGCCAGCCCAAGGAAGCCGGTGGCAAGGGCCAGCCCAAGGACACTGGCGGCAAAGGTCAGAAGGGCGGAGGGGGCGGCGGTGGTTGGGTTGGCAGCAAAGACGCAAAGATGGTGTTGCCGCAGCTGTCGCCGCAGCAGCTTCAGCAGCTGCAACAGCAGATGCGGATGAAGGGGCCGAAGCTGCCGCCGCAGTTCATGGATGCAAAGATGCCGTTTGCGGCGCCGTTGAAGGACCCCAGGTCCGTCAAGTTCAACCTCCTCGAGGACGACTTCCGGGACGACGGTGGCAGCGAGTTCGATGACGAGTTCGACGACTATGATGACGACGAAGATTTCGACGACGACGGCATCGATGACTTTTATGATGATCCCAAGATGATGAAGCCCATGGGCATGTCACCAAACCCCGGTAGGGGTGACAAGAAGGGTGGCAACGGCATCGGCAATGGTGGCAAGAAGGGCGGCGGGGGCAGCAACGAGATCCCTGTGCAGATCAAGGGGATAGCCAACAACGGCGGCAGCGGGAAGAAAGATGCAGGTGGCAAGCAGAACCAAGGCGGCGGGGGCGGTAAAAACGGAGGCGGTGGGCAACTCACGCGAAGCAATGGATCATTTCCATGTTTTGGTGCTGCAGAAACGCACACACCTTTTCTGATTCATTTCTTCTCCTTTTTATAGCAAATACAAAAGACCCTTCTAACTTCCCACTAACTTCAGTTTTTTCATGTATTAAACTACTTGAAAACTGCTGCATTAAACTACTAATTGCTGCATGTTAGAAACTGCTGCATGCTACTAATTCCAGAGGACTGCATGCGACTAAAAATAGCAAATGCTCAAGATTAAATCCAACAGCCGAACAATGCCAAGGGAGGAGCCCCAAGCAGCGGGAACCACCCAGGCCAGGGGAAGAAGGGCGGCGGTGGCCCCACCATCGGTGTCGGTGGCCCAATGGGCGGCATGACGCAGCAGCCGGCCATGATGAGGTGTAACATGATGGGCGGCGCCGGTTTCCCCTGTATGGGCCCGATGGGTGGGCCAGACACTGGCCACCCCCACATGCGGAGCGTGTAGGGCGGTGGCAGTGCCGTGCCGTCGGCGGGGTTCTGCCAGGGCGGCCGCGGCGGCATGCTGTCCGGGCCGGAGATGTTGCAGGCTGCCGCGGCGGCGGTGAACCCCATGGCGCAGCAGCATTACATGGCATTGATGCAGCAGCAACAACAGATGATGATAAATGGGCATGGCCACGCTTACGGCCATGGCCACCAGAGCCACGGTGGTGCCGGCGTGGCGCCTGCGGGCTACCCGCCGATGGGCTACGGGTACGGGCGGCCGCCGATGCCGTATCCGATGTCCTACCCAATGCCACCGCCCACGCATGGCGAGCCTTACAACTACTTCAGTGACGAGAACCCCAACAGCTGCTCGATGATGTGAGGGAAGACGCCGCCTGCCAATGCAGTGGCCGGTTGCTTTCTCCTGCTGCTTGCTTTGTTCAGAGTAAACCAACCAACCGGAAGGAAACTCCTCCTGAGGTCACTGGTGATCATCATCATCTTGGTTGAAAGACCCTGGATCAGTGAGTATACGTGGGGGATGAGTCCCATCTAGGTCGCTTCTTTTTCTTTTCTTCTCTTTTTAGCTTTTATTTTCCTCTCTGTTATGCATGACTGGTAGTGCAGCGAGCTCGTTTTACATGTTACTCCAGTAGTGGAATGTTGTACTCGATGGCGGCTGCTAGTACGAACGTTTATTCTAACAAATCGAAAGCCGATAAGTTACTTCTAAAAAATATCTCGATAAGTCATTTCTTTTACTCTGTAATCTCTCGTACAAACAGTCCAAAAACCACAAGTCGTAGCTAAAAGCTATAAACCTGGGGTAATAAACTGAGAGCCAGGAAGGTATGATCATGATGATTTTTATGGTGGTTCCATGTGAGAACTGAGGGAAGAGAGCTGCTGCGGATTTGGCCATGGTTCCTTTTTCTGCGCATCCTGCACTTGCATTATTGATGTGGTAAGAACTCGAAAGAACTGTCCCCTCGCAGCTGCATTCAGGGTTGCTTACGCCAGAATTGCACATATCAATACCATGGCCATAGTAACACCACTGCCTGGTCCCTCCCGTCAATCGATTCCAGTCCAAACTACCGCTGTAAAAACCATGCACAAATCAGACTAGCAAGCTCTAGGGTTTGGCATGCATCCACTGCAATGCAAACGTTTTGACTCCTCTTTATCTGAATGGATCCTAGTAGTACATCTGTACATGTTTGCAGCTCAGTCGCATGGTATTTGTATAGTCGATGCTTAAGTAAGATAGATTCAGTACAATCTAAAGTGGCCCAGGTGGTCGAGCCGAATCTTCATTAGCTTCTATTTGGGCGTGTCACAACTCAGAAAAGTGAGCGGTGGGTCAAAGAAATAAGCTGTGAATTCCGGGCCAGGCTTGGGGATGCACTGTCACTGCACTGAATCGTTGGAGAGGAGTTTTTAATGCTTCGAAGTGATATTTAGCTAAGAGCATCTCTAATAGTGACTTATGAGCTAGCTCTAAGCGTATTATTTCATATTTTAATAGAAAAGAGAGAAAAGCTAGCTCTTGATCAAGAGCTAGTCTCATACACACATTCCAAGATTATGTGAGAGTGTCATATGAGGCTATTTATGTTATGAGCTATGTGCTAAAAGTTAGTACTATTGGAGAAGTTGTCTTAGAGCTAGTAACTAGCTCATACTGTTGGAGATGCGGGTTAGGAATGGATGGACAGCTGTCTATACTATCTTTAGCTAAGCCAGTGGCGGACGGACGTACGGACCCACAGCTTTTTGCCGACCAAGCTGATGCCATGCATACATTCTGCTACTGACCCCATAGGTCCCACCACTCTGACCCACAGGCCCTACCCCACACGTCGGCCACACACCAGTCATCAAACCTGCTGGGCAACTCACGGCTGGGCCTGGCCAATCTTCCTAGTTCTCTTCCCCAATGGTCAGATCAGAAATCCTAAATCCCTAGTCTGTGTCTCTCGGGCTCTCCCTTAGTTCCTTCCCCAAAGTCACTTGCCGTTTCGCTGTTTTATATGATAAAAGTGAAACTTCTAAGAGTAAGGAAAATTTCCTTGCTTCTTGGAATGGCTTGTTTGGATCCTACTGAAAGTGTCTAGGCCACTAAAAATTGTTTTGGTAATTAATGACATTATATGAATATGAGACTAACATGTTTACTGAGTGTTTAAAAGGTTTAATCCCTAAAATGATTGTGAGATGCATGCTAAGGATCAAGATGAAGATCAATGTGACTCAAGATAAAGGTATAAGTAGACAGGATCCCTCTTTGCGTTTATCGGTCTTAAGAGAAAAGGTGAAAGACCGGATTATAGGATAAACGCCGTACTATTAAAGTGATCATGACTAGTAACTTGATAGCATATTCTTGTGCTATTTAGATTAATTTAGGATCATGCATTCACTTAAAACTAAAATTGATAGCCAATATATGCTCTGTCTGGATAATCAAAAACATCGGAGTGTAAACGGTGATACTTCCCCTTTCCGGAAGTTCCGTCAAAACGAGCGGTATGTTTCTTTTTTCCAGAGAGCACCTTGGAATCACTTTGTCTCTCCGAAAAACGAAAGTACTAGAGTTTTAATGGCGGAACTATCGCAGAGCGGTAGTACCGTAACCCTTAAACGGTACTTCCGGATCACGGAAGCTCTGAAAATCTGGGTGGTACGTTTTTTCCAGAGAGCGCCAACTTTTGGCCTCAAAGAAAACAGAAGTACCATGCTGAAATTTCAGAACTTTCGAATATCGGAACTGCCGTGATTACAGCGGCGGTAGTACCGCACCGACTTTCAATGGCTAGTTCAGAAGCTTTGAAATAGATGTTACTGTTGTGTCAGAACAGTTGCAGTAGTACCGACCGATGAACGGCAGTACTTCTACTTACCCTGATTTTTTCAGGGATTGCCCTGTAACAGCTAGTTTTGGTTGGTGGGGTATAAATACTCCATTGAACATTCTTAAATATTGAGCATTCACTCTACACCTCAATTTCACATTGTGCATTCATTTGAGGTGGTTGAGCCAAAATCAAGTGCATATATCTTAGATTGATCCTTTTGGCACTTGATCGCCATCAAGCAAAACTGTGATTTATTACTTTTGGTGTTTACCGGCACCTAGACGACTTGTCGGAAGTTTGCGCGGTGACTTCTTAAAAAAGGTTGTGAAAAAACCCGGCACCAACTTGTGAGTGGTTTGGTGTCCACCATCTCTGGAGCAGAGGAAAGACAATCACTAGTGGATTGAGGAGCTGAGGTTTAATTCGTAGAGCCGATCCAAGTCGCTTGGGCTTTCCTTAACGTGGATTAGGGGAAACTGGCAAGTTTCCGAATACTACTATGAAACATCGTATTTCAATTGGTTATTTATTTGTCTCTTCATTCCGCCCTTGTATTTTTAGCATATTATGATTATTGTGATTGTCATATTTATTTGCGCTAGAGATATACTTGTAAAGACTTATGCTTGTAGTGTCTTAGACATACTAGTATTGTGTAGGTTTCAATTGCTTTAAAATCTTGCTAGACTAAATTGTGATAATTATTTTAGAAGGCAAAAATTTTAGAACCTCCTATTTACCCCCCTCTAATCGGTTATCCTTGATCCTGCACCTACTGATTCATTCTATAACTTTGACAAGGACAAAATATTAGCAATGGCATGTTTGTATCCTAATGATTTTGACAATGAAAATAAAATCGAAGAACTTAGCTGCCAACTTGATAATTTCGTTGAGAACATTCGTGATGATTCAAGATTCTCCAGCTTAAAAGGGATTTGTAATCTTTGCCAGAAACTAGTTGAAAAAAAGAAGCATAATAGTTTCCCTTTGGTGTTTCTGTTAATAAAGCTCATATTTGTTCTATCCGTCACCACGGCAACAGTCGAGAGAGCTTTTTCTGCAATGAAATATATCAAGTCTGATTTGCGCAATAGAATAGGCGATGATTTTTTATATGATTGTATGGTTGCTTATGTTGAAAGTGATGTATTTGAGACGATTACTACTAATGCTATCAATGCATTGCTATCAAGACATGAAAAACCGTAGAGAAGAATTGGAATAAACTGTTATGTGATGTATGTTTTGATATTTGAATGTTTACTTATATGCATGTGACTCGAACCGCTATTGTGTGTAAGGCTTGACCCCCATAGGGTTCAAATCCTGGCTATGCCACTGCTAAGCGTGTTAGGAATGGATGGATAGCTGTCTGTACTCTACAGAGCTGAGTGTGCTTTATCGCGGCAGGACTTATAAGCATGTTTGTATTGGCTACGGTATGCGGCACTTGCTAAAAATAAATAATAGTTGCTGAAAGAAGTAGTTTTTAAAAGGTGAGAACAAGCAATGAGAAAAATGAGGGAGGGATACGTTCGTAAGACACGAGCGAGAGAAATAAGGTGCATGATACGTCATGATCATCTGCCTTATCCTCAGAGCGAGAAGATACTAAGAGGAGTAGAAAAGCCGTTTTGAGAAATCAGGTGTTTATATTGATTTTAGACTTCTTCAAATAAAAACTAAAAGCAAAAGATAATATAAACAGTGCTTATAGCTGGTGTGGTGTGCCCCAATTATAGCGGCTTTAAATGTAGGGCCCGGCCACTGTAATAATTCTGCCGTGCCGTGCCTAGGGGTGGCAACGAGCCGAGCCAAGCCTGGCTCGGCTCGGCTCGTGAAAGCTTGATGGAATGGAGGCTTGGCTCGGCTCGGTTAGGATATCAAGCTTTTTTGTGGGCTCGGCTCGTGATGCGGCTCGAGCCAGCTCGCGAGGGCTCGCGAGCCAATAATGCAGCCCACACGCCGGCCAGCACCGCCACCATGCTGACTGCTCCTCTCTCCCTCGCGCTCCTCCTCCTCCTCCTCCTTGTCGTCTCGGCGCCGCCCCCAGCTGCCCCCACCACCTCCGACCGCGCGGCGCTCTCCTCCTGGCGGGGCCCGCTCTCGTCGTCCTGGCTGGGCGTCTCGCTCCACCCGTCCACCGCCGCTGCCCCGCCCTCTGTCGTCGTGCTCACCCTCCCAGGCCTCAACCTCTCCGGCCCGCTCCCGGCACCGGCACTCGCCCTCCAGTCCTCCGCCGCCTCCAAGCGCTCGACGCTGAATCGCAGCGCCGAGAGAGCCGCCTCACCTCCCGAGGTCGCCGCGGCGCCCCCGAAATCGAGCCGAATCGACGGAGGCCGCGGCAGATCGCGCGGCGCGGGGGCGGGGCCAAGCCGAGCGGAGCAGAGGCGGCGAGGGCTAGGAGGCGGCGGGGGGAATAGATGGGGGTGGAGCCGAGGCGGCACGGCATAGGAGAGAGAGAGAGAGCCGCGAGGGAGAGGAAGCAGAGGGGGAGGCGTTGAGGCGTCGGTGGAAAAAGGCGAGGTGAGGAAGAGGCGTTGAGGCTGGCGGCGGAAGCCGGAAGGAGAGGAAAAGAAAAGGGGAACGGGCTGCGCCGCTGCGGGCAGAAAGAAAAAAGGAATGGGCCGAACGGCCGAATGGGGGAGTCGGGCCGAGCCAACCGAGCCGCTCGCGAGCTGGCTCGGGCTCGGCTCGTTTAGACCCCCGAGCTTTTTTGTTGGCTCGGCTCAGCTCGTTTCATCCACGAGCCGAGCCAAGCCTCCACGAGCCCGAGCCGAGCTCGAGCTGGCTCACGAGCCCGAGCTTTTTTGCCAGCCCTAGCCGTGCCTTAACCTGAACAATGTGTTCTTAGTTTCCCCAGGAGACATGGACAAGAGCACGTTGAAAGAGTCTTATAAATAGTTATCGAACGGAAGGAAGGATTGTTTACTGAGGAGAAGATATGTTGGTAGGTTGGGGTCCATTGTTTTTTTAAAAAAAATTGAAGGCAGTAAGGCCTGACTGGTTGATTAATTTGAAGTGGATTGAAAGAAGCGTTTAGTATGTCCAAGAGAGCTTGCCAAAAAGCAGGTTAGTTTCTCCTGTTTTACCAATTTAGATGCTCTTTTAATCCTTGTAGTTAGATTGCCTACCTCACCTCGTTTATATTGGTTTCTGCTTCTGGTTTCTACTTGTCTATTTCTCAAGATGGCTTCCCCATTCCTCTCGCTCCCGTCTCACTTCCGAGATAAAGTAGAGGACACAGGTGCATCACGTAACTCACTCCTCTCACTCCTATTCCACGTATGTATTTCTCCTTCACTTTTCCCACCACTTAACCTTCTAAAAAAACACTTTTCAATCACAATTATTCATTTTTAGCCAAAAGCCATCAGCCGTAGGGCAATATGAACATGCCCATACATGTAGATGGGAAGAAATGCAGTGCCTGTGCCGTAAACCGAAAAGCTCCTAGCCCAGTTCAACAAGATGGTGGGCTGGGCTGGGCTGGACTGGACTGCAGGCCTAACCGAGCCAAGAGGCCCAGCCCAGAAGATCCTTGCGGATTGCTAGCCTGAGGAGGTACAAAATTCTCTACTCTCAAATTTGCTTGCTGCAATCCCCAATTCTCCATCCAAACGTTTCAAAAAGAAAAAAAGAAAGGAAAAAATCTCTGTCCAAACCAAATTCGGGCCGAGTCGACGATGGCCGGCGACGCCTCCGGCTGCCAGGGCGAGTCGATGATGGACAAGGTGGCGCTGGAGTGCGGGGGCGACATCTCCGCCTCCCAAGAGGACCTGCTCGCCCGCTCCCCCTTCCTCGGCGGCGGCTGCGCCAAGGACGTCGGTGACGAGGAGGAGCTCTTCAGCACCCCTTCTCTTACCCAAGACCCCATCACCATGTGCACCCTCCCCTTCACCCAGTCCCAGTCACCTCCTCCGCCCAAGTCGCCCGCGCCGCGCACCACCCCCGCTCCTCCTCTGGACGGCGACGACGACGACGACATGGCGGCCTTCAAGCAGCGCCGGAAGCCTAGGGTTTGCACCAGGAAGGTCAGAGGCGCCAGGATTAGGACCCCAACCCCGAGCCCCAAGCAGCGGCAGCAGCAGCAGCAACTCCATCTCGACGATCCCGATCCTCTCTACAAGGCCGTGCTCATGATTCCCACCACCACCACCACCTCGCAGATTCCTGTAGAGGACTTCCTCGCACTCGCCCGCCAGCGCGGCCTCTTCTAGCTTGCTGCCCCACTGGAGACGAGAGGGTAATACAGTACCATACGATTTGTCTACACAAATAATAATCTTTGATTTCACATTCCGGATGCATTCACACATCTCTCCTCATGACAGTTCAGTGCAGGGGTGCATTGCACACACCTCCATGATGGATCCACTTGGGACCTGCCAGCTTGATACTGTCGACTCATTCAGTGATGTTATCAAGTGAAAGAAACTAGTAGCAAGTTTAGTGATGTTCTTAAATGTCGCCGATGCTACTTATCGGTTTACTAGTTTAAGTGATGTTGTCAAGATTCTGACTTTTGCGATTCTGGTGTTTCATGCCATGGTCGAGCACAAGGTATTCAGTCAGTGATTCCGGCAAGGATGGTGATAAATAGATCAAAGCAATTGGAGACTTTTTACGCCTCCTTCCTTCCCATTTGCCATTTGAGCGCCTTGTGTGGCTTCCTACTTGCATTTCTGCTGTCTTGCACACCTCAGCCTGAGCGTGTTTTGTGCTTCCAATGTACGTCAGCTTAGTTCAGGGTACAACTATTTCTGGTGTTTATCTTGTTGCTCCACAAAATTTGTATGATTCCGTACCATATATCAACCAGGCCATGATTCAAATTGTAGCAGGTACATGGATTTACATGTATTCACAATCTTTTTCCATTGTGTTCAACTGTTCATTGTTGAAAAACATGTTATTTATGGTGTTCTACACGGATGGATTTTGTTAGTGCTGCTGATCTCAGTGAACTACCTTAGCTCAGTGCATCATGGGTATGCGGTAACCGTCCATAAGCATCTCAGTTTTGTTCTTCAGTGAGGACATCGTTTTGTAGATATGTGGTTACCGTTCATACGCATTTCTGTTTTGTTTTTGAAAGGCTGTTCAGCTATCCTGTGGTAATCTGAAAATAGTTTTTATTCTTCATGCACCATCAGGTAGCTAGCCAAGCTTTGGTTACTGTTGCCATGCTTTTCCAAGCAGGTTAAAATTTGAAATGTGTTTTTTTCCTGGGATTGTTTTGCTTGGTTCAGCAGCCAGCCACCATTGATTTTGCACTCTTACCCAGGATTCAGATAAGATGCTGTTTGTGGTTTGTCAGCAGAACTGGGAGCTGCCTAGAATGAGGCCGGCCTGATCTGATGACAACATGTAGTAATACTTGTTGCTTCAATTAAAGAGATCCTGGGGAATCGAATCTTATAGCCGGTTTATGAAAGAATTTATCTGGAGGGTTGTGTTTTAAGAATAGTGGAAAGGCTAGCTTGCATGATCAGGAAAACAAAGGCAATTCCAAAAAGAGGAAAAGGCTCGCATGGTGAAGTGCTGCTTAAGCAAGAGAAGGAAGAAGCATCAGAGAGGAAGAACCAGCATCTGCTATGCTACAACTACAAGCAGGTGAGAATGAACATCAGTGCCGGGCATTGACTAGTGATCACTATGGTACGCGGCTTATGTTACATACATAAGCTGTAGGTTGCTCCTCCCTAACTCGCAGTTGCATTGTAAAAGTAATGCGACTACATTTCTGTACAGAAGATGTCACACATTGCAGTATCGGCTATACTGGACGGATAGATTAGCTGAAGTTGGAACCATGGGCATCATAGGTAGCAGCACTACAGCATACAAAATGCAAATGCTTGACATATAAACGGCAGAAACAATACATTGAAAGTAAGCAAAGCATTTTTTTAGCAAATTTACAAAGAGTTCTGATAAAGGGATTTTAGCAGTTTTGCATGTCCACGATTAAAAATTTTAAATGGTTATCAGGGGATATTCAGCAATTCAGAAAAATTGTCACCGGAGATTCAAGCATTGCCTAAACTCATATATAATCATGAGGTCATCTTTACTGGAGATTTTTGTCATGCTAATAGCACTACCCAAATTTGAGCGCTCGAGGAAATTCCCTGTTAGTATGGTATTATGAGTTATGAACCATCCTTTTCTTTCTATCTCCACTGCTGAAGTCAAAAACCAAATAAATGTAATCCCTCATTTGCAAATGCCAGGCACACCATGAGTCAAGAACTAGCAAATTTGTGCTCCATTTGTTTCCTACATATTGGTCAAACAACACATATTGGTCAAGCAACAATTTGTATCTAAAGGCTATCTCCAGTTCATCTCGCTGAAATTCATTATGAAAGATACTCCCCCAATGGCTCAATCCGTTTATTTTCTGACAGAACAAAAGCCATAAAGAAGTGGAAAGGAAAGTGATGGTCTGGAGAGTAGCCTTTGTTAGCCATCTTATTTTTTGAGTCCAATGCGTTCCCAAGCATGTTATGTCTGCACAGGCTGAAGATGGTAGCATTGTATGCTGAATTCCTTGGATCCCATCTGCTGTCACCAACAAATCTCTTAGAAAACGTCTAAATGGGCACCCTTATCATGCATCTTAACGGTGCTACTGCAGTTATTTTTTTTAATAGACTACCAATTAGAATAATATAAGGTATCTCATTGGGAAAGAGGGACTTATAGATTACATATTTGCGAATAAACCTTCAGTGTCTGTGTCACCTATCTTGCAGTATCCATTTATCAACGATGAATACGTAACAACATTTGGTTTGCATATCCGCTTCATCTAACCCATGATAATTAACCTTAGTGCTAGCTCCACTTATGTCACCTTGTTTAGCATAGCCACTGACAAGTGTAGTATATGTAAACTCGTCAGGGATACACTTGACCTTGCTCATGCATAGACTTTCTTCATTCATCGTTCCGAACTGACAATAAATTTCTTGATGATTTGCCACTCGGCTCATATTTCGGTGTTTCCTCTTTTGTTTTTGCCCAAAAACTCAAGTGAAAGTACGATTTTGCCCATAACCCCAAACTGGTTTGTCCATATCTGGTTTGTAGGGGATGCAGACAGAGCGGATAATTTTCGTTTGACCCGATCGACTAAAGACTTGCGGAGCGAATAAGAAAGGAATGAATGCATATCTGGAACTATCCGCGTCCGACTCCAAGGAAAAATGCGGAATAGGATATGAGACGAGCAATATCCATTGTATGTTAGGTGGTGTGAGAAAGCCTATTATAATTTCACTTAAGAACATGATAATAGATAGACGGATTGACCCATTTGAGTAGACAAAAGTATTAAGTGCCCTTCCTTTGATATCTCAATGGTTAGTGTCTCTGTGTTCGCTCTGATTGTACATCTACTACCGAATGTCCTATGTAGATATGCAAAAAAACGGATAATTTATGTCCAACCGACCGATTGAACCCTTACGGTAACGAATACAGAATAGTGAAATAAATATTCAGTATTATCTATATGTGACTTTAACTAAACAAATATAAAATAGGATACATGAGCAAGGATATAGGTGCGAATCCCCTCCTATCGTACCTACTCGTTTGGTAGGATCAACCGCATAGAATCGAGCGAAATCATGGAAATGGCCGGCTCGGTCCATTCCCCATCCCTTCCCCTGTCTGCGAACACCTATCCTCCAGCAACGAGGTAGAAGAGCGCGGCAAAGGTGAAGGACGAACACCCACCCCTAACAGTGGCAAAGCCAGAAACAAATTCGGGGGTGGGCTAAGATGTTAAGTTAGATTGTAACAAATATAGTATTTTACTCTATTTTAATTCAAATTCATACATAAATACAAGAGAAACAAAGAAAAAAAAATAAAGAAATACAACAAAAGTACCTCTAGAGTATGCTGTGAATTGGCATTTTCAAAGCAAAGCATACATGTTAAAAGAGTTAGGATGAATATACTGAAGTGATAACTTACCTCTATCTTCTTTTAATTAAAAAAATTTGGAGGCTACAACAATATTTTTTTCGTTTCTTAAAAATCAATCCATCATCAAATGTTTTCCTTTATTAACATTTCATGAACTATCAGACATGTGTTTCCCCTACATATCTATGTCTGTTGAATATTTTATTCCGTAGTAACACACGAGCACTCAACTAGTGTAAATCTTTGAGTGAGTTGAGCCAGAGAATAACAAAGAAACGCAAAAAAGGTGCGAACAGTTAGCACCACAACTCGTGTCTCAGTTTTGTGTTCGGCTTTGTTATTAGCTCCGTCTACTCGTTCTCATCTTCAGAGAGCTATCCACCGTATTTATGTGCGTCTATCTATCATTAAAACGTGCGTTTCAGAGAGATTGGACCAACAACGACATCGAGGCGGTGGTAGCAGTATGGTTGCTTTGGAGGAGCACGGGTTCATCAAAATGCGCATACGGCTAGGGTCGCGTGGCTCCAGCAAGAGGCGGCTTTCGAAGGAGCTGTGGAAGAGCGCCGATCTGGAGACGGGGAGGACGTGCAGCTCGCTGTCGGGGAGGCTCTGGTAGGCGCCGTTGCAGAAGCTGGTACACGGTAGCGCCGGCGGCCACCACGGGACAGACGAGGGCGCCGGCCGGCGAACAGAGCATGCAGGTCCGACGAATTATAACAGCCTGCTCACTTAATTAGCTTCTCTATGCATGCATGATTAAGGCACTATGCTCTCTCTCTCTTCTTCAGAGCCGAAGGATTAGATTACTGTTGTCTGATGAACAGCATGCAATGCATGCAAAGATTTGTTGGGTCTTAAGTTCCGGGCTTAACTGTGCTGCCTGGATGCATGATCACTTCTTTTAGAGGGAGGGAACAAGATGGTGCAATCATCTTAAGGCCAACAACCAACAGATCATGGGTTTAAATCACCACTAGGCTATGCGGTAGCAGATTTTTTTTTTTAACGTATGGCAGGAGTGTTAGAGTGATCTCAGACATTTGGCCCAACGGCCAAATGCCAGCCCCTTGCTCGCGCCCTGATCGGGGGCGCCCAGCCCATTTGGCTGGTGGGCCCCTGTCGCCAGCGCCATATAAAAGAGGTGGGGGGCCGGGGCGGCACGCACACCAAGGTTCATCGTGCCGCCGCCAGACCCACCGACAAAACCCTAACCCGATCTGTTGAGGGGGCGCTCAAGCGACGGGAAACCACCACCGGCCAGGGAGATCGTCGCCACCGCGAGACGCCACCGCCTGTTTCTTCCCCGACCGCTTCACCGACGATGGCCAGCTCCTCCTCCAACGCGTCCAACGGTCAGTACCCCACTCCCTCTCCTCTTCCCTCTCAGATCTAGAAACCCCAAGCACAGAAAAGTTCCATCAATGGTATCAGAGCCATACCGGGTGAGCCGCCGCTGTGCGCCGCCATTTCGGGCAGTTGCCGCCGACGGCCACGCCATCGGGCGCCGCCGCTTCCCGGGTGTTGTCGCCGCCGCCGCCCTGGCGCCGTCTCCGCTGGGGCCGCTGGGCCACCGCGCCGCCGCTGCGCGCAGCTCGTGCGGGTCGTCGCCGCTCCGCCCCGCGTAGCCCCGCGCCTCCCCGCGGGCGCCGCCGCTCGCTGCTCCGCGCCCCGCGCGCGGGACCCAGCCGCCGCAGCAGCTCCGCGCCCCGCCCGCCGTCGCCGCGTGGGGGCCAGCCGCCGTCGCATATCCGCTTTTTGCGGGTGGAGAGGAGCCAAATGCCCCTAGGGTTAGGGCTCCATTTTCTTTTGTCCAGGCTGCATGCTTTTTGGACCGTTTGATGAGATCCGACGGTGCGGACGAATTTTGGGCATGCGCATGCTGGTTTGGGCCGCGGGCGTGCAGCGTGGCTGAGCGGGCCGCATGGGCCGAGGCCGCGCAAAGGAACAGGCCTAATGGCCGAATTGAACAGTAAATCCAAAAATGGATTTAATGATTTTCAGAAGTATTTTTTTGATGAATTTCAATGAAATTTGATCCAAAATCTCTGTAAATTTTGCACCAACGTGTTAATTTTTTCAGAGATTAAAAGTGTACAGTATAATGCTTCTGAATATTGAATTATTTTAGAACAATTATAGTTTCCGCTGCAAAAGTTAATGTTGATTGATTTTCATTATTAAATTCGAACCAACGGGAGAATTTAATTTTGGAAAAATAGAGATAAATCCCAGATAATTATGATATTGTTATTTTCTGACCAACGTTGATAATAACAGTATTATAATTTTTAATTGATGTTTTTTATGCATTATTTCTATTTCTGCCCAACGGTGATGTAGATTTAATGTATAAAATTGATTTAAATTGTATGTCGTATTTTTGACCAACGTTGGAAATAAGGCATATAATTTTCCTGTTATGTTCTCACTTTATTTGAAATATTTTTCAGGAGGATACAACTTGATGAGTTGTATCAGAGAGATCCCCACTCTCAAAGGAGATAATTATGGAGAGTGGAAGAAAAAGATAGACTTAGCGTTTATCTTGGCTGAGGTGGACTGGGTCCTCACTACAGCACGTCCCACTGAGCCTATGGCACCAGTGAGGGATCAAAATGAGGATGATACTGCTTGGCAGAAAAGACAGAGGGATCATGCTCCCTTACAGATGTCTTATGACCTTGATCATAAGAAATGGACCACAGCCAATAAGAAATGTATGGCTGTGATAAAGAACAATATTGAGCCTGCGATTGTGGGCTCAATTGCAGAGTGTGACACTGTCACTGAATACCTTGATAAAATAAAGAGTCAGTTCACTGGCTCTTCAAAGACTTATGCTACACAGCTGATTAAGCAGCTGGTAACAGAAAGGTATTCTGGCAGTGGCAATGGCATAAGAGAGCACATTCTTAGAATGAGCAACTTGGCATCTAAACTTAAACCGATGGATTTGGCTCTCAAGGATGAGTTCCTTATTCATTTGGTTTTGCTTCTTTGCCAAAAGAGTTTGACACTTTTGTTGTCAACTATAATATGCAGCCCGAGAAATGGGACATGGAAAAGTGCATAGCTATGTGCGTGCAAGAGGAGGAAAGAATCAAATCCTCACATGGTGATTCTATCAACTATGTGAAGGATAACAAGAAAAAGAATTACAACAGTAACTCCTTCTCAAAGAACAAGGGCAAAGCCTCTGTACATCAGCCTCAACAGAATAAATTTGTTGTAGACAAAGACCAGTGTCTTCACTGCAAGAAGACAGGACATTACAAGAAGAACTGTCCTGATTATTTAAAGATGATAATGGCAAAGAAAGGTGAGAACATTATTACCTTTATTAATGAATGCTTGTATGTGAAATATTCGAAATCCACTTGGTGTATTGACTCAGGAGCAACTGTTCATGTTGCTAATTCATTACAGGGATTCCGTTCGACGAGGACTACGCAAAGAAAAGAAAGATGCATTAAAGTTGCAAATGGAGTCCAAGCTGAAGTTGAAGCCGTTGGCGATCTTTCATTAGAGTTAGCTAATGGCTCCAATCTTTTACTTAGAGATGTCCTTTTTGTTCCCTCTTTACAGAGGAATTTGATTAGTGTTTCAAATTTGGACAAAGATGGTTATGATTGTAATTTTGGAAATGGCAAGTGTGAAATAATGTTTAATAAACAAATGTGTTGGTCTTGCCATCTTACAGAATGAGCTTTATTTGTTGTCACTTCGTGAAAATGTGAATTCCGTATGTGATGTGAATGAGCGTATATCCTCGCCTGTGAATGCGAACAGAAAACGAAAGAGAACTCATAATGAATCGTCGAAATTATGGCACTGTCGTTTAGGCCATATTTCGAGGGGGAGAATAGAAAGACTTGTTAAGAATAAAATTCTTCCTCTATTAGAGTTCTCAGACTTAGAACAATGCAGAGAATGCATTAAAGGAAAATATGTAAAGAAAATTAAAAAAGACGCTAAAAGAAGCACAGGAGTTCTACAAATTGTTCACACAGACATTTGTGGTCCTTTTCCTGTGAAAAGTGTGGATGGTTATGACTCGTTCATAACATTCACGGATGATTACTCCCGTTATGGATATATTTATCCAATCAAAGAAAGAAATGAAGTCTTGGATAAATTCAAGATATTTAAGGCTGGAGTTGAAAACCAACACGATTTAAAGATTAAGATAGTCCGATCTGATCGTGGGGGGGAGTACTACGGTCGACATACCCCATATGGACAAGTTTCTGGACCTTTTGCGAGGTTTTTACAGGAAAATAGCATAGTGGCCCAGTATTCTACACCGGGCGAACCTCAGCAAAATGGAGTAGCTGAAAGACGCAACCGTACCCTGATGGATATGGTGTGAAGCATGATGAGCTATTCCACACTGCCATTGAGTTTATGGATGGAGGAGTTGAAAACCATCATTCATATTCTCAACAGAGTGCCTAGTAAATCGGTGCCCAAAACACCGTACGAGATGTGGACAGGAAGAGTTCCCTCACTAAACCACTTACGTGAGTGGGGGAGTCCTGCTGAGGCTAAAGTATTTAACCCAAACCTTGGGAAGTTTGATCCCAAAACAGTAAGTTGTCATTTCATTGGCTACCCTGAAAAGTCAAAAGGGTTTCGTTTCTACTGTCCAGATAGATATACAAAGTTTGTAGAAACGAGACATGCTGTCTTCTTAGAGGATGAAATGATGAGAGGAAGTATGGTAGCTCGTGAGATTGATCTTGAAGAGAAGCGGGTGTATGCGCCCACTCCGATGATTCAAGAGCCATTCTTCACACTACCTGCTGTCGCTGCACCGACGGTGCAAGACACTGTGGTGCTAGCACCTGTTATTATTCCTCCTGTGGCAACAATGAATGATAATGAGGAACCTGTTTTTCAGGATCCTATAGAACCTATTGCCACAGATGAGGGGGAGCAACAGCAGCCTCAAACAGAAGATGTACCAAATGAGGAGGCCCCGAGGAGGTCTCAAAGAGTAAGAAGATCAGCTATTTCTGATGATTATCAGATTTATCATACAGAGGAATTTCAAATGGAGGAGGATCCCACCTCATTTGAAGAAGCCATGAGAAGCGAAAATTCCTCAAAATGGCTTGAGGCCATGGAAGAGGAGATGAGGTCCATGAAGACTAATAAAGTCTGGGACTTGGAAATTATTCCTAAAGGAGCCAAAACAGTAGGCTGTAAATGGGTCTACAAGACAAAGCATGACTCTCAAGGGAATATAGAAAGATACAAAGCGCGACTTGTGGCAAAAGGCTTTACGCAAAGAGAAGGGATTGATTACAATGAGACATTTTCTCCAGTCTCATGTAAAGATTCCTTCAGAATCATAATGGCATTAGTAGCACATTATGATTTAGAGTTACATCAGATGGATGTAAAGACGACATTTCTTAATGGAGATTTGGAGGAAAATGTTTACATGGCACAACCGAAAGGTTTTGTCGTAGAAGGAAATGAAAGAATGGGATGCCGCCTAAAGAAATCGATTTATGGATTAAAGCAAGCTTCAAGACAGTGGTACTTGAAGTTTGACAGTACAATAAGAAAATTTGGGTTTAAAGAGAATGTAGAGGACAACTGTGTTTATGCAAAGTTTAAAGATGAGAAGTTTATCTTCCTAATCATGTATGTGGATGATATCCTACTGGCTAGTAGTGATGTCAGTCTGCTACTGGAGACAAAGAAGTTTTTGTCCTCAAACTTTGATATGAAATATCTTGGTGAAGCTTCGTTTGTTCTAGGGATCGAAATCCACCGGGATAGAAACAAAGGGGTATTGGGACTGTCACAAAAGGCATACATAGAGAAAGTCTTAAAGAAATTTGGTATGCATAAAAGTAGTCCTTCACCTGCACCTATAGTCAAGGGCGACAGATATGGGGATTTTCAATGCCCCAGGAACCCGTATGAGATCGATCAAATGAAAGCGGTTCCATATGCTTCAGCTGTCGGAAGCTTACAGTATGCTCAAGTGTGCACACACCCTGACTTAGCATTTGTTACCGGGTTACTTGGCAGATTCCAGAGCAATCCTGGAATAGAACATTGGAAATTGATAAAGAAAATCTTGCGTTATTTGCAAGGAACAAAAGGCCTCATGATGACATACAGAAGATCAGATTTACTCCATATAGTGGGGTATACAGATTCTGATTTTGCGGGAGATGATAGAAAGTCTACATCCGGATATGTATTCACTCTCGCTGGAGGAGCTATATTGTGGAAAAGCTCAAAGTGAACCGTCACTGCATCGTCCACAATGTATGCCGAGTTTGTAGCATGTTATGAGGCTACAGGGCAGGTGAACTGGCTAAAGAAGTTCATACCCGGTTTAAAAGTAGTTGACGACATCAATAGACCACTTAAGTTGTACTGCGATAATGAACCCGCAGTAACGTATGCCCACAACAATAAGTCAAGTGGTGCTGCCAAACACATTGACATAAAGTACTATGTTGTGAAAGATAAAGTTCGGGATCAAATTATAAGTCTAGAGCATATAAGTACCGCAAAGATGTTAGTGGATCCGCTTACTAAAGGCTTACCACCCAACGTGTTCAGAGAACATGTAGCCGGCATGGGTTTAAGGGAAAGCCTATGATTCCTGGACTAAAAGATGGCCCAAAAGATTAAAGTAACTATTTCAGAACAGAGAGGTGTATTGTAGCTGTTGAATCTATCGGCGATTGACCGTGACGATGAGACATGTTCTGTGCACTAATCTGTGATGGAATGAGTAAAGTCAAGAGTAATTAAAGATAAAGTATAGATTGAGATCAAGGGGGAGAATGTTAGAGTGATCTCAGACATTTGGCCCAACGGCCAAATGCCAGCCCCTTGCTCGCGCCCTGATCGGGGGCGCCCAGCCCATTTGGCTGGTGGGCCCCTGTCGCCAGCGCCATATAAAAGAGGTGGGGGGCCGGGGCGGCACGCACACCAAGGTTCACCGTGCCGCCGCCAAACCCACCGCCAAAACCTAAACCGATCTGTTGAGGGGGCGCTCAAGCGACGGGAAACCACCACCGGCCAGGGAGATCGTCGCCACCGCGAGACGCCACCGCCTGTTTTTTCCCCGACCGCTTCACCGACGATGGCCAGCTCCTCCTCCAACGCGTCCGACGGTCAGTACCCCACTCCCTCTCCTCTTCCCTCTCAGATCTAGAAACCCCAAGCACAGAAAAGTTCCATCAAGGAGTTCTGCCCATTTATTTCAGGGAGGAAATTAAAAGAGTATTACAAGCACGAACACACGTCCGGGAGGACACACCGAGAGAAAGAACACAAGTAGCAAAGTTGATCAACGGTACATACCATAGTTGTAAATTTCATCCCGGATGCTATTTTGGTTTGCCTCTTGGTATGGAATACGCTGGTACCGACCTATATCGGCGTACCATTCTGAATTTATATACACATACACAAATATATATGTAATTATATCACACACAATTTCACTTGAAATCTCACTTCAAAAATTCAAATATGTAACCATAGGATAAAAATGACACATAGTTTAACCCATACAATTATGATGAAAGTGAACTGAAAGCAAAGATTTGGGTATTTTTGACCATGTGCAGCACAGTAATAACAGAAGTAGCCTCCGGTTGTATGCAACTCCGCAATATCCTCCTTCGGAGATGAAATTTCACTCCCGATCTTTGCCACTTCTTCCTTCCTAGCCATGGATTCTTGTGGTAGAGATCGAAGGGTGGCTACCATCAACTCCGACCGGCAAGACCAGCTTGAGGAATTTTACAGTTGCCCAACCTCTAACTAATCACTTTTACCAGATCTACACCACCGCCTAGTCTCTCCCTATTCAAATCTAGGGATTTTACAGAAGTTTCTAGCTAACCCAGATCTGAATCGAGGAACTCATTGTGACATATCTCCACTCCAAGAACCAAGCTTACTCTGAAACCTTTGTCAGGACCCAAAAAGAAGAGATGGGAAATTCAATTGAATCTTGCCAAGACATCGTGGACAAATTTGGGGAAATCTATCTTACCTAGGGTTCGAAGCTGTTATACCGACTAAGAGATCATAATTAGAGATTTCAATTCTAGTTTTCATTCAAGCATACTCGGGTTATAAGGCCCCGTTGGTTCGATTGTTACAACAAGTAAACATCTCAACTGAGTACTAGCGTTTTCTTTCACTTGGGTGTTAAAAACAGGTAAAAGACAAGGCAAATGACATCACTAGTGTCCCAGAGTAGTTACTGATTATACCTCAAGCCATTAGATTTTCGTTTCTCAGTGAATCTCGGTTGTTGCTGGTTAATTGAAATCGTCGATACGGTAACTTGAGTGCCAATTTCAATCTGAAGTCACCCACCCAATCAAACTCTGAACCTAACACTCCGGTGGGAGGTCTGACCACAGCGATGACGAGCTTTCAGACGAGGGCGCCGCGGTGGCGGGAGCAGCTTTGCTTGGCCTGGCGCCCATGATGCAACAGATCGTAGATGTGATTGTAGAGAGCGACTTTTGCCGAGGTTAATGTTCATATTGGCCTGTAAAAACTGATTTTTTTTTATAATAAATGGTTTTTTTCTATAGTACTTGTTTTTTTAATCGATTGTCTTTTTAAGATGGCATCTACTAGTCGATTGTAGTACACACTGCAGCGACTTCATTTATATCAGTCAAAATGGTACATAAGTGTCTTTCTCTACAATTTTCTCTACAATTTTCTCTACATATTATTACTATTAAGGATTTGCTAGTGCCCGGACGTCCGATCTGGGCGCTAGCTCCGTACGCTCATTTGCAATATTTTTTGGTTGTGTATGTAATAAAAAATTGATAAAGATCTCAATGTTGCACATATAAAATCAAAATGTTTACATGAAATACAAATATTGCATACATAAAATCGAAATGTTGAATACATGAAATCAAAATATTGCATACCGAAGAATGCCGCTCCTTCCAACCTACTCTCACTCGATGGACGCGCTCGCCGCCACCTGCCTCTACTACCGCCGCCTTCTCCTCACCACCACCTGCCTCTACCGCTGCCATCGTAGGCTATGGCCTCTACCACCACCGTCGCCACCTCGCTGCAGTCCTCTCCCTCACCAAAGCCCTCTCTCAGGTCAGCTCCGACCTCACTGACTTCCTCCGCTCTGACTCCGACGAGGTCCCCTGGAGCCTCCGACCCTATCTCCTCTGTCGCCTCCACAGTTGAAGAGGAAGTCGACGGCGGTAGCCAGATCCAATGGCACCGACGCCAGGGATGAAGTGGCTGGGTTCGTGGTCGTTGGCGTGCATGGGGTTTAGGTGCACATGCGGAGGGAGGAAGAGAGTGAGAGAACGGAGAGAATGAGGAGAAAGTGGACCGGAGTCAAAGGTGGACCGAGCGTCCGATAAAAATAAGTTTCGTATATATAAATAATAGTAATTTTATATTATTATTTATAAGCTAAAACTAAAAAGGCTACATTTGCGCGGCACGTCCGATTTATACGGACGTGTGACTGTGAATCCACCTGTGTTGTAATAGGATTCAGATCGAGTACGTTCTCTTGGCGCCCCCTGCGAATTCCGCGTCGAATTTTCTTAAATTTAGAAACAATACAAGGGGTAAAATGCAAAAGAACAATATAACTACTCCACTCCCCCGCGCCCGCCTCCTCTCGTGGATTCGTGTCCTCGTTCACGCGCAGTTTACCCACCTCTCGCCCCCAACCTCCGATGCCGGAGCGGCGCCACCTCGCCGGATATCCGCCGTACTGGTGATCCCTGGAGCACCACGATGGACCGCCTCCTGCTCTTCCGGCCCCCGAGACCAACCCCAGCCCACGCCGCTACCGCGGCCGCGGACGGCGACCTTCTCGAGCTCGACCTCCTCTGGTCCGCCTCCTCAGCCCCGGGCCTCCTCTCCGCGCTACCCAACGACGGGGACAAGAAGAAGAAGAAGAGCGCTGGCCCCACCATCCGATCCGCGGCCCGCCCCATCCCGGAGACGGCCGCGTTGACCCCTCTGGCGGTGGCGAGGTCGGCCCCAGTGCGGATACCGTCGGAGGCCGCGGCGCGGAGGGGGAGATGGGACCAGACCGTGGGCGGGGAGGATGGGGAGGCCATGGTTCCGCCGCACGAGATCGTCGCGCGGCGCGCCGGGGCGCACAGCTCGGTGCTGGAGGGCGCCGGGAGGACGCTCAAGGGCCGCGACCTCCGCCGCGTCCGCAACGCCGTCCTGCGCCGCACCGGCCTCCTCGACTGAGAGGCGGTCAAATTTTGACCTTTTTTATTATTATTTCCCCCCTTCGTTTCGTCCTTTGTGTTTCCGGCTATTTTGATTTCTTCCCCTGAGGAGAAGGGGATGGAAAGAAATGAGGTGAGGTGAGATGAGTGAGCGAGGAGTAACACGGCATAATAACTGTTCTATTCCATCACATATATATGGGAATTTTGGTACTTATATTTGTTCAATTAGTATGCTGTGTTTCTTGATAAAGTGAATTTTTGAATCTAAAAAAAGGTGAAAATTTTGGGTTTCGGTATGGAGGCAAGGCATTAGTGGTCGGGTGGTATACAAACGTTGTTTCTTATGGATTATGTCCAGTTCAATGCTTATGTTTAGCTACGTGCTAATCACCTTGAAGGTGCGAGCTTATTGTTGTGATTCATGGAGAGAATGGGTGTCTAAAATCTGAAATTTTTTTCTTTGTTGTGTTTTTGGCACAGAGATAGTGATTAATAGGAATTGTTGAATTTGGGTTTTTATGTCATAGTATGGGTAAGGAAGTTCATAGGCCTGTGTTTCGCCTATTGCTGTTGATGATATATTGTGAAATTGAGGTCAAAGGAATGCTATAGCCTGTTTTCAGTTCTAGCTAATGGTGTGGAAAATTCAGCTCAATAATATAATTTGTATTGTATTGGCTGAAATTGTAGTTCAGCGTGGTGGAAGTTGAGTAATGTTTTTGAAGTATTTGTGCCGTGTACGTCCAAGGTGCAAACTTCCTCTCCTTGTTAGGGGCTTAACAAAAGTGGTAACAATAACTGTTATAAGGGCTGTTAGTAGTCATTACTCTCTCTGATTCTAGTTTTAGCAGAGTCAAGTTAATACATTCTGAACAAGGTCACATGGGGATGAACATGAATGTTGTCTTTGTTTCATGTTCTATTTGGTAAGCAATGATTGTGTTCATGTGGAGGTTGGAAGCAAGTAGCTTGTAGGTCAAACAGATTGAATTGATATAGGAAGAATTGTTCTTTTTCAACGTTCATCTCAATAAGAACAAATGCATCTTAAAGCATAATTTCCGATTCCTTGGAAATCCTGTACACCAGTATTTGGTATACTTTCTCCAAATTTATTTAATTTTGGAATCACTACATAGCATCCTAGTACTGTCATGAAATCATCTGCAGTTGTGACTTGTCCAGGACCAGATCTATAGGAAGGTATTCGCCCATGTCAAGTTGCACTTGCCCTCAATTCTTTCAAGGCATTCCATTGCCTTTTCACTCTTCTGTTTAGGTACAAGGGCCACCACTGCACTACCACAGTGTTATAATGAAATGGTCCATTAATTTAAATGCAGTGATACCTCAATTGCACAAGGTCCTTGGATAATATGCATCAAGATACAGCTCACATGTCTTTGCTATCTTATCCTTTAGAATAAAGTTGTTTGGTTCAGTCATTTCAAAATTTGAGGCCATTTGATGATTAAAGCTAATTTGTCAAAAAGTTTCTGTGTGTTAAGAATTGTTATTAGTGTGTGATACAATACGCTTTGTTGGTTTTCTGGTAATGGCAGCAATAATACCATCAGCAAATAATTGAATGTTGCATGATTGATTTGTGTTGAATTGTCACTAGCAGGAGATTAATTCAAGAACTTGACTAGCCATTGCTACTGAGGTTACGATACCATGGCCATCTCTGGTGAATTTGCCCATTTTGTGTAATGATCAGTTGTTGCAGATTAAAATAAACAATGCTTTGTTATTCGAAAGGTCAATTCTATATTTATTGTCTTCATGGATGCCCCACCACATCTGCGAATCTCTTTGCAATTGGTTATATTTTCTGTACTTCTATGAATTATACTCAATTTAAAAAAAACTCGATCTGCGGGGGGAAGAATCCCCCCGGGCATTGCTTAAGAAGAAGGTCTTCTCACGCAGACCGAGAAAACCCCCGAACCCCTGCTCCACCCTTACACAGCGGCACCATCGCCCGACCTTGTGAGACTACCGGCGGATCCTTTGGATCAATGCCTTGGCGGGGCCTTAGACCTGTGCTTTGGTGTGGTAGCAGGCGAGGGGATTTTTTTCCCCCAAGCCTGAGATTCGCTCCCAATTATACTCAATTTACACTTGGCTTCTGAAATATTAAGACCACAGGAACAGTTTTTCTGAAGGCAACCCACCATGCAGATGCATTGTTTCTAGTCCAATGTTAGGTTCCATACTTTGGTTGTTAATAGAACTAATGCTGACCTTTTACATATTGCTTTGACCCTCTACGTGCTGAAAGTAACACTATCATTATGTCTAACAATTTGATATCCCTTTCAAGATTTGGTCCCTTTTATCTCCCTTTATTTGATTCCATTGTACAATTGGACCATCGAATTTTTTGCCCTGTGGGCTCTACATTATATAACAACTGCTCTGAATATGCTATGTGTCCTCCTTTATGTACTGCTCATGACCATAACCTATATAATGGGCATATGTGATGTCCAGCTCATTCTATTTTTTTGAATCAGTCCAACTCACATTTTTTATTACAGAATAAACAGCATATGATACTTACTTCCATTATATTATTACTTCATGGAGTAGAAAACTGGGGGATTGCGGTTCCTCAATGATCAAGTCATTATAAAAACATATTTGGTTTTAGTGTGTTTGGAACATCTCATAGATCGCCAACTGCTTACTTTATTTCAGATTTTTGGGTGTCAATTTGTAATGATGTGACTGCCATGTGTGGGAAAAATCTCAAAGGGATATGTTGCTTCATAACCATACCTTTGTTGCTTGCAGTTCTGGCCAATGTATGATGTATTTACACATTATTGCATATATTTCTGGTTTTCTCCTTGTATCCATTCCCTCTTGGCAAAGTTTCATCTTACCATCAGCGCTGTATATGATCTCAACACTGATGTTCACAATAATTACTGCTGCTGTAATCACATTGACGATTATCAGATATGATGATAGTATTGTGTGGTTATGCAGCATGGACCGAATTATATTTGGGAATCAATGCATGCAGAAAGAAAAATTGGAGCCCCATTAGGAGATTAGTAAATGTTGTGCTCTTGCTGGCCCAGATCTACTTTCTGTGGTCATGTGATCTACGCGTTTGTCATCGAATTTTTCTGTTGTTGGTGGCACTTCTGGTGGTATGGGCTCTGACGCTCTGTTGTGGTCCAGTGCTACGATGGTATGATATGTTACAAAGAGTTTTGGACTTTATGGTGTCGTAGCCTGTAAAGATGGTTCATAGGAAGATCGTGTCGTTCAGTTTGTCAATGAATATTCTGTGAATCCATTCCTCAACTTCTGTGGCAGTTTGTGGAAAATTTACTCGGAGATGTTGCTATAATAAATATATTCCTCCTGAGATGGCAAAGCTTTCAATCCTCATGATACAATGCAAGCAGGATAACAGTCAGTGAAGGTATTTGATGTCTGAATGTCCTCTGGAGCTGATGCATTTGATGTCTGAATGTCCTCTGGAGCTGATGCATTTGATGTCTGAATGTCCTCTGGAGCTCAAAAAGAAAAATCAGAAGTTGTTTATTTGATTGGAACTCAGGTCCAATGTTACATTTCTTGACAGTTGCGAGGCCTTCCGGAGCCGAATCATCGTGACCTATAAACCTAGAAAGCTACCGAAATTTTGGTTCGCTAATTTCTAGTGGATGTCTGGAATAACTAATCAATGGAGATCGAAGGACATGGACTAACTATGTTTTCACTGTTTGACTTCGCACGTACGCCGTCGTAAGAAGAATCTCAAGTAGTCTGTATTCTACACACATTCTAGCTACTATTTACCTGGCAAGCTAGGTGCTTTTGTGTGTTATGTGGTGTATCTGTTTACTGATCTGAAACGTCTTGGAATCGTTGTGTGGACTGTTTGAACTTTGAAGTCAGCCTTGAGGTTGAGCGAGAAAGATGTAAAGTCGAGTCATGCTACGTGCTCAAACCTGACCTGACCCTTGGAAGATTTCTACTAAGACGTTGGTATGAACACATGACCATATACTTGTTCCGCCTGCATGAATCGTACGTGTTAGACCAGAACAGAATCAAATCGCTTGATTTGGTGGCCTAAATTGCGCGCCCATCTTACAGGTCGATTCGATTTGGTAGTGCATCGCATTGTTATCTTTGTTTCTTTCTTTTGCCTAAATGTCTAAATGGCCAAGCTTTTAACCATGGGCCTTGTGAGGGGAGCCCCAGCTCCTTTATTAATGTGCCTATATCAAGTTCATTACAAGTCTGGAGGTGGAATTCAATTGAGCTGCTGACTGATTGACCCTTGAATTAAAAAGATGTTGTATGTTCGTTAGGAACTTGAACGAATGTTCAGCAAGAACTTGGACCCAAGCCGATCCACCTTTTAGGTGGGGCTCAATTTGACGATAGCTTATGGTTTTTTCACTGTAGCTGATTTATTTTTTATTGTAGCTGGTGGTGGCTTATTTAGCATGATTAAATTTAAAAAATAAAAAATAGGTTAACCCATCACAGACAATGCAAAGGAATGCAGAAAAATTAGAAAACACAAAAAACCAAAAAACCAGAAATAAAGGAATAATGAATTAAAAGCCAGAAGTCAGAAGCTGAAGCTAAAACGAGCATGTTCTCTTTTACTTATCATTTTAGACATAGACACGGTCTCCAATAAACACTTTTAACTATTAGTTTTTCTAACTATTGCTAGAATGATCTCAGGGGATTTGGCCCAACGGCCAAATCCCCCCCTTGCTCGCGCCCTGATCGGGGGCGCCCAGCCCATTATGGCTGGTGGGCCCCTGTCGCCAGCGCCATATAAAGAGGTGGGGGCCGGGGCGGCACGCAACACGAGGTTCACCGTGCCGCCGCCAGACCCACCGACAAACCCTAACTGATCTAGAGGGGGGCGCTCCAGCGACGGGAACACCACCGGCTCCTCTGCCTCTTCTCCAGATCACCGCCGCCAGGAGCCGCCGCCGCCCGGGACGCGCCGCCGTCTTCGTTCTTCTCCGACCGTCGCCGTGCCCGCGCGACGCCGAGATGGCCACCTCTTCCTCTCGTCTGAAGGTTGGTACCCCACTCCCTCTCGGTATCCCTCAAGAACGCGAACCCAAAAGAAAAGAACCCGCTAGATCTAAACCCTAGGAGATCCTAGACATAACAATGGTATCAGAGCCACCCCTAGGCGTAGATCTATGCGGGAAAAGAAAAGAAAAGATTATCCCGAACCCTAGCTCCCCGGATCGGAAAGAAAGAAACAAAAAAAAGAGGAAAAGGGGATCTGGCTTACCGGATGTTGGACGGCCGCCGCCCGGCTCCTCGGATCCGTTGCCCCGAGGCCGAGCGCCACCGCCGCTCTGCGGGAGATGATGGGCCGCCGCCGGGGGTGCGCGAGCCGCCGTCACCCCGCGCGGGTCGCCGCACGCACGTCGTCCGGCCGCGCTCCGCTCGGGTGCTGCCGCGCCGCCATGGCGCCGCCGCCTCCCGTCCGCGCGCGGGCCGCCGTCGCCACGATCCGATTTTTTCGGGTGGGGCTTGTGCGTTTTGGCATTAGGTTTAGGGTTCGGGGATGTATCCCCACCGAGAGCGCGTCCTGGCCGTCCGATTGAATGGATGGCAGTGATCACGCGTGGGAGGCGCGGGGCCAGTTGGGCCGGCTGGCGCTGCATAGGCCGGAGGCCTGCGGGGGTTTTTTGGGCCGCGCGGGGAGAAAGAGGCCCGCTGGCCGCGTGCGCGCGCGTGAGGCGCGGGGAGAGCAGGCCGGCTGGGCCGCGGCCGAAAGAATGGGCCAAAATGGCTAAATGAACAGTGATTTTTTGAGGAATGTTTTTTATTGTTTTTCCAGAAGCATTTATGAGTGAATTTGAATGCAAATTGAACCAAAATCTCTGTAAATTTTTGCACCAACGTGTTAATTTTTACAGAGATTGATCAGTACAGTTTTAATGCTTCTGTATAATGAATTATTTTGAATAATTTCAGTTTTCGCTGCAAAAGTTAATATTGATTGTTTTTCATTATTAAATTCGAACCAACGGGAGAATTTAATTTTGGAAAAATAGATAAAAATTCCAGATAATTATGATATTGTTATTTTCTGACCAACGTTGATAATAACAATATTATAATTTTTAATTGATGATTTTATGCATTATTTCTATTTCTGCCCAACGGTGATGTAGATTTAATGTATAGATAAAATTGTTTTGATTGTATGTCGTATTTTTAACCAACGTTGGAAATAAGGCATATAATTTTCCTGTTATGTTCTCACTTTATTTGAAATATTTTTCAGGAGGATACAACTTGATGAGTTGTATCAGAGAGATCCCCACTCTAAAAGGAGATAATTATGGAGAGTGGAAGAAAAAGATAGACTTAGCGTTTATCTTGGCTGAGGTGGACTGGGTCCTCACTACAGCACGTCCCACTGAGCCTTTGGCGCCAGTGAGGGAACAGAATGAGGATGACACTGCATGGCAGAAAAGACAAAGGGATCATGCTCCCTTACAGATGTCTTATGACCTTGATCATAAGAAATGGACCACAGCCAACAAGAAATGTATGGCTGTGATAAAGAACACAATTGAGCCTGCGATTGTGGGCTCAATTGCAGAGTGTGACACTGTCACTGAATACCTTGATAAAATAAAGAGTCAGTTCACTGGCTCTTCAAAGACTTATGCTACACAGCTGATTAAGCAGCTGGTAACAGATAGGTATTCTGGCAGTGGCAATGGCATAAGAGAGCACATTCTTAGAATGAGCAACTTGGCATCTAAACTTAAACCGATGGATTTGGCTCTCAAGGATGAGTTCCTTATTCATTTGGTTTTTGCTTCTTTGCCAAAAGAATTTGACACTTTTGTTGTCAACTATAATATGCAGCCCGAGAAATGGGACATGGAAAAGTGCATAGCCATGTGCGTGCAAGAGGAGGAAAGAATCAAATCCTCACATGGTGGTTCTATCAACTATGTGAAGGATAACAAGAAAAAGAATTACAACAGTAACTCCTTCTCAAAGAACAAGGGCAAAGCCTCTGTACATCAGCCTCAACAGAATAAATTTGCTATAGACAAAGACCAGTGTCTTCACTGCAAGAAGACAGGACATTACAAGAAGAACTGTCCTGATTATTTAAAGATGATAATGGCAAAGAAAGGTGCGAACATTATTACCTTTATTAATGAATGTCTGTATGTGAAATATTCGAAATCCACTTGGTGGATTGACTCAGGAGCAACTGTTCATGTTGCTAATTCATTACAGGGATTCCGTTCGACGAGGACTACGCAAAGAAAAGAAAGATGCATTAAAGTTGCAAATGGAGTCGAAGCTGAAGTTGAAGCCGTTGGCGATCTTTCATTAGAATTAGCTAATGGCTCCACTCTTTTACTTAGAGATGTCCTTTTTGTACCCTCTTTACAGAGGAATTTGATTAGTGTGTCAAATTTGGACAAAGATGGTTATGATTGCAATTTTGGAAATGGCAAGTGCGAAATAATGTTTAATAAAGAATGTGTTGGTCTTGCCATATTACAGAATGAGCTTTATTTGTTATCATTGTGTGATGATGTGAATATCGTATGCGATAATGAGAACGTTGCGTGCGAGAAAGTGATTGAATCCTCGTCTACGAATGTAAACAGAAAACGAAAGAGAACTCTAGATGAGTCGTCGAAATTATGGCACTGTCGTTTAGACCATATTTCGAGGGGGAGAATAGAAAGACTAGTAAAGAATGATATTCTTCCTCCATTAGAGTTCTCAGACTTAGAATAATGCAGAGAATGCATTAAAGGAAAATATGTAAAGAAAATTAAAAAAGACGCTAAAAGAAGCACAGGAGTTCTACAAATTATTCACACAGATATTTGTGGTACTTTTCCTGTTAAAAATGTGGATGGATATGACTCGTTCATAACATTCACAGATGATTACTCCCGTTTTGGATATATTTATCCAATCAAAGAAAGAAATGAAGCCTTGGATAAATTCAAGATATTTAAGGCTGAAATTGAAAACCAACACGATTTAAAGATTAAGATAGTCCGATCTGATCGTGGGGGGGGAGTACTACGGTCGACATACCCCATATGGACAAGTTCCTGGACCTTTTGCAAGGTTTTTACAGGAAAATGGCATAGTGGCCCAGTATTCTATGCCGGGCGAACCTCAGCAAAATGGAGTAGCTGAAAGACGCAACCGTACCCTGATGGATATGGTGCGAAGTATGATGAGCTACTCCACACTCCCATTGAGTTTATGGATGGAGGCGTTGAAAACCGCAATTCATATTCTCAATAGAGTGCCTAGTAAGTCGGTGCCCAAAACACCATACGAGTTGTGGACAGGAAGAGTTCCCTTACGTGTGTGGGGGAGTCCTGCTGAGGCTAAAGTATTTAACCCAAACCTTGGGAAACTTGATCCCAAAACAGTATGTTGCCATTTCATTGGCTACCCTGAAAAGTCAAAAGGTTATCGTTTCTACTGTCCAGACAGATATACAAAGTTTGTAGAAATGAGACACGCTGTCTTCTTAGAGGATGAAATGATGAGGGGGAGCATGGTAGCTCGAGAGATTGACCTTGAAGAGAAGCGGGTGTATGCGCCCACTCCGATGATTCAAGAGCCATTCTTCACACTACCTGCTGTCGCTGCACCGACGGTGCAAGACACTGTGGTGCCAGCACCTGTTATTGTTCCTCCCGTGGCAACAATGAATGAGAATGAAGAACCTGTTCTTCAGGATCATATAGAACCTATTGCCACAGATGAGGGGGAGCAACAGCAGCCTCAAACAGTAGATGTACCAAATGAGGAGGCCCCGAGGAGGTCTCAAAGAGTAAGAAGATCAGCTATTTCTGATGATTATCAGATTTATCATACAGAGGAATTTCAAATGGAGGACGATCCCACCTCATTTGAAGAAGCCATGAGAAGCGAAAATTCCTCAAAATGGCTTGAGGCCATGGAAGAGGAGATGAGGTCCATGAAGACTAATAAAGTCTGAGATTTGGAAATTATTCCTAAAGGAGCCAAAACAGTAGGCTGTAAATGGGTCTACAAGACAAAGCATGACTCCCAAGAGAATGTAGAAAGATACAAAGCGCGACTTGTGGCAAAAGGCTTCACGCAAAGAGAAGGGATTGATTACAATGAGACATTTTCTCCAGTCTCATGTAAAGATTCCTTCAGAATCATAATGGCATTAGTAGCACATTATGATTTAGAGTTACATCAGATAGATGTAAAGACGGCATTTCTTAATGGGGATTTGGAGGAAAATGTTTACATGGCACAACCGAAAGGTTTTGTCGTGGAAGGAAATGAAAGAATGGGATGCCGCCTAAAGAAATCGATTTATGGATTAAAGCAAGCTTCAAGACAGTGGTACTTGAAGTTTGACAGTACAATAAGAAAATTTGGGTTTAAAGAGAATGTAGAGGACAACTGTGTTTATGCAAAGTTTAAAGATGGGAAGTTTATCTTCCTAATCCTGTATGTGGATGATATCCTACTGGCTAGTAGTGATGTCAGTCTGCTACTGGAGACAAAGAAGTTTTTGTCCTCAAACTTTGATATGAAAGATCTTGGTGAAGCTTCGTTCGTTCTAGGGATCGAAATCCACCGGGATAGAAACAAAGGGGTATTGGGACTGTCACAAAAGGTATACATAGAGAAAGTCTTCAAGAAATTTGGTATGCATAAATGTAGTCCTTCACCTGCACCTATAGTCAAGGGCGACAGATATGGGGATTTTCAATGCCCTAGGAACCAGTATGAGATCGATCAAATGAAAGCGGTTCCATATGCTTCAGCTGTCGGAAGCTTACAGTATGCTCAAGTATGCACACGCCCTGACTTAGCATTTGTTACCGGGTTACTTGGCAGATTCCAGAGCAATCCTGGAATAGAACATTGGAAATTGATAAAGAAAGTCTTGCGTTATTTGCAAGGAACAAAAGGCATCATGATGACATACAGAAGATTAGATTTACTCCATATAGTGGGGTATACAGATTCTGATTTTGCGGGAGATGATAGAAAGTCTACATCCGGATATGTATTCACTCTCGCTGGAGGAGCTATATTGTGGAAAAGCTCAAAGCAAACCGTCACTACATCGTCCACAATGTATGCCGAGTTTGTAGCATGTTATGAGGCTACGGGGCAGGTGAACTGGCTAAAGAAGTTCATACCCGGTTTAAAAGTGGTTGACGACATCAATAGACCACTTAAGTTGTACTGCGATAATGAACCAGCAGTAACGTATGCCCACAACAATAAGTCAAGTGGTGCTGCCAAACACATTGACATAAAGTACTATGTTGTGAAAGATAAAGTTCGGGATCAAATTATAAGTCTTGAGCACATAAGTACCGCAAAGATGTTAGCAGATCCGCTTACAAAAGGCTTACCACCCAACGTGTTCAGAGAACATGTAGCCGGCATGGGTTTAAGGGAAAGCCTATGATTCCTGGACTAAAAGATGGCCCAAAAGATTAAAGTAACTATTTCAGAACAGAGAGGTGTATTGTAACTGTTGAATCTATCGGCGATTGACCGTGACGATGAGACATGTTCTATGCACTAATCTGTGATGGAATGTGTAAAGTCAAAAGTAATCAAAGATAAAGTATAGATTGAGATCAAGGGGGAGAATGTTAGAATGATCTCAGGGGATTTGGCCCAACGGCCAAATCCCCCCCCCCTTGCTCGCGCCCTGGTCGGGGGCGCCCAGCCCATTATGGCTGGTGGGCCCCTGTCGCCAGCGCCATATAAAGAGGTGGGGGCCGGGGCGACACGCAACACGAGGTTCACCGTGCCGCCGCCAGACCCACCGACAAACCCTAACCGATCTAGAGGGGGGCGCTCCAGCGACGGGAACACCACCGGCTCCTCTGCCTCTTCTCCAGATCACCGCCGCCAGGAGCCGCCGCCGCCCGGGACGCGCCGCCGTCTTCGTTCTTCTCCGACCGTCGCCGTGCCCGCGCGACGCCGAGATGGCCACCTCTTCCTCTACGTCTGAAGGTTGGTACCCCACTCCCTCTCGGTATCCCTCAAGAACGCGAACCCAAAAGAAAAGAACCCGTTAGATCTAAACCCTAGGAGATCCTAGACATAACAACTATATGCTATAAAATTAGCAAAAGTATAATGATCTAGAGATACTTTTGATGACAAATCTATTCATATCCTTTTCTTGTGATAAGTCCAATTTTAATTAATCTTCCAACCTTTTGGGTCGAAACCCAAGGCTGGCCAGCACTGCTTCTGCATCCCTAGCCCAATCCGACCAAAACCCCCACCTGAGCCACCTCCGCCTCTCTCCAGTTTTTCACCTCCACACGACGGTGTATTTCAGGCCGACGATCCCGCTTCCTTCCTTGCCTCTTCCCCGCAGCCACTAACGAGGCGAGCTCACCTACCAGGACCTTCTCCTACCTCACGACGTTGGCATTGGAGGCAACTCAGTGGCTCTACAGTGCTCCGCAACACCACCTGGAAAACTAGCCCTTTTGACCTCCTGGAGCACTCCGCAACTGTGATCATCCATTGCCAGCCAACGAAGACCGTTGTTAGCCCTGGGCGTGTCATTATGCTAGTGATCGGCGTTGTTGTCTTCATGGTGGTGCTGACGCACGTTGTCCAACACGTCCTTGAGTTGAGTGTTGCAACCACCGCCGCGCCACCTCGGTCGTGGTGCCCCCACCTCCACCAATGCCGACGTCTAGGTGGCACAAACGGTGGTCCACGTCCACGCTTCCACCACCACCGACGGGGCGGATGGCAGAGCAGACGGTGGAGCTGGGGCAAGCCGCCGCAGCTTGTGCTAGATCGCTCTCTAAGTCAATACATACTTACATACACACAATATATCACTTAAATGAACATGTGTACTTTTTTACCACTTTTGGTACACTTAAATACTAATTCTAATATACTCCAATGTGACATGGTTGAAAATTTTTCATTAAAATTCTTTATTTTTATTATATACCATTTTCCATAGGTAAAAGGGGTATATACATAAATTATATTATAGAAAGTGAATTTTGATGAAATTTTTTATATAACTCATTTTTGAGTGTCTTATAATCATTATTAGAATATATTTAAAAGGATACAGAAATATAACAACGTCATTTAAACGGTATATAACAGTGAGAGTACATGCTCCAAGGAATATAGAATCATTTTTCATATATATATATATATATATATATATATATATATATATATATATATATATATATGTATGTATGTATGTATGTATGTATGTATGTATGTATGTATGTGTGTGTGTGTTATATGCCACTCCAAAAGCGTGCAATTTCGAGAATGCCGCTCAGAATGATGAAATTAGTAAAATATCACTCAAGAATTTTCCTTTTTTTTTTGTCATTTCTCACGCATTTTATTCCTTTCCAAATTTACCGTACCTTAAACCACATCATTAACAGAAAATTGTATATCTTGGAAAGGGAATGCATCAACCAAACATCATAGAGAATGCTTGGGAGAGAAATTAGTAAACAAGTGCTCTCAAAAAAAATCTCATAAACCAGCTTATTCAGAGCCAAAATTAACAAGGTAAGACCCATAGACCATCATCCTCATCCACCGGATGGTGACGGCCCTGATTTCTGAACCGGTACGGTGTCTGTACCAGATAGTACTAGACTTCCAAATGTTCATCAATTGTACAGTCGCAGGCTTCTCTCTGGATCGATCCAGGAAGAGGTTGAATTCAAGGAATGGATATGGCATCTTGCGAACTCGATTCAAGAGATGTTAGACGACGACCTCAGCGTTTTTCCAGGCGTGCAGAGGTGTAAAGAAAAACGCGTCCTTCTCTGAAGTGCGAGTCGACCTGTCGTTGTTCTCTGAAGTGCGAGCGTACGGCTTTGGCCAACGAAGGACGAACGTACGTACGCGTTCAGTCAGGAGTCAAGAAGAGCAATCACTCTCCAGTCAAGAGAGAAAAAGACGGGTCTAATTCAGGGCTGAATGAACGCTTCAACTGATCTTGAGTATACTATTAACTATTGTGCTGCAGAAAGTTCTGAAGACTGAAGAGTCGTCTTGGGCTTGACCTGGTCATGTCAGTCTTCCCGCGAGATTTGCTGCTCAGGTCCAATCATGGAGAGTTTCAGGATGCTGCTAGGCTTAAACTTGGTGCTCAAGCCTGTCTGGCTGCATGGGAAACTCGGTCGTGTTTTCCCTGAATCTTTATTGCAACTTCGGGGTGCTTGTCAGCCCACTTATTTCGGTTTGAACTTCTGACTTATTTTTTATTATTTATAAATTTCGTCTTTTTCTGACTTTTTGGCTTTTCAGCTAGTTACGATGCAATTTCAACCATAAGCCACTTTTTTCAGCCGAAATGAACGGGCTGCTATGCAGCTATGATGTTGGCAACTAGATAGGTCAATTTCCTGCTTCTACCGAAAATAAGGGTGAGTTCTTTTGGATTGATGTCTTATGACTTATGGATTAAATATTTGAATTCTGGTTGTTCGTAAGAGACAGTATGTAGAGGAAAATAGTTGTATATGATTTTAGCCGATACAGCTGAACTCAGTATACTTTTTACTATAATTTTTCTATTGACTCATCTTAAAAAATATACAATCGAAAAGTTAGTTACTATAGACAGTACAAACATAAACTAACTTTAAGCCAAAAAACCCGACCTGAGTTGATTCTTGTAAAGTTTCTCTAAAATTCTTGTAAATTTATTGTGTCCCAAGCAGGACCTGTATGCCGGTACAAGAATTAGACAGGGCCAACTGTTTACTTTGTTTGCCCTGGCCAATTAGGCCAGTCTTAGTGGGGGTTTTATGGAGTTTCATGGGCATTAAATACGCTGACATGGCACTGTATTGATAAGAGAGAGATGATAAAAGTTTCATAGGAGTAGAGATAGTTTCATGGGGATGAAACTATTCTGCACTGTTTCCAAAATATAGGTGTGTTGAAAACTAGGACATGAAACCTCCACTGAGACTGACCTTATTCTCGATCTCCTCTCTCCATTTGTTTGGATCCCTACGTGCATGCGGATGTAATGCTCTAGGTTTTTTGTACTTTAGTTGTTGGTACTTTTTCAGTGCAATTAAATTTTAAAAATTTAGAAAAAAATATTATATCATTACGAACAATAGAAAGAATTAAAAAAAGCAAAAAAACCCAAAAAAAAATAAACTAAAAACTGGAGAGAAAAAACAAAACTAAGAAGCTAAACATTAGAACCAAAAGCTTACAGCTTAATTTTAAATGAGCACGTCCGTATTGCTAGGCCCAACTTGTCCTGAAAATAGTATTGGTACACACAGAAAGGAGTCATAGGATGCGACTGTTCAGCGTGTTTACCAGCACACGCTGTAGCTTCGTTGAAAAGGTCCGAGTCAGGACACCACGCGAGTTATCCAGGTGTTATCGGCGACACGCATGGCAGATTGATTGGATGTCAGGTCAGGGACCACTCGAAGTAACCGGCGATCGACATAGGCCTGTTCTTTTCCTCCGAAGCTAACGGTTTTTAGCTTTTGCTATAATACCTAACTTTCAAACGGAGTATTTTCTCAAGATGAGGTCTACAAGTTAAACGATCTACACGTTAAAAGCCCAACATCTGTACCAGCCAAAATCACAAGTGAGTATCTATCTCTCCGTAATCTGTACCGTAAACAGCCAAAATTTAAAAATTTCAGCCAAAAGTCATAAACCGCAGCAGAACCTATACTGTTTTTGTGATGCTGCGTCCTTCAATCCTCATTGTTCGTCATGCGTGAGATTCCAAACTGGCGTATTGTACCATCGGTGTCAAGTTCCCCCATGACTGCATGCATGAGATCGATATATATATTCCGCTAAACTCCGGCCGCTATCAGCAAACGCGCTTCAGCGACTAGGAAGTGTTTTGGACCAGATTGTGGTGCATCAGCGTTCAAAATTTCAACGAAATCTCTTCACATCCTCCTCCTTGTTGACCCCGATCCTAGTGGCCCTTACAAAGTAGACGGCACGTAAGTCTACGAGCAGCAAGGCACTACGGAAGCAAGTAGCTACCAAGACGGCGTTCAAGTCGGCACCAGCGACGACAGGCGTTAAATACAACTCTCGCGCTGCTTCTTCTATGTTCTTGCATACCATGTTAAGAGTTAGGTTTGTAGGATTAGGAGATGTGTTCTTGCCATGTTCTTGCTGTATTAGATGGTTAATCTGCTTATTATTTTGTTATGTTGTAATGGTGGATTCTAATCTTAATAGAAATGGAATGTGCTATTTTGTTTGCTGCTGTATTTGCTTGTTTTCAAATGGCATAGCTAACATTTTTTGATGCTAACCAAAAAATAGAAACAATTTAAGTATAGAATGAACTATCACAGACGATTTTATGGTACAAACCGTCAATGAAGGATTATCACAAACGGCTCAAACTAAAAACCGTCTGTGATGAAAAATTATCATAGATGATTCTATATACCAATTGTCTATAATACTCGTCCATCACAGATGGTTGGTAGCTAAAATCATCTGTGATGTGTGAGTATCACAGACGGTTCTAGTTATAAACCGTCCGTGTTGTATTTATCACAGACGGCTTACAAACCGTTTGTGATAACTTTCGATTATCATTGACACATAAATTTAGACGGTTCAGAAAATTATCTGTGATGACAATTTCGAGCCGCTTTAGATCACTTTTTTTTGGAGCACTGAGACTAGTATTAGTCCGTGTTTATCTGTTAGAACCTTGTCTCCTGGCAAGCTTGACCCAAGTGTAGCTAGTCAATGCAGTTTGTTTGTTTGTTCGTTCGTGATGGTAGCTCGTCCTGCATGTGTTCCTACTTTGTTAGCAGTACGTGCATACGGATGTAGACATTTGTAAGGCATCCCTAATTATAAACACTCCGTTTCTGAATTTGAAGGGGTGCAAAATTAGATTCTATCCTGCAACTATTTGGGAGAAGATATTCATCCTAGCCATGGGGATCAATATTCATGATTAAACATGACATATTCAAGAATTATGTACAATGCGGCGTGGGTGAATCCAATGTAATTTAAGGGTATTCAATTGAATACTTAAAATTTTTTCATGTAATACATAATATTTAGTAGATATTATATATATATATATATATTGATAATTAGATAAAATGTTTTATATATGTACCCCCAATTGATTTCAACCCGCTCCTGCACCTTCCCTTCCATGGTTGATTTTAATCCACTCCCACACCTCCCCTCTCCAATTCACTTAAAATAGTATGGCTTAATAAAGCATCCGTCCCCTTATTAGACCACTCATTAGCCCATCCGTAGACCCCTCAAACTCTAACCTATCCCCTCCCCCATCTCTCTTTGTGTCTCTTTCAGGCTCCACTAATTCAGACCAAAATTGCCAAACTCGACGACACTGGCGCACGAGATCGAGGGGCAATTGGCCACCAAGCGACTTAGTGAGGGGTTGAGAGCAACTCTGGTCTCTGGCTTGATCTTGGTGGCAAGGAGCATAACCACGATAAGGACCAAACGAGCGACAGCTGTCATCTAAGAGCCGGGGAGGGAGGGAGCGTGCGGCGGCGGCGATCAGGTCGACGAGGCAGTAGACACCAGGCAACGACTACACGTTGCCTTGCACTGGTGCACGCAGGCCATACATATCAGACTATATCAATATAATTTCAACTTAAGTTATTTCGTAATTTCTCTAAATTATTTTTTATTTCGTAATTTCTCTAAATTATTTTTTATTTTTTCTAAATTATTTACAGATGTTGTATCTAGCACGAAACATTTTGTTTTTTTTTTTTTTTGCTATTGTGAACTTTTACATTTTATTTGTCAGTTTTGAATACTACTCATTATAGAAATTCTGGGTCCGTTACTACAATGCGAAATTGCAGACTTTTAAGTTAACACCATGAGGGTGCCTTAATCATATTGGCCATTTAACATATGTACGACAAAAGAATACGGTATGAACAGAAGAGCAACGCATATACTCGACGTACGAGTAATGCTAGGGCAATTCCGATGCACTTATGTCAGCAGTTTTCATATTGTCATGTATGATCAAAATCTGATATAGAAAGAGAGTTTAGAAAAAGAGAGGTTAAAGCTATGTCTCATACAACAAACAGGGTATTTGAGACAATCAAGAAAGTTAAAGAGGGTGTGGATTGGGAGAGGAGATGGGATAAAAGAAGAAAAAAATCAATTGAGTGGGTTGAAGCTACATACCATTCATTAGCAAGATTATATCTTAAGAGTTATTTCTGTATAATGTAGTATGCATCCATTAAAGGCTTCTCCGTTCCACAATGATAGCGATGGATGTTGTTTCGTGCTCGCTACCAGAACCCAGCGCTCGTCGTCCCATGCAATGCAAGGACACGAGGACGAAAAATTCTAACATGCAACGGTGACACAAATGAGTTGGTGTAACAAGCCAATAACACGGTGACACGTGGCATTATGTACTGTAGCAGGCATACATCTACAGTACCACTACAGTGTTTTTGCCCATGTGGCAGTCTGGGATTGGCTTGTAACACAAATCAATCTGTACAACCTGGCCTGTAACACAAATCAATCTGTACAACTGTGACACAGTAAAATCCCTCCACGAGGACTGAGAGAGGCAGCCACTTGTCAGTGTGTGTGTATATATATATATATATATATATATATAGCCATATAGGTGTGTCTAGACATCATCACATGAGTACGAAGACTAGCTATGCTGGTGTCTCGTTCTGATCTGGTCCAGTGTCCACGTCAAAAAGCATGACCTGGCCTGTGTGTTGTGTAAACTTCTCGGAAACCATTCAAGCTTTGCCTCCCTTCTTCTCTCTAGCGTGATCCAACACCAACTCCATCTGGTAGCTGCTAGATCTATATAACCTAGACATAGATCATCCAGATATATATACACACCGTTGCTGTTGCATTAGGTGCACCACGTTGAGATCGAACACAAACCAAAGGAGCATCTAAGAAAGAAAGAACATACGTGAGTTGCAGTCGAACGTGGTGAAGAAAGAAGCAGGTTTGGATCGTGCAGTTGATGACGACGGCTAGTAGTAGTAGCAGCAGTGATCCGTTCGGCACACCGGGGTTCCGGTTCTACCCGACGGAAGAGGAGCTGCTCAGCTTCTACCTCCGCCACCGCCTCGCCAACACGAGGCCCCAGATCGAGCGTTTCATCCCCGTCGTCGACGTCTACAGCCTCCATCCTTCCGACCTCCGCTGTAAGTTCGCTGAGCCAATGACTGGCACATCTTCCTTTTCTTTTGGTAACATGTGATCGAGCATGGACATGCATGTGTGATGTACTGCAGCGATGGCGGGGGAGGCGAGCGTGCGTGACACGGAACAGTGGTTCTTCTTCTGCCCGCGGGCGGAGAGGGAGGTGCACGGCGGCAGGCCGGCGCGGACCACGCCGTCGGGGTACTGGAAGGCCACGGGGTCACCGTCCTGCGTCTTCTCGTCGGCCAACAAGGTGGTCGGGGTGAAGAGGACCATGGTCTTCTACCAGGGCCGCGCGCCCACGGGGACCAAGACCAGGTGGAAGATGAACGAGTACAAGGCCGTCGCCGACGATGCCGGTGCCGCCGCCGCCGCGCCAGCAATGGCACCCCTCAAGGCATGATTCCAACTTTTCACCTCACGCGCCGCGCGCGCATGCATCTCATGACGAATTAATCACTGTTATATGAATTCATGCAGCTGAGGAACGAATTCAGCGTGTGCCGGGTGTACATCAGCACAGGGACCCTGCGATCCTTCGATCGTCGCCCCCTCAATCCGGCCGGCCATGATCAAGCGGTGCACCAACATGTACCGTCGTCGGCGAGGGCCGCGAACACAAACCTCGCCGACGATGTCATCGTGAGTACTGGACAAGACGAGAACTCTCATGACAGCTCCTCGTCAGGATCTCGGGGGATCGTCGACGTCGATGGATCTGGATCATCTGAAGGCGCTGCCATCGACTGGAACTCGCTGATCACCGCTGCCGACGATTTCAGTTTCGACATCAACTTCAATTCTAGTACCATTGGGGCGTGGCCACAAATTTGATTATATACCTCCAATAATGCATTGCAAGTTGTAACTTGTATCGAGTAATGGGGGTCCCGCGGTTATCCCGCCGCTGCTCCCGACCCCGCGGAGGAGCAAGATGACGCGCTGCCGCCGACGCTCTGCCTCATCATCCGGCCGCGCGGACTCCGTCGAGAGGTGGGACGCGCACAAGAGGCCCTCCAGCCCTGCGTCGTCAAGCGGCAGCAGCGGGAGTCCCGGCCGCCGCGTCCACGTGAGAGCGCTGGGACAGCAACAAGGCCAGGAGCTGCACGTCTGCGCCGACAGAGCGGCAACGTGGCAGCAGCACGAGCCCAGATCGGGCGTCGTCGTGCGAGAGGTGGGACATCCACAAGCGGCGCTCCTCTCAGCCGCGCATCCTCGGCGGAGCTAGCACTGGGACATGCACAAGAAGCCTCGTTCGCAGGAGATCGACAAGCCTCAGACCGACGAGACAACTGTTGGGTTTGATCTTGTTGTCTAACGTTTGTTTGCCTGAGTGTGTCGGCATATAATGCAGAAAGAAGCGGGCACAGGCCTGCGGACGTGCGCTTCTGAAGGGCTGCATGGGCGAGAGAATGGCTCAACGTGTGCATGCACCAGAATAGGTATGCGTGGATTGTGTTGCCCAGGCGCACCATGACTCAAGAATCGGTCGTGGATGTATGCATGGGCGTGAGTTGAGGGGTACACGCTTGTACAAATAGGAGCACTAGATCGCTGTATTTGGTGGTTGAATAAGAGTAGCAGTCGAGAGTATTATAGCAGTTGTAGAGTGAGTCGAATAAAGAGATAAAGAGAAAAGTAACACAAGTCGAATTCGCGTTGGCAAAAATTCTCTCCATGTCTTTGTGTTCTCGCTTGCATGTGTAAGTTGCGCCAACGTGCTCGCGTTGTGTTCCATCCTAGGAGCAATGCCAACATTTGGTATCAGAGCTTAGTGTACATCAAAAATCACGCTGAGAAGTATGGAGATCGTCGATGTGGTGGCGTCTGCATTGACAAGCGCACCGACGAAGGAGAGTTCTGCGGTGTCGCTTCACTACCCCGTGCTCATAAGGAGCAATTACGCAATGTGAGCAATGAAGATGGAGGTGTCCATAAAAGCCCAAGGCGTATGGGACGCCATCGATCCCAGCGACGTGACACACGCAAGGACTAAATGGCATTAGCGGTCATCTACCAAGGTGCCACAGAAGACACACTCTTTCTGTAGGCTAAAAAGAAGGCGGTCAAAGCTGTGTGGGAGGCATCGAAGATCATGGCATATAGAAACTGAACGTGTGAGGGAAGTCAAGGTGCAGACTCTCAAGTCAGAGTTCGAGGTGCTGCGCATGATATAATCAAAGTCGATCGACGACTTCGTCATCCGGTTGATAACAATCATCAACAAAATCCAAGAGCTCGGTGACAAGATGGAGGAGAGTTACGCGGTAAGAAAATTTCTTTGTGCATCCCCTGCAAAGTTTCTACCGATAGTCTCTCCAATCGAGTAATTTGGTGACATCAAGACAATGGTGATTGAGAATGTAGGTAGTGACGTGAAGAGTCTCAACCTAGTAAGAGGAAGGGGGGCTGACCTGAAACATACGAGACTAGACAATGTTATTAGTGAAATGAATAATGCGTTCGGCCTTGCCGTTGTACTAAGAGGTATATGGACTTACATCCGGAGTGCAACACCATGGGTGAGGGAAAAGGTGCGAGTGGTGGAGTTGTCAAACTCATGGCCATTATCACACTGAATGCTCTTGATCTTAGCGCCTAACTGAGTAGCATCATAAGAGAAAAGGTGTGAAATAGTGGCAAAAGTATCGGATTTTAGTCGTAGAGGAAACATCCAAAGATAATGCGAGCAATCATCAAGAATAACCAAGTAGTATTTGTAACTGGATACACTGATGACAGGTGAAGTCCAAAGGTCACAATGAAGTAAAATTCTTGAGAGCACGAGACTATGAAGTAGCAAAAGGTAGATGCACATGGCGATCTAGCTAACACGCATGACAAATAGTATCGATGGGTTCATTATTGCAAGCAATGGCACACACAATAGCAAGGTGAGACAGGGACTCATGGTTGAGATGCCCAAGACAACGATGCCACAGAGAGGTGGAGGCGCTGACGACTAGTGCACATAGAGGGGAGGCAGATGCCAGTAGACGCAAGGGGTAGAGAGGTCCGGAGCTATTGCACCTAGTGATCACGTTCCGGGAACGAAGATCATTTACAGAAAAGCCAACAGGGTTAAACTCAATGGAACAGTTGTTGTCAACAGTGAATTGACGAACAGAAACAAGATTCTTGATAAGGTGCGAAGTTACAAGAACAATATTTAAATGAAGAGGGCCAAGACTAGTGGAACCAGTGGAGGCAACGGGTAGCATAGACCCATCATCGACAACAATGGTGGAAGGAGTGAGGGGGATGGGAACGGGAGAGGTTATTGTCGTCCGACATCATGTGTGAGGTCACACCAAAGTCCATATACCAGTTAGTGGTTGGCGGGGAAGCAAGAGTCATGGTGTTGAAAAAGTTCGCCAATGACTGCTGATTCCATGGATCAAGAACGGGAGGCGCAGGACCCAGACATACCCGAGGCCATGGTGCGGGCGATGGGTATGAGGATAGAAGATAGCCGACCTGGAGTTGCCCGGTCATCATCGCGTGTAGTTGGGGCGCACCACCGTGGCGCGACTAGGGCAATGCGCTAGGGGTGCACGTGCCGAGGAGACTGGGAGCCTAGCTTGGATGGAATTGCCAAGGCCACACCTAGATGGTGCCGATCCAGGAGTTGTAGAAGGAGGACAACCAATCAGAAGTGCTGCCCTTGGAGCAACCACCTGCACCTCCGTCACCGGGCTTGGTGTTGCTGCCGCCATTGCTGTGGTGACTGGATCCGCTCCCGCCACTGCCGGTGACACTGGAGGGAGCTCCCTGGGATGCGCCAATGGAGCGGCAGCTGGACGTGCTGCCATCGCCCCCGAAGACACCACCGCCGAGACCCCCGTTGCCGGTAAGGGTCGTGGTGATGAGGGCTATGGAAGGAGCTAAGGGATGCGGCGACATTGTGATTTCTTTGAGTAGCAGATCAGAGCAGGCCTTGATGAGCGAGGGGAACGGCTTCTGCCATATCAGCAGGGCCGCCATGTATACGAATTTGGCATTCAGGCCGCGTAGAACGGATAGAACAAGGGTCCGATCAACACCGGTTCGCCCAAGTCGCTAAGGGTGTCGGCCATACTCTTCAGCTTGCGGTAGTAGTTAGAGATGGAGAGGTCGCCCTGAATGAAGTTGCGAAACTCCAAGTCTAGGTATAGGGCACGTGTCTCCTTGTTACCGATGAACTGTTGCTCGTGGCCCACTCATACAAGCTGCGCCGTGGAGGTAGGACTCTTCATGATCTCGAGGAGTTCAGTGGAGATGGTGCCGTAGAGCCACGAGAGAACAAGATAATCAATTCGGATCCAATCGGCTACGTCGGGGTGGGTGTCATCGGAGAGCACGTGATCGGAGAGGGTGTACTTGCTGAGGGTGATGAGGAAGAGGCTGTGCCATTTATTGTAGTTTGGAGAGGCGAGGTCGAGGACGACAGGGATGAGGGCCTTGATGTTGAGGACACCGTACGCTTGGGCATAGAGGGAAGCAACGGCGGCGGCTTTGGAGAGGGCTAGTGCCTATGTGGCCTCCTAGCGCGCAGTGCGCAGCAGTGGCGGCCTCCTGCTCACGGCGTGTGACGGCGGCAGCATCGTCTTCGCGTGACCATGTCGGTGGAATTAGTGGAAGGGTGCAGTCGCAGAAGCGATCACTTCTGGTACCATGAGAGCGTGAAATATTTAGGGCAATCACACAAAGAATAGAATGAAAAACCAAATGTTACTTATGTAGACTATGCCAAGCAGGTGAAGAAGTAAGTGTGAAACTATGCCAAATGTAAAACAATGCCAAACATATAAGAGAGCATATATAAAAACATGGCATACCTTAAGTATAAATAAAAAATCGAGACATCTAATATATTAACCGAGCCGTCTAACAGGCACGAACGGTGCACCGAGCACCAAGAGTGACAGCCGTGTCATGGGACCGCGGGACGCGCTGGGCGATAGGGAGGCGGCGGCGAAAGGGAGGTTTGCCTTTTGATCATGTCCCAAGGCGTTCGAGGAATGTTTCTCTATCTTCTGGTCCTTTGGTGCAATCTGCAACTGAAAAAAAAAATACTAGTAGGTTCGATGATGTAGTACCGGAGTCATGTGTAATGTAACGATTCTTTATGTATAATTTTTCTGTACCGGCAAACTAAACCAATGCAATATTGTAGTGTCACCTTGAAGGATCTACAGGCACCTTGCTTTTCATGTGGACTCATGGTTAGTGCAAATTTTCCGTAGAAATACGCACATGGTTAAGGATCTCCTCAGTTCCTGTAACGTGCATATACATGAAGTTACATAGCAGAACTGCGGCATGTTCCTTTTGTTTTTAGCTTCTCTTTTTCGGAACATGAAATAAGTAGGACAGTTTCTTCAATCGGCTTTTTAAACCTACAGCACATATGCTATCTATGCGAACATCTTTATCTTTCGTCACTATCTTAAAAAGTATAGTAAAAAGAGTTAGCAGCTAAAAGAACAGATCACGCTATCGCACTCGACTGATTTCCAAAAGGGGAAAAAAAAGGAAAGAAAAGCTCACACATTACCACGTGAGTGCAATTGGTAGACATACCCGGGCCTCAACTAGGCCGAGCCCATCCTGCGTGTCCCAACAAGGCAACCTAGTGGGCCCTATCCACCTTATAAGGGGCCCACCCGCCCGTAGGCCCAGGCCCATCACCCCATCCCTCTCCGTCGTCGTGTCCGAGGAGTAGAGCATTGTGCTGTGATGGTTCCAGTATCCTCCCCTGCTCGAAAGCTGGCTGCTCTCTGAGACTCAGATCCACTCCACCGCGCCCAGCACGCGGAGATCGAGCGATGCCGCCGCCGCCGCCGCCGCAGAACGAGGGGAAGGTGACGCCGAACCTGGCCATGGACGCCGAGGGCACGCGCCTGCTCAACCTCACCGTCTTGCAGCGCCTCGACCCCGCCGTCGAGGACATCCTCATCACTGCCGCCCACGTCACGCTATACGACTTCAACATCGACCTCAACCAGTGGGTGAGCGCGGTTCCTCTCGTCTCGTCCGCCCCGCTGTTTCGCGTCACTCGGCCGTCATCCGATCCGATCTGATGCAAGGGTGTGTTTTTTTTTTTTGCAGAGCCGGAAGGACGTGGAGGGGTCGCTATTCGTGGTGAAGAGGTGAGGCGGGGAGATTTTTTTTTGGGAACGCGGTTTAGGGTTTGGATCGGGGGTTTTTGCGTGTCTGGGGTTCTAATTATTACTGGTATGTGTTGGATCGCATGTAGGAACACGCAGCCGAGATTCCAGTTTATCGTCATGAACAGACGCAACACCGGTACGTGCATCTGTGATCTAACCTGATGAGTTCATCTGTTGGATGTTGGTTTAGGTGTTGCACTGAGAGCTGATCTGTCGTACACTGGGACCTTTACGTTCTTCTGAAGCAAATAGGAATATAGGATATAGATCAAAATGGAACATTCCTTTTGGGTCTTGGTAAATGTCCTAAATCTTAAGATTAACTTATGCTGAAGTAGATTAGATAAAGTGATGAAGCAGATATAGGGGGAAAAAATGCAAGGTTATAGTGCATTGAGATCTTCAAACTTCCAACATAGTTTTTTCATTTGATGTGAATGATATAGAACTCCTAATTGATCATGGAATCAATCGTAACATCTGCGAATAACTCATGCAAAGAGGAACGGCTGTGAACAATTTCAGGGATAAGAGTGATCAATTCCTATCTTACTGCCTGCATGCTTCCCGCTACCTGTTTATTGTGATTTGAGCAGCCAAGAACAATTGCAAGTATTGTCGTGGTTGAGCCATGTTTGGCTTAGTTTTGCTGATGGTTTGACTTTTGAGTGACTATGTAGCCAACTGTAGGTCTTTTGTAGTGTCATATCAGGGATCAGAGACAATCCTCGAATGCTTAGGACCTTGGGATAGCTCTATGCCTGCATACAAGTCTGGCAGGCATGGAGCAATAATTCTTAGTCAGTGGATTCATTGGAGAAAGTCCTGACAGGTATCCAGATATCAGTGGGCTAATTCTTGTTAGGAATTGGATTTTGTATAGAGAATGATGTGACCTTTTGCGCGCGCACATGCACACACCCAAAAAAAAAACAGATGTCTATGCGAACCCACTGTGAACAAGCTGAGTCCACCTCTATATGAGTAGCAGAACATATTGTGATTTTACATTCTCTTTATAAACCACAGTAGGTAGGTGTGTTTTTATATTTTTCATAGTATTTAACATAAGTTGGTTAGGATTTAAGGCTAAAACTGCTAACTTTGTACATCGCGTCTAGATGTTAAACTGCTTTACTGTATAAAGTAAATTGATTGGTGTGCTCGATTCTTCATGAATTTTTTTTGTCTAAACAGATAATCTTGTGGAGGATCTATTGATTGATTTTGAATACGAACTTCAGCCTCCATATTTGTTGTACCGGAATGCTGCACAAGAAGTAAATGGTATTTGGTTTTATAACCAACATGACTGTGAAGCTGTTGCAAGTATTTTTGGAAGGTAAGACTTTTCTCTATCTTTTTCCCTTCATGTCGATGACATTTTTTGCTGTGACTAAGGTGTATAACGAAAACTGTACATACGTAACATAATTGAAGTGGATGACCTGATGTGATTACTTAAATGTGGCAAACTAGAAATGGATGGATGAGAACTATCTAGTACTGGACAATATCAGCCAATGGCAGTTGCGACAGGTGGAATCACAATCTGGACAGGCTATAGGACTTGAATTGGGATGGAGATGTTTGAACTTTCTAACTGAAAACTGTTGAATACTCTGCCTAATATTTTCATTTGACTTGAACATCGAAACATAGATTCCAGGAAAGAAAGCTTCAATTTTATATAAATTGCCAGAGCCAGAGATATCTTCCTGAATGAGGGAATCATACAATTGAAAATAGTCTCTTTAAGCCATGAACTTATTTGCCTAGTTAGTATTTAGTGCAAAAGCCATTTGATTTATTTTACTTTGTTGTTTTAGTACATTCACCAATTTGTAAATCGGTAGTTACAATAGGTGATTATGTCCCTTCAGCAGGAAGTAATACATAATTGTGGTTTCCTTCTGTTCATCTGGCAATAAGAAGTAAATGCAATGATTTATGCCCTTTAAAGAGGCAATTTTCCTCTCCAGCAACTGCAATCACCTCCTATCCAGAAAATAGAAAAAATGCAATTGTTTGAGCCCTAACAAATGAAATCCCCATATCACACAAAGGTGAGGAAGTTCCACGATCTTGTAATACTCGAGGTAGGGGTATGGGGTACCATTATCTTGTGATTCTTTGGGAAGGAGGAGGATCATGCTCTTCTAACATTCCATGTGATATGAAGATTTTGATCTTTTGACTGACTACATTTTTTTGGAAAGGCTTAATACGATCACCTGACTTGGTGTCATTACTAACAGTACAGTTTTGTGCCAAAAAAAAAAAAGAGACTCTGACTTTTACAATTTGTCTTGTCTCTGTAAATTGTGCTACCTTTCTATTAGTGATATTCACATGGAATGCATATGGTACGCGAACAGTCTTAGTTTGATGTAGTGGAAAGTATGTCAAAATTGTTTTATACTTTGGTAGATATCTGGCATGTGTGTGCATGATTAAGACTGCTTTAGCATAAACTTTGTTTTATAACAGCCTATGGGCAAGTACTTGCTTTTCTTTTTGGTTCTGAACTATTATAGCCCATGATGCCCCTGAAAAAATTATTTATGAAAATTGTATGGACACTTTTACCGAAAATGTGTTTCAATCAATCGTTTCCTTGCAGGATACTTAATGCTTATGCCAAAGTGCCTCCAAAACCAAAAGTGCCTTCCACAAAAAGGTTTTTCCTCTGGATTTCTGTATGCGATACACTAAGTTTCATCTCTTGGATCCAATCACCTAATGTTTATTGCATACTGCTTTGCATTTATTTATATATTGGATTTACTTATGGTGGATTCTTCTGTTGTGCCACAGTGAGTTCGAGGAATTGGAGTCTGTTCCTACACCCGCTGCAATTGATGGTCCCATTGAACCTCCGCCATCGTCCACTGCTCTAGTTTCTGATACCCCTGATGAATCGTTGGCCAATTACTTCAGTGTATGTTCTCTTTTAACTTTCTTTTGTTTCATTCTAAAATATTGTTTCTTCCTTTTCAACATTGTTCATCAATTAGTGTATCTTTGCAATAGCTTGGGCTGTGGTCTCAGAAAGTCTGAATTTCCTTGCATAAGCTCAATAGTAAATCTTCACTTATCTGGATTCTTAATTCAGTGTCCATTGTAGCATCTTGATTGATACATGTATACCAGTATAATGCTCCTTGCTGGTCACAGTTGTACATATGTTTGTACTACACTGCATTAGTGTCAAACACTGCTGAATTTCTGTTTTGAACAAATCTACAGGGCGCTGCTAGCGATGGGTGTGTATCATGTGCACCAATGGCTGGAAGAGCACATCCGTCCACTGTGTCTCTTGCATCCTCTCACGTACCGTTGATCATTCCATCTGCTGCTCCGACACATCAAATGACCGCTCCTTTAGGTGCTTCATCAGCTCCACCACTGCCCCTCCATGACACTAATGCCCATGCTAGCAGCTTGACAAATCTTGTAACTCCGGCTTGCTTTGCACCTCCATCATCCTCTTCCACATCATTGGTGCCACCAGCTTCATCCTTGATGCCTACAGCACCACCTCTTCATCCATCTTCCACATCTGCCCAACGTCCTTCGTATGCTACCCCCCTTCTACATCCCTTCCCGCCACCGACTCCACCTGCATCCCTTACCCCCACACACAATGATGGGCCTGTTATTTCAAGGGATAAAGTTAAGGACGCCCTCCAGAGACTTGTTCAGGTATGTTTCACATTGAAAAATACAAGATGTAATACTTGTTCTTTATATGCGTTAATTCTTATCTATGCCCAACAGTGCGACGATTTCATCGATTTAGTCTATCGGGAGTTGCAGAATGCACATATATAGACTGCTTGCTAGTCTTTATGGGGTTTCTGTCTGGGACAAGTGTTTTTGTTCTTTGTGAGTTGTGTATGCTTTACCTTTAGTCCTCAGTTATGTATAGATTTGTCGTAATGCCTTGATGTAGAGTCCTTATAGCAATGGTTGGTAGTATTTATCTTGTTCCTTCTTTCCAAATCACTGTATTATCATATAGTATTTATGTAATTGAAAACATGGAATTAAAACAGGGCTTGTGTAACAACGTTAAAATAGCATCTTTTCCGTGTGATATACTGAGCGGTTACCATTTACCACCTCAGTTTCAGGGCTTCGTGGAATATGTTGATGTAATATTCTTCAGAAATATGTAGTGGGTTTTAGAATAGATTCTTTGACCTATTGAGGGGTTTCTTAGGTTCATCGATGTTCACTGGATCTGAAATCAAACGGTACAGAGAAAATGTGGTGACACAACACACTCTTGTGCCATTTTTTTTTGTTGCACTCGGCTTTAGTAAAGCGATAAAACTTTTCCTTCCATATGATTGATGACCTCTTGCCAGTTTTACCAAGGGAGCGTATGAATTCATTGCCTACTAGTTATGCGTAATGTTCTGGTGAGACTTGTGGCAAACTCTCTAAAATACCGGGTGCCCTCCGTGGTAGTCTGCATAACCTGGTGAGAGTCGTGAGGCTATGCGGAGCTGACGATTTTACAGGCCTGTTCTTTTTGGTTGCGGCTTATAGCTTTTGGCTGAAATTTTTGAATTTTGGCTGTTTACGGTACAGATCGATACTCACTTGCGATTTTGGCTGGTACAAATGTTAGGCTTTTAATGTGTACTACGTTTAACTTGTAGACCTCGCCTTGAGAAAATACTCCGTTTAAAAGTTAAGTATTGTAGCGGCTGCGAAAAGCCGGCCGGCTTCCTCACTGCCGAACAGGCCCTGCATGGATCTATCATGGAACGAAGGAAAGGTTTTTTCTTCTTGCAAGAAAAAGAACCGTCTTCTGTTAGCATCATTATCGTGTATGTCCAAACTTGTCAGGAGAACCTGAGCAAATACTACTTTGCTTTGAAAATACTCATCAGAAGAATCAGGAAATACTCAACAACAATAATACGATTTCTTGAGCCTGAAAGTCGCATGGACAAATGGCCATGCTAAGACCTGTAAGTTTCGACAGTATCTTCTCAATTTTCTGTTTTGGTAACTAAGAACAAAAAGGAAAACTTTTGTTCCGAGCTGCACTGTGCATTGTGACAGCCGCCCGTGTAGCCTACGCCGCGGTCGTATTTACAACTCCTTGTACACTATGGGCACGCCGGACGTCGTACGGTCACCGGAACGCCAGCATCACCAAGAAACCCACGAACGCCGCAGCCCCGATGCCGGAGCAGCAGAGGTCAACGATGCCATCCCGCCTCGCCTTCCACTCTTTCCTCGCCGTCTTCCCCTTCACGAACTCCTCGTACCGCTGCCTCGCCGCCTCCTCCGCGCCACGGCTCTGCCTCGCGCTCGCCATGGCCGCGGCCACCGCGGCTAGCCCGTCCCGGCCGCTCACGGCCTCGGCGTCCTCCACGCACAGGCTCACCTCACTGACATGCCCGTACCGATCGTCGGACGTGACCGCCGCATCCAGGGCGGCACCGCCGAACACCACGGTGAACCGTGTCACGGTCTCCCCGGTGAGCCACTTCTGGTGGACGGACACCGGGCGCCGGCTCGAGACGTTCACGGCGCGGCCGATCGCCGGGTCGATCAGTATCCAGCTTAGCGTCAGCTCGGCCGGCGTGATCGGCGACGGCGCCGAGAAGCCCTCCTGGACGAGCGCGTCGACGCGGAACGGCGACCCCAGGAACCACGCCGACGAGGTGTCCGTCTCGACGACGCGCGACATGATGCAGACGCCCTTGTGGTGCAGGTCAACGGCCGAGATGAGCCGGGCGGGGAGGGAGCCCGCGGCCGAGACGTCGTTTGCCGGCGACGCGGCCGGGAACGGGAACGCGTCAGCGAAGAGCGCCCGGTAGCCGTCGCCGCAGCAGCAGGGGACGTCGCGGACCGACGGCCACATGGCGAGGCAGAGCCCGCGCCATGTGTCCGGGTAGGCGGCGAGCTCGTGGAAGCTGGAGCACGCGCAACCGAGCGCTGCCAGCGACGCGCCGTCGAGCCGGCGGAGCACGAGGGCCAGGACGTCCGTGGGAAGGTCCTCGATGACCGTCGCAGCGCCGCCGTCCTCGCTGTCGACGAACGCCGGAGAACTGTGGGACATTGCCTGATCAGCACGAGCGCTTGCCATGATCAGAGGATTTGCCGAGCTTGGTATATCTGTAACAATGGTGTAATGTAACTCCTCTTTCTTGTGGTGTGAGCTGCGAATCTGTGACGCTTCTGAAGATCTTGCGGATGTGTTTGGTTGGGGCTTGAAGGTAGGCAGTCAGTTCATATATGATGAGGAAAGAAGGGGTGAGTGATCACTGTATGAAAGCAAGCCTGCAAGTGATTCCTATGTCGGCTAGACTCGTTCTTCGTTCCTGCGCTGCACCTGCACGGGAGAGATGAGAAGAGAAGCTACGGTGCAGCCGCCCGCCTCCCTCCCCTTGCGTCGCGGAAAAGCAAAGTTGAAATATTATATTATACCTCGCCTCTTTCTTCTGCAGTGCGCTCACTTAGCGACACTGACGTGTGGGGCCACACCGTGCTCGATGCGCTGGTAGCTCTCTGACGTGCCAACAGAGGGATTTGGCTGATTATCTGGCACGGGCGGACACACACGTCGCCTTATAAAACGGCTTAAACTATGGGTCTTTTGTTCCGGGTTATGTCCGATGGTTTTTATCTGTATTTTTTTTAAAAGAAAGTGGGCACACGGATCGGTGAACTTGAAAAGCTGTTTGGAGAAACAGTTTCGAGAAATCAAGACCTGATGTGGGCCGGTTCCGGTTTCTCGACAGCTTCCTTTTCCACAGAAGTTTCCATGGCGCCTGTAGCCGAGAGCGTGTCAACGGTGGAGGAGAGCCTGTGCCCTGGAAGAGAGATTCAAAGGAAGACTATTGCTGATTTGCATATGCGCCGTGTATCTGTACGTTGATGGGCAACGACACAATGGTCCCCTTTTTCTCCGTTAATGGCTTCGTACTAGACGCTTTTGATCCGTGAACGGCCATGGAAGAGAGCGTGTGCTCACGGTCACAGCCAGCCCGCCGAGCAGTGAGCACACGGTTGGGTTGGTTGGCTGCTGGTATCTGACATGTGAGGCTTTCCTTTCGAGAATGTTTGACTGCTGGTGAGGTTCTTTTTGCCATGTGTTATCTGCCTTGCCACTGTTCTTCCCTCAAAGAGATGTTGACCGTCCTACAGTAACTCTCCTGTTCTTCCCCATCAGATTACAACCTGCTCCACGGAGCCGCAGCCTGCAGCCAATAATCTGTCCGTATTAGTTTCTGTTTTTATTTCTGCTTAAAAAAATAAAAGTTAGTATAAACATTTAGTTTTTTTAAGCGGTTTCTTTAATCCTCTTGTTATTACCTTGCTCTGGGGATAAGGTATAAGTCATAAGTGCATCACGTACACTACTTCTCTTGCTCCCGTTATACACACGTTTCTTTTCTTCACTTTTTTTTATTGCTTGTCTTCTTCTTCTAAAATCATTTCTTTTAACCACTATTTTTTATTTTTAGTAAAAAAATCATAATCTACGACCCAAAGCCAACATGAAACTATTGTTCGGGACCAAGCATTCGATGGAAAAGGACGCTTGTAACATTGCAGATTATCAGTAGCTGGTAGCACTTCTGAGTTCTGTCGCACGCCAATCTGCGACTATGGGCCTGTTAGGGAGAGCTCCACCACTGAAAACGTAGATCTGGAGCAGCAGCTCCACCGTGGATCTGGGATCCCACCATGGAGTGTTTGGCTTGTACAGCAGCTCTAGATCCACGAAATTGAGGTTTTGGTGGGAATGGCCACTTTTGGTGGGATGGGGTGTGTAACCAGTGGCATTGGTGGGTAATTACCACCCAACTCCACGGTGGAGCACCCCTTGAGGAGCTCCATGAAATCCATGGATCTGGCCCTCAGATCCAGGATTTTGGTGGATCCAGATTTCACGGAGCTGGAGCGTTTGGGTAAAATTTCGTGGAGTGGAGCTGTTTTTCGTGGATCTGGAGCTGGTGGAGCTCTACCAAACATGCCCATAGATGTCACTGCCAGCTTCGGATTGAGCACTACTTCTAGAATATATCTGATGAAGTCATCACTCATTTATTATTACTACAACTACTTTATAACACGTTTTGGCCCTGTTCTAAATGACTTAAGGTTTTAATTATTTTGTTTCCAGCTTATTTAGACGAAAAGTCATTTAGAGCATACCATATTCTAATTTTAATTTATTTTAAATTTTTTTATCTTTTCTTTTTTTCATTATTTCTATGCATTGTTTATTATGATATAACGGTTTTTTTAATTTCTTCTTATTTTTTTAGAAAAAAAATTAACAACCACTATAATGCAATTTCAATCAAAACCTAAAAGACACAGCCATAAGTTTACGCTAAAAGCTAGATGGAACACCACCCAAATCTAACACACTTCTACAAAGTTGCAAAATAAGTTGGCAGCAGTTGATGGAAGGACACAATGCCCTTCTGCTGCGTGTATTCGTAGGCTAAGCCTATATACGCTTATATTCACTTTTCTTCGTAAAACCTCTCTTTTCTAGCATATATACGCTTTTGACGTCTAACCATCTGATCGTGCTATGGACCTACTTCTAAATTCCTCTCGGCCACGAAGATCTAGCAGGACGTGTACTTGAATCGAAAAGCGTTGGCGAGTCACTCTCGTCAGACTTTCAGCTGGAGCACACGTTACACTTACACTCCGTCCAACATTTGTACCAGCCAAAATCACAAATGAGTATATGTTCCTCCATAATCTGTACCGTAAACAGCCAAAATTTAAAAATTTCAGTTAAAAATTATAAGCCACATCCATTGCCAAATAGGCCGAAGAATCCTACGGCTTTCAAATGACTCAGCTTCCAAGTACCCCTTTCAACCACCAGCATCTAGTTCTACAAGTGACAAAGGCAAGGAGTTGTTCAGAGTTTCAGATTAGTAGTTTACTAGTTTCTAATATGATGACCTATTGGGATCGAATGCATGCAGCTGGTAATGAATAAAAAAGAAGAATGACATGATGCGTTTCGATCTGATATTCTTTGACTAGTTACTTGTAACAACCAGTACCGGAATTAAAATTGTTTTTGCGCTTTGACAGACGGCATATAACAATTTATTCTTTTGGGTTGGTTGACCTCGACAAAACGCAGCCGGGACAGATGTTTTTTTTAAAAAAAAAAGAGAGAGAAGTTTGGTGGCAGTTGAGGTACCCAAATCTGACCATTTAGAAGGAGAAAACCACCTCCTGGGCCGGGGAATCTCTGGGCGGGGCCGGGTCGTCCCTGGCGTTGATGCTGCCATATCATTTTCATTCATATGTTTGGGGCCTATTTTTTTTAATGTGGTTTATGATTTTTGGCTAAAATTTTTGAATTTTAGCTATTTATGATAGAGATTACAGAGAAAGATAATTACTTGCGATTTTGATTGATACAGATGTTGGGCTTTTAATGTGTATTACAATTAACTTGTAGACCCTGTTTTAAGAAAATATTTTGTTTAAAAGTTAGGTACTTAAGTAAAAATTAAAAGTCACTTTTAGAAAACGTAAAGAACAAGTCCTTTGATGGTTGAGTCGTCGTCCATCTTCCTGGGCAGGTTGATATTTGTAGTTGACACAGTTGCCCGCAGCGCGGGTAGCATAGCAGCCCATATCATAATGTTATCAGTGTTAGATTGATCTCAGGGGATTTGGCCCAACGGCCAAATCCCCCCTCCTTGCACGCGCCCTGATCGGGGGCGCCCAGCCCATTATGGCTGGTGGGCCCCTGTCGCCAGCGCCATATAAAGAGGTGGGGGCCGGGGCGGCACGCGACACGAGGTTCACCGTGCCGCCGCCAGACCCACCGACAAACCCTAATCCGACCTAGAGGGGGCGCTGTAACGACGGGAAGACCACCGGCTCCTCTGCTTCTTCCAGATCGCCGCCGCCAGGGAAACTCCACCACCGCCGTTCACCGCCGCCCGGAACACGCCGCCGAGGAGCCCTGCTTCCTCCTCCCCGACCGCTTCACCGACGATGGCCGGATCCTCCTCCGCTACGCCCGACGGTCAGTACACCACTCCCTCTCCTCTCTCTCTCAGATCTAGAACCCCAAGGCGAAAGAGGTCACAACAATGGTATCAGAGCCTCACGGGTGTAGAGGGGGCTTACGGGTGCCGCCGGCGTCGCCGCTTTTCCCGCGCCGGGAGCCGCCACCGTTGCCGCCTCTTCCCGTCGCGCGTCCGGCCGCCTGCGCCGCCCCGCCGCTTGGGGCCGGCCACCGCCGGGCTCCCTTGGCGCCGCTCGGTCGCCGCCTCTCGGGGTCGCCCGCGGGAGCCAGCCGCTCGCCCGCGGGAGCCAGCCGCCCGCCGTCGCCGCATCGCCCCACCCCGTGCTGCGCCGCTCCGCCTCCGCTCGGGCTCCGCACGCGCCGCCGCCGCTCAGATCCGCTTTTCTCGGGTGGAGAGGAGCTGATTTGAGGGCTAGGGTTAGGGTTGGGGGTGTTAACCCCACCGCGCGCCTGCTCGGCCGTCCGATCTGATCGGACGGTCGCCGCTCTTGCTGGCCGCATGAGCGTTTTTGGGCCGCGCGTGGCTGGATTTTTGTTGGGCCGGTGGAGCCGGCCGGGCGGGATGGGCCAAGGTAATGCTGAGCGCGCGCCGGCTGGGCCGGCCGCAAGGGATGGGCCAAGTTTGGCCATTTTGCACAGTAATTTTGGTAAAGTTTTAATTATTGTTTTTCAGAAGCATTTCTTAGTGAATTTAAATGAAAATTGAACCAAAATTTCTGGAAATTTTTGCACCAACGTGTTAATTATTTCCAGAGATTGTTGAGTACAGTAATGGTGCTTCTGAATTTGAATTATTTTAGAATAATTTCATGTTGATTATTTTTTCAGTAGCACTTTAATTGATATTTTGGCTATCTTTTGGCTAAATTAAATCTGTCAAAAATTGAACCAACGGGATATTTTTGACAGAATAGAAAAGTATAGAAGATGCTTCTGAAAAATAGAGAATTTATTATTTCCGCTGCAAAAGTTAATGTTAATTGATTTTCATTATTAAATTCGAACCAACGGGAGAATTTAATTTTGGAAAAATAGTGATAAATCCCAGATAATTATGATATTGTTATTTTCTGACCAACGTTGATAATAACAGTATTATAATTTTTTAATTGATGATTTTATGCATTTTTTTCTATTTCTGCCCAACGGTGATGTAGTTTTAATGTATAAATAAAGTTGTATGTCGTATTTTTGACCAACGTTAGAAATAAGGCATATAATTTTGCTGTTATTAATGTTTAAATGTTCTCACCGTATATGGATTGTGGTTTCAGGAGGATATTCTTTGATGGGCTACATCAGGGATATCCCGGTTCTCAAAGGAGACAACTACGGTGAATGGAAGAAAAAGATTGACCTGACCTTCATCTTGGCTGAGGTGGACTGGGTAGTCACCACACCGTGTCCCACAGAGCCTGTGGCACCGGTGAGGGACGAAAATGAGGCTGATGCTGCTTGGCAGACCAGACAGAGGGACTTTGCTCCCATAAAGATGTCATATGATCTTGATCATAAAAAGTGGGTCACTGCCAACAAGAAATGTTTGGCTGTGATAAAGAACATGATTGAGCCTGCTATTGTGGGCTCAATCGCAGAGTGTGACACTGTCACAGAGTACCTTGAGAGAATAAAGAGTCAGTTTACTGGCTCTTCAAAGACTTATGCTACACAGCTGATTAAGCAGCTTGTGACAGAGAGGTACTCTGGAGGTGGCAGTGGCATAAGAGAGCACATACTGAGGATGAGCAATATTGCATCCAAGCTTAAACCAATGGATTTGGCTCTCAAGGATGAGTTCCTTATTCATTTGGTTTTTGCCTCCTTACCAAAAGAGTTTGACACTTTTGTTGTCAACTACAATATGCAGCCCGAGAAATGGGACTTGGAGAAATGCATAGCTATGTGTGTGCAAGAGGAGGAAAGAATTAAATCCTCACATGGTGGATCCATCAACTATGTGAAGGATAACAAGAAAAAGAACTTTAACAGTACCTCCTTCTCAAAGAACAAGGGAAAAGCCTCTGTCCATCAGCCCCAACAGAATAAATTTGCTGTAGACAAAGATCAGTGTCTTCACTGCAAGAAGATGGGACACTACAAGAAGGACTGTCCCGATTACTTAAAGATGATAATGACAAAGAAAGGTGAGAACATTATTACCTTTGTAAATGAATGCCTGTATGTGAAATATTGAAAATCCACTTGGTGGATTGACTCAGGAGCAACTGTTCATGTTGCTAATTCCTTACAGGGATTCCGTTCGACGAGGACTACGCAAAGAAAAGAAAGATGCGTTAAAGTCGCAAATGGAGTCGAAGCTGAAGTTGAAGCCGTTGGCGATCTTTCATTAGAATTAGCTAATGGCTCCACTCTTTTACTTAGAGATGTCCTTTTTGTACCCTCTTTACAGAGGAATTTGATTAGTGTGTCAAATTTGGACAAAGATGGCTATGATTGCAATTTTGGAAATGGCAAGTGCGAAATAATGTTTAATAAAGAATGTGTTGGTATTGCCATATTACAGAATGAGCTTTATTTGTTATCGTTATGTGATGATGTGAATGTCGTATGCGATAATGAGAACGTTGCGTGCGAGAAAGTGATTGAATCCTCGTCTTCGAATGTAAACAGAAAACGAAAGAGAACTCTAGATGAGTCGTCGAAATTATGGCACTGTCGTTTAGGCCATATTTCGAGGGGGAGAATAGAAAGACTAGTAAAGAATGATATTCTTCCTCCATTAGAGTTCTCAGACTTAGAACAATGCAGAGAATGCATTAAAGGAAAATATGTAAAGAAAATTAAAAAAGACGCTAAAAGAAGCACAAGAGTTCTACAAATTATTCACACAGATATTTGTGGTCCTTTTCCTGTGAAAAGTGTGGATGGATATGACTCGTTCATAACATTCACAGATGATTACTCCCGTTATGGATATATTTATCCAATCAAAGAAAGAAATGAAGCCTTGGATAAATTCAAGATATTTAAGGCTGAAATTGAAAACCAACACGATTTAAAGATTAAGATAGTCCGATCTGATCGTGGGGGGGAGTACTACGGTCGACATACCCCATATGGACAAGTTCCTGGACCTTTTGCGAGGTTTTTACAGGAAAATGGAATAGTGGCCCAGTATTCTATGCCGGGCGAACCTCAGCAAAATGGAGTAGCTGAAAGACGCAACCGTACCCTGATGGATATGGTGCGAAGTATGATGAGCTACTCCACACTCCCATTGAGTTTATGGATGGAGGCGTTGAAAACCGCCATTCATATTCTCAGCAGAGTGCCTAGTAAGTCGGTGCCCAAAACACCGTACGAGTTGTGGACAGGAAGAGTTCCCTCACTAAAGCACTTACGTGTGTGGGGGAGTCCTGCTGAGGCTAAAGTATTTAACCCAAACCTTGGGAAACTTGATCCCAAAACAGTAAGTTGTCATTTCATTGGCTACCCTGAAAAGTCAAAAGGTTATCGTTTCTACTGTCCAGACAGATACACAAAGTTTGTAGAAACGAGACATGCTGTCTTCTTAGAAGATGAACTGATGAGGGGGAGCATGGTAGCTCGAGAGATTGACCTTGAAGAGAAGCGGGTGTTTGCGCCCACTCCGATGATTCAAGAGCCATTCTTCACACTACCTGCTGTCGCTGCACCGACGGTGCGAGACACTGTGGTGCCAGCACCTGTTATTGTTCCTCCCGTGGCAACAATGAATGAGAATGAAGAACCTGTTCTTCAGGATCATATAGAACCTATTGCCACAGATGAGGGGGAGCAACAGCAGCCTCAAACAGTAGATGTAGCAAATGAGGAGGCCCCGAGGAGGTCTCAAAGAGTAAGAAGATCAGCTATTTCTGATGATTATCAGATTTATCATACAGAGGAATTTCAAATGGAGGATGATCTCACCTCATTTGAAGAAGCCATGAGAAGCGAAAATTCCTCAAAATGGCTTGAGGCCATGGAAGAGGAGATGAGGTCCATGAAGACTAATAAAGTCTGGGACTTGGAAATTATTCCTAAAGGAGCCAAAACAGTAGGCTGTAAATGGGTCTACAAGACTAAACATGACTCCCAAGGGAATGTAGAAAGACATAAAGCGCGACTTGTGGCAAAAGGATTTACGCAAAGAGAAGGGATTGATTACAATGAGACATTTTCTCCAGTCTCATGTAAAGATTCCTTCAGAATCATAATGGCATTAGTAGCACATTATGATTTAGAGTTACATCAGATGGATGTAAAGACGGCATTTCTTAATGGGGATTTGGAGGAAAATGTTTACATGGCACAACCGAAAGGTTTTGTTGTGGAAGGAAATGAAAGAATGGGATGCCGCCTAAAGAAATCGATTTATGGGTTAAAGCAAGCTTCAAGACAGTGGTACTTGAAGTTTGACAGTACAATAAGAAAATTTGGGTTTAAAGAGAATGTAGAGGACAACTGTGTTTATGCAAAGTTTAAAGATGGGAAGTTTATCTTCCTAATCCTGTATGTGGATGATATCCTACTGGCTAGTAGTGATGTCAGTCTGCTACTGGAGACAAAGAAGTTTTTATCCTCAAACTTCGATATGAAAGATCTTGGTGAAGCTTCATTCGTTCTAGGGATCGAAATTCACCGAGATAGAAACAAAGGGGTATTGGGACTGTCACAAAAGGCATACATAGAGAAAGTCTTAAAGAAATTTGGTATGCATAAATGTAGTCCATCACCTGCACCTATAGTCAAGGGCGACAGATATGGGGATTTTCAATGCCCCAGGAACCAGTACGAGCTCGATCAAATGAAAGCGGTTCCATATGCTTCAGCTGTCGGAAGCTTACAGTATGCTCAAGTGTGCACACGCCCTGACTTAGCATTTGTTACCGGGTTACTTGGCAGATTCCAGAGCAATCCTGGAATAGAACATTGGAAATTGATAAAGAAAGTCTTGCGTTATTTGCAAGGAACAAAAGGCCTCATGATGACATACAGAAAATCAGATTTACTCCATATAGTGGGGTATACAGATTCTGATTTTGCGGGAGATGATAGAAAGTCTACATCCGGATATGTATTCACTCTCGCGGGAGGAGCTATATCGTGGAAAAGCTCAAAGCAAACCGTCACTACATCGTCCACAATGTATGCCGAGTTTGTAGCATGTTATGAGGCCACGGGGCAGGTGAACTGGCTAAAGAAGTTCATACCCGGTTTAAAAGTGGTTGACGACATCAATAGACCACTTAAGTTGTACTGCGATAATGAACCCGCAGTAACGTATGCCCACAACAATAAGTCAAGTGGTGCTGCCAAACACATTGACATAAAGTACTATGTTGTGAAAGATAAAGTTCGGGATCAAATTATAAGTCTTGAGCATATAAGTACCGCAAAGATGTTAGCGGATCCGCTTACTAAAGGCTTACCACCGAACGTGTTCAGAGAACATGTAGCCGGCATGGGTTTAAGGGAAAGTCTATGATTTCTGGACTAAAAGATGGCCCAAAAGGATTGAAGTAACTATTTCAGAACAGAGAGGTGTATTGTAGCTGTTGAATCTATCGGCGATTGACCGTGACGATGAGACATGTTCTATGCACTAATCTATGATGGAATGTATAAAGTCAAAAGTAATCAAAGATAAAGTATAGATTGAGATCAAGGGGGAGAATGTTAGATTGATCTCAGGGGATTTGGCCCAACGGCCAAATCCCCCCTCCTTGCACGCGCCCTGATCGGGGGCGCCCAGCCCATTATGGCTGGTGGGCCCCTGTCGCCAGCGCCATATAAAGAGGTGGGGGCCGGGGCGGCACGCGACACGAGGTTCACCGTGCCGCCGCCAGACCCACCGACAAACCCTAATCCGACCTAGAGGGGGCGCTGTGACGACGGGAAGACCACCGGCTCCTCTGCTTCTTCCAGATCGCCGCCGCCAGGGAAACTCCACCACCGCCGTTCACCGCCGCCCGGAACACGCCGCCGAGGAGCCCTGCTTCCTCCTCCCCGACCGCTTCACCGACGATGGCCGGATCCTCCTCCGCTACGCCCGACGGTCAGTACACCACTCCCTCTCCTCTCTCTCTCAGATCTAGAACCCCAAGGCGAAAGAGGTCACAACAATCAGTGCATGAATCTGCGGATGCAGCGCGGGGACACGAAACATGCTGTGCTCCAGGCGCGGACGTGCGGGTGCTGCCGGCGTCGAAGCGCGCGGCGCGGTTGGAAGAACCGGCCGGCCGTCGCGGTTGCGCCTCCGATCAGCTCGTGCCTGTGGGCTGCAGCACGTACGCACTCCATCAGGCGAGGAAAACCGTTGGTGCGGCGCCCAGCCAGCGAAAAACGTCAGATGCGCCGCAGCGAGTTTTGCGGCAGCGCCACCGATACACGCGTCCGCGCGGCGCCGTCCCGCCTCACCCTGATTCCCTTCCGACGCTGTTCTTTTTCCTTGGAGCTTACGATTTTTTTGATGTGAGAGGTTACAGAGTAACGGAAACCCACTTACGATTTTTACCGATATAAATGAAGTCAATACAGTATATACTACAATTAACTATTAAACCTATTTTAAAAAAACATTTCATTTAAAAATACAGTATATATGGGGACGTATGCAATTCATATAATAGAATCTTTAGGAATTTTTAACTCCTTCTAAGATTCTATTTTTTAGAATTGTTTTCTTTTCCTTCTAAGATTAATGTGCATATCTTCTAGGAGGCCTGATATTTGCATGTCAACTTGTGCATTTGACCCACACGGGTTATTCTAAATGATATTAGTAACTGATACTTTGTAGAAATAGTAAGACCTGACACTACAAGAAAGCAGGATACTGAGGTAGCCTGTCTAATGCTAACAATAATTATTTATCTTAAAAATATATTCCAAAGCAAAGGGTTAGCCTCACAATACTATTTTGAGGTAAACATCGCTTGCCTTGGGACCATACTCTAATATGAGGCAAAGCACCCAAATTTTGAGGCAGCTGCTTTTGCCCCTAGAAAATAAACAAGGCTAACTGGTCATGCTTGCCTCCAAACATATTGACATGGGGAAACTAGATAAAATCAAAGCCAGACCAAAAAAAAAAAAAAGAAATCAGAAGATGCATGGTAGGTGGTGTGAAACAAATTTGGGTGAAGTGGTAAAATTTTAGAAATGGCGCCATAGACCATTTTTGTTCCCTCCTTTTATTTCTCCTAATAAACTACAAGATAGCAAGGCTACTAAGGTAACCTATATGAGGCCAGCACAAATTGGTTGCCGGCTGTGATCGTTTTGGCTTCAGCTTCTGGCTTCCGGCTTATTTTTCACTATTCATAAATTTCATCTTTTTTCTGAACTTTTGGCTTTTTGTTGAGCTTTTTTTGCCGGTTCTTTTTTTCCCGTATTTGTTTGTATTATATGTAATGGGCTAACATATTTTTTATATTTTTAAAATTTTTTAAAATTAATTATGCTAAATAAGCATCTGTCAGCTACAGTGTTTTTTAGCCATAAGCCACAAAAAAAGCCCAAATGATCACCACCTAAATCACTTTTTTTGAGGCAAAAGTGTTAGAGTCAAATCCTATTATAAGGTAGACCGTGCTAGCCTCTAATTCCTCTTTCTTCCAAAGACCATATCAATATGCACACACATTAACACATGGGCCAGTACAACAATTGAAGCCGGATTATTTGTTATTTGTTCAATTCATTGAATATGCCAAAAGATGATAAGATTATGCTGTGTATGCAACTAGAGAACTATACTGATGTGATGTCACTAATGTTTATCTTCTACTTAAAACAAAGTATGCATGACCATGTTATGTGGGAACATGATTGGACATTTGTTTTTGACTGTTTGATTGGCTGAGAGCCTGAGATTGCATACTTAATGATTAAGATGACTATTCTTAAACTCTTCTGTATGTATATAATATTTCATTTGCCAACATAATCAATTCTTTTGTTATCCAGTTGATGGACATGAACAAAAGTCATGTCTATCAACTCCTGAATCCTGCAATTATAGAGATGGAGCGAACTTGTTGATAGAGATATAGGTTGATGTTTTAATTGACTTGCTGAAAGGTATAATATTGTGCACGGTGCACCACAATGGAGATGCACCTTTCCAACATCTTCGATGCAGGTTTCTGTTAAGGAAACAAAGGATACACTATGCTTTGGTACATAACATAAAATAAGTATAGGAGATATGTGAAGTTTATATTATGATTTGGTGAACACGCTATTTTCTTACTTATGGTCGAAAAGGTCACATTGACTGTACCGTTGTAAACGTTTCTATTGTGGTAATTGTTATCCATCATAGCTTATTAAAACTTAGTTTGGTACAAAAAAAATTAGTTTTTTTTGTACCATAAGGTAGTGCAATGCCTTCACTATGCATGAGTATGGATTTTTGTTGCAACGCACGGACACTTGACTAGTAGATAAAGAAAGATTGACCGTAGAGAAGTCTATGATATGCGCTGCACCAAATACATACTAGAACGTATATAGATGGACCAATACTGCACGCATGGTGTGATTTTGGTGCACGTTCATACAATGGCACAAGAATGACGACATATATGCATGATATAGAGGTGGTCAAATGGGTCGTGCCCACCAGGCCGGCCCATGGCACACCATTGTAGGCACAACCCAGGCACGGCATGACTCATTTAGCCATCGTGCTGAGTAAGCCCAGCACAAAGCGTCAAGCCGTACTTGGGCCGCCGCCTCGGCCTAGCACGATACGAATAGTGCCGGGGCTGGCCTAGGCACAATCTAGCCTGGTACTACTCGTTAGGCTTGCTCATTTTTTAATATTCATATAATTTTATTTTATATTTTCTAAATTTTATATAGTTTATTTTATAAGTATAAATATTTTTATTTTTATATATTCCCTAGGATTTTTTATATTCCTTTTTAACATTTTCAAGCCAAAACAGGCTAGCAATGCTTACTTAGGCTGTCGGGCTAAACAGGCTTGTGCTAGACTGGCACTACACGGCTTCCCACTAGACCATGACTAGGCCGCCTCCTTGGTCCACGGGGCTATGTCTAATGGATCCGTGTCGTGCTGTGTTGGGCTATGCTGGGCCGACTGTTTGGACACGACTGGCAGTGATGTCTCATCTTATGATAGCAGGCCCGTCTCCAGTGAGCTACAGTGCTGGCTGCTGGAAGTACATGGCGGCCCTATAAGAGGTTCATTCAATTGGGACGGTGGGCCCATGTCCATATGGGCTGTGCCTGCAGAGCAGATACGTACGTTCGTACGTCGGCCTCCATCGATCCATCTCCATGAACAATGCACCTTGGGCTCAGAAAGAAAGAGAACCCTTTCGCTGTCCTGTCATACATATGCTGTGTAGTGGCTCTAATCTTGTCATGTTCCTACTTCCAAGGCTAGCTTAATTAGTGACTTCGTATCACACCACCTGTCGGTTGCTCCATGGAGATTGATCGATCATCCTCAAGTGAATGAATGGCAATATATCCCGTTCTTTTCGCTTATGTTTTATAGTTTATTTTTTGAACAAATAAACACAATGATTTCTTTGTCATTGTTTCGAAACGATTTATCGAGATAGTTTTTTTCAAAATTATTTATCAGTATTCAATTTATTAACATAAATACTTATACTAGAATCAAAAGCTATCAGCTGTAACTATACACCATCGGCGGAATACACACCTATATGCGTACTATGAGTGCAGTACAGTACAGTGTTCACTGGCGTACATGCTAGGAGTAACAGCTAGTCTAAGTAGCATAACCTTTTCTAGAACGCTATGACAGCATGATAAGTACACAAAGCCTAATGTGCAAGTGCAAGCTCGCTGCCAAGCCAGCTAGGGTTCCTTTCGAAAGACGTGGCTGCTTATTGATCGTCCATTGATAGGCTATATGTGTGTCTGCTGGTTGGATGTGGTGGTGGATCCAGTCGACCCAGTTGTTTTGGAAGGAGGATTTTGTACTCTTGTTCCAACCGACGGCCGGCGGGCTCTAGCTGCATGCATCTAGGGCCTGAACGTATCCATTATTAATTGAAACCTGGTCCCCGCTAATCATCTGTTGTATACTGATCATGTATATGCTGTTTGCGACGCTACTTATTGTCATGAATCTTAGTTCATAATAAGATAAACAACTGTCGAAGAGAGATTGGATAACGACGATTTGAGATAGAACAGTGCTAGATGAAGGAGAGCATCAATTGGAGGAGATGAACGAACCTAGAGTAGCCGGTCTAGAGGAGAGACCAAAGTTAGGAATCGAAAACTCGAGAGTACTTCTTTATTATTCATTGCTTGGTGATAATAGATGCATATTGTTCTTTTATAGAGATAATTTGACTTGACCTCTAAGAAATAATCTCTATCTCTAAGAAAATCTATCTCTAATAGATTGAATATATCTATAAAATAGTAAACTCATATTATAAGAAAACTAACTATTCTTATCTCTACCCTAACTAATCCGAGCCTGCCATACTTATCTGCTACAATACCTATGCACTATTCACGCGTGTGAACAGTGCACATGAATACTAATTCGGCCGTGCTCAGCCATGTTCCTAAGTGCTTGAGTGGAGCGTGACTGAGTGTGGCCTAAGTGATATGTGCAACTTGATCAAAATATTATAAATGTTATGTAGTCATCTTAGGACTTATGGTTTATTTTTTGTTTTTTTGTTCGCTTGGTTCTTCAAATCCTTTCTTGAGATATCAGTATGTGCTAGTTTTTTCTAGTAATTTGACAATATATACCAGTTTTTCTCAGCCAGCGGACAACATGCACTAGCTTTTTTTTAGTGATTTGATAACACACACTAGCTTTTTCAACGATTGAATACCCTAGCAGAAGGGTTTGGTCATATAAGATTCAGGGTTTTATAAACAAGATGGCTTTGGGGGAACTGCTCAAATGTGGCAACAACTGCAACAGAGGTGTGATGCTATTAACTTCGGTGACAAACCTGATGGTTTGAGATGGAAACTAGGTAAGAAAGGGTTTTCGGTCATATCGTTATATTTGTTCCTCAGGAATCAAGGGGCTGTTTTCCCACAAAAAAATCTTTGGAAGGTGAAAATCCCATACAAGATCAAGATTTTTTTATGGTTGGTGGTCAAAAATAGGATTGTGACAAAAGATAATCTTTTAAGAAGAGGATGGAGAGAAGAGAAAAGTTGTCAGTTTTGTGGAGACGATGAGACGGTGGAGCATTTGTTTGTTCCATTGCCCACTAGCCAAATATGTGTGGCAGGTAATAACTTGTGCGTTTAATCTGAAGAAAAGGCCAGAAAATGTTGATCAAATGATGGGAGATTGGTTGCAGAGTTTTATCAAGGAGGAGATGCATATGGCGGCGGTGGGATGTGCGGCAGTGATCTGGACCGTGTGGAAAACAAGGAATGATGCCTGTTTTTGCCTTCTCAAACCAGATGATCTAACAACAGCAGTGGTGTACTAAATTTGTTCCTGGCTATACAATTGGTTGATCTTGCAGAAAGAGGAAGAACGGGAGGTGTTACAACAAGGCATCAGGAGGGTGCTGCAGGTAGCAAATAAAGCCTTCAGCAGAGCGCAAGGGTGGGTGCCAGCCACCAGAAGAATGAAGAGAACTGAGCTTTTGGGATGGGTTCTTTTAGATTGATTGGTTATAATTTATGACTTAAATTTTTGAATTATGGCTGTTCGCGAGAGGCAGTACGTAAAGTGAAATAGTCTCATACGATTTTAGCCGGTATAGCTAAACTCAGTATACTTTTTACTACAATTTTTCTAGTGGCACTGTCTTAAAAAACACGTTGTTCAAAAACTAATTACTATAGATAGTACAAACATAAGCCAACTTTAAACCTAAAAGTTTGTTGTCGCTAGTACTCTATTTAGTTAGCTGCTGTCTGGTTTTATTCTGTTAGCTTGTTCTGGTCGGCAGGTTAAAATCTTTTGTATGTAGCTAGTTGATGGTTGTTGGTCTCGTCTAAGTTTCATCTTCTCATCTGATGTTTCAAACTCTGTAGCATGGTTTCTGTAATGACACTTGGTGCAGCACTGCAGCTGTTCCAAAAATAAAACTATGCTTAGGCAGTTAGGCCCATGTGTAATCACAATTCACAGATAACTATGTAACGCAAACCTATAGCACTGCCATGTTAGGTCCTTAGGATCTTCTAGGTTTAGATCTGAGGGTGTTCTTGTTCGGATTCGAGAGAGAAGGGGAGAAGGAGAGAGGATTAGGATTTGGGGTACCGACCGTCCGATGCATTGGAGGAGGAGCTGGCCATCGCTGGTTCGTCGGTGAAGTCTGCACACGGGCAGTGACGGTCGGAGAAGAGGAGGGCGGTGGCGGCGGCGGAGATCCGATGATGGGGACGGCGATGGAGCTTCCCGCCGCTGACTGCGCGTCCCTCTCTAGATCAGTCTAGGGTTTGTCGGGTGGGGTTTGCGGCTCAGGCGAACCTCGTGAGTCGAGCCGCCGGCCCCCACCCTCTATTTATTGCGCAGCGCGACGGGGGCCCATTAGCCAATAGTTGGGCTGAGCGCCCCCGATCAGGGCGCGGATCAAGATCCCGATTAGCCGTTGGGCTAATCGGGGAGAGATCAATCTAACATTCTCCCCCTTGATCTCCTCTCATATCATACCTTTTCTTCTTTTACCATTTCATCACAGATTAGTGCATAGAGCATGCTTCATCGTCACGGTCAATCGCCGATAGATTTAACAGCTACAATACACATCTCTGTTCTGAAACAGATTCTTTAATTTTGGGCCCTTTATAGTCCAGGAATCATAGTCTTTCCCTTAAACCCATGCCGGCTACATGTTCTCTGAACACGTTGGGTGGTAAGCCTTTTGTAAGCGGATCCGCTAACATCTTTGCGGTACTTATATGCTCAAGACTTATAATTTGATCCCGAACTTTATCTTTCACAACATAGTACTTTATGTCAATGTGTTTGGCAGCACCACTTGACTTATTGTTGTGGGCATACATTACTACGGGTTCATTATCGCAGTACAACTTAAGTGGTCTATTGATGTCGTCAACCACTTTTAAACCGGGTATGAACTTCTTTAGCCAGTTCACCTGCCCCTTAGCCTCATAACATGCTACAAACTCGGCATACATTGTGGACGATGTAGTGACGGTTTGCTTTGAGCTTTTCCACGATATAGCTCCTCCAGCGAGAGTGAACACATATCCGGATGTTGACTTTCTATCATCTCCCCCATAATCAGAATCTGTATACCCCACTATATGGAGTGAATCTGATCTTCTATATGTCATTATGAGGCCTTTTGTTCCTTGCAAATAACGCAAGACTTTCTTTACCAATTTCCAATGTTCTATTCCAGGATTGCTCTGGAATCTGCCAAGTAACCCGGTAACAAACGCTAAGTCAGGGCGCGTACACACTTGAGCATACTGCAAGCTTCCGACAGTTGAAACATATGGAACCGATTTCATTTGTTCGAGCTCGTACTGGTTCCTTGGGCATTGAAAATCCCCATATCTGTCGCCCTTGACTATAGGTGCAGGTGAAGGACTACATTTATGAATACCAAATTTCTTTAAGACTTTCTCTATGCATGCCTTTTGTGACAGTCCCAATGTCTCTTTGTTTCTATCCCGGTGAATTTCGATCCCTAGAACGAACGAAGCTTCACCAAGATCTTTCATATCAAAGTTTGAGGACAAAAACTTCTTTGTCTCCAGTAGCAGACTGACATCACTACTAGCTAGTAGAATATCATCCACATACAGGATTAGAAAGATAAACTTCCCATATTTAAACTTTGCATAAACACAGTTGTCCTCTACATTCTCTTTAAACCCAAATTTTCTTATTGTACTGTCAAACTTCAAGTACCACTGTCTTGAAGCTTGCTTTAACCCATAAATCGATTTCTTTAGGCGGCATCCCATTCTTTCATTTCCTTCCACGACAAAACCTTTCGGTTGTGCCATGTAAACATTTTCCTCCAAATCCCCATTAAGAAATGCCGTCTTTACATCCATCTGATGTAACTCTAAATCATAATGTGCTACTAATGTCATTATGATTCTGAAGGAATCTTTACATGAGACTGGAGAAAAGGTCTCATTGTAATCAATCCCTTCTCTTTGCGTAAAACCTTTTGCCACAAGTCGCGCTTTGTATCTTTCTACATTCCCTTGGGAGTCAAGCTTTGTCTTGTAGACCCATTTCTACATTCCCTTGGGAGTCAAGCTTTGTCTTGTAGACCCATTTACAGCCTACTGTTTTGGCTCCTTTAGGAATAATTTCCAAGTCCCAGACTTTATTAGCCTTCATGGACCTCATTTCCTCTTCCATGGCCTCAAGCCATTTTGAAGAATTTTCGCTTCTCATGGCTTCTTCAAATGAGGTGGGATCATCCTCCATTTGAAATTCCTCTGTATGATAAATCTGATAATCATCAGAAATAGCTGATCTTCTTACTCTTTGAGACCTCCTCGGGGCCTCCTCATTTGGTACATCTTCTGTTTGAGGCTGTTGTTGCTCCCCCTCATCTGTGGCAATGGGTTCTATAGGATCCTGAAGAACAGGTTCCTCATTCTCATTCATTGTTGCCACAGGAGGAACAATAACAGGTGCTGGCACCACAGTGTCTTGCACCGTCCGTGCAGCGACAGCAGGTAGTGTAAAGAATGGCTCTTGAATCATCGGAGTGGGCGCATACGCCCGCTTCTCTTCAAGGTCAATCTCTCGAGCTACCATGCTTCCCCTCATCATTTCATCCTCTAAGAAGACAGCGTGTCTCGTTTCTACAAACTTTGTATATCTGTCTGCACAGTAGAAACGAAAACCTTTTGACTTTTCAGGGTAGCCAATGAAATGGCAACTTACTATTTTGGGATCAAGCTTCCTAAGGTTTGGGTTAAATACTTTAGCTTCAGCAGGACTCCCCCACACACGTAAGTGTTTTAGTGAGGGAACTCTTCCTGTCCACAACTCGTACGGTGTTTTGGGCACCGACTTACTAGGCACTCTGTTGAGAATATGAATGGCGGTTTTCAACGCCTCCATCCATAAACTCAATGGCAGTGTGGAATAGCTCATCATGCTTCGCACCATATCCATTAGGGTACGGTTGCGTCTTTCAGCTACTCCATTTTGCTGAGGTTCGCCCGGTGTAGAATACTGGGCCACTATGCCATTTTCCTGTAAAAACCTTGCAAAAGGTCCAGGAACTTGTCCATATGGGGTATGTCGACCGTAGTACTCCCCCCACGATCAGATCGGACTATCTTAATCTTTAAATCGTGTTGGTTTTCAACTTCAACCTTAAATATCTTGAGTTTATCCAAGGCTTCATTTCTTTCTTTGATTGGATAAATATATCCATAACGGGAGTAATCATCCGTGAATGTTATGAACGAGTCATATCCATCCACACTTTTCACAGGAAAAGGACCACAAATGTCTGTGTGAATAATTTGTAGAACTCCTGTGCTTCTTTTGGCGTCTTTCTTAATTTTCTTTACATATTTTTCCTTTAATGCATTCTCTGCATTGTTTTAAGTCTGAAACTCTAATGGAGAAAGAATATCATTCTTAACTAGTCTTTCTATTCTCCCCCTCGAAATATGGCCTAAACGACAGTGCCATAATTTCGACGACGCATCTAGAGTTCTCTTTCGTTTCCTGTTTATATTCGTAGACGAGGATTCAATCACTTTCTCGCACGCGACGTTCCCATTATCGCATACGACATTTACATCATCACATAATGATAACAAATAAAGCTCATTTTGTAAGATGGCAAGACCAACACATTCTTTATTAAACATTATTTCACACTTGCCATTTCCAAAATGACAATCATAACCATCATTGTCCAAACATGAAACACTAATCAAATTCCTCTGTAAAGAGGGAACATAAAGAACATATCTAAGTAAAAGAGTGAAGCCATCAGCTAGCTCTAATGAAAGATCGCCAACGGCTTCAACTTCAGATTGGACTCCATTTGCGAATTTAACGCATCTTTCTTTTCTTTGCGTATTCCTCGTCGAACGGAATCCCTGCAAATTATTGGCAACATGAACAGTTGCACCTGAATCAATCCACCAAGTAGATTTTGAATATTGTACATACAGGGACTCATTTATGGACGTAATGATGTTCTCACCTTTCTTTGACATAATCATTTTCAAGAAATCGGGACAATCTTTCTTGTAATGTCCCTTTTTCTTGCGATGAAGGCACTGATCTTTCTCCATTGTGAAATTTTGTTGCTGAGGCTTATGCTGAGGCTTTCCTGTCTTTGAGGAGGGATGATTAAAGTTCTTTTTCTTGTAGTCCTTCACATAGTTGATAGAACCACCATGTGAGGATTTAATTCTTTCCTCCTCTTGCACACACATAGCTATGCACTTTTCTAAGTCCCATTTCTCGGGCTGCATGTTGTAGTTGACAACAAAGGTGTCAAACTCTTTCGGCAAGGAAGCAAAAATCAAATGAATAAGGAACTCATCCTTGAGAGCCAAATCCATTGGTTTAAGCTTGGAAGCCAAGTTGTTCATCCTTAGTATGTGCTCTCTTATGCCACTGCCGCCACCAGAGTACCTTTCTGTCACAAGCTGCTTAATCAGCTGTGTAGCATAAGTCTTTGAAGAGCCAGTAAACTGACTCTTTATTTTCTCAAGGTACTCTGTGACAGTGTCACACTCTGCGATTGAGCCCACAATTGCAGGCTCAATCGTGTTCTTTATCACATCCAAACATTTCTTGTTGGCAGTGACCCACTTTTTATGATCAAAATCATATGACATTTTTAGGGGAGCATAGTCCCTCTGTCTGGTCTGCCAAGCAGCATCAGCCTCATTTTCATCTCTCATCGGTGCCATAGGCTCTGTGGGACACGGTGTGGTGACTACCCAGTCCACCTCAGCCAAGATGAAGGCCAGGTCAATCTTTTTCTTCCATTCACCGTAGTTGTCTCCTTTGAGAACCGGGATATCTCTGATATAGCCCATCAAAGAGTATCCTTCTGAAAACACAATTCATATACAGTGAGAACATCTAAACATAATAACAACAACTGCATGCCTTGGTTTCAACGTTGGTTAAAATTAAAACATACAGTTGTTTTACACATTAAATCTACATCACCGTTGGGCAAAAATAGAAATAATGCATAAAATTATCAATTAAAATTATAATACTGTTAACAGCAAAATTATATGTCTTATTTCCAACGTTGGTCAAAATACGACATACATTTTTATCTATACATTAAATCTACATCACCGTTGGGCAGAAATAGAAATAATGCATAAAATCATCAATTAAAATTATAATAATGTTATTATCAACGTTGGTCAGAAAATAACAATATCATAATTCACAACAATTCTCAAAAAATTAAATTCTCCCGTTGGTTCGAATTTAATTGAAAGAGAATCAACATTAACTTTTTGCAGCGGAAACATGAAATTATTCTAAAATAATTCATACTCAAAAGCATTATTACTGTACTCATTTAATCTCTGGAAAAATAACACGTTGGTGCAAAAAATTACAGAGATTTGAATCAAATTCTATTCAAATTCATTCAAAATTGCTTCTGAAAATAAATAAAACAAAATTACTGTTCAATTTGCCATTTCGGCCTGTTCATTCACGGCCTCGGCCCAGGCGGCCCGCTCAGCCAGCGCCGCCTCGCGCTCCCCCGCGCCGCAGGCCACAACCTGGGCCTGGGCCGAGAAAGTCGCTGCGCGCCTGGGACGAAAGCCAGCCCGGCTGTCTCGACGCGATCTCAGCCGTCCAACGCCATCCGACGGCTCGGCGGCGAACTCGGCGGAACAAAACCGCTCGCGGCGGACGCCCCCGTAACCCTAGCTCATTTCTCCTCCTCTCCCCCGCTCTCAGCGTCGCACCCGAGCGAAACGAAGCGGCGGCGGCGACCTCGTCCAGCCGCCGGAGAAGGAGGAGACCGGCGCCAACGCGGGCCCTCTCGCCGGCGTGCGCGCTCCCCTGAAAAGGGAGCGCGCCGCCGTCGAGCAGCTCCGTGTCGGCGCCCCTCAGCGCGCACCCTGGCCCGCACGTTGGATCTTTTGAGCGCCGGCGAGCCCACGGCTCGGCCGGTCTTCTCGAACGCCAGCGACGATGGCCCGGCGACGACAGCCAGGTAAGTCCCAGTCGTTTCTTTTCTAGGGTTAGGGTTAGGGTTTGGGTGGATCGAGTTCTTCCCCTCTCTTTCTTTCTTTTTCCGCACGCCGGTCAACCGACGGCGGTCGCTTTCCCCATCTAGATCTACGCCTAGACTAGTGGCTCTGATACCATTGTTAGATCCTTAGGATCTTCTAGGTTTAGATCTGAGGGTGTTCTTGTTCGGATTCGAGAGAGAAGGGGAGAAGGAGAGAGGGTTAGGGTTAGGGGTACTGACCGTCCGATGCATTGGAGGAGGAGCTGGCCATCGCTGGTTCGTCGGTGAAGTCTGCGCATGGGCAGCGACAGTCGGAGAAGAGGAGGGCGGTGGCGACGGCGGAGATCCGATGACGGGGACGGCAATGGAGCTTCCCGCCGCTGACTGCGCGTCCTTCTCTAGATCGGTCTAGGGTTTGTCGGGTGGGGTTTGCGGCTCAGGCGAACCTCGTGAGTCGAGCCGCCGGCCCCCACCCTCTATTTATTGCGCAGCGCGACGGAGGCCCATTAGCCAATAGTTGAGCTGAGCGCCCCCGATCAGGGCGCGGATCAAGATCCCGATTAGCCGTTGGGCTAATCGGGGAGAGGTCAATCTAACATGCCAGACTGCCAGTACGCTAGCACAAGCAGTAGCACCGTAAGAGTACTTCATACGCGCTTGCCCCGCTGATACTACGTGATTGTGACATAGGCACTTGTACTTTCATGCTCTTCTAGCATCGACAGTACTGTGCAAGCACCGCCACAAACAGCATATACATGATCAGTACAAAGCAGATGATTAGCAGGGACCAGGTTCCAATTAACAATGGTTAGGTTCAGGCCCTAGATGCATGCAGCTAGAGCTCGCCGGCCGTCGGTTGCATGCTAGAGCTCGCCGGCCGTCGGTTGGAACAAGAGTACAAAATCCTCCTTCAGAAGGACACTCAATCTGTGCGTGAAAACAAGCATGCATGCACGCAGTCGATCGATTTATTTGTTGGCCTTAGAATTGGAGAAGACTAGTCCAGGGTACGCACACGTAACAGGGCTGGCTGGATCCACCACCACATCCAACCAGCAGACACACTCAATATAGCCTATCAATGGATGATCAGTAAGTAGCCGTATCTTTCGAAAGGAACCCTAGCTGGCTTGGCAGCTAGCTTGCACTTGCCCACAGAGTGGTAGTACATACTGGGCTTAGGTGTCGTTCGATTGGACTGATATAAATTAATTTATGATTAAAATTATACTATAGCTAGCTGAAATTACATTATAGCTGATAGTAGTTTATTTGACGTAGCTAAATTTAAAAAAAATAAAAATAGAAAAAACAGGATAATCTATTACGGACAATACAAACGAATATGAAAAAAGAATCAGAAAAAGCTCAAAAAAGCCAAAAAACGATAAAATTTATAAATACTGAAAAATAAGCAAGAAACCAGAAACTCAAACCGCAATGAGGAGGGCCGTGTCATGCTGTTGTAGCTGTCTAGAAAAGGTTATGCTAGTTAGGCTAGCTGTTACCACTATCATGTACACCACTGGACACTGTACTGTACTGCACTCAATAGTACTTATATAGGTGTAAGTTCTTTTCTGCTGCGGTTGATTTATGGTTATAGCTGATAGTTTTTGATCTAGCATGAGTGTTGTGATAATAAATCGAATGATGATAAGCAGTTTTGAAAAGACTATCTCGATAAGTCACTCTGATAGCTTTTGATCTAGCATGAGTGCTTGTGATAATAAATCGAATGATGATAAGTAGTTTTGAAAAGATTATCTCGATAAGTCACTCTGAAATGACGAATTAGAAATTGTTTCGTTTATTTGTTCAAAAATATTTGTTTAGAAAGCTATAAGCCGTAAGCTAAAAGAATTGGATATTGCCATTCATTCACTTGAGGATGATCAATCAATCTCCACGGTGCAACCGACAGGTAGTGTGATACGAAGTCACTAATTAAGCTAGCCTTGGAAGCAGGAACATGACTAGATTAGTGCCACTACACAGCACATGTATGACAGGACAGCGAAAGGGTTTTCTTTCTTTCTGAGGGGACAACGAAAGGGCCCAAGATGCATTGTTCATGGAGATCGATCGATAGAGGCCCACGAACGAACGTACGTTTCTGCACTGCAGGCACAGCCCATATGGACATGGGCCCACCGTCCCAATTGAATGAAACCCCTTATCGGGCCAGCAGCCAGCACTGTAGCCCACTGCAGACGGGCCCTGCAATCATAAGATCGATACATCATGCTGGGCATCGATTCAAGATTTGAACCGGCAAAACCATAACATTAGAGATGGCCTTAGCTACTGCATGCCTTACACTATAAGCTCAGAAAGTGTAGATCGTTTAATTTGTAGGCCTCGTTTTGAGAAAATACTCCGTTTGTAAGTTAGGTACTGTAGCAGAAGCCAAAAGCTGATTTCAAAAGCCCAAAAGAACAGGCCTTAAAGCACTGCGGTGCCGTTCGGTTGGACTGAAATAAACTAATTTATAATTGAAATTGTATTATAGCTGATTGAAATTATAATGTAACTGATGGTGCTTTATTTGGTGTAACTAAATTTAAAAATAAAAAACAGGTTAACCTATTACAAACAATGTAAACGAATACTGGGAAAAAAGAACCGGTAAAAAAGCTTTAAAAAACTAAAAAGCAAAAAAAAAAGGTAAAAATTTATAAACAATAAAAAAATAAATTAAAAATCAAAAGTTCAAATCAAAATGAGCCTACGTGCATGTCACTATGGTTAGACTGGGGGAGCATGCATGCAGTGCGTGGAGCGCTAGTGGTGAGGACACGCATCGGAATCGACGCAATTTGGCCTGCATTTACGGAGGAAGAAACACCCTAGCACTAGCACACAACACGTTAACTTGCTTTGACGCTTCTCGAACTACCCTCTGCAGGCGCATAAAGCAAGAGCCAGGCGTACAGAAAGGCTAACCAACACTCGGCGAAAGAAACACGTACCGCACCACCAATCACCCAGAGAACCACGTACTGATCACGATCGATCACACAGTGATACGCGCGTACGTACGAGTACCTAACTTGTCTTTTTCATCGGTATCACCGGCTTTTGGCTGCTAAATATCGCATCGCTTATTTCGATTTAAGCTTCTGATTTATTTTTTACTATTTATAAATTTCGTTTTTTTTGAACTTTTAGCTTTTTTACCGGTTCTTTTTTTGATATTTATTTGCGTTGTCCGTGATGAGCTAACATATTTATTCTATTTTAATTTTTTTAAAATTTAATCACACCAAATAAGCTACCCTCAGTTGCAATCCCAACCAAGCGGGGCCTATATAACTTGTGCTGGTACAAATTACTGCTCTAAGTCTAAGCCTCATATGTATTGGTTTTTAAAGCTATTTTTTTGGTATCTAGTTTTTAAACATAGTATTTTTTAAAATAGAATCTACTAATTAATTATAGTATATATAGCAATAATATTATTTATATCAATTAAAATTACACGGAGATGCAAATGGAAGGAAATTAAACTCTCCTTTCTGAAAGCGCAGCGAAGCTTTTTCCCTAACTTGTACGGCTCCCTCCAGCCGTTAAGAGAGTCTCTCTAGCCTTGTTTATTTGGTTCAACAAAGAGCGTCGTTGTGCATGCTTTTATGCAAAGATGGTCAGCATTACCCCTATTAATCACCACCACTTGCTCCCTGTTAATCATGATAATAATGACCTCAATTCCTCGTGAGAACATATATAATGATGTGACGTCAACTATATGTAAATTTTACCATATAAGATATGATAATATAACAAAGATAGAGGAAGCAATCATAATTAGACCATCTTTCATGTAGCAGTCGAATGTAATACGAGAAACAAGATCATTATATTATGGAGAAACTGTTTGTAGAGACATGTAAAAAATAGTATATTATAAGAGTTATTTTTAGTATTATCTATAAATAGCATAGAGAGTATTATAAACAATAATTGTTTATACTATTGTATATATCGTAAAGAATTCTTGTATTCCCAAAGCTATCAACGCGTGTCATGGTGAGCTGATGGCTCCTTGAGGCCAATGAGCGTTGTTCTTAAACGATCAATTTTTATTCGGAGTGACTATTGCACAAACGATTAAATTTTTTTTATCTTTCAGTCACCTGAAGTTGCAGCTCTCAATACACTCTGAATCACCTAAAATTGCAGGTGTTTTTTTAGAAAGAGGCTACAACTTCAGCTAATTGAGAGTGTAACTTCAGGTGACTGAGAGATAAAAAAATTTCAGCCGTTTGCATAATAGCAAAACCGATTCTTATTAATTATGGAAACTTTAATTTGAGATAGAACTACTCAGCAAGAGCATTCCTATCACAAATATTTAGTCTTGGTACGCGTAAATATACCCAAAACGTCACTTACGAGTGACCGGAGGGAGTACTGCATAGTGATCAATACACACGATCGAGCATGGCAGGAGTACTCATATGGACAACAACTTACATCGAAATAATCAAGGCTGGACTGTAATTCAACGACGAATCCAAACCTGAGAAAAGTAGTCTATGAGATCAACGCATAATCATAAATCAAGATGCTATAATTAAATTGGTGTCTGGGTTCGATGGATCTAAGCGATGGCAAGTTGCAGGAGAGCAGCAAGCAAAGCAGTCTACTCCACAGTGCATTGCGGCGATGGATGCCGTGCCGACATGCATGGCATGGGGCAGCTAGCTTCTCCTCGAAAAGCGTGGCATTCATCAGTTTAAGAGTGCAATCTGAGTAGATGCAGCCGGATATCGTTCGTTCTGTATCTTATTTTATATATTTTTTAAAGTTGAAGTCAAATACGAATAATACTACATACTTATTTCTCTATTTCGTATTTGTTTCATAAACCTTCAGACAATCGGTCGGACAAAAATCATCCTTTTTTTTGCACTCCTATACAGGACAATGAACAATACGGTGTAATAAGAGTGGACATAGATAGTCTGACCGCCGAGATGTCGAAGAAAGAGCACGTAATATTCTTCGCCTGTTTACTTGATATACAGATATATACGGACAGATAAAACTTATCTCATATCATATTCCATATTTTTTCTCAAAATCAAACACAAATAGTATCAGATAACTAGGGGTGCAATCGAGTCGGATTCGGACGGATATTGCTCATACCATATCCTAACCCATATTTTTTTCTCGGATTCGGGGTCGGATACGGTAAAACCGGATACGAATACAAATTCGGAATATTCAGAATTTCGAATACGGTGCCGTCGGAACGGATACATGACGGTTTCAGATCGAAAACGGATAATGTAGACGGATAGTACGTGCATACGGAAAGGAACATATGCTAAACCATACCACCATCACTTCAAGTCTTAAACTGTTAGACATAAGGACATAATAGTGATTATAATTCATCAGCCGAAGATGGTGTGGTGTTTCCCCCAAAATTACCCATTGAGGTGTGACGTTTCAAGATGAATCTTGATTCTTGACGGACAGCATTTTTTTTTCTAGGCTAAAGAAATTTTACTAAATTAAGGTAGAGACAGTAAACAATTGGGGATAATAGACTTTTGATAAATTTACCTGTTCATTTACTAAAGCATGCCAAAGTTCATCGTTTAATAATACTTTGATTTCATGCTTTTCATTCCATTACCTAGGAAGAGTGATCTTAATGAGTAAATTTAGGATTCCAATTGCACAAGCAACAAAATTAGAAATAAAACACTATTTTAGTATTTGTATATTTATAGTTGCCACAACTGAATGTCATATTCCTTTTAGAGAACTTAAGCTTGCACGATCCAGGAAAACTTTCTATACACTGCACAACTCAACCAACCAACATGATAAAAAAAATACTAGCAAAATAAAAGGTGAATTCTTAGCTCTTACCAGATATCCGACCGGTATCCGACCAAATATCCGACGGGATAATTATCCGGCATCCGAATACCGATACTATTCGGTCGGATAACAACTCTCCCGAATCCAAATCCGACATGAATTATCCGAATCTGAATTCGACCGGATACCAAATTCCCTTCCTGAATCCGGTACCGATCAGATTCAGTACCGGATCGGTCAGGATTAACCCAACCCATTTGCACCCCTACAGATAACTCATTTAACTCTTCCGTATGCGCTTTTATCCTTGCCTCTTCCGTTTGATCCCTACCTCATCTGCTAAGCCGAAGTGAGGCTCTTATCGTTTTTTCCAGTGGGAGTGATGAAAAGCGGCAATAAGGTTAGGAAGGAAAAAAAGTACAAAAAAGTTGTCCTGTATGCGTCGTGACCATCTCCGATGAATTATTATCTGTATCCTTTAGCCGTTTTCTAATTTTAAAGAAGTATTACAATCCTAAACAAAGCGGTATGAATGGTTGGAGGACATCGGCCAGGTTTTTTTGCTAGGTTATGATTTTCTTGAACAAACTGCCGGAATGATTTCTTCGTCAATTTTGAAGCAATTCATCAAAACAGTCTTTTTAAAATATCTTACTGACTTATTAGAATTTAATTCATTCGTACAAGTGTTCGGACTAAGGCTACAACCATTAGCCGTAACTGTAAAAACCCACCTGTTATGCTATGAGGTAATCGGTAACAATGAAATTGTGGTGATTTGGCCTACGAGTAAAATATCTACTGTGTGCTGAGTACTTGCTAACAAAGGGCTAACAGTGGGCAAAAGTTCATTTTTCCTCTGACGGACATGGAAGTTCATGTGCAATTGCTTATGCATTAGGAAAGTTGATAGTGATGGTTTTTTCTGTGAAAATTTCTGATGGCGGGTTCTTTTCGGTTTGTTATTTATGACTTTTGACTTATGTTATATAACTAACTTTTAAACGGTGCGTCTTTTTAAAGTGAGATCTATAAATTAATTATAATAGACATTATACCGGCTTTATATATATCGGCCAAAATCGCACATAAGTGTGTCTCTTTTCGTACTCTCTCTCACGAACACCAGAATTCAAAAATTTAGACTAAAATTCCAAAAGAACCCACCAGAAATGGTCTATCGACTCCTTCAAATATCTACCGAGTTTTTTTTTTGACCCTGCATTTTTTGGGTTGTTGAATCTACCACTACTACTACTTGGGTATCATACCTATATTAGAGATGGGTGGATTCCTGGCTTCTGCTTGGGGCACGTCACCGTTTTTGCTCTCTGTTCGACGCGTGCCTTGCGCTTCGGTCGACTCGTGCGTGCGCGCTCCTTGACCAGGCGCGCTCTCCTTGACCAGGCGGTGGCCCGCGGTTTCACTGGGTTGGCTGGCGCTTCGGTCGACGCGTGGGAGCGGTGCTATGTATATGCCCTCGACGCTTCATTTCTGCGCTTTGGGATGGTTCTGCTCATCGTGGATTTCGCCAGGGAGTTTGTTTTCGGTTTTAGCCTCGGCGATGCATCCGTGTGTTGCGCCTTTTTGGTTCCTTGTTCTGACTCGCTCTTTTGCCTTCTTGTTTCTGCTTTGTCTGCTGCGCCTTTAGATCGATCTGCATTTGCAGGCGCGCCCCCTCTGATTCGTTTTGGTTGCTCCCTTGGGTTCTTGTTTCAGCTTCCCCTCGTCAAAATGTGATGTGTGTTCGAAAATAAAAATAGATTATAAAAAACCATCAGGTCTGCTACAACCATTGCCAGTTTCAGAATAGAAGTGGGAAGATATCAGTATGGACTTCATAATAAGTTGGAAATAACACGACGCACAGGGTTTGTTTATGTGCATAAAAAATAATATTATGCACGATGCAACAAACTGAAGTATTCATACGATACATATGCGCCTTTTTAGAATGGAAATAAATTTAACCTTCAGGGAACTAGTACGGAGTGGCCAGACCTACTGCGTGGATCGGGACCATTTTTCCTTCCTTGCAAGCTCGGCGTTGAACTCCTCGGTGGCCTCTTTCGCCTTACCGCTATTTTTCTTGCGCTCCCTCTCGTGAGCGTCAAACTCCCTGCGCGTGCTTCCTCTTCGGCCCTGGCCATTCGGTCATCACTCTCTATTTGATGCACTATTTACTCTATATGCTCCCCTTCATCAACCTGTCCTGTAGGCTTAGCACGCTGTGACCCTTTTTCCTCTCCTTCATCTACCACATTAGCCTTATCACGAGCAACTTTCTCTGCAACCTCTCTGACACCGACCTCCAAGTCCTTCTATTCACCAACATGCTAGGCGCCTGAGCTGCTCGCACCATCCGCATGGCCGCCAGTAGGGCCTTGTACCGCTTCTATTAGGTATGGTTTTACAAGCAGCACGCACTCGTATCCACGATGCCTATAGCTTTCCACAAAACCCTTCCACACAGCAGTGTGCATTAACGATCTCAACTCCCATCTAATGTGCGTGGGAGACTGGCTCCAAAACCTTTGTATGACGACGTTGCACAACTCAGGGTCCAAGGAGAAGTTACGGGTGAGCTAGTACATCACATCTATGATTTTGAGCATTCTCGTCATTCGAGTGTACGAGAATGACTTGTGCAAAACTGATTAAGTTAACACTGTTCGGACCTTCATGAATGGTGCCGACACTGTAATGCACTTTCAATGTTGTGGGTATCGGCATTGTTGATGCCTGCCTGTAAACATTTTCAATGTTGCTACTGATTAAATCGCATCGCACAATACAGAACTACTGCTATACTGTAATTTACATTTCTATAACCGTTCGCCTATCTTGAACTACTACAGTACCCTCAAAGTATAACCCCTCCTTATTCGCACCTCCACCGCTCTCTATCTTCCGCACCAATACGCATCAAATCCCTATCTGTTCCAACGTACACAGACGCTCTCTCCTACTGTAAGTTATTTCTAATGGGTTTCGACAATTTATATGACATAATGATTTAAATGCAGGGGCGGAGCCCAATGGAGGGGAGGGGGTTCCCAGAAACCCGGGTCCAAAATTTTTTTAGTTATTACTAGTAAACATTCACCCTTTGTGCACCCCCTTGGTCCAATATGGTGTACCCCTAGCCCAACAAATACCCTCACTTGCCCTGTCCAGCCCATTCTCCCACCGTCCTATGCTCCCACGCGCGGCCCGTTGCACCCCCCTCCGTTTTGCTCTAGCTCCGCCACTGTTGAAATGCCAATATGCCAGTTCTAACGGTACACATGCATTTTCAATGTACTAATGACATTACATTCTTTCGTAATAAATCGTAAATGTTATCCAATAATGTTTTTCACGAAGCGAACTATTTATTTCGTACAAAAATATTGACTAAATTTTCTACGACTACAATTATGTACGTATGCTAATTTTGTATACAATATTGACTAATTTTTCTATAACTAGAATTTTCTAAGGATGCTAAACCCTACAACTATAATTTTTTACGGATACTAGATTTCTATAACTATGTTGACTAAAATTTTTACAACTATAATATTTATTAAATTTTCTACAACTATAATTTTCTACGTATGTTATTTTTCCATCACTATGTCGATTAATTTTTTTACAACTATTTACTTCATAGCAAAGTTCTATATCTATAATTTTCTATGGATTCTAATTTTACACTGAACAAACTATTTACTTCATACAAAAATATTAACTAAAACATAAAAAAAAATATTTACCTCACAGAAATAGCAGAACCTCTCATCTTCTCTCATTTCCTCTCTTCTCTTCTTTTTTCTTTCTCTTCTTCTTCTCTTCTTTTTTCTTTCTCGTCTCTCCTCGCGCGCGCTATACTGGAATCGGTCGCTCAGCCGGGGGCTTGATCGAGCGATCGAATATATATCGCGTCCAGTCGCCGAACACTTAGGCGACTGGACACTGCAGTCGTCCAACGGTTGGACGATAGCATCCAGTTGCTCCACTGTTCGGCGACTACAACTATGTCGTCCAACGGCCCACCGACTGCATTCGTGTCATGCGGCCGTTGGGCGATAGGTTTCAGTCGCCTAACGATTGGGTGACTGGAGCCCATTCCTGTAAAAAAATTTACGCAGGTATATTTATGTAATTTCGAATAAAAATGAATTATTTTAAAAAAATCGAAGATATGTATGGATGAAGGGAATCTCGCCTTCCTCATTTTTGGATAGGGTTGGATCGGATCTGGACAAGTGTACAAGAGACATAACTCGTCGAGAATTAATAAAGGATTCCCGTGTTCGGAAAAGGTTTATTTGAAACACGCAAAATTTTACGAAAACAGAGCAGGATTCCCGCGTAAACCGGGCGTTTGATGCATGAGAAGGATTTAGATGCATCACCTCTCCTTGGATCTCATGTATCTTACATTACATCCCACCCTTGAAACTTGCTTCTTTTTTCCTTTTTGTTGGATCGCATGTGTGGTGTGCGTCGCTACGGTACGTCTCTATCACCTTATTTACCGTTACAAGTTCGCAGCCCTCGCCTAGCTAGTTCTTCTAGTTATTTTTTATTTTTAAATTTAGATTGTTCATAAGAGAGGACATACAAAGATAGTTACATGTAATTTTAATTAATATAACTAAAGTTGATATAATATCTATTATAATTAATTTATAAATTGTGTCTTAAAAGATATTCCGTTTAAAATCTTATTACTGGGGGCACGAGGCATAACCCAAGCCAGAGGAACGGTGCCTTTATATACCGCGCTAGCTCTCCGACCCTTCTTCACTCGCCACAGCGTCTCCTCTTCCGTTTCCTTCTCCAAACCCCTCAACAATTCATACGTCCGTCCGTGACATCCCCATCGGAATCGATCCTTCTTGTTGCTCCGGATGGCCATGGACAAGGGCGCGCTGGTGTCGTCGGACCAGAGCGGCAGCGGCGGAGGCTCGTTCTCGAGCCTGCGCGCGTACGGCCGCGCGCTGGTTCGGCGGGCGTGCGCCGCGACGTCGCCGGCCGAGGAGATGAGCCGCGTGCGCGCGCGGTCTGGGGCGGACATGGCGCGCGCGCTGCGGTGGCCGGACCTCGTCGGCCTCGGTATCGGCGGCATGGTCGGCGCCGGGGTGTTCGTCACCACGGGGGTCGCCACTAGGCTGTACGCGGGGCCCGCCGTCGTGGTGTCGTACGCCATTGCCGGCCTCTGCGCGCTGCTCTCCGCCTTCTGCTACACCGAGTTCGCCGTCGACATGCCCGTCGCCGGCGGCGCCTTCAGCTACCTCCGCGTCACCTTCGGTGAGCTAGCTGGCCTTATTCATGCCAAGATCATGGCCTGCATACATCATTTTATTATGTTTGCTCCCTAAATAAAATATTCTTCTTGATTTTAGCATTTCTTTAGGATTTCTTTATGTTTGATCAGTTTGCTTTTGTTCATGCAATTTACTCACGTCATTGGGGACCCGATGACTCGCATATTGGGGGATAAAAGATGTGCACTTTCTTTTTTCTTAAGAACATAAATATTTGATCCATCCTCTTCATTTGTACTTGCTCTTTAATTTCCCCTTTCTTCAGTTTGTCCGGTTGCTCAGAAGCAAGCATTCATTGATGGATGGCTTATATTTCTCCAAACAGTATTTCGAACCTTGAACCTGCTCTTCTCATGCCAATACCGTCTTAAAAAATACAGACAAAGCAGAGGTCTCGCGTATGTGAACCCGACGCCCTTTAGGCCTGCTTCCCTTGTCGTGTTGTTTGTTTGCATGTTTTTGACGGAATTATAATGCTTGTGATGTTGCTGATTGATGCTGTTCTTCCATGTTCCCCGTTGTGTGTGTGCGAGCTGTCTCCTCGTGTTACCTTTCATGGTTTCTTTGGCTCCTCGTTGTCTTAAAGGTTAGATTTGTTTGCCCTTTTCCTTCTCTCTTTTTTGAAAACATTTGTTTTTTTCGCTTTGTCGGTTTATTCACTTTGTTTGTGTTTTTTTCAATAAATTTCCATTTTGCACGGTATTTATGATTTATTTATTTATTTTAGAATGGAGCATTCTAAAAGTACAAGACCTAAATTTGCCCTACTTTGTACAATGCTCGTTGGCTTGTCAATCGATGTTGGATTAAGATTTTTGCAAACCGCACGAACAAGTAAAAAAAAGTTAGATTGTGACTTCAACAAATTTTATTATATACACATATCCACATCCAAATAATGTTGCAAGTCCCTTTCTTGCATCTCCAAAACGGTTTGCTCTTCTTGGTCCAAATCGGTCAATGGGACCTAGACTTTGTTGAAAGAGAAGATCCCACTCATTTTCACAGCCACCGTTTTCCTTACCACCAAGAAAAAAAAAACGAAGTCCACCATGCATTTTTCTCTGTAATTTGCATGTTATTACTACACTCCCAGCATGTAACATTGGACATCGCCTATACACATATTCTTTAGGCTATGCACAATTTCCTCATCATGCATGTAAATTTCCCTGCATGCAACAGGCATCCTCCAGTTATCTAAAAAGAGTTTTTTTAGTGGCTTATGGCTGAAAAGCACTATAGCTGACTGAAAAAAATATTGTAGCTGGCGGATGCTTATTTAGCATAATTAAATTTAAAAATTTTAAAAATAGAAAAAACATGTTAGCCTATCACGTATAATACAAACAAACATGAGAAAAAAAGAACCGGCAAAAAAGTTCAAAAACAATCAAAAGTATAGAAAAAACGAAATTTATAAAAAGTAGTTTTTTAAAACCGAAAAGAAACACCCGGCATCACCTTGTTCGGATGTAACGTGCGGTTTGCGTTTGTTGGATGTTGTGTGTGCGTGTGCAGGGGAGTTCGTGGCGTTCCTGACGGGCGCGAACCTGATCATGGAGTACGTCTTCTCCAACGCCGCCGTGGCGCGCAGCTTCACGGCGTACCTCGGCACGGCGGTCGGCGTGGACGCGCGCAGCAAGTGGCGCCTCGTCGTGCCGGGCCTCCCCAAGGGGTTCAACGAGGTCGACCTCGTCGCCGTCGGCGTCATCCTCCTCATCTCAGTCTGCATCTGCTACAGGTACGCTCCCTCACTCGAGTGTGCAAGAATGCTTCCCAATGTCAAACGCCTGTGTCACAACACTAAAATTTTCACACAAAAATGTCAAAGAACTAAAAAATTAAAAAAATCCGTTTGGTTCTGCTTACAAGTGTCAAATCTTCTTGCCTCTTGCTGTGGCTCTAGGAACTGTCTGTTTTGCATGACTGAAATTAGGAATCCCCTGTTTCTCTGCACTCCAAAGCAAATGCAGATCACTTTTGTTACGTCTTGGCTGCTGGTGTAGGTGCTTCTGGTGGTGATTGTTTGCTCCCTTTCCTCTTCTGCAGCTGCTCCTCTACTTTTGTTTTTGCCAGATTCAATAACTTCCATGCAAAGTGGGGCTAACTATTGCTCTAATTCTGTTCATCCTGGGAATATTCGAGATTTTGTTCTGTGAGAAAGGATCTTGTCCGTCACTGTTGCACCTTTTCCTTCCTTTCGCAATCGAATGTTTTTTGTGGTAAATGTTGGCAAGCTTTCCCCGAAGAAAGAATCTCGAAAGGTGTCCAGTCTGTTCCTCGGTTCTCTCATCGGCCAAAACAGTCAAGAACCCGAACCACTCGTTTTCTGTAGTACCTGTGCGAATTTTGGAATAAATATCATCCTGAACGATTGAAAGTTGAGAAACGATATGATGATTAGATTTCGAAAGCACTATTGTTTATGAGTTATGACCAAATTCAGTGTTCCTGAAAAAAATTGACAATTTTTTTTTCTTGTTGTCCGCAATGGCAGCACCAAGGAGAGCTCGGTGGTGAACATGGTCCTGACGGCGGTCCACGTGGCGTTCATCCTGTTCATCATCGTCATGGGCTTCTGGCGCGGCGACGCCCGCAACCTGACGCGCCCCGCCGACCCGGCGCACCCGGGCGGCTTCTTCCCGCACGGCGTCGGCGGCGTGTTCAACGGGGCCGCCATGGTGTACCTGAGCTACATCGGCTACGACGCCGTGTCCACCATGGCCGAGGAGGTGGAGCGGCCCGCCCGCGACATCCCCGTCGGCGTCTCGGGCTCCGTCGTCCTCGTCACCGCGCTCTACTGCCTCATGGCCGCCTCCATGTCCATGCTCCTCCCCTACGACACGGTACGTAACGTAACCTCTGTTCTGGTATGGCCGGTCCCATGTCTCAGTGCCACAACCTCTCACCTGATTCAGCTTAAGCTATTTGCCTCGTTGGTCAGTACGCAAGCTTCGAAGAGAACCAAACCCTGCCATTTGCAGGTCACCATCTTTAGCAAAATTGGTATTCCCATATAGGCATAGAGATCAAGGTGTTTGTTACCTGTCAGTCTCAAGCTAGAAGAGAGCTCACCTTTTCTTGTATAGGTGAGGACAATTCTGGGAATAATTGCCCATGGCCATGGTCATGTGGGCTATAGTTCAACAGAACAGGAGGTTGGCACAGTCGATGCCACCGGCATACGATTCCAGTACTCGCTTTCTCTTCTTTTCTCTGTTGTTCTTGTTTTGCTTTCTTCCTTTCTGGGATGTTGGTCATGTGATTTTGGGATGAATCTACCGTCGACATCGCAGGGCGGGCCAAACCTACTTTCTAGGAGAATAAAGCATCACCTTTCCGAGCCTCGTCTTTCTTGGTGGCCCATCCCATGGCCATGATCATCAGTGGCTGTTCTCAGTGTTCCGAACAGAACCTGATACAGATCGACATCTGAGCTTATATGTCGTGTGCTGTGCAGATCGACATCGAGGCGCCCTTCTCCGGCGCGTTCAAGGGGAGCTCGGGGTGGGGGTGGGTGTCGAACGTGATCGGCGCCGGCGCGAGCGTCGGCATCCTGGCGTCGCTGACGGTGGCGATGCTGGGCCAGGCCAGGTACCTCTGCGTCATCGGCCGCTCCGGCGTGATGCCCGCCTGGCTCGCCAAGGTGCACCCCAAGACGGCCACGCCCGTCAACGCCTCCGCCTTCCTCGGTACGTACGAAAGCCACTTCTTTCTCCATCTTCCGTTGCAGCAACCGTTCTACTTTTGACCGGTGACATGTGCTAGCTCGCCGGTACTAGCTTCTTGCTTGACGGAAAAAGCTAGCTGTTGCCAATGTAACAACAACAACAACAAAGACATCTTTTGAATGTTTTTTTGGTGATGTTTCTTTGGGAAACTTCTCGGATTTAGCTCAAATGTCAACTCGATCCTAAGAATTTGGATCCAAATCCTTCCTATCCAACCCGTTCTTCAGCGAAAGCTCGCAGATGTTCTTCAGACAAATGAATTCTTGCACATAGCATGCTTAATTGCTCCATGCATCACTTTTCAGAAAAGAATGAGTGGGCTCTTGACCTGGCGATCGATCAGCAGCAGCAACAGTAACCAAATTGCTTCCTGTGAGCGATATAACGAGGGCGACGGCGACAAGCCGTTGTTGCATCCTTGTTGCTGCGTTTTCTTTGCTTTTTCTGTGGACTTTGCGGCCTGGGAACTGTTCTACTTTCGTGGGCATCGCACGCACGATAAAAGCAGACAAGACTCGGGTTTTTGGGTTCCTACGAGCGAGGTAAAGAGACCAGAGGAACAGGCAAAAGAAGAACCGTACTAGCACTAGTGCTGGTATAGTCTATTCTGATGGAGACGAACGGCGAATCACACGGGTCGTACCATCGTGCTTGTGCATGTCTACTCGGCCGTCAATCTCTCGCAGCTCTATTCGAGGGAGATAATGGCCTGCGTTGCTGGAGCTAGTGCACCCGGTGAGACACCCGTCTCTTCAAATCGTATGATCTCATTTGCTGCGTCCTAAGAATGACATGTAGATAACCAACTACACTCTCTGATGAAAAGAAAGGTCAGGATCAAGTTAACACCCTTAAGGATAGGTGGATATGATAACAGAGTGCACCCCCTACTAAAAAGAAAGATAAAATGGCTCGTGATTTCTCAGTTGCTGAACTTTAAGAACGACTATGATTACACTCTTGACTTTGCATTAACCGCTGACTACCTTGACCTTTTTTTTCCTTCCTATTAACAATTTGGTCCTAAAGTTAATGACACGATGACATTTTGTTAGTGCACTTGGTGAGACACCCGTGTCTTTGAACTGCATTTTTTTTAGATAACGGAATAACAATATTCCGGCCTTGATCATTCCACGAGATCTTTGAACTGCATGTTAGGTGGTTTTCTTTATTTATGAATTTTCCATGATTTGATCCTTGTGACCTTTTGGTTGCTAAGGCTTCTAGACTTGCTACTGAATAATTTCTTCCTAACCTTAAGGATAACGGCAATAACCAATTGCACCTTTCTACGGAAGGAAAGATAATGACAAGTCCTCTCGAGAGGTCAAACGATTTTTCAACAGTTTTCCCTCCTTTGCATTAACCGCTGACCACCTTGACTTTTTTACATTCACAAGTTGGTCCTCCTGCTCACAGGGCTTTTCACAGCGGCGCTCGCGCTCTTCACGGAGCTGGAAATCCTCCTGAACCTCGTCAACATCGGCACGCTCTTCGTCTTCTACATGGTGGCCAACGCCGTCGTGTACCGCCGCTACGTTGCCTCCGGCAGCGGCGCCTCCGGCGAGCGGCGAGGCGCCTGGCCGGCGCTCGCGTTCATCCTCGCCTTCTCCGTGATCGCGCTCTCCTTCACGCTGGTGTGGAAGCTGGCGCCGCACGGGGGCGCCAGGGTCGGGCTCCTCGTGGCGTGCGCGACCGGCGCGGTGGCCACGGTAGGCGCGTTCCAGGCGCTGGTGCCGCAGGCGCACGAGCCCGAGCTGTGGGGCGTGCCCGGCATGCCGTGGGTGCCGGCGGCGTCCGTCTTCCTCAACGTCTTCCTGCTCGGGTCGCTGGACCGGCCGTCCTACATCCGGTTCGGGGTCTTCTCGGCGGCCGCCGTGCTGGTGTACGTGCTCTACAGCGTGCACGCCAGCTACGTCGCCGAGGAGAGCGGCGCGCTCGACGGCGCCAAGGTGCAGGACGAAGCTTGCAAGGTGTAGCTACTAGCTAGGGTGGATGGGTGACATGGAGAGAGCTAGTTAAGTGCTGCTCTAGGTTTTGGTCGTCTTGACTTTATCCATGGTGTTTTAGGTTTTATGGCTGGTTCTTTTAGACTTAAGACTTGTACAGTATATTTTTATAGTGAACACTATACCGAATTCATCTATATCAATAAAAATCACGTATAAATGTATCTTTTTCCATACTCTCTCTTGCGAGTAAAGTAAAGAAGCTAACAACGTGATAATAGAGAGAGAAATTGTGTGGGGTGGGGGTACATGTTCTTTTTCCAGAACAATCTTTTAGCGCAAATGGTTGCATTGGGTACATGTTCTGGTGGTTGGAACGTAGGAATTTCATGAAAATTTCGCAAGAATTTTGTTTCCATAAGATTCGTAGGAAACTTTTGTATTTCAAACACGACATTCATTTTGGTAGTGAGGGACAGGGGGAGTCCTCAAAGTCTTCGTAACGCTCAAACAAAATTATTGTGAATCTTATGACAGATCATACGTGCTTGATGCAAGCCTGGGACTTTACTCGAACAAAATGTAATCTCCACTCAACTGAAGCATTGGATTTCACATTCTCACGAGTTTGTGCCGAGCTCAACAATGCATTGTGTTGAAACCGGCTGGAAAATTTTCGGAAGAGAGTTTAAAGTAATGTGCTAATAGAGTACTTATTGGTTTGGTTTTGCTCGTATCAAACCATTCTAAAACCTTCTCAACATACTCTTGTCGAGATAACTATAGTTTCCTTGAGCTTCTGTCCTTGTATATTTTCACGCCCAATATTTTCTTTGTTGCCGTAAATTTTTCATATCAAATTTCTGACTTAGCAAATTCTTCAAGCCAATCACATCACTCATGTGCTTTGCAGCAATTATCATATTATCAATATACAGTGGCAGAAAAATAAGCGAATCATCATTAAGGTGTTAAATATAAACACAACAATCATACTCACATCGCATGTAGCCAATCTTCAACATGTAGGAGTCAAAACACTTGTACCACTGCCTTGGTGACTATTTCAACACATACAATGACTTCTTTAACTTGCAAACTAGGTACTGATTTTCTGGGTTAGTGAACCATTCTGGTTACTCAATGTAGATTTGCTCATCAAAATCACCATGTAAAAACACCGTTTTCGCATCCATTTATTCTAAGTGCAAATCCTAACTGACTACTAATGCAAGAACTATCCTAATAGAAGTATGCCTCACAACCGAAGAGAATACCTCATCGTAATCAATCCCCTTCTTTTATGAATACCCTTTTGCAACTAACCAAGCCTTGAATTTGCCCCTTCTTTTTCTGAACTGCTGGTGTTCTCTTGTAGACCCACTTGCACTCAATTGCTTTTGTTCCTACGGGAAGATGTGCTAGCTCCCGAATCAGATTTTTCTATAAAGACTCCATCTCTTCTCTCATCGCAGTCATCCATCTATCTTTTTCCTGGCTTGTAATTGCCTCTTGAAAGTTAGTTAGATCATCAGTACTAATAAGAAGAGCAAACAAAGCTTGTCTTCATACCCGAATCTCTCTGGAACTTTCACATTGGTGCGTCTCCGTCTATTTCTTGCTAATTGAAAATTTTACAAATCATCTGAAGTGGAACCTCCTATAGTGGAGCTCCCATCCAGAGTCTTTGAACAATGTTTCAACTCCACCTGCGTTGTAATTGAACCTGCAATATCGTGTGGCCACCTCCTCTTTATTCTATTGTAGCATTGATTTCTTATTAAAGACAACATCTCTGCTCATCACCACCTTCCTTAATGTCGGACCCCAAAGCTTGTACCCTTTAACACCTTTTTTGTTAGCCCAGAAAAATGTACCTCTTTGACTTTGCATGAAGTTTCGATCTTTCATCACTTGGTATACGCATTAGGCTGGATAACAAAAAAATTCTTAGATTAGTATAATCAACTGAATTACCAGTTCATACCTACTTTGCAACCTTACCACCTAGAGTTGTCTGTGGTGATCTATTTACGAGATAGAACGCCATGTTCACAGCCTCTGCCTAAAAACATTTAGGAAGTCCTACATTCAGCCTCAAGATCTTGTCCTTTCACAGATAGTCCTATTCAACCTTTTAGCCCTGCCATTTTGCTACGGTGTCTTATGCACTATGTAATACCACTGAATCTCCTACTCCTCACAATATTTCTGAAATTATTAATCAGTATATTCAGTACCATTATCATATCTCATATACTTTACCTTCCTGCCGAATTGATTTTTCACCTTAGCTTTCTACACCTTGAACTTGGCAAACACTTCTGATTTTTGTTTCATGAAATACACCCAAACCTTGCGGGACAAATCATAAATAAAAGTAACAAAATACTGAGCTCCACCTATTGACAACTTTCTTGTGGGCCCCCACACATCAGAGTGTATATAATCAAGAATGCCTTTAGTTTCATGCTTGCCACTTGAGAAGCTAACCTTAGACTGTTTTTAAAGAACACAAAACTTATAGAAACCCAATTCGTAACTTTTAATTCCTGCCAATAGATTTCTCTTATGCAATTCTGCCATCCCACAAACACTAAATTGACCCAACTGCATATGCCAAAGTTTCACTATATCATCATGTGACTTAACTGAATTAACTCCATCTACAGCAGTATGTAAATATTTACCGCAGTCCTTCTACCCTTCATCACAGTGAATGCACTCTTATAAATTTTCATGGTTTCATTACCCTTATCAGTTTTTATAAGTAAGACTACTATCATGTAAGGCACCTAAAGAAATTAGATTCTCTTTTAACCCTGGTATATGTGTAACATTACATCTTAATTTGTTCTAACATTACCATTATACATCTTAGTTTTAACATCACCTATTCTGACAATACTATGGCATGTATCATCACCAAGGTAAACGGAACTAAAATTACCGGACCTATATGAGGCGAACCAATCCCTATTAGGCGTGATGTGGTACAAACACCCCGAATCAAAGAATCCACGCATTTGTCAGCTGACTATTTGCAACTGAGAGAACATCTGCATCGTTGTTGTCTGAGTCATCTTTCTGAGTCACATTTACAGTTTTCTCATCATGATACCCACTATTATGTTCTTTCACCTTTGGACATTCTCTCTTATAATGCCCCATCTTCTTACACTTTGTAACACTTGATACTCTTTCTGCTCTTTAACTTTGATATGGATTTATGCCTTTTAGACTTCTCCTTTTCTTGCTTCCTTCTATGGTTGCCCTTTATGTACGAACTATTACCATGAGAACTCTCCTATACATTCTACCTTCGTTGATTATGCGCCAACAAATCCGCAGTGATGCCATTAACGTTGATAGTATCTTTCTCGTACATCAAAGTGGTGATTACGAGTTCATAGGAAGGTGACAATGAATATAACACAATTATCACCTTGTCTTCATCCTCAATTTTCACTTCCAAACGCCCTAGGTCGGTGATCACCTGATTGAAGGTATTGACATGCTATGAAAGATCAGAACCCTCCTGCATCTCTAGCCCATATAGCTTCTACTTTAGATATAACTTGTTTGTGAATGATTTGGACATAAACCGAGCCTGCAACTTGTCCCATATTTCCTTCGGTGAAGTCATATCCATCACGTGATACATGAATTGATCAGAAAGACACAATCGTACGATCGTGGCTGCCTGCTCCTTCAAGTTACCCCAATCATTGTCCTCTATGCCCTTTGGCTTTGCTTCACATAGCCCCTTAGAACAACCCTGCTGTACCAATAGATCCTTCACCCTCGTTTGACATAATTCGAAATTTCATGTTCCGTCGAACTTCATTACTTTGAACTGAGCACCCGGTGCTGCTATCTCAACAAGCTCTGATACCAATTGTTGAAACCGACGGCAGCCCTAGCACAAGAGAAGAACCATAGTAAGCACAAGAGCACACAAGAGATACGGAGATTTATTTACGAGGTTCGGAATGCCTACGTGTCCGGGAGCCATATCACGATGGTTTTGTCCGTATGAGGAATTTCTTATCACAATTAGGGTCACAAGAGGTCGACGGTATATTTATACTACAATTACATGTTCGTCTCAGACATCTAGTCCATACCGCGGGGGGCTTCGCCCCGCATCCCCAGCCCACAATATTTTGTAACCTGATACAAACTATATTTTCTTCCTTTGTAGCTGTGTCATATATGAGCCATTCATAACACATTATTTTTTGTTGGCGTTTACCTCTCAAAGAATCTGAACCTTTTTTTGCAACCACCGTAAGCCCTAGATTTTATTTTACCTCACCATTTCGTGTATAACATTACCTTCTCCTGAGAACTGTCCTTTAATACTACTCCCTCTGTTGATTTTTATAAGTTGCTCACGCAATTCGAGATCTAAAGTTTGTAAACTTTGACTAACAGTTAGTTCGATAATATATAGATCCTATGACATAAAAGTGATACCATTGGATTCCTATTTGAAAGCACTTTCTTATTAGTATGATTTTGTAGCTATAAACAAAGTAGTGTAAAATAAATCAACGATCAAAGTTCAACTTTGGAGACTACAACCAAGTCAAACTGGCCTTAGAAAAATCAACGGAGGGAGTGATTGAATATCAATGTAGCATCAGACTGCATCAAACAATGTGAAGATCAGCATTGGAACTACCACTATTTACCAACAGAAATGCAGAATGCTTTTCCACAACTGGAGAAGGATTCTCGCCGAACATGTCACTAGAGTTACATCCTTGTGCAGATTATCAGGATAGACCCAAATCCAAATAAATCCACGATTGCTGCACTGGACTGGACATACATTTGCCACTAGTAGATCAAGCCGAGAGCTCAGACAGAGACGTCCATTTGCAGGATTGAGCTGGCTCTACTACACCTCCACATTCTTTTTTTTCCAATAATTTGCAGTTCGATTGGTTGTATGGAATTTTTGCTCATCGAAAAGTAAGAACATGGAAATCAAAACATAGATCGTGATCCTTCCTAATCTTGTGTAGATCATCGAGATGAGATGAGATGATAGGCATGCATACGCGCACGGAGCCACTTGCTTTCCAGTTGGATTATTCTCGCTAACAACGCTAGGTCGTGGAAAACGGGATGGATTGCCAATTTGCATGCTTGCATCATCCTTTCACTGATGCGCATTCGTGCATAGAAATGTGCTACAACGATAGCAATGATGAGTGGTCGTGAAAGCTGAGGGAAGTGGAGAGGCTTTCTGTGGATCATCTAATAGGTACCAGTCGTCAAAGGATCAGATGCTTGTACTGTTCCATTTCTGGTACTTTTGCTCTCTGAATCATTCGTTTTTAACTGCGGATAACCTGGGGGATGAGGGTCGAAGAAGTTATCTTCTGATGGATTGAAAAGTTGATACAGGTTGCAACTTGCAAGAATTCTCCAAAACAGCGTTGTGCTACTTGACAAACGTTCTTGCTGATCTGTTCAGGCAACGGGTTGATTTCACTGATACAGGTTGCAAGAATATCTTTTGCATTTCTGGATGACACCAAAGAGCTTTATTGCCTAGACCAGTCAATCAAGCAATATTGAAGGAAATAGCGAGTTATATTGCCGATTATCTTGAAAAATACTATGATGCATTGGTGCAGAAGTTTGTTGTATTCTTTCATTTCTTTGTACATAAACACTAATTGCATGTAATATTTTTTCGACCCACACAGAAGTGCCATTGCATCGTGAAACTTTGGTTTTCTTAATGAATTTGCTTTGTGTTTTCAGAAAAGCAGAAAGCTCCAGATGTAGAGATAATCCTTTCTCGTTCCCTCCGAAACGATAAGTGCAAGAATCAAATCCAGAATCCACTAAGCAGCAAAGGGCGGCTGAAGAAAATTTTCTTCCACATCCATCAGTTCACCACTTAATAAAAAAAAAACTCTGAAAATGCAGTGTGACAACTACAGCAGACGTTCTCTTTTAAGAGTAGAGATTTCTGTTGGTTCATTCAATTTGCCGACACACATTTGTTTGAGGTTTATCTAAGCAGTGACAATGGTCGCGGTTGGTTTCCATTTCTCGCAATTGATCATCACCCTTTCGTGTGCACTTGTTTGCTTTAGACCAAATCGTATGGCCTGCTTACGCAATAATATACCTGGTTGCTAGTGAGTGCATGCATATTTGGTTCACTGCACTACTTTGCACCTTCAGAAAGAGAGAATATAATCTTAATTGAAGGATGGGCACAGTCATGCAATTGTTCAACTTGTTTTTTTTCTTTGCTTAAAAAATCAGAGGCTTGCAATGCAGTGCATGTGATAGCAAAAATGCAAAGAGAAGTATTCGAAGTGAATGTATATGTCAAATGTTTTTTTTGAAGGAGATCACATGTCAAATACTTCATCCGGTCATAAAAGAGTGATGTTTTTTTTTACTTTTTAAAGTCAAATATATGATCTTTTGACTACTAAATTCTCTTATCACATATTTGACAAAAGTTATAAATGTGTAATATTACGGAAGTATTTTTTATGATAAATTTACTCGTATAATTTTTATGTATCCAAACAATATGTGTAAACAATATTTTTTGTCAAAATTAGTAGGGTTCAACAACATACATTCTAGATCACTTTTTGTGACCGGAGGAAGCATGTTGTAAAACTCAAACAGTGAAACAGTTGTCATGTACGTTCGTAGTATTCTCGAGTGTACTGTTTTCTGCAATCACAATCAAACAAATACCATAATACAATGCTTGTACAGAAATGACGTGTCCATGTCAAGCATATATTATCGAGAGTTGCTAGCGTCCGGAAGCGCTAGCTCCGTACTATCAGTTATACAATATTTCTTGAGCATATATACAACAAAAAAAATTGATAAGAATATTAATGTTGCACGTATAAAATTAAAATATTACACATATAAAATCAAAATATTGCATTCATAAAATCAGAAAGGGATAATTGATAATTTGCCCTGTCTTTTATTAGCATCAGCTCATGTGGAGGTACCCAGAGAGGCCAGCATTAGGATGGTGTCGTGCGCGAGACCGCAGCCATTGCCGACGACGGTGGACATGTGGAGCATGAGGTCGGCGACGAGGCCACAGAAGTGTTAGGAACTTCGACCAAGGCTACTACGACTTCGACCATAGCCATTATGACCACGGTCATGTCAACTATAGCCGTGGTCGTAGTAGTAGTGATCATAGCAGCCGTGGTTGTAACGATTGTGGTCGAAGTGTCCGTGGTCGTAGCGTCCGTGGTTGTAGTGACCACCATCATAGCAGCCGTGGTTGAAGTGACCGTGGAGGTAGCGATCGTGGTCGTACGATCGGTCACAATATTTTTTATCCATCTATGCAATATTTCTTGGCCATGTATACAATAAAAAATTGATAAAAATATCAAAATTGCATGCATGAAATCAAAATATTACATACATGAAATAAAAAATGTTGCAACAAAAAATAACACATACCTCCCATCGTAGGCGGCGGAGAGGTCTCGAGTGCGGCGGTGGCAGGCGGCGTGGATCTAACGCTGGTAAGAGAAGACGACGGAGCTTGTGCAGCATTCACGAGGCCGTTATCGGTGGTCGAGGTTAGGATGCCACAGAGCTTGCGGAGGCTGCAACTAACTTTGCCAGATTCCCAGGTGGTAGTCGTGGCCACGAAGCCGGTGCCCCCCGCGCGGGATTCGGGGCCAGCGGCGAGGGCGGGAGCGAGAGCTCGAATCGGGGCCCTGGCGCCGCGGGGGTGTAGACGGAGCTGAAGAGGTGGGAGGCGCACTTGCGGATCTGCATGAGCAGAGCGATTGGGCGGCGTACGGCCGTAGGGGATGTATCTGGGGGGTTGGGAGTGGGGTGGGAGGTAGAAGGTAGGAGGTGGGAGAGGAGGCGATCGCGAGCAGGATTGGGGAGAGAGATAGCAATGGAGTTTGGAGAGGGGTGCGCTCAAGTGGAGTGGCTAAGTAAAACATCCGTTCGATTTATTTGATCGGACGTAAGAGCCGTATCAATTTCCTACATTATCAACAAACATTGAAGTGCTCAATACCAAATTCCAACCGTGTATGTAAGCTGCAGATTGCATGCCCTGCAAGTAAAATACTTATAGCTCCTCTCCTAACTTCACCCATGGCCTAACTGGCTGATCTGCTGCGCTGTTACAGTGAGATTACAGTAATTTGCATCACTTCAGATTATTTAACTCTTCTATGTTTCTGTAGCGTTGAAATCTGCTGCTTGTAGTCTTTTAACTTTGGTAGGCAGAAAACAGGTTGTTCTTATGTGTGCTTCCAAGCTCTTCATGGCAATGGATTTCCCTTTCACTAAGCAATAGAATAACCTAATCATGCAGATCACATCAGGTGTTTGCGTCACCAGCGCATGAGGGGGGGGGGGGGGGGGGGGAGTTACGCGAGGGCCTGCATGGTACTAACTTTCAGTGGTAAGTAGTGGTACAGCTTCTAGTCACAAAAGAGTTGTGTTTTTTACTTTTTTTAAATCAATAAGGCACTCTTTTAATCACCAAATTCTCTTATTCTATATTTAAAAATTGTTAAAGTGTAATATTACGAAAATATTTTGTATCATAAATTCACTCGTATCATTTTCATACATCCAAACTATACATTTTAAATAATATCTTTGACCAAAATTAATAAAGTTTGTCTTAGACCATGTAGATGGTTGTAAATAAAGAGATGATGAATAATTGATATTTGGTTTGCTTTGGATTTTGCGTTTGTAAAAGACTTGGTCGTTTGCAATTGAAGTCGTTGTCCTTGAGTGGTCGTGCACAGTTTCGGGTGAGTTCAAATCACAGACGGTACTCTATGACCACGACAACAGACGCTATACGACCACGGCATAGCTTTCAGACGGTAGACTTCAGACTACGACCACAGACTTCAGACATCATGCTTCGACCACGACATGAACACGACTACGACTACGGCAGGAGTCTTTTACGACTTGGTGATCGGTGTGGAGATGGTTACGGTTGGTGACGAGGAAGACCGGGACTAAGAGGGAGTAATCTGAGGTCCAGGCAGTCAGGTGGTCACGCGAGATGATTGGGCTCATGCATGAGCACGCGGTGATGGTGCACGATAAAGATACAGGAGGGGATATTATGGAGGCTTTATCGTGGGTGTCGTATGGAGTTGTGGATGGAATCTATGATCTGTACGAGTTGGTTAAAACCCATGTTAGGAAGGGTTTCAGGTCCCTTGATTTGAGGAAGAGATACTTATGTGTCCAGGTGGGTAGGGACATGGTTTTGAGGTGTTTGTTTTGAACACACGTCTTGTGCGCTGGCTATAAAAATAGGGGAGGCTGTAGGCTAGCGTGACAAGAGTTTTAGGGTTTTCGTGGAGAAGGTTTTTAGGGGTGCCGTGAGGCGCTTTATAGCCAAGATCTTGATGATGAAATAATAAATCAGTTTTCTTCATCTCCGCCCACTTCCAGAGCATCGCTCCTTCCTCTCTGTTTTCTGTGCTTTGTTTTTGTCTTCAGCGCATCTCGTCCAGGCGGGGGTCGATCGGTTGGGGATGTCGGGTGGAAGGAGGTCACGACTACGTGCGTCGTGGTCGTGCCGAGCGATCGTAAGCGAGCGGTCATACGCGAGCGATCGTAAGCGAGCGTTCGTACGCGAGCTATCGTAACGAGCGATTGGAGCGACGTTCGGGACAAGTGGTCGTATCAAGTGGTCATACCGAGCGGTTGGGCGACAGAGGGTTACAACCACGTTCAAGCAAGCAGTTGCAGTCATTGTTTTGACATAGCTTCTTACGACCACGTACAAGTGAGCAGCAGTGGTCGTTGTCTTCTTACGGTAATTCAGATTGGTTTTCATTTGTTCTCTGCGTGTGTTATGATTTCATGTGGTAAAAAATGGAGACAATCATTCACCCCCTCTGATTGTGCCATATGATCTTACAGTATATACGAATTATAGATCGCCACTCTTGTGTGACTGGGGAAGTAAAAAAACTAGAGTTTCGGTACTCAGTGCGTGCAAATGGACATCTATTTCTGAAAAGTGAAGCGTGGAAAATGCAGGAAAGATCATCTCAAAGTGAAGTCCAGATGAGCATGAAAGAAATAAACATTGCAAGAAAAGGCGCCGCCCGAGAAGGTGAAAAGAGGGGAAGCACGAAAGCAGGCAAGACTCTTGGTTAACCTCATGGATTATGGAAGACAAAGGACCGAGTAATGTGTGTAGTGGCCATCTGATCATGCTGTGTGAAGCATCTGATGTGATCCATACCTTCATAAAGATGAAAAGATTGGAGCCGGCTGGTTATAATCTTCAGGCATGTTCTCGGAACATCGCAAAGCCGCAAAAGATGGGAAGCAAAGACTAGAGCGGAGGAAGATATGGGAATCAGGGAATTGATCTAAAGAGGAAGACTACATGTGTTTCAGACCATTCTTTTTTGAGAAGTAAGGACAGTAGGACATTGAGATCGTACTTTTGGAGATTTGGGGATTCGGTTTCATGCCAGTTGGAAGATTTTAAAGATGCATTTTGATTTGAACAAAACGGGTGTTGATTGGCAAAGCCCAGTAATAATTTACCTGAATTTTTCCGTTCGAATACTGACTATTCTGCCATTAATTCATTTTTAGATTTCTGTACATGAGGGTAGATTTTCTGATCAAATCTTTAGATAAATTGGATATCTTTTTTGTGAAGAGGAAAACGAAGTGTATAGCTGGTGCTAATAGCACTTTGATATGCAAAAATGCTTTTCTCATGGTGTTCCTGATGAATCAACCTCGCATATATGAAATACTCTGTTGAAAAGTTTCCTCTCGTTGTTTCATCTTTCATGTTTTTATTTATAAAGCAAGATCAGTGCAACTATGTTGTGCAGCACAACTTGTGCTAACCTATCAGTTTATATCAGCCTTTACTTACTACCGGTAGTCAGGAGAAAACAAAAGGAATTAACGAGGCAGTTGTGAATGTTCAACAAAGCAATGATGCGAAGATCCTCGAAGGACACATACACATCCCGAACATACCCAAAAAAAAAAAATGGGTTTTTCAGAGGTCTCTCTATTTTATAGCCTCACTCGTGCCACTGTATGCAAAAACCTCTTGTTTGGAAGAATTTTATAAGATTTTTTCAGCTTCTAAAAGCCTCTTTTCGACTTGTTTTACAGTAACTAACTTTTAAGTGAAATATCTTTTTAAGATGGGTCTACAAGTTGATTGTAATACATACTATAGTGACTTCACTTATATCAGTCAAAATTATACATAAGTTTCTATTACTTTGTACTTTCTCTAATGAATAACTCAAAAGATATAAAACATAGTTAAAAAGTACAAGACGAAGCAAAAAAAAGAACGGGACTATAATATATGTCTTGTTCACTTAAAAGAGCCCATCAAAGAAATATTAGCCCACTTCCTAAAGAGAAAAGTCTTCAGCGTACAAATTGATTTGGGCCGTGTAACAAATTAGGCCTATGTCGTAGTTGGGCCCCAAACTCGTGCACCCACCCTCCCAATCCCACTTCGTTCGTCTTCCTCCCCACGCCGCGCGCCTTCCGATCGTTCCGCTCCCTCGTCTTCCTCCTCTACCGACTCCCCGGCGCCGACTCCTCTTCCTCCTAATCCCACCGCTCCCCGGAGGCGCGTGGTGGATGCTTCTACCCCCGCGGCTGGCGGCGCCGCCTCTGGCAGCGACCGGGCTCGTGCGCGGCGCGCACTGACGGTGTTCGACAGAATGCCCCGCTGACCGAGAGAGGTAACATATAACCGCGCAAATATTTGTTTGCTTGTGTTATGATTCTCCTTGTGCTGTGAGTGAGCGTGCGATTTCTGGAAGTCTCGTGTGACGGTGTCTGTATACGTTTCAGGGCCTTCCCTGTTGTTTTTTTCCTTCTGGGGATGCTATTGGTTAGTGGTACGGTAGTAATTCCAGGTGATGGATAAACCGGTAAAAGGAGTGCGGAGATTGTACCTGACCATAGGTGGAATGCAAAATTGAAGGAAGGTAGAGGGAGTAGATTATTGTTAGTTATGGACTTATGGTTGTTAAAGGGGAGTTGTTCGCAATGAGGTCTTGGGATAGGTTGCTAAAAGTTTGTCTGTGTGCTTATGTGCTGTGGTGATGGAGCATTCCATAGCAATGGCTTGCGATAAAATCCGTACAGTAGTCTGGTCATGAAGGTTTGGGCCTTGTTTAGATGTCTCCTGTAGACCTGTACTAATGGTTCCTTCAGAAATTGCGCGTACTACAACAAGCAGGTGTCCAATTGTGTTTCTGTGCTGGGGTGCACTTTTTGATGCACTGTTGTTAGACAAATTGCTTGATGGAGATGGTGGTGGTGGAGGACCAAAAAACTGAGTAGCAGAACCAAACGGAGCTGAGGTAGGAAGGCACCAAAGCAAAGTGAGCATCTCCTGTTAAACCTCGACAGGGGATGTCTGGCGATAACTTGACTGGAAAGAGCCACCAGTGCCCTTGGGAGGGCGACCACCCGTGTTGCCTTGGTTCTTCCACCTATAGCACTGTTAAAACATGTGATCAGCACGATCGCAGAAGGTGCAGTGAAGACTTGTAGTAGAAGCCGCTGCCACTGGTGCAGTTGGAGGCACTGGTGCAGTGGGAGTAGGTGCTAGCGAAGACGCCGGAGCAGCCAGAATAGAGGTGGGCTGCAGCTGGCTCACACTACGAAGACAAGTCTCCTCAGCATGAACAGCGGAGAGAGCCTCTAGCACGGACGGGTGCGGCTGACAAGTTAGTAGGTGAGCACGGAGCTCAAACTCTGACTGAAGACGAGTCAGCACGCTGATGCACACAGCAGGGACAGGTCCGGCAGACATCCGGTTCCAAAGAGTCAAGCTGACGTCACAACGCGTGCGGTGGTGGCCTGGTGGGATCCGGATGGCGGTGGTGCAGCCTGAATAGCGTTAGCCCAAGGTAGGGCGAGGCAGCGACGGCTCAAGCGGTTGCAGCCTGGTGGGATCCGAATGGCAACGCTGCCATGACAGCATCAGCCCGAGGCAGGTGGTGGCGGTGCGGCCTAGACGGCGTCGACCCAAGGCAGGCGACGTTGGCTCGAGGTGGGTGGAGGCAAGGCGGCTTCGGCTCGAGGCAAGCAACGTCAGCGTCAGCCCGAGGCCTGCGACGCCGGCGCGAGGCGGGCAAAGACAAGGTAGGGCTAGTTCAAGGCGGGACTGAGGCGGTAGGGGAGAAACGTAGCGGCGGCTGCTGCAGGTTAGGGTTCTTGCTGGCTTGATACCATGTTATGAAATGGGCTTGTGACATTCCAATGAGCCAAAGGCCAACTATACAAGAGGGACAATAAGCAAATATCACCCTATACAAAGCAATAATGCTACAGCTATACATATCTAACATTAATCAGCTTGCCTCCTAATATAACAATTACAATATACAAGGACCTTAGGATCTGTGGAAATTGATATTCTTTACGAAATTACAACCCTTGTTACTGAACGTCTAGTCATTGTCAGAGATATCAATTGATTTCACCATTTTAAGAATGGCTCATGTTCTTGTGGGGACTTCTGGTGATTTAGGACTGAATGATCATCTACCAGTGGTACTCTCATCATGTAGCAAATTATTACCCTGTCAGTGGCACTGCTGCACTAAAGATCTATGTCAGGACTTGTATTGATAGCTTTGTCATTCAAGTCAATAATGCCATGCTTCTGGCCCCAACTGGTGCAATATCAGCACTATCATCCGGACTGTGTATAGCAAATGGAAGCACAGATGTGAGTCGTTGATTATCTGCATAGATTGTGTGACCTACAAAGCGGCATCTTGTACAGTGATTTTGTCATACAATACAACTCACAAGCCAATGTTTATTAGCGATCCAAGATTTGTTTTTATAGAGATGTACATGGGACGTGGATGTAAGATTTGTTTTATAGAAATATACATGGGAAGTGGATTTCTTCTTACCTTAACATTTGCTGATACCAGTGCCTGAAGAAGCTTACAATGGGACTTACTTAGTACTAGTACTGCAGTAAATTACTGAGAACTGCAACAATTGATGCACATTTTGGCTCCAGCTTCTCGTGATCGAATCTTTCTCGTCAATCTTTCCATTCAAAAAATGACCAACTCTGAAAAGTGGTATGTTTCGCTCTCCTTTTCCCCTAGTACTGCTCCTACCATGTGCTTTACAATTTCTTAAACACTTCTTTTACTTCCTATACTGTATTTAACTATCTTGCATACATAATTTGTACTGGAAATTTGTGGTATTAACAGAAACCTACTCATTTAAGCTTTAAAATCCAATAATCCGTATTGATTGTAGTTTGCTCTAGCCTCTAGCGATTCATCTATTCTGAATTTACAATTGACAACCACGTTTCCCGGGAGCATGGTGGGGACAGTTTGTTTTTCTCTTTTTTTTGTGAACTTTTAATTTGCAGTAATTGTTGTTCTAGCATCTAGGTTTTGGCTCTAGCATGGCAAGGAGGAAAGTATTGAATATTCTATATATAATGCCAAAACATTGGCTCCAATTTTCATTACTTAATAATATGACGGTTCATCTGTGCAGCACATATTTTTTTTTAAAAAAATGGACGAAACCTGTGCTGTCTGATGCTTCCTCTTCCATTTGACAAATCTTGCCAATTTCGTTGCTCACCATTTATCTAATTTTCTTACCGTTATATCCTCTTGGTTGTGATTAGGATGTTGCTATTTCGAGGCATTTCTCATCAATAATCTGAACATCTTTCCACTCTCTTACTACGGTATAACATAGGAGGAAGTATCAATAATTCAATACAGTGAAAGTGGTTGTCGTTGTCATTCGTCATCCTTACCAACTTACTAGCTATGCATAGTTTCTGCATCATGGTACAACCAGACATAGCTTTGGTCCTTACAGAGTCTCCATTGGTCCACCATCTGCGCATGTTACAGCTGTTTCTTAGGAAAGTACTATTTGTGTACAAAAGCTGGCGTCTAGAACCACTAGCAGGTACTGAGTAAAGGGCACATATTACATGTAAGAGATGACCATTCATCAGGTTGGCCATTTCTTGTGGACCATGCTCATTCATGAGCTTCATGAAGGCAGCAGCCTCCTGCAAAGAAAAAGTGATCTTGTGGCTGATGCCTGATGGGTATATCGTAGCATTTTTTAGGTCCAGTTTGGGTTGGGCCCCTATACGCCAGTTTTGTTGGTCAGGCCTCTGGTAGTCCATTAGCCCAGGGGGTCATTCACTCAAGCGATGCGTCCTCATCTCGTCTGTCCGTTTATTTTCGCGGTGGTTACTTCCATTGTCTCCTTAGTCCTTATCATCATGACACTGCCATATGTATTCTTGGTTTAACCGGTTTAACCACCTTATTTACTCCGTAGGCCTGTATTTTGTGTCCCAGGCAAGTTACAGTGAAATGAAACTACTATGTAACTATGTAAGTAGGTAGAACAAAGGTTCAGTCCCAGATAAAAACTGCACATTTAGCTGTATATTTTTACGTGGATGACGTGATTGGTTTGTACTTAGCGGTTGCATCCTTTGACAATCCCTTTATTTTCCATTAAAACAAACAATTCCTTTTCCTTGGTATGTGTTAAGTAGACTGAGGGTCTACTTTATCATTATGGCACTCACTTGACCCTTTTGTGCTAATGTTAAGATATATTATTTGGTGTTCAAAGGCGTTAATCATGCAACCCTGGAGTGCCTCGGATAAGGTTCATCGTTTGTTATTAGGGAAAGCTCCCCCCTGCACATGGCTCGTGTTCTTGCAAGCGGACAGGAAATCTTGCTGTTGATACGGTAGTTAACCTATAGGTTTAATCATCACTGCCACGATTGCTGCTAGTTCCATTCAGATGAATCTGAAACCTGCATCTCATTCTTTTTATCCTAACCAGTTCAGTATTCTATGACCTTGTTTAATACTTTTTCTGTACTGCATGTTGCAATTATATACCTACCACTCGGGCAACTTGCGAACTGCTGTGCTGTAATGGGCTTCGAACTTAAGCTTTTAGTTTCTTTCTTCTTAATTTTATCCTTTTTATAGTTTTTTGAGAGTTTTTTAATCTTTTTTTCGTATTCCTTTGTATTGTCTAAGATGATGTGATTTTTTTCTTCTTTTTTTCATTGTTTTAAATTTAATTACGCTAGAAAAACTAACAGTAACTACAGCGCAAAAAAAAAAACTTGAAATAGTGCCAAGCAGTAAAATAAGTTTTAAACTTAAACCCAAGATGTGCTCGTCAACCAAATTAGGTGACCTCACCTAGGTGACACAGGCTCTCTCCAGATTCTTCAGGTACTTTGTTTTAGCTTTGGTGTGTTTCACGAGTGGACACGGGGGGGGGGGGGGGGGTAAATCTTTTTACAGCTAGCTACAGGTTGACAGCTTGACCTTAATTAAGAGCTGATAGCACCACGTCAGTTCAGTTAGGTCAAGTTTCTCCAGGCATCTACTACTTTGAATTATCGACCGACCAGAACAATAACCTGTGGTTTGCCTCGTACAAGCCTTTCTAACATAGGCAACAGCCTTTTTCTTTGTATCCTATTAGGCCAAATTGAGCCCACTTGCACACTAATTAAACTTTTGCTGAGCCTTTCCTTCCCGAGGGAACAAAAAGGTGGAGACCGGCCATTAATAGATTAGTGAAAGATCAGGACATGAAAATGCCCGGGCGTCGGCATCGCTTGTGGCACATCAGTTCTTTAATGGTCCTGGGGCATCTACGGATTTTTCGCCGTAACACATTACTACTAGTACATTACCACCGTACATTGTTTAGAGAAGGTGAAATGCATTGCATTTGCACTCCTTGTTTACCCTTAGGTGAAGGCATTGAATGAATTGATGGCATGAAAGTAGAAGCATTGAACCAATTGCTTGCATGAGGTTTAGTAGAACAGTAGAAGAGGGGATAATGGAGAGGGGGGGGGGGGGGGGGGAGAACAAAATCCCCATGGGGATATTACTTTGTTTCTTCAGGAGGCAGGAGAGGATCATACATCAACTTGTAGTTTGTTCTTGGACCCACTACATACAGATGACACATGCATACTTGCAAACATGTTCTTTTGTTTTTCATGTGTCTCACCATCCTCCTCTCTCTCTCTCCCTCTCCTTTTCAACCTGATGTTTCCTGAAAGGCTGAAACCTCCCACCTACTGCAAGGGCCCCCGTACTGTAAGTAGGGTTTCTGGAAGACTAAGAAAAAAAACCAGAAAAAGGGCACTCTGCGGATGGAAGGAAGATTGCCCGGGAAACAAGGGGTCTCCCCGCTTCCTTTTCCTTCCACAGGTCAATTCAAGCCTGTCACTTAGTGCATAGTAGTAGTAGGCTGCTAGTAACTAGCTTCGCTGTTGGTTGTTAGGATTCTGCAGGCATTTGGCCTCAGATCTCATCATCATCATCTTATGAACTGCCCCTGTTGTGAAAAGCATAGATCCATTAATTCTGAGAAATAATGATGATGTATCTAATTAACTTGATTTCTACTAGCCCATTGCAATTGAAGTCGGTGATGTTTGAAGTAGTAACCAGCGATTTGGCACTGTGGACACTGCAGCGTGGGGGCTCTGGTGCATGTGGCCATACATTGCCGTTGGCTCTGCCTCCGGTTCCGGGCCGCAATCGAGGTTCACGCCGAACAGCCTGAGCCGCCTCGACGGCGCCGCTGATGCCGCGCTGCTGCTCTTGGTGTCCGCCGGCGACTCTCCTGCAATTGTTCACCGAAAATGGTGCAAGCGGTATGAACTTTTTGCCACCCTCTACTAGCTACGTTGCATGTTATCACAGTGTTTTGTTCTTGAGTGCTATACCTGCGTGTAGTATGTCGCTGTGATCTTGGTCCGCCGAGGGACGATAGGCGTAGGAGTTGGCAGGGCTGGTAGGGTATGACCCCGACGTACTGTAACACTTTGGGCTCCAAGGCTGCTGCTCCCCGCTGTTCAGCGTGGGCGGCGGAGCCACTGCTGGCGCGCTCTCGCCACGGCGCCTGCAGCCGATGAACAGCCGGTCGCCGGTGCCGAGGCCGCGCACCCTCTCAAAGTGCACGACGTCGCCGGCGTCAAGGTGCTTCTCCTTGACGTACCGGCTCCAGCCCTTGGTGAGCACGTAGCTCTGGCTGCTCGTCCAGTAGGAGTACCGGAACCGCCACGGCTTGCCGGCCTCGTCTTCCAAGGACAGGAGCAGGCCCTTCTCGCCGGCGTCGCCGCTGAGAGGGAAGTACCTCTCCGCATGCTGCTTGGGGATCACCAGCCTGTTGAGCTTGCCCACATCACTGGGTGTCAGGGGCTTCTCAAACAGGTGCTCCCTCTCGTAGTGGTGGTGGTAGTGTAGGTTCGCGTACATGGCTACCCCCCATGGCCAGGCTTGCGGGTGCCCCTGGGAGTGAGGGTGCATGGCCATTGTTGTTCTAGAGGAAAGCTTGAGGTGAAACAAAGATCTGTGTTTGGTTCTTGTCTGTGGCAAAAGCTGGTTAGTTGGCAGTGATGATGGTGTGTTGTGTAGAGAACCATGCGTCATGGCTAGGCATTTATAGCCTCCAAGGTAGTACAACTTTAGACGGGTTGGGGATGTACACATATAAGGCTTGTTTAGTTGCCTGCATGAGCTGATGCAGCTGCATCAGCGTGGCCAGGCTGAGTAGAGAAGGTCCTCAGCTGCGTTTCTCCTCAGCCTGGCTCTAGTTGATTTTTTGCATCCGCTCGTGCAGGCTCTCACCCCGATGTAGGCAACCAAACACTATCTCCCTGTATGCGCTGGTGCGAGCCACCCGGATACAGGCAACCAAACAGCCCCATAATGTATTGATATTTCTCTGGTACATGAGGACTTGGTGCATTTGATCCTGAAGAGAGGGGAGTATTTTAACCTACGTAGACAGGAAGAATCAAAGTGAAGAGCAGTGAAGGGCTTCAAAGGTGCTACCATGAGGTTAGGTTTCAGTGTGGCTGACAAGGAATGATCAGGTGGTGGTACTTAAAAGTTGGTGCCTGACCATTGTGGCCTAATCACAGCCATCCAGGAGGTGCAGCGGAGTAGGCCCTTACATTAGCTTTCCATGTGCGAGGGTGGTTGAGGCTAGAGGTAGCCAAATCGGTTGTGTCCACCGGATAGGTCCACTGCACACTACTGCAGGCATAGTCCAGGCACGGTACGACCCATTTGGTCATCGTCCCGGGCTGACCTGGCACGGAGTGTCGGGCCATGTTTGGCCCCCCCGCCTAACACGGCACGAATAATGCTAGGCCCGGCCTAGGCGTAATCTAGCCCGGCATAGCCCGTTAGACCCATTCATTTTTTAATATTCATACAATTTTATTTTATATTTTCTAAAATTATATACAGTTAATTTTATAAGTATAAATATTATTTTTATTTTTTATGTATTTCTTAAGATTTTCTTACATTTTTTTCAAAATTTTTGAATCAACTCGAGCTAGCCGGACTCAGGCTAAACGAGCTCGTGCTAGCATGGCATAGCTTCCCGCTGGGCCGTGCTTGGGCCGCCACCTCGGTCCACTGGCTAGTACAGCATGGCCTGTTTGATATAGCTGCAGCTTTTGGCTTTTGACTGAATTTTTTAATTTTAGCTGTTTGCAATAGAGATTACGGAGAGAGAGATAATCGTTTGCGATTTTGGTTGATACAGATATTAGGCTTTTAACTTGTACTACAATTAACTTGTTGACTCCGTCTTGAGAAAATACTCTGTTTAAAAGTTAGGTACTGTATCAAAAGCTAAAATCCACTTTTAGAAGCCGTTGAAGAACATGCCCTTAGTCTGACGGGCTAAACGGATCATGCCGTGCTGCACCGTGCTCATGCCAAGGCGTGCCGGACCACCCGTGTGGACATGACTGGTTCGGGCCTATGTATGACCACTGTCCTTAACTCCCCATTTTAACCTGTAGAGGTCCAGGTTCCTGGACCCTGGTGTTGCAGGGCATTCAATTTCTATTTGGCTTTGGGACGGTGCAAGAAAGCCCTGGTTAGCAACTCAATTTCCAATAAGACTCTATCCCAATCCCACTGTGCATTTGGAACTCAAGTTTGTAACTTGTGGAGACATGGAGCTCCCTTAGGGATAAATTAACTGAAAGAGATGGATTCATAGATTGGTAGCAGTTCCTGTGGCTGTGGTCCACTTGGAATAGCTGGTAGGCAATAACTTGTTCAGGGTAGTGTGGTCTTGTGAGAGGTGACATTTGAGGTGTATGGGCTGTGTGCTCTAATTATCACGAACTATTATGTACTGGCACCAGCCATTTTTTGATCTCAGTTTCAACACAATCAATTCAAGGGTTTTGTCAGGCCTGTCTCATTGAATGTATTGTTGACCACCTCTTAAGAGGACAAGTCTTCCAAGTAACAAGCTGGTTTTGGTTGGATCCTTACACAATGAATTGAATTGGCTGTAAGATATTATTTCCATTCAAATCTTTGGCTAGGACAACCTGCCCTGGTCAGGACACTGGGGGTGTCAAGCGGGAGCTTGCGTGGGAGTAAAGCGATTGGCCATTACTCCGCTCCTTGTGTTGACCTTGGGAGATTAGCGGTCCTTTAACATGCATTAGGCATTTGGGGAGCACCTCGTTGTTGGAGGATTGGAATACAGAACATAAGATGATCTGTTCGTTATATTTTTAATGGCATATCTGTATCAGATTCCGTTAAATATTAAGGATAAAATCAGCAATGTCGCTTTGCTTGCTTCTTTGGAGACAAGTATTCGATCACATGGTTTTGAAGTAAGTGGTACATGGTTAGATACATTGTGTGCTCACTAATGTATGCTTATGTAAGTATTATTCAGTTTGTCAACCTTTGGAGAAACCGGAGGGGCCAAGAGGCGGCATTGTTATTGTCAGTACGTTATGTCCAGAATCCAATCATAACGGCGATTTAACGGATCCCATAAATAATCGCTCCGTTCAATTCATCATTTGCTCCTTAATTTCTAACATTAAATCACTTAGCCAGGCACGGTTAAATCACAAATTATCTTTTCTTCTGCCCTCACCTATCGCTAACTAGCGTCAGGAAAATGGGAATATGTGATTACTGAATATTATCTCACGTGACCTTGGCATTACCTGATTATTATTAGCTGTTGCTGGGGCTCCAAGTCCCCAAACGCCAAAATATACTGACACTGAAATGGGAAATAGGATCAAGATAGGACCTGCGCATAGATCCCCCTTCTCCAATTTCCAACAAGTTCAGGAATGAGATGATATGCAGATTTGTCCCCAATTCCTTTCCACCCACTGCGTGTACAACTCCTGGTCCTCCTAGTTTCCCTATTTCCTACTAATCCCTATAGATTATTCTGCTGTTGTTTTCTCCGTGCATGTTCATAGAGATATGCAATAAAGATCGCTAGCTACATGCACTGCAAATGAGTATGTATACTTTACTGCATACATATGTACTTTGATTAACCTATATGCTTAGCATCTCTTGGACTATGAAAACGTGCATGATTAACTTCAAGTTATTCGTTTTGTTATGGAATCTTGTCTTTGACCAAGAATCAAGTGCATTCTAGTATATTTTAGTTGGCTTAGCCGTGTATATCTGTTGAAGAGTGGCAAAATGCACTGGATCGTAACTACATTGGAACCCATTTCATTGCAGCATCGGGGAATCGGGATAGTGCATGCACTGGTTGTGAGGTGTGCCCAAGTGTACCATATTTAAACATGACCATGAGGAGGGAGCCACGCAGCAGGTTGTTTTCATAACTCAATCATGCAGCTCACCTGCCCAATCTTTTGATAAAGCAAGTTTGGTTTTTTCCATGCACATGAACGAATTGTTATCTTATGGAATTGAATATGTGATAATCGGAGATTAGGGGACGTATGCTAATGCCCCTCATTATGTTATTCTTGTGGCTCTGTTCCTTTCCATGAGGCCACGTATGTTTTGCCAGGTTCATGCAGATGTAGGACGGAGAGCCTTGAGTGGCATGATGGATGTGGGAAACATATATAGTACGTCTTTAGGATGGTATTAGTTTAAGATGTACGAACTTTGAAATATTTGTATGGTGGCTTGTCTCTTCTTCTTGTAGACTAACGCTCAGTATGATGCCTAATCTACGGGTCTTATGGCAACTTATGGCAAATACACACGTCCTAAACTCCTACTAATTCATGTTTTTTCTGGCCTTGCTTGGTTTCTCACTAGCAGTGTTGGTCACCTTTGGTCAGTTCTCACTAGCATTGTTGAACTCATTGTGTAAGATTTCACAGGTTAACTGAATACTTGACGGTTGGGGCCATTTGTAGAATTACTAGTATTATCTTGCAGTTGTTTATGTAACACTGCCTGAATTTCTGTACCAAGTGCAACTAAATTTGTATCTTTTGAACAGATCTTTGGCTGTGGTGTGGGAGTGCGTAAAGGAGAGAGGCAGATGATATCTACATTGGAGCTTTTCTTGCGCACTGAAGACTGACGTGATAGAGAAGGCCAGGAGGAGATGATGGGGAGAGAAAAACTGGTATGTTTTCGGATGCCTTTTTACCCTCGCAGGGCCTGCATGCTGTCATGTTAGTACTCGCTTTCTGTCAGCATAGAGAGGTCTTTAGGCTTTAGGCCATCCACAGCGTTCCAGGGTGGATAGTAACCCCACAGTGCCACGTCGGAGGCTAGGTTCGGTGGAGGAGAGAGAGGTTGAGGGTGGTGGCTTCAGCTGGTGTCAGAGGAGTTTGTCAGAGCTATGGGTGCCTAAGAAGAAAGCAAGTGGTTCGGGGAAAAGAGAAAGGAGCCCCTCTCTCTCTCTCGTCACACGGCGATGGGGAAGGGGGTCGAAGCTGTCAGGGTCGACGTGGCACCAGCATTTCTAGGAGGATTGAGCTGTATACAGCGAAATTTGGACACATCTAGCGCCCTGGAGGCAAAAAATACCAAAAGTAGCCCCCAAAGGAAATTAATTCCGTTTTTGACCCCCTCCCCACCGCGCGATCTCCACCGGCCGCCACGTGTCCCGGTCGTGCGGTCTGGTACCGCACGACCACGACCGTACTGTTCACGGGTCGTGCGGTACCAGACCGCACGACCTGCCCGCCTCGTCGCCCGACCGCGCAATCTCCAGGCCCGAGCGCGCGATTGAACCCCCGACTGCACGAATCTTGCCCCCACCGCGCGGTCTCGTCGCGTCCCGTCTGTTCCGCTGAAAGAAAAAAGCAGTAGCGCCTGCTGGCTTTATTATTCCCGACCGCACACGCGTCTGGAACCCAACAACGGCCCCTCCTCCATGGTGAATGAAATGCGGACTTAAAAACGGAAACAACAGCGCAAGGAGGGAGCAGAAGTGTTTGGCAAGCCGGGAAGCTCAAGCACAGCTGAAACGAAGACAGAGCGAGTGAGGAAGTGAAGGAAAGTGGGGAGAGAAAACCCGTAGATTTGAGTTGTTTTCGTTTGGAATCAGCGGATTTTGCAAGTACAAAAATTGTAGATCGCGTCGTGAGCTTCAAGAAGAGGTAAGTCTTGTGCCCGCGCAACAAAAGTTTGACGTATGTCATTAGTCCATAATTAGTCCATTATTAGAAATCGACTTTTGTTAATGTTTATTTATATGAATCTTTGATACGGTATGTATTTGTAGTTAATCTTTTTGTGAATATATGTATTATAAAGCAGTATTTCATACGGTGTGTGTAGGTAAACATCCACATATGATGCATGATTTATTGTAGTGTAGATAATGTCGTATTGGACTGTAGTTAGTTTTTGGTGAACATATGTGCTTACATGTGTAGGTGTTGAAAAAGTAAATATTTATATTGGAGCATTTGTAGGCAATAACAACAGTAGTTACAGTAGAGACAATTTGTTAATGACCGTAAACAACGTGTAAAATTTAAGACAACAGCTGGCTTAGTGAATGACCGTAGACAATGTGTAAAATTAAATTTGTGAATAAATTAGGATTATTAGAATAGAAATACGAGGAAAGTAATACGAAGGTATAGTAAAATTAAAAAAACTGAGCACATGAAATTACACAAAATTATTTAGTTGATTTATGTACAATTTTATGAGTGAAAGCCGCATTAAGTGAAATATAGAAAAGAAAGGAAGAAATTTAAGTAATGGAACGATTGTTGCATGGTGTGTACTAAAATGGTTGATTATGCACTTATGTTAGGTGCGTCATGGCTGACATTCAAGACTTGTTCGTGTTTTATGGGAGTGGTTTCGTACGCGATGGGCCGTATGGGGTGGACCTGACAAATTGCAAGAGGACCGTGATCCGGACACCTGGTCTGAACGGCATGAGCTTGGTTGAGCTACGGAGGTGTGTCCGTTCGGCGTTTGATCGGCAGACCGCAAGGAAGAAGTTACGGATCGAGGCAGTCTATTCCTCATTGGTGGGTGATGCAGGGGAGAGCATGTGGCAACTTCTGAAGGTGACCAATGATGCCTTGTGGGCCAACTACATGGAGGTCGTATGCAACCGTGATGCTACGATATATGGCAGGCCAATGGTGTATGTCGAGTTCGTGGAGAGGGCAGAATCATCCGCCATGGTTGGTTCTGATGCCGCTGGTGGAGATGTAGTGCTTGGGTTCATCTCCGGCGGTCATGAAGAGGCTTCTGCGGGAGAACATGTGGGTGAGGAAGTGGGTGATGAAGACAGTAGGAGGCGTGCTCAGAATTTCCAGCCCAACGAAGGTGTGGACGAGAGGTGGTGGGCCGCCCGTATTGACTGTCATGAGTATCTTGGTGACCAGGTGGAAGAAGAGGGCAGCGAGGAGGATGAGGAGGTGGAAACAGGCAGTTTTGGAGAGGACGAGGATGGCGAAGGTGCAACTGGAGGGGTGGTAGGTCGTGTTGTGACCACGGAAGGTGCGTACGTGTCGTCCAGACTGGACGACAACGCAGCGGCAGCCCTAGTTCTGCCACAGGCGGAGGAGGGAGAATGGGGGTTCAGCGAGGGCGCACTCTTTTTGGGGCAGTGCTTCCGTAATAAGAGTGATGTCCAGCAGGCTATTGCTAGACATGCCGTCAACATAAGCCGGACGTATCGGGTAGGCCTGGTCAAAATACCCGTTACCCGTACTCGAATTACCCGGACCCGAACCGAAATACCCGAACCCGAGGTACCCGATCCCAAATTCGGATAGCGATTCTGATTACCCGAAATTAGTTTGGGTAGTTCGGGTAATATCCCCCGGTACCCGAACTACCCGAATTACCCGAATTGTCTTTGTGTTGTGATGTGTTGTCGGTTGAACACTTGAACTTATCACTTTATTAGTATATGATTCTCTCTGTTTGAACAACTGCCTGTGATATATTATTCGATGCAAATTGCTGCTGAAATTCTATGCAAATTGCTGCTGAAATTATGTGCAAATTCTGTGCAGTTTGCTGGTTTTCTGTAAATTCGGGTATATCGGGTATACCCAAACCCGAACCCGAATTATCGGGTACCCGAAATTGCGGGTAGTGTTTTTTTAGGGCTAATATCGGGTAGCAGTTTTCATTACCCGAATTTTGAATTACCCGAACTACCCGACCCGAAAAAATTGGGTAACCCGAACGCCCAGGCCTAGTATCGGGTCCACAAGTCAAATCCGGACACGTACGTTGTGAAGTGTGTCGACGGGTCCTGTGGTGGCAAAGTTCGTGCACAACGGTACAAGGGCGTTGGCACGGAGTTCCGGATAACGGTGCTGCAAGATCATAGTTGCGAGCTTGCGGGGCCAGTACATAGACACCGCAACATGACATCATCCTATGTTGCAGAGCTGGTCACGCACCTCATCCAGGCGGATGTGTCCATTGCCCCGAAGGTTATAATGGCAGAAGTAGTGAACACGGCGGGCTTCGAAGTGAGCTACAAGAAGGTATGGCGGGCGAAGCGAAAGGTGCTGCACCGTATGTATGGGACGTACGAGGAGGCGTACGATTTGGTCCCAAGAATGCTACACCAAATTGCACAATCAAACCCAGGCACGTACATAAACAGGCAGGAGAGGGTCCATCCTACAGAGGGCCCGAATTGTTTCATTCTTGACAGAGTGTTCTAGGCCTTCCATCAGGCGATACAAGGTTTCAGGTGGTGCCGTCCAGTGCTAACCATAGATGGGACGTTCCTATCCGGCAAGTACAAGGGTACTATTCTCACCGCAGTTGCAGCCGATGCAAATGACCAGTTACTCCCAGTGGCATTTGCAATTGTGGAGAACGAGAATACAGATAGCTGGCTTTGGTTCCTTTGCAATTTGAAGCATGCCGTAGTGCAAGAACGCCCTGAAGTGTGTCTTATCTCCGACCGCAATGCATGCTTGCTGTCTGCGTTGCGAACGTTGCACAATGGGACGCAGCCCCCCTTCCAGTGGAATGATGTGAAGAACCGCTGGTGCATGAGGCATATTGCAGCGAACTTCCACAGAAGGTTCCGTAGCAAGGACCTAATGAAGATGTTCAAGAAGCTATGCATGCAGAACCAGAAGCGGAAGTTCGACACCTTGTGGAGGCAGCTCGATCAGGAGGCTACCAAGCATGTGCATACAGAAGCAGGGGCTGTGGAGGGGGGCTCTACAAGAGTCGGGGTATTCACACAATAGGTTCAGTCCAATGCACCTGACTTGAAAATGTGGTCTTTGTTGCACGACACCGGTGGGGCAAGGTATGGGATCATGACAACCAACATGTCCGAGGTTTACAATGGTGCCTAGAAGGGCGTCAGATCCCTGCCGATCACGGCAATCGTGGCCGAGACTTGGAACCGTACCGTCGGGTACTTTGTGAATAGAGCCATGATGGCGCAGAAGCACCTTAACGAAAACAAGCAATACTTTGAGGTCATGCAGGCCTTCATGGACAGGAAGATGGAGAAGGGTCGATCCCACATTGCTCAGCCCATTGATGGCTTAAGGAGGAAGTTTGAGGTCTGCCTAAGGCAGAAGTATGTCATGGGTCACATTAAAGAGGAGCGCAAGCAGGTATGCACGATTGGTGATGAAGCATCTTGCACCTGCAACAAGCCCCAGCTTCTGCACAAGCAGGGGCGGAGCCAGGAATTGAATATAGGGGGCAACATGGACAACAAGTAAAGTAGAACCAATCAACCATGCTGGATTTACCGATCCAATAGTCACATATCAAAGTAATATGTTTCGCAAATTACAATGCAAAGAAAATTACATCCCTATTAACTTAAACTTGGCTCTACGACTACCAGCAAGATCATAGGTTTTAATAATATCATCATTACTAATCTTTGCGGCCAATTAGTAATGCCGCTCACCAAACTGTCTGTACAGTTGGTTGAGTGGATTGCCGAGTGAACCATGATTTCTGCAGAAAGCCTGAAACTGAACCGCTTAGCAGGCTAAGTGAAGGTTTATGTCAAAGGACAAAGAATAAGTTATCCTTTGCAGTATTTTCCATACAAGTGAAAGGTGCGTCTTAAATTAAAAGCCTACAATTATTTAATCCACGGTTCAGAATTCAAATGAACTTGGATGCACTTTTCAGGGATGCGGTTCTTCACCATGACCTACCTTCAGGCTTCAACATACAAGCAGCTTGACGATGAACATTAGCCTGTGCAGCCAATGCGCGGCATCTATCTTCATTTTGTATATGCCAGCCTCTATAGCATCAGCTTCTTCTGATTGACTATGGGAGGAGTCCTAAATAGATTGTTTCACTATTCCGCAATTAGTTCTTCTGGTTGCACAGCCAAGTCATGCTGAGAGACCAAATGACTTGACAACTGATCAACTGCTGCATATATCTCACAGCCAAGACCTTCTACATGGAGGATTAGTAGAAGCTTGGGGGGTGCCAGGCCCCCCGGCCCCCCTCTCTCCGCCACTGTGCACAAGCCATGCTCCCATGTGTACACGGCCTGCGCTGTATGGAACCAGGTGTCGACACAGTACATCTCCAAGTACTACGACATGCAGCACTTGTATGCAACCTGGAGTGCAGAGTTCCATTCCTACGGGGTAGACATGCACTACAGGGAATTATGGCCGGGGGAGATAAAGTGGGTGCCCAACGATGCTCTGAAGCATGTCGGTCGTGGAAGACGACAAAGCCGTCGCATCCGCAACGACATGGATGACAACCAGCGAGGGGATCGTGTTCGGCGCCCGAAATGTAGGCTATGCAAGACGATTGGCCACTCCCTCAGTCAGTGCCCAAACAGGCCGGCATCAAGCAACGCTCCGTAGTACCAACCACAGTGTTTTGTTGTACCCATTGTTGCTTCCATGTGTTATGTGCGTTGCGATGTACCATGCATTATTTAGGAGGTGTACGCTGCATTGTTGGTTCCATGTATGTATGTCGTGCATATTACCATGTTATGTATGTTTTCGTACATTACATATGTTTCCTTGCCGTGTGGGTCATATTCGTGTGCACATTTTATGTATGTATGTTTTGATACATTTCGTACGTTTCCCTGTCGTTACATTTGTTGTTAATTATGTTGTCATTTGTTGCACATTTTGTTATAAATGTAGACTTACTTGTTATCCTTCTTTGGCAGGACATGGCGTTCGAGTTGCTAGATCCCCGTTGGGATGAGCACCACCGATGCCATGCGTGGTCGTCGGGAGACGCACGAGGGCCTCCTTGCTTCGTACTTAGGGGCCCCCGAGAGAACTGGCGTCTCGACCAGCGGTACATCCCACTACTGCGGGACACCGGGCTGCTGCCCATCGCTCGCATGTTGGATCTACCGCATGCGTTCCAGTATGATGCGCCGCTGCTGTCCGCTCTCATTGATCGATGGAGGCCGGAGACTCACACCTTCCACTTCCGGTGGGGGGGGGGGAGATGACGGTTACTCTGCAGGACGTGACGATGCTTACAGGTCTACCCGTCCGTGGTGCTGCTGTAGTGCCACCCCCAAAGGCAGCAGATTGGAAGGTCCGTCTGGGTCACCGGTTCGGTCATCCGATCGCAGACAACGCAGCTGGTGTGCCACATGGATGGCTTCGTCGCTACATGACCTGTCCTGCAGATGCACATGAGGACGTGGTGCGGACGCACTTCGTTGCGTACCTGCTATATCTGTTCGGGTGGATCTTGTTCCCTAGCACCACTGGAGACTCCGTGCTGCCATCTACATACACCTAGCGGAGTCCTTGGCGGATGGCTGGCCTGGTCAGGTGCCACAGTATAGCTGGGGATCAGCAGTTCTTAGCGCCACATACCGCGACTTGTGTGACGCCTCGTAGCGTAGTGCGGCCAGCGAGCCGGTCCTAGCCGTCTGCTACCTTCAGCTGTGGTCGTGGGAACACTTCTCCGTTGGCAGGCCTGAGTTTGGTCGTGTTGTGCACCCTTATGACCACAGCCCGCAGTTCTACGGCCTCGATGGTGGCGACGACCCCGTTGATGGGCCCACAATGGGTACACGTTGGACACATGGTCAGTTGAGGTGGGCAAGGGACAGACCGAGACGTGCGTACACATATTTCCACAACAGGTTCGAGATTCTGCCCGACGCCCACATAGTCTGGTAGCCATGGACTGCACGGTTCATTATGGACACGCCCCCCCACTCGTTGTCATCACAGTGCGGACATGATCACAGCTACTGGTTGACGACCTGCCACTTGGTGTTCTCGCACTGCGTCGAGCCGTACAACCCACATCGAGTCATGAGGCAGTTCGGACTGTACCAGCATGTCCCCCCTGCCAGGACGCCCTCTTGCAGACAGCACCCACCGGTATGTCATTACACCATAAATTTAATTAATGGAGTAGTCTGTGCCCCTTCTAATTGTGTAATGTCTCAATGAACTTGCAGGCAATCGAGGAGAGGGCGAGCGACAGAAGACTGGAGAGCCACACAGCGACGGTGGACAGACCAGTGGCGTGACCAGGCGGATACGATGGTTGTGGACGAGACACGGCCGGACGACCCCGCGATGCATAGGACATACCTTGAGTGGTACGCTCCACGCACCCGCACTAGGCTTACTGGGGAGCCGCCACATCATCCACTTGAGGTCGTTCACGAGGCCGCTCTACAGGTAGGTCCAGACCGTCATCTAGCGGCACGACACGACAAGGCGGTACGAGATTAGTATGTCATTAAGCAGTGCAGGATTATGTTTTAACTGACTGTTTGTTTCACTACAGGTGGACCGCCTACATCGTATCGAGGACGAGGCTACTGAGTCTATACGCCGTAGGAAGTCAAATATGACTGAGCGGTGGGTCAGTTCGATGCGCAGCATCTACGATGAGGCAAGGGCTGCAATATGATCCTTGAGTTGTGGTCGCCACCGAGATGACGTTGTTGCTACACGCGGTGGCGGACGTGGCCAGGGACCACCACCCCCCTCTGCGCCGCCATCAGCACCACCATCAGCACGGCCATCCTCGTCGCGTCCATCCCAGTCCGAGAGTCGGCCCAGCTACGCTCGCTCGGCCTCCACGCGCTTCGGACCGGCGGTTGGACAATTGCCAACTATTTGTTCATCCACTCATTTACCATTTATGTCTAACCACATGTTCGTCTTGCAGCAATTGCGACAGGATAGCACGTTGCTACGGGCATCGTCATCACGGAGGCCGACGGAGCAGCGACCGCGCTCTCCAGGCAGACGGGGGCCCACTCCAGAGAGCGACCCTGACTCGCCCCATCAACCAGAGGGGGGATGCCATCGTTCATCGCCCCATCAACCCATAGCATGCAGTCCAACCTAGAAGACCGGGACAGGTGGTTTGGACAGACCTATCAAGGCTTCACATCGCAGGAGTATATGCGCGACTACCCGTCGACATCGTCATTTCGACAGCCACATACCCCGGTATGCAGTAATGTACTAAGCTAAACATGTCTATTTAAAAACCATCTAATCGCACTCGCAAAAAAATGCAGGTTTACTCGGAGCAACAGGGCCATGACGTTCACGGTGGGTCATCTGCTTTTCAGAGTACCCAGGTAATTGCCTTGTGATATTAAGATTCATTACAAACATCGCTGCCCATGTCCTAATTCACTTGTACCATCTCAGCAGCACATGGACCCCTCGTCGACCCAATGGCTCAGCGCTATTTTCGGGACGCCAACGCAAGAGCCCACGCAGCCGTACGCAGGACCACCTCGGACGCAGGCCTCCCAGTATGACCTTCGAGATGCACCGCACTCGCCTAACCGGTTCACCTTCTCGGAGGATCACATACGGCGACCGACGAGACGACGACGAGATTCATAATGAGTTCATTGTAATGAGGCGTGATCATCAGACTGGTGATGTTTTTGAAGTGCTTGATGGTTTGATGTTCAAAGATGGTTTCCTGTATAAAAAAGGTTGCTCTTAGTTCTTTGATTTAGTAGGGCATACAACCAATAGAGAGATGACAACACGGGACAACCCACATAATAAGAAGGCATCAGGCAATGGCAACACAAAACAACACATACATTGCACGTACATGAAATGTAGCAAGTAGTACAACCATCAACACACCAACCAACACAACAACTAAAATACAACACAACTGTACACCTCGTCTAAGACACGGTAACAACAAACACAAGAAACACAAGAAAGAAAATAGCTTGACGACAACATAGCATAAAACATTACCAACATACACGAGGAGAACCTCCAGCACTACAACTTGAGGATAACAATAAACACAACATTAAATTTATCTTCCACTCCAATCTGTCGAAACGATGCCGCATCCCGACGGGGTTGCAACCCCCCATGACAGCTCTCTCCTGGCGAACAATGTCTGTCCTTGTGCCCATTTCATCCTCCCACACCCAGAATCGGCAACCACCGGGGGCTTCCTGCGATTCAATGAGAAGAAGATTTTTAAACATGCCACCGCGATTTGAATGAACCCGAAACAATCTTACTCACCGAGTAATAGGGGCACTTGTAGTAGTGCCGCCCAGGATTCGAGGCCGTCTGTGAGGTCTTACGTCTAACAACCGTGTTGCATTTCAGGCAAATCACCGTTGGTGTATGCGAAGAGCTGCTGAGCTGACTCATTGCCTAGTCGGGGGGAGTTAGCACGGAACAAAACTACACAGATTGGGAACAACTAATTCACGACGTGAGTGATAACAAGGCAACGGACTAGGTAAGGAATGGCTCCCTTTTATAGGCTGTGGGGGCAGGCTCAGTCACACAGACCACACAATAACACGACGTCACGCAATGACATGACAAAACGGGGCAGCTTTCCGCTGTGACATGACAAAATAGGCCAGCTTTGCAAAGTGACATGACTAAACAGGGCAGCTTTGCGCAGTGACATGACAAAAGAGGCCAACTTTGCCCAGGGACATGACACAACGGGGCAGCTTTGCTCAGTGAAATGACAAAACATGCCAGCTTTCGCAGAGACAAGACAAAACCGTCCAGCTTTGCCCAGTGAGAAGACAATACCGGGCAACTTTGCCCAGTGACATGACAAAACGGGGCAGCTTTGCCTAGTGACATGACCAAAGGGGGCAGCTTTGCTCAGTGACATGACAAAACGAGCCCTTTTTGCAGTGACCGTAGCTTGTTGTTTCATAAATTATGATTACTGGCCTCTGAGAAGGCAATGTCGTACCACTTATTTTGTGGAACGTACTGTTTCCTGCAAACGACTGAAAATGGTACGTTGTACCAAATACATTGAATGGTCCAAGCTCTGAATTTATTACGAGACTACAGGCTCTGAAAAGCCTTCATAGGGACATTTATTGCTACACTGGAATCCTGAAAAAGCGAAAAGAAATAAGACCGTGTCGTCCTCTCCATGGACTATGCCCACTGCACCAGATAACCTGCCTACATAAAGGCCTCCTATGTCTTCCATACCACATCTCCTCAGGCCATCACAATATTACTACAAAATAATGTCTTCCTGGAGGTCCGACCCATTTGGAGTGCCGGAGTGGCATGAGCGCCCGAAGTGCCACTGCGGCTTTAGGACGATGTTGTGCGTCTGAACGGATCGAGTACAACGAGCCAAATATGGTCGTAGGTTCTTCAAGTGTCCAGACCTGGATGACGACTTCATGGTAACGACCACAACTAAATCCTTTGTTTCTCCTTATCGTTTTTCAACTTGATCCATGACATCTACCACGCCACATATAGTCTTGCGAGTTCATCGAATGGGTGGATCGGGTGCCGCCGGCATGGCCACGGAACCGGCCAATGGAGGTGAAAAACAAAGGACAATACTTTGTCAAGATGACTCAGGCTCGCGAGGTGGAACGACAGATGCAGCTTGAGCAAGAGCGTTGCGTGAGGGTGGACCAAATCCGTCTGAAGGGCAAGGAGGATGAGCTGCAAAGGAGGCGGGAGCAGTTAAGTCCGCGTGAAGCAGCCATCAAGCGTCAGGAGGAAGAGCTTCAAGCTCGTGAGGCAGCTCTCAAGACCAAGAGTGACAGGAAGAAGGATGCAGCGGAGCCATCTTCAAGGCGTGAGAAAAAGGGGAAACAACCACGCTACACCCAGTAGACAAAATGTAATAGACCCAGCAAGTTATGCATGTAATAGACCACGCTACACCCAGGGCGCGAGCGGGCAAGGAAGGGAAAGTGGCCCCGGTCCACACAGTAGGTCGTATAAGCAGTTGGGTGGGTTAGTCGCATATCATGCTATATGTTATGCATGTAATAAAAATGTACGCGGTATGTTGCTCCCAATTGTAGTATGAAGTTTATTTCTATTCACCGTACACGAATTCCTATTACAACTTCGTCAGATTTTTTTTCCAGTTTACAACTACAAAATTGACAAAACTTAAAAAAAATTACAGGGTTTGCAAACCCTAAAAACACACCAAACCTTAAAAGTCACTTACCACTATTTGTATCGATCATTCTACGGTCAATCGTTCCTAAAAAAAATTTACCAAAATTTTTTTGGCATCTACAAGTTACGATGAATATAAACTTTTATTACAACTTGGTCAGATTCTTTCCGAGTTTACATCTACAAAATTGACAAAACATACAAAAAAACATGGTGATTGCAAACCTTAAAACCATACGAAACCCTAAATATCACTTACCACTTTATGAAACGATCGTTCTACGATTAATCGTTTGTAAAAAAAATTATCCAAATTTTTTATACATCTGCAACTAACAATGAAGATAAACTATTATTGCAACTTTATCTATTTTTTTTCTCAGTTTACAACTACAAAATTGAGAAACCGTACAAATATTCACGAGTATTGCAAACCCTAAACAGACCAAACCCTAAAAATTCCACAGTTCCTTCGAGCGTTGGTATTTGGATTCGTGCGGTCCGGAAAATGGATCATGCGGTCGGGGTTCAATCGCGTGCTCGGGCCAGCAGTCGCGTGCTCGGGAAATTGGTCGCGCGCTTGGGCCTGGAGATCGCGTGGTCGGGCGACGAGGCGGGCGGGTCGTGCGGTCTGGTACCTCACGACCCGTAAACAGTACGGTCGTGCGGTACCAGACCGCACGACCGGGAGACGTGGCGGCCGGTGGTGATCGCGCGATGGGGAGAGGGCCAAAAACAGAATTAATTTCCTTTGGGGCTACTTTTGGTATTTTTTGCCTCTAGGGTGCTAGATGTGTCCAAATTTCGTATACAGCGGCGCCGGCGAAGAGAGAAGGAGTGAGTACTCGGTGGCGCCGGATTTGGGGGGGAAAGTTGATGGCGTGAGACCTCACAGAAGAAAAATTTTCTGAAAAATCTCTCATAAATATAGAAAAAAAGGAAGAAAAAAAATCATGAACACAAACAAAGAAGGTCGACACCCTCCCAAGAAGATCACAAAAATATGGAGAGAAGCTCGCTCGGGCAAGAAGTTGGAGCCGAGAAACGCACCTCTCTTCGTCCACCAGAGCACCCCACGGCGAGCATTCCTCAAGATCTGGCCAAGATAACGGCTTTTCGCCACCGACCGACCCGACAACAGTGGGCGCGCAGCCGCTAGATCTCAGGAACGCCAAGCTTGCCGGATTACCAAATGCCCCAGAAACCTCCCCCAAGAAGAGATGGAAACCACTGTTTGGAGCCGACAAAGAAAGTATAAAAGAAAGGGAACCACCGTTTGTTGATACTTGATTTGGTTGGGTGGCTGTGGTTGATGGCAAGGGAACAACCGGGAGCATTCTCTCTCATAATTGAAGTTACCACTTCAAACCATCATGCACTGTGGAATGAAATTTTTTATGTGGTGGTTTGAAATGATGTGACGGTATTCTCTCACGAAACCACCACATTGTGGTAGCCTCTACTGTGGATGCCCTTAGTGGAAGGAGACAAAGCGGAAGCAAGGGCTGCTGATTACCTCGTGGAGCCCTGCATATTGGGTTTTAGCTTAGTTTATAAATAATAACAGTCTGTAGAGAAGCTTGTAAAGAGATATTCGTATGCGATTTTGGTCAATATAAATGAAGTTACTATAGTGTGTACTACAATTAGTAGACATCGCCTTTGAAAAAACAGTAGGTCTATTCTTTTCAGCTTAAGATTTATGGTTGCTGTCGATCAAATAAATAGGACGGGTTCTCCGTCTTTTTTTCGATGCGGCTTATCGGGAATGTCTTTTCGAAGCGACTTATCGGCATTCGTTCGTTCGCACGAGCATCCGCTCTTGGAACAAAAACAATCAACTATAGTTATAAACCATCAGTCGCAACCGAAGAGAACAGGTCTAAATGGAGAATAGTGAAGAATAGTTGTAATAATAGTGCTGTAATCGCATTAGAAGGAGAAGCACACCGAAGGAGATCAACCCATGTTATGCTATGCATCAATTTAGGGAAGGAATTTTTTTTTGCTTTTGCCACTAAGCGTTGCCCTCATCTTGTTCATGTCATTGGCTGCCTCATTGAAAGGTGGAGTCTAGGACTGCATATCAGTGTGAGAACTCGGTATCAGGGTATATACATATCCATCTTTCCAAACCTATACTGTGACCATAAGCCGGCTTATTTTTTTTCCTCCACTGGTTGATATGTGTATCAATCATATCTGGACTATCCGTTTTATCCGGTATCCGTATCCACTCCTGCTGGACGGCATGCATGCTGCTCGATGGAGGATATACAACTTGTGGGATCTTTTCCATAGATGGGGTGTTGTATTTATACAGATGTACTGCTCCTCAGCCTATCTGAAACCTGCAGGCAGACTGACACTGTGATCGATGGATTGGATGATCAGCTGGTACTACTGACTTTCGCTTGAGTCATGTGGTGAGCAAGTGACGCAGATGGTAAGCCAAAAGCGAGCAAAATTAATTCCCGCCACTTGCAGCCAATCAGGTGGCACCTGAACCTCCACCGAGTGAGCCATGGCATGGCAGGGATGACGTCACCGGATTTCCGCACTGGGCCTTTGCCGATGCAGGCACTCACTGGCTGCCGCCCTGGTATGTATGCCTACACCCTGATCCTACGGCAAGTTTCTTAGCTTTTATATATACTTTTCGAGATGATAGCAGAATAGAAACATAGACATCGACAGTTTATATGATTTTAGATTCAGAAAGTTGTTTGAAGTCGTGCCGTTTGTTTTGATTTCAGATAAGCTAAAAAAAAGTACCTATCACTCAATGGAGTAGAGGAAAGGGAAGATTGAGACATTGAGCGAGCGAGCTAGCTAGCGAAAGATGGGATGAGAATGGGGGCCAGATGACAGGTGCTGGTGCCCCAATCTCTCTCTGTCTCGAAGTAACATCCGCATGCTTTTGGGATGTAAGCGTTCGAAGCATTGATTCCGTCCCAACTGTGACTTGTCTACCATAGATCATGGAATTCAATGTGAAGAAAATAATGCATTTTGTTTAGATCATGGAAAACAAACCAGAAGGAAAATGCGTTCAGGGCCGGTCCTGTTTGGAATGCGCGAGTTTTGTAGGAATTTCATAGAAAAGAAAACGTCCACTCTCAGGCCCTGTTTGGAATGCGGAAATTTTTCCCGATTCCTACGGAAATTGAACTGTTTCCTGCAAAATTCCTCTGTTCCAAACAGGCCCTCAGTCCCTCAGTGTATGTTGGGTTTCCTACGAAATTTCAGAAGGAATGATGGGTTCCAAATGGAGCCTAGGTGTAGATAATGAAAACGCGTCTATTGTATAGGAGGGAAAAAAATCTGACAAACGAGCATGTACGAAGGGAGCATACAAATTATTTTCTGATTTTTGTGGTGGATCTATCTGCCTAACAAGGCAATGCATGTTACAGTGATGATTGAAAGGGTTGGGCCAGATCGGATTGAGCTCGATCAAGGGGCAAGTGGCCCTGGTTCTAGCGAAATTTTTGTACGGATAACCTTTTTTTATTCGGAAATACAGAAATATACCCGCGGTTTCATTTTTTTACAAAAATAGCCTCGAGTCGCCTAATGGGGAAGCGACTCGAGAATTTCGCTCACCCGAAGAGCGACATTTAAGGAATCTGCGAACCGTTGGGCGAATCAGCGCTGTCGCCTGTACGTTGGGCGACTTAATATAAGTCGCTGTACGGTTGGGCGACTGCAATGGGCGACACAGGGGGGGCTAAGGCGGCCTGCCAGCCGGCTCCCACTACCAACCACCTTTTTCACTCATTGAGCAAACACATTCAGCGCACAGAGAAGAGGAAGAAGGAAAAGAAACAAGGGGGAGAAGAGAGGAAGGAGGGGAAGAAGAGGAGAAAGAGAGGAAAGGAAGGAGGGGAAGAAGAGGAGAAGGAGAGGAGGAGGGGAAGAAGAAGAGGAGAGGAGGAGGTGAGGGAGGAAGGAGGAGTAGAAGTTATTCCATCAATTTGGATCCAGGTTTTTTTTTTGGATTATGTTGTATTTGCATTATTATTTATATGAAATGTTGGTGTTAATAAAAATTATAGATGTAGAATAATTAGTACCGTGTTAGTATGGAAATATTATTGTAGAAAATGTTTGGTATGCAATTTGTAATATGGTATAGGAAGTTTAGTATTGTGCGATATTATTTGACATGTCGCAAAATTGAAATATATATGCAGGCCGACATCATCAATGTCCACTACATTGAGAGTGTATTACGGAACTGGAACCATTCGTGAAGGTCCGAATGTTGTGGATTTGAGCGATTTTCCGCAAGTCACTCTCGTACTTCCGGATGACGAGAATGCTCGAATGGGAGATGTGCAGCTTTGGCTGACCCGGAGTTTTTCGTTGAACCCCGAGGTGTACAGCGTCGTCGTGCAAGGGCTTTGGAGCCGGTCTCCCACGGACATCAGATGGGAGTTGAAGACATTAGTGCGCTCTGCCACATGGAAGGGCTTTGTGCTAGGGTGTCGGCGTCGTGGATACGAGTGTGTGCTGCTTGTGCAACCGTGCTCAGTACAAGCAGCTGAGGAAGCTCGTGCAACAGCCGTTGTTGTGGGAGGTGCTAGCAGCTCGGGCGGGCCGCATGTTGGCGGACATGATGAAGTTGCTCGTTATGAAGCCGATGCGGTACATGAAGGAGAGTTACAGCCGTCAAGCCATATAGAGCCAACTGGGCAAGCCGATGAAGGAGAGTATAATGAGTACATTGTGCAGCAGATGGACTCTGATGACGAGAGGGCATGGGATGAAGAGGAAGCTGTAGAGGACGACGACGAGGACAGTTCCGATGAGGATGAAGTTCCTATCCCCCAGGAATGGAACCGGTTTAATGCGGAGGGTCTTTCCGCACATGATGAGCATGAATCACAATGGGAGTACCATGACAGAGGTTCGGTTGCATGCTATGTTTGCTGACAAGGAAGCGCTGCAGGATGCCATTAAGCTTTGGGCCCTTTCAATGCAGCGGACATTTCGCATCGTTAAATCAAGCCAGGAGTAGTACACTGCGACATGCGAGCAGACTGGTTGCCCTTGGCGGGTGCACGCCCGTAAATCTAAGTATGAGACTCATTGGATTGTGTCCAAGGTTGAGCCGCACTCCTGCATTCTAAACACTGTCTTGTCCAGACATCGTAACCTGACGTCCGGATTTATTGCCAATGTCATGTATGGGGAGATAGTGCAGAAGAAGGACATGGCAGCCACGCATATTGTGGTAGCTATTGAGAATAAATTCAAGTATAAGATTAGCTACGCGAAGGCGTGGCGGGCCAAGCAGAAGGCGTTGGAAAAACGTTTTGGCACTTTCGAGGCGGCGTACGACAACCTTCCTCGTATGCTCAATGTCCTGCAGGAAAGGAACCCGAGCACGTACATCGCCCTCCACGAGAAGCCGTCCATTAGTCCGCCAGGGTATGCGGTGTTGCAGAGAGCAATGTTTGCATTTGGTGCTAGCATCGAAGCATTCAGACACATGCTGCCAGTGATCTCAATTGACGGGACCTTCTTGACAGGCAAATACAAGGGGCAGATCCTGACGGCCATAGGCGTTGACGGTAACAATCAAATATTACCGCTGGCCATTGCATTTGTGGAGAGTGAGAATTACGAGAGCTGGCTGTGGTTTCTCAGACATGTGAGGGCTGGGGTTGTAGCCACTCGGCCTGGTGTGTGCGTAATCCATGATCGCCACGCCGGTATTATCAAGGCAATAAGAAAACTTCAAGAAGACCCCGAGGAGCCCTTTCCTTGGCCGGACATGAGGAACCGGTGATGCAGTCGTCACTTAGCGGCAAACTTTTTCAAGCAATTCCCTAAACAATCTTTGATGAAGCTATTCAAGAGGCTGGCTAGGCAGAACCAACAGAGGAAATTTGATGCTTTGTGGAGGTTGTTGGATGAGCACACTAGGAAGAACGTCGAAGAGAGGAGCAAGGAGCCGGTCACTCCTGGGGCGGCACAACCACAATGCTTGCCGCCAATCGATGCGCCTAACCCAAGTGGTCCAAGAAGAAGGAGCTCACGAAACATCAGGTGCTTCGCGCAGTGGATCGAGGGGGAACCGTTGGAGAAGTGGTCGCTGTTGCACGACACGGATGGCGCAAGGTACGGAATAATGACAACTAACCTTGCCGAGGTGTACCATTGGGTTCTAAGGGGTCTCCGTTCTCAGCCCCTTGTCGCCATCGTGGAAGGTGTTCTCCACAGCACAATCCGGTACTTCAGGGAGAGGCACGCGAATGCCGCACTTCATGCGGCCAATCCCGGAGCTCTGTATTCGGCAAAAATTACTGCTTACATGGAGATGAAGGCACAAAAGGGTCAGTTGCACACAGTACATGTCATGGGCAACAGGGAGCATCGTTTTGAGGTGATACTCCGTGATAGAGCCGGATTTGGGACGGCTCGTTCACTTGTTACCCACGAGGTATGTCTTGCAGATCATGGAAATGAACCTAGCTGCACGTGCAACAAGCTTAAGTTGTTACACAAACCATGCTCTCATGTCCTCGCTGCATGCGGGACCGTGGGTATGGATCATTCGAACTTCATGTCCGAGTTCTTCTTTAAGGGGAGGGTACTGCAGGCTTGGTGTGGGGAGCTCCGAAGGTTCAGGGTGGTGGGAAACTTCGCCACTTTGGACACTGCATCGAGGACCTGGGTTCCGGATGTTAACATGTTGAAGGGTGGAAAGGGTCGGCGACAGAGCCGACGTATTAGGAATGACATGGATGAATCATAAGCTGGAACACCGGGTGCACGTTGTGGTCGACGCGGTCAGGAGGGGCACACAGCTAGACGATGCAATGCATGTCCTGATCAGTAGTTACATGACTTTTCTGTAATGTAGTTGGTTATGTGCTTATTTAGTACATGTATTTGCTGTTTGTTAAAATGAGATACTTTTGTGGCTCGTGCACAAGACAATCAATTCATGACATGCTTAACAAAATTGCACATTATTTCGATCGACCCTCGTACATACTACGGTACAACCATACACATGGTTGCTTATATGCCAAATGAGCCTCGTGGCACCCACATGGAGAACTGCTGAAGTGGACGCCTCGGACGGGGCTGGCCATCGTGGTAGTGGCACGCACATATGCAACTTGGGTTTGCACAGCAACATGTCGGATCGTACGAGCTTCCTATGTTGACAACCTCCTCGTTTCCCCTCTCGCGTTGCATCTGTTGGCGGAGCTCATTGTTCTCCTCATTGAGAGTCTCCATTCGGTACTCCAAGTCCATTATTCGGTCCCATAAAGTACCTACATAACGGTCAATATACCGTTCATGAGGAGGGTCGATCCAGCGGGAGAAGTCGCATTTCGCCATCTGCGAAAAAGGACAGTAAACATGGAGGGTCCATAAGCAATAAAAAATGTACTATTAGTAATTTGTACCCCGGAGCGTGGGCATCGGAAGAAACGGCGCCCGCCATCGTTCGGCCCTTCCAGGACCTGCACGACCACGTACTCATTGTGTCTGCATTTCGGCCACGCTGGTTGCGCACACCGGCTTGGTACCAAGCGGTACTGTGGACCGAACATCTCCCTCCTTTCCAAGGGAAGGTCTTCCTTCGGTGACCCATATCCGACTGGCCCCTCATCTTCCGCCATGGTATGTTCCACCACGAAATAGAAGGTACTTCTTTGTTCGATTTACAGGGTTTTCTGGCTACAACTTCATGGGACCTCAACCGTGCTATTTATGTCGAATGGCGGGACAAAAGAGGGCTGCTTTGCCCAGAGACATGACAAAAGCGCTCAGCTTTACTCGGTGAGATGACAACACATGCCAGCTTTACGCAGTGATATGACAAAACGGGGCAGCTTTGCTCAGTCAGATTACAACACATGCCAGCTAAACTGCCTACATAAAGGCTACGATCTGAAAAGCCTTCATAGGGACATTTATTGCTACCCTGGAATCCTGAGGATACTCCAGGCCTATCGCTACAGAAACCAACAAAATAGGGGCGTAGGCTGTAGCCTTTACAGTGAGTGTTTACGTCATAGGCATGTATCCTTTCCAGTGAGTTTTCATGTCACCTTTGCTTGTTGTTTCAGAAATACAGACTACAGGCTCTGAAAAGCCTACATAGGGACATTTATTGCTAAACTGAAATCCTGAAAAAGCGAAAATATTCATACGACCTCCTCTCCATGGACTATGCCCACTGCACCAGATAACCTGCGTACATAAAGGCCTCCTATGTCTTCCATACCACATCTCCTCCTCAAGCCTTCACAATACTACTACACAACAATGTCTTCCTGGAGGTCCGACCCATTTGGAGTGCCGGAGTGGCATGAGCGCCCGAAGTGCCGCTGCGGCTTTAGGACGATGTTGGGAGTCTGGACGGATCAAGAAGAGCGAGCCAAATACGGCCGTAGGTTCTTCAAGTGTCCAAACCTGGATGACGATTTCATGGTAACGACGAAAACTAAATTATTTGTTTCTCGTTATCGTTTTTCAACTTGATCCATGACATCTATCACGCCACACATAGGCTTGCAGGTTCATCGAATGGGTGGATCGGGTGTCGCCGACATGGCCACATAACCGGGCAGTGGAGGTGGAAAACAAAGGACAATACTTTGTCAAGATGACTCAGGCTCGCGAGGTGGAACGACAGATGCGGCATGAGCAAGAGCGCCGCGTGAGGGTGGACCAAATCCGTCTGAAGGGCAAGGAGGATGAGCTGCAAAGGAGGCGGGAGCAGTTAAGTCTGCGTGAAGCAGCCATCAAGCGTCAGGAGGAAGAGCTTCAAGCTCGTGAGGCAGCTCTCAAGACCAAGAGTGACCGGAACAAGGATGCAGCGGAGCCATCTTCAAGGCGCGATAACAAGGGGAAACAACCATGCTACACCCAGTAGACCAAATGTAATAGACCCAGTAACTTTTATTCCCTAAGGCAGTACTGTCGGAGTTGCTCTTGGTCGCATATCATGCTATATGTTGTGCATGTAATAACAATGTACGCGGCATGTTACTCCCAACTGTATTATGAAGTTTATTTCTATTGACATAAGCTTATTATCTAGCATGTTCGCATTCAATGATTCAGATAGCAAGTGATACCGGTTCTCTCCGTAAACTATTTCTCAGTAACATCAAAATATCACTTACCACTCTATGTATCTATCGTTCTACGGTCAATCATTCTTAAAAAAACATTTCAAATTTTTTTTGTGCATCTACAACATACAGTGCACATAAACTTTTATTACAACTATACCAGATTTTTTCTCTGTTTCAAACTACAAAATTGCCAAAACTCTACAAATTTCAGGGGGACTGAATGAAGTCGCCTACCTACTGGGCGACTGCATTACAAGTCGCCCAGCCATTGGGCGACTTCGTTAAATCGCCCAGTGAGGAAGCGACTCCCTGATGTCGCTTTCCCGTGAAGCGACATAGCTTCTTGTCGCTCTTCGGGTGGGCGAAATTCTCGAGTCGCTTCCCCATTGGGCGACTCGAGGCTATTTTTGTAAAATATGAAACCGCGGGTATATTTCTGTATTTCCGAATAAAAAAAGGTTATCCGTACAAAAATTTCTGGTTCTAGCTACTCGGGTTTTATTGATAGCGTGGCTTTCAGTTGCGGAGCCAGGATTTGGTTTTGTCCCGGGTTCAGTGATAGAATGATTTAGACTATCTAGACCGGATCATAAAATATTACTCAGACTGAACTGAATTTATCCGGATTTTACACTAAATATTTTTCACACTCTAGACTGAAGTCTACCCTGTCTAGGGTGTGACTCCGCCCCTGGTGGCTTTGTTAGTTCTGAGAAAAACGCTAAAAGTTTCTTTTTGTAGAGTTATTAGGCAGCACCGGCTTCACTTTCACGCGATATGCTGGCCCAAATAATGTAGATGGTCAATGTTTCGGTTTAGTATTTGGTGATCGTGTTCGTTCTTGTCCCTTTCGAAGCGGCTAATATGCAAAGTATCTTTTCGTCATGAATCTCACATGCATTGGCCTTTTAAGTTACCGGAACGTTGTTCTGCACATTTTCTCCTCCTGATTGGTGGACCTCCATGAAAAGTTTATAGCTCTCCTTTGGTTAGATGAGGTGCTTGCATGGTTCAAAACAGGAAGCATTTTCTTTACTTTGTCATGTTCATGGACGAAGCATAGCTGATCATGTGAAACAGAAGCTTTATTTAATCCATCGATTATAATTTGCCCTATTCAGACATCCAATTTTTATGGATCTGTTCATTCCATCAATTATAACTTGCCCTTCATCTTTCGGTTGAACATATATATATATATATATATATATATATATATATATATATATATATGATGATGAGAATGGAGCATCTACCGCGTGTGCGTGCAATCATCGCCTTGTGATCGGCGAATATATATATCAGAATGAAAGCGAGAATAGAATCGATCGTATTGCCCATATATGGCGTGGTAATTCAAGCTAGGCCTTCATAGTTGTTGTGTTGTCTGAGCCAATGTGCTATGATTCTCATCTCCTTTCCCCGTCCTTGTTTAAGCCAATCAGGGTCTTCCTCTGTGGAGAATCTGAGATCTACACGGCGCGCCCCTAAAAATATTTCCAAAGGAAAACTAGTCATTTTTATAGAAGTAGAGTAAAATTTTGGAAACAGACTGTAAATTTGTGATGACTGGCCTTGTGCCTCAGCAAGCGCAATGATGCTGTTGGAAATACTCTTGAATACACTGCAAGAAATGCCCAGAAAATGCAGCCAGGTGCTAGTATTTTACTGATTGCTCAAGGACATGCCTGGTGTAGTTTTAATCATAAACATGAGAGCTCCACAGAAACAGACCATTTCAGAAGTTGCAGCTATTTGTAGGATATAGTAATATCTACATTTGCAATAAGCTCGAGCTCTCTCCCTGTGACTTTTGCTCCAAATTTGAATTTAAGCTGTAAATATTTTTTTTTGTCCGAATCAAACTGAACAAGGCGGTTCTTGAAACAGCTTGCAGACCTTCTCGAAACAATTGCAATGTCCTGAAACAAAGAAGAAGGGGAAAAAAAATGAAAAACAGTCGGTACTACTCGGGCCACGCATATCTCGGCCGAGTTTTAGAACGCAAATAGAGTGAGCCCAATGAGGAGTGAGATCCTGCAGCCACGCGGCCCAACTGGAATAATACTCACGAAGCCAACGAACTCGGCCTCGATCCAGTACGACCGCGGCGGCATGCCCGTGGATGAGTGAGACATAGTACATACATACATACAATATAAATAACAGAGGCACCAAGGTGCCTAGGCTCCATGAGTGAGACTTTGGGGCACCATGGTGTCTGAGCATCAAGCCTCTCTATCTTTGAATTACTTTTAGATACATGCTAGTGCAATGGTATGGAAAGAAAGTCATTAACATGGATGGAAAGTTTTAATCATGGATGGAAAATCTCACTCATAGATGGAAAGTCTCACTCATGAAGCCTGGGCACCTTGGTGCCTCTGTTATTTATACTATATATATATATATATATATATATATATATATATATATATATATATATATATATATATATATATATATATATATATATATATATATATATATATATATATATATATATATATATAATAGGAGCAACATGGTGTCTAGACTTCATGATTGAGACTTTCCATCTAAGATTGACTTTCCATTTCATGGTTGAGACTTTTCATCCATGATTAAGACTTTCTATCCTGATATATTATATATAATTGCACTTGCACGTATCTAAAAGCAATCCAAAGGTAGTGAGGCTTGGTATCCAGACACCATGGTATCCTATTTCAGCGTCCTATATGATGTGGCCAAGAGTGTGAATGCTACATTGATTTGTGCTTCATCTATGCAATCTAAAGTTCAAGGCTTAGTAATACTGAATTGCGCAATGAGAAAGAAGCAATTGGTTATGGGAGAGAGAAGAATATCCTAGTTCGTGCGTATGCTTACGTGATTCCTCCTTTGCGCGGTGCAAATAACACAACAATGCATGAAATTAGAGGTGTGGACGGAGAAGAAAGAAAGTTAGTTTGGCTAAAGAGGAAGACACAAGATCAATCAAGTTCTTGTGATTGCAGTTCTGTCCATAATGTTCATGAAGTTCTCAACGCCAATTCTGAGGTTTCTAGGGCATACAAAATACATATCCGGAAAGCTAATGAAGTCTACTTTTCAACAAATCAAACGGCGCTTGTTGGAGCTTCCTACACAAAGTTATGTCAATTTCAATGAAAGCTGCACGAGCTGTCCGGAGAGACGCGCGAGACTTGCCAAACATAAGGAATCCGAGTATTGCAATGCAAGTAAGGGTAAAATCCGACCACACCATGGCTTTCTAAAGATTGAGAAGGATTACTTTTCAGGTTCCAAATGGATTTGGAAGGCCCTTGAAGAAGAAAACAAAACATATAAAGATTTAAAACCGATTCGGACTCGGATTGGGACAGCTGGCAAGACCGATACTAAAACGACCACAACTTTCACAAACGGAGTCCGATTTGAGCGTTCTTGGACTCGTTGGAAAGGTATTTTGAAGCCCCACACAATGGATGAGGTGCCAGCCACGGAATCCTCACGGTCAAGTCGCAAATTGAGAAAGAAACCAGAGGTAGCAGTTTAGGTATTTCCTTTTTAGTTCGTATTGGAGTTTGTTTCGGCCTTAGGCCAAGTAGTGCGTGAGTTGTAATTGAGGTCATGCATTGTGCACCAATATAAGGTCAGGGCCTTAGCCCCATTGTAACTCAGGCTATGATATGATAAGTTTTTAGACTCGTGAAATAAAGGAGAAAATCACCATGATGGTTGGTGGCGGCCAGATTGCGTGATTGTAAGGTTTTCTCGTTTGGAGTTTGCGGAGTTGGTGCAAGGCAAGAATAGGAGATTCTTGAGATTGCCCATCGAATCTACAAGGTTCATCTCTTCTAATTCGTGTCTTCTTGCTGAATTCACGGTTTGGGGAGCTCGGTGGATTGCTTCTAGTGTGCGCCTTGCATACTAGTGCAAATTACCCTTATCAATATTGTTTGCTGCATCAAGACAAGGAGAAGACTCTATCCGAGGAGAAGAAACCTCGCTGATCGTACCAGGAAAGATCGGGCCATCTCTACGCAGCAACTAATTCTTAGTTGGTCTGTATCTCTATATATCCATCCACAGGATTTATGGATGTACGGATAAGACACGTCGACGATATAACATCTGCAAGGACGTAATAGGTCTACGGCCGTACCCTCGCAAGCCGCGGAGTTGAACCCTGCTTCTCATTGTCACCCATGATTGCTGCCACGCACATCGGCTGCCATTTTTTTGTTTGTTATATGCTCTAATTGAAATTTAATTTTATTAAAATTTAATAATGCTAGCAGAATTAGATATAAATTATATTTCATATCTTTTCTTAGAGTTTTCTAGCCACCCTAACAACTATTTTTTCTCTACCTATGTCGTCATGTAAATGATATGAACGCACATTATTTTATTTTTAGATTGCAAGAAAGACACACACACCATTATGCACACATACGTGAGCACGCACTCTTAGCACAAGTCTAGAAAGACACATGCTAGGATAAATTCATGCTTGACAGACGCAATCACCAAAGTTTAATCCCAAATAAACCTAGTATTGACCCAAAAAATTCCTAAAACTGGGTGGTGGCATTTGAACCTTGGTAGTCACCGGGGAATCGATGTCTTACCATTTGAACTATCAATGATAGGTAGATCATTAACAAAAGCATTATCACTTGTGAATGCATAGAGGAGTATTGGGCGCGATCAATATTAATTCCTTTGTACAGGAAAAATTTATTGTTGCCCGGTTGGCATAGAAGTGAACTGTACTCTTGCCCAATCTTACTATATTTCTATGAATTAGACCAGAGTTTAGGTGCGAGTTTGCATGCACTTCCTCCAGTGAAAAATGTTGTCTAGTCAACAATGTATGCAGTTAAACCCCGTTAATTTTGATCAAAGATAGTATCTATAATATAAAAATGATACGGGTAGATTCGTCTAATTAAAAAATACTTCCATAATCTGGAGAAGGCTGTTTCACTTCGGTCTAAACTAATCAGGTCCTGTCTGGACAAAAGATTTTGGTGCAAATTCTAGACTAATTCATGCGAAATTACTTCGGCCAAACTCAATTGCTTTGCTTTATACAAAAATCCATGCCAAATTTCTATGTTCCAAATCAGGCCTTCCTTAGCGCGTCGATTAGCATGTACCATGCAACGGATGGAACGTTTATGCCATACTAGAACAAGTCAACTTTTCAGCTAGAGAAACATGCATGCGTACGTGTGGCCGGCTAGATCGACGCAAAATAATATTGACTCGAGACCGATCATGTTCATATTATCATATTCCATGCAAAGTTTTCTTCAGTTCCTGGCTTCCAGCGTTCAAATGGGGCATGCGTTGCACGGCACGGCCAAGTGCACAAGGCTATCAAAGTAATTGGGTCTGCCGTTGAAAGATCAGTGCACCGCTGTGGATGGTCTACCAAAGCCATAATAACATCAGTATCAATTCGACACTGCAATTGTCTATTTGGAAAAGAAAAAATTTTGCAAGCAACGTACTGGGTCATCCTCCACATATATATATATATGAACATTCATACGTATCGAACGTTCGTACTTACGAGTCACGCTACACTGAAAAATATGCAATTAAACACTGTAGAATAATGCCCCATGCATCCATGATCATATATACCTACCATCTTCAGTTCAAAGTAGATATCATCTTTGACTGTCGATTACGATTGTAATATTTGCCATGTTTTCATATGGCGGGTATATCTAAACACTTACAAAGATATTAGCGGTCAAAGCTACGCAAAGATGACTGCGAGCAGCAGCAATTTTGGACTTACTATCGCCAGGCTATTATCAACATCAACCTGGAACAGCGATGCATGCATGATTATTATGTGCAGGGAAACTTGTTACTGCTGATATCTTTACAAGGCTCAGCCAGGGTGACATAAGAAAATTAAATCAAATCCGAAAACTTTTATTGAAGAAATGGCCTACTTCTACCGTACAAAACTCACCTGAATTGAAGGCGTACGTTGTTACGCTTTTGAATGTATTACAGTATTGGGGACTAACTAATATTGTACAAATTTCCTTGTACACATTTGCTCAGATTTAAACAGGATATATAAACTCCGGCCGCCGCTAGAATCTGACTTTGCATTGGTCCTTTGTTCACTTGTGCAAATACTAGACCTGAAAAACCTCGTACATATTCAGTTTCAGTGTGGACAAAAGAGACCAGAGGCTGGAGTCCTACAACGCAGCCTGAAGTGTAAACCATGCCAAAAATAAGGTAGGTAAGATATATTGCATTTGAACTTCTAACTGTACAATATTAATTAAACTCAAAACAAAAGGAAGACAATATATATTGCATTTGAACTCCAGAGTCCAGACCTTGCGCGCCCTAAGGGAGAATCGTACAACTGGAGCAAATGCCCGTCTTTTGTTTTCAAATGGGATCGATGATCTTGCTACTATATGGACTGAAACAGGCAACCTCCAGGATATGGAGACAAAGGTAAGTCTGAAACTCTGAATATGTGTGCAAATTGGATAAAGCATTATATGGACTGAAACTGACACCGTGTGCGTGGTACTCTTGACTGAGCTCGAAGGTGCAAGAAATGGGATTCAGACGATTCAAAGCTGACACATCATTATTTGTGTATAGGGGTGGAGATACTATTGTTTATCTTCTCATATACAGGATCCACTAGTGGTGTCATGATGAAGCTACTTGATCAGCTAAAAGCTGAGGCCTTCTTCTTTTCAGCTTCTAAAAGCTGTTTTTCGGCTTTTCTACAGTAACTAGCTTTTAAACAGAGTATTTTTTCAAGATAGGGTCTACTAGTTAATTGTAGTACATACTTTACTGACTTCATTTATATCAATAAAAACTGTACGTGATTTTCTGTTATTCTGTAATCTCTCACACAAACAGCCCAAAAGTCACAAGCCGCAGTCAAAAGCCACAAGCCGCAGCCACAAAGAACAGGCCCTGAGTTTGCACGTAAGGATCTTGGCAAACTGCACTATTTTCTGGGGATTGAAGTAGCCAAGACTGAAGATGAGCTACTTCTCACACAATCCAAGTACATATTTTATCTGTTGAATCGAGGTGGCAGGAAGAACTGCAAGCCTGTGACCACTCCATTATCATCAACTGAAAAGCTTTCACTAATAATAGGAGATGCTCTTCAGTTAGGAGACTTGGTGCCGTTCGGTTGAGTTGAAATAAGCTAGTTTATAGTTGAAATTGTACTGTAGCTGGCTGAAATTACAATATAGCTGATGGTGGTTTATTTGGCGTAACTAAATTTAAAAAATAAAAAAAACATGTTAACCCATCATGGCCAATGCAAACGAATACGGAAAAAAGAACCGGTAAAAAAGCTTAAAAAACCAAAAAATCAGACAAGGGCAAAATTTAGAAATAATGAAAAATAAGCCAGAAACTAGAAACTCAAACCGAAATGAGTGGAGCCAAACCAGGTACCAAAGTATAGTTGCTGTTTTACAGTACCTTACACTGACTCGACCTGATATTGCATATTAAGTGAATAAGGTGTGCCAGTTCTTACATGCACCGACAACACAACATTAGACTACAGTGAAGAGAATATTGAGATATTTGCTGTTTACACCAAGTATTGGATTGTCTATACGAAAATATGGTTCAATGTTGCTTAGTGCATTCTTTGATGCTAACTGGGTAGGTTGTCCAGATGATAGGAGGTTGATTGGAGGCTTTGCAATATTTTTTGGCCCTAACTTGATTTCATGGGGTGCTAGGAAGCAAGCAACTGTCTAGATCAAGCACTGAGGCTAAATATAAGTCCTTGGCAAATGCAACTGCTGTGCTGATATGGATTCAGTCTTTGCTAGGTGAGCTTGAAGTATCAGTCCAAACCTTCGGTACTTTGGTGTGATAATTTAGGTGCAACATATCTATCAGCTAATCTGATTTTTCATGTACGGACTAAGTATATTGAGGTAGATTTTCGTTTTGTTAGAGAATGTGTTGCACGTAAAACACGTAAGGTTTGGTTACCCTCCAGGATCAAGTCGCAGAAGGTCCCACGAAGCCACTTCCAATTCATCAATTGACACAGTTTCGATAGAATCTCAATTTGAGATCTAGCATAAGTTGAGATTGAGACTTCCAATTCATCAACAAATAAAAGGTGCAAGAGGTAGAAAGGGGATCATATATAATGTGAGGGGATTGATCACCATGTTGGAAGTGGAAAAGGGAAGGAGATTAGGGTTATGTGGCTGAAGCTGGACAGCCAACAAATATCAGCAAATGAGACGTGTGAATTACGCTAGAGAGGTCGGATTTTCTTAAGAAAAATTATGGATCACATAAAGAAAGTGCACCACCAATATTTCCATGCCATATATCGTGGAAGGGGTCCCCATTTTGATTCCTTCACTGCATAATCTGCTGTTGAATTCTGGAGCGCATCTGGTAGTACTGTTCCATTCTCACAAAGTGCCATGGCCTTATAGACAATCATGAAGAGAACTAATTCAATTCAACAACTGAACAATGGGGCTCTCTACCAAAGGCTTACACTACAAATAAGATAAACTGTGTTTGTTGTTGGGTACTGTTGTCGTCGATAATCGAGTACGGTAACAGCAAACTATTATATATATATAGGAAGCATCTTTTCTACACCTAGGTGTAGTTACACCTATCATATGTACCATCCATCTTCATCAAAATACCACTGCATATTTTGGATTATTGGGTTGGCTTATAACGCAATCTTCTCGGATGGACCCGTTTACAGGGGGATACTTCCGTTAGCGTGGGATTCGGACGATGGAGCATGTACTACTTTTTCTGCGTGTGATTGGTTTCGTGTTATGAGGCCGAGGATTGCGCAGGCTGGTGGTATGTATTCCTTTTTGTGAACTTGGTATGACGCCGGGGATTGGGTAGTCGGGTGATATGTTGAGCGCTGATAATTGAAAGGAGTATGTATGGTGCAATCTCTTCTTGCAAGTGCCCTCTATTACGCGAGATACTCCTTACGTTGTGAGATATGACATAGGGTGTAATTACATCCAGGTGTAGAAAAGAGGCTTCATATATATATATATATATATATATATATATATATATATATATATATATATATATATATATATATATATATATATATATATATATATATATATATATATATATATATATATATATATATATATATATATATATATATATAATGACTTTCAGAGTACTGATTGGCGCAAAACCTTCAACACAACTGAGAAATATAAGCCTATATTTTTCTTCATATAGGATAATCTTCATTTCATCCTATTGTTTTTCAAGTTGATGATTTCTCCATTCCTTTTATGTTATAAGATGATTAGTGTCCAGAACCGTGCGTGTCCTGCCCTACGTGTTTCCTCAAAACGTTCGATACAATCCTCACTTTCTACTCCGTACAATCCTACGATATCTCAAAACAAATACAGTAATTCTACGAAATCCACATAGCATGCATAGCCGTGCATGCAAGCATGCATGAGCACCGAAAGTTTTCATCATTTAAATTTTGTCCAAAGTTTGGTTAAATTTTATCAAAATTTAAATGATGTTTGAAATTTTCGTCCAAAATTTTAGCCAAAACAAACGAAATTTCGTCACTTTCGTTGGCCGGCGAAAATTTTTTCACACCGAAAGTTTTTTCCCAGCATGTCACACGCTGCCAGAATTGCAATGCCTCTGAATATACTGCTACCTGCATACTGTACTTGCATTGCATGCTATACCATGCATTAAGGGCATATGTAGTGTATGAAAATAGAGGATCTTAAGCTATTTTAAGGTCAATCTTATACATTACAGGGGTGACCTTAAGCAGGCTATAAGCAAAAAAGGCTTAAGGCTGGTTCTCAAGCTAAAGACATTGCCACAAGCATTAAAATATAATTTTTCTTTATCTGCCAAGTGGGACCGTCTTAAGACCCCTTGGATTATATACACTATAGAGTCAGCCTTAAGGTTTAGATGGAAGCCATCTTAAGACCTCTTGGGTTATATACACTACAGATGCCCTAATACAAGTGTCATTGGGCTAGCTAATCAAAGGTACCTAGAGAACAGGTAGGCGCTGACGCAGGGCGAGCCGCTCCACACGCCGGAGTGCAGCCTGAGCACGGCCCTCGCCGTCTCCTTCACGGCGGTGTCGCAGTCTGCCTGCAGCACGCAGCAGAGCTTCCCCACGGCGCCCACGCGGGCCATCTCCCACACCACGTCCGGGCACGCCGCCCTGCCGCCCACGGCCGCCAGCACGCGCACCGCGCACGCGTCGGCCGCCGCGGACACGCGCAGCACCCGCTTCGCCACCACCGCGATGCCGGCCGGGTGCGCTGCCACGGCGGCGCGCCCATCAGCGCACGCGCACAGCTGCGCCAGCAGCGCCATCACCAGCTCCGTCACGCGCCTGCCCGGGGAGGGGGGCCACGACGCGAGCTCCAGCTCGATGGCCTCGTGCGCGGCCCCGGCCTCGGCGATGAGCGCGCGGTTCTTGCCGCTTGGGCAGGCGTGCAGGAGCGAGCGCAGCGCCGCGCGCGTCGCGCCCGGGGACAACCGGTCGCGCACCACCGCCGTGACGGCGCGAAAGAGCTCCGGCCGCAGCCGCTCCAGCAGCGCCGCGTCGGCCGCCTCGGTGACTGGCTCGAGCAGCCGCACCGCGCTCTCTCTCGCAGCGTGGCCGCCGGTTACTAGCACCTGCGTTAGCGCATCGACGAGGTCGTGGTTGTCGGCGACGAGCTGCCGGAGCTCGTCGGCGGAGACGTCGAGCGCGTCGAGGAGAGCCAGGCACGCCTCTACGGTGGGCATCGTCAAGCTCAGCTGGTCCCGAGAGCCCTTGCTAGCGCACGACACGACGAAGCGGAGCACGCGCCGGAGCACACCGGCGCCCACCATGCACCGCCGCGCTGCGTCGCTCTCCGAGGCAGCCGCCGCCGCCTCGCGGAGCACGTCGGTCGATGGACAAGAAGAAGGACACAGCAGCTTCGCGACGAGGGCGGCGACCTCCGGATCAGGCGGAGCCGGCTGCTGCATCTTCTCCACCTGCGCGGCAGCAGCCGCCGCCACCGTGGTGGAATGCCAGGAGTGGATGAGGCGGCGGAGGGTGTGGTTCGGGGTGAGGTCGGCGAGGGAGAGGGGTTGGCCGGTGACGGGGCAGGTGGCGTGGCCGGCGTCGAGCCAGCGCTGGATGGCGCGGCGGTCGTAGGTGATGCCGGTGGGCGCCGTGACCGGGTCCTGCATGGGCAGCAGCGAGATGGGGCACACGAAGTGGTGAGGCAGCGCACCATTGCCACCCAACGACTCCATGGTCCACCTCTGTAGCCTTGCGACTTCTCCCAACACGGTGTTACTTCATGGGTTCTCGATTGCTATATATAAGTAGGCGAAGCGAATGCATCTCACGTTCTCACTCATGTAGCCATGTTGCAATTGGTATGTAAGCGTGTGTAACGTGGCAAAACACATGGACAATTCCGAGTGGTTTGCATGATTCTATCAGCATTTAGTACGGGTAAATAGCTGGTTAATTTGTGTGTGTTCATACCTACCACTGTCAGATTAATTGATCGTCCACATCATTCGGCCGGTTTTACACGCGGGAACATGAAGACCTTTCTGTCAAATCCTGAAGTAAATATTGAGGGGACTTTGGAACAAACTCCTTTAGATACCGCACGGTTAGATTGGAATAAGTTTGTTTATGGCTGAAATTACACTGTAACTAACTGAAATTACACTGTAGCTGATGGTAGCTTATTTGACGTAATTAAATTTAAAATTTTAAAAATAGGAAAAAACAAATTAGCCCATTACGGATAATACAAATGAATACAAGAAAAACGAATCGATAAAAATGCTTAAGAACTAAAATGATAGAAAAAAAATAAAATTTAGAAATAATAAAAAAACTAAAAATCAGAATCTCAAATGGAAATAAATAAGGTGTAATTGTCGAGATCAATGTACGTACGGCCGAGGCATCGATTTGACCCAACATTTGAGGTTTGACCGGAGGCCAAGCTGTTTGCTTTCCCTTGGAAAGAGTAGCTCTAGTAGGAAACGGATGCATGTACTTTTTTGTTCGTACCCGGCCGTATATAGTTATTGGACTCGTCTGGACTGGACTACTGGTACGGTCTATCTACAGTGTGGACACTAATCAACAAGGCTTCCCTGCAATGTTTATCTTAAAACACGTCTAAATGAGAGGCTCTTGGTGGAGCCATACGTATGGCGTGCCCTGCCCCCGTTCCAAACACAGAAAATTTTCTAGATTTTCGTGGGAACTAAACTATTTTTTTTATAAAATTACCGTATTTTTTACTACTCCAAATCATGCACACAAAAATTTCAGCAATCTACAATATTTTTAGACAAACATATACTCTCACATATCCAACAGTATAAATCCAAACTCACCATATAAGAAAAAATTAGTGACATTAGAACATACATACATATCTCTATTAAAGGGCACATTACAACTACTCAATCACTTTTTGTGTATTGAAACAAAGGTATAGAGTGAATAATATTATAATAACTACACTTTAATTCCTTCAATGAACTGATAATGTGTGACATCACTTCTCAAGAGAAGGGATTTATATGGCGGGATGGAGGGAGTATTAGATCTTTGTAAGTTGTTATTTTAAGGGGAATCGCCTCTCTTAGTGGGATGATGGAGCTATGGAAGTACAACTACACTCCCTACTCCCTCTCTCCCACAATATAAGTCCAAATCCTACCATGCGCATAGACTAAGGAAACATTAAATTTAAGAAAAAAAATTAATATTATTGGACTATGCATACCTTTATTAAATAACATACTACAACTATCCATTCATTTTTTTTTCAGCATTAAAGTAGAGGTATACGATGAAGATATTATAATAACTACACATTTGACCTTCACAACGGATTTATATTGTGGGACGACACTTTTCACAAATGATGACTTATATTACAGGACGGAAGGAGTAGAGTCAAAATCATTGTGCTCACATCTATGCGCATGTGTCTTCCTTGTAATCACAAAAAAGTTGTCGTTTTAAGGGATGTACCCTATATACTCTCTTAGTCACAAAAGAGTGACATTTGGGAATACGATCAGCCAAATATTATAAAATTTTGGCTATCAATATATCTATGAATATTTAGGGTAGACATATGAAAATGATACATAGATTTGTCTCTAAAAATACTTTTATAATATTAAATTTTTATTAGGTTCGTAATGTGCCTAGTTTATAAACATATTATAATAGTGGTTAAAGTCGCATCTTGATGACTGTTTTATGTCTAAAATGTCACTCTATTTGTGACCGAAGGAAGTACAAGTAACTCCTTGTCTAAAAGAAGGTAATTTAAAACTTTTTTCCCGTTGGAAAAAAAAATGGTCTCGTAGGAGGAGCGACTAACTTTATATGAACAGAGATCTAATTGCGGCGGTTTTGGTCAAGTCAACTGGCAAGGAGAAAGAAAGAAATACCAACAAATTTTTCTAGTCGGCGGCACTTTGGGCCGAAGCCTGGCCTTGAACTACGATCTGTACGATCGAGAATAGTTTGGATACGTTGTTTTACGTTTAATAATTGATGGCCTGTTTGGCAATGGCTGTGGCTTATAGTTTTTGGCTGAAATTTTTGAATTTTAGCTGTTTACGGTACAGATTACGGAGAGACAGATACTCACTTGTGATTTTGGCTGGTACAGATGTTGGGCTTTTAACGTGTAGATCGTTTAACTTGTAGACCCCATCTTGAGAAAATACTTCGTTTGAAAGTTAGGTACTATAGTAAAAATCAAAAACCGCTAGCTTTTGAGATAAAGAACAGTCCAATATAACACGTCGCTTCCGTAAGGCAGGTTAACACAGTCGATAAACCGGGCCTCCAATCCCTTCGGTACACTGCACGGTTGGCGTGCTCAGTGATCTTCAAACCACTTGAAAAGTCTGTGCGATTCCATTCCAAAGCACACGGCACGCTGTGCGTGGCTTCCCCTTCTTTTTTTTTTGATAGTAAGTACAATAATAACGTACTTATATACACACGATATCATACACACTCATATATTTACGTAGACCAGTCATGTGTCCGTGCATTGCAACGAAATTCATTACATGTATAGAGAATTATGCTATATAAGTGGTTGTTCTAATCGATTGGAAAGTGGAGAATGATGAGAAGTCAAATAAATAGAGCGGTTGGAGGAGAATGGACGTACGACCACCAACTCGTTTTTTTATAATAGTAACGATATATTTAATACACACGTTTAAAACGAGATGGATATCTCACATCAATAGCACCTAAGAAAACTGTTCATACCATTGAAAACTAGGCCGACCACGGCTGGAAGCCGGACGTCTGAGGTCCACGACCGCGACCTCTGCCAACCAAGCCAAGCTGAAACCATTAATTTCCATGTGTGTGATCGGATCGATGCTCAAGCCTGTGCAATGGCGCTTCGAAAGACAAATCAAGTCCGTTTCGAACATCAAGTTGTATGTAGTAGTAGTAATGGTAAATAGTTCCGTTCGTTTCGAACACAGAATCTTTATAAAAAATAGTTTAATTTCCGTATTCCAAACTAAGCCTTAAGTTTGGCCGCGATGGACTGTTCGCCCTAGATCAAACGCTAGATAACTACGAGCGTTACGGATTAAGCTAGGTTAAATATAATCAGGCTCCAAAGAACAAGATCGTCGGCGAATCTGGCCATAACTTCTTCAGGATTCACGAGTACGTTACGTCATTTGAAGGTCGAAATTAACCAAGGCTCTTGTATAAGGAGTGACTAGTTTATATGAACAGAGAACTAATAGCGGCGGTTTCAGTCAAGTTGACCGACCAAACCTTCCATCCAGTTTCTTCCGTGTTTAAGGGTTTCAGAGAGAATTATGGTTGCAGTCAATGATCTGTCTCCATGATATTGATCAGAATGCCTCCGCATTCAGTTTTGGCGCCACCAAAACTAATAACATTTGACCACCGACCTTTGCAAAGGGTCTGAAATTGAACTCTCTCTGTCCCACAATATAATTCTTCTTTCTTAAGAAGTTTTGTCTCTCAATATAAGTTCATTGTGGAGATCAAAGATATGGTTATTGCAATATTTCTACCATATATCTCTACTTTAATGCTGAAAAATAAGTAAATAGTTATAGTATACAATTTAATAGGGATATATATAGTCCAATAATATTAACTTTTTCTTAAACTTAACATCTCACTGATCTATGCGTATGATGGACTTTAGACTTATATTGCGGGACGAAGGAAGTACTTCCTATGTTTTGCTATATTTGTCTATAGTCTACCATGTGCACAGATCAAAAAGCATTAAATCTAATAAATGCTTAATGATAAATGATCATACATACTTCTATTAAATTATATACCATAACCACTTTCAAAGAATTTAAATAGGATAGAGAAAAAGAAAAATCACAATAACTACACTATTCCCTCGATAGATAAATATATTAAAACGGATACCCCTGAGACCATAGATAAATACAATGAAACGGAGACAGTAATAATGAGCATGCCCAATACTCCAACGGATATCCTCTGAAAATTCCATCATGTAAGTATTGAAAACATGTGACCGTGAAGACCAGCTTTTAAAAACAAAATTCAGAAAATAACCAGATGCAAGGGATGTTTAAAATATTTGCGACCAAAATTTATATTAAAGAAAGAATTATAGTGTGTTTGGTTTGAGCCCCAAGCAGCTTCACCAAAATTTAGGTATGACTAAAGTGTGGGCAGCACAAAAAAAACTTGGTACTTCAGAGCCGTTTGGATTGTGTCATACTTAGTTGCCAAAATTTTGGTAAAATCATTAGGCCCTCATTTGGTTTGAAGCCAATTGACCTACCAAAAATGTTCGCGCATGGATTCGTCTATAATAAAGCCATGCTCGACTATGACTTTGAAAGCGAGTCCATCTGGTTGGCAACTTGGCTAGCATTTGGTTCGATTCCAAAAGCTTCATATATATCACATGAGTGGCCAAACTTGGAGTATTATGCAGTGTATCTGTATTGGTGAATCCCATGAGCACTAGACTTACATTTATAGGAGCAGGTTCAATTTACAGAAAACAGAAGTGCTTTGAGTGATAATTCATATTATTTACTTAAGCATTCAAACATCAGGGTAAGGGAGCATAGAGATTACAGCTTGCTTCCATACAATTTGAATAGTTACACTGGTTGCAAACAAGATTATGACAAATTGGACTAAGATGACACCATCTTTCTACCCTAAGAAAAGACTAGTCGTTCAGTGGCAAATGGACAATGCACATCTTGGCTGAGTACATCAATCGAATACAAAAAATAGTGTTGCAAGCAGTAAAATCCTTCTCTCTTGTAGGAAATCCTTTTCTCTCTTGTAGGAAATCCTTTTTAGCCTCAATTCTTTGAACAGGATCAACAAAAACATTATGCATCAGAAATAAAACTTAGAAGCTGCATCTTGCTGGTCGCAAATCATTTGTTGGCCTTTGACCTCGTTGGTTGTTCGCCCACCTGTTAGTTTACGACCACGTTGGTTACAACCATATTGATCATTTTGGTTGCAGTCTGGTTCCGACCACATTGGTTATTCTACCACCTCAATGGCTTACGATCACATTGGTTACGATCACGTTGATCGTTTTGGTTGTCGACTAGTTTCAACTATGTTGGTTGTTCGACCATGTTAGTTTCGACTGCACTCATTTTCGATCACGTTGGTTTTGGTCTTAGTGGTTATCGACTACAATGATTTCCATTATGTAGTCAATTTCCGACCACGTTGTTAGCTTTCGACCACGTTGTCGAGTTTACGACCATGTTGTCAGCTCTCGACCACGTTGTTGAATTTACAACCACGTTGTCGAATTTAGACCACGTTGTTAGCTTCCGATCACGGTATGTTTTCTTGCTGTGTTCTCTCTGTTGCTCCGGTTTTCAAGTAGGTTTTTAACCCTAATTTTTATAACTATGTGGCTATCGGAGAAAAGGGTTAAGTGAATACTTAGAGAGAATTTGAAGACACTATTTACCCTTTCTCTGTTGCCTGTCAGGTCCTACACCATTGCATTCAGCACACCAGGTTTTGGAATTGAAAGGGTCCTCACTGATCTCAGCAAGTGTATCTCTTCAGCCCGAACCAACTCATGATTATGTTCAGGAATTGTCTGAATAACTCACCACTGGCCTTCAGAATCAGCTCTAAAACGGACCATCGCTTTGCAATTAGTTCTGGTCTCTGGTCTCTAAAGCTGCTCATCATCCTTTAAACCTTCCTTTGAGCAGTAATCGTCTTTCGTACGAGTAGTTTTGGTCCCTGTAAAATAGTACTGCTTTCCCAATTCTTCATTCAACTCCTCACGGGTTGGAATTACAGAATTCTTTTTCCTGATCTTCTTCTTCATTCCTCGCAGGATCTTCCACGCCTCCCTGTTCTCGGATGCCAAAATCTACTTGCCCCGCGTTTTCAGCATCATAAATGATTTGGACCTCTCTGATCTCCCGAGTTTCTTGCTCATTATCTCCAACACCGTCCAGGCATATTGCCTCCCGGTCGATCCCAATAGCGATGCTGGTATCTTCCATTACTGCATGATCCACCACAAAAGGCGACGTTATTGGTGCACATGTCAATCAAAATGAAACTATAGATAAAGTCAACCAGAAAGTACAACAAATTACAGATGTGACAAACACAAATGAGAACGAGATACCGACATACTAGAAGCACATTCAGATTCGATCCGTAATAGCAAATTCAGCGTGCCTTTCCGAAGCTGAACCCTAACGCTGAAATGCGCTTTACGCATTGTGCCAATTCAATCCAAGCAAGCTGCGTTGGGGCTTCAGTACTAACAGAAGAAAATCAGCCTGGATGGAGCTACTATGGGCCCATAATGGGCCGGTATGGGCCCTGCCTCAGGGTCTAAAGCATCCTAAGCTCCTGACCCGGTTCATTTCTTTTTTTACGAGAATAAAAGGCTGACGCACACGCTCACATATCCAACACACACCACACTTATGCGTAGATCCTATGCATGTCTCCTACACACTTAGAATTTATTAAAAACATCTAAAATCTCACAAAGTGTAGATACATGCTTTCCTATTAAACATGCTCACGTATACGTATACGTATCTGAAGATAAGGATTTGGGACGGGGAATTCTGATTTATTCATACTGTTCTTTCTTCTTCGAAGTAACGCTGCACTGTGTTCCAGCTCTAGAGTTGCAATCAAGTGGTTGCCCCATCGTTTTCGTTGTACTAAATACAGTTGCTGCATGCACAAACAAAAAATCTTTTACGAACAATAGTTGACAGCGAAGCCTGTCCCCTCGCAAAAGATAGGGTGAAAAAAACGAAACCTGTAGCAAGGAAATCGATTACTTGTTCCAATGGCTGAGAGAGAATTGCACAGTGCTGCAGCGCCTTGGATTTTGACTTGCAATGTGGAGATGCAGTATATGGTGATGGAAGGGCTGCAATCGATCAGCCAAGGTGTAAGAATTTCATAAGAAATCCTCCACATATCTTTTGCGCCGTTTTCCCCTATTGCAATTGCAAGAATTGATATACTAGCTAGGAATGAAGAGCCATAAGTTAGGTCTCCTGATACTTGATTAGGGATGTAATAATATAGGTCTAAATATCAGCTAGCTATGCCATGAAATCATGAACGTTGTATCGCACTATCTGGCAGTGTGCTATAGCTGCCTAACACTCTTTCTCACCTCTTGTTCCACTTCTACACATCAAATGATTTGATTTGATGTCCCCTTGGCCCCGCATATCGAGAACTAACGTCGTTTCAATCCATCGTCTGACTCATTTCTACCCATAATAGTGCCTGTGGGGCGAGAAACTACGATCTAGACAAGCGGCCTACTTTTAATCCCAATAGATCAGGGCTTCTCCATCAAGAACTATTTTGCTAGACGAGGAGTACGACGGCCATTGGCCAGCTCTGCCTTTTCTTTGCACAACGGTGCATTCATCACCAAAAGACCGGGTTTAGAAGCTTCGAAATAGAAAAAGGCTATTGTCATAAAACGCACGGACAAAAAATAACATGAGATACAGATTTAACATGAAAACTCTTGTGAAGAAAATCACAGATGCATGAAGGCGAGAATCACTATACGAGAAGATATTATAAGCACGAAGACCTTTGACATATCTCACTATGCTACTATAGGGGTATACATATAGGCTACGAAACAAGAGTATCTAACGGAGAAGGAAACCGAATTAGAGTCGGATACGCTAGCCGTTGCCACGTCTGGCAGGCTTAGAGCATGCACCACTCAGCACTACGTCTGGTGCAGTCTTTGGCAAAGACACGATGACAAGCTCAGATTACACTTTAACAATCTTCATCTTGAGATGATTCGCTCCTGTAGCCAAATATCAAATATCCTTAAAGTAAGTCTTCATCATCAAACCTTGTGCCTCGAAAATCCATTGAACTAATCTTCAAAAAGAAAGAATGGAATAGTCTTTTTCAAGCGCTTCTCGCGAAACAAAATTGAATAAATCACCAATAGATCTAAATACACAGCTATCAACAAAGCAGACGAACAAATCTAGATCTTCAACAGTTCATCTCTACTCCTTAAAAGGAGTTCAAGGTGATGGTGCATCCTACACTTGCCTTTTTTAACATGTGGGCCCCACCCCGAATCCGTGCGCCCCTCCACACCCCGAATCCGTGCGCTGCCCCCTCCCCCCGCCTCATTTCTTCCGCCCTCCCCTCCCTCCGCCGCGGCACCGCCCTCACCCCTCGCCTCAGACGCGGCGCTGGCGTGGTTGGTGAAGTCGAGACCACCAGCGGTGAAGAGGTAGGCGGCGCCGAGGTGGCGGAAGTAGACGCGGTGGAGAAGGCAACGGGGCGGCCGAAGAAGGAGCCGGAGAGAAGTGGCGTGGAGGAGATGGCGATGGCGGCGCACGGGCGCGATGGAGGAGCTGCGGTGTGGGAGCAGATGAAGAGCGGCGGGGGCGCACGGGAGTAGGAGGCGCGGGTGGAGAAGTCGGAGAAGGGCAGCCGAGAGAGTAGGGAGAGGCGGCGGAGTAGGGTGGCACGGTGGTGCGGCGGTAGTAAGATGGGAAGAGGTGGCGCTAATGGGGATGCGGACAGCGAGATGTGGTGGCGCGCCGGAGGAGAGGAGCGGCGGCGCTGAGGAAAGGGTGGCGCGGTGCGGAAGTGGAAGGCGGCTAGAGACGGAGGAGCGGCAGTAGAAGGTGGAGAAGGGAGAGCAAGGCGTCGCCGGAGGTGGAAGAGATGGAGAAGCGGCGGCGCACGGGAAGCTGCGGTGGATCTTGGCGGCGCGGATGGGGAGGAGGCGGCGCCGAGGTGGGCAAGAGGAGGCGCGAAGGAGATGGCGATGACGACGCACGGGATCTGAAGCAGTGACCGGAGAAAAAGGAGAAGGGGAGCGGTGAGAGGATGAGGAGGTGGTTGAAGCGTTGGTGGCCGGAGTAAGGGGAATAGCGGCAGCGCTGTGACGGCGCCGACCGGAGGAGTAGTAGGGGCGCACCGGCGAGCTGCGGGTGGAGAAGTAGCCGAAAAAGGAGGCGGCGGCGCCGAAGTGAGGAGAGAAAGAGGCGGCGGTGAGGAAAGGGTGGCGCGCCGGAATAGTGGGGAAGATGGTGGCGCCGAATGGAGGAGCGGCGGAGAAGTGGGGCGCACCGGAGGAGAGAAGGGGGCGAAGAGAGGAGTGGCGGCGGTGGAAAAGGGAGGAGAAGGGAGGCGCACCGGCGAGCTGCGGCCCGACGCCCGCTGGCGGCCGGAGATGGAGAAGGGCGTGGGGGAGAGCAAGGAAGAAGAAGGGTAGAAGAACCGGGCTCAAGTTCTTCCACAGACAGCGGCAGCATCTTGAGGAGATGGAGAATTTTGGCGTTTTTCCGATTAAGTCCTCCTAATATCTAGGGTTTACAAATAAGTCCATCTCCCATTTCATTTCTTCTGTTCTGACCCTCTGGAAGTCCGATTTCATCGTGGAAAGATCCTACACAATCGTGACGACACGTACAACTATACGGAGCTATCCCAGAATGCCAAATTTGTCGTTTATGCGCCTCGCTTGCGCCGGTCTGCGGAAAAGGCACAAAAAAATGTAAAATGATCCAAATTGAGCAATTAAATATGGAAAAACGTGTAAATGATGATAAATGATCTCGAAATGCGAAAAATATAAGGGTAAAATGATGGGTAAATATATGTAAAAATGACGCATGTCAGCCTCCTCCCCTCCCTTCTCCGCCGTCGCGCCGCCCTCGCCTCCTCCCCCCACTCCTCCGCTCCGCCGTCGCTTCCCGCCCCCCCCCCCGCCTCATTTCTTCTGCCCTCCCCTTCCTCCGCCGCGGCGCCACCCTCGCCCCTCGCCTCCTCCCCTCCCTTCTCCGCCGCCGTGCCACCTTCGCCTCCTCCCCCGCTCCTTTGCTCCGCTGCCGCCGCCTCCTCCCCCACCCTTCCGCTCCGCCGTCGCTTCCCGCCCCCCACCTCATTTCTTCCGCCCTCCCCTCCCTCCGCCGCGGCGCCACCCTCGCCCCTCGCCTCCTCCCCTCCCTTCTCCGCCGCCGCGCCGCCCTCGCTTCCTCCCCCGCTCCTCCGCTCCGCTGCCGCCGCCTCCTCCCCCACCCCTCCGCTCCGCCGTCGCCGCCTCCTCCCCCACCCCTTTGCTCCGTCGTCGCCTCCTCCTCCCCACCCCGCGCCGCCGCGGCCTCCTCCTCCCCCCATTCCTCCGTCGCGCAGCACACCCGCACGCACCTCCCTCCTCACGCAACCGCCGCACCCGCACGTTCGCGCAACCGTTGCCCCCCACCTCTTCCCGCAACCTCTCGCTCCCTCTTTCCTAATACTCCCTTCCATTTTCCTCCCCTCCCCTCAAGCTTGATATTTTTTGTTCACAAGGATGCTTTTATATCTGATCTGACTTTGTGCCTAATCAGTACATTTTTGCAATTTATGGATGATCTCAAATGTATCCAGATTAATCTCAGATGTTCCTTTTGCATGTTGTGCTTTCAGATTCAACACTAAATGTGTGCATCAACTCAATTGTCCAATCTCATGTGGAGTTGTGGTCTTTGGTGTTCTCCTAATCCGAGGAATGGGATGTAAAAGGAAAGTAAGAATCATATTTCAAATTGTGCATGAAATTATTTAGTAGTCGACAACAATGTTCTCCTTTGTAGAGTAGGTATGTATGCCAGACATATTAGGTTGCAGAGTTCATTACTGTACCACAATATTTTATCCTACTGCATCGATTCAACAACAATTTGAGTTGTCCACACTATATAGATCTTATCTATGGCATCATACAATGTGGGTCAGCACCTATATCTGTCACATGCCATGCCTTTTCAAAGATGCTCATCTTTGATTTTGTGATTCTAGGCATTTACAAACTACGCCCAAATCTAAATGTATGATGTTTTTGTATCAGTTCAACAAAAAGATAAAAAAATCATATCTTCATAATCATATAACTTCTATTGTAAAACAGCGATTGTGATACATCTCTGATTTCTCATAACCTCTGAAGCAGTTAGAAGCATTTCAAACATATTAATTTGATTAACATAATTGAATTTGTGGTCTGTTAGATTATAGTATTATTGGTATATATTCTCTTCTTTGCACATTGACAAAACTGCACTGTTGTAGCTTTTTTTCAATTTCTTATTCAGGTGTGTTATCCATGTTCCCCCAGAACATTTTGTCAAAAGTGATTTCATCTGAGTTGTTATGAGAAGCTCAATCTCTATTATGATCAGTTGTAGGACTATTTCGTTCTTTCTTCATTTGGCACAAAAATATACATAATCATGACCTTTAGATGACTGCATAACTGTATGTTGCTACACAAATCTTCATAATATCTCCTAAATAATTCCGTATGAAGATTCTCCTTACTATGAGAATAATTAGCTTCACCTTTTATATTTTTGACTCATAATAATAGAAGAAAGCCTGTCTGTAACTCTAAGTTTTGATATATGTTATTCAATCCCCCCATATGTGAAGAAAAAATGAATAAAAAAATTTAGTTGCACAGTGATTCCCCTCACCCTCTCATGTCTTCTCTCTACACATAACAGTGTTGTGTGATGCTAAAGCAATGGCATTTCAATCCTCAGGTAACAAATACCTTTTTTATGTTGGTAGTAGGCAACCACCAGGTAACGAATTCACATCCTCTCTCTCTCTCTACAACTAACATAAAAGTAAGGGCATTCGGATCTTGAGGTGGGTCTTCAGGTAACAAATACTTTTCCATAATGGTAAGATGCATCCACTAGGTAACTAATATTTTTCGTGTCAGATAAAAATGCACGCAGAGTGCATGTAGAATCAATACTTGCAAAATTCATTTGGCACGAAAACTATAGATAATCATAACCTTTTGATGACTGCATGACTGTATGTTGCTACACGAATCTTCATAATATTTCTTAGATAATTCCATATGAAGATTCTGCTTACTATGAGAATAATTGCTTCACATTTTATATTTCTGACTCATAATAATGGAAGAAGATATATCTGTCACTCTTTAAGTTTTGCAATCCCCCATATGTGAAGAAAAACAAATAAAAAAAATAGTTGCACGGTTGGTTGCCCTCACCCTCCCATGTCTTCTCGCTAAAACTGAATTTCTGACTATGACGTAACCCTCTTGAAGTATAGCTAAATATAGATAATGCATGCTTTCTCTCGCTTTCAATTTGAAAGATCCTCTCAACATTATATTATTCTCTGAATGGTGTGAGAGATATGCTAGAACATTGATACCATTTATAGTATGTGGTGCTTATATTTTGCACATTTTGTTAAATGATGTGTATTATTCTTGCGACAACAGCCACAGAATTATTCTAAAGCACATTATAGCTTATGGGCATGCGATTGTTGTGTTTGCACATGATATATATAAATTTTGTTTTGTGTTTCAATTTGCTCAAGTCAGTTCCTCCTGGCATTGCACTCCTTAATTAGATACCCATAGATTTACATGTGGTGTAGAGATTTTTTACTAAATTATGCTCTTTTCTTTAGTATTCATGCACGTCCTGGAGGGAGCTACTAATATGAAGCTATTAGTGGTGCTTGCTATCTACTCCTGTATTTTTTTGGAGGCTTATTAGTTCATCTTGAGATAAGCTGTACATCGTGGCCCCTGAGGGACTAACAAAATATACAAATGTATTTGTTGATGATTTTTGTCTTGAGTACCAATGTAATTGTAATTTTGGTGCCATCCTCAGTCAGCGTGGATATAATTAGGTGTATAAGTTTGTTATGGAAAAAAGAAATATCAAATGATTGTCTTCGAAATGATAATGCATAAGTAACACTATTTTCTTCTTAAATCTATTGCACATCTCACCATGGTTTTCTGTAGTGTCACATTATTACTGAGTTTGTCGATGATTAAATTAGCAACATTAGAGATATGCTATCTGATTTATTATCAATGTTGGCCTTAAATTTTTCTACAATAAATTCTCACGTAAATGAAAGAAAATGTGTATAGTATTTGATTTTCCGTTGCAACGCACGGGCACACAACTAGTAACTTCATCTAAGTCTGAGTCTGTGCAACTGACCTATTAAAACAAATTCTCAATCGTCGAATGGCATAAGCCAAAATATCACATGTGGTGCTGGACAGATAACGAAGAACTCATATCATAGAATCTGACATGCTCCACATGGAGAACAAACCTCGGCAAATAACGCTCATTAAAAGAGCAACTTACACGTGTGTGGTTATCACATATATCAAACTATCGACTTCGAAGATACCTGGATTCCATAATATAGTTGAAACTGCTCTCGTAAAATTGTCTAAATGAAAAGAATTCTCGACGTTAAAAGGAACCCTCGTGCCGTCAACGGCATATAAACTATAGTAGATCTCTCATATTGAGCTATAACAATTGAATAAACGTTGTAGTATCCACGTAAAAATAAACTCCTTCTTGAATTTAAATTGTCGTCTCCTCTCGGGGTAGCGGAAGACTTTTGAATCCAGAGCTTTAATACCACTTGTTATAAATTGTATGATAAAAATGGATGATCGAAAAAATATGATACACAGATTTAACATAAAAACCTTTACGAAAAAATCACAGACGTATGAAGGCAAAAATCACTATACAAGAAGATATTACAAGTATGAAAAACTTCAGCGTATCTCAATCGTATGACTATAGGAGTATACACACACTAGGAAACAAATATCTTTAACGAAGAAGGAAACTAAATTAGAATCGGATGTGCTAACCGTTACCACGTCTGACATGGCTTGGTGCATGCACCGCTCAGCGTCACGTCTGGCACAGTGTCCAGCAAGGACACCACGATAAATTTGGATCACACTTTAATAACTATGATTTACGGACTCATCTCTAGAGGTTGATAAGTGCTGCTTGATTTAATCTCATCCAATTGCTCTCAAGTGACACGATTTCAATTGAAGGTGATATCCTACGTAGACTTCAGAATTTTATCCAAAATGATCGGAGTGAAACCAGGAATTAGGGATGAGGAGACAAATAACATATACAATGTAATTATATTTGGTAAGAAGGACGACCGACTAGAAATATGAAAGACTATAGTGTAAATTTTCCTCTCCCTTCGCTACTAGCCTGTGTACGTACGTATGTAGCATTTTTCTACTCCTAAGAGTTGTTACTCTTTATATTGTATGTCACAAAGTAGTGAGTATCTAGCATAATAGACGGTACACACATAAAGTATATGAGTATATAAGACCATCTAGGTGGTATGTATATCATTTTTTATGGTGGTATGTATATTTTTAATGGGTTTTGTTAAATATTATCCGAATATTTTCTTCCTAACTATCATCTAGATTTATGACTATTGGATTAAAGATCCAATGGCCATGAATTCTCTCCCCTCCTGCTTGAATTCTACTCCGTCCTCATTGAAAAAAAAATCACCCCCTTCAAAAACAAGGGGCCTTTTGATCTCTAATCTAATGGTCAAAAATTTGGATGATAGTAAGGAAGAAAACATTTAGGTAATGCCTAGACACTCTCTTTTTTAATATACTCTTTTTTATATATGAATATAAAGGTATTAGCAAAATAGGTTAAAAATTACTTGCTCGTTTAGATTTTTTCGTAGGGTTCGCATTGGAGAGTGTGTGTATATATTCTGCTAGTTGTGAGTTGTGACTACTAAGAATTTACCCTTTAATATGATATTGAAATAATTGGTAAAGCAACTACAGCGATATGTGTTTATCTTCTTTGCTTTCTAAAAAATTAGTTAATTTGCCTTCTGTTTTTGTGTATATATAGTGATTTTTTTTGTCGAGTTAACTACATGCCAAGATCCACCTCTATCAATTTCCTAGATTTGTCTACAAGAATAACTCTTTACATTACTTTTTAGCATAAGAGTAACATGGCTCTAGATACTAACCCAACTTATGGTAATTGAAACTTTAAACACATATATAAGGCATCTCTAACTGCATATGTAGGCACTACTGCAGTCCTTTGAATTATACTTTAGATCGAACAGGCATCGAGGAGACGAAAAATATATTGTATCCCTATTACACAAGCCGGTTTATATAACAAGCAAATCTGGTGGTGACACGTGGCAAAATACTGTAGCAATACACTATAGCCCTAAAAAATAATATTTCTATTTTGCTACAGTACCTGACCGTACAAAGAAAAATATTTTTAAAATACCTGCTACAGCAACTTTGCCGCATATCACCATCCTATTTGCTCGTTATACAAATCGGTTTGTGCAACGAGCATACAGTAGAATTTTTCCGAGGAGACATGCCACGAGAGAGAGAGAAAAAGAATGGAGCTTGAATTGGGATAAATAGGGGTCCTACCTTAATTATCTATGCCCCCCTTGATGGAACCTGGATGGTTCAGGATTCAGATGCCTAGTCAAGTCGATCGATTAGCCAATTGATCGAGCTGGGATGGGACCAAAGAGTGCTGGCTGGGTGATTGTGCACTTTATCTTTTAGCCTTGTAGGATAAGCACCTATCACATCGGACTCACAGGGTGAGTGCTGGGTGCTGCACTCGATAGATCGCTAGCTAAACTAGATTCTCTAAGAGCAAGGCTAATAATACAGCCTTCAGCTGGCTATATGAACACTTACAGCCCACTTATTAGCCCATTCATATAGTAGTTTACAGCCAGCTGAAGGCTGTATGACCCACCCCTTTCTCTCACAAAGTTTCTTGGTTCTTGTGCTTCAGCTGGCTGTAAACTTACAGCCCACCTCTCTTCTCTCTCCTCCTCTCTCTCCTCCACCTCAGCATATAGCCTACTAACAGCCTCTTATTATACTTGCTCTAAGGATACTTTTGTCTAGAAAAGTAATCAATATATATGCATCAACTCTCGTCATGAATTTCCACGTAGGATTAAAATTAAGGGAGTGTCTATAGAAAGTTTGATTATTTTGTAGTCCAAATTAGTCAGGTTTTAGGCTGTTCATTTTGGTTTGGGATTCGTGATCTGGATTAAAGCATACCGGGTCCGCGACTAAAATTACCCTAAGAGCATCTTCAATAGTGACTTATGAGCTAGCTCTAAGCATATTATTTCATATTTTAATAGAAGAGAGAGAAAAGTTAGCTCTTGATCAAGAGCTAGTCTTATACACACATTCCAAGATTATGTGAGGCTAAGGCTATTTATATTATAAGCTATATGCTAAAAGTTAGTACTATTGGAGAAGTTATCTTAGAGCTAGTAACTAGCTTATACTGTTGGAGATGTTCTAACGAGTCCCTCGAGAGCTCTGTCTCTCTGACCGCACAACAAAAAACTCGCGCAAAAAAATGAAGGGCATGGAAATCGAGGAGAAAAAATGTTCTGGATTATAAGGATACCCGGTCCATAACTAAAATCCCCCTAACGGGTCCCTCTAGACTCCTGAGCTCTGCCTCTCTCTAACCGCATAACAAAAAAAGGCATGTTTACGATAGAGATTATAAAAAGAGATATTCGTTTGTGATTTTATTTAATATAGATATTGAGTTTTTAATGTGTACTAAATTAACTTGTAGACTCTGTCTTAAAAAAATATTCCGTTTAAAAGTTAGGTATAGGTACTGTAATAAAAGTCAAAAGTCGTTTTTGGAATCCATTAAAAAACAGACCAAAAACTTGCGGTAAAAAGAAGGCATGGAAATCAAGGAGAAAAATTAACTACTGGGAAACTTTCCAAATATAAGCATTTAAAATACGATTTTGCATATTATCGTGCGCTATGTTTTTTAAGTTTGTTGGATTTTCTGACCGTTAGATGTGCTTACGGGTGTACTTTAGCTGCTAAATGTTGATTTGATGGACAAATTCTAACGTGGCCATAACACAAAAAAAAATTAACCTGTCCCTAACTTAAAACGTTATTTAATTTAAAGGGAATTTCTAAATCCATGCATTCAATAACAAACAAATTATTCATGGCTTTGTGAACACTAATCCTGAACCCATGCACGCATGCGTATCAGTGACGTGCATGCACTGAAATGCACCGCGCTCTTCCGGAACGACGGGCAGCGTACGTCCAAACGTACGGTGCTGAGAAATCAAAGCCATTACAATGGCGATCGATCGATTAGGGTTTCTCTAGAAAGATACGGAGAGCGATGTGCGAAAGGAGTAAGTTAAGACATCGATCATAGGACTCCATGTTTTTTCAGTGTAAAAGATTGATCAAATCGTTGGTCATGCACGCTCACTACGTACGTTATTGACGCTAGAAATGCTACCTGCTGTTCATGTGGTCGTTAATCAGTGGCGTAATTGGTATCTTTCTTGTTGGTGGCACTTCATGCTTGACCTATGTATCTTATGTGAGATCATCATCCGATCGAAGTCTCCTCAGAAGGAAAAAAGGGCATCTACCTGTCCAATTGCATGCTGTTAATCAAGATTTTGTTTCATACACAGCTTCTACACCCTCACGTTTAGTATTTTTACAAGACATGTTGAACTATATTGGACAATAAAAGACAACTCCGACCACACAATTAAGGTCCTATTCCAAACACCTTTTAAACTTTGACTTGAAGTCGAAAAGTTGAATGAAATAGCTTCTCATGATAGTTTCTATAAAGCCGTTTGTAGAAATTACTGTAGCGTTTTGAACAGAGTGATTTCTTAATACGAGTGACTCTTGCTCTCTCAATCAGTAAAAAATCGAAAAAAAATCATAAGACACAAGAAAAACTAAAAGCTATTCCACCTGTGAAGAGGGCCTGATCGAGCCACAAGGGAGAGATTTTACTGTGTCACGGTTGCACAGCCGGCTTTGTGTCATAAGCCAATCCGAGGCGGCCACGTGTGCAAAAAATACTATAGCTGTACGGGAATATTATTTTTAATGGCTGCTACAGTATTTATTGCCACTGTAGCTGTGCGGAAATATTATTTTTAATAGCTGCTACAGTATTTATTGTCACTGCAGCTATATAGGAATATTATTTTTAATGTCTGCTACAGTATTTATTACCACGTGTCACCGTCTTATTGGTTTGTTACACAACCTCACATATACCCCGTTTCATAATAAAATTTTCCGCCGCAAAGGTCGGCCCCATCGACCGACAGCCACACCCCTCACTGGCTACGGCGCGGCGCACCGCAACAAATCCGAGCTGCTCCCAGAGAAAAAAAAGGGAAAGGAACAGATCATCGATTTGGGCCCACACGTATTTTGGCGTGGGGCCCAGAGGGCAGAAGCGGCCAATGGGGAAGTGTAGACGCCACGTGGGCCCCGCGCGGCGGAAAGCGACGTGGCCGGAAGCTGCCGGCCGCCGATTGGCCGTGGCCTTGACGCTGCCCACCGCGCGGGCCCACCGACAGTGACAGCGGGCCCGCCCCCACCAAACCCGGCATGGAAGACGATCCTGTGTGGCGGTGCGATACCGGGGGCCTTCGATACGCGGAGCGCCCAAGGATCAACGCTTCTGTATCAACGTCGGCTAATACGAGTCGATTAGCGGTATAAAGTCGAAGGGCGTGTTTGATTAGAAGCTTTATTTCACTAGACTTTTTGTGGCAGTATGCGGTATGCTATAGTTTTTATGGCTAAAAAATTCCTAAGTCATAAGTGCAGCAAAACTTAGCTAAGGTCTATGGGTATGTTGTTTGCGATTTCTAAAAGCAGCTTTTGGATTTTGCTACATTATCTAACTTTTAAATAGAGTATTTTCTTAAGATAGAGTCTACAAGTTAATTGTAGTACACGTTAAAAACCTTGCATTTATACCAACCAAAATAGCAAACGAGTATCTCTTCGTAATCTCTGTCGCAAATAGCCCAAAATTCAAAAAAAAAATAGCAAAAAAATATAAGCTACAGTTATAAGCCAAAAGCCAAGCCCTATATCTATAACGTGAGACATGGAGCTAAAAAAGTGTGGCATGCCATAAATACGACAATAAACCTTGACCTATAAAAGCCAAATTTGGCCAGCGTGGCATATTGTGACTATGAACCAAACACCCTAAACATTTTATGGCGTGTTCATACTGGCTACGGCTGATGATTTTTGACTGAAAATAAATAGTAGCGGCTGAAAGAAGAGGCTTTTAGAAGGAGGACACGAGTGGTTGGGAAAGTGAGAGAGATGAGTGCACGAGACAGGAGCGAGATGAGTGGGGTATGTGATGCTCTCGTGATTTCCACCCTTATCTCCGAAGCGAGACAGGTGTGAGAGGAGTGGAAGCCAGACGTCATATTAGTTTTTGTTTCTCTAAACAGAAGTCAGAAAGAGAAATTTATATAAACGTGGCCTTAATTGGAAAGGCACAGCTGAAGTAACACATTTTGACATCTTCCTTTTTTATAATTACGAAAAATAGCAACATAGTATTGAGTTCGTTACCACTGAATCAAAAACGCTACATAAATATTAAAACGAATACTAACTTTTTTCCCCCACTGAATCAAAACGCTACATAAATATTCAAACGAATGCTAACCTTTTCCCACTGTTATAGAGTTCATTAACATTTGACCACATCAATATCAAATAATCCGAGCGTAGCTTACAGCAAGTCGCATGCCATCCTTCGGAGCAGCATTTTACCTCTCACCTGAGCTAAGGAGAGGAACGTTAATTGCATAAGAAGTCGACACGTGCACTGAGAACCACTCTTGGTGCACATAAACAACGCAGCCCGGTGGGCCCACACGAGTGCACTGCACTATCACGGTAGCTGGCACGTGGGAATACCACCAATCAGAAGTGGCTAGCTACGTCGATGACATGTGGACCCGATGAAAGTTGGACTCATGTGTCAGCATGACAAAGGTTTCAAGTGTGAGTGGCAGAGTCCTACGCAACGTGTGGACCTCGCAGCCCTCTGTCATGGGCACTTAATTTTCCGGATAACGGGTGGGTTGTTTCTCGCCGTGTTTTTTTTTTGTTTCCAACCCTATCTGTTCGTGAGGGAGATTACGAAGAGTGAAATAGTTATATATAATTTTAGTAGATATAGTTGAAATCAGTACATTATCTATTATAATCTACTTATAAATCTCGTCTTAAAAAGATATATGGCCCTGTTTGGATACGCTTAAAATCCGATTCTGGTAGAATTAAGCGAGAATCCCACCCAAACGCTTTGATTATTTTTCGATTCTTTCAACCGCCGCGGTGGGAAAGATCGGCATTTGCTAACAGTTCCTCCGTCTATCGGTTTCTTTGCTTCGTCCCGACATGGTATTGCTACACTCCCCCCGCAATGTGTATCATCAGGTGATTAGGGGCGGAGCCACACCCTAGATAGGGTAGGTTTTAGTTTGGGATGTGAAAAAATATCTGGTGTATATCCTGAGTAAATTCAGTTTAGTCTAGATAACATTTTCATAGTCCAATCTAAATAGCCTAGAGCATTTCACTACTGAGTTTGAGGTGTAACTAAATTCTAGCTCTGGCACTGCTTATGACGCAAACCTTCGGTCGAATGAGGCAAGGATCGACGTATGCCATATGACGTCTGTGCAACATGAGTCCCATTTGAAAAATGTTTTCGAAGTCTAACCCAATTACGCAGTGCCTAATGAACTGACTGCTGATGTTACGTAGCAAAGCAATATTATAAGCAGGGTATGTAATTAAGCTCTTAGATGTGCTCCTACTTTGCTCCTGTGTGTGAAAGCTTTTGCGATTAACTATAATAACAAAAACTCTCTTGCACATAATGAATTCTCATTTGCAACCGCCGAAGGATCAACCCTTCTATATCAACGTCGGCTAATACAGGTCGATTAGCATTATAAGTCTAAGGACATCTTTGATTAGAAGCCTTATTTTACTAGACATTTTGTGGCGATATGTGGTACGCCATAGTTTTTATGGCTAAAAAAAATTCTTAGTCATAAGCGTAGCATAGGATATATGTGGTAGCCCGGGCACCAAGCCTCTTTACCTTTGGATTACTTTTAGATGCGTCCTAGTACAATAGTATGGAAAGGAAGTCATTAACATAGATGGAAAGTCTTAATCATGGATGGAAAATCTCACTCATAGATGGAAAGTTTCACTCATGGAGTCTGGGCACCATGGTGCCCCTGTTTTATATATATATATATATATATATATATATATATATATATATATATATATATATATATATATATATATATATATATATATATATATATATATATATATATATATATATATAGGAAGTCTCTTTTTTACACCCGAGTGTAATTACACCCTATATCGTATCTCGCGTAACAGAGGGTATGTACGTGTAGTATACGAGTATTTAAGATGGTATGAACAATTTTTCAGATGTGGTATGTGCATTTTTTCGACATACTCCTTTTTATGCACGTATACGAGGGTATTTACAAAATACGCTAAAAACTATGAACTCCTTTACAAGTTTTTTGTATGATTCATATTGAAGTATCTTATAATTAGTATACAAATATACCCAAAGTGATAAATGAGTATTTCAAGTTTGTTTAGGTGGTATATTAGAGGTGGGTGTAATTACACCCAGGTGTAAAAGGTATTTTTCATATATATATATATATATATATATATATATATATATATATATATATATATATATATATATATAACAGGGACACCATGGTGTGGGGAACAGAACTAAATTAAAAAAGTGTGGCATACCATAAATACATCAATAAACCAAACACTGGCCTCTGAAGGCCAAACTCGGCTAACTTAAGGCATATTGTGGCTATGAGTTGTGACGCTGGCACCAACTAAGTGGATGTCTAGAAGTTGACAGATAGATTAGAATTGGCATATAATCATCATCAAGAGGGATAAAAGGTGATAAAAAGCGGACAAATAAAAGGTGCAAGAGGTAGAAAGGGGATCATATATAATGTGAGGGGATTGATCACCATGTTGGAAGTGGAAAAGGGAAGGAGATTAGGGTTATGTGGCTGAAGCCGGACAACCAACAAATATCAGCAAATGAGACGTGTGAATTACGCTAGAGAGGTCGGATTTTCTTAAGAAAAATATGGATCACACAAAGAACATAGTGCAGCACCGATATTTCCATGCCATATATTGTGGAAGGGGTCCCCATTTTGATTCCTTCGCTGCATAATCTGCTGTTGAGTTCTGGAGCATCTGGTAGTACTGTTCCACTCTCACAAAGTGCCATGGCCTTATAGATAATCATGAAGAGAACTAATTCAATTCAACAACTGAACATATGGGGCTCTCTACCAAAGGCTTCAATTCACTATAAATAAGATAAACTGTGCTTGTTGTTGGGTACTGTTGTCGACGATAATCGACTACGGTAACAGCAAACTATTATATATAATGACTTTCAGAGTACTGATTGGCGCAAAACCTTCAACACAACAGAGAAATATACGCATGTATTTTTCTTCATATAGGATAATCTTCATTTCATCCTATTGTTTTTCAAGTTGATGATTTCTCCATTCCTTTTATGTTATAAGATGATTTCAAATAAAATTCATGGAAATAGAACAAAATATAGAAGGATTTATTCTCTTGCACAATTAAGCGCATTCATGCGGTGCATGGTTCAGAGAAATTGAATTTACCTTTAAAAAGAGTAATTAAATTCAGTAAGTGACATTAGTTTATTTAAGCTGGGAATTTACAGTAGAATTAAGGCCATTCAAAATTTTCATTTGGAGTTGATTGGGTCTGATTGAGATGCATGCATGAAGTATAGCACAGTTTTGTTCACAATAGAAGAAAGCGTATATAACATTTAACTCAGATTTCGTATCATTTCCTTGTTGAGCTTGTTAGGATGATCTCCACCCCGGTAGGCCCAACGGCCTACCGGGCCTTGAGCTCGCGCCCTGATCGGGGGCGCCCAACCCTAATGGTTGGTGGGCCCCTGTCACACTGCGCCATATATAAGGGTGGGGGCCGGCGGCTCTTTTTACGAGGTTGAACGGAGCCAGCGCAACCCCACCGAAAACCCTAATCCGATCTAGCGAGGGGGCGCAGCCAGTGACGGGAAGCACCACTGCCACGCCGCCCCTGGACAGCGCCGGCACCGGACTTCACCAACGCCGACTCCCGACTCCACCGACTCCATGGCGGACGCCTCTGCACCCGCAGCCAAGACCACAGATGGTTAGTACCCCTCTCTCCCTCTCGCTAACTCCCAAGAACCCGAACTAGAGATGAACCCCGCTAGATCTAACCTAGGAGATCCTAAAGAAAACCTAGACCTAACAATGGTATCAGAGCCTCTAGGCGTAGATCTGAGATGGGGAAAAGAAAAGAAAGAAAAAGGGGGAAAGAAGAACCCTAACCCTACCCGAACCCTAACCCTAGAAAAGAAACCGGGTACTTACCGGAGCCGCCGTCGTCGTCGCTGGCGTTTGGGGATCGGCCGAGCCTTGGGCTCGCCGGCGCTCCATGTTCTAGCCACCGTCGGCGCCGGCGTCAGACCCGAGCGTGCGCGCTCGGAAGGGCACCGACACGGAGCCGCTCGACGGCGGCGCGCTCCCTCCCAGGGGAGCGCGCACGCCGGCGAGAGGGCCCGCGGCGGCGCCGGCTCCTTTCTTCCTCTCCGGCGGCGTGGACGAAGTCGCCGCCGCCGCCGCTTCGCGGTCGCTCTCGGGTGCGAGGGTGAGAGAGGGGAGGCCGAATGATTAGGGTTTCGGGGGCGTCCGCGCGGCGCGTTTTGATCGGGCGAGATCGTCGCGCAGCCGTCGGATCGCATCCGACGGCTGAGACAGCGCCGAGCGCACGCGGGCGAGATTCGGCCCAGGCGGGGAGGCGCTTTCGCGGCCCAGGCCCAGGTTGCGGCCTGGGCGCGGGGAGAACGGCGCGTGCGCGCGCGTGCGCGCGCGTGCGCGCGTTCGGCCGGGTGTGCGGGCAGGCCGTGGGCGCGAGCGCGTCCGCGCGCGAGGCTGCGCGAGGGAGCCGGCCGAGAGGCCGCCAAGGCCGCGAGGGGGCAGGCCGAGCGGGCCGCCGAGGCCGCGCGCGGGCAGGCCACCGTGGGCCGCGGTTGTGCAGGCCGGGCCAAATGGCCGGTTTGCACAGTAAAATCCCGAAAATTGGTTTTAATGAGTTTCAGAAGCATTTTTCTTTGATGAATTTGATAGAAATTTGATTTAAAATCTCTGTAAATTTTGCACCAACGTGTTATTTTTTCCAGAGATTAAATATGTATAGTATTAATGCTTCTGAATAAGAATTAATTTTAGAATAATTACGGATGTTTCCGCTGCAAAAGTTAATGTTGGAGAACAGAAATTTTAAGTTTTTCTCTAATTTTAATTAGAACCAACGGGAAAATTAAAATTAGAGGAATGGTCACTTTTATTTACAGTTCATGTTTATAATTTGCTATTTTTCTGACCAAAGTTGATGATAGCAATATTATAAATTGATTTGTTTATGAATTTATGCATTAATTCTATCTTCTGCCCAACGGTGATGTAGAATTAATGTACAAGAATTTTGCATGTTTTAATTTTGACCAACGTTAAATCAAGGCATGCAATTGTTATGTTATTATGTTTCCTCATTTTTCTGATACTGTTTCAGGACTCAACCCAATGGCATACATCTCGCACATCCCGGCACTTGATGGGAACAATTATCGGGTCTGGCGAGAAAAGTATGATTTGGCACTTGCGCTGTCCGAGAATGACTTAGCCCTCACCTCTCCGTGTCCTACTGAGCCAGAGGACCCGGTGAGGGAAGAAAATGAGACTGATGCTGATTTCACTGCCCGAAAGCGTGATCATGCAGAAGTCAGAATGAAATATGATCTTGAGAAAAAGAAATGGGACATCTCGAATCGCAAGTGCCTGATGGTGGCTAAGGCCACCATTGCAGATCCAATAAGGGGATCCATCCCAGACTGTGACACTGCCACAGATTATCTACAGAAAGTGAAGAATCAGTTTACTGGGTCTTCAAAGGCTACAGCAAGCACGCTGATTAAGAAACTAATGAATGAGAGATACTCTAGTGGTGGAATAAGAGAACACATATTAAAGATGAGCACTACGGCAGCTAAGCTAAATTCCATGGATATGGGGCTCAAGGATGAGTTTCTAATTCATTTGATTTTTGCTTCTCTGCCAAAAGAATTTGACACTTTTGTTGTTAATTACAACATGCAGCCCGACAAATGGGATATAGAAAAGCTCATTGCAATGTGTGTGCAAGAAGAGGAGAGGCTTAAAACCTCACAGGGTGACTTTGCAAACCTTGTGAAGAACAACAAAAGAAAGAACTTTAATGCCAAACCACAAGGGAAACCTCAGTGGGATAGTAGCTCCTCTTCTAAGTCACAGGGAAAGGTTCCCCAGTTTCATAAGCCCAACCAATTTACAGTAGACAAAGACACCTGTAAATTTTGTAAGAAGAAGGCGGGGCACTATCAGAGGGATTGCCCAGAGTTCCTGAAGCATCTGTTGAAGAATGGTAAGGATGTCATTACATTAATAGATGAATCCTTGTATTTAAGTTATGAAAAATCTACTTGGTGGATTGACTCAGGTGCAACTGTTCATGTTGCCAATTCATTACAGGGATTCCATACGAGGAGGACCCTACAAAGAGGAGAAAGAACAATTAAAGTTGCGAATGGAATTGAAGCCGAAGTCGAGGCCATTGGAGATCTCTCTTTAGAATTTCATGATGGTTTTGTACTTAGGCTTTCAGACGTTCTTTATGTACCCTCTTTGCGCAGAAACTTAATAAGTGTGTCGAAATTAGATGATGATGGTTATGATTGCCATTTTGGTGATGGCAAATGCAGACTTGTGTTTAATAATAAATGTGTTGGTCTTGCCTTCCGACAAGACAAGCTTTATTTATTATCACTTTCTGAGAATGTGAATCATGTAACCATTGAGAATGAGAATACCTCTTCGTCTATGAATGAAAGAAAAAAGCGGAAGATAAATCATGATGCATCGTCGAAATTATGACATTGTCGTTTAGGCCATATTTCGAGGGGGAGAATAGAACGATTGATTAAGAAAACACTTCTTCCGCCATTAGAATTTTCAGATTTAGAACAATGTATTGATTGCATAAAAGGAAAATATGTTAAGAAAATAAAGAAAGACGCCAAACGAAGCGCAGGAATTTTAGAAATAATTCACACAGATATCTGTGGTCCATTTCCTGTGATAAGTGTGGATGGTTATGATTCATTTATAACATTCACAGATGACTATTCGCGTTATGGCTACATTTATCCAATTAAAGAAAGATCAGAAGCATTGGATAAATTTAAGATATTTAAGGCTGAAGTAGAAAATCAGCACAATTTAAAAATTAAGATAGTAAGATCCGACCGTGGGGGGGAGTACTACGGTCGGCACACCCCGTATGGCCAAGTTCCTGGACCTTTTGCAAGGTTCTTACAGGAAAATGGCATAGTTGCCCAGTACTCTACACCGGGCGAACCTCAGCAGAATGGAGTGGCTGAAAGACGCAACCGTACCTTAATGGACATGGTGAGAAGTATGATAAGTTACTCCACGCTACCGATAAGTTTATGGATGGAGGCGTTAAAAATCGCCATTCATATTCTTAATCGAGTACCAAGCAAGTCGGTACCCAAAACACCGTATGAGTTGTGGACGGGAAGAGAACCCTCACTTAACTATTTACGTGTGTGGGGTTGTCCTGCTGAGGCTAAAGTTTTTAACCCAAACATAGGGAAGCTAGATCCCAAGACAGTCAGCTGCCATTTTATTGGCTATCCAGAAAAATCGAAGGGTTATCGCTTCTATTGTCCTGACAGACATACGAAGTTTGTAGAAACAAGACATGCTGTCTTCTTGGAGGATGAGATGATCAAGGGGAGCAGAGTAGCGCGAGAAATTAACCTAGAGGAAAAGCGGGTACATGTGCCAACTCCGATGGTTCAGGAACCATTTTTCACGCTACCTGTTGTTGCTACACCAACAGTGCCAGACACTGTAGTGACAGCACCTGTTGTCAGTTCTCCTGTGGGGACGATGAGTGAACATGAGGAATCTGTCCTTCAGGATCCCATAGAACCCATTGTCACCCAAGAGGAAGAACAACAACAGCCTCACACAGAACAAGCGTCAACTGGCGAGGGACTCAGAAGGTCTCAAAGAGCCAGAAGATCAGCTATCCCTAATGATTACGAAGTCTATGAAACTGAGGAATTTGAAATGGAGGGTGATCCCACCTCTTTTGAAGAAGCCATGAGAAGCGCTCATTCATCTAAGTGGCTTGAAGCTATGCAGGATGAAATGAAGTCAATGAGCACCAACGGTGTTTGGGACTTAGAAACTATTCCTAAAGGAGCCAAGACAGTAGGCTGCAAATGGGTCTACAAAACAAAACATGACTCTAGAGGGAATATAGAAAGATTTAAAGCGCGACTTGTGGCAAAGGGCTTTACGCAAAGAGAAGGCATAGACTACAATGAGACATTTTCTCCAGTCTCGTGTAAAGATTCTTTTAGAATAATAATGGCACTTGTAGCTCATTATGATTTAGAATTACATCAGATGGATGTAAAGACGGCGTTCCTAAATGGGGATTTGGAGGAAAATGTTTACATGGCACAACCGAAAGGTTTTGTTGTGGAAGGAAAAGAACGTATGGGATGCCGCCTGAAGAAATCCATTTACGGATTAAAACAAGCATCAAGGCAGTGGTACTTGAAATTTGATAGTACAATAAGAAGTTTTGGGTTTAAGGAGAATGTAGAGGACAATTGCGTGTATGCAAAGTTTAAGAATGGGAAATACATTTTCCTAATCCTGTATGTGGATGACATCTTACTTGCTAGTAGTGATGTTAGCCTATTACAAGAGACCAAGAAGTTCTTGTCCTCGAATTTTGATATGAAGGATCTTGGTGAAGCTTCGTTCGTTCTGGGAATAGAGATTCACCGAGATAGAACTAAGGGGGTTTTAGGTTTATCTCAAAAGGCATACTTAGAAAAGGTTCTAAAGAAATATAGTATGCAAAATTGTAAGCCTTCACCTGCTCCTATAGTCAAGGGCGACAGATATGGGGAATTTCAATGCCCCAGGAACCAATATGAGATCGATCAAATGAAAGCGGTTCCATATGCTTCAGCTGTCGGAAGCTTACAGTATGCTCAAGTGTGTACGCGCCCTGACTTAGCGTTTGTCACCGGGTTACTTGGCAGATTCCAGAGCAATCCTGGAATAGAACATTGGAAATTAGTAAAGAAAGTCTTGCGTTATTTGCAAGGAACAAAAGGCCTCATGATGACATACAGAAGATCAGATTCACTCCATATAGTGGGGTATACAGATTCTGATTATGCGGGAGATGATAGAAAGTCGACATCCGGATATGTATTCACTCTCGCAGGAGGAGCTATATCGTGGAAAAGCTCAAAACAAACCGTCACTACATCATCCACAATGTATGCCGAGTTTGTAGCATGTTATGAGGCCACGGGGCAGGTGAATTGGCTAAAGAAATTCATACCCGGGTTGAAAGTGGTAGATGACATACATAAGCCACTAAAGTTATACTGCGATAATGAACCAGCAGTATGTTATGCTCACAACAATAAGTCAAGTGGTGCTGCCAAACACATTGACATAAAGTATTATGTTGTGAAAGATAAAGTCCGGGATCATATAATCAGTCTTGAGCATATAAGGACAGAAAAGATGCTCGCGGATCCGCTCACAAAAGGCTTACCACCCAATGTGTTCAGAGAACATTTAGCCGGCATGGGTTTACGGGAAAGCCTATGATTCCTGGACAATAAGGGCCCAGTTGAGAGTTCATTTCAAAACAGAGAAGTACATTGTGGCTGTTGAATCTAATGGCATAAGACTGTGACGATGAGGCACGCTCTATGCACTGATCTGTGAAGGAATGAGAAAAACAATGAGTGATAAGTATAGAGTTCAGAATATAAGTTGAGATCAAGGGGGAGAATGTTAGGATGATCTCCACCCCGGTAGGCCCAACGGCCTACCGGGCCTTGAGCTCGCGCCCTGATCGGGGGCGCCCAACCCTAATGGTTGGTGGGCCCCTGTCACACTGCGCCATATATAAGGGTGGGGGCCGGCGGCTCTTTTTACGAGGTTGAACGGAGCCAGCGCAACCCCACCGAAAACCCTAATCCGATCTAGCGAGGGGGCGCAGCCAGTGACGGGAAGCACCACTGCCACGCCGCCCCTGGACAGCGCCGGCACCGGACTTCACCAACGCCGACTCCCGACTCCACCGACTCCATGGCGGACGCCTCTGCACCCGCAGCCAAGACCACAGATGGTTAGTACCCCTCTCTCCCTCTCGCTAACTCCCAAGAACCCGAACTAGAGATGAACCCCGCTAGATCTAACCTAGGAGATCCTAAAGAAAACCTAGACCTAACAGAGCTCAGTTTGAACTGCGCATTCCCATCTCAACGTAGTTAATCTGAGCTACGAACAAAACATCTATAACCTAACACTTACATACTTACAAGTACAATTTTGGATGTTTTATTAAATAATATTTGCTCGTCAGGAAAAACAATATATGGAATATGTGAGGCAATAGCAGAGCTCCTGCCTAGTTTTTTCAAAAAAAAAATCAAAATCAACTCATAATTTGATTTCGAGACATCGACTACTGGTCCATGAAGATATAATATATAAAATATTTGTAAGATCTGTTGAAGATGGGTTGAAACGTGGGCATATCAAACAGATTTGTCAAACATACTGGTCCTTCTGGTCCAATCAGAAAGGAAATAAAGGATGGTATCTTCAGCCCAAAAGCACTCAATAATTGGACTTTATTTTCCAGTCTTTTTCTTCAAATCCAAACGAATAAAGTGATAAATACTGTCCTGAGTATCACCAAAAATCACATAAAAATTAAGAATGTGGCACCCTTTGTTTTCCGATGGTTGCCTAATGGGTTTAACACATTGTTTGTGATAAGTCATCTTTTGCTATATTGGTTAATTTCCTTTGTTTTTTAGGGCTCTGTGGTGGACAAAATATCCCCCTGAATTTCCCGTGGTCGCTAGCTTACATATTCCCATGGGGAAAAAATCGCATTATACCATTTGAAAATATTTATCTTTTTAGAATGAGACATTCACCTCTAGTGGATAAAACTAAAACTAATTAAGACACCACAGTTCTGAATTGTCACCAAACACAAAAAGTGGTCTCTCTCTCACACACACACGAGTAGGTGTAATGCCGGTAGCTCGTTGGGTTTACTTCCATAGCTTTCAATTGCTTTTATCATCCTCCAAAGTCCAAAGCCTGCGTCCAACCATAGAAAAAGAAAGAAAACCATGGAAGAAACCACAGATAAAAAAACAATTCTGCCTCACGTACGATTTGCAGAAGACGTGAGCTTGTGAAGTAGACAAATGTATAAACAAAAAAACCTAAGAAACAAGCAGACACATCAGAGTACATGCACCTGACGTACTGAGGATGAGAAAAGAAAGGGGTTAATTAGAAGCCGCGGCTGCTGCATGCCCTTTTCTTCCATACAAAGCATGCAGGAGTATTAAAATCTGACTAAGACATGGACATTTCCTAGTTCCTCTGACACTCAGCACACCTGTGTCAGGAAGATTGTGCCAGTGTCCTACATTGTCCTCTCTCTCTCTCTATATATATATCTCTCTCTACACGAGCACGCATTGCTCTCTCACTAGCTACATCTATCTGAATTTCTGAATTCTATGTGCCCTATCACCTGCGTCCTTTTGGGAATAGTAATATCAGATATTCAGATATCCCTATCTGCATCTTGCTTTCCAGTCTCTGCACATGCACACACATTAACAGGAGGAAAGGCTGAAGGAATGCAACCCTGGCCTTCCCCTTGTCTGCAACCAATGATGACGAGAAAAGAGGGTATCAAATCACACGAACCTTCTAGCATTTGCCTTGCTTTTCGTCTCTACTCTGACATATGGCAAATTTTCTACCAACTTATCTTGATCAGTATAATTATTATATTCTCGTATTGAAATGAACGGAATGTTTTCATGCTCGCTAGTTAATCCATGTGTGTCAAAGAAGCGCGTATGGTTACCAGAGTTACCAAAACCGGTTAGAATTTTTACTGGGGTCCAGTAAATTTCAAATCAAAATTCAAAAAATGGTTGAAATCAGTCTAAATCGGACGAACATCGGAGTAAATCGGATAAACTTGGAGTAACTCGGAGTAAAACGAAATATTTGAAACTGATTTGTACTTTAATCGGAGTGTCTGGTAGGACCGATTTTCAGCCGATTTTCATATAACCCTTGGTTACAGACTGCGGCTTGATGCATATATACCGGCGAATCCTTGTTACCTATGATCTGTACAATTTTCTTTTTGACACCATCAAAGCACATTAAAAAAAGTGACTTGTCTAAATAATGAAATCTACCAGTAAAAATATCACATATGACGCTTGCTGACAAGCTAGTCTAGATCAGAGTGGACAGAGAAAAATCATGTTCCTGTTGACTTGTCCCTGGGAGCTTGAAGGCTAAGCTAGCATGACGACATTAAGCACACACATAATTTTAATTTATGTTAACAAGAATAAAATTAAGTTTCTAGCTAGCTAGAGATTTGGAAAGAAAATAAAAGGGGAAGTGGGGGGAAAGGCCTGTGCTGGGGTTGCGAGGATATTTCAAGTGGGAGGTCGGTATCTCTCCTCTAGCTAGCTGCTGCTCACTGGCCATTTTTATTTCCTAGCTCCAAAGACTTCGCTAATTGTCAGTCTCCTCCCTCTCTAACTACCTGTCTCTCCTTGCCTTCCTTCCTTTCCCTCTCAGAAGCCGGGAGATGAGAGGAAAGATTTATATGTGTGCTCTGAAGAGAGATCAGGGGAGATAGATTTGCATGTACTTAAGAAGACCTTGACTTGAGCGATCAACGATCCCATGTTCTTGATACCTAGCTATCCTCTCTCCTCTTGTCCTCCATCTTTTTAGGTTCTTTTCCCTTCTTGTTCTTGAGAGAGAGAGAGAGAGTAGGGGAGAGGAGGAGAGAGAGGAGGAGGAGGAGAGGGAGGGAGGGACAAGCCCCCCATTCTTATATGCAGTATATAGCACGTGTTGCAGCTCAATCCTTGAGGTAATATAGCTAATTAGCAAGCCCAATGATGTGTGCTTGTGCTTGTGTTGGCGTATGTGTGATACACATGCGCACTCCTCCATTGTTAAATCAGCTGATGAAGATGGATGGATACCTTTCCTTTTTCCTTATTTTTTTATGCAAGAGATGCCTCTGCTACATCTCTATCTTCCTCTCTCTTTCTTTTTCCAGAGGCTAGAGTTCTTGCATGACCCCCTACATATGGCATACATCTCTCTCACAAAAAGGAAACAAGTACTGGCTCCAATTTTAGCTCACAGTTGACACTGATCTCCTCAGTTCACTGATCATACTATATATTCCATGGTCCTAGATAGATCTCTCTTGTTTATGTTATACATATGTACCTTGATTAATTTTGATTCCTTAATTTGCAGCTTGTAATTGCATAGTGAGCTTCTTGGTTTCTTGTCACAGGCAAAGCCACGGCCTTGTGATCTTGAACATTCCAAGAGGCTAAGCTTGCAGCTTCGATCGATCACCCGGAGTCGGAGTTGGCCACCACGATGGCAGCCTACTTCACCGGCGGTGGCGCCGGCACGGACGTCCAGGCCGGCACCGACGGCCTGCAGACGCTCTACCTTATGAACCCAAACTACGCCGGCTACACCGACGCTGCGGCGGCCGCGCCCAACATGATGCTCCTTAACTCGGCGGTGAGCTCGCTGACCCCGGCGAGCTTCGGCCACCAGCCGACACCGGCGGCGCAGCACTTCGTCGGCATCCCTCTCCAGCCACCGCCGTCGGGCTATAACCTGTGGGCCCCAGCCAACGCCGGCGGCGGCGCCCCCAACATGTCGCCACGGCAGCAAGCCTCCGGCACGTCGGCGGTCAGCGCCGTGCTGAGCCTGTCGTCCCGTGACGCGCCGACGGTCACGGTGGCCGCCGTCCCCGGCACCGAGGGGAAGTACATGGGGGCGTCGCCGACACCGTCGCAGGAGCATGCAGTGATGAGCTCCAAGTACCTGAAGGCAGCGCAGGAGCTGCTCGACGAGGCGGTGAGCGTCAGCAAGGGTGTAGAGGAGGCCAACGCGGCGGTGGCGGTTGCGAAGAGCGCGATGGCGGTGAAGAAGAAGGAGGGCTCGGAAGGCGGGTCCGGCGGCGGCGCGGAGGATGGTGGCGGCAGCAAGAGCGGCGGCGCGGCCGAGATGACGACGGCGGAGCGGCAGGAGCTGCAGATGAAGAAGAGCAAGCTTGTGAACATGCTTGATGAGGTAATTAATTAGTAGAGTTAGATTAGCAATTTAACTTTTTTTACTATTAAACCATTCAGAAAGAATCAAGTGCCATTAAATCGTTGTTAATGCTTCTTAATCTGCTGATATTGTTCTGACGGTGGCAACTAATCCTGCTACTGCAAATGTTTTTACTCTCTTTTTTCCAAAAAAAAAAGTTTACTCTCTTTACTTCTCTTTTGAGCTTTGATTCAGAAAGTGCAGTTCTTAACTATCTGAAAAATGCAATTTGTTTTATCTTTTATTTTGTTGAAATATCAGGATATTGTTAGATATTCCAAACTTGTTTCTTGTTCCCTGAGCAAGAGGCTAGCTAGCTTGAGATTGCACTTCATTACAAAGTCTAGTTGAGCTATTAAAGCAAAAAGCTTTTAGTTGTTACTTGTAAGAGAGAACAAAACAATACTACCAGAAGGACAAAAAGGCATAGCAGTGAGATGGCTACTGCATCTTGCAAGTGGCTAGCTTTCTTTGGCTGATAAGATTAGAAAAGCAAAGCACATGAATAATCTACACCTCTTTCAGTTGTGCACTGCTCCTACTTTGATTATTAATTGTTTAATTGTTGCTTGCTCAAATACTATGTGCTATCTGTTTGTCTGTAGCAGTAGTAGGAGGAGGCAGAAATTGTATTAAAGAAATTAATTAGTTTTTTCCTATTAACAAAGAAGATAGGAAAGTGTGGTTAGCTCGGTGGCGAACTGTTACATCAATTAATTAGTACCACTAGGTCGCTACTAATATCTTCTCCTGGATCCTTCGGGATCTTCTGCGGCATGGATGAATGCGCGCGTGCAGGTGGAGCAGCGGTACCGGCAGTACCACCACCAGATGCAGGCCGTGGCGTCGTCGTTCGAGGCGGTGGCCGGGGCAGGGTCGGCGCGGACGTACACGGCGCTGGCGCTGCGCACGATCTCGCGGCAGTTCCGGTGCCTGCGGGACGCGATCGCGGCGCAGGTGCGGTCGGCGAGCCGCGCCCTCGGGGAGGACGCGGAGGCGGCCGCGGGCGGCCGGACGGTGGGGTCGCGGCTGCGGTTCATCGACCACCAGCTCCGGCAGCAGCGCGCTCTGCAGCAGCTGGGCATGATGCAGGGCGGCGGGTGGCGGCCGCAGCGCGGCCTGCCGGAGCGCTCCGTCTCCGTCCTCCGGGCATGGCTCTTCGAGCACTTCCTCCACCCGTAAGTACATACGCTACAACGTCTTTCGGTGAAAATCTAAAAGCTCACGGTCTGAGCCGTCTCATCAGTACCAAGAACTCTAAGACACTCCGGTTGCTAGTGTTCTTGGAACGACCTATCCACCATGTTAGAATTTTTCATGTCCTCTTGCTCCGACGTGACCCTCCGTAGTCACTGTTGTCCGCTGGATGGAACGCCTTACCGAACACACAAGATGCAGCCACTCTCCTGCTTGCTATCTCCACGAAATGCTTCTTTCTGGACGTGATCAATGATGGGACAGCAACACCTCTGCTAGACCTGATGATCAACCGAAGCTACACCAGGGAACACAAAGCAACGGCGAGACAATAATATTGAGCAACTCTGAACATAGCTGATTTTTTCCTGAGAGCACCAATCGCTCCGCTTTTCCTTTATTTCTTCTCTCTCTCTCGTTCGATCGTATCGATCGCTTCATCTCTCGCTCTCTTCTCTTGTTACATTGCTCTCATTTTATACCTGACTCTACGACTACAACACAGAGACAACTACGACTTCAAGACCGACTCAAAAACTGACTCGAACTCGTACATGACTCGAACACATATTAAACAACTAAACCTATTCGAATATGAGTAAACAGGATTACTAACTCTAACAATCACCTCCTTAATCTTGTTTCTCCATCTTGATCACGTTGATCTTCTCTCTTGCTTCCACTTCTTCCTTCTACCTGCATTCCTGTGCGCTGTTCCTTCCTGAGCCATACACAATCTGACGCTTGCCACGTCTTGCACCTAGACTGAACCTATCCTTCCTTGTACGCCTACCTAGGCTGGAGCACCTGCTCCCACAGTCACCTTGGCTTTGCCGTTACCTGAGCCTCCCGCTCCTCTCTCTTGGACCAAGTTAGTCCTCTTTTTCACATGCCTTCCGCATGCATGATTTCATTGGAGTGACACTCGCATCGCCTTCGCCAATTGCATGCGCTCTGGAGCCGCTGCTCCCTTCATGTGCGCCTGCATGTGCGTGATCACTCGACCTGCCGCCTGCAGCGTCTACTTCACGCAGGCCGTGCGCATGGGACGCCACGTCCACCTGTGGTCTCCTGCCCGAGCCATCTCCTTCAGCATCGTCTGCATAAGGATGGGGTGTCATGCCTGCATGTGCGCCATGCTTGCCTCCTGCTGTATTTGCACCTCGTCCATTTGTGCCTATCTTCAAACAAACATGTTTACAAGTTTTCAAAAAAATATTGTACAACTAATTTGGAGATCTCTTCACTTTCATCAACAAATCTTTGTTGTTGTCGTACACATGCAAGAACTCATCCTGCGGTATCACCCTACACCCTCTTTCTATCATCTGTCTGAAACTAAGTATGTTGTTACACAGACTTGGTATAAAGTAAATCCCTGTCAACAATTTTTTATCTCCGTTCTTGCATTGCAACATCATCGTCCCTTTGTCTTTTATCTCCATCGTGGAGCCGTCGCCAAACTTGACCTTGCCCCAAATCTTCTCGTCGAGCTCATGAAACATAGATTGATCTCCCGTCATGTGGTTGCTTACTCCATTGTCCAAGTACCATTGATTCATATGATCGTGGCTATCTTTCTTCGTGCGTAGTTTTGGAACTATATTCTCCTCATTCAGTATCACGATGATCGACGCCTTTTGAACATATGAGGAGAGAAATACTCCCGGTTCTTCATCTTCTTTTTCGTCTTGGGTGAGGTTCACCTCCCCGTCCTTCTTCTTGCTTCGACAATCCAAAGCATAGTGCCCGTACTCATTATAGTTGAAACACTTTATATGGCTACGACATCTTGATGCGTAGTGCTCGTATTCGCCACATGCAAAGCACTTGACATGTGACTTATCACAGGATCTGTCACCACCGCCTTGCCTAGCCTTGTCTCCACGGCCACCTCTGTCGTCTTGACTACTCTGGCCGCCTCGACCGTGCCACCTCCCGCGGTTGTTTGATGAGCCATAGCTGTCTTTCGGATCTCCCTTTACTAGCAACGTCTGCTCGTGATGAGTCTGGGATCCCTACTCGTTACATGATTGAAACCCCTTTAGTAACTCCTCATATGCCTTGAGGGAGCTGGTGATCTCCTCTATCTTTGTCTTGTCCAGATCGGAGGAGTACATAAGTGTGGTGACAACAAATATATATTTCTCCGAAAGCACGTGCACATATTTCTTCACCCCCATAGATTCCTCCATCTTGTCGCCAAGATAGTTAATTTGATTGTACAACGAAGTCAGCTTGCTGACGAACTCGTCCACCGACTGGGCCTCTTTCATCTTGAGATTCTCGAACTCACTCCGCAAATTCTAGAGCTGCACCTTCTTCACACAATCAACTCCCTCATGCATCATCTGCAGCGTCTCCCACGCCTCCCGTGCCGTCTCCTTGCCGACGAGCTGATGCATCATCGCATCTGGCACCGCCTGGTAGATGATGGCCAAAGCCGCCTGATGCACCTTGTCATCCACCTCTTTATCCTTCCCCTTCGGATTGACTGCACCCCAGACTCTTTGGACGTGTATGTTTGCCTTCATCTTCATTGCCCATACCGGGTAATTGTCGGTCGTCAGGAGTGGGTACTGGAGGGAGATTATCCCACCCTGGACCTTCGCTTTATCACCCATGATCTTTGAAAATCATTGAAATCAACATACTCTGATACCACTTGTTAGAATTTTTTCTGTCCTCTTGCTCCGACGTGACCCTCCATAGTCACTGCTATCCGCTGGATGGAATGCCTTGCCGAACGCATAAGATGCAGCCCCTCTGCTGCTTGCTATCTCCACGTAATGCTCCCTCTGGACGTGATCAATGATTGGACAGCAGCACCTCTACTAGACGTGATGATCAACCAAAGTTGCACCAAGGCACACGAAGCAGTAGCGAGACAATAATATGAAGCAACCCTGAACGCAGTTGATTTTTCCCGAGAGCACCAACCGCTCCATCTTTCCTTTATTTCTTCTCTTTCGTTCCATCACACCGATCGCTTTATCTCTCGCTCTCTTCTCTTGTTACATTGCTCTCCTTTTATACCTGACTCTACAACTACGACACGAAGACAACTACGACTCGAAAACTGACTCGAATTCGTACACGACTCAAACATATATTAAACAGCTAAACCTACTCGAATACTACTAAATAATATTACTAACTCTAACACACCAGGTTAACAATTTCGTTTGGAAAAAAATCGGATGGTAGCAAATTTCGGTGACTTGAATTTTGATGAAACTTCATTATTTTGAGAAAAAGGCTATTAAAGATGGTAGAGATGAACTAGATATTGGATATAGATAAAACATATATGAAAATGTGGATGAAACTTGCTCTAATATGTAAAGTTCATCTCAAGATTTGAATTTGAACTCAAATTTCGGTCTTACAAACTAATTTCGGAGGGGGCTGAAACGTCCGAAAATTGTTAACCCAGGCTATCACTACTAATTATTGCCTTATATTGGAAGATTTCACACACAGGTAGGTAAAGTCATCGGATGCACATCTCCTGCTGATTAAGGCTACCTTTCTGCGCACTTAGCAACATGCGATATTTTTCGTTGCGCAGCGTATAGCAAGTCTTTGAAATGACCACGTAGCTCTAAATTGTACTGGAAACACGTAGGAACAATGTCCTTGGCTCTTGCAAGCTTACAAGTACTCCAATTCTTTTCAACTTTTAATAAAAGTTACTTTTCAGCTTTATATAGTTACTAGTTTTCAAATAAAATATCTTTTTAAGATGAAGCCTATAAGTATATACTATAACAATTTTATTTATATTGATCAAATTCGTACACGAGCTTCTAATACTCTATGCTCTCATTGGTGGCTGCGATTCCTGTGTGATGTCATGCAGATACCCCAAGGACTCGGACAAGATCATGCTCGCCAAGCAAACCGGCCTCACTAGGAGCCAGGTATGTATATACGTACAATATACGTACACATGTACATATGTACACGTACACAGTTTGTTCAGAGTGTTGAACTAGTTTGCACCAAGCAATACGAAGTTACAGTGGCTATGGCTGTCGAAATATCTGTGTAGGTGTCGAACTGGTTCATCAACGCGAGGGTGAGGCTGTGGAAGCCAATGGTGGAGGAGATGTACCTGGAGGAGACCAAGGACAAGGATGCCAACGCGGCGGCCGGCGCCGGCAGCAAGATGAGCAACAACACCGACAGCACGGAGCCTCCCAAGAACGTTGACAACGGCATGTCGTCGTCGGCGGGAGCGACGTCCAAAGCGGCGCGCATTGCAGGGATTGGAAGCTCCAAGGTTGACGTGCACGCGTCCCTCCTAGAGCTCGCCGGAGACCAGCAGGCCCACGCGAGCTTCTACGGCGGCGGCGCTTCGTTCCAGCATAAGCTCAAGAAGGCGAGGACAGAGTCAGACGATCCGGCGGCGTTCCACATCTCCGACGTGAACACGCTGCAGGCGCAGGCCGCGGCCGCCGTGAGGCACGACGAGGCCGTGAGCCACCGGGAGCTGCTCATGAAGTTCATGGAGGCCGGCGGCAGCGGCGCCACCGCGGGCGCGAGGGGCCAACAGGACGACGACGACGACGTCGGCGGGTACTCGCTGTTCACGCCGGCGCCGTACGGGCAGTTCGGCTCGGAGCAGTACGCGTTCGCCGGGAACGGCGGGGGCGTGTCCCTCACGCTCGGCCTCCCGCACGGCACCGCCGCCGCCGAGCAGACGACGTCGTTCCTCATGAGCAGCAGGAACGCCAGCGACGGCGTCGCCGCGGTCACAGCGGGCTACGACATGAACATGCAGAGCACCAAGTCCTTCGCAGCTCAGCTCATGAGAGACTTCGTGGCTTAATTACTACAATACAATTAACCAGTTACTTTAGGGCTTGTATAGAAATAAGGGTTATGCCTAGACATGCTTGAGCTTGATCATTGGGTTTAGGGCATGTATAGCTAGATGGGAGTATATGGGATAATGTATGTAGTAGATATAGGATAACCAAAAAAAAGGATTTTATAGTGCATAGATGGGCACCATATCTGAAAAAAAAAGGGATATATGTGGTTTGGAAGAGTATGTAGAAGTCGGGTCACTTGGCACTAGTTTAGGATATTGTATTGTATGTAATTCAGCTTTGCTTCACTATATCCAGTGGGGAAGAGATACATAACATGCACTATATCCAATTGTTCTTCCGTTCATTCAATCTGAACTGTATCATGGGTTGAAGTCTCAGTACAGTGGTCCAGGGAAGATGATTGGAGAATTGCAGCTGAACTGATGAAACATCAGAATGTAGCTCACTAAAGACAGCAAGATATATTTGGAAATAAAGCCTCTGAAATTGTTAAAACTTTAGCTCTTCGTAATGCATTATATTGGGGAATAATCACACAAAACGAGCTCTGGATCATTGACAAGAGTAGGCCGACAAGAGAGGCTTTCCCGCTCATGCTAGACAAATCAACTCAGAATTTCCATTCAGTAGATCAACAGAACAAAATCCACTCTAATAAGAGAATAAACATCAGTAACAAACAGAGACAAGATTATACATGCCAAAACATTGCCTAATGATCACTTGCTGAACCGTCCATGTCTTGATGATACACCTACTGTTAGGCTTTCTGCATGCACATTGCCAGAAAGATGCACTGTATGCCACCAGAATCCAGCTAGTCGTGCACTGACAATGCTAGTCATGGCAGAAGTGAACTGAACTCCCGCTCTTAGCACTTCAAAGATGCCTCTGATGACCATAGTCGATCGCTCATCTGAGGTGACCTGCAGCTGGGATAACCGGATGTTGCACAATCCCATGAGGCATTTTTACATTGTTAGGATTCTCTCCTGTTCCGCCCCCATCACAACTGGGCTCCAACAAGCGCACAAGCGAGAGAAAAATTTCCATTCTAGTCACATCCCTGTTGGCCTGCATGAACAGAATCAAATAAGAACTTTCTGGAGCAGACGGTGAAGGAAGCAACAGAAGACTAAATTCATAGGGAAAAATGTCACAACATGCAAAATATGCGGATAATCTGTATTAAGTTCATGAACCAAAATGTGGGAACGGCTGTTCTTCGCTTCTGACCCAACCAAACGATCTTCTTAAAACATCAGACTACTTACCTCAACAGTGAACCGTGCCCATATTTTATTTTTGCGTGCTTCCATCACACCCCTCAAGATGGTTAATCCAAGTCCTTTGATAAAGTCGGCTATCTCCAAGAATATACCTCTATCCTCACAAATGATCTGCATATGTATTGATATCAACAAATGGAAAGTATAATATGTGCATTGAGAATCACAGGATACAAAGAACAAACAATAGCAAAATCATTTACCTCCACAAGCATCTGACGAGGCCGGTCAAGATCCTCAACAATGATTGGGCATGTCATAGATTGATTGCCAACATTGAAGGCCCAAGTCGCACCACCTTCGAAGTAGTCTTTCAAAAGCGGACCATTCTCACCACCAAGTATCTGTTTGAAGTTTACCAATAGCACAGCAAAGGATCTCATGAGTTTCGCAACTATTATCTCATGGAATAGGCTAAAAGCTAGTTTTCTTCATCCTAACGCAAGTGAAGGGGATCCAAATTAATAAGTGTGTGTATACCTTAGATTCATTAGAATCCTTGAGGCTGTCTGCATGCTTTGTCACACTTTGCAAGAAAAGCATGTGCTTAATGGTCTTTTCCAACAAAGCATCAATGCTACACTGTTGACAAAAAAATCACATGACAATAGCAGCCTTTACACATCTATGGCCAATGTGAACTCAGTGCAATTCAAATCTTAAATAATCATAAAGGACAATTAAAATGTTCAAGTCAACTAAAGGATACCTTTGCCCCATTAGGTACAAGTTCCCGGAGCTCCTTTATACGATCCTGAATAAGCTGACGGTCCTTTGGTCGGGGCTTAGGGTTCTCTCCTGGTCGAGATCTCTTTCGATTTGCCTTGTTTGGTGTATCATGACCTTTGCTGTTTGAGGCTGACACACTTTCACATTTCGTGTTCTGTCCACTCTCAATCCAAAGGCGTATCTGAGATTTGTGCATTCCATTATTTTGGGAAATACAGCCATCATCAGCCTTTTCTTGAAAACATGGTTGTTTAACAAAATTTGAAACAGCCAACTCATTCTTGACTAGCAAAGGAGGAGCACCAGATGATTCGCATTGTTTCGTCCCTTTTGAGCCACAATAAGAACTGCTAGGAATATCTGTCAATGAAGTCTTGCAAGAGGCACTGTCACCAGAGATCTGCTTGCCACCAGGATTGACATTGGAGATAACCGCATCCAATAGTTGGTCAGTATCAGTTAGTGAGAAGATCCCAGAATAAGGGAACTCATCGTCCAGTGTGCCAAAGACTGGAGGGGTATCAAGATAAACCGATGATTCAGGTGCATCTCTATCTGAACTCTCAGGTTTTGCGGCATTCCAGGTCAGATCACCATCCACATTGCGACACAGATGATGAAATCCAATACCAAATATATCAAACAAATCATTTTCTGTAGCAGGATCCAAAAGAAACGAGGAAGTTTGCTCATTAGAAATGTCTGGGAGCTTGTGTCCATCCATATTCTTCACACCTTGCATGCTTACAGCAACACTGGGGTCATTTACTTCATTAGCCTTTTGGTTTCGGCAAACATGATCCGAGCTACTCGGTTGATTCTCCTGAGAAATGGCTGATTTCAATCCACTCAAAACTTGAACATTCGAGCCAGAGGATGGAGCTGCAGGAGCTTGAAATGACTCTCTATTGGGACTCTCCATTTTCGTAATGAATTGGGCAGATTGGGGGATTTTATATGAAATAGCTGGTTTATGCCCTATCATCCCAGAATTAGAATTACATCTTTGATCTAATACTTGATTTGCTGTGCTGTTATACAAGTTAGCCTTGACTACTCTAGTACCTGCCGGGAGAAAATCAAATTTCCCACCACCATTTAGAAAGTCCGACACCTCACCTCCTCCATGCAACGGAAGCATGTTTGTATTTTCATGGACAATAGGGTTCCGGGATGCAAGAGATTTTAACAGAAGATTTCTGGGCTCTGATGACTCTGCCATGTTTCCCAGTTCTAATTGTTCAATGTTGGTCATCAACAATGGATGTTTTTCCACTGATGTTGAGATAGAAGAGATAAACCCTGAGCTCACAACACTACTTTGTGTGGTACTTTCAACTCTCCTGTCACAGTAAGGAGTTTGTCGTCTGAACCTCATATCAGGAGCATATAAATTGTGATCTCTAACAGCTTGACCATTTCTCTGTGCAACCTTAAGCAATGACGCATTCCTGCCTGTGTTTGCTGATGTACTACTTGACACAGTCGTGGCACCAGGACCATAGCATTGTTCATAAGTCACTGGGGATCCACTGAAAGCTTTTGAGCAAGCATCTGCAGGGTAGATACTTGGGAGACCATGTAAAGAACGTGACTGAACCTTCTGGCTCACGTCACTTTTAACTGAAGCAGATGCAACCATACTTGATCGATTGTTTAGCTGAGAACACAGCTTCTTATATTGGATCACAGAATTTCTGTTTTCCATAACCTGTCAGAAAAAGAACATTTATAAGCCCTAACATCTAGAAAACACAAACAAGAGAGCTAGCATAGCCCAGTGGTCACAGTAAAACTCAAAAGCAATTCCTCCTAATGCAGTCCTCTAAGCGCTAAACATATAATAGAGACAATCATAAATCATTCTTCTCCAGCTTCCCACTCCAATCCACAGAAGGTTTGGTCTTCCAAGGACCTCACCACAAATATAGTTTTATACGAATCCAGAGAACAGAATATTTGACCAGTCAACAATGTAATACAGTCATAACGTAGTACTACCTCATGGTCAATATAATAACACAGAGAACAAACTTCAAGACATGTAGATAAGAGATATACTACTCTGCATTGTTAAAGCTTCGGTATCTTACCACACTAGTAGAGCCTAGCTGTAGTACACCACGTGGTAACACAGGAATGATTGCAATAGTCTGCACAAGTAAATTATTACGAGCCTAGAAGTAAAAAGTCGGTAATTAATCTACCATGCAAGGGCAATAACTCTACTAACCTGAATGCCAGCTCTGAACTGATGATTCATCTCAGCAGCAACCTATCATCATCAGAAGTCCTTAGCTTATTGTTCCATTGCGAAAGATCAAATTACAATTTAACATATCCAAACCAAGAAAGCAAGAGATTAAATCCCATCGCATTGCCCTTAAAAGACAATTAGAAAATCATAATGGAAGCTACATCATGGTTAAATTAAGCTTCTAGGTCAAACCATGCTAATGAGAACGTCGACAGACATTTCCACTTATTCACAGTGACAACTTATTCGGCAGAACAATAGACCAAACTCACTACTTGCCAAAATTTCAGCACATAAGGAACAAATATGTGAAGACAAAATAACCCCACAAGGACTGTTGCAATGACATAAATCGCCTGATTTCATGCTTTAAATGAGGCGGCAGCAAAAATGGACAAAACTGAAATTCTGTTACATTTATATCAGTTCACAAGAAAGAAGAAGAAATTATACCTCGGATACGAGCCCGTGATCATTGGCAGTATCATGGACAATCCATTGATGATTCCCAGTAAAAGCAGCACGGCCAATGGTACTGAAAAACACAAATGAAGAAGGCATCCGTCAATAAAAGCAATAAACCAAGAACATTGTACTGGCTGGTAACAAAGAAATGCCGCCTTTCTTGCTTACCCTTCTCCGACAACATGAACCTGCGATGCCATGACCTTCCTAACAAGCGTGCACACCATGCCGCCTGATTCGCACCCAACCTCTGAAGCCTCAGATCCAGCGGGGCACGATGCGTGGCCACAATGGGCGTCCTCCCACACCAAATGCCTGCACATCTCCAAGGCAAAAATGCACACAAATCAGCAAGCAAGGAACTCATTCTTGAAGCATTAGGTACGTCAAGAAGCTAAATTCACGGCGCATTTAGCATTCCTCCTTGCCCATTTCTCATCTTTTCTCGGCAAAACATATACATACAGAATTTCAAGAACGTTTTGCGCATCCACGCTCTTGCATGCCCCAAGAACTATACGCATTTACACAAATAGCGCTGATTCGATATGCGGCACTAACTTTTTGTTTCATGTTTTACTAAAGGTAGTACTAAATTTGCAGCATCAGCACACGCACACAAGCACAGACGCGTTCTTTTGCAGGCACTAGTTTCTCACAAGCAAAGCAATCCCTTATTAGTAATTGCTCAAGAATACACCCATCGGAATCTTCCCCACGGACGCTTCACTCGTAGTAGGACAAGGCAAGTCTAGCTGAAATGGAGTGTTCAAGAAAACTCCAAACCCAACAAAATAAATAAGAGAAGACATTTGTTTGAGGGAAAAAGCACGAGAGAGAGAGATTGAGATTTTTAGCAAAATCGAGCAAAAGGCGAAGCTAAGACACAAAAAGATCCAAGAAAAGGATGGGAAGGCTCACACGGGGTCGGCGGCGCCGATGGCCTTCCAGAAGACGGCGTACGACCACCCGACCTCCTCGCACAGCCGCCGCAGCGCGTCCCCCACCGCCATCTCCGCAAACCCCGACGCAAAGAAACCCTAACGAACCCTAGCTCCTCCAGAGGCCGCCGGAGGGGGGAAAGATGAACAAGAACGCCGCCTAATCCGCCTCCCTAGGCGCCGCGGCAGCTGGCGCGCCCGGCCTGCTTTGCGCGGAGCCCGCCGCCCCTCCTCGCCGCCGCCGCCGGAATCCCAACGCTTCCCCTCGCCGCACGGGCAGCCATCAGAGGGGCCCACTCCCGGTGGGCGCTTGTCCCAGCGTCTGGGGGGGGGGGGGGTGCTGCGCTTCGCCGGAGAGGTTGAGGTGGGTGGAAGACCAAGCGTAGAGAAGCGCCGGAGCCGCACGGCGGCGAGCGAGCGCTCGCTCTCAATGTGCTCTTGGATTTGCTACCGCTGCTGCCCCTCCCTCCTCGTCAATCTCTTTCTCCCTTCTTCTCGCTTTCGCTTTGGCTTCTCTTTGTTGCCTTCTTCCCTTTTTCTTTCTCCCTCGCAGCTCCCGAGGCAGCATCATTCCCTCCACGAGGGGCAAAATGGGCATGCTCAACAGAATTTTACTAATCTCCTCCTCTCTTGCCAACATTGAAGACAGCATAGTATTTTTCTGTATCTCTTTTACATAAAATTTTACTTACTTTAATATAGCTTAGATAATACTATTAGAGATATCCTAAACATCAAAAGAGAAAGAAAGAAAGTTATCAATCTAGATATAGCAGTCTATATCAAACGGAATCGCCTACCGTAAACCATAATTTCTCTGGTGGTGGTCAAGCAAACCATGAATATCACTTGACTACGACATCAAGCCTAGTTGGCTTGATCCCAAATGAGGCTTGTATGCGCTATGAGTGCAATATGAATGAGGTAACTCGTATGCGCCATGAGTGCAATAGGAATGAGGTAGACCAGCATTGCTTTTTGTTTAGGGTGAGAGCGCACCACATATAAGCCTAAGTGCCAAATGCATTTGAATACCTAAGTTAATCTCTTTTACACGAAATGAAGGTGAAAGCTAGGGATGCAAGCAGTGCAGGTTGCGGTCAGCCCACACTCGCCCCGCAATGGCCGCCAAACTTTTTGGCGAGCTTTGCGGCAGCCTACCGCCTGTAACTTTGCATGCCAAGCAGTTTTGCGGGTGTTGCGGGGCAGCATGTGTGTGCTCTTACGAGTTACAATCTGGAGAAGGCATGCTCTTGTCTCGCATGCGAGCGATCTAGAGTCTTCCTTCTCCTTGCATGTGGTCCTAGCCGCGGCACCCATTGGACTATGTGTGTCAGTCCACAGCGAAATGCTTCAACAAAGCAGTCAGATTCACGCGGCCGCTTGAGCATTTTTAACGGGGAGCTTAGCGGGTTGGCGGTATGACCCGCGCCACTTACACCCTTAGTGAAAGCATAAGCGGCGCAGGTAGACTCAAGCCTATTTGAAACCTACTTTAATGCCGTGGAGGAAGCCGGCCGTCACATGTTGGGGGCATTACCATGGTTGCACTTGGTTGGCCTTTGCAGTTGCAATATATCGACAGGATTGGTCGATTATGGAGGTAATCGTGATGGATTTTGGGTGGATCAAAGGGAATTCTACTGGGGCAGTTGGGTCAGACACCCCAATCTTTTGGGCTTCAGTTCCCGCTTGAGCTAGCTCATATTTAAATTAAGCTTATAGAGACCAGGAGCAGGACTCAGAACCAGGCAAACAGGGTTTTAGAAATCACAATATATATATATATATATATATATATATATATATATATATATATATATATATATATATATATATATATATATATATATATATATATATATATAGGAAAATTACGTAATGCACCATGGTGCCTAGGCACCAACATCCGATACACGTGTATGATTGATAATTTTTTTGAGTTTGGGTATGAAAATGTTTTATACCCTTGATATATTTATGGTAAGTTAGTTTTGAACTCAGTTCAAACTAGTTTGAACTACTTTTGAGTTCAATGCAACTACAGTGAGTATATACCATAAAAATAGTTCAAACTAATTAAACTGAAGTTGAATTTAAATTTTTTCGGAGTTTGATATCTCAAATATACTTTTTTATGGGTATATGAAGATACCCACATCAAACGTTGCGAATCTTGAAGCAAATCAACTGGTATTGATATTGGTACCTAGGCACCATGGTGCATGAAACACTCGTCCTATATATATATATATATATGTGTGTGTGTGTGTGTGTGTGTGTGTGTGTAAAACGGTGTATTTTTAAGACGAGTTTTATAAGTAGATTGTAATAGACACTGCACCAAATTTAGCTATACCAGTCAAAATCACATGTGATTATTTTTCTCTACGTATTATTTCTCACGAACAACTTTAATTTAAAAACTATAAACCAAAATTTAAAGGCACAACCCAAAAAAACCCACGCTAAAAAAACAGCATCCTGTGCCAGAAGCTTCAAGCTATTAGATGGTTAGAATTCTCTTCCTTCTCTTTTTGCGACAGAAAAATAATCAGTCGGAAAAGAAGACAATCTGGATAATTTAAATTTATCCGATCTAACAAATGGAATGTTGTGCACCAAAAACAACTAACATTCGTACCCTATCTTAGATAATTACAGTTATGCCCTCGAGACTGCTGAACAATTACAGTAATGCCAACATGGCCCTTCAAAAGGTGGGCGTGGAGTACAATTTGGTGGTCGTGTATGCTTTTGAGGGGGTGGTGGCGTAATTTTTAAATTAACAAACACGTTATATTTTTTTACAGCGAAGGCAAAAGGTGAGGCCAAGACAATCAGATGGCAGAGCCTGTCTTAACATAATTTTTTTTTTCCAAAAAGTTGTTTTCTGATGCAATGTGTGTTTAGAAAATGATCTTGTGGCTTCTGCTTCGGTTTCTGGTTTTTGGCTTATTTTTCACTATTCCTAAATTTCGTCTTTTTCTGATTTTTTTGGATTTTTTGAGCTTTTTTACCGCTTCTTTTTTTCCCGTATTCATTTGTATTACACGTGATGGGTTAACCCGTTTTTTCTATTTTTAAATTTTTTTAAATTTAATTATGCCACATAAGTCACCTTCAGCTACAGTGTAATTTCAACCAGCTACAGTGAAATAAGCCATAAGCCACAGCCCAACCGATCACCACCTAAAATTTAAAATGATCTTGTGAGCTTGTTTCTCTTTCATGATTGGACATGTCCTGAACCCAACATTCACTGGTAGGTGGGCGCCCTAAAGTTTATGTGCACCATGGCCCACCTATCAGTGGCATGGCTGCATCAGGTATGTGCATGTAGGATGTAGCAACAAGCAACTCTTTGCTTAGTTGGTTTCTTTTTTCGGGATAATTTTATAATGATGGGGGCTTTGTGAGATCTTAAGTTGTTTGATATTGGCTTTATTATCTGAAAAGGATTTGGCCTTAGCTGTCGATTCAGAGATCTTGCAGTTGTTAACTCCCTGCAATCCTATAGCTGTGATTAAGGGTATTGACTTCTGCTTCGTTTTTATTTGAAGAGAAGACATACGTCAATATGAACATCGGATTTTTTGAAACGGCTTTTTTACTCATCTCATTGGTCATGGGTGTATCATGTACCACACTTCTCTTACTCTCGTTTTGCACACATATCTCTCTAACCTTTTCTATCGCTTACCTCTTCCTCCTAAAAGATATTCTTTCAGTCACTACTATTTATTTTAGCCAAAAGATATCAGATACAGCTAAAATCCATTAGACATAGTTAATATGAACAGGCTCTAAAAAGACAGTGTGTTACATACACTGCTACTGTAGTCCCAGTGCATGAATTTGTTGGTCCTGTATTAGATGATTTGCAAAATTACCTGAAAATTACCATGTAAATTTTATTCTAGGATCCCTTATTTGTAGTAAACTGAAAAGGTTCTAATGGTAGATGTTAAATCATTTTTCGTTAATACTGTGAAAGAAAATCAACGTTGTTAGGATAGAGAAGGTTTTTCGTGTTGATAGAATCGAGATCATGATAGTACCACAGAAATCATGATTAGGAAAGAAAAGTATGACCTAGAACACGTTATTTCATACACTTATACCAGATCTAATTAGATCCTACCTAGGATTAGGAACGGATCGGAACTCCTTCATGGGATAGTAGAGTTTTAAGATCACACGATACCGATTATACTTTTAGCAATCTCAGGGAATAAGCACTAAAAATTTCTCACGAACTCACTAAATAATTAAATTGATCCGCATCTTTCATAACTTCTGATTAGTGATAACATTGCTCCAAAGTCCAAGTTCCTCTCTCTCTCTCTCTCTCTCTCTCTCTCTCTCTCTCTCTCTCTCTCTCTCTCGCTCGCTCGCTCGCTCGCTGGCTATACCAACCCATTAAGATTTTACACATGTTCTGTGAAAAGGTTTTAGTATATGTAGTTATGTTAAATCAAAGAAGAAAAGCTTTAGCATATAAGACAGGTTATTGTGCTTTAGTTCTTGACCGGAGTGCCATGTGAGAACAACTGTTACTCGAGCTCCGGTCCAAGTTTGTTGCTTCTCCATTTGATGGCCAGAAAGCCAAAAGCTCCAGGACAAGAACACAATCGACTTTTAAGTCACCAAAAACAAACAGTAATTCAGACCTCATCTCACAATTCACACTTTTGGATTAGCAAGAAAACATCCATTCTTTCTTTTTTATACAATGAAAACATCCACTCCATTCTTGAACGTGTGGCATTCCTTTAATTTTGTTTAACGTGAGCTGGCCTAATCCAAGATAAGTGAAATATTAATCCAAGATTATGCTAGCTCGTTAGTGGAGGCTTGCAAGCTCATCCTACTCCTCTCCTTGATGTGGATGTGTTGCTTCTAGAAGTGCTCCACTAGAGCAAAAACAGGGACGTTTATTTGAGTTTAGTCACATCATATGCAACAAGCCAAATTAAAGTTGCTTTGGCTCTCATGTAAAGCCAAATTAGATGGCCACTTCGTCTTGTTGTGATGTGGTGTTGGATTTAAGATCATTAGCATCTCATCTAGTTTATGGCTATATATGTGTATTAAATATGGGATGAGATCATGGGACGAATGCAGAATAGGCCATTAGGCCATATGAAGAATGAGATCAGCCAAGGAAAAGAAATGATAGTACGAGAGAGGAACTTTGCAACTTTGTTTTAAACCAGGAGAATAGGGATAGGAATCTATAACCTCAACCGTCGCAACCTTGTGATCTACCATCTGAGTCGCGGCAAGAATGAGATCAGCTTAAGAGGGAATATAGACATAGATTGGTGCTACTATAAAAAAAAAGTCATCACAGATGGTTTGAAACTGTCATTACAGACGGTTTTCTGAACCGTCTGAATTAATGTATCAGTGATAATCAGAAGTTATCACAGACGGTTTGTGAGCCGTCTGTGATAAATACAATACAGACGGTTTGTAACTAGAACCGTTTGTGAAAAACACTATCATAGACAGCTCAAACAAAAAATTGTCTGTAATACTCACACACCACAGACAGTTCTACCTACCAACCATTTGTGATGGGCGAGTATCACAAACGGTTGGTATATAGAATGTCTGTGATACTTTCCCATCACAGGCAGTTGGTAGATAAAACCATCTATGATGTGCGGGTATCACAGATAGTTTTCCATTCGAGTCGTCTGTGATAGTTCTTTATAGATAGTTTATACTACAGAATTGTTTATGATAGTTCATTCTATACCTATTTTTTTATTTTTTGGTTAGCCTTAAGAAATGTTAGCTATGCCCTTTGAAAACAAGCAAATATAACAGCAAACACAATAGTACATTCTATTTACATTAAAATCAAAATTCACCATTATAGCATAACACAAGAGAACACTTACAATGTTACAAATATAAGCTTCACAGTTACAAATTCAGAAATATATTTAACACTAAAAGAAACTTCAGGCTAATGTAAGCTAGAGTTATATATTCATCTTTAAACTACAATCTAAAACAAAGTGGAGTGGGAAAAGTTTCAAGTAGTAGAAACAAAAAGGCAATGAACACCATTATCAGTTTCTATGCCAAAATCAACAGAATGCCACGCTTTTAGGATGTAACAAGCAGAAGCCCCGTGCTGATGCTGGTGATTTGAAATAGTGCAGATCTGCCATTGCCTTATTTCATTCCATCTTGCTTTAAGTGAATATTCAGCTGCCCTTGCCGAACCCCTTCTCACCCTTGCCGTGCGCAAACAAGTTGTGGTAATACTGGTGGTGTTGGTTCTTAGAGTAGGGAGAGGGATTTATAAGGGGCAAGTGGTGGGGAGAAGACCAGTGCATGTCGTTCGATGTGGAGAGAATGGACGGGGTGAGATCGGGATCTTAGAGGAGATGCCGCGGATTGGTGACGTGGCGGGGAATTATTATAGATGGTTTAGATTACAAACCATCTGTGATAGGGACATCATAGACGATTATTAAGAAAAACCATCTATGATAACGGGAGATATTATAGACAGTTCTTATTAAAAACCGTCGATGATAATGGCCAGACGATATATCACAATTCAAACATGATATATTGGTGCAATGTAAATAACTAGTTTTAAAGGACAAAATAGCAAAGTTTTGTATGGCTTATATATACTCATTTGAAATGTTCGACAAGATCTAAAACTTTGCAATTGAAGCGAAACCCAAGTTCCGAAGAAAAGACCAAGAAAAAAAAGGGTAAAAACAGAAACCGAAAACTTACAACGCAAATCTGGGGCCAATGTTGGCCGATTTTGGTGGTCTTAGAGGGTGATTGGTGCAAGCAGTCATTTTTTTAGATCGGGCTCGTCGTTAGCTTTCCAACGAGTACAAGAATGTCGAAAACGGACACCCTATGCAAAAGTTATGTCTATTTTACTAAATATGTCTCGAAATGAAATCTTACTCGGACTCAGGCGGGAGATTATGAAATTTTGGAGGATTGTGAGGCGGGAAAATATCATAGATGGTTTAAATAAAAAAACCGTCTATGATATTTGGTAATATCACAGATCTATGGGCTTATTCTTTTGTGGCTTTTGGTTTTTTTTACACTAACTAGATTTTAAACGGTGTATTTTTTTAAGATGTGGTCTACTAGTTAATTGTAGTACATACTGTAACGATTTCATTTATATTGGCAAAAGCCGCACGTGGATTTCAGTTACTCTGTAATCTCTTACACGAACAGCCAAAAGCCGCAGCCAAAAGCCATAAGCCACAGTCACAAAAGAACAGTCTCTATGATACTTCAGAGACAGTTTTCACCATGAACTGTCTGTGATATTTCTTTTCACAGATAGATTGTATCAAAACCGTCTGTGATTATACTTGGTTAACCGTATGTGATGAGACGTGTAGTATAGTTTATTTTATAGTAGTGTGGTTGCCGTGAGCAAGAGGGATTTAGGAGAGATGGAAAATAGCATAGGCACCAACCCACTACCGGACACATTCCGTATGAGAATCTTGACCTTGGCATCTTGCAAATACTACTACCACTACTACAAACCCTAGGCAATAGGGCAACCGTTTCTTTGATTTGAAGCCTGCTTTGCTTTGCCCCACAGCAAAATCTGATGGTGGTATTTGCATGTATTGGCCCCAAGAAAGCGGCACAGATGGATCAGCATTCAGCAGCGATACCAGTAAAATTGGACCCCCCCCCCCCTCCCCCCAATATGATCATTTGTCTACTGCCAACAATATATCATAGCGTTTTTGATCCCCTGCGGTTGGAGATTCTCGTGGCACGCAAAATTGTGGACATTTCATCAAGGGTTTTCTTTCGATCTCAGTTTTATTTTGCTCAAAGTCGATATTAACTTTTGATCATTTCAGTGCTTCAGAAGATCAAGATCTCCTTAATTATATAACTGTTTTTTTAAACCTTGGTTCTTTTTTTTTTCACTCGACAACTACAAAACCCTCCTGGTTACACCGACGCATGAGGCGATAACACGCTTCTTCTTGCTCTATAGAGCAGTGTTTCTAAAACTCCTGTCAAAACGTAGTATTAAGAAACTGTTTTGAGGTATCTTGACCACCATTACACAAAGCGTCAGTTACATAATTTACACGATAAGCATAGCATGAGATCGAGCTAAACTACAAAGCTGTTATTACTCTGGGAGTTTCATTGATCTGTAGCATGCTTATTGGCTCATTGCAGATACCTTTTAAGGGTTGAGAGAGAGAGAGAGAGAGAGAGAGAGATGAACGGAGGAGCATACAGTTGTTGAGCATGGGGGATCCATGTACCCCACTAATGTGGTGCTTGCTGATGGCGATCGTGATGTGTCTTCTCCCCTTTGTTTTCGTTTGCTACTCGCTCACATCGATTAAAGCCCTAATCATGGACGACAAGAAAGGTGGCCACGACACAGACAGAGGCAGGATGAAGAGGGGCACCATGCATATGCTATTGGTAGGTGCCAACCATATATACGATCTCCATTCCAACACTACTGTCCTACAGCTTTCTCTCTTCTCCCGTCTTTTGATTCTTCCCCCCCTTTTTCTTCCTTTTCCCATCCACAATTTCTCTCCAGGAAAAGTAGTCATGGCGCTTGACAAGGAACAGTACCATGGAAAGAATTAGAAATGAAACCAGCAATTAACCTTACGTAGATTTCAGAAAGAGAATTAACAGACCTTGAAAGTATTCCATGTACAAATATAATACTCCATACGAAAAAGCAAAAGGGATTTATATATCCTGAACAAATCTTGTGCCTAGAAAGGCAGATCGTTTAAACAAGCAGCACTAGCTCATCCGTAGGTCTAGAAAGCAAGCGAGACCGCAAGGATGTCCTACGCCATTGGCCGGCTGGAATAAGATAACGCTGCCGCCTGCCTCTATCATGAACTACTGAATCATGAGCTGTCGTCACTCCGGCATGGTACTGCCATCACAACGCGCAGCAGCTCCGAGGAATGGAAAACGAAAGGCAAAGACGCGCGGTCATTCCGAGGATCTCAACGAATCTAGCGTCTCTTCGCAATTGGAGAAAGGAGCCGGCGCGACGTTGATTGCTACGGAGAGAAAATTCTGGCTACATTCTGCGAGGTGAAAACGCGAAATAGCTCAGCTTGTAAAGTTTGTAATATCCTCGTTGAAAAACCCCAAAAATTTTTGTGCTTTTTGCTGAATTTTTGAGTGAAATTCGAAAACTTTCCCCTTTGGAAAAGTTCCCCTCGCTGCCGCTTTCCCTTTTCGGCCGGGCACCTCCTTTTCCCGCTGGCGCCCCGCCCATTTCCGCCTTCTCCTTCGCCCGGCGCTTGCGCCTTTCCCGCTGGCACCTCCCCTTTCCGCCTCCCTCTTGGGCGCCTTCCCCGCCCCCTCTCCGCTGGCGCCCCTCCGCTCCCCGCCTTCGCCCTCGCGCACGCGCTTGCGCTGCGCGCTGCGGCCGCGCCTGCGCCCGCGGTTTCGCCACCGCTCACGTCAGCCCGACGCCGCGCGGTCCGAAGCCGGCAACAACTGTGCGCCACGCGTCTGCCCTGGGTCCCGCCTGCCAGAGGCCGCCCGTCCCCTCCTCCGCGCGGGTGCGCCCCGCCTGTGCCCGAGCTCACCTGCTCCCCTCTCCCGTCGCCTCGCCATTAAGCCACTGCAGCGCCCGGGCGTCACTCTACTGCGTGGAGGAGATGCCCCCAACTGCCCCTGCCTGCTCCTGTTGACTCCCCGGCCGCGCCCGTTGCCTTCACCCCGAAGGAACTTCTCCCTCCGCCTGGGTATAAAGCCCCGTTCCACTCCCCCTCGCACTCCTTTGCTTCCCAGCCTCCCCCCTCTCGTTCATCTTCCACCATTCCTAAGCACCCCCGGAAGCCGTCGATTGAACCCTCATCGCCCCTACCACCGTCGCCACTCCTCCCTGCGCCGGCGACCCCCGAAAAGCAATCCCCTCCTTCTCTCCACCATTTGTCGATTCCTATATCCTCGAGCATCTCCTCAGACTACTGACACTTTTTGTGAACTCCCCTGGCCAGGAGAACACTTGTGGAGCTCTGACACCGACGATCACCGCCGACCAAGTCGCCTCCCCGTGGCCGGCTTTCCTCGGAGCTCCTCGGCCGATTCCACCACCACCATTGTAAGCAGTGGAGCTCCTAAACCGTGCAATTACCCTCCTCTGAGCTGGGGAGCCTCTGGTGTACCCTTGCGTCGCAGTGGGACCGAACCTCTCCCTTTCACCGCCGGCCGCCGCCAGTGATTCCCTCACTCCCCTTCACCCCAAAATAGAACCCCTAGCCCGAGCTCTACCCACCCGCACCCTTAGTTACCGCCAGTGACCTTTCTCGTGCCCGAATGGCCGCCATCGCCTTTGCTCTGCCCCGAAGGCCCTGTAGCGGCCGAAGGAAGAAGATGACCCCGCCGAGGGACGTGGCCCCTCCTCCGCCGTCCGATCCTTCCATTGCCATATAACCACACCCGTCCGATTCCACCGTACCGGTTCGCCCGTCTCCTTCGCGTCGCTGCCGTCCGATCGCCACCCCGCTCCAATCCATCCGCCCGTTCCCCCGCCATCTCGGCCACTCGCCCTTGCCGCGTGTCAGCCATCCACCGAGGAAGAGCGCGCGCGCGTTTGCGGGCCGCGCGTCGGCCTGCCAGGCCGCGCGGGGCGCGTCGCTTGTGGGCCGCCTGGGCTGCTCGGCCGCGGGTGATTTTTTCCCGCCGGGCTGCACTGTAACATCGGGCCGGCCCAAGTACTGTTCGTTGATTTTCCCCGATTTAATAATTTCCAAAATCCAGAAAAATCCAAATAAATCCTAGAAAATCACAGAAAATCTCAAAAATTCTCAAATTTCACCACTTTGCTCCAAATAATGTCCTGAACCCATTTTTGGCCTCCATTCCTCCATATCCATCCCAGATAAATTCCTAAAATTCCCATTTGAAGGATTTATGCATTTTACTCCTTTTTAAATAGTTTATTTTTCCTCGCTTGATTAGTCTCAAGCTGGATTTAATTATTTTATGTATTTGCGTTAGTGTCGGAGATCCCGGAAGTTCAAGTGCAGTCTCAGGACCCCGGTGTTTCTTCGTTCGAGCTAGCTGAGATCATCCGGATTGGCTGCAAGTCCCAAATCCTTTGATCATATTGTATCCCATGATGTTTAATTATGTTATTATGCTATTTGCATTGAGCTAGTTCTGAAATGTTAGTTCAAAAATAAAATAAAATGTTTAGAATGACATGTTATGTAGTTAATCCTACCACCGGTCAATGCCATGTTAAGCTTGTAGCCATGCCTTTGTAACCTTAGAAATAATTATCTGTTAATCTAGATAATCGTAAGATATTATTATCATGCAAAGTCTTCGACTAATAAGGTTGTGGCTGCGGGCCAATAGGATTTGCAAACCCGACTCTAGGGTAGGGTGGTATGGGACACCGTGCCCTAGAGCGGAGAGTGCCTGCGTGCACAAGGTAGGGTAAGGGTTGGGGAAAGAGCTGGCGAGTTAGTCTTCGCCCAACTCTTACCCTAGGAATGAAGTTAGGGTAAGGGTGTTGTGGGGAGCCGCGAGACGGCCTTCGCCCACCGCCTACCCTAGGTTGGGTCGCGGGCCTGATGAGGTTGCGGACCATGTGAAAATATAAGGACTAAAACCCTTACGCTGAGCAAATGTCACGGTGATCGCTCAACCACAGGAGTTGACTTGTCAACACTGGTTTAGTAGCTGCTCAACTCGATTGAAACTCTACAGATGTTGAGAAGGCTTGATATTGAGAAAGCGAGGTTAGGTAGGCTGTGCTGCGGGTGCCTAACAACGGTAGAGTTCACTCAAAGCGGACGGGAGTTATATATATGTGCCAGACCCGAGTGGATTCTACCGGGTAGAGTCTATATAAAGAGTTGAGCAGTAAAACGACCTGGCTTTCTTAACCCGGACGCGGAAGTTAAGAAATCGTGTGGGTAAAGCTGAGCAAACTCTGCAGAGTCAAATAAATGGTATTCGAATACGCCGTGCTCCCGGTTATTGGAGCCGTGTAACTTGGGTGATTCCTGCAGCGAAGCTTAAGTAGTTTTGTAAATGCTTTAACTTGTTCAGTTGGTTAATTAACTTTTCGTGAAAACCCCTGAGTTCTTAAGGTGTAGTTTTGGGTCCGTCTTATCAAATTGTTTACAAATAAAACTGCATCCACTCAGAGTTAATAAACCAAATATACTCCCTTCCTTTGTTATTCCGTGCATGTAGTAAGACAGGGTCCCTTTGGGACTTACTGAGCCGGTTGTTTGGCTCACGGCTTGTTTAATCCACTCTTTAGAGGATCAAGACGAAGGTGAAGGTCTCCCCATTGAGGAAGTCCCAGAGGATCGCTTCTTCGGCGAGGACCCGTGGCTTTAGGTCTTGGCCGCGCTCAAGCGGATTCTGGAGTTTTTGTGATGTAAGTATACTTTGGGCTTGCACGCCCCGCTGTCGAAAAATGGATGTTAATCCTTATGTAAAATATATGCTGGATCTTTGTTGTAAGCATGCAATGGTATACTCCTGCGCGACGTTCCATAACTGTTCATGCGTGAATAGTTGCGGAATGCCGTGTCCGTACGCGCCCCTGGAAACGGGGGCGTTACACTCGTGATCTCAGATTCTCATCCTGTGATGTTTGCTTCGACTCATGGGGGGTGTCCCGCTGCTAGCGGCGCCTATTTGTAATGAAGAGTGTTTTCAATGTTTTTTCCTACCATTTTCTATCTAGTTCCTGAACGTGCATTGAATCTTTATAACTCATCAAAGCGAGGCATGCTTACTTTGAAAGGTTTAGGTCTTATTCATATTGCTTTCTACTTTGAGAAATCAGAAGTTAATATGAACATTTAGATTCTCAAAATGGCTTTTTTACTCTTCCCGCTCCAAAGATAAGTAGATAAGTCATAGGGTCACGGGCACATCATATTCCCTATTTCTCTCACTCTGTCTTGCGCTCGTATCTTTCTATCACTTTTGCATCACTCGTCCCTTCTTTTAAAAGCCACTTCTTTCAGTCATAACTATTCATTTTCAGCCAAAGTCTATCAACAGAAGTCAATAAAACACCCCTTAGCAGAAGCTCCAGAGGAAATGTACCGTTTGTTAAGGGTATTAGACATAGAATAGGAATCGGCATATTCCCCTGTAATATCTCTTTGTACTCCCCATATATATTGCCCGCCCATTAGGCCTCTTCAATACATGCACGATATTCATAACATGGTATCAGAGCTTAGGTTAAAACCCTAACCTCGTCTACTTCCGCTTCCGCTCCAGCCGCTGGCGGGCATCTCTTCTGCATCTGCTGCCCCGGGAGAAGCAATCTCCTCTCCCGAGGGTGGCCACGTTGCCGGCTGCTCTTGGTCGCCCTCTGCCGCCCCTGCTGCCTCAGTCGCCGCCAGCACCTTCCCACCTCCCATGGCGTCGTCACCTCGTCGGATCCGGGCAGCCCACGCCAGATCCTGCCGTCACCGCTCCGCCCAGCCCAGATCCGGCCGTCTTCGCCGCCGCGACCGCTCCCGTGGCCACCGCCGCCGGATCTCGCCGTCGCCTGGCCCCGGGGAGCCGCCTTCTCCCAGTCGCCAGCCGTCTCGCACGCGGCCATTGTCGCCAACGCCCACCCAGATCCGGCCATCTTCGCCGCCGCGGTCGCTCCGTGGCAGCCGCCGCCTGGCTGCAGCACCAACGCGCCTCAGCACCGACGCCGCTCCATCCGGCACGGATCCGGGCTCCTCGAGCTAGATCCGGGCGCCTCCGCCTCTCCTCCACTACACCCGGCCGCGCCGACCGCCGCTGCGGCTGGATCCGAGCACCCCGACGCCACCTTCTTCGGCCACTGCCGCCTCCCGGTCGCCGTGTCTGCACCTCTGTGCCGGAGCCGCCGCCTTCGGATGCCGCCTCCCGGCCGCCGTGCCCGCACCTCCCTCGACGTGCCCACGCTGCCGCCTCGTGGCCGCCGTGCCCGCACCTCCCTCGACGCGCCTGCGCCGCCGCCTGTGGCCGCCGTGCTTGCACCTCCCTCGATGTGCCCGCGCCGCCGCCTCCTGGCCGCTGTGCCCGCATCTCAGAGACGGGAGGGAATGAAGCGAGAGGAGCGGGCGTGCGAGCGGGCGGGTGTGAGGACAGAGAGAGAGGGGGGATTTTAAAGGGGTTTTTTTTCTGTTCTAGTGTTTGAGTTCAGTGTGTCAGTCAAATTATTTTTCGTGAGTCTTCCGTTGCGTCCATCCAAAAGTTCGTAGTTTCTAATTTTTAGCTCGTTCAAGCTGTGCGAGTCCACAAATTTATTGTCAGTCATAGAAGTGTAGGAATTTTCTTTTGCATGACAGCAGCCGCCGCTCTACTCTCTGAGCCGCGTGCAGATCGTAGAAGTCATCATGATGCCGCCGCTTCTCTAGCCGTCACCCCGAGCTTTAAGGCCGCCGCGCGTCTTTTGCACCTTGTGCACTGCGCCGCCGCCGTCTTGAGCTTCGATCTGCGCCGTCATACTTCTATCTATTCTTCTTCGGCTTGATTTGACAGTTTATTCAAAAACTACACACAACGACGACATTATCAAGACTCGGATTTCGGTTTTTTTTCTTGTTTAAGTGTTCACCCTTTTTCAAATGCAACGCTATTGCATACGCCTTGCATTTAAGGGGGGGTGTTAAGGGTATTAGAGATAAGGGTATTAGAGATAGAATATGAATCGGCATATTCCCCTGTAATATCTCTTTGTACTCCTTATATATATATATATATATATATTGCCCATTGGGCCTCTTCAATACATGCACAATATTCATAACACCGTTTACCATACGCCCCGTTTGGCTCCCCATAATTGAATTTGATTCATTCTATTAGATTCCAAATCCTATTCTAGTAGCAATTGAACTTGATTCCATCCATTTTAAATTCAATTTTTTCTGTTTGGCTGCCTCCCGATCTCCTCGTGGTCCCACATGTCACCCCATCACCACTAGCTCACCTAGCAGTTGGGAGAGGCGGTGGTCTCTTTGGAATCGTTAATTCCAATTCTTGGTGGCAGCCAAACAACCCATTTTCTAGCAGTTCCAAGTCTACGATTCCAAAGCCAATTCCCAGTTGCCAAATGGGACGGAAAGCTACTTAGAAAAACTCAAGTGTTCCAAACAAGTCGTAAGTGTGTGTCTTGCCACGTTTTCACGCCAAATTGTTGAGTACACGTATGTCGTTCTTGCCACATTTTTATGCCTGCATTTGTATGACGGATGCTTGACCCAAACCTGCCACACTCTTTCCTGACTATGAATCAAAAAACAGAAAAATGATCAGCGATCCTAAATTCCTTAAGATTGCTACAAGAAACCAAACCCTACCAACCGAATGTTAGCTCCACTCCTAACGTCCCAGCTAGCTACTGCTGCTTTAATTTCCTCCAGCACAGATGCAGGTGAAGAAGCCCACATGGGACACCTACAGTGCCGTGAGGCCCACCCACCAACACATACACACATCCAGCCTCCAAATCCATACCCACTGAATAAAAATGGCATCCGCACTATCAACTGGGCCATCTATTGTGTACATGTACAGTACATACCAGACGGACAGACATTCCGAAGAAATTGGGATACCAGCCTGTGCACTGAACATGCCAAACTTCATTGAAATGTGCACATGAAACATACAACATGGCTATACATCCATGCACCTAAGAGAAAACAAAAGGGAACAACGATTTCATCTCCTGTAAAGCATAAACAGGGGAACCAGTTCTCCGGTGTCACGTGGAAAGAGACATCATAATCTAGAACCTAAGAGGTATCTAGAGGAGAAGTCTGAGGTAGACTGGTAGAACCTACTAACAGAGCTGCTGAACAGGCTCACCTTGTTGAGAACCTAACGAACTGGTCTAGGAAGGGCCTCCCTGCCCCTTTGGATCGTCCACCCACACACACCTTGTTCTGTTTTTTTGCACCGCACAACTCTATTAGTCGTGCCCGATATTCTTGCAGTAGTTACACTGAACTCCAGTTTATGCGAAAATAGGAGCGGAAACAGGTAGCTGGGGAGGGGACCGTGGTCAGAGCAGAAAATGTCGGTGTAGTCGAAGAAGAAAGGGCAACAAGTATAGTTGGAATAACTGTGCTGCTAACCCAAGGAGAACCTCCTCAACCCGAAGCATCGAAGGGCCTCGGTGATGGTTGGTCGTGGTGAGCGACTTAGCAGTTGAGGCCTGACAGACTCAAACCCTGGGCGAAGATGGTAGATGAAATCATAAAGGTGAAGTCGATCATGATCTGCCTTCTGTACTTTTATGACACTTCTAACAAAGTGAAGAGGTTAGTTCATCCAGCTGGCGCCAGACATTGGTCCGGACTCGGAAGAAGTTATCAATGGAAGAATCCCCCTAGCGAAGACAAGTAGACCACAGACCAACAATGTCTAGCTGGATAGAGTCATCGACGTTGACCATCAGGATGGCTTAAACACGAGCTTCATCAGCACACCAGTGCTCAAAAGCGTCAATGACATACTAAAAGGCCTCATCAGTAGCATCAACCTCTGCCTCCTTCTTGGCAGCCTCATCTTCTACAGGAGGTGCAGAAGTAGGCTGCCTGGGAGGAGGCTGAAACAACGGTGGCGGAGAAGGTCGTGCACTAGTAACATGTCTCCAAAGATGGAGGCCATCGAGTGTGATCTTCATGAGTGAAAACCATAATTTGTAGGTCGTTCCATGTAGCTTTGTTCCTAAGAATGAGATCACAACTGATGGAACGGAAGCCATCGGTAGGTAGCGCTGGACGGCGCGGCGACCAAGGTAATGATTGACAGCGGTTCTGGTGAGCATGAGTGGTGCCTGCTTTGGCGAGCTTGAGTGGCGGTTGAGCGATGGCTTCGGCGGGTGTGGGCAACAACCGAGCGACAGTGACTTCGACAGGTGCGGGCCACTGGAGGAGGCCGAGGCATGCGGCGGGCGCCGACGGCGATTGGAGCGGAGGCCCGCTTAGCGATGACTGAGGCGGGCATTGGACGAAGGGACAAAGATGGTCAACGGCTGGGCGAGTGTGGGTGGTTGCGACTCCGATGGGCGTGGATGGCCAGACAATAGTCGAGATAGAGCAGCGATGACCAGAGGGTGGCAGCTCAACTGTGGACTGGCGACGGCGGATCCCTGATAGTGGTGCGGAAAAGCTAGGGTTAGTGCCTTAGCTCTGATACTATATTATAAATATTGTGTATATATCCATGAGATCCAAAAGACAATATATATAGGGAGTACGAGAAGATATTACAAAGAAATATGCCATATACACATAAAGAAACAGCAGCATGTAAGGAAACAAAAAAATTCCTATCCTATTCTAACAGTGTCTACAAGCTTATTCAGTTCTCTGAACCCTCTGTAGCTGGGAAGCAAGAGTTGGTGCTTCTTCCACAAGTGGTGAGCTGTCAAGAGATTGAGGGCTAAAAATATTTCCTTGAATTTCAACCGCCACTTGCGCAAACAAATCTTTTCTTCAATTCTTTTATCATTTTTCATCAGACTTGTGTCTTTAAACAATTCTGAGATATTAAATTGTGTTGAATTCGATGGCAACACCCTATGAAAATCTTGTGAAACTCGCTTTGATGTTTTCCCCTTACACTCCGTGATGTCAGATATTAACTTAGAAATTGTCCCCTTTTGTGAACACGAAGGAACCAAACAGAAAGTGTGATCTACGCTTGCTTCAATGCAACTCGTACCTTCAGTTCCAGAGTTAGCTATTGCTAATTGTTCCAGAGGAGCATCTTTCTGCACATTGTTTGATACAGCTGCATCAGACCTCAGCTCATTGCTAAAGTGCTTTGAGCCTGGCCATCCTTAATGTTGTTATTCAATAATTTTGCTTCACATGTCATAGAAACAGCCATTACGTTTCCTGATTCCAAGTATGCAAATACACTGATCCTTCGCAGGAACATCTGAAGATGCCAAGGAATCTTTTGCCGCATCAGTAACAGAAAGCACATACGCAGAATTGGCGCAAGAATCCAAAGACTTCATTTCACCTTCCACATGATCAATTTCACACTCAAACTTGTTCTAATTCCTTTGAAATATTTTCCTTCAACCGCAATATCTTTTTCATATCAACATGTCCAGTAGAAGTAGAGTCCCCAGAGTCACTACGCAAAGCCTTTAACGGGCTGATACATTTGACTCCGAAGTCATCCACTCTTGCAGCAAATTCATTATGCTTTGGATCAACCCCAAATAAAACACCATGACCTAAGGTAAGTTTATGACTGCTAGACCTTGCACAATTGGTCCCTGTTGGAAAAATTATGAAAACAGTAATTAAAAATCTTGGCGTAATCATAGATTAGCACACAAATATTTTGGAAGAAAGACTTAAGTTCTCAACAGGATTGCAGCATTCCTAATTTCATATAGGTATGCGATAAGAGTAGGATACAAGTCCAACGAACAAAAGAAAGAAGGGCATGTCAATGCAATCAACATATCAGTGAAACAATATTTTGTGATGTAGAGTACTCTTGATGACAGAATGCTCAAGTGCAACTCAAAAGTGCTGACTTATTACTTCCAACAACTATACATCAACCAATGGGCTCATTTTCCCACAAAGTCCATGAAGTGATGTGTGTAACATGCTGGATTATAAACCTTACAATAACTGAAAAATGTTAGGGCAATCTCCAAAGTTCAGGTGCCCGAACTTTTCGTTACAAAACAACAGATTTGATATTCTGAAAGTCCAGTGCGGTGAAATAATCAGGTCCGCGTAACTAACATGCAGGATTATAAAGCTTACAATAAGCCATGTGACACGCCCAGATGGTTTGACTAGTTTCTGGGACTACCGAATTTTTTGTATTTTAGCCTTTTTTTGAAAAATATTCACATTTAGACCCCTGGTAGTTTTAATTCCGTTTTTGGACCCAGGGGGTCGGAGCCGTGACCCACGGCGCCGAGGTACCACATCTTGGCGCCGTGGTCCACGGCGCTGAGGTGCCAGGCCCGCTCCAGCGTGGTGGACTGCGTGGCGCCGACGTGGCAGCACCTCGGTGCCGTGGGTCGTGGCTCCGACCTCGGCGCCGTGGGTCGTGGCTCCGACCTCGGCGCCGTGGGTCGTGGCGCCGAGCTCGGAGCCATGGGTCGTGGCGCCGAGCTCGGAGCCGTAGATCTTGGCGCCGAGCTCGGGGCACTTGTCCAGGCGCCGAGCGCATAGACGTTCATTCGCCGCCCGACTCGTCACCCCTCGCCTCCCCTGCCGCCAGCATCTCCCCGCCGCCTCCCCTGCCGCCGCCGCCTCCCCGGCCGCCATCGCCTCCCCGGGCCGCCAGCGCCTCGCCTCCCCGGTCCCGCCGCCTCCCCGGGCCGCCAGGTCCTCCCCGGCCCCGCCGCCTCCCCGGGCCGCCAGCGCCTCCCCGCCGCCTCCCCGGGCCGCCAGCGCCTCCCCGGCCGCGAGCGCCTCCCCGCCCGCCTCCCCGGCCGGCAGCGCCTCCCCGCCGCCTCCCCGGGCCGCCAGCGCCTCCCCGGCCGTTAGCGCCTCCCCGCCCGCCTCCCCGGGCCGCCAGCGCCTCCCCGGCCGTCAGCGCCTCCCCGCCCGCCTCCCCGGCCGCCAGTGCCTCAAGGTGTCCAGGTAGTTTTTGAGGATGTGATGTCGAGTGGGCTGATGTGTGGTGCTATGAATGTCTGATGCTTAGGCTGTTTATCCCTTATTTATCACTGTCGCTTGGGCAATGGTGCTGTAGAATGGAAGGATTGTGTGGAGTATTGGAGTCGGCGATATGGCTCGCTATAAGTCAAGTTGATTCTTTTGCGACAAGAGGACTAGTGCTATATAAATGTGTTGCTGTGATGTTCTAGGCTCTGATAGGTTTTATCATTCTTGAACTTTGGGGTTGCAACAGATAATGAACGTAGTACTACCTTGTTCGTAGTATTGGATTTGGATGGGATTGTAGTATTACCTTGTTACAGCGTGCCTCGATTCTATCACAGATTTGGTGACTAGGTACTTATTAGTTACTATCTAGGGACTTATTAGTTACTATCTAGTATCCAATTTCGATTGAAGGTACTAAGTTTGGTTTTCTGTATGAACTAGATGAACAACCTAGTCACCCTATATCATGGAGGCAGTGTGACAAGTGATGATTATGGAAATGTTCGATTTGTTGAAATGCAAAGGGTGCCTCTGATATTCAGTGATCGGCCGTCGTTTAGTGAGTTGATTGCTAGGGCCCGGGAGGAGCTACATTGTCATGCAAACGAGGAGAGCATCAGAGTTGAGGGGTTACTTCACTTCGGTTCGAAAGACACAATTCTAAGGCGGTTGATCTTAATTGGTTGTGAGGATCAGTGGGGCAAATATGTCAAATTGGTTATGAAAAATGAGTTCCAATGTTTGGACCTTGTTGTGCGGAAGGTGTCCATTGATCCCACCCCTCATGGTTATTCACCAGAACTAGGTGATCAGGCACCTTTTGACCCTCCGTTACCGGACCTTGCGGTGGATGTGGAAGAAGTGCCTGAGGTGCCCGATGCTCTATCTGCCCCGAACGAGGTTCAGATTTCTCAACCAGTTCGAGTCGAATGTCGGACTGATGATGTCGTGGCGGCCCCTCAGGATCATCCCAGTAAGTGTCGAGCAACTCTTTAGCCTTTTCCCGTCATTCCATTATTTTGTCTCAATCCCATCGTTTTCGTGCTTATGATGTAGGAGACATTCCTGATAATGTGGGTGCTCCTCCCGTTGCTCCATATGGCAACGTTGAAGTAGTCTGTAGGGACTCCAACAGTGTGGATGTTCAAATTGTGGATGATCTGGAGCCTTACGAGATCGCAAGGGCCGTTGATTCTGATGATGACCGCCCTTTTGGAGAGCTGACCGAAAGTGATATTGAGCTAATCAGGCGTTATTGCCCTGGCCGGGATCCACCAGTTCATGAATTCAGCGATCTTAGGCATTCCCATGAGGCTTATGCAGAAGGAAGAGATGACGAGTTGATAGATGCTCCTGAGGCCGGGTCAAGCATGACAGTTGAGAAGGGCATGGTGTTTGAGGACTTGTCCGCATTGAAAAGGTGGCTGCTGGAGTATTCAGTGATTCGTAAAAGGCCATTCAAGGTGAGGCATTCTTATGTGGAGCGGAGGTACACAGTTGTGTGCGAGAAGGAAACATGTGAATGGAGGGTTTGTGCTAGGAAATAGAAGGACACGGGAAAGTTCAAGATCACAAGAATCGTTGGCCCACACACTTGTGCCGAAGCAGAGCTCAAACAGAAGCATCGGCAGTTGACCTCTACCATTATTGCCAAGTCACTGTGTCACATAGTAAAGGGAGAACCCAATATGAAGGTGAAGACACTTGCTGGGATTGTTAAGGAGAAATTTGGATACGAGATAAGGTATGGGAAAGCATGGAGGGCAAAGCAACGCATCTGGAAGATGATATATGGGGATTAGGAAGATGGGTACTTGCAGTTGCCAGCACTCTTCAATGCAATCAAAGCGGTTAATCCAGGCATGCATTATGAGTACGTCCCGAAACCAAACGAATGGACTCAAGATGGGATGCAGATATTCTTCCGTGCTTTCTGGTGCTTTGCCCAGTCCATCGAGGCCTTTCGGCATTGTCGTCCCGTCTTCTCCATTGATGGTACGTTTCTTCTTGGCAAGTACCAGGGTATACTTCTGATAGCCATTTCCTGTGACGCAGACAACGCGTTGGTTCCTTTGGCGTTTGCTTTGGTTGAGAGGGAGAACAAAGACAGCTGGGGATGGTTCTTGCGGCTCGTTCGTAGGCACGTGGTCGGCCCTGGTAGGGAGGTTGGTGTCATATCTGATAGACACCAGGGCATACTTGCTGCCGTACAGGAGCAGATATCGGGGTATCCAGCTTTGCACCACCGTTGGTGCACTCGGCATCTTGCCGAGAATCTACTCCGTAAGGATGGTACGAAGGATAATTTTCATCTGTTCGAGGAGGTCGCTCGAATGCTTGAGGTCAAGTTCTTCCAGGAGAAGTTGGAGCAGCTTAATACTGCAACAAACGCAGAAGGTAGACAGTGGTTGACGGGATTGATGAGAGATGTCGGCAAATGGACAAGGGCTCATGACGATGGTGGCTGGAGGTTCGAGTTTCAAACAAGCAACATGGCCGAATCTTTCAATAGTTTGCTTAGGGGTATACGTGGTATGCTCGTCAATGCTATCGTATCCTTCACCTTCTACAAGCTTGTTGCATGGTTCAACGAAAGACACGCACATGCAATGGCACTACAGAGTAAACAAGAGAGATGGGCGCCAAAACCGAAGCGCCACCTTGAAAGGGCAAAGGCGAGGGCTGAGGCACATGAGGTACATTGTTTTGACAACGCCACGGGCGCTTACGAGGTTGTAGAAAGGGGTGGTACAACGACCGATGGAGAGCTCCGGCCGACAAGGAGGCATAAGGTTGTCCTTATTGATTTCTCATGCACATGTGATAAACCGAGGCAGTACCACTTTCCGTGTTCTCATTATGTGGCAGCAGCAAGGCATCGCAACTTTGACTACGAGAGCAAGATACCTCGGTCGTTCAGTGTTGACAACCTTGTGCTTACGTGGTCTCCCCGTTTCAAGCCTTACCGGGATGAGGGAGAGTGGCCACCATACACCGGGTCCAAATACATTGCGGATCCGGGTAGCCGTTGGAACAAACGTGGAACCAGAAAGAGGACGAGACACAAGATGGTTATGGATCAGCTTCCAGGAAGAACGAGGCGAGGGAGAGCAACCCCCTTTCTTACTGACCCCGAGCAGAACCAATGTAGCAGATGTGGTAGACTTGGCCACAATTCACGCACATGCCATTGGCCACTTAGTCAGGTGCGAGTGCTTGTTGTTCGTTATGTTTCATAGTTCGTCTAGTTGTTTTTCCATATGCAATTTGCTATGTTTCTTGTTTAATTTCTTATTCTTTCCATATTTTATGCATGTTCAATTTTTTTTGTTTACTTATATGTTGAACTGAGAAATTAAAATTTTTTTGTAGGATGGCGCAATTCCACCTGCTAGACCCACACTACGAGGCGAACCACCGAGGACGGCTCACCGCCGAGGGGAGGGTACTGCATTCATCACTTCCTGTGTAATTTCAGTTTATGTTGATGCATTAACTAACAAAATTGGTGTATTCTATACAGGAGCTGCCCATCCTTCGTCCTCGAACCCATGACAGGTTCCTGGACATGCGGAGGTCGTTGTTCTCCTCAGTGAGACTCTCCATTCGGTACTCCAAGTCCCATATTCGAGCCCATAATGTATCCACATAACGATCAACATACCGTTCATGAGGAGGGTCGATCCAGCGGGAGAAGTCGCATTTTGCCATCTGCAAAAAAAAGGACGGTCAACCTCGAGGGTCCATAAGCAATAAAAAATGTAATATTACTAATTTCTACCCCGGAGCGTGAGCATCGGAAGAAACGTCGCCCGCCATCGTTCGGGGAATCCAAGATCTGCACGACCGCGTACTCATTGTGTCTGCATTTCGGCCACGCTGGTTGAGCACGCCGGCTTGGTATCAATTGGTACTGTGGACCGAACATCTCCCTCCTTTCTAAGGGAATGTCTTCCTTCGGTGACCCAAATCCAACTGGCCCCTCGGCTTCCGACATGGTATGTTTCACCACGAAAGAGATGGGCAACGAGGAGGTCGTGAATATAGGAAGCTCAACCGTGTTCGATTTACAATGTCATAGGACCCCAACCGTGCTACTTATAGCAAAACGGGGCAGCTTCATGCAGTGACCACAAAAAAAAGATAACAGTTCTGCGTACATACTTGACGAAAGGGGCCAGCTTTGCACTGAGATGTGACAATAGAGGCCAGCTTTGCACAGAGATGTCAAAAAAGGGCAGCTTTGCTCAGTGAGATGTCAATAGAGTGCAGCTTTGCTGAGGGACATGACAACACGGCCCAGCTTTGCTCAGTGAGATGACAAAAGAGGACAGTTTTTCTCAGTGACATGACAAAAGAGGTCAGCTTTTGCTCAGTGACATGACAAAACGGGGCAGCTTTGCTCAGTGAGATGACAAAACGGGGCAGCTTTGCTCAGTGCGACTACAAAACGGGGCAGCTTTGCTCTGTGATATGACAAAACAGGGCAGCTTTGCTCAGTGAGGTGCTTATCTTAAGTACATCCGCCCCCAGGACTATTCCTGACCCTGATGACAAGAAGCCAGAGGACTGGGATGAGAGAGCTAAGATCCCTGATCCGGATGCTGTGAAACCCGATGACTGGGATGACATAGGCCTATAGCAGAAAACAACAGAAAAGGCTATGTTGTACCAAATATATTGAATGGTCCAATCTCTGAAAAGGCTACGAACTATGAATTTATTACGAGACTGTAGTCTCTGAAAAGCCTACATAGGGCCATTTGTTGCTACACTGGAATCCAGGAAAAGCGAAAAGATCCTCCCCATGGACTATGCCCACTGCACCAGATTACCTGCCTACATAAAGGCCTCCCTCCTATGTCTTCCATACCACATCTCCACCTCAAGGCATCACAATACTACTACAATGTCGTCCTGGAGGTCCGACCCATTTGGAGTGCCGGAGTGGCATGAGCGCCCGAAGTGCCATTGCGGCTTTAGAACGATGTTGGGAGTCTGGACTGATCGAGTACAACGAGCCAAATACGCCCGTAGGTTCTTCAAGTGTCCAGACCTGAATGACGACTTCGTGGTAACGACCACAACTAAATCATTTGTTTCTCGTTATCGTTTTTTAACTTGATCCATGACATCAACCACGCCACACATAGGTTTGCACATTCATCGAATGGGTGGATCGGGTGTTGCCGGCATGGCCAGATAACCGGGCAGTGGAGGTGGAAAACAAAGCTCAATACTTTGTCAAGATGACTCAGGCTCACGAGGTGGAACGACAGATGCGGCTTGAGCAAGAGCGCCGTGTGAGGGTGGACCAAATCCGTCTGAAGGGCAAGGAGGATGAGCTGCAAAGGAGGAAGGAGCAGTTAAGTCTGCGTGAAGCAGCCATCAAGCATCAGGAGGAAGAGCTTCAAGCTCGTGAGGCGGCTCTCAAGACCAAGAGTGACAGGAAGAAGGATGCAGCGGAGCCATCTTCAGGGCACGACAAAAAGGGGAAACAACCACGCTACACCCAGTAGACAAGATGTAATAGATCCGGTCCACATGAGAGGTCGTACGAGCAGTTGGGTCGGTTAGTTGGATATCATGCTATATGCTATGCATGTAATAAAAATGTCTGCGCCATGTTCTTCCCAACTTTATAAGCTTATTATCTCGCCTTTTCGCATGCAATGATTCCCACGTGTCTTATTATCACTTCCACTCCTTTCGTCCAATTGTTCCTTTCACAGTTGACATCAAAAAAAATTTAAAAAAATTTCTTCCAATAAAACAACATAACATGATCGAAAAATGTTATTGCCAGTTCAACATATTTTTCACGGTCAGCATTGTACAAAAATCACAAATACACTAATCGTTACTTCACACAAAACTCGTTCGTACTCTACCAACGTACCATAATATTTTTAAAAATTCTACAAAATATTTCCTACTTGTATCATCTGCAATACATAACGAATTTTCAAAACATATGTTGTATTTTTTGCTCACTATAAATAAATAAATACATTACATAATATTACTATAATTAAATAATTCAAATAAAAAATACACCTATTTTGCGAAAAAAAGGCTGATCGGTGCAAACCCTAAACAGCCGAGTGTCTGCAGACGTAGCAGGCAGCTCGGCGCCACGTGGCAGGCAGCTCGGCGCCGTGGTCCGTGGCGCCGAGTTCGGCGCCACGAGCCACGGCGCCGAGCTGCCTGCCACGTGGCGCCACGCCGGCCGCCACGCTGGCGCGGGTCTGGCACCTCGGCGCCACCACGGCGCCGAGACGTGTTAGCTCAGCGCCGTGGGTCACGGCGCCGAGCTCTGGGTCCAAAAACGGAATTAAAACTACCAGGGGTCTAAATGTGAATATTTTTCAAAAAAAGGGCTAAAATACAAAAAATTCGGCTGGGACTAACTATCTGGCTACCAACAACTTTCTAGACTTAATTCCTACCTAGTACCTAGATTATCATTAACCATTGTATGTAGCAGGTGACACTGTGCATAAAAAAACGATAAATTGAAACATATGTGACACAAAAGCAGCACATGCAATTATGTACATTTCCTCTTTTTTATAAAATGGAGCATTTTCCATATACCAGTTAGCAGTATGATACAAAACAAGATGATGAAGTAATCCTGTGGTATTATCCAATCCCCACATACTTAATACTACAATGCAATCAATGATTAAATTCAAAGGACAGGAAAGCTTGTTTGAAGAATAAACAAGACGGACAAAAGTAGCATTACACAATAACAATATTTCAATGGTTTGGTGCAGTTAAGCATATCTATCCATGAATGATAAGCAAACGATTAATGAAACAGTTATGTGCCACTATATGCAAAGCATAGGTGGTATATAGTACAGTTTAAACGCTCATCTGGAAACGAAGTACATTTATGTGAGAACACAGGCACTGTGAAGGGGCATCCCTCTTATCCAGTCACACCTGGACTGTAATTGTCAGGATCACTCTTTGCAGCAACTGCCAGTGAATCCAGTTACCCTTGCACCTTCTGCTTCTCGTACTTTTGCTAGCTCATCACCCCACGCAAGGTGCACCTTCTTCCTAGGAATTGTTGGAACTCCTAGGAACTACTCAATCTTTCACGAGATTCTCAATAAAAGAGTACACACAAATGGAGAATGGATGGACTCACACGCACTATTTTCTGGAAGCTAGCAGAAATGAGAGTACGCACACGCGAACATGTGGGAGGAGATAACACTGAAGAAGGAACACACGTACAGAGACTTGACGGTGCTGCTTTCTTTTATTCTCTCCTTCACCATACAAACTGATTGCTAGTTCTTAAATAGCACATCCCCAACTGCATACGCACAGCCAATGCGGATCTCAACTGCCGCACGTTGCTGCATGCACTGCATGAGAAACCAACTTTCTAAATATAAGTACTAAATCATGTGGTCAAGCCACTGGGTCTTGATCCTAAACTCACGCCACGCCACAGACTTGATCAACAACCAACTAAACAAACTTTGTCTCTAGTAAACAGTCAAGACTAAAACAAATACTAGTCAAGATTAGTGCTAACAATTTCCCCCCTAATCTTGACTTCCGTTTATTTGAGTACCTTCTCGCCAAGCCTTAAAGTAGTGCCGGTTCTTCGTCGGCATCCGCCTCGATGAGATATGCCTGCGCTTTCTCCCTCTTGTTGGGCTTCTGGCATTCTGAAGCAAAGTGTCCATAATCGTTACAATTAAAACACCTTACTTTTGTCTTGTCAATTCGTCGGTATCGACGTCCACCGCCGCCACCAAAAACACCTGAGGAGCCTTCACCTTCACGCTTCGATCGGGCCTCCCACTCTGCGCGCGTCAGGAGCAAGTGCTCCTCGTCTCCGTCGTTGTTGCCGTAGCGACGTTCTCCCTCTTCCTGCGTCTTCAAACGCCCGATTAGCTCTTCGATCGACATTTTTTTTATGTCACCGAATTGCTCAATTGTGGTGACGACGGGAGAGAACTTCTTAGGCACTGCACGAAGAAACTTCCGCACGATGTAGACCTCTTCCATCTTTTCTCCTAGACCTCGTATCTTGCTAACGATTGTCGTCAACCTCATCGCGAAGTCATCGATCTGTTCGGTGTCCCTCATGCGCAAGTTTTCAAACTCGCTTTTGAGGTTTTGTACACGCGCCTCCTTGACGCGATCGGCACCGAGATGCATTACCTTCAAGGTGTTTCAGGCCTCCTTTGCGGTCTCCTTCTCAGCTAGGAGCAGCAGAACGTCTTCCGGCACCGCGAGGAAGATTGCCGCGAGCACCATTTGATCTTGCTGCTCGTTCACCTCTTCATCTACGATTGCGTTCCACACGCCCTGAGCGCGCATGAACACCTTCATCTTCACGGCCCATGTCGTGTAGTTGCTCCTCGTGAGCATGGGATACGGGAGGGAGATGCTGCCCTCGCGCGCCGACGCCTTCGGCACGCTCCCATCGCCGATCTTCTGAACGCCCCCCTCGGTGGTGACGTTTTTCGACGGGCTCAAAGACGACATGGATGAAGGTGTACACGAACACAAGCTCTGATACCAAATGTTGGAACTCCCCAGGAACTACTCAATCTTTCACGAGATTCTCAATAAAAGAGTACACACACAAATGGAGAATGGATGGACTCACACGCACTATTTTCTGGAAGCTAGCAGAAATGAGAGTATGCACACGCGAACATGAGGGAGGAGATAACACTGAAGAAGGAACACACGTACAGAGACTTGACGGTGCTGCTTTCTTTTATTCTCTCCTTCACCATACAAACTGATTGCTAGTTCTTAAATAGCACATCCCCAACTGCATACGCACAGCCAATGCGGATCTCAACTGCCGCACGTTGCTGCATGCACTGCATGAGAAACCAACTTTCTAAATATAAGTACTAAATCATGCGGTCAAGCCACTGGGTCTTGATCCTAAACTCACGCCACGCCACAGACTTGATCAACAACCAACTAAACAAACTTTGTCTCTAGTAAACAGTCAAGACTAAAACAAATACTAGTCAAGATTAGTGCTAACAGGAATGCCATTGGCCTTGTTATTTTCGACTGTGGTTGATAGCTTTTAGATATGGCTGGTAAGTCTAATGAATAGTACCAATTGATAGAAACTGAAGCCAAAAACCGATTGAAAAGCCGAAAACAAACTTCCCAATACTATGACAATTATCATATCTAGCCGAATCTGAGAAACAAACTTGGTAACTGAATATCTCTAACCAATCTCGGACTCTAATACTTAACTTACACATAAGAAGAGTTTCCCAATTTGATATCTTCCCTACCAAACGGGACTGCTACTGCAGCACAACCTATGCCGCATTGTCGCTGCGCCGACGGTAGCTCATCACGATGCGTTGTCACTGATGCTAGAACCCGGCGCAGCCACATCTGCACCCATTGCATCCTGTCGTCGTCTTCTAGTATAACATCTTCTAGTAAAGGGTGGTTGTGCTGACATTCCAATTGCCCCAACATCGGACATTGAGCTAGTCATAGGTTTTAGTGGTTGAGGTTGAGGTCGCCGGGGCGGCGATGGCAGCATTGGCGGTCGGAGCAATCTCTTGCTTCCATGCTTTTTGGATGGGCACAAGCTCTCATCATTTGGCCAAATTCTATCTGACTAGGACAGCGGCAAGCTGTGCATACCTACAAGGATGGATTTGACCAAGAATTACACAAAGTTGATGATAATTTAAATAATATGCTATAGAAAATTGATTACACAAAATCTACATATTCTAAGGAAAAAAGAGAAAGAAACCACTAGAAATTCTCATAAATCCCTAATGATGGTAGACAATAGTCACAGGAAAAAACACAACCAACTGTGCCATCTACACCATATTTTAACTCAGGAGATAAACTCAAAAAAAACAAATCAGGGCCAGTGGATGCTATCTGAAACCTATTTAACCTGAAAAGATAAGAAAATATTGAACCATGAGAACACCTCTCATTAACATACATTCTAAGTCAAATGAAACTCTAATGTAGAAAAATTATGAACTCTACTACTCCCTCCAGTCACAAATGGAGGTAGTTTTGGACATCGACACGATCCCCAAAGTGCAACTTTAACCACTCATTTATATTGTAATATAGTTATAAAACCTAATAAATTATAATATTATAAAAGTATTTTTCAAGACAAATCCACACATCATTTCCATGCGTCCAATCAAATATTAAAAATATATTGATGGACAAATTTTATACTGTTTGACTGCACGTAACCCAAAATGACTTCCTTTTGTGCCTGAAGCAAGTATGAATCATGTCAGATTTCAAAATTAAGAGTAATTTTCAAAATGAATTTAAATATGATAAACTTGATATTCCTCAATAATTAGAATATAAGTAAATATCCTAGAATTATATAAAAAGCATTTTAAAATTAAAAATTAACATTGAATTTCAAATTTGATACCTACAATTCTAACATTTTAATAAATACCCATAATTCAAGAAGTAAACACATCATGTTGTTGTTTTCCTTACATCTACACTTCAAATTTTGGAATAGGGAATTGAAAAATTATATTTTTGAATAGTCTATATATATATAGGGAAATTATCATATATATATATAATTTTGAATTACTAAAATTTCATAACCTAATATGAAATTGTCCCCTCTATTGAATCACATGAGTTGATTGTAGTATATGATAGTATACATTATTCAAGATTTCAAAACTTTTTTTTTGAAAATGCAGGAGATGTGTGTTTCATTCATTAAGAAGATTTGAGTTACAAACATGGCACGAAAGCCATGGGAGAAACCGAGAGGTCTAAATTACAATTAGAGGAATGACTGACAGAGGGAGAGAGAGAGAGGCAGATAGGAATGACTGAAGGCCATGGAAATAAAAATATTAAATAGAACCGGAGGAGAAAGTCGACCCAGAGTCGACATGACGAAGAATGTCTCCTAGCTTGGACTCTCAGAGGAGGACCAAACAAAGAATTCCTGCTTAATGCGCTGGAGAAATTCCTCAATGTTTAGTCTCCCTTGGTTGTGCCGTAAGCTATTTCTCTCCTTCTAGACCATCCAGACAACAAGAATGATTAGGGCATCAACTCCTCTTCGCTTGGAACTGGGTGCCAAATCCCTGATGCCTGACCAATGGTCCTGCAGGGTTTGCTCAGTGAACTTATAAGAGGTGCAAAGTGAAAGCCAAGTGAAGATCTGGTGCCATATCTGTTGAACCACCGAGCAAAGGATAAGAAGATGGTTGATCATCTTGTCTTCTTGATCACAGAAGAGGCAAGCTGAAGGCATAGGGATGTTATGCTTTATCAACCTTAAGAAAGTTCAAATTCTTTGCTTTAGCGCCAGCCAAGTAAACATTTTGGCTTTCAAGGGGTAGCACATTTCCAAAGCACCTTGGCACAATGGAGAAATGTAGTACCTTGGCATAAGGCATTATACACGGACTTAGGGGAGTAATTACCATCAGCTGTCCAGCGCCAGATGATGTCATCCCTCACCCCTTCTTGTAATTAAACTTGGTTTAGAGCTGAGCACAATTTAAGGAAATCACCAATGGCTTACACATTGAAGCACCTTTGTAAGTCAGCCATCCATTGGTGGTTGTGCAGCGCTTCCTTGATGAGGGTTCATTTTTGCTAAAGTTCTTAACCGTAGTCCAAATTGTCAGAGCCAGCTCATGTATGCCCTGCCCTTGGAGCCATTTATCGATCCAAAAGAGAGTGGAAGTTCCATCACCTAGTTGAATGGATGTTGATGTATAGAAGAAATTCTAAACTGTAGTATATTCAAGCACATGGACTACCCTCCAATCTGTCTAGGGTTAGTGCACGCTAGTCACTCCCATCAAATGCAGAAGGCAATGCCAGCCATCCTAAGGTCTGTGATGCCCAATCCTCCATGTTTGTAGGGGCGGCAAGCTTGGTTCTAGTTCACAAGGCACTTTCCTCCATTTACCAGGCTATCTCCATTCCAAAGGAAAGATCTTCGAGTCTTATCAATTGCCTTAATTGCCCAATCAAGGAAAGCTAGGGTAATTAAATGGTAGATTACCATATAGGTTTGTTGTAGGGGTGGCCCCCACCTAAGCCCAGCCGGTCTGTTAGAAGGCTGTAAGGCCCAAAATGGGACATGTATAATGACATAGATACCCCTGGGAGGGGTACTTAAGTGTAAGGGCATGGTTGTAAAACACTCCACATGTAACTATATATACATATCATCCAGGCCATGGGGAAACCCTAAGCATTGCTCACCTAACTCTCCACTACCATACCTCTCTCTCTCTCTCTCTGTTTGGTCTATAACCACAACAAGGTTAGTACAACTTTGATGACAACTAGTCTCCCTGCCCTTGAGAGCAAATGCGCTTTCCAAATTGGTAGTCTTGCTTGGATTTTGTCAATGTAAGGATGGAGGCTCTTCTACGCAAATTGCCAGATGTTACTGGCATACCAAGGTATGTTACAGGGAAGGTTGTAGCATTGCACCTGAAGACCTCCTTGGCAAACAAAAGATCCTCTTGCGTGCAGCATATTGGGATCAAAACAGATTTGCTCATAGTCAGCCGAAGTCTTGTAGCTAATTCGAAAAGCGATAGCATTTCCCTGGTGGCAATGAGGCCTTGAGGCACTTGGGTAATGAAGAGCATGACATCATCTGCTTACAAGGAGCATTGCCTCAATAGGGAAGGAGCCGACGTTAAGATCTTTAGCTGCATAGTTGAGAGGAAGCTGCATAGTTGAGAGGAATAGCCTGTTTAGCACATCCATAACAATGCCAAACAGCAAGGGTGACAAAGGGTCTCCCTAATGGAGCCCTCTGCCATGGTAAATTCTTTGGCTTGGTTTGCTGTTGAGCAACACTTGGGTAGAGGCTGTAGAAAGTAGGGTTGAAATCCAATCGGTCCATCAAACACTGAAGCCCTGTTTACGTAAAACTTTCAATAGGAAGGGCCACGATAGGCTGTCAAAGGCTTTGGCAATGTCGAGTTTGAGAAGGATTTGCTTTTCCCTTTTTCGCCGTAAAGTCTTGACAGCATCATGCACGAATTGTAGTTATCCTAAATCATTCGACCCTTGATGAAGGTGCTCTGGTTATGGTCAACCAATTGGTCTATATGGGGCTGCATCTTGAGAGCCAAAATCTTGGTGATAAGTTTTGAGAAGCTATGGATTAAACTTATCAGTCTAAATTCTAAAGGGTGGGAAGCTCCTTACTTTTTCGGCAATAGGATGATTAAAGCTAAGTTCAGCCAGTGAAAACCATGATGGTTCATGGAGAAGAAGGCATGTATCCCGATCATGATGTCTCCTTTGATGATAGCCCAAGATTTTTTTTATAGGAAGTCCCTGTGAACCCATTAGGTCTCGGGGCCTTCTCGAACGGGAGTGCATTAATCGCCTAGAGGACTTCATCTTTAGAGCAAGTTTGGTCCAGACTATGCAAATTCTCCTCCTGCAAACCCACCTCATCCAAATTGATCGACCTAGATGCTTGATCATTGATTTGAAGCAAGGATTGAAGTGTTGATGAATTAGTGACTCCATTTCTTTGTGCGTCTGGTGTACCACTTCATTATGCGAGAGGGAGTTAATTTTGTTCTATTGACTTTGATACCGGATGTGGGAGTGACAAAAAGGCAATGTTGGCATCTCCTTCATTGAGCCATAGAAGCTGTGACCGTTGCCGAATCATAGTTCTCTTTAGGGGGGAAGGGCCAAGAACCTGTGTTTTAGCAATCTCCTAAAATCTCCCTCGCCCGATGACAATGCTCACTTTTCTTGCGCGCGGTCCAAATGAGAAATGAGCTCTTCGGCCATTAGTAATTGAAGAGTGATGTTGCCAAACCGAGATTGGCTCCATTGCTGAAGTGCTTTTGCTGTGGCATGAAATAGAGCGTCCAGCCGATGGAATGGGGAGGTGGAAGGAAAGTGACTTGTCCAGCTTCTTTTCACTATGTATGGGAAGTCTACATGTGAGGCCCAATGCTTGTCGAAGTGGAAATGGCCGCCATGCTTGATACATGTGTTGGTAGCTAGGAGTAAAGGCGCAAGATCAGAACATGAGGTAGCTAATGTAGATAGAAAACAACTTGGGAACAAGTCCTCCCATTCTGGCAAGATGAGCAACCAGTCAAGCCACGACATGGTTGCGGATTTGCGCTCATTGCTCCAGGTAAATGCTCTCCCGTTGAGATGCACATCAGTTAAGTGAAGGTCATTCACTAACCGATGGAAGTGACCGATATTTACTTGATTCACATTGCTATTACTTTTTTCACTAAGGTTTAGGATCATGTTGAAGTCCCCATGACACACCAGGTGCTTAGCCGCGAAAGTCTGATCTGTGTTAGTTCCTTAAGGAATTTTTGTTTAGCTGTGTCCGCCTGAGGGCTGTAAACAGAGGCGATCCACCACAGCTCTTGCTCGGTGGCTGTCTGGATATGCATGGTTACTGAGAACACCCCACGGAATGAATCAAGAACTATCACATCAGATGTTCTACAGACATTCAAAATCCCCCCCCCCCCCCCCGCGTGTCCAGGGCCGGAAGGTAGGAAAAATGTGTTAATTGTGAACTGAGCATGGAGACGACGACTGATGCCGATATGTCAGACATCTTAGCCTCTTGAATACATACCAACACGACTCTGTGGTTGTCTACTAGCACGTGCAATGTGTCATGATGCCCTCTGGAGTTTAGACCCCGAGCATTCCACACTAGAATATTACAATTAGGTTTGTCCATGGAACTGAACATCGACATTGGATGCCGCCGAATATGCTAGGACTAGGTTGCTTCAAATTGCACTAAGTCCACTGCTAAGCTAGATGGATGATCAGCTTGGGAGAGCTTGAAGAGATCATACAATGTCTGTAGCTGCTCCTATGACAGAGGTTGGTTAAAGATAGCCTCGTACAACATGAAGTCTTCTACACTTAGCGACAAGTCCACTGAGATGACCCCCAGTTTGTGCATCAGTATGAGTTGTGCTTTGTCTAAGCCGGTGTGATGGGCTATGTTGATATTTCCTTGCCAAGCGTGCACTGCGTCGTGGGCTTCTGGTGTCCGCTGGGTGGTGCTGCCAGGTTAGCCTTAGAGCAAGTATTATAAGAGGCTGTAAGCTGGCTGTATGCTAAGGTGGAGGAGAGAGAGGAGGAGAGAGAAGAGAGGTGGGCTGTAAGCTTACAGCCAGCTGAAGCACAAGAACCAAGAAACTTTGTGAGAGGAAGGGATAGGTCATACAGCCTTCAGCTGGCTGTAACTACTATATGAGTAGGCTGATAAGTGAGCTGTAAGTATTCATACAGCCAGCTGAAGGCTGTATTATAAGACTTGCTCTTAGAGCAAGGGGGCTGGACTGGGATGCTCACCTTAGAGAGAAACTGCCGAATCAGTGAAGGAACTGACATTAGGCCTTCCTCGTGATCCTTTTCAGGGCCTAGAAGGTCTTGGGTAGCTGCCGCCTGTAGCCTTTGCATACTGTACACCACCGGCATGGAGTGGTTAGCTTACCGGGCAATAGTGAACGGAAACTCAAGGCAGTCCCACTGAACATGGAACAGCCACCACGTTCGGATCATCAGTCCTATGCTACAAAGCTGGTCCAATACACTCAACCCAACAGGAGGATAGGATGATCTCAACCATGGTTTTGTTCCAGACATGGGCAGGTAGGTCTTCCAGTGTGATGGAGACTCAGAATTGCAGCTTGGAGAAATTAGCCTGAAGTTGCCTTTGTCCATGGCCTGAACATGACCTTCTTATCATCGACCAAAATATTATTGCAATGATCAAGTCCCGGTTGACACTGGAACGGAAGGAGCGTAGCAGGGCACATAGGTCGAAATGGTGTGATGGGAAGGTTTGTTGTGAATGCTACAACTCATGTTGGACAGGACGACCTCTATAGCATGGCCAAGGTTGATAGGGAATTCCGAGCTTGCCTAGAAAGCAACAAGGGCGTTAGACAACCTCTGCTCCTCGGCCGCGATCTCGACAGACCATGGGATGTGGTAGGTACGCACGACCAGGCAGGCTTCCAATGACGATGGCCTTGTATCTCAAGGCTTAGGTGGCGACAAGCACGGGGGGTGAACAGCGGGGCTGCATCGTTGAGGTTACATCGGCCTGGATGCCCAAGAGGGAGGGCCTCCTGGCGGGGGCATCCAGCCAGGGCTCCTCGCGATGGAAAGCTTCTAGATGCTGACTCGAAGGTCCTCCTCGCGGCGCGGCGGAAGGCTTCTGCGGGCTGACTCACAGGATGATGATGATCTTGGCCTTTCATAGACTTTGACCAGGTGATTGAATTCTTTATAGTGAAAGCAGCACGGGGGCAGGTGACATTCTGAGTGCCGATGGGTGGTGGACATGCAATTGAAGCATTTGTCCAACAGGAACCTTGGCAAACAGTTGCACTGTGGCCTGGGTTGCACACACCATAGGGTGCCTCCTCCTAGAGTCAGCGACCGGCACGCCACCTGGGTCTGCGTCGCCTGACTTGTTGCCACCGGCCTCGGCAAGAGACAGGGGCTACTAATAGTCGATGACCATGTGGCCCACCTACGGGTGGGGAGTTGGACGCATAGGAGGCTCTAAGCTCCAACCTGGTTCTTCGGTGCCTGAGTAGCTCTCTGAAAACTGGTCTCTATTGCACTAGAGGGAGCTCCCGACGCACGACCTTAGCGAAGGAAGGATGCCACGTAGATAGGGGAGCTTGAAGCCAACGACGGACTTTTATCATGCCAACGGAGTTCACGCGCTGTAGGGCTCGAGGCGGGGTTAGGGTTGATGACAACCGAGCAGAGACGGGCTCACCTGGGAGATGGCATCATGGTCACTCAAGCAGAGGGCCGGGTGGACAACTGGCCCAGAGTGGGCACCGGTGTTCAAAGCTAAACATTAGCTTTTGAAATAGCTTGAGATTTCATATTCCAAATTTTGTCATAACTTGAATTTATAACTAAATATCCCATATTTCAAATAGTTCTTCGAAAAATTTAAAATTGCCAACAAATTTAAATTTGAATTCTGGTTGTTCGCGAGAGACAGTACGCAGAGTAAAATAGTCGTGTGTGATTTTAACCGGTACGGTTAAATTCAATACGTTTTTTACTATAATTTTTCTATTAACTTCGTCTTAAAAAAACGTATCGTTTAAAAGCTAGACATAAGCTAAATTTAAATCCAAAACAATCCGGCCATTGGAATGATTTCCCGCGCCTCCTAGATCGCGACTTGTCGCGCTTCCTAGGTGGTGATCGGTTCGGCTAAAAGCCTCGTGGCTTATGGCTGAAAACACTGTAGCTGGCTGAAAAAAGCACTGTAGCTGACAGAGACTTATTTAGCATAATTAAATTTAAAAAAAATTAAAAATAAAAAATATGTTAGCACATTACGTATAATACAAACAAATACGGGAAAAAAAAGAACCGGAAAAAAAGCTCAACAAAAAGCCAAAAGTTCAGAAAAAGACGAAACTTATGAATAGTGAAAAATAAGCCAGAAGCCGAAACCGAGTTGATCAGATGACTCTTCTCGATCCCATTGCGATGGCTTGTTGGGAAAACCAACCATCGAGAATTAAAGCCCGTGGCAAATGCAACCAACCATTGTGACGCTGCACTAGATCTAACAACAAAGACAAACCTAAAATCAACAGGGAAAACACTAAAGAAAAGCAAGGGGCGGATTTTGGGCCTATTCTTTTCCTTTGAAGCTAGTGGCTTTTGACTTTTGCTATAGTACCTAACTTTCAAACGGGGTATTTTCTCAAGACGGGGTCTATAAGTTAAACGATGTACACGTTAAAAGCCCAACATCTGTACCAGCCAAAATTGCAAGTGAGTATCTCTCTCCGTAATATGTACCATAAACAGCCAAAATTCAAAAATTTCAGCCAAAAACTATAAGCCGCAGCCGCGCCAAACAGGCACTTTACCAGAGAATGAAAGAATTCCCGAAGCACTCGTGCAAGATCCAGGGTTGGGTTGAAAGCAGGAGAAGGCAAGCAAGTTCGGAGAATAAGTTAGGGCTTTCTAGGATTTGGACAGTAAGATTGTTACTCCAGGGCCTAGGCATTGGTCCAATGTACAGACAGGTATACAGCAGCAGGCACCAGCGAGGCAGAGACTTCATATCAAGCATCCTCCTTGCATTCCATCCACCAATAATCGATGCATAGTTTACTATACATTATACACATTGAAAAGACATGATGTCGGAAGGTTCTTAACCTGATTTCCAATGGATCTCATAAGTTATTCACCATAATAATAGCCCATTCCGTAGCTTCTTACAGTAAAGAAATAGCACCTCAATTCATAAGTATGTGCAATTCCATCCGGCGACAGACAAATATCTACAACTACAAGCAAGCTTTCCATGCTGAACTCCAAGAAATTGTCAGTTTCCCTGTGCCCCTGAATCATTGTACGCATGAAACTTGGTATAAAATCCACTTGTCACCAACTATTTGAGTTTGCTCACATCTCTGTCAAAATGTTAACTTACTGCCCTCGAATCTGATGGGATTCGACCAGTCGAAACTTCGATCTCAGTAGTCATAACTAATTTATGATTGAACACCAGATGTTGGCCCAGGCTCTCTCAGACGTACGCTTTGGCAGTGGACTGACGTAGACAAACACGGTCGTGGATAGCTTGTCGAAGATGGGAACGGTAGGGTGGAGCTTAACAATTGAGCTGAACACTTGAACTGAGGCACGATATTGTGGTGCAAACTAATGCACCTTTCCCTGCGTTTTCTCTGTTGTTCACTGACTTAATTCTTTCAAAAGACTTACAGAGTATATATAGACACAGCCGGGCCTCAAAGTAGGCCACTCACCTACTCCACATAACTCTAACAACAACTACCACGACGCTACCTATACCGAGCAGTTCGTCAACTGACTGAAGACCTACATCATTCCACGACCACTCGAGATGATGACCGCTACAGTGACGACCCATACATAACTGCCATAATGGCCAACTACTGCAACAATGCTAATGATTATTACAATGATTGCTATCGAGTATGACATCTACAGTACTTCTCTGAGTATGACATCTACGGTACTCGATGCAGCTATGACCGGGTCGCTACCACGGCCACTACGACTAGGACCACGGTAGTTATGACTACGCAGATAGGTGCTACGACCACGTACACAGGTGCCACGACCACAGCGCTACGACCACACATAGGCTTCGAGTCCTCTGAGTGCTACAGTACTCGTACAAGTATGACGTCCACTGTACTCCTTCGAGTATGACGTCCAGTGGCGAACCCAAGATTTTACGAAAGGGTATGCCGCACCAAAATTTTCATATGCAATTCGGTAAATAATTGTAAAATTTGCACCGTAATTCGGTATACAGGCACTAAATAATATGATAAGTCTTAAATTCAAGGTTTAAGTTGGAAACTTGAACAAATTACAATATAAATAGTTCAAATACCATACTAATAGTCTCAAATATACATAAAAGAGACTTACAATGAATGTGACTAGACAATCATCCAAAAGATTATCACCTATCTTATTTCTTAACTTTGTTTTCACTAAAATCATTGCAGAAAATACCCTTTCAACATTTATTGTTGCCACTTGATTCGTGCACACCAAGGCTATAGCTGAACAAAAGTCGATAATTTACATATGTATTCTTCTCTCTGTCAAACTCCTAACCAATTAAATTTGAACGCACGGCATCAATTTTCCACTTCCCAGCATGTTGTCCTACATTCAGATTCATAAAAAATCGGAGCATCACCAAGCATATAGAACGGTCTGTTTAGATAATGTACTTGAACCAAATTCTAGTTTGTTAAAGCTTAAAAAGTCTCATATTTTACTGCCATTTTAACAACGAGTTGGCAGAAGTGTTGTGCAGAGATAAGCTGCGAATTTCCAATGTAATACTAATGCAGTATGCTGGGAACAATGAGTTACCATGCATCTGAACTCACAATGACTGCGAGAGCTGACTCCAGTTCATCAACCTATGCGACTGCGGATGCCTGTCCAAATAACTCCTACTGGAAATGTCAGCTTCGTCGGCGGCGTAAGGATCTGAATGGCCTGACGCCGCCGGAGGCGACCAGACCGGTACCACCCCGCCTTCTGTCCCAGTCCAGATGACGGCGCTATGCCCCGCACACGGTGTAGGGTATTCTGAAGGTTATGCTGCTGGTGAACGCCGTTGCTTCTGGCAGCATTGCCGCCGCCGTCGACAGTTTCTTCCCTGATCTCCATCCGAGTCTGGAAGTGCACCTGTGGCTGGGCCCCAGGGTATGCTGTAGCCCACCTGGCATACCCTGTGGGTCCGCCCTAATGACGTCTACTATACTCCTCCGAGTACGACGTCTACAATACTCCTCCGAGTATGACGTCCACAGTACTCCTTTGAGTATGACATCTATAGTATTTCTTCGGATATGTACTGCCGACTACCAACCATCGACTCTTGACTACAACTATCGACCACGACCATCAACTATCGACTATTGACAATTGACTACGACTATTGATCACGGCATTACGACCATGACGTACTCGCAGCTACAATACTCGGTGTAGCTTTACTACTGGTCGTAACGACAACACAAAGACTGGTTGTATCGACCACACATACTGGTTGTAACGATCACACGCATAGGGTACTCGAACACACTCGAGCAAAACACACATGCAACAAGATTAACCTAACAGAATCTGCCCTGCATCCACCAAACTAATCTGACTGACTACAACTCAGACGATCATAAACACAGACGGGCATTCTACTGGATATTATCCATCGCACAACAGCCCATAAGAAAACGAACCAAACATGTAATGGACCTGAAAACATTTGATGTCGCTCATATTTTAGATGCACACTTGTAACAGTTTGCCACCAAAATTTGGAACACATGGCGAAGCCTCCTCCGAAATACACAGAGATGGAGCTGGACTGAGACCTTCGGGCACAACAAACCAGCCGTTTCGCAAAGCATATGGATTACCAGTCCTGTCGGCCATGCCAATCAAGCATCCCAGCTTAAAGTGCTCTCAACAGCTTCCTGTCGCTAATGCTCAGGCAATTCCATGGCTGCCTCACTACTCAGTCCATTCCAGATTTGGAAAGCCCGGCACTCAGCTTACACCACACAGGCCACCATTACCGCCGCCATTTCTTACAGGTTCATCAGGCAGCTTGGTACCGGAGAGGCCAGTGCGACTCTGAAGATGATCATTGACGCGCGAGGTACTCGGAGGGCAAAGTTCACGCAATGCCGCAACCGCGCATCCGCCTGGCTAGGCGCTCTATCCGGCCCATCGGTCCCTCCGCCGCCTCCACATAGCCCGCTCGCCCAAGGCATCCACCATGCGCGTCTAGTGCGGCAGCGCAGGCCTCCTTCACCACCCCGGCCCTCGAGAGCACGGCGCGAGAACGAGCGTTACCACCCTGTCAGACATCTCTTCCCGACCGACCTCCCGGCACCAGCCGTGCGCGGGGAGCTTGGCGGCCAGGACGGTGCGCGCGGAGAGCGTCAGGCCTTGCGCGGGCAATTCGTCGATCAGTTCGCGCCCGGAAGCGACGACGCGGCCACAGGCGGAGAGGGCGTAGACGAGGACGGGCCAGAGGACGGCGAAGCGCGGCGGCGTGAGGGGAGGCCGCGAGGGGGAAGCGGCGGCCCAGCGCAGCGCAAAACCGCAACCCGTTATTTTTTTTCCTTTTCTTTTATAGCATCTGGCATGGGTTTCTGTGGAATCTAAAATAAACGGAATAATTTCTTTAAGTGATTTCTAAAAACCAATTCTTCAAACGATTTTGTAAATTTAAAACTATGTGTGTCATTTATATTGGTATCTGCACCATCCGCCGTCATCTAAAAAGCTATGAAAAAAATCATCAACTATAGATAAAAGTTATCCTAGTCCAAAATAGGTGCGGATTTAGGATAGAACCCTAGGTCTAAAACTAAAAGCCCACAAAGCACTATAAAATTATAAAATGTATATGATATAAAAGAACTAATTCATAATATACATTGATTTAAGCTTGGCCGTGAGCTAATTCTCGGTCCAAAAGAATGGTACTTGCATTCTTAAATGGATTACTTTTTTTTTTTTTGCAAAAAGGACAGTAGCCCCAGCATTCACTGGAAAATGCTATGCATGCCATATTTTTGCGTACCATGCAGGTACGATTCGGATCCTCGTTCCCCGTGTCCCGCTAGCGTTATGTAACAAGCCGTTAGAGCAAGTTTAATAATTCAGAAAGCTGCTACCTCTAATACATTTCTATGTCATCAAAAGATAATGATGCAGTCAACTCATACAATAAGAGCAAGTTTAATAAGGCTGACTGTGCTAGCTACAAGGGAATCCATGTCAGCATAGTCCTATGTGGAGGGGAGAGAAAAGGAGAGAGAGAGCCAAGCCGGCTCCCATGCAAGAGTCAGGCTATAGCACAGGAAAAGAGGCGTTATCCATACATATACCAATAGAACTAACTGCTATACTCATGCATGTATTAAATTATCAATACCCATGTATGTATTAAATGATTGAGAGCTCTTGTGGAGACAACTTATAGCCAGCTTATTGTATGAGTTAGCTGCATCATTATTTTTTGATGACATGGAAATGTATTGGAGGTAGCAGTTGTCTATACTATTAAACTTGCTCTAAGCTGGCTATAAGTTGTCTCCACAAGAGCTCTCAATCATTTAATACATACATGGGTATTGATAATTTAATACATGTATGGGTATAGCAATTAGTTCTATGGATACATGCATGGATAATGCATCTTTTCCTGTGCTATAGCCTGACTCTTGCATGGGAGTCGGCTTGACTCTCTCTCTCCTTTTCTCTCCCCTCCACATAGGACTATGCTGACATGGATTCCCTTGTAGTTAGCACAATCAGCCTTATTAAACTTGCTCTTAGCGAGCTGACGACGCGTGGACTCCCAGCCACTGAACAAGGCGGCTTCTCATCTGGTGCTCCAACTAACCCTGATTTACATTTAGAAATTTTTTATAAATAATCTATTTTTATTCAAAATAACAGAAATATACTCACACGAACATTTTTTTTATAAAAAATAGACTCCAGTCGCCTAACCGTCGGGCGACTGGAGCCTGTCGTGAGTTGTTGCAATCGCCGAACGGTTGGGCGACTGCAATTGCTATCGCCCATCGGTTGGACGACTGCGCTCCCAGTCGCCGAAGAGTTGGGTGACTGGAAGTGCAGATAAAATGACCGCGCGGAACAGAAGTGACAGAAGAGAGGGTAGAAGAGAAAAAGGAGACGGCGGAGGAGAGGAGAGAAAAGGAGAGGGAGGAGGAGAGGAGAGGAAGAAGCGATCATTGTGAGGTAATTTTTTCTTGAACTTAAAATTTTATATGCTCATTTAGATGCTCAAGCTATGAATGCTCTATTTGGTGCTTTAAATGCGGATGAGTTTAATAAAGTAAGCAATTTGGAAACCATTCACGATATTTGGACCACCTTCTCGAAAATCCATGAAGAAACATCTAAGGTTAGAGAAGCCAAATTGCATAAGCTTTAGATCAAATATGAGATATTCACAAAATTGCCTCATGAGAATATTAATGAAATATATTCTTACCTCAACAATATTGTGAATGAGCTCAAGAGCCTTGGTATGTCATTAACGGATATTGATATTGTAAGAAAGATACTTAGAGCATTGCCAGAGAAATACGAGACATTGGTGACACTCTTTCTCAACTCTTCTGAGTTGACAAGAATGACTCCAACACAACTCTTGGGAAACCTCATTACCAACGAGTTGTACAAGAAGCAGAAGGAGGAGCTCTTGGAGTAATCCTCCTCTAAGGTCAAAAAGGTCACTACTTTCAAGGCCAAGGTAGTATCAAGGGATGAGACCAAGGATGATGAGGACGACTCTGAGGAGGAGTTGGCTCTTCTTGTGAGGAAGATGAAGAAGTTCACAAGGAGGCGCTTATGTCGAAGTGCTAGCCAAGAGAAGAGTAAGAAGGGGCGCTCATACAACGACAACAAGTGTTATAGCAATAGTCATTGCTATGAGTGCTATGAGAAGGAGCACATTACCTTTCAATGCCCCACAAAGAACGATGACAAGGGCAAGCCATCCAAGAAGAAGGATTTCAACGACAAGAAATTTTTTTTCAAGAACCTTCACAAAGATGGGAAGAATGAAGCCCATATGGGAGAGTGGAACTCCGACTAAGAGTACACGGACTCCGACTCCGATGATGATTAGTCCCCCAAGAAGAAGAGACTTGTTGGCATCGCCATCATGGTAGCTCCGTCCCTCTTTTCATCTCCTACATGCCTCGTGGCAAAAGGAGAGAAGGTAAAATCTCTTGATGATGAAGAGCCTTCTTACGATAAACTTGTGGATATGTTAGAAGAACTAACCGAATATCTTGAAAAAGAGAAGTCAAAATTCAAGATTTTAAAGAAAGAGCCTCTCTCTCTTAAAGAATCTTATGAGGAGTTAAAGAAAGCTCATGACTTGCTTGTCTAAGAAAATTTAAGAAAGTCTTGCACTAGCATTGGTATTACTTGTGATATTTTTGATGACGTGCCTAGTGTAAAAATTGCTAAAACTAGTATAACAACTTCATGTGATGATTTACTTGCCATGCTAAGTAGTTCTAATGTTGATTCTAATCATGGTAATATTAAGTCATATGATGCTAAGCTTATTGTTGAGAACAATGAATTAAAGGAGCAAGTGACCGAGATAAATAAGAGCTTGAAAAGATGCTTTAAAAGTAAAACCACTCTTGACAAGCTATTGAGTGAGCAAATGTGCTCATTCAATAATGAGTGACTTGGGTATGTACCCAAGGAAGGTAAGAAACCGGCAAACAAGCCCACAAGATTTGTGAGGCAAAATGGTGAGTATTGTCAAAAATGCCAAAAAATCGGACACATGCAGCCAAATTATCCCATGGGTAAGACTCGTTCCATTGGATTGTTTGATTCTTGCTATATGCTTAAGAAATTCAAAAATGGTAGTGTTATTGCTAAATTTGTTGGCACTTCAATTTTGGATGCTAAAAAAAATGTTATTTTGGTGCCCAAAGCTTTGGTTACTAACCTCTAAGGACCCAAATAAATTTAGCTATCTAAAAGAACCTAATTTTCTTTTGTAGGTGAACTATAAGACCGGTAGAAGGCATTGTGTGCTTAATAATGGGTGCACTCAACATATGATTGGAGACTGGAAGATGTTCACCACTTTTGAGAATGGAATCAATGAGAGGATCACATTTGGAGGTAATAGCAAATGAAGGGGAATATTATTGGGTAAAATTGCTATCTCTAATGATCTTTCAATTTCTAATGTATCTCTTGTAGAAACATTAAATTTTAATTTGCTATGTGTTGCTCAAACTTGTGATCTTGGTTTAATATGCTCATTCTCTAAAGACGGAGTAACCATTTCAAAGGAAAAGGCAAACGAACTTGTTTTTCAAAGGCTTTAGATCTGGAAATCTTTATTTAGTTGATTTCTCCTCTAGTGATTTATGTTTAAAAACTTGCTTAATAGCAAAAACTTCTTTTTGTTGGTTATGGTATAAAAAGCTAGGTCATATGGTAATGATTCAACTTAAAGAGCTTTTAAAACATGATTTAGTAGTTAATTTAAAAGATGTGAAATTTGAGAAAAATAAATTATGTAGCGCTTGCCAAGCCGAGAAATAGCCAGCTTTCCCATAAACAAAGCATCTTTTGTTCTAAATTTGCCACAAAATCCATGTTGTCTTTTACCCATCATCCGACTTTACACCCTTTCATTGCCAAAAAAAGCACCAAAATAATGCTTCTATGATTTTCTAAATAGTGATTTACATAATTTTTTAAAGCATAATAAATAATAAATAGATGTTACTTACTTTATATATTTTAATATTGCTACTCTTATTAGAGAGAAAAGCATATAAAGATTCCCACTAATTAGGCCCCACTCTAATTGGCTTACGGCTTAAGCTTCTGACTGTGGCTTTGGTTTATGATTGAAATTGCACTATAACAACTGTTAGTTTTTTCTAGAAAAAAGAAAAAAATAAAAAATTGTTATATTGTCACGGACAATGTAAAAGGAATAAAAGGGAAAAAGAGAAGGCAAAAAAGCCTAAAAACCTCGAAAAGCTAAAATAAATCAAAATTAGAAACCGATGTATTCTAAATTATTTCTTGTTTAAATAAATCAAAAACAAAATAAGCCGAAAGTTAAAATAATTTGGAACGTAGCCTAAATATGCTCTCAAAAGCTGAAGTCAGAAGGAGCCAAAACAAGGATTCTAAAGAATAAAACTACAAAAGAGAAAACAAAAATCGATTCTATCTCCTGCCCCGAGTTCCCCGCTTTATATTAGCCTGTCTACCCCACAAGGGCTCAGAAGCGCCGCCGCCTCCTCTACGAGAGCCATTGCCACCTTCCCTCGCGCTCTCGCTCGCTGATGGCCGGGTGCTACGTGCGGGAGATGGACGACCTCCACAGGCGGTGGCTGCCGCCCGAGATCTTCGCTGACATTGGCATCGCCGACGCACCCCCGCCCTCCCCCGTTGACATCGAGGGCATCGCGGTGCACCTCGCCGGCCTCCTCGGCAGGGGCAGCGGCAAGGAGGATCCCCCCGCTCGCCTCTGCCACCGGGAGGCGCCTCGTCCCACCACGGCGCGCAGGTGGGTAGGCGCTTGCTCGGAACGAAAGCTTGTGGGTTTTTTTGTTTGTTTATGCATGCTTGATTGTTTGGTGCCTGGTTTCTTGATCGAGGCGGCGTTCGTGCATGCTTGTTTGTAGGTTTACGGGCTGGAAGGGAAGCTTCTCGTGGCGTGCGGCTGCGGAGGGGGCGCGGCGGCGGCGCGGCCGTTCTTGCCCCACTCGCCGGTGCAGTGGCAGGTGAGCGGAAGCAGCCTCTTCTGCTGCTACTTTCTTTATTTCTTTCTTTCTTTTCCCCACCTAATCATCCCTTCCTTTTGTGTCCTCTCTTAATTTTTTCTTCCTTTGTTGGTTTGTGAATTGAAGAAAGTTTATACATTGTTCAACCCTTGCTGTTCTCCTTTGTTTCTAGTTTTATTTTGATTGTTTTATCAATCTGAAATTCGCATCGGAGCAAGTACACCGCCATTGTTGCCCGTGTTTATTGAAAGAGATAACCCGTGTCATTCGTTAACGATGAAGCCATAATGCACCACTACTTGCTTTCATGTTCGTTGTGTTCGTTGGAAAAGAACAAAGAAACGGGAATTTCTCCTCATTTTCTCGTTGTTTTTAACTCTGATTCTTCCCGTCCAGGTCCGACCAATCTCGTGAACGGCAGCGGCGGGGTTCTGGACCCGAGGCTTGCTCCGCTGCCGTCCTGCCCCGGCTCTCCGCCGGCGAAGCGGCTTGGCGGTGGTGGCACCGGCGTGTTCTTGCCGCGCTCCGAGGTTTACCAGAGGGCGGCGGCGACCAAATCTCCGGCGAGAGGTAACGCAGCATCCACACCTCGTTCATACCCCGATCATTACTCGCGGCGCACGCGCGAACCATCGTTTGTTTTCTTGGTCTTCGTGATGCGTTCCCACTGTACTGCCTCACTACCGGTATGAAATCTCCTGTTGGGTTTTGCGCCGTTTAGGTGACTTCATTTATTTTGGGTTGAGTTTTTTATTTTTATTTTTATTTTTATTTTTTAAGTTTTTTGTCGGTTCTTTTTTCTTGTATTCATTTATGTTGTCCATGATGGAGCTAACATGTTTTTACTTTTAAAATTTTTAAAGTTTAGTGATGTCAAATAAACCATCATCAGTTACAGTATAATTTAACTAATTACAGTATAATTTTAGTTATAAACTAATTTATTTTAGTTTAATGGGGCGACACCGAAAAACCCAAAGGCTGCAAGTGCATGATCATACTACTGCTCGTGTTTAAGCAAATATTCCATGATTTGTACCCGCCTGGAAATGCGCCTCTGCCGGTTTGCTCAGATGTTGAGCAGTGTGAGGCTTTAACGCCTGTCATGCAGCCAGAGTTCGTCTACTACCTGTCTGCTACGGCCTACGGTGCTGCTACTTGTGCTGATTTCATTCAGCAGTGCCTATTACTTACCCATGAATAAATATAGGCAACAATTATTATATACTTATTTGTATCATACTTAAATTAAAAACAGTCGTACAAAATTTTAAATTTTTTTAGATGTACTCCGTGGTTTACTCTAGATATATATAAAAATTTCAAGTTCAAATTCATTCTATATTAAGAGTACTAAAAACAGAAAATTTTGATAAATTTAAACTCATAACCAACAGATGTAAATTCTGACAAATTCTGATTTTTTTTCTTTTTTATTACATGTTTAAAAATACATGTAGAATTTTTAAAAATTTGTTATAACTTTTTTTAGTTTAAGTGTATGATGAATGCACTAAACGATAAGTGCATAGCCGTTTTTGCCATTGTGCAATGAGGATAAATAATTAGGGAACGTGTGGGCTCATCACCACCTGATGAGAATGAGATGATATCCAATGATATCTGATGAGAATGAGTAAAGGAAACTCGTGTTAAAAAGTCACTCAATTCAAAGCGATTTTTGTAGTAACTTCTATAAATAACTTATAGAAATCACTCCATTCAAAGCTAGTTTTTAAAAGCTAAAAGCCATATGGTGCTGCTTATTTTGGTTTATTTTGTCATTGTTTAATATTGTAACTGACTTATTTTACACTGTAGTTGCTAGTGGCTTTTTTTGGCATAATTAAATTTACAAAAAAAATAAAAATAGAAAAACAAATTAGTCCATCATGGACAATGCAAAGGAATACAAAAAAGTAAAAAAAAACCCAAAAAACTAAAACATCAGAAAAAAATGAAATAAAAAAAATACAAATCAAAAGCTAAAACCCAAATGAGCTGAAGCATGCGTGATGGGTGGTGCGCTCTGCGTGTTGCCATCGAAGTACCTAGCCAGCCCTGAGCTCTGAACCTGACATCTGCATATTTAGATCAACACATACCGCCATTCCATCCTTGTTCAACCATTAACCATGGGCGGATGTATAGTAGGTCAAGGGTGTTCAGCTGAACACCCAATTTTTTTTTATAAAATACCAGGTATATAATAGATATATTAGATGTATATACTATTAGTTATGTTAAAACTATATTTTTATGCCTACAAATAAATTCAGCTCGCACTCTTCGTATCTCGCGCGTAGCTCATATAATACATTAGACCCATTTTTCTTTCCACCTCCTCACGCCCAAAGAGGTAAAGATATAAACAAAATCCTAGCATTTGTTCCATTTCTCATCTTATGGTTGTCTGTGTGTGAGGCGACTTCGGACTTCGAGTGGCGAGCGGGCAGAGGTACAGGCTAGAGACGAGTGACGACTGGCAGACGCGAACGTGGTGCCGTGATGTTACGACAATCATGTGTGAGACGGCACGTGGTGCAAGATAAGCGTGTGGCAGCACGGGCGAGCAGAGAGGTATCGCGGGCAGTGGCACAACGAACACGGAGGTAGGAGCGGGCGACAGGAAGGGAGCAACGCGGTAGCCGGGAGGGAGCGTGGCATTGGAAAGTGAGTAGCACCTCCAATTTATTGTCATCGTCCTCTCTTCAAATCTTGGTGTGCTTCACCCCACTCCACTTATTTTCTTTCTTGGTCTGTTTTGCTCCATGGAAGAAACATACAATTTCCTCTTAGATGGACAGTTCTTGCTGATGGGGAAATAGCAAAAAAAGGCAAGATCAATAAGATATACAACTCTCATTTATTTCTATAATTTATTGTTTAATTCATATAAATATGCTTGCCTTATGTCGCCCATTTCCTCATAAGAAATCATTAATTTCTATAATTTCTGTATTTTTATTATATCTACATATACGTATCGTTGTATCGGTGTTTTGAGGGGGAACGGTGCGCTGTGGTATCGACGTATTTGAACAATTTAGCTCCGAAATTCGAACACCCATCCTAAAAATCCTGGATCCGTCACTGCCATTAACCGGTTACACTATGTGCCTGTTTGTGAGAGCTCCATCAGCTCCAGATCCACGAAAAACAGCTCTACTCCACGAAATTTTACCCAAACGCTCCAGCTCCGCGAAATCTGGATCCACCAAAATCCTGGATCTGAGGGCCAGATCTATGGATTTCATGGAGCTCCTCAAGGGGTGCTCCACCGTGGAGTTGGGTGGTAATTACCCACCAATGCCATTGGTTACACACCTCATCCCACCAAAAGTGGCCATTCCTATCAAAACCTCAATTTCGTGGATCTGGAGCTGCTGTACAAGCTAAACACTCCATGGTGGGATCCCAGATCCACGGTGGAGCTACTCTATGGTGGAGCTGCTGCTCTAGATCCACGTTTTCAGTGATAGAGTTCTCCCAAACAGGCCCTATATGCAGATGGGATACCACCAACGGAGTGGCTTATGAAGCAGCAGCAGCAACCGAGAGATGAGGCGGCAGCAGGAATGGAGCAGCAACGCCAGTACGAGAAGCAGCAGGATGCGGCGGCGGCGGCATTGCACGCCTGCCCGGAGCTCGCGCTGCCCCCGGAATGGACTTACTGATTGAGGGGAGGCGCATGATGAGATCGATGATGGCGAACCATCAAGAATAGATGGTTTTCTAGTGGCGGTAGCAAGGAATAACAATAACAGACATACTTCAGCTGTTGGGCAGGTGCATGGAAGAGGGGAGATGATAGGATGGAGAGTGGCTTGTAGTCTTTACAGTTAGTAGCGGACCCAGAGAATTTGACGAGCCTGGGCGAAAAACAGAGTCTAAATAACAAGCGCTCAGAAACATAGATCATAATACAAAGCAAAATATGACAACCACATTAGATTGCTCCGATTCCAACTGCATCCATCAGGGCAAACATGCAAATATGGAGTATCAGAACATCCAAATATGCCATGCATTCCATGGAACTGCCATGCATTCCATCGGGACATCATAATACGAGCCCGGGCAGGGGCCCAGGGTCGCCGGGCCCTGGGTCCGCCAGTGTTTACAGTAGTAGTGGTATGTTAAGGAGAAAACACGAAAGTACGGTGCTTTGTGGCTGTGTTCTTGTTGTAGCCAGTTCCAGGAATAATGTGGTGGTTCAAAGTGGGATTAGGATGAAATCAGTCCAATGGCTGTGCCATCTCTCAATTCTCTTTGTATGCTACTGTACCATGGTGATGGTACAATTATTGCTTCAAATGCGAGAATGCAACCAGGGGCCACAGTAGGTATCTCCTGCACTCGCAGGCGCGGCACAGGAGGCCATGCCTTTCTTGCTCTTGCAGCTCTGGATGCAGTGTTTGCTTCCAAACGTTGCGTAGAGCAGGGCCTGGAGCAGCATTGCTACACAGCAACTTTTCACTCTCTCTCTCTCTCTCTCTCTCTCTCTCTCTCGCAGTAGCAGGCAGCCCAGCCCCTGCCTGCCTGCCGACAAGGGTCACTTGCCCAAGAAACCGGTCAAAAGCCAAAAGATCCTAGGCGTTTTTCTTTAGCTTATTTCTGGGTGCTCGTTCCCCCCACTGTGCATCAGTGGCGCAACAGGCAGGCAGGCAGGCAGGCAGGAGGCATTGATCCTCTACGCATGTTCCTTGTTCTAAGGTTGTCTAAAGAATTCTCGACTTTCTAGAGCTGCCTGACTTCGGACTTCCTTTTAAAAGTTATTTAAAATACATCGATTTTTATTTTGTTTTAGTTTTATTTTATTCTTTTGTATTATCTGTGAAGATGTAATGATATTTTTTATTTTTTTCTCATTTTGTTTTTTATTGAATGACTTAGAAAAATTAACTGTTGTTACAGCACAATTTTAACAAAAAAAACTTTTACAGTGTAATTTTAGCTAAAAACTAACTGAAAATAAGCATGGGCATGAAAAGGGGGCGCGTGAGATGACGACTTCTTGAGCGGACGAAACATCTGCTTTGTTTAAGTGTCAACTCAATAAGTGCTTGTCAAGTGAATAATTGGCAAATTATTAAATTGTTGTTCCCTTCGTATTGTCTATTATTAGTATTGAAATCGACTCCATCAGGAGCGAAAGACTTGAGTACGGTACAAAAATATGAAATATAATTCAAAATAAGCGATATGTGTGTATATATATATATATATATATATATATATATATATATATATATATATATATATATATATATCCAAATATCATGTTATATGAGCAAGGCTATTGTACCTTCACCTAGGAATAAAATAAAATATAGACGAATTGATGCATCTGAGTGGGTAGGGAATAAGGAGTACTCTTCTTTTGACATCTCGGTAATTAGTCTCTTCGTGTTCGTTCTGACTATGCCCCTACTGTTCAATGACCTGTGTAGAGGTGTAAAAGAAGCAGATAATTTTTGACTGACCAACTGACCAAATACTTGCCGAGCGAATACGAAATAGAAAAATGAATATTTGATATTATTCATGTCCAAATTTGACTTACAAAATACAGAATATGATACAGTGAATGATGTCGGTCTGTATCACACCGTTGCACCCATAGACTTGAGAAAGAGTAGCACGTTAGTTGGGGACGTGCACGGTGGCTGACATGTAGGTCCTCGTGTCCGAGGTCTGCCTGTCAATTGGTAGTATCTTGTTCTCTTTTTTTTTGCCAACTCACCCAACAGAGCTCACTTAATGAAATGCAACTTACTACTCAAAAGTTACTGATCACATTGGTATTTATAGAGACATCTCACCCCTGATATATATAAGTTGACTCGCGGCAGTGATAGACAAGGCTTATGATTGTGTATAGAACGATGGCAGTACTCTATGCCCTGATCAACTCGGCTTCGGCTTCTGACTTCTGGCTTATTTTTCACTATTCATAAGTTTCGTCTTTTTCTGCACTTTTGACTTTTCGTTGAGTTTTTTTGCCGGTTCTTTTTTCCCGTATTTGTTTGTATTATACGTAATAGGCTAACATATTTTTTATTTTTAATTTTTTAAAAATTAATTATGCTAAATAAGTCTCTGTCGGCTACAATGCTTTTTTCAGCTAGCTACAGTGTTTTCAGCCATAAACCACGAGCTTTTCAGCATGGTTTGGGCTTGGCTGTTCATGCATATTCTGGGAGCACCGTCTAACCAGTGGTAAAAGGCAGGAAACAGAGTGGTTGTGATCACGGATTGAGTCTTAGGCTCCGTTTGTAGCATGGTAATTTTCTTAGAATTTGACGAGAATTGAACTGTCTCGCGTGAGCTTGTGCATTCCAAATGCTAGCTTGAAATGCATGGTTTCGGTTGCGCATCCCTCGCTTTATGCACGTTCCATCTCCTGGGGCACGGTTAGAGCCCGCTCATATAAGCTTTTAGTTTTAGATTATAAATAATAACACATTGAAGAGAAGGTTACAGAGAGACAGATAATCACGTGCGATTTTGATTGACATAAATAAAATCGTTGTAATGTATACTACAATCGATTAGTAGGTTTTACCTTAAAAAAACATTCTATTTTAAAGTTAGATATTATATAAAATCTATTTATCATAGAAAAACTGTTTTTAGAAATCAAATGGAACAAAACTACACAGCTTATCTTCCGTAAAGATTAAAGAACATGTCGCGGCGTCGCTACAGGCGCTAACACCGTTGCCTCGTATGCTCACTGCCCAGCGTTGTTTTGAGCCGCGTGCTTTCTCGGAGTCGCAAAGAGTTCTTCAAAGATACTGCTAGTACTAGGACCAGCAGGTTCTGTTGTATTTGCGAGGGCATAACGGGAATTTCCCAATTGCTAAAAGGGGAAATGAAGGCGGGCCCATCTGTCGGTGAGCCGCACAAAGAGGTAAGGAGAGGAGACTCTGTCTCCTCCCCGAGGAACCCACTCATGCGATGGAGGCGGGCTGGCGGTTGGGCTTTTCGGCCAGATCCGGCGATTCCGTCGGCGTGGAGAGGCGGCGCGTGGAGAGGCGAGCGGGGGTGGCGCGGGCTGGCCCGGGTTCTTCAGAGCCGGCCGCTTGCGCCTCCCTCTCGCAGACCCCGCCCCTTTCCTTCAAAAGCCGAGCTCTCTCTCCATGGTGGGGAACTTCTCCCGATCTGGTTCTTGCTCTTTGAGTCTTCTTCCTCCTTTTGCTTCGGGTGTACTGAAGTTGGTGGCTTGGGCCATCACCGATTGAGGCTTGGGCTTTTGTTTCCTGCGCAAACCCTAATTTGGGTGTGGGGAATTTGAGACCGAGGTGTTCTACCCGAGAGAGAGGGAGACAACGCTGAATCCCTGCGGTGTTTGAGGCACTCTCGGCCAAGGTGTTTCTCTTGGGCTTGTGCGGCATCTCTGTACCTCGTCTTCACCTCTGGCTTTCGGCTGAGAAGTGAGGAGCGGCATTGTATCTCCGTGAATCATCCATTCGCTTGCGACAGCGGGTTGATAGATTTTCTGGGACAGCGAGTTCTTCGTGCCTTGCCATATTAATTGTGATCTGCGGCTTGTTTACTTCTTGACAGTTTTGAGTACTGTCAGTTTGTGAGTATATTCGGTTCTTTCCCTTTTTACAGCAGTATATCTTGATCTGAAATATTAATCAAGTGATTGAAGGCTGCTGTGTATGTTTGTGGGCTCAATTGTTAGCTCTGTGATGATAATATCTAAATCTGAAATTAATCTGATTATTTGAACTAGGATTGAGCTCATTTGATTGATCTACAGTTTAGTCTGTTGATTGATTCATTTCGGCTGGTAAGATTAGTTTACATATTGTTGATGTTCCTGTGATGCAGTAAGAGAATCTAGTCTTGATTAGAGCAGATTACTTTTTGTTCTGTTGATCTGTGATATCTGATAGATTTCTAATTGTCCATTGGATACTGTATGTTATTTCTTCAACTGTAAACTTTTAAACCGAAATTCAGATATTGTCACTTTCTGTTATATCACAGTTTGATAAAGTAGATATCTATCGTGAGCTCAAATTCTAGTCTTCAATAGTCAGATTAGTCATGATGATTGTAGATATTAGCATGAGAAGGCCAAAATCTCTGATTTTGCGCAACTCTGTTCTGAGAGCAATAATGAAACAATTAATTTGTGTTATGCTAGATTTAATTGTTTCATGGTCTTTAGGACTGTTCTGCACATTGTTATTTTTAGCATTGATGATGTTATATGCTTTGAATATATTTGTGAATTTGAATGGCAATATAGAATTACATTGTTACATGCAATTTATGTCATTCTTATCATGCTGGAAATATGTGCTTTATGTTATTGTTTAGGCTGGAATTAAAATTATAAATATGCTTATACCGCAATATTTACAACAATCCAGAAAATCTATATTGAAAGAAATGGCTTCCTCATCTGATGTCGTGAAACCTGAAGTGTTTGACAGAGTCAATTTCAAGCGCTGGCAGGCAAAGACAAAACTTTGGCTGACTGATCTTAAGCTCTTCTGGATCATCTCAAATCCACCGGCGTTTCCGCTGGAGATCCCTGAGACGATGAAATGGGAAGATGCTAATAATGCAGTCTTAGCCCGTTTGCTGGCCATTCTGTCTAATCGCTTGTTTGACGTCTATGTCAACTTCACTAATGCCAAACAACTTTGGGATGAGCTCGAGGAGAAATACTCCGAGGGAGATAATGGAAATGAGTCCTTTGTTACAGCCAATTACTTGAACTACAACATGGTTGAGGGCCGGTCGGTGATGGAGCAGCTCCACGAGCTTCAACTCCATGTACGTGACTTATGTCAGTACGACTGTGCTCTGCCTGAGAAGTTTCAAGTCAATGTCATTTTGGCTAAGTTACCGCCTTCGTGGCGTGACTTTGTGACCGCTCGGAGGCATATAAAGGAGCGCTTGACGCTCAATGAGCTGTCAGCTGCTATTAATGTCGAGGAGCGTGCTAGAGCCGGTGACGGCTCGGGAAAGGCTCAAGTTCAGACTCATCAAGTTCAACTTAAGAATGGTGGAGGACCTGGGAAACCCAAGTTCAAGAGTTAGCCCCAAGTCAAGCTACAGCCTAAGAAAATGAAGAAGAAGAAAGAGGACATCGTCTGCTTTGTTTGCGGTGAGGCTGGCCATAAGGCCAATCATTGCCGCAATCGGAAGGGCAAGGGTCTATCTCCGGGTCAACACAAGAGCCACAAGGCTGAGGTTCATGTCGCGCTGGCTAGCACCAGCTCAGAAGAGTACGTACCTATGACCTTTATGGCAAGTCCATCTATTGATTGGTGGATTGATACAGGTGCTACTAGACATATATGTGCTGATAGATCTTGTTTCTCTTCATTTCAGGGTGAAGGTGGTGGATCCGTCCTAATGGGCAACGGAGCCGCCGCAACAGTACGTGGGATTGGACAGGTTTGCCTGAAGCTTACTTCGGGCAAAACACTCATCCTAAGAGACGTGCTGTACGTGCCTGCGATGACGCGCAACCTTCTCAGCGGGTCAATGTTATGTAGGCAAGGAATAAAGCTTGTGTTTGAATCAAATAAAGTCATTTTGACTAAGTTTGGTAATTTTGTGGGCAAAGGCTATGATAGCGGAGGCATGTTCCGCTTATCCATTCTTGATTTGAATAATGTAAACGTTTACAATGTTTCCCATTGCAATAAAGTTCATGATATTTGGCATTCACGGTTGTGTCATGTTAATTTTGAAGCATTACGCGGTTAAGTAAGATGAGTTTAATTCCAAGCTATAATTATGAGAATGGTTCAAAGTGCGAAGTGTGTGTGCAAGCTAAGCAGCCCCGAAAACCTTTTCATAGTGTTGAAGGGCGGAGCACTTCTCCACTTGAACTAATCCACTCTGATCTTTGTGAGATGAATGGAATATTAACGAAAGGTGGCAAACGATATTTCTTAACTCTCATAGATGATGCGATTAAGTATTGCTATATTTATCTACTTAAGTCGAAAGATGAAGCACTTGAATACTTTAAAATCTACAAAGCTAAAGTTGAAAATCAACTAGAAAAGAAAATCAAACGGTTAAGATCGGACCGAGGCGGTGAGTACGTCTCACATGAGTTCTCCCAATTCTGTGAAGAAAGTGGAATAATTCACGAAGTTACTCCACCTTACTCACCCCAATCTAATGGAATAGCCGAAAGGAAGAACCGAACTCTTTGTGACTTGGTTAACGCCATGCTTCAGAGTTCAGGTATGTCAGACTATTGGTGGGGTGAGGCAGTTCTCACAGCTAACTATGTCCTGAATAGGGTTCCACCTCGCAATCAGGAGGAAACACCCTATGAAGGATGGAAGGGGAGAAAACCCAACTTATCCTATTTTCGAACGTGGGGATGCCTTGCAAAAGTGCATGTGCCGTTGCCGAAGAAAAGGAAGCTTGGTCCTAAGACCGTTGATTGTGTCTTTCTAGGATATGCTATTAATAGCACGGCTTATAGATTTCTAGTGGTCAAATCCGAGGTGAGTGACATCGCTACTAATATAGTGATGGAATCTCGTGATGCGACATTCTTTGAGCATGTGTTTCCTATGAGACCGAATGATGACAGTGAACATATCGGTGAAGATGATCTCTCTATTCCTCCTAGTGTGGATAACACCGCTCCAGATTTGGAGTTGAGGAGGAGTAAGAGACAGAGGACCGAGAAGTCACTTGGGGATGACTTTGTCACCTATGTCGTGGATGATGAACCACGAACCCTTTCAGAGGCATACGCATCTCCGGATGTGGATTACTGGAAGGAGGCAGTCCGTAGCGAGATGGATTCCATCATAGCTAACGGAACTTGGGAAATTGCAGATCTCCCGCCTGGTTGTAAGCTAGTAGGCTGCAAATGGATCTTTAAAAGGAAGCGTAGACCTGATGGTACTATTGAAAAGTACAAGGCCCGGTTAGTGGCAAAAGGTTTCACGCAGAAAGAAGGAGAAGACTATTTTGATACATACTCTCCTGTGGCTCGTTTACCCACAATTCGAGTGCTTTTAGCACTAGCTGCTGCATATAAACTCCTAGTACATCAAATGGATGTAAAGACCGCTTTCCTAAACGGAGAGTTGGATGAGGAGATTTATATGCAACAGCCTGAAGGATTTGTGGTTGAGGGGCAAGAAAGGAAAGTATGTCGATTGATTAAATCTTTGTATGGTCTAAAGCAAGCCCCTAAGCAATGGCATGAGAAATTTGATAGTACGATGACGTCGGTCGGCTTTTGTGTAAATGAAGCCGATAAATGTGTCTACTATCGGTTTAATGGGGGCGAAGGTGTCATTTTATGTCTTTACGTAGATGACATACTGCTTTTTGGGACCAACATGGATGTGATCAATGACACTAAGTCTTTCCTTTCCCAGAATTTTGATATGAAAGATCTGGGTGAAGCTGATGTTATCTTAAACATTAAGCTCATAAAGGGTGAGAATGGGATTACTCTTTCACAATCCCATTATGTGGATAAAGTCTTAACCAGATTTGGATTTACGGACTGTAAGCCAGCAGCTACACCCTATGATCCAAATGCAAAGCTACATAAGAACACCGGACATGGGAAGGATCAACTTAAATATTATCAGATCATAGGATCCCTGATGTACTTAACTAGTGCAACGAGGCCAGACATCTCATATGCTGTATGCAGATTGAGTCGTTATACGTCCAATTCAGGAGATGATCATTGGATAGCACTAGAAAGAGTACTAAGATACTTGAAGAGAAATCCTAATTTGGGAATACACTATTTTGGTCATCCTGCAGTTTTGGAAGGATTCAGTGATTCTAACTGGATCAGTGACTCGGATGACATGAAGGCTACGAGTGGTTATGTATTTACTCTAGCAGGTGGGGCCGTGTCATGGAAGTCTTCTAAACAGACTATTATTACACGGTCCACCATGGAGGCTGAATTGGTAGCGCTTGATTCAGCAGCTGTAGAGGCAGAATGGATACGAGAACTCCTTTCTGATCTACCTGTACTGGAAAAACCTATTCCAGCTATTTTGACCTACTGCGATAACCAAACCGTTCTGGTTAAGGCGAAGAGTAGGAAGGACAATATGAAGTCCTCAAAACATATAAAGCGCCGACTTAAGTCGGTAAGGCATGCCAGAGAGACGGGTGTTATTACTGTAGAATACATCCAGTCTGAAAGGAACTTGGCAGATCCTTTCACTAAAGGATTGGCGCGAAAGGTCATCCAAGCAGCGTCACAGGGAATGGGGCTTATACCCGTATAAAAGGCTCACATTGGTGGTAACCTATCCTAGGAGATCGGAGATCCCGTGAACTAGGCTCTAGGACAACAAACTGTGTGAGATTAGAGAGCACATCTAACGGGTCCCATTAGCTGCAGTGCTCTGTCTGTATGGAAGGTTGAGCTTTGGCTCTTAATGAACTCTAGGTCTATATGACTTATGGAATCGTCCTACAGGATTCCTAGAAGAGTTCACCTACGTGAGTGAGATCGTGAGGTCGCGATCGAAGAAAGATAAGGGTATACTTTCTTAAGCACTCATGAGTTAGATACAGGGACATGACCGGAACGTCCCAACCCGAGAGGGAAAGGGCAAGTCGCCCAGTACAGAATGTGATTTGGGCGAAAATTCTCACACCAAGGCATTGGATCAAGGCGTAGTCCTTCTTTGTCTGTGCAGAGTCGTAGTCCTTTTCACTAGGCTTTGGGTTCAAACCCGCAAGGTACCCATCGTCGAACAGCTGTATATTAAACAAGACATTGATATCTTTTATCAATTGATAAATTGGTGGGGATTGTTGTATTTGCGAGGGCATAACGGGAATTTCCCAATTGCTAAAAGGGGAAATGAAGGCGGGCCCACCTGTCGGTGAGCCGCGCAAAGAGGTAAGGAGAGGAGACTCTGTCTCCTCCCCGAGGAACCCACTCATGCGATGGAGGCGGGCTGGCGGTTGGGCTTTTCGGCCAGATCTGGCGATTCCGTCGGCGTGGAGAGGCGGCGCGTGGAGAGGCGAGCGGGGATGGCGCGGGCTGGCCCGGGTTCTTCGGAGCCGGCCGCTTGCGCCTCCCTCTCGCAGACCCCGCCCCTTTCCTTCAAAAGCCGAGCTCTCTCTCCATGGTGGGGAACTTCTCCCGATTTGGTTCTTGCTCTTTGAGTCTTCTTCCTCCTTTTGCTTCGGGTGTACTGAAGTTGGTGGCTTGGGCCATCACCGATTGAGGCTTGGGCTTTTGTTTCCTGCGCAAACCCTAATTTGGGTGTGGGGAATTTGAGACCGAGGTGTTCTACCCGAGAGAGAGGGAGACGACGCTGAATCCCTGCGGTGTTTGAGGCACTCTCGGCCAGGGTGTTTCTCTTGGGCTTGTGCGGCATCTCTGTACCTCGTCTTCACCTCTGGCTTTCGGCTGAGAAGTGAGGAGCGGCATTGTATCTCCGTGAATCATCCATTCGCTTGCGACAGCGGGCTGATAGATTTTCTGGGACAGCGAGTTCTTCGTGCCTTGCCATATTAATTGTGATCTGTGGCTTGTTTACTTCTTGCCAGTTTTGAGTACTGTCAGTTTGTGAGTATATTCGGTTCTTTCCCTTTTTACAGCAGTATATCTTGATCTGAAATATTAATCAAGTGATTGAAGGCTGCTGTGTATGTTTGTGGGCTCAATTGTTAGCTCTGTGATGATAATATCTAAATCTGAAATTAATCTGATTATTTGAACTAGGATTGAGCTCATTTGATTGATCTACAGTTTAGTCTATTGATTGATTCATTTCGGCTGGTAAGATTGGTTTACATATTGTTGATGTTCCTGTGATGCAGTAAGAGAATCTAGTCTTGATTAGAGCAGATTACTTTTTGTTCTGTTGATCTGTGATATCTGATAGATTTCTAATTGTCCATTGGATACTGTATGTTATTTCTTCAACTGTAAACTTTTAAACCGAAATTCAGATATTGTCACTTTCTGTTATATCACAGTCTGATACAGTAGATATCTGTCGTGAGCTCAAATTCTAGTCTTCAATAGTCAGATTAGTCATGATGATTGTAGATATTAGCATGAGAATGCCAAAATCTCTGATTTTGCGCAACTCTGTTCTGAGAGCAATAATGAAACAATTAATTTATGTTATGCTAGATTTAATTGTTTCATGGTCTTTAGGACTATTCTGCACATTGTTATTTTCAGCATTGATGATGTTATATGCTTTGAATATATTTGTGAATTTGAATGGCAATATAGAATTACATTGTTACATGCAATTTATGTCATTCTTATCATGCTGGAAATATGTGCTTTATGTTATTGTTTGGGCTGGAATTAAAATTATAAATATGCTTATACCGCAATATTTACAACAGGTTCAGCACTACAGCAGCAGCAGTAGTACTGGAACAGTGCATGGCTTGATCGGGATTTGTTCATGGATGAATAAGCGGAGATGCTGTGCGTTGGCTGGGCTACTTTACAAAGCGAAACAAGAGATCGATTGATACGATGGGAGTGAGCACTGAACAGCAGGTACTTTCCGTACATTCAGGTTTTTGGTGCAATGCCACGGCCATGGCTGGGAAGTATTGGATGATATTTGATTGAAAATAAATAGTAATAATTTAAAAAGTAATTTTTAGAAAGATATGGTGAACAGTGAAAAAGTGAGAGATGAATGAGTGCGCGTGATGGGAGCGAGAGAAGTGGGGTGTATAATGCACCTGTGACCCTTATACACCTGTGACCCTCTACCTTATTTCCGGAGCAAGACAATAGTGAGAGGAGTAGAGAAACCGATTCGAAAAAACAGATGTTCATATTGTCTTTTCTAAGCAAAAACCAGAAGTAAAAGCTAATATGAACAGGGCCGTAGTTTAGGCTCAGAGCAGGCACGAAAAAAGTCGGACTAAGCTGTCCCCGTGAGGATGAAGGACACCATAGGCTAGGGTGGTGTTTGTGTAGTGAGAGCACTGAGCAGAGGACAACAAGGGTGTAGTTTTGAGCTTACCCTCTATGGTATCGGTAATCTTATATGAGCTACCTTTTTTGTGTTTTTTGTTTTTATTTCTTTTTTATTCATGTATGAATTTGGATTGCACAAGACTGTTTGTTATGTTTGTCTCAGTTTAGTTTAGTCATATTCAATTGGGCGCAAGTGAGGCTTCACGAGGAAGTGTGGAGGAGATTGGGGCGGTCTGCGGTCTTTAAAGAGGCCCGAAGGCGGTTCGGCACAGGAAGTTAGCCATGTAGGCGGTGGCGCGTGGTTGGACCGAGAATGATCGGGGAGGCGCGGTTAAGGGGAGATGTGCTGGCGACTTTGGGCTATGTACTGCGGTGGTCAATGATGCCAGGGTGGTGTCAGGTCGCAGGGAAGCTGTGAGAGCGGAGGGGCGCAAAACAGGGGGCGGACGTTGGCGGCAGCGGCCGAGGGGGGGGGGACACCTACCGCGGTGCAGGGCATTGAATAGGCGTACGAGCTCTGACAGGCAGAGAGGAGCTGGCAGCAGCGAGTGAGGGCGAGAATGCGTGGGATAACGCGACCGGCTTGGCGGCAAAGAAAGGATTGGGCGGCGGCGAAAATATCTGGACAGTGAACAGTGCACGCGTTTTCTCCTCCGTTTGATGCAATGTTGGCAGAGTAGAGAGAGCTTGGGTGGCTAGGATTTGAGGAGAATTAGCTAGGGAAAACACAAGAATCCAATTCAAGAAAAAAATTTAAAATTTTGCTGAAAATTGGGGTTGTTTCATTGCTGATGCACAATATCACGTTTGTGTCCGGCATTCCTGCCGGCGCCGACTGACCGTCTGCCGTAACAGCCTCGCCATTGATGGACACAAGACCGCAGTCATCACCAGTTCCAGCTACAGTGCTCTTCCCACCTCCATTGCTAGTTGGAAATCCAACGCGAAGTGCAATGCGTTTTAGTTTACTTCGAGAGTGAGATCCTGAGTCCCAGCTACACTTGTGCACGGTGGGTATATTAAGCTAGCAGGACCAACCGAACCAAAGTACAAGTATGTGACAAACCAGAAGGGGATGTTGGAACTTATCTTGTTGTTATGTCGAGTACTCAATGTGTTTGAGTATTGTGTCATTGTGTGTAAAGTACTCGGTGTGTTCAAATACGTCGTAGTCGGTATCGAGTACTTGGTGTGTTTGAGTACTAAGAAGTCGTGTGTCGAGTAATCGGTATGGTCGAGTACTGTGTAGTTATATCGAGTGCTCAGTGTGTTCGAATACTTTGTAGTCGTGTGTCGAGTACACGTCGAAGACCTGGAGTCGGAGAACGGTCGTAGCAGTCAGTACTCAGAGAAGTACTGTAGCAGTCGGTACTTAGAGGAGTATTGTAGCAATGGTTGTAGCTACAGTAGTCATAGCTACAGTGGTCGTAGCTGCATAGTAGTCAATAGTCAGTACTTGTAAGCGACAATATCCCGGTCGTGCTCGAAGACCGATAGTACCGTCTATGTGAGCGGTACTACCAGAGATGATGGTCGACGAGCCGTGGTCGGTGAAGCGGTCGATGAAGCCGTGGTCGAAGATGTGGTCGATAAGCCGTGGTCGGTGAAGCAGTCGAAGGCACAGTGGTTGAAGGCATCGTGGTCGAAACAGCCGTGGTCGGTGGCGTGGTTGAGCAACTATGGTCGAACAAGCGTGGTCGAAGGACACGAAACATGACTTGTCGAAAGACTCGAAGTGGCACTTGAAGAAGGTTTGTGTGCGGTCTTAGACTAGGCTAGGTAACAGTTAGTCTGCACGTAATTGGTCGTGTTCACTAAACTGAGTGAGTTGGTTGGTGGAACGAGTTATTCGAGTAGTGCGAGTCATGGGATTGTGGTCGGAAAACTTGGGCAGTTTTGTTAGACTGTATAGTTGTAATCTGAGTTCATAAATAGAAGAGAAAATGAAAAAGCTGCAATGGATTGATGCAGCGAAAAACTCTTGTGTGTCTTAAGTTGATTAGAGGTGTTCGTATGTATTATGACCACAATGTGAGTGCGTTCTATTCTATGCCTGGGCCAACAGCGGAAGCTCAAAGAGAATATGAGCTGCATGGCAGGGGCGTTGTGAAAGGTTGGCTGTGAAGGGAGATGCTACTTTAGCAGCAAAAGATTGCAGATTCTTCCTCCACATTCCATCTCCAAAATTCAGTCGTCCATGCATCATCTACCCTACTCTATAATACACCAAAATTATCTTTACTACATCCACCCCCTCAACCACCCCCACAGTCATGTCTAATCTAAGTCCACCCAGATTTGTGTACCAAAGTAATCCAACTCCATACAAATGAATGGCCTGGATCTCTCCTCAAGTCTTATTCTCTTATTCATTGAAGATCCTAAGGCCAAAATCATTTGGATCATGCACATCACTGAACCGGTACCCACCCCGCGCCCACGCACAGCGCTCGGCCCCACGTTTCCTCGCAGGCTCCGCCCTCGTCTCCCCACGCTCTCCCCCGTCTCCCCCTCCGCGTCTGCCCTCGATTCTCCGCGCCGCCTCCTCCCCTCCATCCTCCGCCCTCGCCTCCTCCCCCTCCCCACCCCGCGCTGCGCCGCCGCTTCCCGCTCCTCTGCTCCGCCGACGACTCCTCCTTCCCACCCCGCACCCGAACCCCAAATCCCCCGGCCGATCCCACCCCAAACCCCTCAATCCCCTCCGATCCGCCGCTTCCCGGACATGTAACCCCAATTGTCAAAATCCTAAACCCTAACCCCCTCTCTCCACCCCATGGCGCCGCGGCCGCCGCAGCTGGTGTTCGCGGCCTCCTCCGCTGACGCTGGCGTGGTCGCGTGGGACCTCCGCACGGGCTCAGAGGCCATCCGCCACCGCCCATGTGCCTCCCGCCCTCGCCGCCGCTGCTTACCGCTTCCTCGCCGCCGCCCAGGCCCCCGCCGGCAACTTCGCCCCCATTCACTTCTGCTACTGGGACAAGGTAAGCGCCCTCCGCAAACCCCAAACCACGTCCTTGAAGCCCGAACCCTAACCTTGAGCTTGTTTTCTTGGTTCCAAACTGCAGCCCCAGGTGGCGTCAAGAGCTTCCCTGCCGAGCCGATCCGCACGTTCATCGCTGACCCGGAGGGGAGCTACCTCATCGGTGGTGGGGTCTCTGGCGACATCTTTTGGGAGGCGAGGGAATTGTGGTTTCTTGTTGCTGTGGTGAAATGATTACCTTCTTTTTTGCGAGGAAGAAACAATTACCATTCTTGGTTTCTTGGCGCTTTGTTTGAGGGTGATGTGAAATGCTTGATTGGTGCTGGGTTAGCGTGGGGAAGGTTAAAGGTTGGATTTTTTGTAGCTTATTATGTGTTTTGTGATGAATTAATACTAATAGATTTCTTTGTGGTAATTTCCAATTATTTGGTGGGAATAGGAGCTGCCTGCTGCTGTATTTCTAGGCTATACACGAGCATTTGTGGGAGTAAATCAAGTTGTGGTTATTTAGTCAGTTTTGTTTTTAATGAAAATGGAATTGGAGGCTGTGTGGTCGTTGGTCTTAAAAATAATAATCGAGCTATTTAACTTATAAATATGTTTTCCAGTGAACTAATTGATTTTCTTGCAGCCACTGCTGGCTGCTGGGGTGGTCATTTTATAGCTTCTTGTGTTCTTCAGCGTTTTGTGGTGAAGATTGGACCTTTTAGATGCTATTTTTTTTACCTTTATAGTAATTTAGCATTTTCTTACTATGTTTTGTGTTGAAGGTGTCTGTTTTGTGTTAAATAGTATAGTTGCTATATTAGATATATCTGAACCAGTGGTGGTGGCCAAACTCGCCCCCCCCCCCCGGCCCCCGCGCGCACTGGATGCATATTTTTTGCGGTGTTGTCGGTGTGCTTGTAGAACTTTGTATAGGTCTCCATCACATGTTTTAACATACAGGATATTATCTATATATTAGCTAGATTTTGATTCAGATATGTACATACAACTTTAAACATGACATATGGACTCTAGATCTAGGCAGTACAGGCCTTCTTCCACTTGAGGTGTGTATCAAATGCTGAAAATATGAGTACAAGAATGCAGCAGTATATATGAGACCACCATCCTCTACAAGCTGCACATCGGGGAGGTCCTGTCCACTGTTCCTACGATTGGTAGGCTATCGATTATTCTATATCATCTGATTTTGTTGTTGATGTAGTGCTAAAATTGAAGTTATATTAAGGCCTTACCGACGCTTGCCCTTGTTTCTCCCTTGCAGCAATCATTTCAACGGTCACAGCGTCATTGCTTTGGCGACTCTGCTCCTGGGGAATTCCCCCTGGCTGCAAACCCGTCAATTGTCCTCCATGTCCTCACATCATGCAATCTAGAACCTGAGGACCTCGCTCACTTGGAGGCAAGTAGTGTTTTATTGTTTTTCTCCAATGTAGAAATGATATTGCTGCTGATGATCTTTGTGCTTGTGATAGGCAACATGCACATTTTTCAGGAAGCCTGCCAATTTTCCTCCAGACTTCCAATTATCAATGTCAGAGCTTGCAGCGTTGGACATGTGTCAGAAATGGGCAATATTTAAGCCTATGACTGCACAAGAAAGATAACTGTTTAAGCAACGCTGCGGCGGGAGTTGGAAGTTATATTAGGCGTTCCATACTGATACGGTTGTCCTATTTTTGTAGTTCCTACAATATGCAAATATTGAGGCAGTCCATGAGAATTTGGATGTAGGGGTTCTTGATTTTGCAGAGGATATTTGGGATGATTGGGATTTCCTGTGAATTATTAATTGATGTGATGGATGAACGAATCTTATGTTAAATAAGGATGTGTTGATTTCCACAGAAGCCAATTGTGAATTCTATGGGATAGAACTGCACTTGAGATCAATTCATCTATCGAATATGCACAAAAATACAAAAATGAAAATTTTCCATGAACAGTGTAAGCTGTTCAACTATGTCAGTTCCAATATCCCCCTCCCCTCCCTTTGGTTTTACTCCACATCTTGTTTGTTGGCTTGATTCTATTTACTTTTTCACCTGTCCTTGTTCCATCTATATGTTGTTGTGGCTCAGTCTGAACACATCAAAAAGTAATTTAGATGTAGTATTGATGGAAAAATTAAGTGATGATTCAAAGCTGCATCCAGTGAGTTGAGACATAGGAGTATATCACTAACTTTCTGCCCATGAAGTTGGCCCATAATGATTCAAGCTCTGTTAGTTCTTCGTGCAAATTTTTTTGCCTGCAGTGCAATTTCCTATTTCAGAACATTTAGATATGTATAGCCTCATTTCTTAATGTTTATTTCAGTGCGCAGATGGTGACCTACGAATCACAAATATTGGTGTGCTCACATTGCCACATATAACATCAGTACGATCAGGGGATCAATTATTTCCGGATTTGGCTTCATCAGAATTTCAAGTATGGTTAGCTTCTACCTCATTGTGGCTTCCTCATGTTCAGCTGTATAGCGTGCACCTATATTTAATTGTGCATTGTATGGCCCTGGCCTTCTGATGTATGGCCAAGTTTGATATATTTAATTGTCGAATTGGTGAATGGTGGTGGAAATTGGAAAAACAAAATGGTATGAGGCAAGAAATTGTAAGAGCAAAATATATGGAAGGTAAAGCTGTTAGGCAAATTAAGCATAAACAAATTGATTCTCCGTGTTGGTTTGATCTTCTTAAAGTCAAAAAGAGACTAATCTCAAAGGGAGATGTTTACCGATAGGTGATGGGAAAAACACTGATCTCTGGGAAGATAGTTGGTGTGGATCCAAACCTCTGTGTACAATTCAAGAATCTTTATGCAAGTAGTAATGATGTTGGTTGCAATGTGAATGACAGCCTCTAGAGGATGACTTTTATCCTTTAGAAGGTGCCTGCATGTTAACTTGTGTAGTGAAAATGACACTCCTAAACAGAAATGGAACACTTCGGGTGTATTTTCAGTGAAATCTGTGTATAACTATCTTACTAATCAATTACCAGATTATGATCTTAAGTTGTTACGGAAAGCCAAAGTGCCTCTCAAAATTAATATCTTTATGCGGTTCATTTGGAATAATGCTATATTAACTAGGGATGTGCTTTTAAAGAAAAAAATGGAAAGGAGATCCTCAGTGCAGTTTCTGTTATGAAAATGAGACTATTAAACCCATTTTCTTTGATTGTGCTGCGGCTAAATATGTGTGGGGTGTGATTTGCTCAGTGTTTGGTGCTACTCGAAGACCAAATTTGTTTGAGCAATACTTGTGGGCAAGGCAATATATCGCAGGCAAAACTAGATTTCATATTGTCGGGTTGTCAGCATTGTGCTGGGCCATGTGGAAGTTAAGAAACAGGGCAAATTTTGAGAAAAAATTGATTAGATCTCCTCCTGAGATAATTTGCTATATGTGCACATGCCTAAATTTATGGGCAAGGTTGCAACAAAGGTGTGGGAAAAAAAGAGTCGATAGCTTGAGCATGTACTGCAAGAAGAGGCTTTGAGAATTCATGCAGATTTGACGACGTCCAGACGAGTGGAGATCAAGAAGTGGTAAGAAACCTCCTGATGATAGAAGATGGAGACAAAGAAGATGCAATGGAATAGAAGACGCGACGCAATATGGGCGGCTCCTACGAGTGAAATCGTGCGGAGTAGTTTTCGTTTTAGTAGTTTCCTTTTCTTACTCTGGATGTATTGGTGACAATTGATTCCAATTTCGATTGCTGGGCATCCTCATTTGAGTTTTATTTTTTACAAATTTTATCTTGTTTTGTATTTTATCGTAGCGTTAGCACGGGCACACTACTGCTGACTATGGACTGCTGACCGCGTTATTATGGATGAGTAGCTTCATATATGAGACGTGAATCTTAATGAATCTGATTGTTCGTTTTATTTTTTACAAATTTTATCTTGTTTTATATTTTATCGTAGCGTTAGCACGGGCACACTACTAGTGTAAGTAATACAGCTACCATATCCTATTGTGATGTCTAGGTGGGGGCTACCTGTCATGCCACTGCCGGGTCTCCATACTAAGTGTGTAGCGAGAGAAGGTTGAAGGGTATCGCTATTAATGTAATGACCTAACCGGCTCTCCCTGAAGAGATAATTGGAAATTTGCCATCGCTATCAGTGGGTTTCGCAAATTTGACATTTTTTTCGTAGACTTCGCAAAATTGCCATTCAGTACATGTGTTTCTTGTATTCCCTGCCATTCTATCTTTTTCTTTATTCTCTCTCCAAATTAGCCATTAAAATACCAATTTTGCCCTTGGCTAATTAACCGAGATCTCCTAATTAACCTGTACATGATTCCCACGTGAGCATGGAAATACCTGTACGCGAACGCCCCCTGGAATCCAAACGTCCCCTGGAGTCCAAACGTGAAACGTCGCCCTGTACGAGTACGCATCGCCGCCGCCTGATACCGGATCCCATGGAGCATCGCCGGCGCCCGGATCGGGCCCTCTCGGCCGACGAGTCCTGGGAGAGCGACGAGGCGCCGCCACCGCCTGACGCGCTGCCGTGGCCCGACGCGCCGCCGCGGCCCTACGCGGCGCCGTCGACCGTCGCCCAGCCGCTGCCCGACGCGGCGCCGTCGACCGTCGCCCAGCCGCTGCCCGACGCGGCGCCGTCGACCGTCGCCCCGCCGCTGCCCAATGCACTGATGCCGCCCTGCGCGCCAACGCCTCCAGACGTGCTGCCACCGCCCGACGCGCCATCGCCGCTCGCGTCCCAGCGGCCCGACGCGCCGACGCCGTCCGACGCGATCGACATTGTGAGGACCATGCTGCCCCACGTGTCTCAACCGGTGCTGTTACACGACGCGATGACTTCAGCCATGGTGCCCCACGTGAACAGGTATTTCGATGCTCGCCTGCTTCGGCACCTGCACACGACGGCTCCGGCCATGCGTTGTATTGTTCTGTTACGCACTGCACATGAGATGCACATATATCTGTTATGCACCTTAGTGATTAATATCAACTGGTTGCCATAACACATATATCTGCAGTCGTCTTGCTTTCTTGTTGGGAGAGGGCAGTTCTTCACAAACCTCCACCGCTACTCCTGAGAGGATGCCTACTGCAGCTACATCAAAGAAGATAACTCCAAAGAGAAAGCTACATATTGGATGAATGATATTTTGTGACGTGGCGACTTTATTTTGTGAGAAGTGAACTCAAAATTTATTTGCTCTTAGATGTTTTCTATTTGTGAGATGAACTCAGTTTATTCTCAATTTATGGATCTGTGAGATGAACCACTGAATTCTCAATTTATCGACGTGTGCTATGTACTGTGGCTTATCATGTTTGATGTTTCTGCAAATGCCCAGTACTACTGTGACAATTTCCAACTGCTGCAGAGCCTATTCACAAAGAAGAAAAAATGTTTTGCACAGAAGAGTATTTTCGAGTTTATGAAATAGATATCATTTTACCAGACAACAGCCATAACAAGAAATGTGGGACGGCAACATTATTTTGTTTCAAACACAACCTTTGATTACAGGCAGTGGAGTGTTAATTCTCAAGCTCACCATAATCTCCTACTAAGCAGCAAGCATGCCTTCCTCTACTACTAGTGCTTGCCCTTGAGTTCTTGACATGCAGTCTGCCACCACTGTTAAGGAATTTTTTTTACTTGTGCAAGCTTACTGTAACACACCACTTTAGACTGACCAACTCATGAATGCCTGTAATCAACACACATGGAGATCTCACACACATGCTACAAACTCGCATCCAAGAAAATGTTTGCTCATCTATTGAAGGACGACGGCGCCGCGTCGGGCAGCGGCTGGGCGACGGTCGACGGCGCCGCGTAGGGCCGCGGCGGCGCGTCGGGCCACGGCAGCGCGTCAGGCGGTGGCGGCGCCTCGTCGCTCTCCCAGGACTCGTCGGCCGAGAGGGCCCGATCCGGGCGCCGGCGATGCTCCATGGGATCCGGTATCAGGCGGCGGCGATGCGTACTCGTACAGGGCGACGTTTCACGTTTGGACTCCAGGGGACGTTTGGATTCCAGGGGGCGTTCGCGTACAGGTATTTCCATGCTCACGTGGGAATCATGTACAGGTTAATTAGGAGATCTCGGTTAATTAGCCAAGGGCAAAATTGGTATTTTAATGGCTAATTTGGAGAGAGAATAAAGAAAAAGATAGAATGGCAGGGAATACAAGAAACACATGTACTGAATGGCAATTTTGCGAAGTCTACGAAAAAAATGTCAAATTTGCGAAACCCACTGATAGCGATGGCAAATTTCCAATTATCTCCTCCCTGAACTTCCCCCAATCCAATTCCTCTTGACTCCCAGTCTTGTTCTTCGCTTCTTAGTCTCAAATTTCTGCTTGATTTGTCGAATCTTATATTGGCTACTGGAAATTGGGAGTAGAATGTAACATATTGGTATCAAAGCTCGTTTTGATGCCCTAGAGCCGCCATGCCATCAAACTCAATCGCAAACTTAGGCGCAAGGGATGGAGCAACAAATGGCAGAGATGCTCAAGGCTCAGGTCAAAGCGATTGCAGCCTAAGGGGAAGCTATCAAGGAGTTGCAAGTGTAGGGCGGAGCGATCCACCGTGTGGTCAAGGAGATCAAGCTTGCAGTCCTAGAGTTCCAGTGGTGGAAGACAGAGGGGCTATACTTAGAGGTAAGTGATTTGCGTGACTAGGTCTAGCAGATCGCTCGCAACCCTATGCTTACGGTCCGCCCGGTTGATTTGGCGGGAATCATCCCTAGGCCAGAGACATCACTGACCACACTGATTGTCCTGGTCCCGCGGCTGCACGAAGAAGCAGTGTAGGTTTTCTGCAGTGATGCAGATCACAGGCCTGAAGGCCATTGCGATGAATTGATGAGTCAGAGGAAGGCAATTGGGGAAATCTTTCCATGCCGCCATCGGGCAATGGTACATCTAATCTGCCAAACCCTTCTCTCGATCTCCATGAGGGTTTTGATTTCTAGATTAGGACAACAATGCACCACCACAACCTACCCGAACTTGATTTCCCTCAATTTGATGGCGAGAGTCCTAGGGCCTGGAAGCTAAAGTGTGAGAATTACTTTAGAGTTTGCTCAGTCCATCCCAAATTGAAGATTAGTGTAGCCACCATGTACTTTATAGGGAATGCTATGCTCTGGTTGCAGTCCTCTAGTGCTCATTTGCATTAACACACCTGGGTGTCCTTTGCTACTACAGTCTCTACACGCTTTGGTAGGGAGGAGTTCCAGTAACAAGTTAGACAATTAAACCAAGTTGCTTTGCTGTCTTCTATTTACCCCTTGCTTTGCTGGAAGGTTTACTTTCTCATACTGTACATTAGATAGTTCTAAGATTTTTTTCCTCTTGTATTTACATGATTGGAAATAGTGAATGAAAATTGATTCCTGTTATACCTACTCTTCTATTATTCTAAATTCTCCAGACTCTCTCTGTTCAAGGTGCGGGTAGCACTGGTTCATCAGCACCATCCGATCTTAGCAGCAGTGAGTTTCAAGAGCTATGATCAAAGAACGGTCTGTACCATAGCAGATTGTTTGAATAAATAACTGATAACAGAGGTCACAAAACTGTATGCTCTTCCCTTGCCAGGTTTAAGTCCTTCAATATGCAATTTGAAGAGCTTCATGCAAAGCAATCTCAATGGACTATACCTGATCAGGAATTGCGAGAATATCTGAGGCTTGCTGTAGCTGAACTTCTCTTGCCAGCCTATCGGTCTTTTGTTAAACGTTTTGGGTATGTTAACCAGCTTTTTTTCTTGATCTTCTTAGGCTCTCTACCCAATTAATTGGTCACAGTTGATAATGAAATTCTATCATAATTGCATTTTACCCCAAAACCTTAATCTCGTATAATAAAATTTTTGAATGTTACAATGCATCCACCACCATCCATTTTTCCATCTACTCCATTAAGTTGTTTAATAACTCACAAATGGCCAAATGGCAGGCCCAATCGTCATTGGCTCCCTATTTTCCCCCTTTTTTTGTGTGCATTAACTGGTGATGGGGCCATGATGGTAGATAAAGCAGCAGTTGCATGTGTCCATTGCAATTCTTCATGCTTCTCCTGTTTTTATTGTATGAGTGTACTACTTTAACTTTCAGGAATCTTATTGAGCATGGAAAGAACCCAAATAAGTACATCAGATACTCCCCAGAAGTGGTGGATCAGTTGCTGGGTGAGTTCTTTGAAGGACAACAATTTGGAGAACAAAAGCGGTGAGAACTGAGAAACAGTAAAAAGGGAAGAGCACTGCTAATAAGTCTTATAGAACAACTTTCGCAGAGATTTCTACAGAAGCAACTAACTGTTCTTTACACCATCACGAATACGGTACTGAAGTACTGATATAGCAATATAGCATAACTGTCACTCCTTTATAGAGCTACTCTGGCAAGATCTCATGCTCTTTCATTATTTGACTGGTTAACCTTTCATGTTTACGGCTGAGAGGGCATTAATTCACATAAGCAATCTCAGCATTTGTTCTCAATTTGCTTTGTTATATCATGTGCTGGTACCTGGTATTCATAAGCTGCAGATCCATTTTTGTGTAGTCTTATTTATGCTGTAGATCTTCATATTTGGTTGGTTTTCTTGGCAACATGTTGCAATGAGGTTGCTCTATTTGACTATATTGATTATGGACTAATTGATCGAAATGGTCTCCGCAGCATGCAAGTGGTGTATGATTTTAGACAGTTCATTAGCATCTTTTGTGAAGTAGAAATTTGGATACTGGCTGGCTGGCTCTCTATCAGAGATGGTTCTAGCTACCCGTGTACCTGTGTTCCTCATTTTCTGATGTTCTCTCTGCTAATTATTTTCCTTTCTGTTTTGAGATGGAGAGGTTCTGGTAAATGGGAGCTATAGAAAACAAAATAGAAATAAATCTCGGTGTTTAGATATCAAAGAGAATGTAAAGAAGAGACTGTCATTCCCCTTTTTTTTTCCCATGTCCGCTGCCACTAAAATGGTAGGAGCCAAAATATTCCTAACTGTTTCCTGACTAAATGAGCATACCACGTTCATTGATGCCTTTAAATTGAGCTCCAGAGGCAGAACAAGGCAAGTAGTATACCATCATTTGGGTTTTAGAATGGTGATCACTGATCAGTTCTGTCTAGTGTTCTATAATACAGTATGTTCATGCTGGAGAAAGCTAGACCTCAGTTTGAACAGCCATTAGAATCTTGGATCACGATATTGTGCTGTTTGAATAAGCAAGATCTTATCATTACGAAGTGGTACTTCGGCTGTTTCAGGGCCTTCTAATGTAGATGGTATATTTCGACAGTGGTAACTACCGACGAAAACAGAACTGGGCTGCTTCTGAAGTAAGTGATTCTAGGTGAAGCATAACTTTTAGGCCCTCTCCAATTTGATTTTTTTCTAAGGGCTTTTGGCTTAAATGATACTGTAGCATCTGCTAGTTTTTTCTGAAATATTCAATTAAAGGAAAATAAAAAATATTGTTATATCTTCATGGATAATACAAAGGAAAAAAAATAAAAGAAAAAACCACGTTACGAAATAATCGCGCTCCAAACCATTTTTGACTTCTGGAATATAAAAGCCCTCTAAGTTGTTTTGATGAGCAGTAAGCATTACTACTACTAATAGTGGCCTCCTTCATCTCAGGTTAGTCTATATCAGCATACTTGATTAATTGACATAGCTGCTGTCAGATCTTTCTGGGTGCTGTCAAGTTAGGTCTGTTAGTCATCGCCTAGCCGTTAAAGCCGGCACTCCATTTTTTTTTTTGGGTTTTGACGCTTGATTGTTGTGCTTTTTGTTAGTTGCTTGCTTGTTGGTGTTGCCACCTAAAAGTTTTGTTGGCACTACATGAGAGCCTCCAATAATTTGGACGAGCCAGAATACTCGCTCGGTTGGGCTAAAAAGCTATAGTTTATAGTTGAAATTGTACTGTAATGGCTGAAATTTTATTGTAGCTGAAGGTGGCTTATTTGGCTTAATTAAATTTAAAAATAGAAAAAATATACTAGCTCATCACGGATAACACAAACGAATACGAAAAAAGAACCGGTAAAAAAGCTTAAAAAAGCTAAAAGTTTAAAAAAAATGAAATTTATGAATAGTGAAAATTAAGTTAGAAGCTGAAGCTGAAACGAGCAGAGCTGTGGCTATACAATCTGGAGTTCTGGACCAGCATCCGTTTTGCTGGGTTTGGTAGGCACGCTCAAATAGTGGCCTCTGTTTATTTTTTTTACTCAGTGTACTGTAGCTTAGGGTTCAGAATGTTAATTTCTTAATACACAACCGCAAGATGATCGGCGGTCACTTAATCATGTTGTATAGCCGAACTCTTCCCTGTAGACTATAGTTGTGAGTTAAAAAGTTATCATTTCTTGCAAATATGCTGTGTATCATTCCTTGCAAATATGCTATGTGTCATTTCTTGCAAATATGCTGTGTTAGCGGCAAAATGTGACGTATGTGTCATCAAGCACTGATGATAAGCATGGTGGTATGGGGGTATATTTAGGATCACGGTTGGTAGGCGGTCAATTCGGAGCAGGAAGAAGATTTGGTTTCGTGTGGGGTCCCAAACAGACGATTTAGTAGAATCTGCCCTGCCTCCAGGTTCTGAAAATTGCTTTGAAAATCAGGGCCTGGCAGATTTGTCGTGGTTACCTTGTAGAGGAACGAATGATGATCCCTTGATGTTTTCGCCGTCAGAGAAGCATGGGAGAATTGGAAACAATGTGTGTGTTTTTTTTGCTACGGCTTATGATTTTTAGTCTTAGCATAAGCACTTTATGTGAACAAACTGAGTGTTGATAAACCGTTTTGATAAACTGCTTCAAAAAGGTTATTTCCATAAGCTACTTCGAAATGGTGGCTGAGGAGGTGTTCAATTTATTTGTTCGGAGAAAACTATAAGCTATAAACTGAAAAGAATGGGACTAAAGCTCGCCTTTTGGAAGTGGGGCTTTGGATGAGGAAAAAAAAACTAGCACCAGGGAAACCTCCCAAATTAATTCGGAGCTAATTGCATATGATGCTGCAGTTTCATAATTGCTAGCATATTTATGCACAGGGACAATGTTTTCTTTCTCTTTATTTCCTCTGCACTGGTGCACGACTAAGGGCTTCTTTCGAACACAGGAAATTCGAAGGAATTGTAGGATTGGGGTTCTATGGGAATTTTTCCTGTGAGAGCCTTTAGAATGAAGGAATGGTCAAAAGGGATTCCTATGGAAAACTTTCCTTTCCTTCAAATTTTGGAGGATTCTAACATGGGCTCAATCCTTTGAGAAGTCCAAGACAAGATCACTTTCTCTCACCTCTTCCCTCTCTAATCAAGAAATATTTTCCTTTAAAATTCCTGTGGAGCATCCAAACATGTATTTTTATGCAAATCTTGCATTTTCAATTCCTGTAGAATTGAAGTGAGCATGATATTTAATTTCTATGTTTTTTTTCTCTTTTTTGTGTATTCAATTTCCTGTAGAATTGAAGGCATTATGAATTTTTTAGCAGATGCTGACTGAAAGGAAGGCTGAATCCAGGCAAAGGAAAGAGCCCTAGAATTTAATTGCCGCCGTCGCGTGGATCGATCAGGACTCCTGGTTCCACTTTCGCCCAACAATAAAGCCACTTTTGCTCTTGCTTCCGAGCCAAAGCTAGCGAGTGCACTGAAACTCTGAAAGCCAAAGCCCAGCGCAGCTGCACAACGCACTGAAACCCTGAAACGTACGTCTCCTGCTGCTGCGTGGTGGCCTGACCTCCTCCTCGATCGGCCACGGCCCAGGATTTGGCGGGATTACTGCAGCTAGTTGCTGGTGCACAGTGCGCATAGAGCAGAGCGATACGCTACGCTAGCCTCATCGCATTGCTGCGATCCCAAGAAACCTGCCTGCCTGCCCACCGTCTGGTGGAGCGAGAACCTCAAAGCGCACACGCGGCGGCGCCGTGTGCGGATGTGATTGCGGAGTACATGTTAGGTCGGTCACGGCCGCCCGCTCGGCCTTTCAGGAGCGTCCAAGGGAAGGGACGTTGACGAGAGTTTTATTTTATTTGGTCTTCCAAAGTCATCTTAATTTTAAAATTAACACCCTTTTTTTTGTTATCAACACCATTTTTTTAGTTAGGAAGACAACATCCGAATGATGTTTATCAACACATTTTTTTATTTGGTCTTATCAGTCATTTTAATTTTAAAGTTAGTTTTATATGATACGAAATTATAAATCTAACTTTTTTTTGTTGAGCGTGAAAGAATAAACAGCCGACACATGACACTTACCACGTCATTCGACTGCGACAGTATCTAGTAGCACAACAGCACTCTATCTTGGCATAGTTTGGCTGGTGAGAGAGATGACACTTACCACGTCATTCGACTGCGACAGTATCTAGTAGCACAACAGCACTCTATCTTGGCATAGTTTGGCCGGTGAGAGAGATGACACTTACCACGTCATTCGACTGCGACAATATCTAGTAGCACAACAGAACTCTATCTTGGCATAGTTTGGCCGGTGAGAGAGATGATAGAGCTACGGAGGTGCCATGACACCGGACGCCGGCCCCAGGGAAGGTGCCCATGGCAGGGGCGGAGCTACAGGGTGGTCCCTGTGGGCCGCGGACCACCCTGCGCTCCGTCCATCCAAAGCGGCAAAGCCCATTGAATCGCGCTGGAGTTCGCGTGACGGCGTGAGACCGAGACTCCGAGAGTTCGCGTGGCGCCGTGGCCGCGTATTCGCATCGTCCGTTCGTATTCGCGTCCGCGCTGGAGTTCGCGTGAGACCGAGACTCCAAATTTGCTCCAAGTTCGCTGGAGTTTGCGTCCGCGCCCAGCAGCCAGCAGTAGCCACACATGGTGACAACTGACATGGTAAAAATAAGCTATTTCTAGGATGCTGGAGGCTTAGGGACCAAGTGTTCCCCCATTTTTGTACGCTTTTTGCCTATGCTTGAGATTGGGAAGCTCGTTCGTTTTCTCATTTTCTGATCTCTTCAGTCTATTTGTTGTTTTATGTGTTGCAGGGCTCTGGAACGAAGCTCAAGGACATTCCCAACGGTAATTTCTTGCCCCTGCAGTATCTTCTAATGTGTTGCTGTTACTGGTAGATGTTCCTGTTTGCTTGCGGCGCTATCTTGTGTGGTCACGAACCACATAAGCTTTACCTAGTCCTAGAATGCGATGTCTCTGTTCACCTCATCACCTGTGACGGAGGTAATGTTGGGGATCTTTCTTCTTATGGTGCGTTTCTTTATGGGTATGAATGATCTGTGGCTTGGTGAAAGTTTCAAGAGCAAAAACTGGATCTACGTGGTATTTAGAGTAAAAATTGGATCCTCCTGGTGTTTGAGGCTTAAGCAGTAGTTATGGGAATTCGGGGATGGATTCACTAAAGAACTGAATGAAAACTGTGAAACTGTTCTCCTGTCCGTTTACCTATTTTATCTGCCAGAGTAACAAATTTGAATATGGCTTTTAAGGTAAACTGTGTTGAGGAACCGACGCTGGAGACCAGTCCGAGCGATTCCTCTGCTTAGAACAAGAACGAATCAATCACAGAATCACAGAATAATAGATTGAACACAGAGAGGTAGAGAGAACTCCTGGTCTTTCTTTATTGCTTTAGATTGCATCGGGGTACATAATGAGGGGGGTCTAGGTCCCTATTTATAGTCTACGGTGGGGTGCCCAATTAGATCAGGACTCTGGATAGAGTCCAGGTTTCCTAACACTCCCCCTTGGGCACTCACCCAACATGCTCATGCCTCGTCAAAACTCCATAAAAACCCAGTGGGAAAAATTTGGAGAAAGAGTACATGATACATGTGATGCTGCGATGCACGAATTGCCTCGTTAAAAACCTTGGTCGAGAAACTTCATGGAAAACTCGTCAAGGGAAAAAGAGTACAATTCACCCAAATTCATTTAGTCTGCAAGACTTTATTTTTGGGTACTTAATCTTCATGATCAAGATTTATTAGCGGGCTTGTGAGAATTCTCCCCCTGAATTCCGCACTTCTCTAAGTCTCATCATTCCAATTCCACGCACGCACCTTTCAAAGCTAGATGCGGGGAGTGACTTAGTGAATAAATCTGCGAGATTTTCACATGACTTAGTATGCAGTACTTTAATCTCGTCCATCGTTTGCAATTCATGTGCATAGAAGAACTTGGGGTTGATATGCTTTGTGAGATGACTCTTCACATAGCCCGTTTGCACTTGTGCAACTCAAGCGGCATTATCTTCATAGATAATTGTGGGGGTTTGCACAATGTTCATCCCACATGACTGCTGGATGTGGTGAACCATTCGGCGGAGCCAAGCGCACTCACGTGCGGCTTCATACAGTGCTATAATTTCTGAGTGGTTCGTCGAAGTAGCTACCAGGCTTTGCTTAGACGATTTCCATAAAATTGCAGTTCCACCACACAGAAATACATAACCTGTTTGTGACTTAGCAGTATGCGGGTCTGACAGATACCCAGCATCTGCATAGCCAATCAAGTTCAAATCTTGATTCTTTCTGTAAAACAATCTGAGGTCTTTGCTACCTTGGAGGTATCGAAAAATGTTCTTTATGCCCTGCCAATGCCTTTTGGTGGGCTCTGCACTATACCTTGCTAAGAGGTTCACGGCAAATGCAATGTCCAGTCTAGTGCAGTTTACTAAATACATGAGTGCTTCCACTGTACTCAAGTATGGGAATTCCGGTCCCAGGACTTCCTCCCCCTCTTCTCTAGGTCGGAAAGGATCTTTTTCTTGCTGTAAAGACCTCCCGATCATCGGTACTTTCGATGGGAATGCCTTCTCAAAGCCAAACCTTTCAAGCACCTTCTGGGTGTAGGTTGACTGATGTACCAAGATTCCTTCAGGGACATGCTCAAGCTGCAGGCTTAAGCAAAACTTGGTTTTGCCCAAATGTTTCATTTCAAATTCTGACTCCAAGTAGGAGCTTGCTTCTTTTATGTCTTCGACTGTCCCGATGATATTCAGATCATCTACATTCATAGAGATTATATAGAATCCATTCTGGGATCGCCATACACAAGGACAGTCTTCATTGTTCGTGTAGCTTTTCTTGCAGAGAAAGTCGCTTAAGCGATTATACCACATTCTTCCAGATTGTTTCAGTCCATACAATGACTTTCTGAGTTTCACACTGTACAGATTTCTATTTGCTCTGTCTTGGTTCGGGAGAGGTATTCCTTCAGGGACTCTCATATAAATTTCCGAATCCAAGTTACCGTAAAGGTATGCAATCACAACATCCATCAATTTCATTTCTAAGTTCAAGTTCACTGCCATTGAGATCAAATATCTAAAGGTAATTTCACTCATGACTGGGGAGTAGGTTTCTTCATAATCAACTCCAGGACGTTGAGTGAAACTTGGGCTACTAGCCTTGCTTTGTATCTCACTACTTCGTTTCTTTCATTTCTCTTTCGAACAAATACCCACTTATGCCCTACAGGGTGCACATGGGGAGGCATGCGGCATACGGGCCCAAATACCTCTCTTTTGTTCAGAGATAGCAATTCAGTTGCTATTGCCTTCTTCCAATCTTCCCAATCTGATCTTTTCTTACATTCAGCGAGCGATGCAGGCTCGGGATCAAGATCGATGATGGTGGCAATTTTCTTTGCGAAGTAGATATCGATATTAGCTGTTGTCCAATTCAGGGACTCTCCCGTGTGCACATAATTTATAGCTATTTCTTCATGAGTTGCTACTTCTGGAGCGATTGCTTCTTCAGGAGCTTCACCTTGCGCATCGCTTCTTTCAATTGCGGTGGCAAGTCCCTTTAGTTTTTCGGCTCCGACGTGTGCGCACACATCCATGCCAACGGGGATATTCAGATCCGGTATGCCCTCTTCTGGAGGTGTCATACTTGTGCCAGGTCTCAACTGGCTCCCCTTCTCATTCTGGGGGACTTCAATGATCGGCTGTGATAAATCTCTCTTATCCTACTTCACCAGGCGTCCCCGGTTACTAAGGATTCGAGGAACCGGAGTTCTCGTCCTCTTTTTTTTATTTTTCTGAGGCCTCTGGACGAGATTAGGGATACCTTCTGTTTCTTTGGTATTTCAACCCTCTCCGGTGCAGTGCGTGCAGGCACATGCGACTTAGTCACGCTCTTCAAATCACTAAAGTGATCAGGCAGCTGATTTGCCAATGCTCGCAAATCAATTGTCTTCTGGACTTCTCTTGTCTTCTGGACTTCTATTGTGCGCGGGTCATCTGCATGGATTCCCCAGGCTTGCCACGTAATTTCCCGACATTCTTCATCAAGGGGTTGATTTCCTCCCCCTAATGTTGGGAAATTTTCGGTGGTGGCCCTTGCGCTGTTGCATAGGTGAATGGATGTTTTAGGCCGAAAATCTGAGGTTGATGAGATTTGCTGCATGAAGGACTGCGTGTCCCCAATATGCAGCTGCTAGATTTCAATTATGCAAGAGGGGTCGGGCAATAAATTTAATTCTCTTAATTAAAGCCTCTGCCAAACCATTCTGGGTATGGACATGCGGTACCGAATGCTCAACTGCAATTTCCATCGCCATGCAATAATCATCAAATGCCTTTGAAGTAAATTCGCCGGCGTTGTCCATTCTGATGGACTTGATGTGATGATCAGGAAACACATTTCTGATGCGAATGATCTGCGAGATCAAGTTTGCAAAGGCGTGGTTTTTCGTGGACAACAAACCCACATATGACCACTTCTAAGAAACGTCAATGAGCACCATGAAATACTTGAATGGCCCTGAGATGGGCTGAATGGGACCGCAAATATCACCCTGGATGCATTCCAGGAATGCAGGGACTTCATCCTTCACTTTCAGAGTGGAGGGACTAGTTATTATTTTCCCGGTGCACATGCAGGGCACACAAAATCTTCATGATTGGGAAATTTTTCATTAATATTATGCCCATGCGAGTTATTTATTATGTTTCTCATCATCCTAAGACCTAGGTGGCCTAATCTGTCATGCCAGAGACAGAAGAGTTCAGAGCTTTTAAATACCGTCTTCAGGACAGTGTACGCTGCAGGCGCCTTAATGTTGGTATAATATAGCCCAATTTCTAGTGAAGGGAGTTTTTCTGATTCCATTCTCGTCGCGCTTCGTAATGAGCAGGTATTCCGTACCGTACTCTTCTTTAGTCTCAACGTGGAAACCATTTGCGCGGATATTCTTAAAACTTAGGAGAGTTCAAGTCGATTCTGGGTACAATAAGGCTTCTTTAATGACCAAAGTTGTGCCCATTGTGGCTCTTCTGAAACCGATCATACATGCATCGCTTCCGGCGATTGTCGTAAGGCTGCCAGTGCTCTTACGAATCGACTGAAAATTCTTAATCTCTCTTAAGATGATATTCCTTGTGCCGCTGCTAGCTAAGCACACTTCCTTCATAGGGCGCTACACGTGTTCTAATATAGGGTATTTATTAACATGTATGAGAAGGCAATCAACATATAAATAAAATACTCCAATATCAGAACATATCATGCCATCATAAACTGAATAAATGAATGAATTCTTCAAATATCATCCAACCATCACGAGAAACAACAGTTCTTAAGTACCATCCATGCAAATTCTAAAATATTCTTCCACACAAAATAAATGACAATTAAAGTCGAAATGCATTCAGTGCACTAGACTTCTTCTGCTATTTTCTCGGGGTTGACATTCTCTTCGAGAGAAATCATGGCGTTAACTACTTCTAGGTCGAGAGGGATTACTGCTGTCGTGATGGTTTCAACTTCCATCGGTGCAGACAGCTACTCAAAATTCTCCCCCTCAGCCGATGCAGAGTGGGCTTCATACTGCCCTTGACCATCCCGCTTTGGCTTGCTGGCCTTATTCTCTCGTGGAGCATCTGATTCGCCTTTCTGGGCTGCGGCCTTACCCTTCCTTCCCCTTCTCTCATTAAGAGCTTTTCGCACCTTGTAGCTCCCGGCGTTGGCTTCACGGCCAGCGGAGCTCCCAGGTGGCTGAGTGACGTAGTTCTTACGGAGAACTTTGTCCTGAGCCTCCGCAACTTGCATCATATCAGTCAATTCGGCGTATTCCTCATAGCCATCTTGACGATAGTTGCGTGCGGATTGTGCTATATTGGGGTGGAAGGTTTTTCTCAATTTTTCGTATTGGGGTACAAATCCTGTGCAAGGCAGAATTGTATTCCCTGACCGTCTTAAAGTCGGCAAAACCTCAGTCTGATCCACTCTCGCTCTGCTTGAGGAAGAATGTTGTACTTCAGCCTCTCAAACCGCTTCTGGAGTGCGGTCCAGAGTGCTAGCGCACTATTCTCTACCATGTACTCATTCTTGAGAGTGAGGCAGAAGTGGTGCCTGAGAAAATGAAGTGCCTGATCATTCCCTTTAGGCGTGGGTTAGGCGTCATTCAGTCCGCTAATCCCAATAGTCGCGCGGAGCTTCCTGGCTCCAAGCACAATCTCGATATCGGATGCCTACAACAGATAGTTTTTGGCCATGCTGGGCCAGCTCCTCAAACTTCTAGTTCGTGATGCTAGTCATTTAAATGTGTATAAGTCTACTGCTGGTAGACATGCACGGGATAATTCACTGCGGGTAAATAAATGGTACAAAAGATTCTCGTAATGTTCCAGAATTTTCTATGCATTTTCTATAATTTTACTGCTAATTTCGGTGATTAAAAGCAATTTAAACAATTACAATTAACCAAAAACAGTAAATAAATACAGAAAATACAGAGAATAATAACGGCATAAATAAATAAGCTTCAAAATAATACAAAAATCGGATTCCCGAGGCCCTTTTATGCTAAAATATAAAATTTCAGCAATTTTCTGCAATTCCAGGGTTTTTACGCAAATTTTCAGTTCAGAGAAAAATCCGCGCAATTTTCTGATTTACTGAGGGGTTTTCTGCAAAAGTCTGGACCCACTCGTAAATTTCAGGGCTTATTCGCAATTTTCAGAGCTACGAGGCCTTTTATGCAAACAAATCGGGACTTACATGCAAATTTTAAGGGCTTTTCTGTAATATTCATAACTTCAGGGCCTTTTTTTTTAACACGCGACTTTCCCCCCGGCTGCGCTTTTCTCTTTCTGGCCCATTACCATCAGGCCGATTTTTCTTTTTCTCGATCGGCCCATCTTGGTTTCGGCCAGCCGGCCGGCCGGCCCACTTGGCCCAGAAAGCCCATGCGGCCGCGTAAGATACGGGCGAGGTTAGGGTTTACCCTAACCCGCTCTTTCGGATGGCGGCGGCGGCCCGAGCTCGGGCGAGGCGAGCGGCCGGGCGCAGGGCGGGGCCCGGAGGCCAGGCGGAGGTGGGCTGCGGGCCGGGAGGCGGTGTAGCGCATGCGGCGCAGCCGGCGTTGGGCGGCGGCGCGGACACGGCGCCTCGGGCCGGCGCAAGGCGGCGGGGCACCGTTCGGGTGGCGACCGGGTGCTGCGGGGCCAGCGCGAGGCGCAGCGCCATGCGGGGCGCGGCGGAGGGGCCGGGAGGCCGACGGGGGCTGGTGGTGGCAGCACCAGCGCGTGCGGGCGCGGGGAGGCCGGCGGCGCAGGCGCATGCGGGCGCGGGGACGGCTCGGCTTCAGGCCGGGCGTAAGGTAGCAGCCAATGGCGGGAGCGGCGCCATTCGGGATGCGGCGGAGGAGCCGAGGTCGGCACGGGAGCCGGGGCGCTTACAGGTGCGGGGGCGGCGCTTCGGGGCGTGTTGGCCGACGCCATGTGAGCGGTGGAGGGCGGCGCACTTGGCGGCGGGCCCGGGGCTGCCGGCGTTCGGGCACGGCTTTCATCGGCCCGTGCGGGGGCGGATCCAGCAAGGCGCGGCGGTGGCCCGTGCAGGGGTAGCGCCGACCCATGCGGGGGCGGCAGTGCGGCGGCAGTGCGGCGGCCGTGCGGGGTCGACGGCACGTCGTGGCACGGTGTGGTGCTGTTGACGGCGACGGCCAGGCGGGCCCGCTTGGGCGGCTGCCCGCATGGCTGCTTCGGGCGGGCGGCGCGCGTGGCGGCTTCGGGCCGCACTCCCTCAGGCCGGCGGGGCGCGCATAGCGGCTTCGGGCCGGCGGCGCGCGTGGCGGCTTCGGGCCGCACTTCCTCAGGCCGGCGGGGTGCGCATGGCGGCCGGTCATGCGGGGTCCGGTCGGTGGCGCGACGGCCGGCCGTGCTTGCAAGCCGTGCGCTGCTCTGTTTTTTTTTTCATGCAGAGACAATGCTAAAATTTCTTCGTGTAGTGATCATGCAGGATCAAACGGAATCATGCAAAAATTTCTAATTTCGTTTTTCAATCTACGATGCAATCAACATCTACCCTTTTTTTTCGTAATCTACCGATCGACATTGTGCCGGCGACTTCAAGTCTGCTCGCGGTAGATTAGGGTGGATTTGCATCTAATCTACAGCGCAATCAACATCTACCCCGTTTCACAATCTACCGATCGGCATTGTGCCGGCGACTTCAAGGCTGCTCGCAGTAGATTAGGGCGGATTTGCACCGTAGAGATTCAATCTAGAACGCGAAAAGAAAATACAGATTCAAAAGCGATCTAGAAAATTCAATCTGTGTTTCGATGATTACCTCGTTCACCAGAGCGAAGTCGTGCTGATAACGTGTTGAGGAACCGACGCTGGAGACCAGTCCGAGCGATTCCTCTGCTTAGAACAAGAACGAATCAATCACAGAATCACAGAATAATAGATTGAACACAGAGAGGTAGAGAGAACTCCTGGTCTTTCTTTATTGCTTTAGATTGCATCGGGGTACATAATGAGGGGGGTCTAGGTCCCTATTTATAGTCTACGGTGGGGTGCCCAATTAGATCAGGACTCTGGATAGAGTCCAGGTTTCCTAACAAACTGTTTCAGAGTATACATGTCATTTGCTTGTGGTCATGATTAGAAATGCTTGACATTAGGCTTTGATTTGGTGTGTCGTGTGGATAAAATAAAATGGAAACAGAAGTCCGCCTAACAACTAGTAAACTGGAATTACATGGCTAGAAATGGATAGTGTTGGTCTGTTGGGGTTATTGAAGAAATTTGTATGCTTCTTTGCTTAGCCCAGGGGTCATGACTGGTAGAACAAAAAAAAGAACACATGGACTGGTAAAAAAAGTTTCTTTGCTTAGTCCAGGGGCCTTGAGGTATTTTCTGAATAAGTTGAGAAATAAGATGGGTGATAGCCTTCTGGATGATTGTCTAGTCACCTTTATTGAGCGGGATATCTTCTTACAATTGAGTGAAGAAGAGATCATCAACACTTTCATGGCTATTAGAAGGCGCAGGCCTGATAAGAAGAAGAAGTAGTGACGTACTGTTTTTCAACTACTATGGGTATGTAATATTTCAATTTTATGTTAAGAAAGCTATATTCGTCTATTTTATGAAGTTCGTATGCATTTTTTACCTTAATTGCATTTCGTAATTCATATACTTGTATACCGACATGTTAAATTTATAGCGGTTAAATAAATTTTAGACAATAGATCACCATAGCTATAAATCCTGGCTACGCCACTGGCCATGGCCCCGTGAACATGTGTGCGCTACGCTACCCTACTCACATCTGACCGGCCTTGCAACGCACGTTGCCTTCCTTGCACTGCATGTTTTAAAGCCATGTGTACCATGCATTTCTCATCCCTTGTGCTCGCCATTGCCGTGTCTCTCTGAATCTCTTAACGCGCCTCGTACTGTCCTACGGCTGTCCGTGGAATTCTTTTTTACCCAAGTAGGAGTGGTACACGTGAACATTCGTGACCGTGTTCTTTTTGCCGGCCGACGGCACGGGCGGCACCTTCCCTGCGCTGCGCCTGCCGTGGTCGGGTGGCACCAACCAAACTGTGCCACGCTACGGTGCTGTCGAATACTCAGTAAGAGAACTAGATTTATGATTTCGTGTTGCATGTGCCGCTGATTCTTCTGTGCTCGGTAAAAGGCTAAATTTATAATTTTATATCGTATATGACTAATTTTGAATTACGGTGACAAATTAGGATTAAATAAAAAATTCTGTCGACGATGATTAGGGAATTAATTGTGCATCAGATTCGTACCACTGCGATCTTGTATTCTATCACTACCAAACTACGGAATGCTTTATGTGTACATACACTGTGCAGATGTACTGGTAACAGATAATCCGTTTTATCCGATATTTGTATCCGAGAAAACACGAATGTGGTAAGTAAAATCCATATTCGAAAATATTTGTATCCGTATTTGAGAGTATTCGTATTTGAGATTCTCGATTCGTATTCGATCCGTTTCCTATGCTATCGGCGGTCGGCCCAGCCCAGCGGCCAAGCGGAAATCCCGAGAAAAATTCGGACGAATTTTGTGACTCAAAATTTCAATTTGAGCGGTTTGAAACTAGTAGCCATTTCGGTAACCGGTCAAAAACGGATAAAAGCCAAGTGCTGCTGCCTGCCTAATCTGGACAAGCTCGAGTGACCACATCGCATGTGCTCGCCGCGTACGTACGTGCAGCCATGCATCCGTTCCCCCTCACGAAGTTTCCTGCTTTCCGACGCTTCATTCCCGAAAGCAGGGCCGCGTGGCTCACATGCGCCTCAAAACCAAACACGGGATTGTTGAACTGTGCCCTGCCGAACCAGCGATAGGAATTTCGCAGGAAACGGTGTCTAGACGTCCTAGGATCAATCACCTCAAAGATGAGTAAACAAACCACCACTGCTGCATTACATCGCATTTTTAAAAACTTAGCTAATGCTGTAGGCTCCAGTTGCTCTCTTAGGACACTTGCAACACGCTCATTTTGACTGAAAAATAGCTTATGTCTGAAATTACACTGTAGCTGGTTGAAATTATATTGTAACTGATAGTGGCTTATTTAGCTTAATTAAATTTAAAAATAGAAAAAATAGGTTAGCCAATCACGGGCAATGCAACTGAATACGGGAAAAAGAACCAGTAAAAAAGCTCAAAAAACCAAAAAAATCAGAAAAAGACGAAATTTAAGAATAATAATAAAATAAACAAAAAAAACTAGAAACTCAAGTCAAAAATGAATAGGGCCTGCCATTACCAGCCAGCCTGCGCCATAACCATAAATAAGAATTTGTTGCCTGAGACGTTACAAGTAGCAGCATCTTGGAGACTTGGACTCATTGACCTGCCATTAATCCATCAACCTAAAAAGAGTCGAGCAGGGGCAGCCCTGAAAAGACGTGCGCGTGCCCGCGCCCGAATGGTTACTGACAAATAGGAATACACATCTTGAACTTGAAAATTCTGTGAGGATTTAATTTTCTTCTACTACTCCACAAATTAGCTTCATGCAGGTACATTGTCTACTTGTTCCGTTACGTTGGAAGAGGAGAGCCTCCCTCTCGATACATGCACACTACACAAATTAGCTTCATGCATGTACATTATCTAGAATTTTTAAAATAAACTTTTTTAAAAATCTTTTTTAAAAATCAATATTTATTTTTTTATGAAATAATTAAAAATGATTTATTTAAAAAAATTCCATTATCTTCTTGTTCCGTTGCGTTGGAAGAGAAGAGCCTCCCTGTCGATGCATGTTCAGACCAATGAATCGAGCCAACGCACCGTCCCGTGCCAGAAAGGCACGCATCTTTTCTGCACTTCTCAAGTTTCTCCTCTTCTCTCCGGGCCCAACCCACTGGATCGATTTATTAGGTGTAGGAAATTTCATCACTTTCTTCGTCCTTTATTCCATCCATCCCAATACGCACCAATTCCGGTTTCATTGGGTGGTGCTCATTTAGGATTAATAATCCTGTTTTATGACTTTTTTTTGGCACTGTAACAATTAAAAATACACTATAACTACCGGTAGCCTTTTCAGCGTAATTAAAATTAAAAACATATAAAATATAAAATTATATCATTATAGATGATGAAAAGGAGGAGCGAAAAAAGAAAAGATAAAAAGGAAAAATCTAAATCGCAAGAAAAAGATGAGAATAAAAGGTTAGAAGCTAGACTCCCGGCCGGCGGCTCAACCATCCACCTTGCAAGCGGTGTGTGCGCTGAGGTAGGCAGCTCCTGAATTTTTTGTACGGATAATCCATTTTTATTCGAAATTACATAAATATACCCGCGGGAAATTTTTTTACAAAAATAGGCTCCAGTCGCCTAATGGTTGGGCGACTGGAGCCTTTCGCCCAACCACACGGCGACACAATATATCTCGCTGCACAGTAGAGCGACTGCATTAAATCGCTCTTCCGTATGGCGACTGGCATGCAGTCGCCATACCGTTAGGCGACTGGCATGCAGTCGCCATCCCGTTAGGCGACTGCAGGTAGCCCCCGTGATTGTTTTAGAATTTGTGAATTTTGTAACGTTGAACCGGTAAAAAATACGGTGAAGTTGTAATAAAAGATTATGTTCATTGTATATTGTAGGTGTGTAAAAAGTTTTTAATATTGCACGGTCCCGTAGCTGTACACCCCCTGCGTGGGGAAGACAGGGGTCTGCGTAGGAGGCGTGAAGTGAACCGGTGTAGGAGGCCCTGCCCAGGCTGAACCTACAATATTAAAAACTTTTTACACACCTACAATATACAATGAACATAATCTTTTATTACAACTTCACCGTATTTTTTACCGGTTCAACGTTACAAAATTCACAAATTCTAAAACAATCACGGGGGCTACCTGCAGTCGCCTAACGGGATGGCGACTGCATGCCAGTCGCCTAACGGTATGGCGACTGCATGCCAGTCACCATACGGAAGAGCGATTTAATGCAGTCGCTCTACTGTGCAGCGAGATATATTGTGTCGCCGTGTGGTTGGGCGAAAGGCTCCAGTCGCCCAACCATTAGGCGACTGGAGCCTATTTTTGTAAAAAATTTTCCCGCGGGTATATTTATGTAATTTCGAATAAAAAATGGATTATCTGTACAAAAAATTCGGCAGCTCCTTGGCCTCATCTCAACCAAAAATAAAAAATAAAAATAAAAAGCATGCGCCTTACAGCTCACTTACTAGTACTAGCTATAATAGTTGACCGGGGTACTAGCTAGTGCCATAAGATGCACAAGTAAGGATAAAACAGATCGAATACAAATAGGATAGTCTCAAGTATAAATATGAATTTATATTTTTAAAATAAATATGGATACAGATATAAATTTATATATTTAAAACGATTACGAATATGAATTCGAATATTCTCGAATGCGAATCGAAGTCATAACGAATACAAATTCAAATCGCATATGTATTTAATTCGGTCGAATACGAATATCCTAAAGCTTTTGTAATAAATATCGGTAGAATAAATTTATGTAACATGACTATACATCTACACGAGCTAGCAGTGTAGTGCATAGAGTTGAAAATTATGTAAAGTAATTTTCACTTCTTCATTGTGAATCTTAGTTCATAAGAAAATTATTTCCTACATTCATCCTAGGGAGATCGCTAGGGATAAAAACAGATCAAATATGAATCGAATAGTCTCGAATACGAATGCGAATATTTATAAAGAAACGAATCAAATACGAATTAGATAGTCTCGAATACAAATATGAATACAAATATTTTTTTAATACAAATACGAACGTTCTCAACTAACCCAAGGACTGTAGGTCCAAAATTAATTAATCGGCTCAACAATAGTTTTTCGCATACATATGCAATGGCACACAGATACTTTCGACAATAACACGTACATACCCTGCTTGCAACATGGGATTTCCATAAAAATTTCACCGGGTACTATTTACAGGCAGCTGGTCATTCATCTAAGTGATCGCATATGTGATACTGTACCAATTTTTCTTAAAAAAATCTGGCGCTTTAACACATGAATTTTTAATTTTAACTTTTTTCATGACTTCGGAAGTAGTGGTAGATGGATGCGTGTCACTTGCCGAACTCCACGTCGTGGCAGGTTAGAGGAACCATCTTTCGAGCTCGGCAGGCAGTTACGACTAGCTGTATACTTAGCTTAAGCATTGCCGTTTAACTTAAGCATGACGAGTTGCATCCACCTGCCGCTGTTATGCGACAGGTGGTACCGAGACTACCCAGCGTGGTGGGTTTTCACCTGCCGCACTTGACTATTGCCTGTTAAGTTGGAGTCTACCATAACATAGAAGTTTAGCAGATAATATATATCACCTGCTGCTGTTTCTAAAGTCATAGAGAATATCAAAATTGGAAATTGTACATCGAAAGACTAAGATTGGAAGAGAAAAAAATGCTAGGTGCCACGTATGCTATCACTTCTCATTCATGGATAGTTATGTCCCAACCTAGGAGAGAAAAGAACTGTCATGCTACCCTCACCTAATAAGAAGAGACACGTTGCCGGCGGAAGCTAAAGCCACCCAGCATGGAAGTTTCTCCCCCCACACGATATCAATACGCACACTTCTGTTTAGCTTCTAAAAATTATATTTTTATAGTAACTAATTTTTAAATAAAATATTTTTTAAAATATAATCTATAAATTAATTATAATATATATACTATAACAACTTTATTTATATCGACTAAAATCACATATAAATTTCTATTACCTAATACCCTTTTACAAATAGATTTAAAACTATAAACCACAACCAAATACCATAATCTGAAATAAAAAACCAGGCATGAGCCACAACATCACTACTTCAACACCTCTCTCTCTCCTCCTACTCACATGCACGCTCCCTCTCTCTCTCTCTCTCTCAAAAGGGGAGGAGCCTATTATTTGACCCATAAGCCCCACCTCCTTTCCAAAATCCAAACTCCACCACGTCACCTCCTTCCTCTCGAGCACCACTGTATTCATTCATCCATTCCACCGAAGAACCACCGAGAAGAACCACCGAGAAGAAGAGCTCAAAACTCCCAAGAACCCATCGAAATCACAGGGAGATAAGCAAATCAACCAGCCAACCAAGCAGGCGGCCACCATGAGCAAGGACTGCGGCAACCACGGCGACGACGACCTGCGCCAAGCGTGCCGGCGCCTGCTCACCATCCTCCTGGTCCTGGCCATCATCGTCGGCATCATCGCGCTCATCGTCTACCTCGTGCTCCGCCCCACCCACCCGCGCTTCTTCCTCCAGGACGCCTCGCTCCGCCAGCTCGACCTCTCCAACTCCTCGGGCCTCCTCTCCACCTCCATCCAGGTCACCATCGCCTCCCGCAACCCCAACGACCGCGTCGGAGTCTACTACGACCGCCTCGACGTCTACGCCTCCTACAAGTACCAGCAGATCACCGTCGCCTCCTCCCTCCCGCCGGTCTACCAGGGCCACGGGGACGTCGACGTCTGGTCGCCCGTCCTCGACGGGCCCAACATCCCCTTCGCTCCCTACCTCGCCGAAGCGCTCTCGCAGGACTGCCAGACCGGCTACCTCATCCTCCAGATCAAGATCGACGGCCGCGTCCGGTGGAAGGTCGGCAGCTGGATCTCCGGCCACTACCACCTCTTCGTCACATGCCCGGCCTTCCTCATCACTAACGGCGGCAACGGCGCGCCGGGCGCCAACGGATTCAGGTTCCAGACCACCACCTACTGCCACGTCGAGGTCTAGGCCGCCGTCAAACCACTACCTATCCAGCCGGCGAGGTAGGTTCTTGGGTGTCCATAGTGAAAAGAGAGGCAGATCGGTGCTAATAATAACACTATTATGTGGGGTTATCAATGTAAAGGAGGGGTAATTTACTTAGAGTTAATACGATGGTTATATGCTGCCTTCATTAGCTGGTTACTGGTTACAAAGCTTATTTGTTATAAACCTTTTTGTGTCACAATTAAGAGGAAAAACTGTTCTTTTTTTGGTTGGTGAGATGAGTTTTGGTTTGTTAATCCCCCTTTTTTCCCTCCAAATTTCCTTCCTTTTCATGATGCATGCTTTCTTTCTTTTTTTGGATTATGGGACCTTGGAGTTGTGGCTTAACTAGCTTTTTGGAATTATGTTTGGGTCCAATTAGTTTGGTGGCAACAACCAGATCCGAGGCAGCTCTCAAGGCGTGAGATTTGGTGAAGCTTGGGGAAGTACACATGGGACTCTGTTTGTGATCCCAAGTCCAAGCAGTAGTTGGTTAGTCTGTCTGTCTGTCTCTCTCTCTCTCTAAACACATGGGGTTTCGTCTTAAGAAACCTTGGAGAGACAAGTGTTAGTTTGTGACAGCCATTTTTCTTCTCTTTTTTTCCCCTTCTGTGCCAATTGCCAAGACATGCGAGCTTTCACATGTGGAAGCATCTATTCTGCAGAGAAAAAAATAGGAACTTTTGACTTTGGAATCATTTCAATTTTCCCCCCTTAGCCCATTGTGTAATCAAAGAGTGTCGATAGTTAAATCAGTTCATAGAATGTTACAGTAGTGTGTTTGTGAAAACACTGGAGTCCAGGATCACAACCTGTGTCTTGTAAGTATTTTTCTGAAGTTTTCCCTTTCAGAAAAGCATTACATGATGGATGCCGAGCTAGCGGCCTGTGTGTGGGCGCGTAGGTGTGGCCCATGTTTCCTGCAAAATGATTAAGGATTAATTCACTTGCTTTGAAAAAAAAAATGGGCATTTTGGTGGCCATGGACCACTGACTGAATGTAAATTAGTCTGTGCCTTCAAGATGTGGGATGACAGTGGCGATGATCCGATCCAAGATGCCTTAAAGCAATAAAACCTTTCTAGTAACAATGCAACTTCCTGTACTGCACGAGGTCAAAACTGTTGGGCACTTGGGTTTGTAGAACGGGTGACTCCTTGGATTCCTATCGTTCTATGAGCATGGCTTGAGAATTAACATATGTGAAGAGTAAAGGATCGGAGTTTTGGGTATTTTTGGCCCTGTGCAGCATAGCAATATTAAAAGTAACCTCTGATTGTATGCAATACCATTTCTGACCATCTCCCTAAGCGCGGGGCTCCGCCCGGTCAATACGTGCGCAGTCCCGAGCCTCGGCACCACAACACCCGAGTCATGCGATCCAGGAGTGCATGATACCCCGCATCGACCGCCGACGTTTCGATCACAGCTGTTCGACTACAGTCGTCTTCGACCACTGCCTCTCTCGACCACCTTCGCTTTCGACCGCAACTTCTTTCGACCGCAACTGCTTTTGACTACAGTGGTCAGAGGGCGCGAAGGCCGGCGGAGGCAATGGGAGGTCCGATGGGGGCCAGCGGAGGCCACGTGAGGTCTGGCGGAGCCGAGGTCGACGGAGGAAAGATCTGCGCGGAGTCCGATGGAGATTGTGTGAACTCTGTTGAAGACCGTGTGAAGTCCGGCGGAGGTGACGCCCGTGCGGAGTTTGGCGGAGATTGTGCGAAGTCCGTTGAAGACTGTGCGAAATCTAGCGGAGGCAATGTCCGCACGGACACGACCACTTTGTAGTTATGACCACTTGGTGGTCGGAGGATGAGCATCGGTGAAGGTTCGACCCTGAGGGGTTGGACAACATCGCCAAAGGTGCGATAGGTGTCGACGAAATCAGCGGCGAGGCGAAGGCTTCAGAGCGCGCGCTCCATCCCCACGCTTCGGACTGGCATCGACGAAGTCTTGACCACAAGGAGGTCGTAGCTATCGGCGAAGAGTTGGCCACGACGCGATCATAGATGAAGCTTTAAGTGTCTACAACCACTCCACTTCTGCAGGTCAGAGCCAGTTTACATCACGCACGGAGGCCTATTCCCTGGTGTCCGACGACGAGAAACGCCGATCCACCTTTGCAGGTGCGATGGGGCAGCCGCCGAAAGTAGCCCCGGATATGGCAGCATCTGGGTGCTCGTGGCATGAACATTCTAGCATAGCCTTCTCTAACACTTTCCCTTGTGCAACTTCTTGCACGGTCCTCACAAACGGCGCCATCTATTGTGGCTACTGACTAAACAACATATGAAGAGACTAGCTAAAGAGAGCCCATGACAGAAGAGAGAGTACTCATGTGTAAAATGAGTGGACTTAGCCATCTCGCACCTCTTTGGGGGTTTATATACATGATAGGGGTATGATGGGAAATTCTCATTCTACCCCTTGATAATTACAAAAAGTGAGGGTACATTGGTATATTTCTCTATACTATTAGGCTTATTACATATTGGCCTAGTTGCAAGGCCCAGTCACGGAGGGTTAGGCCATCCCTACAACAAAACCAAATGTCGATAGGTTGATAAGCTACTTTAAAAAAGTTATCCTAATAAGTCGTTTTATAATAGCGGTAGAAAAGTTGTTTTGTTTATTTATTCAAGAGAAATCGTAAGCCATATGTTATAAGCCACAAGCTGAGAATAACTCGCCCCCTAATCAGCTGGGAGGTATGGAAGGAGCGGAGCGAAAGAATTTTCCAAAGTAAAGGTCATGTTTTTTCGGCTTTTCAGTCACCTTTTGGCTTCATCTTCTTTTAGCAATTACTACTTATTAGACTAATAAATCATAGATAAAAGCATTAGCTGCAGCTCAAAAAACATGCTCAAAAGTGTCCTCGCCTGCCACGCTACTTTCAAAAGTAGGAGGCAAGATCCTAGGCATCTGCGGGTGCTAAACACCTAGCGTATAATCCCAACGACATATGGCTGAATTTTGGTGGCTTATGGATGAATTTTACTATAGCTGGTTGAAATTACACTGTAACTGATGGTGGCTTATTTGGCATAATTAAATTTAAAAAAAATTTAAAAATAGAAAAAATGGGTTAGCCCGTCACGTATAATACAAACGAATACGGGAAAAAAGAACCGATAAAAGAGTTCAAAATAAATCGAAAAATCATAAAAAAAAATAAAAAATAGTGAAAAATAAACTAAAAGTTAGAAGTGCTTGTAATCTTCCCATCCACGCGCATTCGAAAGCAATCGTTTCCTACTACTCCCCGCCCCGTCGTTTCAGTCCGTTCGGTGCCACTGATTTGTCCTTTGTAATAGATGCATAGGTAAAATCAGGGGAGACGAACTACCGAGCCAACCACTGCACTTCATCGGTGCCTATGGCTCCATGCATACGGTGTCGTTGTATACATGTTCTTGGAGCCGATTGTGTTGTTAGTATAAGAAAGGGAGAAATTAAAGAGGTAGGTTTATCGCTTGTTTCATGTATCATACTCCTATGTTGCAGTGGCAGTCAGTGACGGAGCCAGGATTTAGTTATGTCCCAGGCTCAGTGGTGGAATGATCTAGACTATCTGGGCTGGATCATGAAAATGTTACCCAGGCTGGACTGAATTTATCCAGATTGTACACTAGATATTTTTCCATATCCCGAGCTGAAGTCTATTCTACTCGAGGTGTGGTTCCACCCTTAATGGCAGTGACGTACGATAGGAGAGGGATACGCGGCTAGATGACCCATGGTTGTACTTGTGTTCTAGCAAGTCCAAAGTTTGCCGAAGCAAAACAGTCATGCGCGAATGAACGGTGCGTTGATCAGAAAGCAAGAGACGAAAGGTGAGGACAAGAAAATGCAGCGAAAGACAAGGTAGCATGAGCAGTGCTGGAAGCATAGGAGCCAACTGGGGTCAGGAGATGCGAAAATGGTCGAGACGACCGAGGACGCAAGGGCACACATCCTTCTTTCTTCCGACCACTTGCGTGCTCTAAGTGGCTTATAAATCAGAGCTTATAAATTATTTTATACTATAGCCAATTTTGATATATTCTACGTAATTAAATATAAAAAATAAAATAATATTATATCAGTACGAATAATGTAAAAGAATAATAGAAAAAAACAAAAAAGTCAGAAAAAGAAAAATCATAAGTTATAAGTCAGAAATTAGAAGCAGAAACTGTTAGGAGCGAACCTTAATTCCTCCTAGGACCATGTCATGGTTTTATATACCCTATTCGCATTCAATGGTTTGTTAGCAAGAGCTAGCACTCGCCAGCAGCTTCTTTACAACAAATACCGATCAAAAATCGAGCACCAATATAGCAACATAAATAGATGATTTTTGTGACCGTCGGATGTGTTCCAGATGGTGGGACATGCGAGTCCTAAGCATTTTCCTTAGGTAACAAGACGACCGAAACATATTCTATTATTTGGATGGTGAAATTTCTCGTGGCGAATGCATACAGCAGCAATAATTTTTATACAGTAGTCATGATTTTTTGCAGTGAATATCCTCTTGTTGCTTCAAATGAAAAAGAGAGAGTAGGGTGGCCTTTTTCTTTCCCGTGGATGTGACTATGTGAGCAATGTGGGATGCAAAAAATTGACCCATGTAAAGAGGTAGAGTGTTATTTTCAAGGGAACAGGCATGTACTGCTAGCTTTTGAAAGCTCCTCTCATTTGCTTGCGGTCCTGCTGCTGCCGCGCGCACCTTGGATGTAGGGCTTGTTCTTTTCGGCTGCGGCTTATGAATTTTGGCTGTTTACGGTACAGATTACGGAGAGATAGATACTCACTTGCGATTTTGGCTGGTACAGATGTTGGGCTTTTAACGTGTAGATCGTTTAACTTGTACACCCCGTCTTGAGAAAATACTCCGTTTGAAAGTTAGGTACTGTGGCAAAAGCCAAAAGCCGCCAGCTTGTAAGGTAAAGAACATGCCCGTAATCAGAGGGGTCGTCTCGAACAACAACTTCGATGAAAAATCTTCTTCTATCCTCGCAAAAAAATAAAATAAATCTTCTTCTCTAATTTTTTTCTGGTTGAAAACGGATAGCCTTTAATTTCTTTAGCAATTCAAGCAAAGAAACAGTCAAGTCACTCAAATTCTCAATCAAAAAAAAAAAAGTCAAGTCACTTGGTGCTGCTTCATCAGTTTAACCATTGGACCGGAGCGAGATTTACAAGTTTCAGTGAGTTTGAAAAGCAGCACCATAACTCGTTTTTCCTGGAGAGGAAGATAGGAAGCTCTATTCATCCGAGACAATTACATCCAGCAAAGGAGGGGGGGGGGGGGGGGGGGGGCGGTTTACAGACCAAACATGTCTCTCCTCTCCTGAAGAACGAGCAAATTTTGCTAGATTATGAGCTTCCCAATTGCAATTCCTACCTTCGTGCCTGAACACGACACCATCAAAAGCTTTGCTCTTCTCCTTAATCTCACGAAGAATCATCATATAAGGGCACCTTGGCATATCAACAAGGTTCTTGATAACCTGTATACAATCCGAGGCCACGCAAATTCTCCTGAGACTGCAATCAGCTGCGAGTGCTAAGGCCTCATGACACGCCAGCGCCTCCAAAGTTTCTGGATCATTGCATCCATTCCACACCCGCGTCGCTGCAGACACAAACCTGCCTCCTGTCATCCCTGCAAACAATTCCCAGAGCTCCAACCACTCGGGAACGCGAGAGAGCAGCATCTGCATTCAGTTTCATGTATCGATCTTGGGTCGAAATCCATCTTCTTGATATATCAATATTTCTCTGAATCACTGGCTCTCCTTCACGATGGACTGAGTAACTAGAGCTAGTCCATCTAGTAATTTTTTCACGAAACCAAATCTCGTCAGCGCGCTCTGAAATTCTCCATCATGCAAAGCTCTCCGTCTAGCCGACCAAATGGCACCATAACTAGGAAGGCCCAATTAAACTAACAAGCTCGTTTTGTTCTGTTTTTTTAGGTTACAGTTGGTAGCCTTTATTTATATTTTTCGAGATGACAATGAATGAAGTCGTTTGGAGAAGCTGCTCTGTTTGTTTTGGGTTTCGAAAAACCAAAAGGGACACAAATTTGCACGAAAAAATGAGACATCAGTCCATCATTGCTCCGGTCTATGAAATTGGGCCCTCGTTGCGGATTTGCCACGCAAATTTGCACGACGGCAAACCTGGGCAACCCACGCGGAGCCTCTCGTTTTTTTTGTCGTCAGGGGAATTCACCCGAGTGGACGCTATTCCAATTATGTGCAAGTCATCAACATATACTGATATAATACAAAATCTACGGACTTCTTTATGAACACACACAGACAAACCTTATTGTTTACATTATCCCTTTTGCAAAAGGAATTCACATAGTCGGTTGTACCACATACGACTTGGCTGTTTCAACCCATGTAGTGACCTTTGCAGCTTGACACTATATATACTGCAATGTTCATTCTCGCTCATATGTGGAACTTTCAATCCCTCTGAAATCTATATGCTTTCAGAATCAAGTGACCAATATAGATATGCAGTCACAACATCCATAAGTTTCATTTTCAGATTCATTACTACTGCCATAGCTACCAAGTAACAAAACATTATGCCATCCATTATAGGAGAGTTAGTTGCATTGAAATCAATGCTAGGTCTCTATGTGAACCCTTGTGCTACTAATCTCATTTTGTACCTCGCGACTTGGTTATGTTCATTCCCCTTTCTTATGAACACTCACTTGTGTCCAACAGGAATAACATCAAGAGGTGTCCTGACCACTAGTCTGAAGACTTTCCTCTTTTTAGTGAGTTTAGTTTATTCTTGATTGCTTTCTCCCATTTGTCCTAATCATGACGATTCTTGTATTCTGCAATCGTTGTTGGTTTCAGATCCGAATTTTCAATATGGAAAGAAATCTTAGTCATGAAGCAGCTACTATTAGCATATGCTTGTCTATAAAAGACTTCTCCCGTTTCCACATAGTTTGTAATAAACTCTTTATTCAATTCGATCGACACTTTATTTAAATCAATCGGCTCTTCACTAGTTCCCAATATGGCAGAGTTTGAGTATTTTGTTACCCTACTGTCAGCGAGTGCGCTCTCCCCTGCACTAAGAACCTCCCCTTGTACTCCTGTACGGGCACCACACCTTATGCTCCTGCACTGGGTGCAACATTCATCAGATGTTCTCATTCTTGTTTGGTTCATGGAGTTTATCCTTCTATTCAATGCATCTCTTTGGCAGACATCTCCATGGTCTAAGATCCTTAGAACCTGGAGCTCTCTCTCCTTACTAAGAGTGGTGGAGTTAGATGTAGAACCCAAAACCCAGGATGGTTATGCTCTTTCAGGTGCATTTACCACTGGTATATGCAATTTTGCAACCCCCTTATAATCTGTGAATGAATCTGGTAGCTTATTTGCAAGACTTTGCAAATTTATTCTCCTCTGAATCCTCTTGTTTAGATTGATCAGTGTGTGGATCAATATTATGAAGGCTATTATCATGCCATGATAGGTCTCGGTATTCTAATTTAGGATCCTTTCCTTCCCCTAATATTGAGAATAATTCTTCATTAAACATAGAATCAACGTATCTTTGTTTTACAAGATCCTCTATCATGGGCTCCAAATATTTGATGATAGACGGAGACACAAATCCCACATAAATTCCCAATTTACAATAGGGCCTATTGACATATACTAAGGTGGTGAGATAGTTACATATATGGCACAACTGTATTTACCCAAATGGGAAATACTTGGCTCTTTCCACACATTAACTCGAAAGGCGAAAACTTACGCAGATGGCCACAGTTGTATTAATATCAATGCATGTAATACATCATGTCCCCAACATGTAGTTGGCAGATTTGATTTCATTAACAAGGGTCTAGCGATCATCTTGATCCTCTTTATTAATGATTCATCAAGTCCATTATGAGTATGAACACATGGGACGAATGTTCCACCATTATGTCTAAAGCCATACAATAATTATTAAATACTTGAGATAAACTCTCCATCATTATCCATTTGTATGGATTGGATCCTATGATCCAGGAATTTGGCTCTTGGCATAATCATCTATGAAATTAGTTTGGCAAAGTCATGATTTCTAGTGTATAATAGACATACATATATCCACCGAGTGGATGCGTCTAGTAGTACCATAAAATACCTGAATGGCCCAGACATGGATTGTATAGGTTCACATATATCTGAACTTGCTTTTTGCACAGGCCTCACACACAAAATGTGCTAGATCTAGGATGTCATTAGACTCTAAGTCGTTGCCAATAGAATGCTGTAATATCTAGCGCATCATATTATCTCTAGGATGACTGTAATCACTAACTTGTAGTATGTTATTGTCATTATCACTAACTTGTAGTATATTGTTGTCATTATCAATCTTCGCACTAATATTTTATCTTTCCCATTTGTTGCAAGGTACTCTCAAAATTAATAGTGTGTAGCTAATTATTTAGAAAAGGCAGTGCATAATTCATTAAGGACACGGCAGTGCTGATTGCTTCTCCCAAAAGACAAGTAATTTTTTATAGCATGCTTTCGATGTTATTCCCATAGTCCTAATCATAATTACTATTATTTAGTTAGTCATAATTAATGTAGTTTGTATTATAAAGTAAGTTTTACTGTCATTATTAATTTTCACACTAATATTTGGTCTGTCCTATGTATTGAAAGGTATGGATTTACCAGAGCTTTTCGAACACTCGTATGATGAGAAACACCATTGCCACTCATGGATAATGGGTGACGTGGTTGGCCCTTCGCCGTTCAAGCTGCGGGGGGGGGGGGATCCATGTGCGCTGGACGAGTGCTACATCCCAACCCTGCGGGCCACGGGCTTGTTGCCCTTTGCGAGGCTGGTCTCCACCGGACATGAGTTCACCATCGACGGCAGCCTGCTCGTGGCACTGGTGGACAGATGGAGGCTCGAGATGCACACATTCCACTTTTGGTGGGGTGAGATGATGGTCACTCTAATGGACATCGTGTTCTTGACCGCTGTCCCTCTTGGGGGTGACACACTTGTTCTAGCCCCTGCACCAGCCAATTGGAAGGAGAGGCTGGCGGACGGGTTCGACCGGCTTATCCCGGAGAGTGCACGTGGCGTCCCTCACACTTGACTGAACAATTTTAGTGTGTGCCCGTAGGATGCACCACCGGAGGTCCTCAGGACGCACCTCGTCATATTCCTTATTCAGTTCTTTAGTTGGAGCATATTTCTAGCCACACAGGGCGATATTTGTAATGCTGAATTTATCGGTCTCACCGAGTCTTTGGTGGACGCAGAGTTTGGGGTGATGTCTCGGTATAGCTGGGGATCAGCGGTTCTGTGCACCACATATCAGGGGTTATGTGATGCTTGCCAGCGCGCCACTACTGGTACCCCCAATCTGGCTATCTGCTACGGGCTCCTGCGGCTGAGGTGCTGGGAGCACTTCCCTATCGGACATCCGACCATTGTGACGCCAGTGTACCCGTTCGGCGAATTCACCAACCTGACAGATGGGCCTACTATGGGCATCCAGTGGACTGCTGCCCGTCTGCGGTAGGCGAAGGGAAAACCGTCGATGTGCTACTTGCTGTGGCACAATGAGTTCGAGTCGTTGTATGACAATGACATCATATGGGGTTCGTGGACTGTAGATTTTGTGCATCATGTATCGCTGTATGGGCTGTCCCTGCAATGCCTGGAGGATACAGAGCTTGATGCGACAGTTTGGTTTGCACCAGGCCATGCCCCCTCTGGACGACAGGTTCCTACCGCAAGCTGTACATTGGTGAGTCAAATTTCATCCGACTAATGTGTACACTTTATATGTCTTTCTATGTAACGTCGATGATTCTGGAAATGCAAACAAACAAGGGCTGGTCGGTATGGTACGGACTGACGGGTACTGCAGCAGCAGTGGACAATGTCAAGGATGGACAGGGCGCACCTCGATGTCGTCATGGAGCAGCGTCCGTACGACGTCCAGACGTACGACGAGTACCTGGAGTGGTACGTACCCCGGTCATGCAACAGACTCACTATTCCTCCACCAGATGCCCTGAGCAGATCATGCACGAGGAAAGTCTGCAACGCTTAATCGATCCCCACAACGCTTTGCGGTGGTATGACAGTGTAAGACAGTTCAAATATCATATCACTTCATTCAAGAAATTCATACTGATCGTTACTGAACCTGTTTCATATGTTACTTCAGTTGGAGTGGGCGCAGCGCATCGCAAGCATGTCGGAGGCCACCATCAGTAGCCCGCAGACACCACTGGCCTTGCAGAATACTATGAAGTTTATCCTAAAGCAGACAAAAAAATAGTGCACAACCTAAGCTACGTCGTTCCACAGATCACACTGTGCACATAAGCCACCCAGTGGGGGCACCATGCTCACCCGCCATGTATCGCGACCTAGCGAGTCCGACCGCCCATCGCAATCTACTGAGTCTGCCTGGCATCATAGTACTAGTCACTGATCATCCGTGTGCCGTACCGACGAGAAGGTAACTTACGTACAAACCTACATTTTGTTTTCCTATTAGGAACCTGCACAGACTACCGCTTCCAATTGTTCATCTTCGCTACACATTCGGGAGGTATGAGATTCGCATTGTACATCCGAAATATTTATTGTGACTAATATCATTTCATCTTGCAGCCTCTAACTCAATATGGGGGTGACGGCGAGTCCACCGATGATGCACGGGCCTCCTAGATGCTTTTAGAGAGCGGTACATGACGCCAGGGTTTATAGCGTACGCAGAGCAAAGCTCAGCGCTGCGTTCACATCATACCTAGAGTTTGGACACTTCGGTGGGCAGAGCTCCTCCGACTTCATTGCCACGTCGTACGGTCAAGGTGAGAGCTTCTCCGCACTACGAGGGGGATTTCTAGAGTCCTTCGTTTACGATATTATTGCGGGCAACTCGCAGTTCGGTATATTTCAGCTGGAGGACTTCGACTTTTATCGGACCCAACCAACTTTACCTAAGTCTACTGGACCACCACCGGCCACTTAGCAAACAGAACGGTCTCCATACCTCCTCCGACCCAAAGACGCAACCTCCGGACCCACTAACGTACCCCACGGGACATGCTCGTGTGCAACGAAAGACAAGGCCGCGTACGGGAAGGCAGACATGGCGAGAAGGTTGCATCCAGTGTGATACATTTTTGTACTACTATAATTACTTTTACTTGTAAAGTATTCCTAATGTATAAAATTGTAAAAAAAATTGTGAAATATTTGTAAATTCATGATTAAATTAACCCGAATAAACGTGGCAAATTCAGATCACATAAAATTCTCAAAAAAAATTATACAATAACTATGACTATCAAAAGGCTTTACATAAAAGTTCGTAATTTTCGGAGCTTGTTTGCTATATGTAAAAACTCATAAAATTATTAAAATTGTATGAATTTTTGAGCAACATTTGCAAATGGATAAAATTATGCAAAAATTACATTGTGAGCTACGTTATGTCAAGAGGCTGTACATAAATTTTCATAATTTTTTGGACTCATTTGATATATTTAAAAATTCAAACAGATACTAAACGCAAAAAATTAGGGCAGGTAACCCCCTCACCGGGCGGCAGGCTGCCTACCGTTTGCTGGCAGGGCGGCAGGCACCTGCCGCCAGCGGCCTCACCACTTGTCGCCTTGTTGGTGCTGCCGCCCACCCACCGGACGGCAGAAGTGTCATTTTTGCAAATATAGTACGCATACGACTACTTTTGTAAATATGGTGCACAGTAGTGCCAAATCCGGCTTTGTCTCACCAAACAAACTATGCTCGTGGCTGTATAGGGTGCCAGATTTTCTTTCCTCTTTGTATTCATCACAATTATAATGTCCCTCTTTGATGAACAAAGGCTAACAAGTAAGCACCCGAACAAGGAAAAAAAGGAATTATTGTCGGATAAGCAGCTACTCTTGCTAATGGATAATTACAGAATGTTAGCCGTGTGCTAGTTGGGTGCGTTCTTTTTAGATATGGTTGATAGCTCTTGTCTCTAGTATGAGCGTCTACACGATAAATCAAATGTTAATAAATTATTTAAAAAAGGTTGCTCTAATAAATTACTTTAAAATAATAATTAAGAGACTATCCTGTTCGTTCATAAGTTTTAGAATGAAGTACGCTTAGTTGGGTGGCTCGTCAATGAATCAGCACAAGCTTAGTTGGGTACGCTTAGGCCCCGTTTGGCACAACTCCACCACCGGCTCCTGGAGCTGTTTGGAGCTGTTTTGTGCCAAACGGGGTAAAACAAAATAGCTCCACCCAAGGAGTCCCTTAAAACATGCTGAGACAAAAGATATGTACGAGATGGAGCTGAAAAAAGTAGCTCCATCCGCAGGCCCGTATGCCACTGCCCTTGTACTTTCGTGAATTTACGCGATCTGCCACCGGCTCTTCTATTCCCCCGTTCCCGTTCTTCTGTTCGGTCTTATCGTCTTCGACCGTGAAGGGAGCGCCGCCGCCATTAAATATTGGTTGCTAATACTTTGTGTTATTTTAAATTTTAATTTTTTTTGAATTCAAATTTACTCGGATGAAAAATCATGTAGAAACATACAGCTCTTGATGTTACTACAAGCCAAATAGATAGGGGTATATTGGACAATTGACATCTCTCAACCATGCATGATAAAACAGGTGGAGCTGTTTTGCCAAATAGTCTACCAAAACAGCTCCAGCTCCACCGATGGAGCTGTTCGTGGAGCTGAAGCAAAAAAAAAACAGCTCCACTTGTGAAGTGGAGCCGTGCCAAACGGGGCCTTAGTCCTGTTCGCGAGAGGACGGCTTCGGTTTATTCCTTCGGTTTATTCGTGAGAGGACGGTCCATGTCGGATGAATCAGCACAAGCTGATATTATAAACACGGTACTGTCTGTGGGTTGTACATGCCCTAAAATTCATGCATGCGTAGGACCTGGAGGCCTCAGTTGACATTGACACGCATCAATGATCGCGCAAGTAGCATTAGTGAAACACCCCGAAAAATTGAAAACTTTTGAATTTTCATGAAATTCTTTTGAATTTGGATTTATTTCCCTTTTTGGCAAAAACCCCGAAAAACCGCTTTCCTTTTCTGTCATTTCGCTTTCTTCTTCCTCTAGCGCTACCGCGCGACGACGCCTCCCCACCGCCTTCGCGCTCTGCTCGCCGCATGCGCTGCCGCCTCCCCGCTAGATATTTCGATGTCGCTCCCAGCTCAACCCGATCCTCTGCGCAAGAGGCCCCACCAGTCAGCCCCTAACCCCTCTACTCCTCCCCTCGCTCAGCGCGTCGACGATCGCGCGCTACTCCCGTCGCTGCGACGACTCACGCTTATCTCGCAGTTTCCCCTCACAGAGTTAAATGTCGTACGTGTGGGCAGAGGAGATGCACCACACCCCTTTTATCGCCTCTGCGCTGTCCCAGTGCGTTCCCCCTTTCCCTGGGCTGCGTGAGAAGAACGCGGCCGAACCGCCTCTGTAGCAACCGCCCTACGCGCAATATATAACCTTTTGGCCATAGTGTATCACTTCCTGGCACCCTCACAAACACTCACAACAACCAATCAAGCTCTCACCCCCTGTGTCGCCGGCGATAGCCGCCCCTGAGCCCGGTAAGCTCTTCGCTCAATCCTCTACTCCCGACCTTTATATTCCAATTAATCACTGTCATAGCATCTCTAGGGCACCATAAATAGAAAGCCAAGCTCAATTTTACATTAGCATTCCCGTAGAGCTTTGCCAATGAAGTCCACCGCCGGCCCAAACCACCTCTCCGTGGACAGCCCTCTAGGGAGCTCCCCGACTTAAATCAACGCCACACCCGTGTTTCTTGCAAGCCCTAGATGGTCCAATTACCGCCAAGCACATGGAACAGCTAAGGGGAAACCCCAATTTTGCTTGAATGCCCGCGCACCTCTCTCCCGCCGCCAGCCATTACCATTCATCACCACCTTCTCCAAAACCCACAAATGGAACCGCCGTCGTCCCTTGAAGCCGCCTGCACCGCCCGTTCTCGCCGGAGAACTTCGTCGGTGCCGAATCACACAAGAAGCACTAACTCTGTTTTCGCCGGAGAGAGAGTCGACCGGAGGTGGAAGATGACCAGTGATGAGGGCGACGTGGTTAAATCTCAGCCCTCGGCGTCTGTTGGTGCCGCCCATCCGAGCGTTCACTCGCTACACATCTGGGCTGTCCGCGCAACAGGCGTGTCACCCATCGGGCGTAGCTTCCCCGCGTGCGCGCCTGGGCCTTTCGGCCGCGCCCCGCTGGGCTGAGGCGGCCGGCCCACCCGACCGTTGGATTTCAAATCCCCGCGGGCTGCACTGTTCCCGTCGGGCCGGCCCAACACTGTAGCACACTGTTCTCCCGAATTATAAAATTCGGAAAATTAATTAAAAATCCCAGAAAATCCAGAAAATTCCCAAAAACCTCAAAAATACCAAAATACACCGTTTTAACCAGTTTAATATTCCAAATTCAAATTTGGCATCCATTCTTCCAAATTTAAATTCTAAAATTTTAAACTTCATCATTTCACAACCTTAACTCTTTAAATTCAAATTTCTCCGTTCCGCCAAATCAAATCTTGATAGAATCCAAATCCGCCCAATTCAAAGATCGACCATCCAATTCTAAATGTCTATCTTTTATTCTCAAAATCTGTCTAACACATATACATCTTTTAATAGTCTTTAACCTATCTAGTTCAATTTTAGCCGTGTCAGCCCATCAAGCCTCGTTGAACCTCGACCTCCCAACCCAACCCATTTTTTTATACTCTTTCTTATTTTTAATTTACATTTTGTTCCCAGCTTACATCTCGCAAAGCAGGAACCTATTGGACTTCGTTTTCCACGTTAGTGAACGGACCAAGCGAGTTGGTCAATTGAAGGACGACAAAAGCAGATGAAGTAAGTTGAAGTCAATCTAGAAGATCAAGAGCAGCCGAAAGAAGGTAAGTCACATGTTTTTGATCATATTGAATCCCATGAAATTTACATTATTTATGTAATGTATTTTCATTATTGATAATTGTGAAAGGTTAATTGCTTAAAATAAAATGTTTAGAATGACATGCTATTTAGATAAATCCTACCACTGAAAAAGCCATGTTTACATTGATGACCATATTCACCTTGACAACCTTAGTAATTATTAGAGTATTGTATAAATGTATCCAAGATCATCTCATTCAATATTTTACACTACTAAGTGACCTTGGCCGTTGGCCGGTAGGTTTGGAAAACCCGAAGAGGGTAGGGTGGTATGGACACCGTACCCTAGGCCGGTGATGCCAGTGTGCAGCTTAGGGTAAAAAGGGTGTGGAGGTCCGTGTGGCGGACTTCGTCCACCGCTTTACCCTAAGGTGGAGGTTGCGAACCTCAGGAAAAATATAAGGGCAAGACCCTTGTGCCAAGTAAAAGACACAGTGATCGCCCAACCACAAGTGTTGATACGTCAACTCTGGTCTAGTAACTGCTCAAATTCGATTGAACCTCTACAAAAGCAGTTTGGAGGCAAAGTGCGAGTCCATACGGAAGGGGTTAAGCAGGGCCGTATGGAAGTTGGTTATTTTATCTGAACAATCTGACCGATCGATCTGAACTTCGATCATGTGTTATGTGTGCCGCACAATAGTAGGCTAAGATAAGTCAGGGGCAGCCTGAGCTTATTGGGAGGCCTACTAGGTAGAGGCTATATAAAGAATTGAGCAGTGAAAAGCCTTGTTTTCTTAAAGCCAGACGTGGATTAAGAAATCTTGTGGGTAAAGCAGGGCAACTCTGCAGAGTGAAATAAATGGTATTCGAATACGCCGTGCTTCCGATTAATGAAGCTGTGTTAATTGGGTGATTCCAACAACGAGGCATAAGTAGTGTTTCTGATGTTGTTAACTTGAGTAATGATGAGATTTTATCTGATAACAGAAAACCCCCTGATCTCAAGGAGCAAATGTTTTAAATTTTTTATTTGTTTGTAAATAAAATTGCATCCACCTCTTAATAAAACAATTATATTCCCCTTCTCTTGAGAATATCCTGGCAAATAGATATATAGTATTTCCACATGTGATTTGCTGAGTACAATGGTTGGTACTCAGACTTGCACAATTTTCCCCTAACAGATACCAGGAGAAAAGAGAATGCTGCAAGTTTTTGTGTTAGGGTTACGACTGCACTCAAGTGTTCTTGTGGAGTTTTCTTCGGCTCTTCTGTATGTAAGTTAAGTTTTGGGTTTGGACGCCCGTATTGTTACTAAAGTTGATCATTAGGTCTTATTTCAATGAAATTAACCTTTTTACATTGTTCGTTAGCAGGCATGATAGACTTTTCATCCGCAACTGAACTCCTGGGCGGTTGCGGGTGGTGAGACGTCCCTGTTCCAAAAAATGGGTGCGTTACAAGTGGTATCAGAGCATGCTTGACTGTAGGTTATAACCCTATGTATAGATTTGGTCTCGATAGGGAATACGATTCCATAAAATTTTAATTTCTGATATAAAAGAGTTACAAAAATCATAAGTAATATTGTTGTCTCATTCTTCCTATGTCTGGCTTATCTTTCCTAGACATGCATTAAAAGTTTTTATTTTCGATTTGTCAAAATCCCAAAAACACGAGTAGTCGTTTAGACTAACTCTTTACTGTAAGTCTTAACCAAATGGAACGGAAATTAACTTTAGTAGAAGTTCTAAGGATGGTGTTAAGAAGGATAGCACGAATGCCCTGACCAAAACTTTTCCTTTTGAAAAGTTGTGGTCACCGTTCGAATAGTCAGTACATAATGCCCGTTTGATTCCTTTGATATAACGGGTAACACCATTTGAGTAGACGAAGTTTTCTGATTGTAATAATAGCCAAATTGCACTATTAGCCTGTAGGCTGCTATATGAGCAATTTGTGCAAAACTAAATTTCTGATTTTAAATAAAGAGTACGTTAAAAGTTCTACATCTGTCTCATGTCGTCTTTGATTCTTACCTATTCTGTTCCGTTCTCTTCTTATCTATCAAGCAGGTCTCAGAAGAAATTAAATGCAAATTTCTGGTTGCAACAAATAGGTTAAATGATAACCATGGAAGTTTAGAGAAAGAAGTAAATAATCCATAGGGAATTGAAATATGAGACAGTGGTAATCGAAGATATTGGTGGAGTTGTGTTAATGCTGAAGAATTTGAATGGATAAAAAGATGGAGCTTTGTTGGATTGAATTAAATAAAAAAATAAACTGAGTTTTGATAATAAGAAAATATGATAATGATGATTAGATTTCAAGCTTGATTAATTGATATTCTTAGTGAATATTAACAATAGTGATTATTGGATTATTATTCCGATCAATGATATTATCCTTGGTGAAAAAAATGATGAATTAATTAAGAAGTAGATGGTAAGAAGTTTAGTCGATTATCGCGTGGGTCAACTGAGATTACAAGTTGATAATAAAAGTGATTGGATTTTTAGAGAATAATGATACAAAGGATATCGGTGGATTTAAATGAGAATATTGGATTATAACAGACTTGATGTTGAATTTATAGTCATGGTTGAAATAAGAGTTCTTGTAGAATTTAGATGATCATGATATAAATAATAAAGCTAGAAGAATGCAATAGGAATTATGTATTCGATGGATTAAGTGAATGATAATAGTATTTAGAGTTGTAGAAAAAAATGATGGTATAACTAAACAAATAAAGGAGATAGTATAATCTTAGAGTAAAAAAATCATTTGGAGGATCAAATAAGTGAAAATGATTGTTTGGAGTCTAGACAACAATGGTATTAAGAGTAATCAATTGAGGGAAGTAGCATAGATGTAGATAGCAGACAGAAGAAGCTAAATTAGTACGAGTATTGGATTTAAATTTGGAAATAAAAATAATATAGGGGTGAATTAATTCCATGAATAGTATGGGATATTAGAGGATGCTAAATTATCATTGTAAGGATATAGGAAACGGGGAATAGTATTTCAGGAAGTGATCAGGAAAATCATTTAATCAAATCATTTCCTACTCCTTGCTCTTATCTTGACTTCGTCTTACTTTCCCTTGCTAACCCAAAAATGTTACAGAACTGATTCCTAAATGATGGGTGCAGAATACTACTGAGCAAATTGAAGTTTTAGCAGCACATCAGATGAAGAAAAGAAACCTTGAAAAGCAGTCTACGGTAATGGAAGCCCAAATTGTCATGAAGAAAAATCAAATGCAAGATGGACAAGGACAAGCCAGAATTTTAGAGCAGCAATGTACTAACAATATGTCACCAGAAGAATCGACATCAACATCAAGTGCGACTGCAATTAAATTTGCAACTTTCTTGAAGACTCAACCACCTATCTTCTCAGCAACAACAGAGCCATTAAGTGCAGATAATTGGCTGCAAGATATTGAGCGAAGAATGAATACTATCCAGTGTACAAATAAGGAGAAAGTTCTTTTTGCCACTTACCAACTATCAGAACCGGCTAACAGCTGGTGGAATGCTATCCAATGGACATATCTGAACAAGAATGATATTACATGGAAAGAGTTTGTAACTAGATTTCGCAAGGCTTATATTTCACCTAAAGTTGTCACAGAAAAATATCAAGATTTTCTTAATCTCCAACAAGAAGACAAATCTGTGATGGAGTATCTACAGAAATTTCATCATCTGGCACAATATGCTCAAGAAGATATCAATGATGAAACAAAAAGAATGACATACTTTATGCAAGGCTTGCAACCACAGATAAAGCGCTATATTATGACCATGGAATTTCCAGAGTTACGGACTCTAGTCGATCAAGCTCTTCGGATAGAGGAAGAACTATCAGGTTATGTGAGGATTATTAAGCGAAGCGACCCCTTGACTTTGGCACCTATAATTTGTTTTCACTGCAACCAAGAGGGACATGTTAGTTACCAATGCTCACTGAAACCCTACCTAAAGAAGAAGCCCAGATACGAGCCAGAAGACAGACATCAACTTCATATCAATCATTAATGGAGAAAGAAGAACGTCACCCCAAGAAGGCTCGAATGGAGAAGGAAATAAATGCACCTTAAAGAAGTGACTAAAAAACAACAAGGAAATGATCAGAAAGTCGAAAAATAAGCATTAAGCAATGCCGTTGGTTAGGAACAAGATATGAACTAAGTGTTATTTCGTACTTTTGTGTAAGCAAGTAGTTTTCTAAGTTATCAAATGTATCCGTGAACTATATGTAATGCTATGAATAAATAAAGAAGTTTGTGTCACAATTCATTGTAGGTTTGATTCTCAACCTTATATAAAAGGAATACGACAACAATAAATGTTTAGATGAAGCATGGTAAACCTAAGACACATAACAGATGAACCAAACATGTCTTAAAGATATACTGAAGGAAATCATAAAGAATATTACTATAGGGAATATCTATAAAGACCTCGAGAAATAAACCAAGTAGTATGTATAAAGATGCAAGACATTATAATTGGTTTATACAAGGATGATATACAGGTACAGTAAAAAGTGAAAGAAGGAGAAGGAAAGAAGTTAGCAATTTTAACCTCCGTCCTATTAAAGACCAGATTCGACTACAACCCGAGTTCTAATACTCCCTAACCCTAGAAAGGAGTTTTAAATTTAAGGTCACACCTCAAGACAAGGATATGTATTAATACGGGATGGAAGGATTGTAACTTCAACGTTGAGATGTCAACACCTGAAAGGAAACAGACTACACATGACTTAGTCAATTGGGATTAAATCTGCGGGACTACAAGCAACCAAGGACTATCATTCAAATATTTATTGTTGCCCAGAAGAAAAATAATAGTGACAAATAAAGACAAAGGCATATTGTAGAATGGTTACTAAACATTGTCTTAATTACAACAAGAAGATTCAACAGGATTCATCAAGGAGTAAGAGAGAAGCTTAGGGATCTCACATTTATTTCTGAATACCAAAGGAAGAAAAGATTGAAAGATTTAACCGTAAAGTCAAATACTTCCTGCAGTTCCTTATACACCCTGATAGAGTAAAGATGAACCAAAATTAAGAGAAAGAAATCTAATAAGGTAATACAAGAAAAGAAACCTCAAAGTACATGAGATACCAAGAAGTGAAAAACAGACATCAACACTTACCTGGATTGTTACAGTTATAATTAATTCTAGAATGGAACTGTGAAGTAGAAGATATTGGTATGGAATTGTTTTACAGACCCTCGAAGATATGAGAATGACATGAGACTATAAATGAGTGTAGACCGGTTGGTTAAAGAAACCCACCTCCTGTCATGCAAATAAACTTACAGAAAAGATAGAGTAGTAGAACTCTGTATAACCATGGTTGTGCTATTGCGTGAATTTCCCAAATGGAACTACTCCAGACCACGAAGCATAAGTCACCTTCATCTTTTGAGGAGAATTTTATGAAGTCTTGGGAACCCAGAGGACTAAAAAGGGATAGAACACCGACAAAGACGCCAGTCAACAGTCATCACTGAAAACTTACCCTAAATGAAACAAGATTTATGGAAAGGATCAGGACTGTAACAAATGTTGTTTTGCACCCCATTCTTTAACCTGAGTGAATCTCGGGGTCGAGATTCTTTTTAAGGGGTGTAGATTGAAACACCCCGAAAAATTCAAAATTTTTGAATTTTCTTGAAATTCTTTTGAATTTGGATTTATTTCCCTTTTTGGCAAAAACCCTGAAAAACCGCTTTCCTTTTCTGTCATTTCGCTTTCTTCTTCCTCTGGTGCTGCCGTGCGACGACGCCTCCCCACCGCCTTCGCGCTCTGCTCGCCGCACGCGCTGCCGCCTCCCCGCTAGATATTTCGACGTCGCTCCCAGCTCAACCCGATTCTCTGCGCAAGTAGCCCCACCAGTCAGCCCCTAACCCCTCTGCTCCTCCCCTCGCTCAGCGCGTCGATGATCACGCGCTACTCCCGTCGCTGCGACAACTCACGCTTTTCTCGCAGTTCCCCTCACAGAGTTAAATGGCTGTACGTGTGGGCAGAGGAGACGCACCACACCCCTCTTATGGCCTCTGTGCTGTCCCAGTGCGTTCCCCCTTTCCCTGGGCTGTGTGAGAAGAACGCGGTCGAACCGCCTCTGTAGCAACTGCCCTACGCGCAATATATAACCTTTTGGCCACAGTGTATCACTTCCTGGCACCCTCACAAACACTCACAAGCAACCAATCGAGCTCTCACCCCCTGTGTCGCCGGCGATAGCCGCCCCTGAGCCCGGTAAGCTCTTCGCTCAATCCTCTACTCCCGACCATTATATTCCAATTAATCGCTGTCATAGCATCTCTGGGGCACCATAAATAGAAAGCCAAGCTCAATTTTACATTAGCATTCCCGTAGAGCTTTGCCAACGAAGTCCACCGCCGGCCCAAACCACCTCTCCGTGGACATCCCTCTAGGGAGCTCCCCGACTTAAATCAACGCCACACCCGTGTTTCTTGAAAGCCCTAGATGGTCCAATTACCGCCAAGCACATGGAACAGCTAAGGGGAAACCCCAATTTTGCTTGAATGCCCGCGCACCTCTCTCCTGCCGCCAGCCATTACCATTCATCACCACCTTCTCCAAAACCCACAAATGGAACCGCCGTCGTCCCCGGAGAGGGTAGGGTGGTATGGGACACCGTACCCTAGGCCGGTGATGCCAGTGTGCAGCTTAGGGTAAAAAGGGTGTGGAGGTCCGTGTGGTGGACTTCGTCCACCGCTTTACCCTAAGGTGGAGGTTGCGGACCACAGGAAAAATATAAGGGCAAGACCCTTGTGCCAAGTAAAAGACACAGTGATCGCCCAATCATAAGTGTTGATACGTCAATTCTGGTCTAGTAACTGCTCAAGTTTGATTGAACCTCTACAAAAGCAGTTTGGAGACAAAGTGCGAGTCCATACGGAAGGGGTTAAGCAGGGCCGTATGGAAGTTGGTTATTTTATCTGAACAATCTGACCGATCGATCTGAACTTCGATCATGTGTTATTCGAATACGCCGTGCTTCCGGTTAATGAAGCTGTGTTAATTGGGTGATTCCAACAACGAGGCATAAGTAGTGTTTCTGATGTTGTTAACTTGAGTAATGATGAGATTTTATCTGATAACAGAAAACCCCCTGATCTTAAGGAGCAAATGTTTTAAATTTTTTTATTTGTTTGTAAATAAAATTGCATCCACCTCTTAATAAAACAACTATATTCCCCTTCTCTTGAGAATATCTTGGCAAATAGATATATAGTATTTCCACATGTGATTTGCTGAGTACAGTGGTTGGTACTCAGACTTGCACAATTTTCCCCCAACAGATACCAGGAGAAAAGAGAATGCTGCAAGTTTTCGTGTTAGGGTTACGACTGCACTCAAATGTTCCTATGGAGTTTTCTTCGGCTCTTCTGTATGTAAGTTAAGTTTTGGGTTTGGACGCCCGTATTGTTACTAAAGTTGACATTAGGTCTTATTTCAATGAAATTAACCTTTTTACATTGTTCGTTAGTAGGCATGATACACCTTTCGTCCGCAATTGAATTCCTGGGCGGTTGCGGGTGGTGAGACTTCCCTGTTCCCAAAAATGGAGGCGTTACAATTAGTTTGGGCTTTACTGGGGCTTTCGGTCTGGGCTACGTGCGGGAGGTTGGGCTGTTTGGGCGGGCCGGGGCCCTTGTAACGGATGCCCTTGGACACCGTCAAATTATGACGCTCAGCGCGCGCATGGCGTCGCTGGCTCATCTATACGCAGCAGCGAGGAGGAGGAGACTACTTCCTTTCATCAATTAATCCTCGTCTTGATCAAGCCTTAGCTTGTGTACCGCCACTGACGTTTCTTGCACCTGGGACTAGAAGAATATTCTAAACCCTAATCGTGAGCTCGGTATTAATTCCCCCAGCTCAGCTCCAATCCAAACCTCTACATATAAACCCCACAGGACGGGCACACGCCGAATCACGTACAAACCACACCAACACCAAGCCAGCAGTAAGCTCCTTCTCCTGTCCACCATGTCGAACGGCGGTGCGCCGGCGAAGCTCTCTTTTGTCGGCTTCATCTTCAGCGCCGGCATCGTCGTGCTCATCTACTGGGCCATCTTCCAGCCCCACCACATCCGGGCCACCGTCGACTCCGCCACGCTCTCCAACCTCACCGTCACCAATGCCATCTCCGGCGCCGCCGCCGTCTCCTACCACCTCGCCGTCAGCCTCAGCCTCTACAACCCCAGCGTCCGCGTCAACATCTACTACGACGCCCTCGACGCCGACCTCCGGTTCCGCGACGTCGTCCTCGGCCCCGCCAACGACACCTCCCCCACCGAGTTCTACCAGCTCCGGAAGAGCGGCGACGACGTGAAGGTGGAATTCGACGGGAGGGGCGTCGCTGTGACCGGCGACATGGCGACGGAGCTGGAGAGGGAGGTTAAGGGCGAGGGGGCGGTGAGCCTGGAGGTGGCGATCGATGCGCGGGTGAGGTACAGGTTCAACAGTATCAAGATTCGGCAGAAGCCGAGGATTCGGTGCTGGCTGAGGATTCCGGTCAAGACCGAGCGCCGCCGCCGCGGCGTCGGCGGCGTCCTTACAACCGGCGATCGGTGCAGCGTCAAGTACTAACGAGTAATGCATTATTGAGTCGGGGCTTAGCTCGGTGTGCCTCATTTGTTGTTTGACATTCGTTGTAGAGTTTGATTTGATCCAGGCATGCAGATTAAGATTCCCTTGCTGATACTGTTTCAGTTCATGTACTACATTATACTATTGAATCACTTGAATTGAACCATTCCTTTACCTTTGGTACTTGTTAATGTTCGTTTTAAGCCTTAAGAAACCTTCAGAGAAATCAACCAATCAAGGGACAAATCCATAGCGCAATACTTTAGCGCTACTAGTAGCTGGGAAAACAAAACAGGTTTTAAATTTTTACCGGGGGTGGGGGTGTCCGGGTGGATTGATTTTCCGAAAATTTCAGGCCAAAAATTTCAAATGAAAATTCAAATTGCAAATAAAATCATGTGAAATCGATCTAAATCGGTCATAAATCGGAGTAAGTAGGTCATAAATCAGACTAACTCGGTGTAAAAACAAAATATTTGAGATCTTGTAGTCTAACCTAAGGTAGCCGGTTGAACCGATTTTCAGCCGATTTTTCATAACCATACATGGTAGTGCTTTCGTACAAACACGTTACTAGGAGCCACTTGAGCTCTACTCTGACGGCGGTGGCCAGTGACAAGAGTTTGGGTTAGGGTTCATTGGGTTAGTTTCTCGGATTCTTCAATTAATACCCTACTATGGGATCGGTGTGGTGGGGTCGGTGGGTGGCCGGTGGAGGGACCGAGAGACGAGTTATATTTTGGAGATGACGGGAGGGAGAGTGGATCGGAGGTGGTGCAGCAATGTGGCGAGAGCGTGAAAGACTGCAAAGGTTCATTATTGTAGAAAAGATCATCATATACGGTTAAAAAATATCATCACAAATAGTTTCGTGAGCTGTCTGAGTTTATAGGTCAGTAATAATATGAGGTTATCACAGATGATTTTTGAACCGTTTGTGATGCATACTATCACAGACAGTTTATACATGAAACCGTCTGTGATAGATGGTATCACAGACGATTGTCCCAAGGAATCGTCTATGATATTATTTTGTATTGTTAAATATATTTCTGTTTATTGGTAGTCTAACGAAATGCTAGTCAAGAAACAAAAATAGATAGGAAAAGGAACATCAACCATCTTCATGAAGAACAATTCCCGAAGAAACGGTGTGACGCTTTGGTTTTCCAATGATTTCTTGAGAAAGATTCTAATAAAATTTTATCCGTTGGACATCGATTTAACTTTGCCACAAGTCAATAGCCTATAAATAACAATGAGAAGCATAGACTTTCTATCTTTCCTACTTCTACTTTGTTTTAAAGTTCGTATCTCCAAACTTCTCAACATGGGTAAGATGGTGGAAAAGATACATTCTATAGAACAAATTGACTTTTTGACCACTGTCAAAAGGACATAATCCATAGATCATGACTTCAAGATGGTCGAAAAGTCAATTTAGTCTATGGATTGAAGTTTTCAAGAAATTAGTAGAAGAAAAAAAAATCTAAAAGTATCAAGATTTATATGAACGAAACCCTAGCTAGCCACCCATTAATTTCATAATTTTAGATCCAAACATCAAGGAAGAGAGGGAAGGGGATCGAATGGGGGATATCACGGCAATGAAGCAGAGGCGGCGGTAGCGTCACTGCTGTATCACGATGGTGACACTGCACAAGACACTCTTACGATATTTATGACAAGAGTGTCTTGTGCAGTGAACCGTGGCGTCACAATCAGAGGCTGAGGAGCTCATAGTGGTAGTTGGCTTCGTCAAGGGGACAGGGTGCTTCGGTTTGGGGGAGGAAGCAGAATAAGGAATGGATAAACTAGGAAAGAGAGAGAGGGGGGGGGGAGTAATAAGGGGCGAGAGGTGGGAGGAGACCAGTGCCTGCCGTTCGATGTGGAGAGAATGGATGGGTGAGATCGAAATCCTAGAAGAGGTACTACGGATTGGTGATGTGGTATTATCATAGACAATTCGGATTAAAAACTGTCTATAATGTATGCTGACATCACAGATGATTTTTTTAATACTAACTGTCCGTGATAATATTACAGACGATTTTTTTAATACTAACCATCTTTGATAATATCATAGACCAGTCTATAATAATTATGTATCACATATGGTTTTAGCCATCGCTAGTAAAGTAGACGGTCACGTTTTTAAATTTGTCTGTGATAATTACAACACTGATGATTCTTTGGAACCGTCTGTAATGAGACGTATACTATAAGCCTTTTTTTTTATAGTAATAGTTGGTTCATGAGCATGTTTCGTGTCCATATACACAGCTTGGTTCTTACAGTTGTTGCTTTATCTATGAAAAGGTTACTCTCTGTACCCGGCCACCACCACTTTCGAGAGCTCATCCTCTGGCTGTATGGCCTATATGTGCTGACTTTGATGTGTAGTATATATCTCCCTAGTCAACGGCCTCATCTGTGTCGATGGCTCAGTTAATTCTTTCCTTGAAATGCCGGCATTGTCTTTCTTTCTTTCGTTCCAAAGACACAAGACATCCAAGACGCCTGGGACCAGACGAACGCATGCTTTCTGCCTTTCTGTCGCCGATGAATGTATGCTCCATCCAACCTGCATGTGAGCTAACTTGGAGCTGTCCATCGATGAAATGCCAACCTTTTCTTCTTCTTCTTCTTCTTCTTTTGAGATGCCAAGCTTTTGTTCTTGATACAGATGCGACAAATATAATTGTGAGTTAAGCTACGGGCCATCTGACTCGTAAGTGACATGTAGGATATATGGCAGGCATGCATGCGTGCATGTACCTGCAAGGCCATTAGTCTATTCTTGATATGGGCTGCGTACGAGCCCACGAGGGGTTTGATTTGAGCGCGCTGACGCCGGACGCGTGAGATGGGGGCCAATGAATTAACGGCTACTCTTGGGCCGTGGCATGCATGCAGCTTTAGCCCGGCCGTGCTTGCTTCTTCTATTTGGGCCGAGGCTCTCATGAAATAGCAAGAACGGGGTGATTCAGTCGACCACATAGCTTGTGTAGAATCTTCTCTCTCTCTCTCTCTCTCTGAATATACTTGGCACGGCGACGGCGAGCAGGTGAGGTTAAGCAAGAATAGAGGCAAAGCTATGGACACGAACAATTAAACTAGAATAGAAACGAAGGCGAAAAATCGAAGTTAGACCAACCAACGATTTAGGTGTCAGCTGTTGCGGCACAGCGCAGTCAGTGTTAGGGAAGAAAGAGTGGCAATGGGGGTGGGGCCATGTGGAAAGAGGGTGAAGGAGACACAGAGCTCAGCTAAGTAGGCGGTGGCATCAGTAGTGGCGCAAGAGCGCAGTTGGCAGGTGGACAACATGCGTGGATGGGCGTGCGGTTTTCACGCTATAGAGGTGAAGCTGGTGAGTGCGTTAGCAGCAGGAGAGGCATTGCCTCTTACTGGCGTAAGCTCGCGAGGTGGCCTAGTGAGCAGTGGAGTTTGCAAGGTGTCAGCGACCGGCGGCGCGGTGCAAGGTCAATGGTGGTGTTAAGGCTTGGTATGGACAGTTGGCGAGGTGACACAGGTGCTGTGTGGTTTTTGGACGCCGACAATCGACGCATGAGGCGGTGTGCATGGGCGTTGTGCACGCGTGGTAGCGAGAGCAGGGCAATGGTGGAAAGGATTGAGTGCACCTCCATGCTTGGAAATCATATTTCCAAAAAGGGAAAGCAACTTGGTTTTGGAAACTTTCTAGATTTGGCAAAAACTCCAAATTCAAGCAAAATACAAACAAATTTCAGTTTTTTTTTGAACTTTTGGGTTTGTTTCAGAGGCTTAATGCAAGGCCGTTGTTTGGCACAACAATTGGGTGTAGCTCCTAGACGATTGCAAGGGAAGGCTACCTAGCCCTGCAGTTCATGTAGGATGGATAGATCCTGAACCCTAACAGACAAAGCCTCTCGTCGGTTTTGCTGCCACACACCAAGTTGCTCACCTCCATGACTGCATGCTCGATGGGGCAATAGTTTTTGTGTACACGTTTGCCTCTTCTCTTCTCTGACATGGCAACCTAGGCCTCAGCGACATAGTTCAGGTCCTCCAAGACGAGTACCACACCTTTCCTGGCGGCGTAGCCCTCGCACACGAGCACATGCATGTCGCCAGCCTTAGCCTACACTTCCTCCCTTAGCATGCGTTGGAAGGACATCATCAAGTGGAGTTGAGTTCAAAACTCGGCTAATGCAATATTTTAAAAAAAAATACTTGCAGCCTATTTTGAGTCCATGTCTTAGCTTGGTAGAGCCTAGGCCTGAGGGAGAGAGTTGAAGTATATTGCCCACTTTTCTCTAACAACTTAAGCTTTTTGATGAACTGGTTGATGCATGTAACTCAAATGATATCATAACCCGGTTCTAATATCTCTAGCCTAATGAACATCAGTGTATGAAAGCTTGATAGACCATAGTCCTGACCCTGAGGGACCATCGGTGTACGATGAAAGGGACAGTAAATGGCTCAAGGACACTAATATGTGAAGGGAGATTGCTGGAATAGTTCCACATTAGTTGTGGAAGAGAAATTTGTTAGTGATGTGCCCAAGAGGCAATCATAAACAATTCGGTTTCATAGGCCAAAAGGGATATTGATCCATATGGGATTAGGGTTCTAATGGGCCTACAACGTGGAAGCCCATTAGCATGCTCTATAAATATGTGGAGGCGGGGCTGCAGGTAACATAGAGTACTGCCCTGAAAACCCTGGCCGCCACCTCCCCTCGACCATATCCCGAAACCCTAGCTGGGCGCGCGGTGCTAGCACACCAGCGCATGGCGTTCCATCCCGAACGTGTGGACTCCGTGGAGGCGCCGCTGCTGTTGCTGCTGTGCTGATCGGTGAGAAGCGCAAGGCTATTGCTACGACGCGAGGAGGAGACATTCAGTTCGTGAAATAATTGACTGCTTCTTCGTCAACGCGCATCTACGTTGGACCGGGCTGCTCCAACTCTTCTTCCGCTGCGCAGCGCATCTAGTGGTAAGTATCCATGACTCCCTTACACACATATTTTCTGGTTGAACGCTGTAGAAAATTAAATGTTGTAGCTAGCGTAGCCTGCCCGTTCTCCTTTAATATTGACCTAACTTAGAAATAGAGGAGTTCCGCTCCTTGCAAGCTAGCTTTTGAAGATAAGAAGGCGTTTACAAGGGGCACGAACCGGAGGTTCTTGGGGAACTCATGCTGGCGCTGCAGCTCCCCTTTGCTCATCTTGTCCATCATCGACTTCACCACACCCTCCGCGGTGGCCGCGCTCTCACTGACGACGACAATATAGCGCTTCCTCCCGCTCGCCATGCAGTCCAGCACGCGCATGGCATCGTTAGTCTGACTCATGTATTTGGATTCCTCGAGAATATTATCGCTAAGATTTGGGGGGGGGGGGGGGGGGGGGGTACAATTGCTGCTTGCCGTATTTGAGACTTCTCAACATGCTCGGGTCATTGAGGATGGAGATGATGATCTGCTCGAGCTCGGCCTTGACGACGAGAGCCGGCGGGTGCTGTTGGCCCTCCCCAGAGGAGCCCTGGTGCTGGCGCACCAGCACGCGCTTGCATGCGGCGACGAGCACGTTGGATAGCGCCGGTGTGTGGTGGTCGGCATGGTGGAACATGGCGGCGGCCGTCGGGATGCGGTTGGGCTCGACATTGAAGTATAGCTCCAGCGCCTTGCACTAGAGCGGGCGGAGGAGACCGGCGGCCGAGAGCATGGTGTTGGTGACGTGGAGCGGGGTCACCTGAGCGTTCCGCTAGCGCCGCGCCAGGCTCATAGCCTACCTCACCACGTCCATTGCCAATCCGCATCTTCCGATTGATTTGCAAGAAATTAACGTATGGGGACGAGGCACTACAATGGCCGGCCTAGCTACTCCCAACTCCCTCCGTTTTTTTACTTACATTTTTAATATTTTATAGTCTTCGAGATGCAACTTTAACTATTACTTTTTATAACTTTATACTAAAATATATTAATAAAATTATACCATTATGAAAGTATTTTAATGAATAATCTAATTATTTAATTTTTATATAATCAATCTAGATTGTTTTAAACCTATGATGGTTAACGGCACGGATTTTAGAAAATCAAGTAAAAAGAATATAGGAAGTACTAGCTAGCATGGTACATGGAGATTTATATGTAATGGAAGCACTTAGACTGCCCTATACCATTCACAGTGCGTCTAACGGGATACGATTCGGCCGTCCGATCATCATCTAATCGGATGACCCACCACACGCAAATCATACTATACAAAACTAGTCCTGCACGCGAGATGTGAGACCATCTCCTCATCGACCTCATCTACGTGTCGTCCTCCGTCGCCCTATCCTCCGTTCTGTGTGACACCTTCCTTTCTTCTTTCTTCACGATAACTTCCCTCCGTCCTCATTTTCACATGGGGGAGCAAGTGTAGAACCTCACTGCCAGCCTCCCCCACGAACAGAGCTCACCGACATCCTCTGTCATGCACGGGAGGCATTAAGCTCATCAGGATAGAAATGACAGGATGGGGTTAAGTAAAAGAGGAACTTGAGCTTGGAAGTGATCTAAGGGGAGAATAAGGTAGTAGGAGATCAAGGGAGACGAAGATGACCTCAATGGCATGTTTGGTGTTGGAGTGCCCTTCGCAACGCCTGCATGCCGCTCCCCACCCGCCACTGCAGTGCCCCAGCTTGTCACTCGCGGTCAGTGGCCGCCAATTGCCACCCAGGCACCCATAGCCACCACTAGCCACGGTAGTCGAGCACGAACAGAAGCTGAGAAATGTGATGGGGAATTTGAGGATTGATATGGGATGCGTCAATTATGTTATACCATCGAGTTGTAAGAAAATGGTATATTGTTTTCTAGATTTTTTTTTGCGTGTAATATGTGTCGTGTGTGCAGATACTACACCCGTATTCTGGGCCTCTTCTTTTCAGCTTTAGAGTTTTTTCTGCTTGTCTACAGTAATTAGCTTTCAAATGAAGTGTCCTTTTAAGGTGAGGTTTACAAGTTAATTGTAGTACACACTGTAGTGACTTCATTCATATAAGTCAAAACCGTACGCAGGTTTCTGTTATTCTGTACTCTCTCGCACGTATAGCCTAAAAGTCATAAGACACAGCCTAAAAATCATAAGCTGCACCCAAAAGCTATAACTCAAAGCCAAAAAGAACATGCTCTCTAGCATTAAGGACTCGAGCCATGAGCCCAGGAGTAATTAAGCTGGTTGCCAAATTTGTCTTTGCTACATCATCGTCATGCATGACAGACTCATGCATGTGTACGCGTCATGACAGACAGGAAGGACGGTTTATGAGATTCTGTGGATCGTCGTCATAACCATGGCAGCAAGGACTGGAGCCATGGCTGTCTGTTTGCACTGGTGATCTGCCATGGCTTAATTTCGAGATCGATAAAAAAGTGGGATGTGTATAGGTATCACCCGGATGTTTTCTTCCTAATAATCATCCAAATTTCGGACCGTTGGATTAGAGATCCAACGGCCTCTTTTTTTGGAGGGGGGAGATATTTTTTTTGGAGGGGGTGGGGAGAATTCGTGACCGTTAGATCTCTAATCTAACGGTTACAAATCTGGATGATAGTTACAAAGAAAATATCCGGATGACATTTATCAATACCCAAAAGTATATATCCATCTTCTTGTTCAGTGGTAGGCTGGGAGTTAAGAAATTTGAAGGGGTCGTACTGTCCTCGCCCGGGGCAGGAATCAGGACCATCCATCGGATCGACTGCGATTCAAACGGTTATATACCAATATGCTCTGCAGATCACGACGGAACGGCTACTGGGGTGGCAGGCAACGCGGCCGGAGAGCCCGGCGGCGGCCCCCTCCCCCGGGCGCCGCCTCGTTAGGCAAAACTGCGAAGATCGCCCTGTCCCTGGTCCCCGTGGGATACACGGGATCCCCGCAGGCCTTAAAAAAAGACTAAATTAATTTTAAAAGAATACTAATATAATTTTATTTATTATTTTAAAATTATTTAGATATATTTTTAAAATATATATTCTAACATATAGATTCAAGTTAATTTTAGTCTAATTATGCAAAAACAATATAATCTTTCACATTAAAAAATTATAATATATTATATTTTTACCGAGTCTCCACGAAGCCCCGTGGGAGGACGACGACCCCATCCCCACCTCACTAGCATAGCGGGGTCCCATCTCCGTTCTCCCGTGCGAGGAGATCGGCCCTAGCCCTTGCCCTGATGGGGGCATTCCCCATGGGCCTCACCCCACAGGGGAAATTGTTACTCCTACAGCTACATATACATACAAAATCCGGACTGCAACTAATTAAAGGGTGCCAGTGAGTTGTAAAAAATAAAAATATATTTATTAAAAAATATGTATAGAAAGTTGACCCAAAATTCCTATTGAAAATTCGATGAAAAAATAAATCAAGAAAATAGATAAAAAGGAAAAAACCTCTGACTAGATCCAACGATGTAGCGACGGGGAGTGATGCGGGGGATTGCCCGATCTTCACGGTGTAGGATCAATGGCGATAATTTGGATCCGTGCAACCTGATAAATAGATGACGCCAACCACTGTTAGAACAGCAACCTGTGACAAAAGAATTCGCCCAACCACACGCTTGTGATCCCGTCTACCCGACCACCAAGTAGATGTGTTGTTGTCACAAGAAAACACAAGGATGACGGGGAAGAACGCCCGATTCTCCTTTAGGTTGCAATCATATGCCAAACCTAGGAAGAACAAGCGCATAGCTCTCTGAAAATAATAGATTAATTTTCTGTGGTCTGCCCTAACTTGTTCGGAAGCTACAGAATATAAAAGCCAATACTCGACCGACGCAACCCATGGGTCCGAGTACTAGTAGTGCTCGATATCCATAACACACGCACACCAGTATTTGGTTTGGACTCTACTAACGATACATGACCGAATCAAAAAACATTGCATGTAAAGTAACAATAAATAGGACTTGTAAGTAAATAAACAAAACAATACTAGACTACTGCACAACACCAACTACATTATTGAAAAGGGGATGTAATATAACAATCATACAAATGGTACATGAAATATACGATATATTTAATACGACATTCCGCACATCAAAAGTGCCTACTAACAAAATACAGTTTACAATGGAAATTTATTTCTAGTCTCAAACAACTAGTAGTACACACCATGCTGCTCTGCCTACTGATCAGCACATGTGTTGCATCACCTAGCTGTGTGCCCCTCTTGATCGCATCGCCCGTAGCATGCACCAGATGCTCCGGCTTGCGCTTCATCTATATCATTTCTAATATACCGACTCTGTCACCGACCCTTCCCACCCTTCAGCATGTTAACATCTAGAATGCAAGTCCTCCCTGCAATGTCCAAGGTGGTGAAGTTCCCCATAACCCTGAACCCTCTGAGCTCCGCACACCACGAATGCAGTACCCTATCCTTGAAGAAGTACTCCGACATGAAGTTTGAAGGATTCATGCCCATGGTCCCGCATGCAGTGAGGACATTAGAGCATGGCTTGTGTAACAGCTTCAGCTTGTTGCACTTGTAGCTAGGTTCATTTGCATGATCTCCAAGACATACCTCGTGGGTAACAAGGGAACGAGCCGTCTCAAATCTAGCTCTATCACGGAGTACCACATCGAAATGATGCTCCCTATTGCCCATGATATGCACTGTTGTAATTGACCCTTCTATGCCTTTGTCTCTATGTATGTTGTAATTTTCACATGCCTCTCTCTGAAGTAGCCGATTGTGCTGTATAGAACACCTTCTATGATGGCAACAAGGGGCTAAGAACAAAGCCCCTGAGAACTCAATTGTACACCTGTTCAAGGTTAGTTGTCATTATGACGTACCTTGCGTCGTCCGTGTCGTGCAACAACGACCACTTCTCTAATGGTTCTCCCTCGATCCATTGTGAGAAGCACTTGATGTTCTATGAGCTCCTCCTTCTCAGACCAGCTAAGTTAGGTTCATCGAGTGCTGCCAGGCATTCCGGTTGTGCCACCCCAGGCATGACCAGCCCCTTGCTCCTCTCGTCGATGTGCTTCCTGCTGTGCTCGTCCAACAACGCCCACAAAGCATCAAATTTTCTCTACTGGTTCTGCATAGCAAGCATCTTGAATAGCTTCATCAATGGTTATTTTGGAAACTGCTTGAAAAAGTTCACCCCTAAGTGACGAATGCACCATCTGTTCCTCATATCCGGCTAAGAAAAGGGCTCTTCGGGGTATTCATGAAGTTTTCTTATGGCCTTTACAATCCTGGCATGGCGATCATGGATTACACACACATCAGGACGAGCGCTGACAACTCCAACCCTAACATGTCTTAGGAACCACAACCAGGTTTCATAATTCTCACTTTCCATGAATGCAATGGCCAGTGGCAATATTTGGTTATTACTGTCAATGCCTATGGCCGTCAGGATCTGCCCCTTGTATTTGCCGGTCAACAAGGTCCTGCCAACAAAGATCACCGGCAGCATGTGCCTGAATGCCTCGATGCAAGCACCAAATACTATGAAGGCCCTCTGCAACACCGTATATCCTAGCGGCCTTGTGGAAGGCTTGTCCTGCATAGCGATATACGTGCCTGGGTTCCTGTCCTGCAACACCTTAAGCATGCGAGGAAGATTGTAGTACGCCGCCTCGAAAGACCCGAAACATTTTTCCAACGGCTTCTGCTTCGCACACCATGCCTTCGTGTAGCTAATCTTGTACTTGAATTTTTTTTCTCGATAGCTACCACGATGTGCGTGTCCTCCATATCTTTCTTATCCACTATCTCTCCATACATCAAATTGACTATAAAGACAGACGTTAGGTTATGATGCCTCACCAAAACATTATTGAGAATGCAAGAGTGTGACTCCATCTTCGACACAATCCAGTGAGTCTCATATTGGGTATATGTGCGTGCACCCTCCAAGGACAACCGGTCTGCTCACACTTCATGGTGTACTACTCTTAGCTAGATTTCACGGCCCAAAAAGTCCACTGCATTAAAAGGGCCCCACAGCTTGATGGCATCCTGCAGCGATGCCTTGTCAGCAAACATTTATGCAACAAAACCTTTGTCTCATGATACTCCCACGGTGATTCGTGCTCGTCATGTGCATAAACACCCTCAGCATGAAACCAGTTCCATTTCTACGGGACAGGAGCTTCCCCCTCAGCCAAACTATCCTCGTCGTGCTCCTGTACACCTTCCTCTTCAGCCCATGTTGTCTGGTCATCGCACCCCATCTGCTACACTATGTGCTCAACATGCTCCCCTTCATTGGCTTGTCCTGTTCCTCATCGTACCTCTCCTCCATGTACCGCATCGGCTTCATCACAACCATCTTCCTTCTCTTCGCCAACATGCAGGCCGCCCGAGCTGCTCGCACCTCTCAGAGTAAGGCCGTACGCACGACCTTGCACAGCTTCTAATAGACATGGTTGCATAAGTAGCACACACTTGTATCTACGGCGCCGGCACCCTTGCACAAACCCCTTCCATGCAACAGTGCGCACCAATGTTCTCAACTCCCATCTGATGACTGTGGGAGACTGGCTCCAAAGGCCTTGTACGACGACGCTGCACACCTCGGGGTCCAACGAAAAACTCCGGGTCAGCCAATACATTACATCTGAGATTTGAGCATTCTCGTTGTCCGGGTGTACTAATGTGGCTTGCGAAAAACCACTCAAATCCACACCATTCAGACCTTCACGAACAATTCCAGCACTGTAATGCATTCTCAATGTAGTGGGTATCGTCATTGCTGATGTCTGCCTACATATATGTTTTAATTTTGCAACATGTCAAATCGCATCACACACTACAAAAGTACTCACAAACTGCAATTCACATTTCACCGATCGTTCATCTGTCGTAACCAACTACACTAACTTCGTAGTATGAACTTCCTATCGGCACCCCGCGCACCCACGCCGCACTTTTCTCGCTACTCGAGCTGTCTCCTACATGAAACAATTCGGTTTTGACAATTTACGTGGCATATCGATTTAAATGCCTATATACCAGTTATAATGGTACACACGTTTTTCCAACGTACTAACGACACTACATTCATTTGTATTTAATCGTAAATATTACGTATTATTATTTTTTGCATACCAAATTATCAAATTCTAACATAAATGTTTACTGAATTTTGTAATATGTACAAATTTCTATGAACGATTAATTTGTACGTAACGGCGACTGAATTTTCTACAACTATAATTTTGTACGCATGTCAATTTGCTAACGATGCTAATTTTGTAAAACTATGTTCGCTAAATTATACACAACTATATGCTTGTACGTAGGGATGCAAACGAATCGAATACGGACGGATAATGTCTCTACCATATTTGTTTTCATATTTTTTTTCGGATGTGGATATGAATATGGATACCTCGGATACGAATACAAATACGAATAATATCGAGTACATATATGGAGCGAATACGAATTGAAACGAATATGGTCACGAATATTTATCGGAACATGAAAAACCCCTTAAACTATACATCCAAAATCAATGAAAACACATAAATAGTTAATCTTGTCAAAACAATCATGAAATCTAAACAAGCATAAGTATTTTTATCCACAATAGTCATACCATTGTACAGATTTTAAATCTTCAAGTTTTAGTTAATTTTTTATAAAGTCCAAAATAATTCTTAATGGATTTATACCATTTACATGTGACTAATAAATTAATTAAAATTTGCATCAAAATGATTTAAACGGGAGTACATCAATTTAATTAGTACAAATTTTAATCTACCGATAATACTAAATTTATTTTTTAATAAACATAAATATTTGCTAGTGGTGTTTGTAATTTAATATGACTAGGGAACCTAATGCTTAATGGTAATGGAAGCTTATGGCTTGGTTGGGTTAGTGGGCTGGTGGCAGGGGAGATGAGAGAGGCTGGCTTGGGCTGGGCAATGTTGGGCTGAAATCTCGGATATCCGTTTTTGTATTATCCGGATAATCCGTATTTGTATCCATATTCGCCGGATATCAGGCCTACTGTATTCGTATCCGTTTCCGACAAAAAAATCCGTATTTGTTTCCGATCCGAGAATTATCTGAAGAAAATCCGATCCGACACAATCCGTATTCGTTTTTATCCGGATCGATCAGAAACTATCCGATCCGTTTTCACCCCCACTTGTATGGCTGCTAATTTCCTAAAACTACATTTACTAAATTTTCTTACCAAAAATTGAACTACTTCTATCTATATCTACAATTTTCTACTAACACTAATAGTCATATACAATATTGCAAATATAACAAAATACATACAGTTGCTTCTTCTTCTCCTCTCCGCTTCTACGACTGCTAATTTCATAAAACTACATTACCTAAATTTTCTATATAAAAAATTGAACTATTTCTATGTACATCTATAATTTTCTACTAACGCTAACAGTAAACAATGTATGTACTGTATATACAACATTGCAAATACAAAAAAAAACTTACCTAGATTTACTTCCTCTCCTCCTCTCCTCTTCTCCCCTCCTCCTTCCTCTCCTCTCCTTCTCCTCTTCTCTCCTCTCCTCCCTCTCCTTTCTCTCCTTTCTCTTCTCTCTTTTCTTTCCTCTCTTCCTCTAGTCGGCCCTCTCTGTTCTTCGTTCTTTCTCTTCTGTTCAGCAGCGGCAGAGTGGGCTCGATATTTAACCCCGCAGTCGCCCGGCCATTGGACGACTGCAATAATTCGCCCAATAACTGGTGAATTAGTTGCGTGTTGCCTGGCCGTTGGGTGATTGGCTCCAGTCGTCCAACGGTGGGGCGACTAGAGCCTATTTCTGTAAGTATATTTCTGTTATTTCAAATAAACAATAGATTATTTGTGAAAAAAAATTCTTTACTGCACTAGCACAGGTGTCTACAGTTGCTGCAGTGTACAACCGTCCAATAGTTGGTTCAATGAGATAAATGTGCTACAGAAATATATACAACCTCATCGTTTGCGTTAGAGTCGTATCACAGATACAATTCTATGTTCAAAAAATAATTAAACATATCTTTTATAGTATGTAGCCGCATGCACATACGTACAATTCGGCTAGCTTGGAGCCATGTACTAGCAAAAATTAAAGAGAAGCGGTACGACAATTGTCCTACGCGTGCATTTCACTTTTGTATACTTTTTTTTATGAGAACTTTTGTATACCTCAGCTATACAGCGCACACTTCTAAAGTACGTTCCTGCAGTGTACGACAATGCAGTATTTGGATCAGCAGTACAAAATTTTTACAGTCGTTATTTATCACACTGCGCATGCCGTACTTGTACTTGCTAGAGTAGAACCCGCTCCGTGTGTTGTACGATGTGTGCATATCGATCGTGCCGTAATTATCGGTTTCTACCGTATATATTACCCCCCCCCCCCCATGTAAATTTACACGTCAATTTCGACAACTAATTAAGGCTTTTTAGTAGTACATCTCTTTTTTTCTTTCTGGCATGGTATTAATAGGGGCCATGCATACATTGCATGCGGTCGCAGCGCAAGATCCGGCAATCGATCTCACTTTTCACTGCCCTGCACCGTCCACCGCGCGCCACAGCTGGCGTGCCACTAGTAGCGTCCTATTTTTGGGAGTCCTCAATTTGTGCTTGTGTGAAATTTTAAATTAAAATTGAATTCAAAAGTGCAACTCAAAATTCTTGAAGCCCAAACCAAAACCCAATCCTCCTTGGGCTGAACCCAGTCCATCCTCCCCTTCCCCTTGACTGACCAGGCCAGCCTACTCCACCCTCCATGCGCCGCGCATAGCGCACACCCCGCCATTCGTGCCCCTGACCTGCGCCCGCATCATGCATGTTTAGTGCTGCCCGCCCCTGTGTGTCTCTATGCGTTAGCATGTCGCTAGAGCCACATCGACCTCGCTCATAACTAGCCCTCCTCCCTCTTCCTCTCATCTCCGCACGCAAGCTGCTCCCACGCCATTTTGCGCCATGTTGTGTGCCCATGTTCTTCACCCGCCCATTGCCTCTATGCGTCCCCTCCAACTTAACTCCTTCTGCGCTGCACGTTGACTCCGCTAGCTCTACCCCTATGCCCACGCCGTGCGTCGAGAGTCACTGCCATGGAACCCCGTGCGGCATTGAAGGCCCAACGGCTAACCATCCTCCCCTCAGCTATAAAGCCCTCAGGTGGCCTCCCGTACTCCCAGTTGCTCCCCTACTGCCTCCCTCGCCTCCAAGCGCTCCTGCACCATCTTCTTCTTTGGCTCCGACTGTTCCGCTGCCCCGATGCCGTCAATGACTCAACACACCTCCGTCCAATTGCCCGCATTTGGAGCACCGCACGAGGATCCTGAAGTTGACCCGAGCCTCCCAGACCGCCCTCTCCTTCCCTGGCAAGCAACCCACATTGATCTCCTCTCCACCGTCTCGATCCTCCATTGATAGCCCGCTCTGTGCATCCCCGAGCTTCACCTCCACCTTTGGTTAGTCGCTCTCCACCCCTAGATGCTTCCCTAGCCGGTAATTAGATTCTAGTGCCGTGTGTCGTCGTAGTGCTATGCTCGATGCTCTGCCGCCGCTTAAGCTCGCTGCCGACTGTGTCACCTCGCCTAGAGGTTCATGCCGAACCAAGGAGTCCATTTTTGGCCTCCCCTCCGACCACCGACGACGAGCTCGTCTCCTCTTGGCAGGAAGGAGAAGGTACTATAGCAAGGAGATTAGTTTAAAATTGTGTAATTAGTTCTTTAATAACCATGCTTAGCCATTTACTAATCCCGCTGCCATATGGGCCCCTAGCCTTTTAAAAACTTTAAAACAGATTTATTGAGTTATAACCACTGACATGTGGGTCCCATTCTATTAATTGCACAGTACCTGGTCCCACCTGTCCGTCTTAGAGACTTTTCCTTTTAAGAAATAAATAAAAATTAATTAAAAATCCCATGGGGCCCTCCTGTCAACCTCAGTAGCCTTTTTCAACAGAAAAATAATTCAAAAATTAAATAAAATCCATGGACCCCACCTATCAGTGAGAGAGTACTCTCTCCTCTGTTAATTTTTGGATTTATTCCAAATCTAACTTTTGAGAGCCCATTCTCTCTCATTTTTACTTCAATTTTAATGATATTTATTTTTGAATTTGTCTAAATTCAAGATCCATCTAATGGAAGTGGAATTGTTCAATTTAGAGTTCATTTAAATTTTCCTTGGTGTTTATTTGTTTTTTCTTGCTTGTTTATTGCTTTCCAATGTGATCGTCTAAGTAGAGTATGAGGCCACGGAACAGCCGTAGTGTGAGACAACTCAAGAATTTTAAGACCAATCCACTCGTGAGCTAGGCAAGTCAATCTACTTCAACATGGTTTATGTGCAGGATGTTTCACCCATAGACAAAAATGCTTGAGAAGGATTTGGTACTAGATCAATTTTCATTCAATGTTCAGCTTTTAATTACACGTTGTCTTATGTTGTATATCAACATGGGACTACATGAGATTACACTTGTTTTATATTTCTTTGGGTTCAATGAATGATAAAATTCTCATTTCCCTTGCTTGATTATTGAGGCATTTCATAATGTTTTGAGTATGTTTGAGAAAGTTTTAGAATGTTTTAAGATGTTTCAAGAAGTTTTAGGCATGTTACACAAAGTTCTAGAAAGTTTTGAGTAAGTTTGAGCTAGTTTCAAACAAGTTTCAAGAAGTTTTTAGAGAGTTTTGAGTAAGTTTGAGCGAGTTTCAAGCAAATCTTAGTAAAGTATTAGGAAGTTTCAAGCAAGTTACAAGAAGTTTTAGAAAGTTTGAAGATATTTCAATAATTTTAAGGAAGGTTTGATGAGTTTCAAGCAAGTTTTAAATTTTTTTTGCAAAGTTCTAGCAAGTTTCATGTTTCGTGGTTTGAAGTTTCATTTGTGAAACATGAGGTTTTTGTGGTGAAGCCTAACATTTCGTCCATAAAAGCTGACATTGATCTCTGAAAACTTTAGGCTTCAATAATAAAAAGTCCAAGTCACATCCATGAGAAGAAATGGAAAAGTATGTTTCAATGTAATGACCTAGATTAATTATTCACAAGAAAGCACAAGAAGAAATGCATAAATAGTTGCTCATTGCAGTTCCATTCGAGTCATATTGTAACATCCTAAATTCTAGTACATGCAAAAATGAGAAAATTTTAAACTTTTTGAATGCCTTTTTGTTCCCTTGGATTTTATTGGAGCTTCTTTGGAAATTTTGGTTTTAAAAAAAATCAAAAGTGCATAAAATATAAATGAAATTGAATCCAAATCAAATGTTAGAAAAAAACAGTTAAAAGTGGCATGAGAAGACTCATGGTGGAAACCATCCTAAAAAACCACGAGTATAATTTTGGTATTAAAAAATAAATATCAAAGCAAGCTTTGAAACTGTCTAAATTAAATAAGTATATCTAAATTCAACAAGAAGTCTTTTGAGAATTTTCTAAAAAAAATCAAGAGAAGATAAAACCATAAAAATTTACACAAATCAACCACTCTATATTAGAAGCATTCGCAAAGATTTTCATAAATCTTTCGAGCCCATCTAATGAGTCTAATAAATGTCCAAATTTGCTTTAGAATGATTTAAATGGTAGTACATCAATTTAATCGGTACGTGTTAAATCCTAATCTACCGATGATACTAAATTTATTTTTAATAAACATAAATATTTGCTAGTGGTGTTTGGTAATTTAATATGACTAACAAAATTTTATCAAAAAAGTCCACCACGCCACAGAATACCTAGTGTAAAAACTCGCCAATTAAATTCATTTACACGCGATTTTTATTTCTCCTCTTCTCGTTTCTCTCCCTTCTCTCTTTTTTCTTTGGCCGAAGCCTTCTCCTGGCCACTCGTTTTTCCTCTCTTCATTTCTTTCTTCCTACCTTCTTGTCCCTTTCTCCTCACTCTTCCTCCTCCTCCCCAAGTCCCCCCACTATCCGATCCGTTTTCACCCCTGCGCCCAACCATGAACCGTCTATAATATATAATCATTATAAACAGTTCTTATTAAGAACCGTCTGTGATAATGGTATATTTCATAGACGATTATTATTACGAATAGGCTATGATAATTACTAATCACAGATGGTTTATATTTATAACTATCTGTGAATATACATTATAGACGGTTCTAAAGTAGAACTCTCTGTGATAAATACACTATAGATTTTTCTAAATACATTCTCATACATATAAATGCAAATTCACATATATCTGACGCATTCTTATATACATAAATGCAAATTCAGTAATGCCTCAGGAGTAAATATGTATTACTTTGTTGTATTTTACCGATCAGTAATATTGTCGATCATATCGTTATAGCGAGACTGTTTACATATATAGAAGATAGTAAATACAAATTCAACTGCTTGTATTTGCATATGACCAAACAGCGTGGCCAGTCGCTTCTTACAAAAGATAAAGAAAGTAGAAACCTAACTGCTTTGAAGTTTTTCTAGTGGCGGAGGTAGCATGATATCTCCATCTTCAAAACTTCGTAGGCGACGTGGTCGGCATCAAACGGTTTGGGATCATTACCGAACGAAGCCCGAAATACGTTCATCCGCTAACGTGCTCGTTTGAGTGTCTCCCAAACACCCTCCGACTGAACAGTCAAGTCGAATTGAGCCCATAAGCTCTCTTCCCTTTCTTGAGGGATCTCAGCAAGGTTGACTTGGTCGCCCATCACCTCGACTAAGCACTTCAAGCGATGGCAAGTCTCCTAGAGACATGCAATGTCGTTGTGAAGGACCATGTCGATGGCGAGGTTAGCTCGCTAGAAGCAGGAGACCAACCGGAAGATATGGCGGAGGAGGATGTCAAGATGGCGGAAGGTGGCCTTCAACTACTTTGGCAAATCATCGGACATAGAAGAGAGGACATTGTTTGCACAGTGTCTTTCCACAGCATCCACCAGTATACAGTCGGCGAGGTGCTCGTACAGTATGGCCAGGTTGACCATCAATGCCAGTGACAAGGAAAAGTATGGAGGTATTTATTTGTTCTTGAGAGACAAGGAAGATAGGCGGGTGGCCGACGAGGTGCTCGTACAGGATCAGTAATGTGGGGGATTAATCTCCGGTAGTAGATGATCATTTTTATACAACAAGGAATATATCCGGCGCATGGGACGAAGAGACGCATCGGGGGAGCCAAAACGATCGAAGAGGCGTGCATCGGGGAGACAAAGCGCCATTCATACGTACAAATACATATCACATATGATTCCAACTACAAGTCCTTTATGATACGCAACTATCACAGACGATTCGTATTAATAACTATATGTGATGAGGTGTCTAGTATAGCGTATTTTATAATAGCGAAATCAAATTCAAATTTTTAATAACAAAGTATAAATACAGTTAAATACTCATCACTGGCAATGTCTCATTGATGGCCCCCCACGTCAGTCATTGCTGGTGACCTGACCGTTATGAATTAAATCGCTCATTGATGGGCCCTCACGTCAGTCATTGCCAGTGACCTGATCGTTATGAATTAAATCGCCCAAAGCGTGCCGATAAAATGCATGCATGCTTGGATAAGCTTAATTAGGAGAGACGATGCTAGCTTCCTATGGACGGGCACAAGCTAGGAATGCCCATGCATGGTGTATATATAGTGCAAGGTCAACTGGCCGGACACGAGCGAGCGTGCCATCCAAAAGATTACATTGGTCTAGGCTTTCGCGAGGGCGCCGCGCGTGCAGGGAAAACAATATCATATTAAAATAATTTTAGACCTCTTTGAAAATTTTGAAATTCCGACATTTCAAAATTTTCAGAATTTTTTTAGAAAAATTTAGTCAAAATATTGAAAAATACAATTTGAATTCAAGAAATACAAATATATTCAAAAATTAGCTGCCAAGTGTGATATGAGATCAGATTTTGTCTATATCTTATTTAAATTGTGGGGTGTACAATACTATGTTAGTGTTACCATGAAATATATGTGCATCATTTATCTAAATGAAGAACAACTTGTGAGTTATGACTTTATGTTGCTTAGTTTACGACTATACTCCTCCTAACGATAGGACATGACAATCAACTCAAGTACATTCGATCTTAACGAACTCTTCAATGTTCGTGGATGGCTCTCCATTTTCTTGATGAAGGAAGTCATTGACCTAAAGGGAGAGTTCAACTCCGGCGACAACAATGAATAGATGTTCAAACATTTGATAGAATTGTAATTCATTCAATTCTAACTCATTAAGTTGTAATTCATTTGTAAGATCGGTGTAATAATTGTCATGTGCTATAAGATCTGCACTTAGTTGTGATCTAGTTGCTTATTTTCGGAGAGCATGGTTAACATTTCCTGAGGCTAACTAAAAATAAAAAATTCTATATATAAAGCAAACTATCATAGATAATTTTGTTTTATAAACTATCTGTGAACGCCTACTACACTGATGGTCTTTGCAGATGGTTCTTGATACGAACAGTCTATGATGTGACTTATCACAGATAGTTTAAAAATCATATGTGATAACCACCCGTTATCACAGACACGATAAATCAGATGGTTCAGAAAACGTCTGTGATTACTGTTTAGAATCGTCTATTATGATCCTCTATGTGGTAGTGAACCTATCATTTTCAACCAAACCGTTTTATCAAAAATGACAACTAGACCCATTGTGGCTGCACCTAAGTGCTCATAACCATAAGCACAACTATTTAAATAGTTTTACAATCTCAAGAGGTTGTACAACTTTACTCACATGAGATAATCAATTCACAGTCAATAACTACACACTTCTTTGGGCGTACGATGAAGTGATTATCATATAGCCTTTACATCATCTAGTCCTAACCTTGAACCAGTGCAATGAATGTCAAACCCTCACTTCAGTGAGGCATTCACCGATATATTATTAAGCTTTGGTCCCAACACCTCGGTGAAGAGAGCCCCTATAAGCATCCTACCCGATATACGCTCACCACTTTGGCCTACCAAAATGTAAGGCTAGTCCAGATAAATTAGCCAACTAAAGCCAGAGTCCATATAGCACATGTTGTATGGTTGGACTTAGATATGCGGCAATCGCTTTCGGTCCTTAATTGACCTGGTAAGAATCTCCCCTATCTACACACGAGATCCCTCTCACATTTTTCAGTTTATCATATAACTTGTCCACATCTAAATCTAGATTTTTTTTTATTTTATACCAAACTAATGGAGGTTCCTCCTCTAGTCCAACGTTTCAAAATCACCCATATCCACGAGCAAGTTTTCCGAATATTCAAACTTAATGAAAACTAGTGCGTTGCTAAGCACCTTGACATTATACATGAATGAATTATACCAAAAATGACATTATCTACCATCTAGGACCTAAGAGCTACAACAATGGGGATATCAAATTTGCAAGGAGAATCAATGTATATAAGCGGATATAACTCCTGTTACCCACAATATAGATACTGTCTAAATAAGGACCTAAGAGCTACAACAATGGTGAAACATAAATGCATGCATAATAGTTTTTACAAATAATATACAATAATTGAAATATTGAGATCAATATGGTCAGAAAGGGTGCTTGCTCTGCTCTGGTTGCTCAGAGAATTGTTCGGAAGTGTTCTTGTAGATTCCCAACGTGACGGTTCCTAATCGATAAAACCAAACAAGTACAAATAAGAGACAAATAAATTCAAATAGAGACCAAATCTAAATATTTTTCTATATTTATATAGAAAGTGTTTTTTAAAAATTAGAGATAAAAATGACTTAATTTGAAGTCCATATGCTAAAGTAATGGCCATTTTAATTTTATTCGGTTTATAAATCATGAAAAAGAATAAAAGTGATGTCGTCAAAGGTGTCTTTTCCAGAAATACGCTTTCTAACAGAGAAAGCGAACTTTCATAGAACTAAAAGTGGCATTTCCGATTTTATTTATTTTTTGAAATCTCCTACATGTGGGCCATGCATGCCAATCTCAGAGGTTATAAATCATGTTTTATTTATTAATTTACCGAGTGGGTCCCATATGTCAGTGACACATATTTTAAATTTCAGTTTAATTAAAACTACTTAATTGATTTTGGCTAGGCTCATCTATGGTAGACACATCAACTTTAAAACAGTCATTAGTGCTAATTTCTTCTCTTACATGTGAGTCCTACATGTCATCCTCACATATTAAAATATCATTTTAATTATAACTCCTGCATGTGGCCCCAAATTTCATACACTCATTAGCTTCCTATTTAACTTAATTAACTTTTTAATCACTTTCACTCAGATTTAAACCTTCTAACTTGTGGACCCTACTAGTCATAGAGAGAGAAAGAGCGAACTGAGCGCCATGGCAAAGCTCAGTGCTAAACTCACTGGCAGCGAGGGAGCGACGGAGGGGTGTAGGTGACCTTAGGAATGGAAAGAGGGGATCAATGCAGTTCTTTGGGTGGTGGTGGTGGAGCTTGGAGCTCTCTAGCGGTGGTGCTGGGCAGACCTTCGGCTTCACTTCAGGCCAAAACAAAGTGGAGCAAAAGCTTCGCCAACTTGCTTCAGTCACGGCTGTGGGAATGGCAATGGCTGGGAAGGTTCGAGGTGATCGGACGATAATGAGATGCGACAACAGCAATGGTGTGCTCAGCGACAGCAACCCTTAGTGGTTTTCAACTAAAATGGAGGGAAGGAATGAGTTTAGGGAGGTGAGGGGATGCTAAAAAAGGGCATGATAAGGTATTTAGCTTGCCAGTAAGGGAGAATTGCTTGGGCGACGGTGGTGGCCAGAGCTAAGGAAGATGACGCGGATCCGACAAGGCTCAACAAGAATGGTGGATTCGAGTGAGGGAAAACCAAATTGGGGAGGAGTTGCACGATACGATGTAGATAAAATGTAGGGAGCTAACTTGGAAAGGTTTGGGCCACGGTAGAGTAGAGTGGAGCACAGCACTGAAGCTCAGGATGAAGACATGTTTTGGGCGAAACAAGGAAGGAGAAGATTGGTTTCTCGTGAAAAATGGAATGGAGGTGAGGTGAGGGAAACAGTGACACGGTAAGTGGGGCTTCATAGGAACAAGATGTCTGGGAATAGCTCATGAGCTTCCATGAGCTCAACAGGTCAGAGTGGCTCAAGTTCCCTCCCTCGAATGTGACATGCAGTAGAGGACAAGGGGTTGGAGATGCTGCACGGTGATGAGACAGGTCGACGGGTAGGTAGCATAGCGGGAAAACGGTGGGTGGAGGCATCAAAACCTGGGGGCTCCACATTGCCATGGTTTCTAACCCATTGGTGAGAGGTGTAAGAAGCTCACTACAACTATGCACCGCATGGCAGTGAGAGGAAGAGAGGGATGAGGTGGCTGAGAGGATTGAGGAATTTTTTAGATATACCAAATCACCTCCAAAAATTATGAAAATTTTTGTGAGGGCTTATGACATAGAGCATAGTCTTGTATAATTTTTGCACGACTTTATCTATCTTAGATGTTTCCCAAAAATTCCTTGAAGGTCAGTGTTTTGTGCAACATACAATATTTTGATTCGGGAAAATTTAGAAACATGTTCAAAAATGTTCAGATTTTTATTTCTAGCACCATGAACTTATTTTGGGTTTTTGAAATGGTTTCTACTATAAATTCTCCTATGCCACATTATGGATCATTTTTTACGTATGATTTTTAATTCAAATTGAATCAATTGTATATTTCTTTTCAAAAATTTGTATTTACAAGTTATCTTTCCAAAGGAACTCCCATAAAAAGCCAAGGAAATAAGATGCAAGCAAAGAGTTTAAATTTTACTATTTTTGAATTTTCTAGAATTTAGGATGTTACAACCCTTCTCCTATGCCAACGCGGCCTCCCCCCTCCCTTCTCCAGTGCCGATGCCGCCCCTCCCCCCACCCCTTCTCCCATGTCGGTGCAGCCTTGGGGAATCAGTGATGGGAAACTAGCAGCCGAATGACCTTATGAGCTATTGGAGTTCGATACAGCAGAGATAGGGTGGAGGTAGTCGATAAACTCTGGCAGCCGAATGACCTTATGGGGCATCATTGCAATCGAAATTGTTTTTGCTGGGATGGTGGCCTGGTGAGTTGGGCTAAAAAAATTGAAAATAGGCTGGATTTTTTAAAAAGGGTTGGGCTTTTTTTGGGTGGGCTGAACAAACTGAATTTCAGCGAATTTCGGTGCAAAATTGTTTTCCTTGTGCACGTGCCTAAGACATACATAAAGATTGAGAATGATGTTAGTAGCGCAAGGATTGTTGGGATACAGGATACGCTACACGCGTGCAAACACAATTTCTACTATGTAAATCAGGAAGTCATACGGGTAAGAGATCATAGATCATTACCACTAAACATGTAGTACAATCGAAGAAGTGTTGAAACAGCCTGGTTCAACGTAGCACGCGCCGATGTAGTAGAAGTAGTCGATCGTCCACAAGCAATAGTTGGTCTTCACGAGCCAACTGTCTCCTCCTCGTGATCGTCCTGATCAATGCCGCAGTCGCAGCAATGCTTTTACCAAAATCCACACGTGCTAGGATGGAACACCGTGCGTCGGTATGCTAGCACCAGCGCGCACGGCAAGAGTTTTGAGAGGTGGAAGCTAGGGTTTGGATGGGTGCGTCTCATGATTTCCTCAGATCCTTCATTTTCAGTACCACCTTCAGCCTCATGCTTCTCTTAATATATAACCTCCTATCGTATCCTTTTTCGATACGATTAGAGATTATATGTAAATCAGAGAGCCTCTGACTAGATCTTTATCCAATACGAATAGAGACCATATCTCACTTGGTTGTGACTCGGAAATACCTTTCCAATCATTGGTTGGTAGTGATCCCTAGTAGGGTATATCGACCCCCAATATACATAACGATCAAGCTGGATGAACATTATGTAATATAATCTGTAACCAGGTCTTAGTAACTCACGATCAGCTCATAACTCCTTACGATCGGATCGTATATGGTCACAACTAGTTCGCTAACCAGTTTGTGTATTCTCCTTTTGCCTCACGATATCCGATCAAACTCCAAGTAAGAAATGTATCATCCATGAACTATTCAATCTTTTTCCGATCTAGTAATGGATAACTTTATGTAGTTGACTCTTCGACCACTCATGGCATGACCATGTACTTTCTTTATCCGACCATCAAGGGGCCGAGGGATATCTCTTCTATTATGTAGGAGTGGCAAAACCTATATTCAACTAGGAATACTTTTAGAATGATATAACAAATAGAAAGCTTCATCAGCAATTCAAATATTTGCTAATATTTATAAATGACAATTCATTTAAGAAACATAATAACATTTATTCAAAAGATTATAAACATAGAAGTGATATAATCATCTTTATAATTACTCTAGTACATATCACTTCTCATAAATGCATCAAAACATCACACTTAGAGCAAGTACAATAGTATAGCCAACTAGTGGCTATAACACTTGTCCATTTTATCTATAGCTTTCAAAAAAATAGTTCATACAATAAGGTAGCTATTACAATAACTATTTGGCTCCACGTGTAAGATAGTGAAATGCATATTTTTACGTGCTATAGCTAGCTGTAATTTAGTAGCCAGCTTCCTTCTCTCTCTTCCTTTCTCTCTCTACCACGTAAGATTTGGTTGATATTATATTTGCTATAGCCTGCTGACTAAGCCTTATTGTACCTACTCTTACAGTGCAACAATTGATTAATTCAATGCAAAACACGAGAGTACGTACGTAGGTACTACGACATGATCACATGGCACTCGCAACTCGCCGCATTTACCAAGCCGCACACTGACACAGTACTCTGTGTGTGTGAATCCAAACAGGAGGCTCTATAACTCCCTGCAAGCAATCGTAATTTTTTTAAGCATTTAGAAAATTAACCAGCACAATACTACTCCGATGGAAAAGACGACAGCCGTTAGATCAAAATCCACAAATTTCAAAGCGCCTCTATTACTCCTGCTCTTCTCCCTTAGCTGACCCGACTACTTTCTCCCCCATTCCCTCTTGTTCTCCCTCCCTCGCCGCCGCCATCCCCTTAACTCTCATCTACCGTCGGCCCCCGCCATGCATTGGATCCGACGGCCTGCAAGCCTAGGGCGTCACCGTCGGATCTGGCGTCAGAGGAGGGAGCATAGAAAGAGGTTAGGGGGAGATGGCGGCAAGAGGATGGTGGGCAGTGGCAACGGCGGCTATGGTAGTTAAGTTGGGCAAGGTGGCATGGCGGGAGGGGTCGGGGTGGTGACGAGGTACCACTCTATACCATTAAAAATGCTCTAACGGTATACCATTCACTAATTTCTCTCGATTTTTTTAAGCACGGAAAAAATCATACAATTATATTAGCTGTAAAGCAGCTAATATAAATAAAGAATCAGCTTTGTTAGACTGTGGATTCGCGATCTATCAACAGTGACGAGCGACAGACAAAAAAATCAGCTTTTGTCTTTAACACATTAAAAAGCAGAGTTTTGATCTTCCAGTTTCAAATTATAAATAAAGAATGCAGTTGATGCGTACATATCCATCTATATGGCGCAAAAGGTATACTGCGGATTCCCGATCGATTTACAGTGCTGAATCATGGACAAAAGACAGAAAAGAATCAACATTTGGCTTTTACAAATTATCAAAATTAAAAACTTCCATATGCAACATGCAAAATATGAAGATTTAAATTTTACAAAAGAGAAATATCTGGCGTGGAGGGAACCAGGCCTCACATGTTACTTGTTATATTTGCATGCTCCCTCCCATATGGTCCTCGCTCTCACTCTGCTTTCCACCTCTCTTCTTCTATACCTCCGATCACCGTCAAGGTTGTCAGTATTGCGACATGTATCATAGTATCGTACGATCCTACCGGAGATAGATGATACGGATCACAATATGGATCAGAATCAGATAGTATCGTAGTGAGATCGCGATCCTACTTTTAGAATCGTTAGGATCGGATAAGATCGCATTGGGATCATAATCCTAACAACAAATTATATTAGCATATAAAATTTAATATTGCCTATTACTAGTTTAATTTGCTTTGTTTTATTGTTTACATGTTGTTATAAGGTAAAAAGTATTATCTTTGATATATTTCAATTTTAGATTATTAGTTTATTAAAAATAATTATATAAGTTTCAAAAATCAACCTTAATTCAATATAACATGAATAAGTGTATTGAATTTATAAAATTAAATTCAAAAAATATACTATAGATTTACATATTTAAAAATATAATTCAATTTTTATATAAAATATGTACGCTTTTAAAATTTTGATAGTATTATAATTCTATGATCCGATCCCATCAAACGAAAAAGATCCTATCTAGTATCACGATTCTAACAACCTTGATCACTGATGCTTTCCTAATCCACCATCGTTGGCGAACACCTAGGCATCCAACAATTAACTATTGTCGTGTCTTCTTCATATTTGGCAGGCAAGCTTTGTTTTCAACTCGCTGTCAAGTTAAAATTAGGGCCCTTTCGATTCACCGGGCTCCCCAACCATGGAATTAGGTTGGGCAACAATAGACTGGCGGTAGGAGAGCATCGGTGGCCACTAGCAAGGCAAGACGGTGGGGACATTGCAGGCCGTGGGAGCGGAGTCCAGTGGTAGGTGGATCCTGTGGTACTAGCCCTTGGTCTCACGCTTAGGCCGCTCTGGAGGTTACTTAATTTACGATCTGTATGACATATATGCCTCCCTCGATCTTGCTCTGGAATTAAGGACCACTAATATTTGCATCCCCTACGCTATACCTCACCTGGCCCGACCGACAGAGAAGCACTTTCCAATTGTTGTGCATGTTTATCTCCCTTTTTAGACCGCTCGATTCAAATGTGCGTATGGCTAGGGTACGTTATAATAATCACGCATCGCTGTGGTGCATACAACCTGTAGTACTACCTGATCCTAGATTCATACGAAGGGATGATCTAGAGCTGGGAGTTGGGCCAAGTTTATCCGTGCCAGCCTAAGGCCTCGTTGGCCCAACATGGCACAGGCACGCCATGTGGCGGGCCGTGCTAGCACAGCATGAATTGCGGGCCTGGCTAGGCCTGGAAAGCTGGCCTGTCAGGCGGCATGACACGGCATATCACGCCATGCTTGGGTAGGCCCGACCCGACGAGCACGGCCAACATGGGGGGCACAACTGGCACGCCAGCGCTGTGACCACCTCAGCCTTAGCCTCCCATCGCTATCCCATAATACCATGGACTCCCACCCAACGAGCCATCATAGAGCAGAGAGAGGGAGTAGAGGATTAGAGGGGAAGGAGCATACTAGAGTTCGGCGTCATGCCGTCATGCTTTGACATGAGCGGCATGAGCTCCTTGTGCTCCTTGAAGCCTGCTGACTACCGCAGTCTGCATGCCACGTAAACCCAAGCCAAGAAAGCCCGAGTAGCCTGCCGGCCCAATGTCCCTGCCCCGGCACCCCCAAAGCTGACGATGCTCGCCCCCGGTGGCGACATCATGAAAGCCCTGAAAGCTGAAGCAGCCAGCGGGAAAGAAGCTAGAGGGCGGCAGCATGTTGAGGCTGGCGATGGGGTCGAGGGAGGAGGAGTCGCTGGGGGTTGGGGGAGGAGAGAGGCGAGGGGTCGCCGGGGAGAGAGGGGAGGAGGGAGGTGGTTGGGGGTCAGGGGAGGAGGGAAGCGAGGGGTCGCCGGGGGGCGAGGAGGAGGTGCCAGGGGGCCGGGGGAGGAGGGATCGCTGGGGGATGGCCGGGGGAGGAGAGGAGGCCGGGGGAGGTGGGGGAGGAGGGAGGGGGCCAGGAGAGGAAGAAGTGGCCCGGGAGGTGGGGGAGGAGGGAGGCAACCGAGGGACGAGGGGAGGAGGGAGGGGACCGAGGGAGGAAGAAGTGGCCAGGGGAGGTGGGGGAAGTAGTAGGCCGGTAGTCCCTCACTACCTCTGGCTCTGGTAGTAGTAGTAGTAGACAAGTAGGAGAGCAAAGTAATAAGCATATGATTCCCTGAGCTAAGCGTTGATTGAGAAAGACAACAGTCAACACAACGTTCAAACTTCATAAGAAACATTCGGGAGAATCAACGTTCGGAAGCTGCAATGTTCGGGACTCGAGAGCAACGGCTCCTTCCTGATGCATATAAATTCATAGGCTGACTTCTCATTTCTTCCAACAACGTTCAGACTTCTCATTTCTTCACAAGCTAATCAATCTCTCATTTCTTCAACATCCCTTTACACTCCCTATTTCTTCAACATCCCTCTACACTCTCCATTTCTTCAACATCACTCTACACTCCCCAAGTCCCCATTTATTCACCAATCACCATCCATTCACTATGCTGATCTTACTGGTGGAGGAAAGATAGACTTGTTTGAGTAGTGGAAGAATAACAAGCGAATATTTCCTGTGCTGTCAGATTTTGCACGGGATGTTCTCCTGGTGCTAGTGTCCACCGTCTATTCAGAAGCAACGTTCAGCACAGTAGGGAGAATAATCAAAGAAAAGAGACCATCTCTCATGCCTAGGATGGTGGAGGCAATCACATGCACCAAAGACTAGGAATTAGCTAAAAAGCGGCAACAACATCAACTAGAGGATCCTGAAATCGTGCAGCGTATGCTGACCTCAAACGTATGAACGATCTAGACATTGATGAGTAGATACTATGTACGTATGTTGTTATAGTTAGTATGTACATATATTATTATTGTACTTTTTTCCTTACACGGGAAACCCCACTCTGGGATGTAAAGTTTTTAACAAGCAGCAACATTGTATTTTTAAAATATCAAGGAAATTTCACTTTTTTCCAAAATATTTATGTCATTGTTTGCCCATGTTTTTATGCAGCTAATTCAATTTCAACTAGTTTTTAACGAGGCGGGTATGAGAGAAACAAAAATAGCGGCCGCCGCCACCATCGTCGTCGTCGCCTACATCGTGTACAGTTACTTCGGACTGGGCTTGGGCTGGCACGGCACGAATGCCGACACGGCGGGCTTTGGGCCATGCTTGGGCTTAGCCAGAGACGAAGCAGGCTAGCACGGCAAGACACAGCAGGATGACTAGGCCGAGCTGGCACGGCATGAAGTGGCCCGAAGCACAGTGGGCTCTGGCCATGCCGGCACGGCACAGCTCAACTCCTAGCTCTAGGATGATCTATCAAAAAGGATTGGTACTGCTTTTGCTGGATTACTCTGTGCACTTATTAACAAAGCATTGTGCAAGATAGAGGATGAAGATACACTTCGCCACTGCACTCCACGCAAGATTTGTCATTGGCCTAAGTGGCGCCGATGCGGCCACCACCGACTATTCTCTATGATGGAGAGAGAATAGATATATGAGAGTGAGAGGGAGATGCGGAGGAATCGAATTTGTTGTTTGAGAGAGACGGTGAGTACTAAACATAGGGAAGAAAAAGGCGGCGTTGCCAATGTGATGTGAAAATTCTTAGCGTGAGTGAAAGTACTCTATACTGTGGATACTCTTGGTTCTCTTCAATAAATGTACAGTTCTTTATGGTACATCACCGTGATGTAAATTTACAGTATATCGCTACAGTTCTTCAATAAATTATTTACTGTGCATGCATGGCTAGAACTTCATCACTGCAGTGCAAATATCCACGAGCCGTATCCAGTCCTGTCTCTGGCTCTCTGCAGGTGACATACCATTGAGTGCTCTTGCATGTGCTGCAACTGCATGCCCAAATTAATTCCATGGCATGCAGAACGACAGAAGACAAACATTGACAACTCAGGTTTTTACCCTTACATCTTTTTACCCAGGTCAGAAGAAAGGACAAATGTGATACTATCCGTCTGGTTCAACTGCAAGTGCAACCTACGTTGAACAAAACCCTATGTTAAATCACACCCTCATGCAATTCAGTGCATGTTGTAGCGTAAACTTGTGGGGAGCATTGATCGACGTGCTTGCTCAAGGAAATAACAGTAAACCAAAAAAGTTTTCTTTTTTAAGAATAAAAACTGAAGCATTACAGCCACAATCCACTCGTACCATTTAAGTGCCAATTACAGGCATGATTTCCACAATAAACCGCATGGTAGTTCATCACATAGAGAGTATATTAATATAAAAAACTAAGGTAAATTAACAGAACGGAAAGAACAAAAACAGTAGGTTAATTGCTGATCAGACGAAGCAAACTAACTCTAGAAATCTCTTCTATAGAAATGAAAAAACACCATCCACAACATTCAGGATCCCCACATCATAAATGGAATTCTTTTCCTCCTCTTCTTCATCCTGTGGAAAAGCATTCAAATCCAAGCTAAAACGTGGTTTCACTTCTTTCTCCATGCCGACTTCTTCTCCCTTGCCATTTTTTCTACTGATTTGTTGCTTCACCAGAGGGGAGGAAGCCAAAGACCACGAGTCGATCGCTTCACAGCTCAGCAATAAGATGGCATCCTCCAAACTGACCACATCACCATTGCAACCTCTCATTCTTCCATTTGCAATCGCGTTCTTGATAATGATTTCCGAATCATCATCCAACTGGTCAATATCGTTGATCAAGATAACACGATGAGGGTTTTCAAGGATCGCTTCAAACAACTTTTTTCCAACGTAGCCAGTCTCGTTATCTCGTGATCTCTGCCTCTTGAGGGTGAGCTTGCTGCTGGAGCAGGAATGGGAGCTAACCGGGGTGAACTCATCGGCGAGTGTGATGGAGGTGAACTCGGTGTAGGAACCAAATACGAGCTTCGCGAGCTCCCGAGCCATTGCTTTCTTGCCACCGCTATCCGTTCCTTGAAAGAGCAACCAAGTCGACGAGGTCAACCGCTCTCGCCTCCTCACCCTCGTAATCATGCCGGACCGGCACTGGAGCACGGTGATTGCTATGCTGGGAACAATGTCCTTGTGCCGCCGGACGCGCAGCTCAAGTGCATTGCACAGAATCTTCAGATTCTCCGCAGTGAGCTCGGTGAACTTCTGCCGGCGGCAAGTCGCCTGCGTCGCGGCGTTCAGATGAGTTACACACCAAGTTAGACCTTGGATTAGGGTTTGCTCAAATTAATATTATGCAACCACACGTTATATATATACATGTACCTGAAGACTTGTGCCGCGGCAAGCAATCTCTCCATCGCCTGCTGCTGCGCCAACGATGGTCGTCGGCCACCCTGTTTCTGATCTTGCCTGGCTAGCTTGCACCTTTCTGCAAGAACAAAGAATCATGGATAATCGAATCAACTTCACTGTCAGATACTCCCTCCATCCCTAAATATAGGTCGTTTCTATTTTTTTTACGGTTTTCAATGTAAGACTTTCATTATAATTTATTATCATAACATACTAGCAAAAATAATAAAGTATTTTGTAAGATAAATCTAATAATACTATTTTTTATGTAGTCAATTTATATATACTTTTAACATATATTAATAGTTAAAAATTGAAAAGCTTGACCATACAGATCACCCGCAACGACTTATATTTTAGAATAGAGAGTACTTAATTTATTTTCTTAAGAAGTAAATTAAGTTGCATGCACCGACATTGGCTGAGTTGTCATGCATGCATGATCGGGTTATTACTTAGCTACAGTTGCTTGCTGGTTACTTAGCAGAAGCAAGATCTAGCGTGCACAGTTAAGCTGACTAGGAGGTGCATGCTGTGCTGTTGTTACCGGCTGGAGTGGAAAAGTTCCAGTAATACAAACTTGAGAGTATTGGAGTTAATTCATTTTCTTTCTTAACTAGATAGTTATGCCCAATTTACAGTCATAAAAGAAGAGGGATGGGACTAGATGTTGTTAAATATCTACATACGACCAACGACCACAGTAGGTGTATAGTAAGCTGGTCGTAGCGTCAACCTGCCGTGGTTAATTTGCCGTGGTCGACCGGCCATGATCAATCTACCGTGGTCGTTACGTGCCACGGATCACGTGTATCTTTTCAGATCTCTTCCTTCTTTATCACTCGGGTATTGTTTTAATAAACCGGTTGTTCAGATATAGAAGGAAGAGGCTATATATGCAACTCTTAATTTATTAATCAATTCATTGCATGATTTCTTCAAAACACTATACGCTTTCAGATGTGCTGTGATAAAAAAAAATCAGTCTGGAACTTTCACCACGATAAGTCAAGAAACAAGTCAAACTTTGTTACCACGTGTGAACACAAGTTTCAGGAGGCAGCAGACATGCATCCATGTGAGGACTATAAGGATTATCCACATTCTATTCTAATGCAAGCACATAGTTTAGTGTTTAATTAAACATGAGCAACATCTGTACATGAGCTGTACTTTTGAATGATTTCGAGTCAATGTTAGATTGTTAGGCAACGTCAGTTATGGGCAGAGTCGGTTTGTAGGAGTCTTTAAACGTCAGTTATGTAACATAATCTTGATAGCAAAAGAAAAACAAGGTGTTGCTGTTTGAGCTGCACACTCCTCTGTTCTGTCCCATTGCTTCTTTGAAAGAAGATTCCCCAACAGACAGAAATATTTCCACCGAGAATTGGTATCAGACATCGAAAGATTTCTCGACCAAATTGATGATGCATGCGTATGGTACTGTGAAACTAGTACCTGTCTGGGACGACGACTGGGTGGAGCTCCCGGACGGCCTCAAGAAATGATTCAGTCCTACACGTGTAAATGCTGTTGCTGCTTGCCTTATCTGACTGCTCCAATGAGATAGCCTTCTCGACGTTGGCCCTGACCTGGGAGCTCGAAAAGCCGGCCTCGTCCATGACGCGGCAGACGCTCGGGTCGTCGAGGATGGAGATGATGAGCTGCTCCAGGCCGACCTTGACGGCGGGCGCCGCCGGCTGCCGCTGGCCGTCCTCCGAGCCCCGGCGCTGGCGCGACTGCGCGCGCTTGAACGCGGCGACGAGCGCGTTCGACAGCGCCGGGGCATGGTTGCCATGGTGGAACATGGCGGCGGCTGGCGTGGCCACTGGGAGGCGGTTGAGCGCGACGGTAAAGCAGAGCTCGAGCGCCTTGCACTGGAGCGGTTGGGACTGGGACCGGATGCAGGCCGCGCGGAGGAGGCCGGCCGCTGAGAGCATGGCACTGGCGATGTGGAGCGGGGCCACCTGCGCGTGCCCCCGCCGCTGCGCCAGGCCGACTGCCTGCCTCACCACGCCCGCCACCTCCGCCGCCAGCGACTGCTGCACCGCGTGCCCGCCGGTCCTCATATTCACGCGCAAGCTCTCGATCGAATTTCTTCCGCAAGAAACGCACGGGCGCTGCAATGGCCGGCCGGCTACCTCTACCAAGCAGCTAGCGAATAGGCCGGGTAGGCTGCTGCAGAAGATGTATGCGCGTGCATGTGCAGGCGTGCAGCTCTACTTTTATTTTATGCATGAGTATTAGCAATTGACCTGCTGTACTTGTACCTAAACTAGAGGTAGGTACATGTGCGCAATGCAATACCGGCCCACCTCACCTCCGGCAAGGTCCAAGTACAGCTTAAAGCCCAACGGGCTAGCGCCATGCCGTGCCAACCTTAGCTTAGCCCTAAGTAAATATAGATGGCGATAACGGTGGTGACAGCCGGCATTTTCATTCGTCCCGCACCTGTCTCGTTAAAAACCTAGTTAAAATTAAAAAAAATAAGCATACAGTGTAGAACATAGCATAATCAACAACAAATTATAGAGGACTCACATCACAGTTAGGATCTCATCAGTCGAATATTCACAAAATTCCTTTTGCAAGTGCTTGGCAGTTTGGCCATCCATTGCTATAATTGAATAGAAACATGGGATAAAGTGCATCACTACTTTAAATAATCATTGAACATGCTCTTGTGGGATCTGAAGAGTTTCCTGTGTACGAGTTTCATCACTGTGTTGAAGGAAAGTTTTTAAAAATAATGAATGACATTTTCCATTTATATGTATGTGAGCAAATCAAATTATGTGATTTTAGTCATCTTCATACGTATGTAGCTTTAAATAATTAGCAATGTCTGAATAAAAGTCTGAGACTCCAAGACAAAAATAGTCTGTGAGCAGGACAACGAGATGATAGTTAAAATGAGTAATAGAGAAGTAGTCCTTCAATGTTCATTCCACTAAAATAGAATGACACTAAAAAAGAATCGATAAAATATATTTTATGAGCCACTACATATATAAGGGAATCACATAGTAACAATCGCTTACAATTGTGGCCTGAATGCCTAATATAAGGCCCTATTTAGAAGGCAGGCATTTTTTTCCAATTCGTGTGAGAATTGTACTCTTTCATATGAAATTCATGCAATCCAATAGGGCCTATGTCTGAATCTAAAAATTGAATTGTAATAACACCCTCAATTCAGTGCATTTTGTCACGTAAACTTGTGGGGAGCATTGATCCACATGCTTGCTCAAGGAAATAACAGTAAACCAAAAAAGGTATTCTTTTTTTAAGAATAGAAATTGAAGTATTACAGCGATAATCCACTCGTATCATTTAAGTGCCAATTACATGCACGATTTCCACAATAAACCGCACGGAAGTTCATCACGTAGAGAGTATATTAATATAAAAACAAGGGTAAAATTATGTAAAACACAAAGAAAAGAACAAAAACAGTAGGTTAATTGCTGATCAGACGAAGAAAACTAATTCCAAAAACCTCTGCTATAGAAATGAAAAAGGCACAACATTCAGGATCCACGCATCATAAATCGTATTCTTTTCATCCTCTTCTCCACCCTCTAGAAAAGCATTTCGGATCCTCTATCATCCGAACATTTATTATTCCAATCCATTAAATATGTGATTATAAAGGTTCATGTATAATTGGTTTTGACTCGGAAATATCTTTTCGATCACTGGCTGGTAGTAGTCCCTAGTAGAACATATGAACCTCTAAATATATACAAAGATCAATCTAGATGAACATTATGCAATATGATCTGTAAGTCGATTTTAGTCACTCACGATCGGCTCATAACTCCTTACGACCGGATCATATATGGTCACAACCAATTCATATCCCCATATGACCGGTTCGCTAACTAGTTTGCGTATTTTTCTTTTGCCTCACAATATTCGATCGAACTATAGGTAAGAAATGTGATATAACCATCTTTATAATTACCTATAGACCATATGGCTAACCAGGACTCCACGGAAACATCACTCACAGACATGATCACATGGCGCTAGCTCTCGCCGCATTTACCAAGCCACACACGGACATAGTACTCTGTGTGTGTGTGAATCCAAACAGGAAGTAATATAAGGCTCCATAACTCACTGCATGCAATCATAATTTTTTAAGCACAGATAAAATCAGACAGTTATATTCGCTGTATATTTTCCTTTATAGACTGCTCGATTCAAATGTGCATATGGCTAGGGTACGTTTTAATAATCACGCATCGCTGCGGTGCATCCGACCTGTAGTACTACTTGATCACTAGATTAATCATACGAAGCAGTGGCGTAGCCAAGGGGGAGGCTTGGTTAGGCTTCAGCCTCTCCTCCTCCTTGGCAAGAATATATTATATAGGTTAAGCTTAAGAGATATCATTATGATGGCAAATTACAAATGGTTAACAGCAAAAAAGGGGCAAAGAAATAAAAAATACTAGAAAGGTATCGAGCTCTCCGTTCGGTGTCCAAACAGTCTTGCCAGAAAGAACTTCTGGTGGAATCAGCACTTCATTTCTTAAAGCCAAAAAAGTAGAATACTCATTGAAGCAGACATTGGGCAAATTCTACAAATGAAAAAAAAAGCTAATAATAAGGTAGGATTAAACTCCGCATGTATATTTATATATTTTTAGGATGTGCTTTCTATTACTGAGATAATTTCATAATTTCATTGTATTTCTCTCTTTTTTACTTTATTTCTCTTCTATTCATACATGAATTTTAATTGAGCAAAAGTAAAATATTGTATTTGTGACAATCTAGCTTGGCGCCTTAGCCCTACCTCGATTTTTTTTCTGGCTTCGCCACTGATACGAAGGGAGTACTGCATTTGCTGGACTACTCTGTGCACTTATTAACGAAGCATGCACAGTGCAAGATACGATGAATCCTGGCCTGCACATACAAAACTCAGAAACTATGGCGTACGGCGTACAATTTAACTGCGTACGATCCATCAATCTGTGCATGGTCAATCGGTCTCTCGTGCTAGCAACAATATGGCTCCGTGCTCTAACTGCGTGGCCCATTAAATTTCATGTCAGAAGGCTTAAATTTATCATATGAAAATGATATTAGTATCTCCACACAAAAAGTACTTCTGTACCATTACATTAATAAAATTTATTAACACATAATTAAAAAATGTCAAAGAAGTGCATTGAACAATTTCAGTGTCTAAAACTATACGCAAAAGAGAACTGGGAACATCCATGATTAGAACAAAAATAAAAAAGATCATGCAAAATGCTAGCAAGGAATGCCCGGGGTGATCACTTTATATTGCCGGATAACAACAGTGTTTACAAGCAAAAATATTTCGGGAAGTTACAACCAATCATATCTCTCAAACATGGAAAGATAAGATTGCTATCTATACAATTTGTACAGCAAGATATGCAATTTGCTAGCATCCCCCTTAGTCGCAGCATGAGGCGGCTAAACACAAATAGACTAGACTAGTAATCCTGAAATAGCTAATTCGATGAGACGAAGGAATGTGTAGCACCTAGACCTGACCAAGAGACATTTTCATGAATGAAGTGAATGTCAATCTCAATATACTTAGTGCAATGATGTTGTATGGGTTGGAAGATTGTACAGTGCACTGATGCTATCACAATAGACCATGCACAGTCGCTGAAGCAAGTGGATGGTGTAACTTCTGGAGAAGTTGGCTCCTCTCTATCTTTGGTAGAGGATAGATATTATAGCACTTGAGTCACAAAAAAGTGGTTCTGAACATTATACGGCCTCTAAGATATAACTTTGACTACTAATTTCTATTATCATAGATTCATATAACCTAATAATATTATAATATTACTGTGAAAGTTCTTTTCGAGACAAACATATACATATAGTTCTCATATGTTTAATGTAAATAATGAAAAATACATCGATAACCAAAGCTTAGAAAGTTTTACTGGCGTACCATAAAATGACATTCTTTTGTGACCGGAGGGAGTATTAATTTGTGTATGTGCTTTCTTCTCGTGTAGACCGTACCTTGGATCAAAATTTCCATGCATGGCTAGTAGGGGTGAAAAAATAGCTCGAGCTCGTAAAATTTCGAGCCAAACCGAGCCTCCTTCCCTGGTCGCAAAAAAATCGAGCTAAGCTCAAGCCGCTCGCGAGCCTATTTTGGCTCGTCTACAGTCCTCTCTAGCCTGCTGACTGCTGAGCAGCCTCCGCAGTCGGCCCAGCGCTTAGTCTCCCGCCCTCATCCTCTCCAGTGAATCCCCATCCTCTCCAACTAAAAGTGCTAACCCCCGTGAATCCCCATCCTCTCTGACTCAGTCTCCTGTCTTGCCGCTCCCGCATCGTCCACCGCACCACTGCCATTTGTTCCCCCTTCCCCGTCACTGTGTGCTCCCCCACCCCACCCCCCTCCCCCCCGCCATGTGCTCCCCCGGGCCCCATGCTCCCCCAACCCCTGCCGTGTGCGCCCCCCGGCCGGCGTGTGCCCTCCCCCCTCCCTGGTGTGTGCTTCCCCAGGCCTCATGCTCGTAGGCCTACTCGTCAGCTGGGTCTGGCAGCCTAGGTGGGCTGTGGTCGTCTTCGGCGACCAGGAGTAGGCAGAGGCAGGGCCTCCTGTGCAGTCGCCGCCTCCGCGTGCCACGGCCACCACTAAGGACTCTTGTTGCAAGACGATGGCCATCGTGCCAAGGTGAGGAGGTGTTTGTGGACATTTTTTCTTCAATTGGATGAGTTGCTGTCTGAAGACTACATGTAGTTATAATGAGATTGGATGAGTGTTAGAATGGAAGATGCAAGAGCCAAGGATAGAAGTGTTTGTGTGTTTTGTTTCATTCCAAACATGCTGTTGAAGTGTCTGTCTATTGGAGATGCAATTCATGCTGTTGGTGGCTGAAAAGCATCGTGCGGCTCGGGAGCCCATTCGAGCTGGCTCGAGTTAGGAAATGAGTTCAGCCGAGAGCTTGTTTCCTGAACGAGCCGAGCCGCAGCTCCGGACGAGCTCGACCGAGCCTGATTCGAGTCGACTCGGCTTGTTTCTACCTCTAATGGCTAGGACTTCATTACTGCAGTGCAAATTTACAGTACAACACAGTATTTGATATATAGTAAAATATGCTGCAAATTTGTGCTACTTTACTCAACTATAGTACCTTGTAGAGTACTACTTTGCTACTAGTATATATAATAGTACGTACATTACTAGCTAACTAGTGTTCAACGCATACAATATATGCTATGCTAAAACACATTACAGTATAATTTGTAGTGTGTAATTCGTTTTGCGAGATTCATTATGTATTGAAGCACTGTGGAGGATATATATAGGATACCAATTAATCGAATTTTTTGTACGGGTAATCCATTTTTTATTCGAAATTACATAAATATACCCGCGGGAATTTTTTTTACAAAAATAGGCTCCAGTCGCCCCCTCATTGGGCGACAGCCGCCTTTCGCCCAACCTGGAGGCGACATTTAAGGAATGTGGGAATCATTGAGCGAATCAATGCTGTCGCCTGAGCGTTGGGCGACTTCTTCCAGTCGCTGTACGGTTGGGCGACTGGAATTGCAGTCGCCCAACGGCAGGGCGACAGGGGGGTTTTAAGACAGCACACTCGGCCGCCCAGTAACACCTACCACTTTTTGCACTCATTCTGCGCACAGAGAAGAAACGAGAGAAGAAGAGGAGAGGAGGAAGGGGAAGAAAAGGAGGGGGAGAAGAGAGGAAGGAGGGGAAGAAAAGGAGGGGGAGAAGAGAAGGAGAGGAGGACAGGGTTGGAGGAGGAGGTGAGGGAGAAAGGAGGAGTAGAAGCTATTCCATCCATTTGGATCCAGGTATTTTTTTGATTATGTTGTATTTGCACTATTAGTTATATGAAATGTTGGTGTTAGTAAAAATTTTAGATGTAGAAAATGTAGTACAATTTTAGTTTGAAAATATTAGTGTCAAAAAGTTGTAGTATACATTTTGTAGTATGGAATATTTTGTAGTATAGAAATATTAGCACCCTTTTGGTATAGAAAGTGTAGTTTAGTATTGTACGATGTTATTTGACATGTCGTAAATTTCAATCATACATGCAGGCCGACATCATCAATGGCCATTACATTGAGAGTGTATTACGGTGCTGGAATTATTCGTGAAGGTCCGAATGGTGTGAATTTGAGCGATTTTCCGCAAGTCACTCTCGTACTTCCGGATGACGAGAATGCTCGAATGACAGATGTGCAGCATTGACTGACCCAGAGTTTTTCATTGGACCCCGAGGTGTGCAGCGTCGTCGTGCAAGGGCTTTGGAGCCGGTCTCCCACGGACATCAGATGGGAGCTGAAGACTTTGGTGCACTCTGCTTCGTGGAATGGCTTTGTGCAAGGATGCCGGCGACGTGGATACGAGTGTGTCCTGCTTGTGCAACCGTGCTCACTACAAGCAGCTGCGCAAGCTCGTGCGTCCGCCCATGCTTCGGGAGGTGCTAGCAGCTCGGGCGGGCCGCACGTTGGCGGCGATGATGAAGTTGCTCGTGATGAAACCGATGCGGTACATGGAGGAGAGTTACATCCGTCAAGCCATAGAGAGGGAACTGAGCAAGCTGATGCGGTACATGGAGGAGAGTTACAGCCGTCAAGCCACAGAGAGGGAACTGGGCAAGCCGATGAAGGAGAGTACAATGAGTATATCGTGCAGCAGATGGACTCTGATGACCAGAGGGCATGGGATGAAGAGGAAGCTGTAGAGGAGGACAGTTCCGATGATGAAGAAGTTCCTATCCCCCAGGAATGGAACCGGTTTAATGCGGAGGGTGTTTTCGCACATGATGAGCATGAATCACCATGGGAGTATCATGAGACAGAGGTTCGGTTGCATGCTATGTTTGCTGACAAGGAAGCGCTGCAGGATGCCATCAAGCTTTGGGCCCTTTCAATGCAGCGGACATATCGCGTCGTCAAATCAAGCTAGGAGCAGTACACTGTGAAGTGCGAGCAGGCTGGTTGTCCTTGGAGGGTGCACGCATGTAGACCCAAGTATGAGACTCACTGGATTGTGTCCAAGGTGGAGTCGCACTCCTGCATTCTAAACACCGTCTTAGCGAGGCATCGTAACCTGACGTCCGGATTTATAGCCAATTTGATGTATGGGGAGATAGTGTAGAAGAAAGACATTGCGGCCACGCATATTGTGGTAGCTATCGAGAATAAATTCAAGTATAAGATTAGCTACGCGAAAGCGTGGCGTGCCAAGCAAAAGGCGTTGGAAAAACGTTTTGTCACTTTCGAGGCAGCGTACGACAACCTTCCTCGTATGCTTAAGGTGTTGCAGCAAAGGAACCTGGGCACGTACATCGCCGTGCACGACAAGCCGTCCATAAGTCCACCAGGATTTGCAGTGTTGCAGAGAGCATTGTTTGCATTTGGTGCTAGCATTGAAGCATTCAGGCACATGCTACTAGTGATCTGAGTTGACGAGACCTTCTTGACTGGCAAATACAAAGGGCAGATCCTGACGGCCATAGGCGTTGATGTTAACAATCAAATATTGCCGCTGGCCATTGCATTTGTGGAGAGTGAGAATTATGAGAGCTGATATGAGGAACCGGTGGTGCAGTCATCACTTAGGGGCAAACTTTTTCAAGCAATTCCCGAAACAATCTTTGATGAAGCTATTCAAGAGGTTGGCTAGATAGAACCAATAGAGAAAATTTGATGCTTTATGGGGGTTGTTGGATGAGCACACCAGGAAGAACGTCGAAGAAAGGAGCAAGAGGCCGGTCACTCCTGGGGCGGCACAACCGCAATGCTTGGCAGCAATCGATGAGGCTAACCCAAGTGGTCCAAGAAGGCGGAGTTTACGAAACATCAAGTGCTTCTCGCAGTGGATCGAGGGGGAACCATTGGAGAAGTGGTCGCTGTTGCACGACACGGATGGCGCAAGGTACGGAATAATGACAACTAACCTTGCCGAGGCCTACAATTGGGTTCTCAAGGGTCTCCGTTCTCAGCCCCTTGTCGCCATCGTGGAAGGTGTTCTTCACAGCACAATCCGCTACTTCAGGGAGAGGCACGCGAGTGCTGCACTTCATGCGGCCAATCCCGGAGCCCTGTATTCGTCAAAAATTACGGCGTACATGGAGACGAAGGCACAGAAGGGTCAATTGCACACAGTGCATGTCATGGGCAACAGGGAGCATCATTTCGAGGTGATACTCCGTGATAGAGCCGGATTTGGGACGGCTCGTTCACTTATTACTCACGAGGTATGCCTTGGAGATCATGCAAACGAACCTACCTGCACATGCAACAAGCTTAAGTTGTTACACAAGCCATTCTCTCATGTTCTCGCTGCATGCGGGACTGTGGGCTTAGATCCTTCCAACTTCATGTCTGAGTACTTCTTTAAGGAGAGAATACTGCAAGCTTGGTGTGGGGAGCTCCAGGGGTTCAGGGTGGTGGGAAACTTCGCCACTTTGGATATTTCAGCGAGGACCTGGGTTCTGGATATTAACATGCTGAAGGGTGGGAAAGGTCGGCGACAGAGCTGACATATTAGAAATGACATGGACGAATCACAAGCTGGAACATCTGGTGCACGTTGTGGGCGATGCGGTCAGGAGGGGCACACAGCTAGACGATGCAACGCATGTCCTGATCAGTAGTTGTTGGAGACTACAACTAAATTTCATGTACCATTTGTAAAACTTGTATGTTACATCCGTTTTTTGTAATGTTGTTGGTGTTATGCTGGTAGCTTAGTATTGCTCTGTTTACTTAGTTACTAGATGTATTTGTTGTTAGTTAAAATGCGATAACAACCAATTCATGACATGCTTAATATGTATTTGCTGAGTGGGAGGACAAAAGAGGCCAGCTTTGCCCAGCGACATGACATAGCGGGGCAGCTTTGCTCAGTGAGATGACAAAAGAGGGCAGCTTTGCCCAGTGAGATGACAAAAGAGGGCAGCTTTGCCCAGTGAGATGACAAAAGAGGGCAACTTTGCCCAGTGACATGACAAAAGAGGGCAGCTTTGCCCAGTGAGATGACAAAAGAGGGCAGCTTTACCCAGTGATATGACAAAAGAGGACAGCTTTGCACAGCGACCAAAAATAAATCATATGCCTACCCTTCGTCTTATAAATTGAGGTGCAATGCATCTGCAAGAGAACACCACACAATCTAACATTACATCATACCTTCCTTCTCCGCGTCGAGATGAACAACAAGCAGCTAAAGGAATGGCAGAAATTCGCGGACAACATACGGGAGAAAATTACGAAGAATAGGGAGGAGTCCCGCAAGAAGGCACAATGGGAGGAGACCTGCAAGATAGCAAGGGCTGCTGCGGCTCGCGAGGAACAAGCAAGGGCTACTGCAGCTCGCGAGGAACAAGCAAGGGCTACTGCGGCTACGAGGTCAGCTCCCCGCAATGAGTGGCCGCATAGCAACGACCCTATCCCGGACGTCCCCACCGAGCGTTCGCCGCAACTCCCACTTGAGGGGGAGACACCCCCTTTGTTGGTGCGGGGACACGTGCAAGTTCTTCAAATCCAAGGAACGTATCAGCATAGGTATGCGTTACTGGGGTTGCGCAAACTACTCCAGTGACTGCCCCAACCGCCGTTTTGACACCTCAACCTATCGACAGCCGGTAACAACCACATGCACCATTTTCCCCTACCTTTTCTCCTTCACAGCACGCACTAACAATCTCTCCCCTGTATTTATAGTCTCCGGAGCCCCTGTGTGGCTACTGCAAATGGATCGATCTTGAGATCCACCCTGTGGACCAATGGACCATCGACTTCGAGGAGTGGAATGTCACACGGGACAAGGAGTTGCTGGAGGAGGAGCGCCGCAAGAACGAGCACACCCTGCGTATACAACGCGAGACGCAAGCTCATCTCGAAGCGTGCACGCGTAGGGAGCGGGAGGCTCGTGAGATGGAGCGCGAGAGAAAGAGGGAAATGTCAGCTAAGGCAAAAGAGGCCGCGGAGGAGTTTAACGCTGAGCGGGCAAGGAAGGGAAAGTGGTCCCGGTCCACACAGTAGGTCGTACGAGCAGTTGGGTGGGTTAGTTGCATATCATGCTATATGTTATGCATGTAATAAAAATGTACGCGGCATGTTACTCCCAACTGTATTATGAAGTTTATTTCTATTTCACATAAGGTTATTATCTCGTCTGTTCGCATTCAATGATTCAGATAGCAAGTCATTTAACAATATTAACACACAAGTTCTCTCCGTACACTAATTCTCAGTAACATTAAAATATCACTTACCACTGTATGTATCGAACGTTCTACAGTCAATCGTTCTTAAAAAAAATTCCAAAATTTTTTATGCACCTACAACATCCAGTGAACATAAACTTTTATTACAACTACACCACATTTTTTCCCAGTTTAAAACTACAAAATTGACAAAACTATAAAAAATCACGGGGGACTGAGTAAAGTTGCCCCCCTATTGGGCGACTGCACTACTAGTCGCCCATCCATTGGGCGACTGCAATTAGTCGCCCAATAGGAAGCCGACTAATTGCAGTCGCTCGAACGTAAAGCGACACAAATTTTGTCGCCTCCCGGTTGGGCGAAAGATGACAGTCGCCCAACAGGGGGACGATTGGAGCCTATTTTTGTAAAAAAAATTTCCGCGGATATATTTATATAATTTTGAATAAAAAATGAATTATCTGTACAAAAAATTCCGAATTAATCCCGGGCGGGCTTTTATCTGATCTGCCCCGAGACATAGGATCAAATCGGGATCTGTACGTGCGCGGTTTTCGTATATCCATTTCGTGTCTCTGGCTCTCTGCAGGTGCTTAAGAAAAGATGACACGACGTATCGTGCAGTGCTCTTGAATGTGCTGCAACTGCAGGCCCAAATTAATTCCATGGCATGCAGAACAAGAGAAGACAAATTTGACCGCTCAGGTTTTTCCCGTTACATCTTTTTACCTAGGTGAAAAGACAGGACAGCAGGAACTTTCTAGTTTTATATTCGCCACACGTATATTCAAGTAATACATCTTCTATAATGAAAAGCATGAGAAATAGTGCTAACACGTACTGTAAGGGGATATTAGGAAAAATTGAAAAAAGTATATAACTTATGGAGATGTTTATAGATTTTTTAAGGGTTTTGTTAAACATCATCTGGATATTTTCTTCCTAACTATCATCTAGATCTAGAACTGTTGGATTAAAGATCTAATGACCATGAATTCTCCCCCTCCTTGAATTTTTCCCTCTCCACCTTGAAAAAATTTCCCCCTTTCAAAAACAAGAGCTCCCTTGATCTCTAATCTAATGGTCAAATTTTTGGATGATGGTTAGAAAGAAAATATCTAGATGATGCCTAGACACTCTCTTTTTAATTAGCTGATGCATGTGTCACTGTTGTAAACTTGTAGGCTACGCCTTTAAAAAAAACTTGTAGCCTGTGCTATATATAACATGTAAATTATCCTTTTTTTTTTCTTTGATCGTCTACTATAGCTAGACACGTGCTAGATGGAACCAGCGGTTGGCTCTCGGCCGGCCGGCTCGGCACCTCGAATTAGCGCACGGACCCTGGTTCGCGAAACAACTCAAACGAGGGTGGACATAGTTCGGGTCAATCTTGCTCCATTCTTTTTGTTTTTTCAGATAGTTTTTAATTTTAATTTCTTTAAATAATTATTATTTGTTAAACTAATAAATCACAACTAAAAACTATAAATCATGGTTTAAAAAAACGTCCATTTAGCCCGTGTAACGTGTTCTACAAGGTTATCTCCAAAACACTTGCTAATCAACCGGAATCTGCCCTCGACGAAACCATTTCTGAGGAGCGATCAGAATCAGCAGCGAATCGGGGCTGCGATGTGTATGTCATCACATGTATACGAGGTTATCGGACTTGAGCTTCCAGGGTCACTTCTACGTATATACAGAACGAGTGACATATACTACTACAGAAATCCACATTACAGACGGTTCAGAAACGTCATCACAGACGGTTTTCTGAACCGTCTGAAATTATGGGTCAGTGATAATCCAAGTTATCACAGACGGTTTTTGAACCGTCTGTGATTATGCGATATCACAGACGGTTTTTCATTAAAAACCGTCTGTGATTATCCGATATCACAGACGATTTTGTACTAAAAACCGTCTATGATTATCCGATATCACAGACGGGTTTTAGTACAAAACCGTCTGTGATATCGCATAATCACAGACGGTTTTTAATAAAAACCGTCTGTGATATCGCATAATCACAGACGGTTTTTAATGAAAAACCGTCTGTGATACTCCTCCCCCAGCAGAATCTATTTCTGTTTATAGCTAGCCTCAGGAAATGCTAGCCATGCCCTCTGAAACAAGCCACGGAATTTAACATACTCTCTCTCATCATAGTTCTCTTCTACATCGCGAAGCATCTGATCCAGATTATCATCGTGCAACCTATCCGAATCCGAGCCACAATCGACATCAGCCGGCGGCATGTCATTCACTTTACCGGCGATGTCATCCGGGGGCATATCATTCACTTCACCGGCGATGTCATCCGGCGGCATATGATCATTCACTTCGCCATGACTGGTCCAACACGTATAATCCTTTTTGAAACCCCTCCGAATCAAGTGCGCTTCAATTTGCCCTCGGTTCTTAAACATCTTCAAATTCTCGCAGTCAGTGCATGGACAGCACATATATTCCACCCCCTTATTCAACATATCCTCCTCGGCGGCTCTTATAAAAGCAGAAACGCCATTAATGTACTCTTCACTCACACAGCTCGCGGCATACATCCAACTTCGGTCCTACGTTACGTACATATATAACAACTTAGTATTAAAATCTAGAATAACTAATTATAACTACATATATACCGGTCACATTTATTATATTGAGACTTAATTTCCTAGCTCAATTCATATTACAAACACAATAGCTATTATATAACTAACAATTTTGCAAATTAATTAACCATCTTCAATAACCACTCATGGATTACTTACACCTAAATTGTAATGCAATTAAAAATAAATAAATTTCATTACTAACCATATCTACAGCAACCAGGAAAGTCTGAATCTTAATTCAAAGCTCAATCTCTGCCTCTTCCCACCAAATTAACTGGCCTGAAATCGCTCTAGCTTCCTCCCGAGTGAAAAAGTGCGCAGCAGTGGCTAGATCTGGATCGAAATGAAGACGATGCGGTCTGAGCAGCGCAATAAATGCCTTTGTCATTATCACAGACGGTTTTTAACTAAAAACCGTCTGTGATAATAAATTATCACAGACAGTTTTTTATTAAAAACCGTCTGTGATAAATTATCACAGATGGTTTTTTATAAAAAAAACCGTCTGTGATAAACTTCATACCAGAACGCTTCGCGCGTGTTCGATGCCAGAACGCTTCGTGTTTCGATCGTCTAATTAACGTCTCTCGATCATTATACGAAGCGTCTATATCATTCATGTTTGGGTATACGAACCGTTTGTGCTAAAGGTTAAATATGCACTCCTAATCCAGGTCTCTAGCTAGCTTCTACGTACGTACAATACAATATACAATTAATACAACATGGCTTCTACTACTGTTCTTGTGATCATCTCCTTCCTCTCATCTGTTCATCATGAATTGTTCGGCCGGAACCTTACACAGGCGGCCAGCAATTTGCATCTGGAGCAGCTTCTCCGCACCCGCCCTGCTCTCCTTCCCCGACTTTCTTGCATCCGTCAGCTTGACCTGATCCTCCGCCGTCGACGGAGGCGTCTCGCTGCCGCTCAAGAAAGGGAAACAGCCCTCACCCTGGTTCTTCTCCACAATGTGCGCAATGCGGAAGAAGCTCTACACGCATTGCAGAGACTGATGGATAGCCTTGCCAATCAAAGCAGAAACGGCAGATTCTGAGGAATCTTTTCATGCTATCCTGTACGACATTATGGATGCTGCTGATCATTTGCCAAGGCTGCATGAGGAAGTGCTGAGGACAAGGGCAATCTTAACGGCGTTCGAGAATTTAGCGGCTGATCCTCCAAGTCCCCAAGTGGAAGAAGAAGCTTACGAAGCCCAAAAGAATACAATCTGGGAAACTCTTTACCTGTGCGACTTTTGTAATAAATTTGCCTCTAATTGAAATTAATAAATTTGCCTTTAATTTGTGACCTCTTGTCTCAGTAGTTCTGTAGTTAAGTTATTAGAAGCAATGTGTACTTATATATTAACCTCTGATCTAGAATATGACAGACAAAGGGACATCACAGCCGGTTCTTGTGAAAAACCGTCTGTGAACATTCCCAGACGGTTCTTAACAACAACCGGCTGTGATAGTCGACACAACACAGACGGTTTTTAATAAAAACCATTTGTGATAATCCCAGATTATCACAGACGGTTTTTAATAAAAACCATCGAACCGTCTGTGATACTCCTTTTTCCCGCCACAAATACCACAGACGGCCTTCAAATTAAAACCGTCTGTAATAGTTTACATTACAGACGGTTTCACAAAACCGTCTGTGATTTGCCGTCTACTATTAGCCTTTCTGTAGTAGTGATATCTGTGCGTTGTAACAGAACTCATTGAATGTATAGAGAATCGTGCTATAGAAGAGAGTTGCTCTGATCGGTTGGAAAGTGGAGAATGGTGAGAAGTTAAGAGAATAAAGCGGTTGGAGGAGAATGAATGTACAACCACGAACTTGTTCTTTTATAATAGTAATAATATGCTAGAGGAAAATTGAAATGGACCCGCTATCACGGGCCACCCCTAGCTCAACTTGGATCCGCCCACGATCAGAATCCAAGTTGGGTTTCCGTCCACAGTGGATTGATAATAATATTATGAAGTGTGTCTCTTCTGCTAGCTTCATTCTCAGCGCTTCTGAGTGGACAACAACTAGAAAGTTTTATACCTACCAGGGGAATTCGACCGGGAATAGTGGAGAAAAAAAAATTCAGTTCGTGCTCTGCCGGTCTGGCTCAGTACTGCTGCTATACACACTTTTACATGCATTCTACTACTAGCTCTTCTTTATTTTGCAACAAGTGCCAAACAAGACCTTGCATGTTCTCCTTTAAACTGCCCAGAACGTTCGAAGGACGGTATAATTTGTTGCTACCGGATACAAGTGATACAAATTTGTTGCTAACTTTCAAACGAAGTGCCTTTCTAAGGTAATATTTACAAGTTGATTATAGTACACACTGTGATGACTTCATTTATATCGGCCAAAACCACATACGAGTTTTTATTACTCCATACTCTCTCACGAACAGCCCAAAAGCTAGCTAAAAGCGACAAGCTGAAGCCAAAAAAACACCCCTACCATAGGAAAAAGGCAGTGTTGTACCTCAACAAAATCTGGAGCATGCAGAATTGTATGGATGTGTGAACATATATATCTTCCTTGTTATATTTAGATCAGCTTCGGTGGCTCCTTGATAGAAACAAGTATCGTCTTGGAAGGTGCTGAAAAATTTTGGTTTCTCCCTTGCCTCCCAATAGTGCCAGTGGAATTCAAGTGATAGTACACCAGCATGGTTGCTCACCGAAGGAACCTACGGTGATGCATATATACGATTTTACGTGAGTGCTTCAGCCACACACTTGTGGTATTATCTAAGCAGTGAGTACAGACTTTGACCCCTTTTGTACTTTGGCCCAACAGGTTAGCAAGGGCAGGATAATCATTTATGTTGTAGAACAACAATGAGTGTAAAATAAAGTTATCTCATTTGTACGTGTCCCATACTTGTACCCCTTTGATCCACGGTATTTTCAGATCTTCAATCAACGGTACTAGGTACACATCAATATCATTTCCAAGTTGTTTCGGCCCTTAGATAAGTTTGGACAGCGAAATATACTTTCATTTCATAAACAATCAAGAGGGAAGATTGTAGATACAGAGTGTCACGGGCCAAGTGCTATGTTGGCTGCTCATGTTACCGAAAGGATTTATTCCATTTGCACTCAATCCAAACCTTATATTCCTTGGTTATGCACCGAAACCTGTAAACCTCCTATCGATGTTTCTCTATTGGGTGGAATCAGTAATGTGTCTTACCTTTCCACTCTTCTTATGCTCCTCTAAGTGCCAACGTAGCAATTTTGCCTCCTTTGGGTTTGCAAAAAAACTGCTACAAACGGAGAATTACAGAAAGATATCACGTCACCTTATTAAGAGGTCATTTCTTCATCTCGATTCCCTGGCCATCATTTGATTGATTCTTATACTTGTATCGGGATGCGTTGCACACCTGATATACATGCATATTTGTATACTCTTTACGATAAAGGATATAGTCGCTCGAACATGTATGTATTCTTTCTATTTCTAATGGACAAAAAACCTTCTTGGCTTTGTAGGTGATTTTGGGCAACTCGTTTTCCTCTAAAAGCATATCCGTTAAGAGACCTAACAGCACTGTGAAACTCTTGTCGGATCAACCGTTGCCTTCAATTTCAGCAGTTCAAGCACGCTGACAACCTTGTGTACTTTGACTTGCAATCAGGGAAAAATCTTTCGCTGGTGAAAAAAATTCGGCAGCCAGCGAAACAACCGAATGGAACGAAATTTCGGAATTTCGTTCACAATTTCGGACGAAAAATTTCAAACTTCATTTGAATTTTGACGAAATTTAACCAAATTTAGATAAATTTTGGACAAATTTCAAACAAATATAAATTCGGTCAAAATTTGACCGAATATTCTTGCTTTCGTTGGGTAACGAAATCAACGAAATTACCGAAATTTCGTTCTGTTTCGGACGAATTGTTTAACCCTGCTTGCAATACGTGAACAAAGGTTTATCCGAGCTCTCTATCAAGCCCTAGAATTTTACATACTCTCTCATCACGATTCCCTTCTGGCTTCTGCATCACAAAGCATCCTATATAGATTGTCATCATGTAGTCTATTCGAATCGGAACCACAATCGACATCATCCGGTGGCATATCGTTGACTTCGTTGGTGATGTCATTATTACTACTTTCCTATGCAATCTACTCTTTACCATGACTGGTCCAATGTGTATACCCCTTTTTGAAACCTCTTCGAGTCAAATATGCTTCAATCTGCGCTTGGTTCTTAAACATTTTTATATTCTCACAGTCAATGTATGGATAGTATGTATGGATAGTACATATATTCCACCCCCTTATTCAATATATCCTCTTCGGTAGTTCTTGTAAAAGCAGACACACCATTAATGTACTCTTCACTCATATGGTTCTCAGTGTACATCCAGCTTCAGTCCTACAGTACGCATATAACAATTTAGTGTTAAATATCGAATTAATTAGTTAGTATACTATATATAATCTAAAGTAGCTATATGTAGCAAGAATTAACTAAATTGAATTAAGTAGAAACAGACTATGAATTGGTTAAACCCTAAACCATGCTAGATGTAAATAATCCTTTCTCTACATTAAGTTAGATCTAAACCATCTTTGATTCTCCCTTTACCAAGCTAGATCTAGAATATAATACAATTAGGAACAAATTACTAACAATAGATAGTCAACAATAAATGGATCTACAATCACTCCTCCCAAATCTGCGGTCTCCTTTCACCAAATGGTCTCATAGCCCTACCTCCTCGAGGTAGCAACCTGTGAGAACAGATCTGGAATTTAAGACATATCTATGAGGATCAGGTCTGCAATAAGTGAAATTATCACAAACGGTGTTTAATACAAACCATGTGCGATGAGTCATGGGAAGTATCACAGATGATTTTTTTAAAAACTGCCTATGATATTTAGTAATATCACAGATGGTTCTTGTTTATAACTGTCTGTGATATTTCACAGATGGTTTTCAACATGAATCATCTATGACATTACCTCTTCATAGATGGTTTTTAGCATAGATGGTTGTTGAACCAGAATTGTTTGTGATTGTATTTAATACTGACATTTTGGTCAACTGTTCGTGATGAGGCGTCCAGTATTAGCATTTTTTGTAGTAGTAAGGGAACCAATAGGACGCCATTAATACAAAAGGTAGGTGAATGAGATGGCAAAATTATATGACCAATACGGGAGATGGGAACAAGCGAGCCATTGCTAATGGTAACAAAAGAAAAGGAATCGGAAGCAGTGGAAAGACGGAGTATACCATCATCAGCGGTCATGTGTGAAGTAGCACCACAGTCCATGATCCATCCACCCAGCGCATGCATGGACAAGCTTTTCATGGCCGCAAAAAAGGCAGACTGATCCCATGAAGGAGATGTGGTTGCTGGTGCTAACACCATGTGGTATTCTTAGGGAAACTTTGAAGGCTGAGGGCCTAAGACACTGGCATCAGTGCCACCTACTAGACGCCACGAGGTGGGCCAGATTTGGCCTTGAGGGGCCCATGGGTTGAAGCAAACCTAGGGTCTAGAAGGAGGCATGCACTACAGTGTTGGCCAAGGTGTCGCTATCGCTACTCCAGTCCTTGCCGTTCTTGCCACGAACTTTCTTGTTGCATCCTTTGGCATGGTTGGAGGAGTTATCTACGCACTAATCTGTATGGTCCCCATGACACCAGGAGTCCCCGCAAGATACTCAACTCGATCGGTGCAGATGGTCAAGTGCAGAGGAGGGCAGTGGCGGTCACTAACTTGGCCTCATTGACTGAGTACACCTCTTAAAGCAGGAGTAAAGGCCAAGCTAAGGTGAAGGTGGGAAAGGGCACTTGCATGGAGATGATGGTAGTGGCATTGGAGAAGAAGCATTCATTGAGGCTGCACAAGGTGTTGATCACCCGGCGGTAATCGGAGACAGGCTGCCCGACATTGTGAAGGGCATCAACCAACGCTTTGAGATACTGGCAATAGGCGGTGATGGATATGTCTCCCTGGACAAGGGTGTGAAACTTGGCCTCAAGGTAGATGGCGCGAGTGTGCCGGTTGTCATGGAAGAGGGCTTTGGCATGAGTCCACAAGTCGAGGGTCGTCTACTCAGGTTCCGTAACGATGTCAAGGATCTTGTCGGAGAAGGAACCATATAGCCATGTGAGAATCATCGACCCAATCATGATCATCGAGGTGTGAGAGAAGACCGAACTTACCAACCATGGAAAGGAAGAAGGTTTGCCACTTCGTATAGTTCGAGGCCTTCAGATCAAGACGTGAGGGAATGTGAGTTGTGAGTTTTGATGCTTTCTATGTTGATCTCTTAGATGCTGGAGCCATGACAGAGGCCACAACAACAGAGGAGGCTGATGCGGTGGAGTTAGCCAAGGCGCCAGTGGTGGAGTTCTCACCAGTGGGGGCGATCGGATTGGTCATAGCGTGCAAGAGGATGGGAGGATCGTAGTCTAATCTAATATCATGTAAAACGGGGGAGAGAGAATAGGGAAGCACCACACATGGCAAGGAATGCTAGGGGTGATCACTTTATATTGCCAAATAACAATAGTGTTTACAACTGAAAATATTTTAGGAAGTTACAATCATCATATCTGTCAAACATGGAAAGATAGGATTGCTATATATACAACTTGTACAGCAAAAAATACAGTTCGCTAACACAAACAACGCATTCAACCAAAGTAGATTTCCTTGAGTATTTGAATTTGAATGTTTTAAACATAGCCTAATTTGGCTAGAATACTTTGCAACGGCAAGAATTTTAAATAAAGTACTTAAAATAGCTAAATTACCATATGAATTCCCCGTTTCAAATGAGGCCTAAGTATTTCGCTTAGGCCAGTGCTAGTGAGAGTAGCTACCGACACCCATAGAAATAGTAGTTACTGGCTGCCACGTCACAAATGATCCTACGCCACCTCTACAAGACCACCAGTCTTCCTTCCTTGGTGCAGATTCCCACACACGTCCACGTCCTACTCCCTTCGTTCTCTACCCAACGCCCAATAGGAGGCATCACCTAGTAGTTCGTCTAATCACTGACAGCGGGGCCAGATAAAACAGGGCCCCACATGTCACACTCGTAACGTTCGTGTAGCTCTCGTTATGTGTTGAACGCATTTATCCTAGTCATGCGATGGCATTAACCAATCAGGTGGCTCTGTGCCAAAAACCCCGAGATGGTATGCGCGAATTTTTTATGAATATTCTATTTTTTATTTGAAATAATAGAAATATACCCATACGAACATTTTTTTTACAAAAATAGGTTCCAGTCGCCTAACCGTCAGGCGACTGGAGCCTATTATCCAACAGTCGTGACAAGAAAGCTGTCTGTAAGCCGTTGGGAGATAGGCTCCCGTCGACCGACGCTTGGGTGACTAGAGCCTGTCGCCCATTTGCTGGGCCATTGCAATTGCAGTCGCTCGGCTATGCAGCGACTGTAAACAAGATGCAGTGTAGGTTAATCTATTTGTGATTTTCGTAGATTATGAATGGCAGATAATTTGCTGAATTCACAATAAAAGTATGCATCACGTACTTGTATCCACGGCGCCGGCACTCTTGCACAAACCCCTTCCATTCAGACCTTCACGAACGGTCCCAACACCATAATGCACTTTTAATGTGGTGGGTATTGGCATTTTCTGATGTATCCCTGCATATATTTTTAATTTTACAACTAGTCAAATCGCATCACACATTACGGAAGTACTCATGTACTGTAATTTACATTTCAATGACCGTTCGTCTGTTGTAACCAAATATACTAACCTCATAGCATCAACTTCCTATCGGCAGACCACACACCGACGCCACTCTTTTCTCGCTACTTGATCTATCCCCTACTGCAAATAATTCCTAATGGTTTGATAATTTACATGCATATTGATTTAAATACCTATATACAAGTTACAACGGTACACGTGTTTTTCAACATACTAACGACATTACATTCATTCGTAATTAATCATAAATATTACGTATTATTATTTTATACAAAGTAAATTATTAAATTCTTACAAAAATATTGACTGAATTTTGAATAACTACAAATTTGTACGAACAATTAATTTCTATGTAATGTTGACAGAATTTTCTACAACTAGAATTTTGTACACATGCCAATTTACTAACGATGCTAATTTTTGACAACTATGTTCACTAAATTTTACACAACTATATGTTACTATGGCTACTAATTTTTTAAAACTATATTGACTAAATTTTCTATACCAAAGTTGTACTATTCTTTTTTACATATATAATTTCTGCTCATACTAACACTAAATAAACTATCTACTTCATATACAAAATTTAAAATACAAAAAACTTACCTCACAAGAGTCGCAAAATCTCTCCTTCACCCTCTCCCTCTCCTCTCCTCCTCCCTCTCCTCTTCTCTCCTCTCCTTCTTCCTCTCCCTCTCCTCTCCTCTCCTCCTCCCTCTCCTTTTCTCCCCTCCCCTCTCCTTTTCTTTTCTGTTGCATCTGTTAACTGTGCGGTCGAGCGGGCGAACCCGCTCGGCTGCACGATCATTTTATCTGCGCTTCCAATCGTCCAATCATTCGACGACTGGAAGCGCAGTCACCTAACCGATGGGCGACTGGAAGCAGTCGCCTGACTGTTCGGCGACTGCAATCAATTCGCCCAACGGCCAGCGAATCGTTTGCTTGTCGTGCGTCCGTTGGGCGATAGGCTCCAGTCGCCCAACGGTTAAGTGATTTATTATTTGTTAAAATTTTTTTTGACCAGATATATTTCTGTTATTTTGAATAAAAAATAGATTATTTATTAAAAAATTCTCTCCGATACACGCTCGCGCTGGCGTTGGGCCACGCGTCAGCGTGAGCGAGGGGAGGCCACGAGCGCTGGTGCGGGAAAATAAAAGAGCGCGCACTTCACCGCAGATTTTCGCCTATGTTTTTTTTTGTTCTTTTTAAGACCCTCACATAAAATTCAGCCAAATATTTGAAAAAAAATTTCTAGTCTTTTTGCCCTTTCCGTGAGTGTGGTAACAGGTAAGATATGATGACATATATTAAGTTGCATCACATACGTGATATTCCTTTGAATCGAGTAAAATCAACAATTAAGAATCCAAAAAATCTATGGATGCTGATATATGGGCCTATTTGATATGGCTGTGGCTTATGGTTTTTGGTTAAAATTTTTGAATTTTAGCTGTTTGCGATAGAGATTACAGAGAGAGATATACTTGCTTACGATTTTGGCTGATACAGATATTAGGCTTTTAACGTGTATTACAATTAGCTTGTAGACCCCGTCTTGAGAAAATACTTCGTTTAAAAGTTAGGTACTGTAGCAAAAGTCAAAAGTTGCCTTTAGAAGCCGTAAAGAACAAGGAGGTGCATTTCTAAAATAGTATCACATCTTCCCTCCAGGCCTGATAAACTGGAGGAGCCTCTTTCTTGCTCCTCTTTCCCTCGTTTTCCCCCTACCGCCAAACCCTCACACCGCAGCAAGCCCGGTCGACAGCTCCGCTCTTGCGATCCCTACGGCGGCGGCGGGACCAGTGAGGGTGCTGCTGCAGCGTTACCAACCGTTCGCGCTCCCTTGACCAGCACTTCCATAGCCGGTGTGTGTGAGACCGAGCAGCCCCTGCGCCTCCATACCCTAAGCTATTGGGCATTGGGACAAATTTCCCAAAGCTATTGGGCATTGGGACAAATTTCCCAGAGTTCCAACACTACACCTCGAACCGCTCTGCCATCACCCGTACATAATCTTATTATAGGAAATAAACTGAGTGAATAGCGAGATTTTCTATTCCTGCAGTGGTGGAATGTGAGAGAGATGAGGTTGCAATTACCCAACGGCGAGGCGGAGCCGCGGAGATGGATGGAACTAGATCATACCCTCGCGCGTTTACCCAACGGGCCAGACCTTGCAATCATGAATGTACCTACGGGCACTAAAATAGGCACACGCCCACCTAGGGTAATTAGGGCATGTTTGATTCATGACCAGAAGTTGCCTAGTCACAAGTTAGGCGTGCTACAGTTTTTAGGTAGCTGTTTGGTTCACTGACGTAACTATGGCATGCCACACTTTCTTAGCACCCGGCCCACACGTTATAGACTCAGTTTCTTGCCAAACTTTGCCACAAGTGTGGCTTCGATTTTGTTAGCAACACTTTCTGTGGCAGCCACATATTGCCTAAGCTTAGACATAGCAAACTTAGGCACCAACCAAACAGGCCCTTAATTACCCATGGTCAAAGGGCAAGATTGCTAATCCATACTCATGACATATCATGGATCTAATTGTCACTACTAAAGTTTATTGCACCAGTATTACATACTTCAGTTCATCTCTCTCCCAAAGATAAATTACATGAATATTAAAACAACACTATATATGATGGATTAATTCTTGACATGCCACTGATTTTGCGAAATCCCTTGTTGTCTCAATGGACAAGGTGGGTCTAGGCCCATATTTTAGTGAGACAATGAGTGTTATAAAAGAGACGTGGCAAATTTTTGGTAGCATGTATTGTTAAATATATTTTATTGCCTGTAGAGAGAAAAGCAAATGAACGAAGAGGGCATGTTTCTACGCTATCTAAAAATTTAATTTTAAATCACACCCTCAATTCAGTCCATTTTGCAGCGTAAACTTGTGTGGGGAGCATTGATCGACGTGCTTGCTCAAGGAAATAACAGTAAATCAAAAAAAGTTTTCTTTTTTAAGAATAAAAAAATTTAAGTATTACAGCCATAATCCACTCGTACCATTTAAGTGCCAATTACAGGCATGATTTCCACAATAAACCGCATGGTAGTTCATCACGTAGTGAGTATATTAATATAAAAAACTAGGGTAAATTAACAGAACGGAAAGAACAAAAACAGTAGGTTAATTGCTGATCAGACGAAGCAAACTAACTCTAGAAATCTCTTCTATAGAAATGAAAAAACACCATCCACAACATTCAGGATCCCCACATCATAAATCGAATTCTTTTCCTCCTCTTCTTCATCCTGTGGAAAAGCATTCAAATCGATGCTAAAACATGGTTTCACTTCTTTCTCCATGCCGACTTCTTCTCCCTTGCCATTTTTTCTACTGATTTGTTGCTTCACCAGAGGGGAGGAAGCCAAAGACCACGAGTCGATCGCTTCACAGCTCAGCAATAAGATGGCATCCTCCAAACTGACCACATCACCATTGCAACCTCTCAGTCTTCCATTTGCAATCGCGTTCTTGATAATGATTTCCGAATCATCATCCAACAGGTCAATATCGTTGATCAAGATAACACGATGAGGGTTTTCAAGGATCGCTTCAAACAACTTTTTTCCAACGTAGCCAGTCTCGTTATCTCGTGATCTCTGCCTCTTGAGGGTGAGCTTGCTGCTGGAGCAGGAATGGGAGCTAACCGGGGTGAACTCATCGGCGAGTGTGATGGAGGTGAACTCGGTGTAGGAACCAAATACGAGCTTCGCGAGCTCCCGAGCCATTGCTTTCTTGCCACCGCCATCCGTTCCTTGAAAGAGCAACCAAGTCGACGAGGTCAGCCTCTCACGCCTCCTCACGCTCGTAATCATGCCGGATCGGCACTGGAGCACGGTGATTGCTATGCTGGGAACAATGTCCTTGTGCCGCCGGACGCGCAGCTCAAGTGCATTGCACAGAATCTTCAGATTCTCCGCAGTGAGCTCGGTGAACTTCTGCCGGCGGCAAGTCGCCTGCGTCGCGGCGTTCAGATGAGTTACACACCAAGTTAGACCTTGGATTAGGGTTTGCTCAAATTAATATTATGCAACCACACGTTATATATATACATGTACCTGAAGACTTGTGCCGCGGCAAGCAATCTCTCCATCGCCTGCTGCTGCGCCAACGATGGTCGTCGGCCACCCTGTTTCTGATCTTGCCTGGCTAGCTTGCACCTCTCTGCAAGAACAAAGAATCATGGATAATCGAATCAACTTCACTGTCAGATACTCCCTCCATCCCTAAATATAGGTCGTTTCTCATTTTTTTTACGGTTTTCAATGTAAGATTTTCATTATAATTTATTATCATAATATACTAGCAAAAATAATAAAGTATTTTGTAAGATAAATCTAATAATACTATTTTTTATATAGTCAATTTATATACTTTTAACATATATTAATAGTTAAAAATCGAAAAGCTTGACTGTATAGAACCCACAACAACTTATATTTTAGAATAGAGAGAGTACTTAATTTATTTTCTTAAGAAGTAAATTAAGTTGCATGCACCAACATTGGCTGAGTTGTCATGCATGCATGATCGGGTTATTACTTAGCTACAGTTGCTTGCTGGTTACTTAGCAGAACCAAGATGACTAGGAGGTGCATGCTGTGCTGTTGTTACCGGCTGCAGTGGAAAAGTTCCAGTAATACAAGCTTGAGAGTATTGGAGTTAATTCATTTTCTTGCTTAACTAGATAGATATGGCCAATTTACCGTCATAATAGAAGAGGGATGGGAAGATATCTGCATATGACCATCGGCCACAGGAGGTGTACAGTAAACTAGTCATAGCTATAGTAAACCGGTCATAGCGTTGATCTGTCGTGGTTGATCTGCCGTGGTCGACTTGCCATGATCAATTTGCCGTGGTTGTTACGTGCCACAGTTACACGTGTATCTTTTCAGATCTCCTCTTTTCTTATCTTCCGAATATTGTTTCTATAAATCAGTTATTCAGTTATAGAAGGAAGAGACTATATATGTAACTCTTAATTCATTAATCAACTCATTATGTGATTTGTCCAAAACACTACATGCTTTCAGATGTGCTACGATAAAAAAAATCAATCTGGAACTTTCACCACGAGAAGTCAAGAAACGAGTAAAACTTTGTTACCATGTGTGAACACACAGTTTCAGGAGGCAGCAGACATGCATCCATCTGAGGATTATCCACATTCTATTCTAATGCAAGCAGATAGTTTAGTGTTTAATTAAAAACGAGCAACATCTGTACATGAGCTGTACTTTTGAATGATTTCGAGTCAATGTTAGATTGTTAGGCAACGTCAGTTATGAGCAGAGTCGGTTTGTAGAAGTCTATAAATAGGCATGCATGTAGTGTTACTTTGTAACATAATCTTGATAGCAAAATAAAAACAAGGAGTTGCTGTTTGAGCTGCACACTCCTCTGTTTATGCATCATTTATTCTGTGTTGAAACCCAATCCCACGACTACGAATACCTGGTACTCGTTACGACCACATAGTCACTACTACAGAAATCGACATTACAGACGGTTCAGAAACGTCATCACAGACGGTTTTCTGAACCGTCTGAATTTATGGGTCAGTGATGATCGAAGGTTATCACAGACGGTTTTCGAACCGTCTGTGATTATTAGATATCACAGACGGTTTTTAATTAAAAACCGTCTGTGATTATCAGATATCACAGACGGTTTTTAATTAAAAACCGTCTGTGATATCTAATAATCACAGACCGTTTTTAATGAAAAACCGTCTGTGATACATATCACAGACGGTTTTTACTTAAAAACCGTCTGTGATATTCCTTCCTCCTAAACCAAAATCTATTTCTGTTTATTGGCTAGCCTCAGGAAATGCTAGCCATGCCCTCTGAAACAAGCAGATAATCACAGACAAAAAACATACAATTCACACATCTCATTTGCTTTCAGGTACATTTCGCAGACATAAAACATCCAATTGACATCGCACTTCATCTCACAGACATAAAGCATGCATCCATTTCGCAAATCAATTAATTGAATTGAACTGAAATATCCATTAACAAATGCACAGTTACAAAAGATCTACACTGCATTTACACTTAGTGATAAGACCAATAGGAAATCAGTGTGCGCAGTGGAACCGTCCTTCTGGCTGTATGACTTGAGTCAGCAAAAAGAACGCTAACTCTGATTGAACCTCTCGAAGCTCAGACTGTTTCAATGCAGTTGACGGGATTGATACAGCCTGTCGATAGGAATATCAATGTACATATATATGTAACGTGATAAGTATGAAGTAATTATGGGAAGAGTGACAAACCTTGCGATTGGTGACCCTCGAGGAATCGAGGAGTAGTTCCATATGTTGGCAAACGTAGTATCCACATGTGTTGCCCGGCTGCTGCTGGTGGCACTGCAAAAAATGGAATGTGTTAGTTCAAAAGGCATTAGTACCATCTGTTGCATAGGATTAATTAATGTGAAATAGCGAATACCTTAAAATCTCGAACATGTGTCAGCAGGCCGTTGGCCCCGCGCTTCGAGTCACCTCCCTTTTCAATGTACATCGCGAACGCCCTACGTAATTCGAAAAGGTTAACCTTAATCATTCGGAAGGAAAGAAAGAGTACAATGTAGATATGTATGGGGAATATGTGCTTACCTATCGATTACTTGGCCGACAATTGTGAAGTCCATTTTATTCTTACTTAGGGAATCAAGGTAATATACCTTGTTCCATTTTGGTACAATTACTATTAAAATCCAATGAAAGCTCTGATTGAAGGGCATAAGTACATAGTCCTTATTGCGACAACTCAGCAGGCCTGATGCAATGTACCTCTCGACGAGGGATGCCTCCACGTCGATGGTAGTCTTGGCGACCAATTGTGGGTCCAAGAAACCAGCTGATGAGTTCGATACTCTAGCTTTAATCAGCATGTGTCTATATATATACACACGAAAGCAAAAAATTAGATATGGCATTTATCGGTATGACATTAACGGAGACTGTGATTGTACACACTTACAGCGTCCAGCATCGAACGATTGAGACGTCAAGAGCGTTAAGCATGAACAGCTCGAATAAATCCTCAAAGGCGACCACGAATGTACACTCTTGAAGATTGTGGTGTAAATCTTCCTCGGAGAATTTGACAGTGATACTTGAAGTCCGTTCTCCCTCTGGCTTATTGGACTGCTGCATATACCACGTGTGCAATTGCATGCAACTATATGGTAGCTTTTGGAGGGCTTTTTGCTCGAGCAACGGCTCGCCAAGCACGAATTTGCGGGCCAAAGGGTGGTACGGAAGATCATCATTGGTCTTCTTTGCTTTGCCCTTGCTGCCTCGGCTATGGGTCGACTTCACGGAAGTCGACTTTGAAGGTAGCAGCGGTGCAAGTTGCTCTGGCGAGAATAGGGCCCGTGGAGATAGCACCGTTGTAGTATCCGGTGGTGGAACCGACTGGTCTTGTACTGGAGATGGCACCAGTGCATGTTGCTCTGGTCCTGCCACCGGTGAAGAAGCCTCCAGGAAGATGTCGCTTTTGGGCCACTGGATGAATGTTCCAATGGCCTGTCCTAGAGTCACGATCTCGTCGTTGGGGGGCTTCGGTAGCGGGACCACCTCAAAATTGACATACACACCATCCACATTAACTTTTGCGAAGCCTGGCGCTAAAGCTTGGCCGTGCACCATGGCCCCGTTACCAGACGAATATGCCTGGCCCCAAGCAGCGTACAAGGGAATGGCGCCATATCTCACTTGGAGCTTGCAGTTCGTAGGCTCCTACATAACGATACAAAATTAGCTACTCGAATAGGCCTACCAATGGAGCAAGCATTCGAGAGGTAATAATTATTACCAGGATGTCGTCCACAGGAAATTTGGACTGGGTATGCGTCGGATTGGACGCGCAGCTACTCGGACGGTTGTGCGGGCTACCTAGCATAGCAGCGGCGGTTTCCGCACCTCTTCTCTGATTACTTCACCCATCTGAGCAAATAGCTCCTCTCGAAGAGATTCCTTGATCTCTTCTCGTAGCTGCTCCTCACGCTCGGCTTTGTTTCTCTTCCTACGCCGATACATTCCGGAGTCATCTTGGAAACCATGTTTCCAAGGAACGTAAAGCCCAAGGCCTCTCGTACGACCCGGGTGCTCCTTGTTTCCCAGGGCCACGGAGAGCATATCATTCTCCCTTGTTCCCTGGAATGATCCCAGGGTAGATTCAAAACTCAGCTCTTCCTGCAAGAGCACGACATGTCATTTCAATTCGTACGAAGTTGTGGAGTAATTACAAGCTACGTAGTTCGATCGATATCTTACCAGGCGCTGGGACACTTGCTGGTCTGCAGGGTTTCGAAAGGAGACGTCCCCCGATGTCGTTGTAGATGACCTTGCTCTAAGCCAATTTCGAGCGCGGTCATCCGGGATATTGGAAAACGGCGGGGCGATGTCCTCTGCAGCTGCCAGCTCATCCTCCAACCTCCACTGCGGGATTTTACCCGCATACCCAGCTGTGCCAAGTCTGTGGGGGTGCGTGTTTTTTGCCTGGAGGGCCTTGTGCGCCACACTTGTACTTTTGAATTCTTCGGTCGTTTTCATCGCCTTGAACTCTTCCCATTGTGATTCCAGGAATGGGTATTTAGTAAAAGGCGTTTCGTCCGTCTCCACGTATTTCCTGACAAGCGTGCTCTTGAAGTTCTTCCATGCTTTGCACGCCGCTTGGTAGGTTTGTCGTTCCACAGCGTGTAAGTGTTCTTCTGGGAACTCGAACGATGCCAAGATTTCGGTCCACAGGTCATGTTTCCGAGTGTCAGGCACGTTCTTCCACGAATTGTATGTGATCTCAATTCGTTGTCGTGCAACTATTCCGACCATGGTTCGGAATGCGTTTACCGCTTGCTTAGGAAGGATAGGGACCCCAGCTGCGTTTACCGCTGTGATGGTCTGTCGGCTCTGAGGCTTCTTTGATAGCCCTCTTCCTTGGCGTCTTGATGTTGGAGCGGACGCCTCCGGCGATGATGATGAAGAATGCGCGGGTGACATGTTGCTCATTTTGTGGGTCTATTAAGATAAGATGAGAATGTTCAAAGTGAGGAAGCACGAAAAGTCAAACATGATGCTCAATGTTCGGAAGAGAGGAGAGGAGTAGAGGGAAGGGGGAGAAGGGAGGGGGTGATGTGGACACAGAGAGGGGTTATGTGCCTATACTATATACTACATACTATATGTGTATATACATACATATACATATACATACCTACATATATACATATACATACCTACATATATACATATATAATGGTAGCAATATGAAGCAACAAGCAACAAGCATCAATAATAGAATCAATAACAGTCTCAACATGAATATGTGCTCTCAAATTGTAGGGTTGCACAAGATTAATCTTGGCCGTCCCGCTACTAAATCATATACTCTTCCTTGATTGGTTATGCCAAATAATGAATTCAGTATTTTGAGCTCTAGATACAAACTCTAAAATCTCAAGATCAAGATATATTTAGCATGCATATATTCAAACAACAGTATTCATACAGATCAAGACCACACAAGTTAACTTTGCCCAATAATTCAGTCTTTTAACTTGTCAAGATTAAATCCGAACAGATCAATTTAATAACATGCTATAACCTGAAAACTGCATGAACCGACAGCTATTAGAGCTCAAGCACTGAATGAACCAATCTCAGTATATGATTTTATCATCATCGAGCAACTGTAGTAAACAATTAATGTACCAAATAGCAAACTAATTAAGCTACTGCAGTAAACCCTAGTCCATCACAGAAAGTGCTCACAATGCAGTCGGTAATCGAGGGGAGGTGGCCGGCGAGGGGCTCGACGGAGGCGGCCGGCGAGGGGCTCGGGGAGGCGGTCGACGAGGGTTCGGGGAGGCGGAGGCGACGAGGGGGTCGACGGAGGCGGTCGACGAGGGGCTCGGGGAGGCCGAGGCGACGAGGGGCTCGACGAAGGCGGCCGGCGAGGGGCTCGGGGAGGCCGAGGCGACGAGGGGCTCGACGAAGGCGGCCGGCGAGGGGCTCGGGGAGGCGGTCGACGAGGGTTCGGGGAGGCGGAGGCGACGAGGGGCTCGAGGAGGCGGAGGCGACGAGGGGCTCGACGGAGGCGGCCGGCGAGGGGCTCGAGGAGGCGGCCGACGAGGGTTCGGGGAGGCGGAGGCGACGACGGGCTCGGGATTTACTTGGATCTAGATCGAATAACTGCGCAGCGCACAGGGAAAACCCTAGCCAGAGGGTATATATAGGGAGGTTATCACAGACGGTTCTAACTCAAAAACCGTCTGTGATATTAATATCACAGACGGTTCCAAGTCTAAAACCGCCTGTGATAGTATAAATATCACAGACGGTTCTAAGTGTATAACCGTCTGTGATAGTCATATTATCACAGACGGTTTTAAACTTAGAACCGTCTGTTTTATTGATATCACAGACGGTTCTAAGTTTAAAACCGTCTGTGATAAGCCTTTGCGACTGTAGTTATTAAGACAACACCAATAACCACAGCTGCATTCATATCCACCACCAAACAGCTGCATTCATATACAACACCAACCAGCTGCATTCATATCAACCATCACATGTGCATCACACATATACATAAATGCCAATACTCATATACATTTTGTCACACATTTTCACATATACATCTCAAAATCGACTACATCACACATTTTCACATATACATCTCAAAATTGACTACATCATACATTTTCACATATACATCTCAAAATTGTCACACATTTTCACATATACATCTCAAAATTGACTACATCACACATTTTCACATATAGATCTCAAAATTGTCACACATTTTCACATATACATTCTTATTGTACTTGCTTATTTCCTTTAAAAATTAGCCCTTCATCATGATCAATGCGTACGTAACTAGTTTCGTCACGTTGTTCATCGTCGACCCTTATGCCATTTCCAAAAGGAGGTAACTCGTCAAATTGATTGTATTCCTCCTCGTCCACTACATTCTCCACTCCGACAATTCTCCTTTTTCCATGAAGAACTAAATGGCGTTTCTTATTTGCCGGGTCGGTTACATAGAAAACTTGAACAACTTGATTGGCAAGTACGAATGGTTCGTCTTTGTACCCGACACGTTGGAGGTCCACGGTCGTGACACCGTACTTGTCAACCTTCACCTGTGGGAGATGCACCCAACGGCAGCGAAATAAGGGGATCTTGAAAACCACATAGTCGAGCTCCCAAATCTCTTCTATTAAGCCATAGTACGAGTTTCTCGACCCATCGGTACTGAATGCATCTATGCGGACTCCGCTGTTCTGGTTAGTGCTCTTGACATCCTGAGACTGCGTATAGAATGTGTACCCATTTATGTCATATCCTTGCCATGTCACAACTGTAAATGTCGGCCCTTTTGCCAACCATCTCAGCGTCTCACTCGGCGAGCTCCTAGCAATTTGCTCCTTCAACCATTGGTTGAACCAACGGTTGTGTTGCCTCATGATCCAAACATCCGGCCGCTCTGGATTCTGTTGCCGAAGCACATCCTTGTGCTGGTCCACATAAGGCGCCACTTCAGTCATGTGTTGCAACACCGTGAAATGGGCTTGAGTATACGTGTCCATATCTGGAGTGATTGCTTTCCTTCCGATAGTTCCGAGACCCTTCAGCCTCCCTTCATGACGAGATTGAGGGACACCTATCGGTTGAATCTGAGCCATATAATCGACACAAAACTCAATCACCTCTTCGCTTGCATAACCTTCGACGATGCTGCCCTCCGGCCGAGAACGATTCCGTACGTAGGACTTGAGAATTCCCATGAACCTCTCAAATGGGTACATGCTGCGTAGGAATACGGGCCCGCACATTTTTATCTCCCACACAACGTGAACAACGAGATGGACCATGATATCGAAAAACGAAGGAGGGAAATACATTTCAAGGTGACATAGAGTCATCACCACCTCGTCCTGCATAGCATCTAGTCCTTCGGGATCGATGACCTTCTGAGCAATTGTGTTAAAGAAATAACATAGCCACATGATTGTCTCTCGGACTTTGATCGGCAAAATATTTCTAATTGCAATAGGGAGCATCTGTGTCATCAGCACATGACAATCATGAGACTTCATGCCATTTAACTTCAAATCTTGCATCGAAACAAGTTTCTTCACGTTGCCGGAGTAACCAGACGGAACTTTCACACCATGCAAGCACTGGCACAGTTCTGTTTTCTCAGCCTTGGACAGAGTGTAACACGCAGGGGGAAGGTACGTTCGTCCATTATCAGTGCTTGTCGGTGCTAACTCAGGCCTGATGTCCATGTCAGCCAAGTCAAGCCGTGCGTTGACACCGTCCTTTGTTTTATCACGGATATTCAGTAAGAGACCAATCAAGCTGTCGCACACATTCTTTTCTACGTGCATGACGTCGATGCAGTGCCGAACATCTAGGTACTCCCAATAAGGTAAGTCCCAAAATATTGATCTCTTCTTCCAGGTGTTCTTCTCATGAGCCCTCAATTTACGTCCCTTTCCGAGGACAACATCTAAATCCTTAACCATATCATAAACCTCGCGTCCCCTTAAATGCCTTGGAGCTGAACCATCTTCCTTCTCTCCGTCAAATTGTTTCTTCATCTTGCGGTATGGGTGAGCCCTCCGAAGGAACCGGCGGTGACGCATGTAGACGGTTTTGCGTGAGTGTCTCAGCCACACACTCTCGGTACCATCTAAACAGTGAGTACAAGCTTTGGCACCTTTTGTACTATGGCCCGATAGGTTACCAAGGGCAGGATAATCATTTATGGTGCAGAACAATAAGGAGCGCAGAGTGAAGTTCTCTCGTTTGTACGCATCCCATACCTGTACCCCTTCGTTCCACATTACTTTTAGATCTTCCACCAACGGTGCTAGGAACACATCGATATCATTCCCAGGTTGTTTTGGCCCTTGGATAAGTATCGACAGCAAAATATACTTTCGCTTCATACACAACCAAGGAGGAAGGTTATAGATGCAGAGAGTCACGGGCCATGTGCTATGTCGGCTGCTCATGCTACTGAAAGGATTCATTCCATCTGTACTCAGTCCAAACCTTATATTCCTTGGTTCTGCACCGAACTCTGCAAAACTCCTATCGATGTTTCTCCACTGCGCGGAATCAGCAAGGTGTCTTATCATTCCATCCTTCTTGCGCTCCTCCGAGTGCCAACGCAGCAGTTTTGCCTCCTTTGGATTTGCAAAAAACCTTTTCAAACGGGGAATTATAGGAAAATACCATGTCACCTTAGCAGGAGGTCCTTTCTTCGCCTCTGTTCCCTCGCCATCAACTGATTGATTGTTACGTTTGTATCGGGATGCGTTGCACACCGGACATACATGCATGTTTGCATACTCTTTACGGTAGAGGATACAATCGTTCGGGCATGCATGTATTCTTTCTACTTCCATTCCCAACGGACAAAGAACCTTCTTGGCTTTATACGTGGTTTTAGGCAACTCATTTCCATCCGGAAGCATGTCCGCTAAAAGACCTAGCAGCGCCGTGAAACTCTTGTCCGACCAACCGTTGCTTGCCTTCAATTTCAACAGTTCAAGCACGGCCAACAACCTCGTGTACTTGCATCCCGTGTACAAAGGTTTCTCTGAGTCCTCTATCAAGCCACGGAATTTAACATACTCTCTCTCATCATAGTTCTCTTCAACATCGCGAAGCATCTGATCCAGATTATCATCGTGCAACCTATCCGAATCCGACCCACAATCGACATCAGCCGGCGGCATGTCATTCAGTTCACAGGCGATGTCATCCGGGGGCATATCATTCACTTCACCGGCGATGTCATCCGGCGGCATATGATCATTCACTTCGCCATGACTGGTCCAACACGTATAATCCTTTTTGAAACCCCTCCGAATCAAGTGCGATTCAATTTGCCCTCGGTTCTTAAACATCTTCACATTCTCGCAGTCAGTGCATGGACAGCACATATATATCGCCCCCTTATTCAACATATCCTCCTCGGCAGCTCTTATAAAAGCAGAAACGCCATTAATGTACTCTTCACTCACACGGCTCGCGGCATACATCCAGCTTCGGTCCTACGTTACGTACATATATAACAACTTAGTATTAAAATCTAGATTAACTAATTATAACTACATATATACCGGCCACATTTATTATATTGAGACTTTATTTGCTAGATTCATATTACAAACACAACAGCTATTATATAACCAACAATTTTGCAAATTAACCATCTTCAATAACCACTCATGGATTACTTAGAACTAAATTGTAATGCAATTAAAGAAAAAAATAAATTGCATTACTAACCATATCTAGAACAACCAGCAAAGTATGAATCTTCAAAGCTCAATCTCTGCCTCTTCCCACCAAATTAACAAGGCCTGAAATCGCCTAGCTTCCTCCCGAGTGAAAAAGTGCGCAGCAGTGGCTAGATCTGGATCGAAATGAAGACAGATGCGGTCTGAGCAGCGCAATAAATGCCTACTGACATTATCACAGATGGTTTTTAATAAAAAACCGTCTGTGAATTATCACAGACGGTTTTTAATTATTAACCGTCTGTGATAACAAGGTTATCACAGACGGTTTTTATTTAAAAACCGTCTGTGATAATCTGGGATTATCACAGACGGTTTTTAATACAGACCGTCTGTGATACAAACGTATCACAGACGGTTCATAGTTAATAACCGTCTGTGATAATCCATTTTCCCGCCACAAATACCACAGACGTCCTCCAAATTACAACCGTCTGTAATAGTGCTCATTAGAGACGGTTTCACAAAACCGTCTGTGATGAGGCGTCTACTATTAGGCTTTCTGTAGTAGTGAGTCAAACTTACGACTACGCAGTCGAACTTACAACTATAAGGTCATTTACGATCACTCAGAACTATGACCACGTAGTCGTTTACAAGCACTCGAAGTTACGACCACGAAGTCGTATACGAGTACTCGGAGCTACCACAAGTATCTAGTCGCAGCTGGCAGTCGAAAGTCGGAGACGACTAGGAAGTCGGAGGCACTCTATGACTAGCAAGTCGATTCTGACTAGCAAGTCGTAAACGCTCTGACTTACGAGTACCTCAAACACTTGGGAAAACTCACGCGATAGAGGTGCAAGACACAGGGTTTTGTGTTGCACTCTAAAATCACAACCTGTAGCTTTTCTGGGGACTCTATTTATACTGAATGAGTACAAGTAATGGCCGTTAGGCCTGTCCTAAACGTATGCTATGACTACATGGTTGTGCCAGCCCACAACCACAAACTGCACACATTTTCTAACTGAAAACCGAGAAAGACTCAATTGACGTGCACGACCAGGACGTCGTGCTCAACTACTTGACCCAAACTGACAACTTGATCAATTATTCTGACAATATTCCCCTTGATCTACTTGGCATTTACTCTGACAACTCCAACCTTCTCGCGCAGACTTTGAAACTTGATCTACCTGAGGGGTTTGGTCAGTAAGTCTGCCAATTGCTCATCTGACTTGACGTAGTCGATGAGGACCTTGCCGTTTTTGACGCATTACCTGATAAAGTGATAACGCGTCTCAATGTCCTTGCTCCGACCGTGGTACACCGGATTCTTGCATAGCTCTATTGCAGACTTGTTGTCTACGAGCAGGGTTGCCGCTGATGCTTCCGTGTTGAGTAGATTGCTGAGCAACTCCCCAAGCCAAATCCCTTGGCATGCAGCCATTGATACGGTGACATACTCGGCCTCACAAGTCAACAGGCAATGGTCTTCTGCTTCTATGATTGCCAGCTCACTAGGTTTCCCTAATGAAGAAGATCATGCAGGAGGTACTCTTCCAATCATCAACATCTCCAGCCATGTCTGTGTCACTGTACCCGACGAGCTTAGCTGCCCTTGTACCTCTCGTGTACCTACAACCGTAGTTGATCGTCCTTGCCACATGCGCAGTAGGTGCTTCACGATGCTAAGGTGCTTGATAGTCGATGATTCCATGAACTGACTTACGTAGCTGACTACAAACACGATGTCTGGTCTTGTGTGGACCAGATAGCGTAAGCCTTCAACGATGCTGTGGTAGAACGTGCCATCAACCAGAGGATTTGAGCTTTCCTTGCTCAATTTTAGTCTCGGCTCCATGGTACAAGGACAGGGTTGCAGCCGTTCATCCCAGCCTTCTCCAGTAGCTTGGCCGAGTAGCTCGCTTGTGACAGAGTGATCTTGCCCTCACTCTGTATTACCTCAATCCTAAGGTAATAGCTGAGAGAACCGAGATCACACATCTTGAACTCAGCTTCCATCTGGGCTTTGAATTGGTTGATCTCCTCCAGACGAGCACCGATCACCACCAAGTCGTTGACATAGACACCCACGAGTAGTCGTGAGTCAGCGGTTCCCGAGTGTACACGGCATGCTTGGACAAAGTTCGCTTGAAGCCGAGGAGGATCATCATGCTGTTGAAGCCCATAGAGAGCCTTGCGCAGTCGCAGCACCAGATGCTCGTGTCCCTTGCAGATGAAACCGGGGGGTTGGACCACATACACCTCCTCCGAGAGATTGTCGTTGAGAAAGGCAGACTTCACGTCAAGGTGATGTACCGGCCATCCCTCATGGGCAGCCACCGCCACGAGTGCTCGTATGGAGTCGAGGTGTGCCACGGGTGTGAATACCTCATCGAAGTCGATGCCGGCATGTTGAACATAGCCCTTTGCCACCAGACGCGCCTTGTGCTTCACAATCTCGCTGTGGGCATCCTTCTGAAGCTTGAACACCTACTTAAGACCAATTGGGTGTTTTCCGGTCGGAAGATCGACGAGGTCCCATGTGTGGTTCTCTTCGATGGAATTTATCTCCTCCTCCATCGCCACCCGCCAACCTCGATTAGCCTGGGCCTTAGCTACAGAGGCTGGCTCCTCCATTGTTAGCATGTATAGCTCATCTAGATCAAGCTTGAGCTCGCATGGAGCGGCATCATTGATGTAGTCCTGCACCATGCGGAACCTCAAGGAGCTCCTTCATCGTCGAGGTCGATGTCCGACGAAATGGTCGATGGCAGGGATGCAAATTTGCCTGTGGTTGTACCACTGCCCATGGTCGTACCACCGCCTGTGGTCATACCACTGCCTGTGGTTGTACCACTACCTGAAGTAGTTGTGATCAAACTGGTGATGCCTTGATCATAATCGGTGCTGTGGTCATAGCTGGCTGTCGGGCTACCTTCGGGTCGTGCCACTAGTACAGTGTAGGCCACGGTGAAGTCGTCGTGACCACTAGCCTAGTCCGAGTACTCCCAGTCCTAGATTCTCCCCTCGTCGAAGACGACGTCCCTGGAGATGTGTACTTGGCCAGATGAGGGGTCGGACATTCGGTACACCTTGGAGCTGTGGTCATAGCCAATGAACACCATGGGAGCGCTTCTATCATCCAGCTTACTAGCATTCGCCCAAGTGGCTTTCACATGACCTATGCAGCCAAAAGTATGGAAAAATACACGGCAGGTTTCACTCCATACCAGGCTTCATAGGGAGTCTTCCTGCTCACGCTGCTTCTGAGAGAGCGGTTAAGGATGAAGACTGTTGTGGTTATGGCCTCCCCCCAGAATTCACTAGGCATCTTCCGAGCCTTGAGGAGGCACCTCGCCATTACCAACACTATCTGATTTTGGCGCTCGATGACACCATTTTGCTGTGGTGAGTACGGGGCCGTGAGTTGCCAGTGTATTCCTTGCTCGGCTCAATGATCGATGAAGTCCACAGAGGTGAACTCCCCCCATGATCAGTGCGCAGAGCACACAACTTGTGTCCGGTCTTGATCTCGACGAAGGCCTATAACCTCTTGATTGTGTCTCCGGCCTCATCCTTGCTTTGGAAGAGAATGAGCCACATGTAGTGACTCATGTTGTCAATGAGCAAGAGGAAGTAGTGCCTGCCTTCGTGTGTCGCCGACATGACAAGTCTACACATGTCACTGTGGATGAGGTCGAGGTGGTTGTTGGCGCGGTGTTTGGTCTCCTAAGGAAAAGGAGTGCGCCATTGCTTTCGTATGAGGCACCCGCCGCAGATTTTATCGGCGTGGATCACTCGAGGAAGCCCATGCACCATGCCTGTGGTTGACATCTTCCAGAGTGCATCAAAGTTGAGGTGCTCAAAGTGAGCATGCCAGCGCCATGCCTCGTTGGTGATCTTTAGGCTCATATAGTCTGGTTGCACTACTCTCAAAGCAAGCTAGTACAGCCAATTTGGCGATCGCTTCACCTGAGCGATGAGATTGTGCTATCGATCACGAATGCGCATGACTCCATCTTCAATCAGCACACTGTTGCTGCCCTCTTCGAGCTGGCCAATACTAATGATTTTACTCCGGAGTTGAGGGATGAAGTACACGTTGGTGAGAGCGCAATGTAGGTTCCCTTTCCCAGCGAACAGCACGGTGCCGCACCCCGTGGATTTCGACCACTGAGTCGTCCGTGAACTTGACTGAGTTGGTGATCCCGTGATCGAGAATAGAGAATGCTGTGCCAGACCCCACCATGTGGTCGAGAAACCAGGGGGTCTCCTTATGCTCTTTGTTGGGGAAGACCGACATGGCGCGTTCCTCATTGAGGAAGACCTTCCCATCATCGTGTACTGTGTTGGTGAGCATCTAGGTGATGTCCTCCTCCACCGCCATTACTTCGGATAGCAAAAGGGACGGCAGTGGCACGTCGTCGGTGTTCTGCACCAAATGTGCCTCTACCCTTTTCTTCTTGCGGCAACCACGAGTCCAATGCCCCAACTTGCCGCGGTACCTACATTCATCCTTCTTGGGGTTGTCGGAGCTGCCATGGGAACGGTTCTCCCTTCTATTGCCGGATCCGTTCCGTCCACGATTGCCACGTGGCCTGCCACGCAACTTGTTGTTAGAGTGCGATCCAATCCGATCGCATGCCTGCGCCCGTGCTCGTCACTCCTCCATGAGGAGCAGACGAGTTCCCTTGTCATCGGTGCCACGGTTGGTGTAGCGCTGCTCCACCATTCGAAGTCGTCCGGTCACTTCCTCGATCGAGAGAGTGCTCACATCGAGAAGTGTCTCTATCGAGATGGCCACATGAAGATAGCGGTCCGGGACAACCTGCAAGAGTTTCTTGACGACCTCTTCCCCCTGGATAGGATCGCTGAGTAGTTGAAGGTTGTTGGCAAGCCTAGAGATCCTCATCGAGAAGTCTTCGGTGGACTCACCATCTTTGAAAGAGATGCTCCTGACAGTTGCTGGGCGTTGGCCTCGCGGACGCGGTCGACGCCCATATGCATGGTCTTCACAACCTCCCAGGCAGCCTTCGCTGTGTTCTTGATGGCGAGTGTTGACAACATCTCAGCCGGCACGACGCGGAGAATTACCGACAATGTGAGCCGGTCGTCGCGGTAGTCGGCATCGTCGGTCTCGATGGCCTCCCAGAGACCTTGCACCTGGAGGTTCACTCGCATGATGAGCGCCCAGTCGTTGTAGTTCGTTCGCGTGAGCATGGGGTAGACCACCGAGCCTGAATCCTCCCTGATGATGCGCTGGACAACAGGCGCATGATCACCGTCATCACAATGCTGTAGTCGGCGTAGGCGACCACGGACGGTCTTGCTGTGGAGGAGTCACAGACTGCCTTCCTGGTCGAGCCCTCGACGAAGACATATCTCCCATATGGTCAGCGAGACTCTAATACCACTTGTTGAAACCAGTCCCACGACTACGAGTACCTGGTACTCGTTACGACCACGCAGAACAACTTATGACTACGCAGTTGAGCTTACGACCACGTAGAACGTCTTATGACCACGTAGTCGAATTTACGACCATGCAAAATGTTTTACGACTACGCAGTTGAACTTATGACCACTCGGAGCTATGACCACGTAGTCGTTTACGAGCACTCGAAGTTACGACCACGAAGTCGCATACGAGTACTCGGAGCTACCACGAGTATCTAGTCGCAGTTGGCAGTCGGAAGTCGGACATGACTAGGAAGTTGGAGGCACTCTACGACTAGCAAGTTGATTCCGACTAGCAAGTCGTAAACGCTCTATGACTTACGAGTACCTCAAACACTTGGGAAAACTCACGCAATAGAGATGGAAGACACAGGGTTTTGTGCTGCACTCTAAAATCACTACTTGTAGCTTTTCTGGGAACTCTAGTTATACTGAATGAGTACAAGTAATGGCTGTTTGGCCCCTCCTAAACGTACGCTATGACTACATGGTCGTGTCATCCCACGACCGCAAAATGTGCATGTTCTCTAACTGAAAACCGAGAAAAACTCAACTGATGCGCACGATTAGGACGTCGTGCTCAACAACTTGATCCAAACTGACAACTTGATCAATTATTCGGACATTCTGTCCATTGCTTCTTTGAAAGAAGATTCCCCAACTGACAGAAATATTTCCACCGAGAATTGGTATCAGACATCGAAAGATTTCTCAACCAAATTGATGATGCATGATATGGTACCGTGAAACTAGTACCTGTCTGGGACGACGACTGGTTGGAGCTCCCAGACGGCCTCACGAAATGGTTCAGTCCTACACGTGTAAATGGGATTCGGACAAGTGCTGTTGCTGCTTGCCTTATCTGACTGCTCCAATGAGATGGCCTTCTCAACGTTGGCCCTGACCTCGGAGCTCGAGAAGCCGGCCTCGTCCATGACGCGGCAGACGCTCGGGTCGTCGAGGATGGAGATGATGAGCTGCTCCAGGCCGACCTTGACGGCGGGCGCCGCCGGCTGCCGCTGGCCGTCCTCCGAGCCCCGGCGCTGGCGCGACTGCGCGCGCTTGAACGCGGCGACGAGCGCGTTCGACAGCGCCGGGGCGTGGTTGCCATGGTGGAACATGGCGGTGGCCGGCCTGGCCACTGGGAGGCGGTTGAGCGCGACGGTAAAGCAGAACTCGAGCGCCTTGCACTGGAGCGGTTGGGACTGGGACCGGATGCAGGCCGCGCGGAGGAGGCCGGCAGCTGAGAGCATGGCACTGGCGATGTGGAGCGGGGTCACCTGCGCGTGCCCCCGCCGCTGCGCCAGGCCGACCGCCTGCCTCTCCACGCCCGCCGCCTCCACCGTCAGCGACTGCTGCTCCGCGTACCCGCCGGTCCTCATATTCAGCGCAAGCTCTCGATCGAATTTCTTCCGCAAGAAACGCACGGGAGCTGCAATGGCCGGCCGGCCACCTACCAAGCAGCTAGCGAATAGGCCGGGCTAGGCTGCTGCTAGAGCTCTTCGATTGCAGTAATCGTGCTAACTGCAGAAGATGTATGCGCGTGCATGTGCAGGCGTGCAGCTCTACTTTTATTTTATGCAGGAGTATTAGCAATTGACCTGCTGTAGCTTGTACCTTAACTAGAGGTAGGTCTTGCACTGTGCCACATCGGTCCGCCTCACCTCCGGTCAGGCTTAGATACGGCTCAAAGCCTAACGGACTGGCGCTGTACCGTGCCGGCCCTATCTCAATCCTAAGTAACTATAGACGGCGAAGACGACGGCGATGATGGTGATGACGGTGGGCATTTTCATTTCTCTTATGCCCGTCTCGTTAAAAACCTAGTTAAAATTAAAAAAAATCTAAACATACAGTGTGGAACATAGCATAATCAACAACAAATTATAGATGACTCACATCACAGTTAGGATATTAGGATATCATCAGTTGAATATTCACAAATTGCCTTTTGCAAGTACATCATTGCTTCGGGCAATTCTTGCACATGCTCTTGTGGGATCTGAAGAGTTTTCTTTGTACGAGTTTCATTACTGTGTTGAAGAAAAGTTTTTTAAAAATAATGAATGGCATTTTCCATTTATATGTATGTGAGAAAATCAAATTATGTGATTTTAGTCATCTTCATACATATGTAGCTTTAAATAATTAGCAATGTCTGAATAAAAAACTGAGACTTCAAGACAGAAATAGCCTGTAAGCAGGACAATGGGATGATAATTAAAATGAGTAATAGAGAAGTCACTACTACAGAAAGCCTAATAGTAGACGCCTCATCACAGACGGTTTTGTGAAACCGTCTCTAATGAGCACTATTACAGACGGTTGTAATTTGGAGGACGTCTGTGGTATTTGTGGCGGGAAAATGGATTATCACAGATGGTTATTAACTATGAACCGTCTGTGATACGTTTGTATCACAGACGGTCTGTATTAAAAACCGTCTGTGATAATCCCAGATTATCACAGACGGTTTTTAAATAAAAACCGTCTGTGATAACCTTGTTATCACAGACGGTTAATAATTAAAAACCGTCTGTGATAATTCACAGACGGTTTTTTATTAAAAACCATCTGTGATAATGTCAGTAGGCATTTATTGCGCTGCTCAGACCGCATCTGTCTTCATTTCGATCCAGATCTAGCCACTGCTGCGCATTTTTTCACTCGGGAGGAAGCTAGGCGATTTCAGGCCTTGTTAATTTGGTGGGAAGAGGCAGAGATTGAGCTTTGAAGATTCATACTTTGCTGGTTGTTCTAGATATGGTTAGTAATGCAATTTATTTTTTCTTTAATTGCATTACAATTTAGTTCTAAGTAATCCATGAGTGGTTATTGAAGATGGTTAATTTGCAAAATTGTTGGTTATATAATAGCTGTTGTGTTTGTAATATGAATCTAGCAAATAAAGTCTCAATATAATAAATGTGGCCGGTATATATGTAGTTATAATTAGTTAATCTAGATTTTAATACTAAGTTGTTATATATGTACGTAACGTAGGACCGAAGCTGGATGTATGCCGCGAGCCGTGTGAGTGAAGAGTACATTAATGGCGTTTCTGCTTTTATAAGAGCTGCCGAGGAGGATATGTTGAATAAGGGGGCGATATATATGTGCTGTCCATGCACTGACTGCGAGAATGTGAAGATGTTTAAGAACCGAGGGCAAATTGAATCGCACTTGATTCGGAGGGGTTTCAAAAAGGATTATACGTGTTGGACCAGTCATGGCGAAGTGAATGATCATATGTCGCCGGATGACATCGCCGGTGAAGTGAATGATATGCCCCCGGATGACATCGCCTGTGAACTGAATGACATGCCGCCGGCTGATGTCGATTGTGGGTCGGATTCGGATAGGTTGCACGATGATAATCTGGATCAGATGCTTCGCGATGTTGAAGAGAACTATGATGAGAGAGAGTATGTTAAATTCCGTGGCTTGATGGAGGACTCAGAGAAACCTTTGTACACGGGATGCAAGTACACGAGGTTGTCGGCCGTGCTTGAACTGTTGAAATTGAAGGCAAGCAACGGTTGGTCGGACAAGAGTTTCACGGCGCTGCTAGGTCTTTTAGCGGACATGCTTCCGGAGGGAAATGAGTTGCCTAAAACCACGTATAAAGCCAAGAAGGATCTTTGTCCATTGGGAATGGAAGTAGAAAGAATATATGCATGCCCGAACGATTGTATCCTCTACCGTAAAGAGTATGCAAACATGCATGTATGTCCGGTGTGCAACGCATCCCGATACAAACGTAACAATCAATCAGTTGATGGCGAGGGAACAGAGGCGAAGAAAGGACCTCCTGCTAAGGTGACATGGTATTTTCCTATAATTCCCCGTTTGAAAAGGTTTTTTGCAAATCCAAAGGAGGCAAAACTGCTGCGTTGGCACTCGGAGGAGCGCAAGAAGGATGGAATGATAAGACACCTTGCTGATTCCGCGCAGTGGAGAAACATCGATAGGAGTTTTGCAGAGTTCGGTGCAGAACCAAGGAATATAAGGTTTGGACTGAGTACAGATGGAATGAATCCTTTTAGTAGCATGAGCAGCCGACATGGCCCGTGACTCTCTGCATCTATAACCTTCCTCCTTGGTTGTGTATGAAGCGAAAGTATATTTTGCTGTCGATACTTATCCAAGGGCCAAAACAACCTGGGAATGATATCGATGTGTTCCTAGCACCGTTGGTGGAAGATCTAAAAGTAATGTGGAACGAAGGGGTACAGGTATGGGATGCGTACAAACGAGAGAACTTCACTCTGCGCTCCTTATTGTTCTGCACCATAAATGATTATCCTGCCCTTGGTAACCTATCGGGCCATAGTACAAAAGGTGTCAAAGCTTGTACTCACTGTTTAGATGGTACCGAGAGTGTGTGGCTGAGACACTCACGCAAAACCGTCTACATGCGTCACCGCCGGTTCCTTCGGAGGGCTCACCCATACCGCAAGATGAAGAAACAATTTGACGGAGAGAAGGAAGATGGTTCAGCTCCAAGGCATTTAAGGGGACGCGAGGTTTATGATATGGTTAAGGATTTAGATGTTGTCCTCGGAAAGGGACGTAAATTGAGGGCTCATGAGAAGAACACCTGGAAGAAGAGATCAATATTTTGGGACTTACCTTATTGGGAGTACCTAGATGTTCGGCACTGCATCGACGTCATGCACGTAGAAAAGAATGTGTGCGACAGCTTGATTGGTCTCTTACTGAACATCCGTGATAAAACAAAGGACGGTGTCAACGCACGGCTTGACTTGGCTGACATGGACATCAGGCCTGAGTTAGCACCGACAAGCACTGATAATGGACGAACGTACCTTCCCCCTGCGTGTTACACTCTGTCCAAGGCTGAGAAAACAGAACTGTGCCAGTGCTTGCATGGTGTGAAAGTTCCGTCTGGTTACTCCGGCAACGTGAAGAAACTTGTTTCGATGCAAGATTTGAAGTTAAATGGCATGAAGTCTCATGATTGTCATGTGCTGATGACACAGATGCTCCCTATTGCAATTAGAAATATTTTGCCGATCAAAGTCCGAGAGACAATCATGTGGCTATGTTATTTCTTTAACACAATTGCTCAGAAGGTCATCGATCCCGAAGGACTAGATGCTATGCAGGACGAGGTGGTGATGACTCTATGTCACCTTGAAATGTATTTCCCTCCTTCGTTTTTCGATATCATGGTCCATCTCATTGTTCACGTTGTGTGGGAGATAAAAATGTGCGGGCCCGTATTCCTACGCAGCATGTACCCATTTGAGAGGTTCATGGGAATTCTCAAGTCCTACGTACGGAATCGTTCTCGGCCGGAGGGCAGCATCGTCGAAGGTTATGCAAGCGAAGAGGTGATTGAGTTTTGTGTCGATTATATGGCTCAGATTCAACCGATAGGTGTCCCTCAATCTCGTCATGAAGGGAGGCTGAAGGGTCTCGGAACTATCGGAAGGAAAGCAATCACTCCAGATATGGACACGTATACTCAAGCCCATTTCACGGTGTTGCAACACATGACTGAATTGGCGCCTTATGTGGACCAGCACAAGGATGTGCTTCGGCAACAGAATCCAGAGCGGCCGGATGTTTGGATCATGAGGCAACACAACCGTTGGTTCAACCAATGGTTGAAGGAGCAAATTGCTAGGAGCTCGCCGAGTGAGACGCTGAGATGGTTGGCAAAAGGGCCGACATTTACAGTTGTGACATGGCAAGGATATGACATAAATGGGTACACATTCTATACGCAGTCTCAGGATGTCAAGAGCACTAACCAGAACAGCGAAGTCCGCATAGATGCATTCAGTACCGATGGGTCGAGAAACTCGTACTATGGCTTAATAGAAGAGATTTGGGAGCTCGACTATGTGGTTTTCAAGATCCCCTTATTTCGCTGCCGTTGGGTGCATCTCCCACAGGTGAAGGTTGACAAGTACGGTGTCACGACCGTGGACCTCCAACGTGTCGGGTACAAAGACGAACCATTCGTACTCGCCAATCAAGTTGTTCAAGTTTTCTATGTAACCGACCCGGCAAATAAGAAACGCTATGTAGTTCTTCATGGAAAAAGGAGAATTGTCGGAGTGGAGAATGTAGTGGACGAGGAGGAATACAATCAATTTGACGAGTTACCTCCTTTTGGAAATGGCATAAGGGTCGACGATGAACAACGTGACGAAACTAGTTACGTACGCATTGATCATGATGAAGGGCTAATTTTTAAAGGAAATAAGCAAGTACAATAAGAATGTATATGTGAAAATGTGTGACAATTTTGAGATCTATATGTGAAAATGTGTGATGTAGTCAATTTTGAGATGTATATGTGAAAATGTGTGACAATTTTGAGATGTATATGTGAAAATGTATGATGTAGTCAATTTTGAGATGTATATGTGAAAATGTGTGATGTAGTCAATTTTGAGATGTATATGTGAAAATGTGTGACAAAATGTATATGAGTATTGGCATTTATGTATATGTGTGATGCACATGTGATGGTTGATATGAATGCAGCTGGTTGGTGTTGTATATGAATGCAGCTGTTTGGTGGTGGATATGAATGCAGCTGTGCTTATTGGTGTTGTCTTAATAACTACAGTCGCAAAGGCTTATCACAGACGGTTTTAAACTTAGAACCGTCTGTGATATCAATAAAACAGACGGTTCTAAGTTTAAAACCGTCTGTGATAATATGACTATCACAGACGGTTATACACTTAGAACCGTCTGTGATATTTATACTATCACAGGCGGTTTTAGACTTGGAACCGTCTATGATATTAATATCACAGACGGTTTTTGAGTTAGAACCGTCTGTGATAACCTCGCTATATATACCCTCTGGCTAGGGTTTTCCCTGTGCGCTGCGCAGTTATTCGATCTAGATCCAAGTAAATCCCGAGCCCGTCGTCGCCTCCGCCTCCCCGAACCCTCGTCGGCCGCCTCCTCGAGCCCCTCGCCGGCCGCCTCCGTCGAGCCCCTCGTCGCCTCCGCCTCCTCGAGCCCCTCGTCGCCTCCGCCTCCCCGAACCCTCGTCGACCGCCTCCCCGAGCCCCTCGCCGGCCGCCTTCGTCGAGCCCCTCGCCGCCTCGGCCTCCCCGAGCCCCTCGTCGACCGCCTCCGTCGAGCCCCTCGTCGCCTCCGCCTCCCCGAACCCTCGTCGACCGCCTCCCCGAGCCCCTCGCCGGCCGCCTCTGTCGAGCCCCTCGCCGGCCACCTCCCCTCGATTACCGACTGCATTGTGAGCACTTTCTGTGATGAACTAGGGTTTTGAGCATTGTGAGCATTGTTTACTGCAGTAGCTTAATTAGTTTGCTATTTGGTACATATTGCTATTTGGTACATTAATTGTTTACTACAGTTGCTCGATGATGATAAAATCATATACTGAGATTGGTTCATTCAGTGCTTGAGCTCTAATAGCTGTCGGTTCATGCAGTTTTCAGGTTATAGCATGTTATTAAATTGATCTGTTAGGATTTAATCTTGACAAGTTAAAAGACTGAATTATTGGGCAAAGTTAACTTGTGTGGTCTTGATCTGTATGAATACTGCTGTTTGAATATATGCATGCTGAATATATCTTGATCTTGAGATTTTAGAGTTTGTATCTAGAGCTCAAAATACTGAATTCATTATTTGGCATAACCAATCAAGGAAGAGTATATGATTTAGTAGCGGGACGGCCAAGATTAATCTTGTGCAACCCTACAATTTGAGAGCACATATTCATGTTGAGACTGTTATTGATTCTATTATTGATGCTTGTTGCTTGTTGCTTCATATTGCTACCATTATATATGTATATATGTAGGTATGTATATGTATATATGTAGGTATGTATATGTATATGTATGTATATACACATATAGTATGTAGTATATAGTATAGGCACATAACCCCTCTCTGTGTCCACATCACCCCCTCCCTTCTCCCCCTTCCCTCTACTCCTCTCCTCTCTTCCGAACATTGAGCATCATGTTTCACTTTTCGTGCTTCCTCACTTTGAACATTCTCATCTTATCTTAATAGACCCACAAAATGAGCAACATGTCACCCGCACATTCTTCATCATCATCGCCGGAGGCGTCCGCTCCAACATCAAGACGCCAAGGAAGAGGGCTATCAAAGAAGCCTCAAAGCCAACAGACCATCACAGCGGTAAACGCAGCTGGGGTCCCTATCCTTCCTAAGCAAGCGGTAAACGCATTCCGAACCATGGTCGGAATAGTTGCACGACAACGAATTGAGATCACATACAATTCGTGGAAGAACGTGCCTGACACTCGGAAACGTGAGCTGTGGACCGAAATCTTGGCATCGTTCGAGTTCCCAGAAGAACACTTACACGCTGTGGAACGACAAACCTACCAAGCGGCGTGCAAAGCATGGAAGAACTTCAAGAGCACGCTTGTCAGGAAATACGTGGAGATGGACGAAACGCCTTTTACTAAATACCCATTCCTGGAACCACAATGGGAAGAGTTCAAGGCGATGAAAACGACCGAAGAATTCAAAAGTACAAGTGTGGCGCACAAGGCCCTCCAGGCAAAAAACACGCACCCCCACAGACTTGGCACAGCTGGGTATGCGGGTAAAATCCCGCAGTGGAGGTTGGAGGATGAGCTGGCAGCTGCAGAGGACATCGCCCCGCCGTTTTCCAATATCCCGGATGACCGCGCTCGAAATTGGCTTAGAGCAAGGTCATCTACAACGACATCGGGGGACGTCTCCTTTCGAAACCCTGCAGACCAGCAAGTGTCCCAGCGCCTGGTAAGATATCGATCGAACTACGTAGCTTGTAATTACTCCACAACTTCGTACGAATTGAAATGACATGTCGTGCTCTTGCAGGAAGAGCTGAGTTTTGAATCTACCCTGGGATCATTCCAGGGAACAAGTGAGAATGATATGCTCTCCGTGGCCCTGGGAAACAAGGAGCACCCGGGTCATACGAGAGGCCTTGGGCTTTACGTTCCTTGGAAACATGGTTTCCAAGATGACTCCGGAATGTATCGGCGTAGGAAGAGAAACAAAGCCGAGCGTGAGGAGCAGCTACGAGAAGAGATCAAGGAATCTCTTCGAGAGGAGCTATTTGCTCAGATGGGTGAAGTAATTAGAGAAGAGGTGCGGAAACAGACAGAAAGTCAGCAGGCCGCCACCGCCGCTGCTATGCTAGGTAGCCCGCACAACCGTCCAAGTAGCTGCGCGTCCAATCCGACGCATACCCAGTCCAAATTTCCTGTGGACGACATCCTGGTAATAATTATTACCTCTGAATGCTTGCTCCATTGGTAGGCCTATTCGAGTAGCTAATTTTGTATCGTTATGTAGGAGCCTACGAACTGCAAGCTCCAAGTGAGATATGGCGCCATTCCCTTGTACGCTGCTTGGGACCAGGCATATTCGTCTGGTAACGGGGCCATGGTGCACGGCCAAGCTTTAGCGCCAGGCTTCGCAAAAGTTAATGTGGATGGTGTGTATGTCAATTTTGAGGTGGTCCCGCTACCGAAGCCCCCCAACGACGAGATCGTGACTCTAGGACAGGCCATTGGAACATTCATCCAGTGGCCCAAAAGCGACATCTTCCTGGAGGCTTCTTCACCGGTGGCAGGACCAGAGCAACATGCACTGGTGCCATCTCCAGTACAAGACCAGTCGGTTCCACCACCGGATACTACAACGATGCTATCTCCACGGGCCCTATTCTCGCCAGAGCAACTTGCACCGCTGCTACCTTCAAAGTCGACTTCTGTGAAGTCGACCTATAGCCGAGGCAGCAAGGCCAGCAAGGGCAAAGCAAAGAAGACCAATGATGATCTTCCGTACCACCCTTTGGCCCGCAAATTCGTGCTTGGCGAGCCGTTGCTCGAGCAAAAAGCCCTCCAAAAGCTACCATATAGTTGCATGCAATTGCACACGTGGTATATGCAGCAGTCCAATAAGCCAGAGGGAGAACGGACTTCAAGTATCACTGTCAAATTCTCCGAGGAAGATTTACACCACAATCTTCAAGAGTGTACATTCGTGGTCGCCTTTGAGGATTTATTCGAGCTGTTCATGCTCAACGCTCTTGACGTCTCAATCGTTCGATGCTGGACGCTGTAAGTGTGTACAATCACAGTCTCCGTTAATGTCATACCGATAAATGCCATATCTAATTTTTTGCTTTCGTGTGTATATATATAGACACATGCTGATTAAAGCTAGAGTATCGAACTCATCAGCTGGTTTCTTGGACCCACAATTGGTCGCCAAGACTACCATCGACGTGGAGGCATCCCTCGTCGAGAGGTACATTGCATCAGGCCTGCTGAGTTGCCGCAATAAGGACTATGTACTTATGCCCTTCAATCAGAGCTTTCATTGGATTTTAATAGTAATTGTACCAAAATGGAACAAGGTATATTACCTTGATTCCCTAAGTAAGAATAAAATGGACTTCACAGTTGTCAGCCAAGTAATCGATAGGTAAGCACATATTCCCCATACATATCTACATTGTACTCTTTCTTTCCTTCCGAATGATTAAGGTTAACCTTTTCGAATTACGTAGGGCGTTCGCGATGTACATTGAAAAGGGAGGTGACTCGAAGCGCGGGGCCAACGGCCTGCTGACACATGTTCGAGATTTTAAGGTATTCGCTATTTCACATTAATTAATCCTATGCAACAGATGGTACTAATGCCTTTTGAACTAACACATTCCATTTTTTGCAGTGCCACCAGCAGCAGCCGGGCAACACATGTGGATACTACGTTTGCCAACATATGGAACTACTCCTCGATTCCTCGAGGGTCACCAATCGCAAGGTTTGTCACTCTTCCCATAATTACTTCATACTTATCACGTTACATATATATGTACATTGATATTCCTATCGACAGGCTGTATCAATCCCGTCAACTGCATTGAAACAGTCTGAGCTTCGAGAGGTTCAATCAGAGTTGGCGTTCTTTTTGCTGACTCAAGTCATACAGCCAGAAGGACGGTTCCACTGCGCACACTGATTTCTTATTGGTCTTATCACTAAGTGTAAATGCAGTGTAGATCTTTTGTAACTGTGCATTTGTTAATGGATATTTCAGTTCAATTCAATTAATTGATTTGCGAAATGGATGCATGCTTTATGTCTGTGAGATGAAGTGCGATGTCAATTGGATGTTTTATGTCTGCGAAATGTACCTGAAAGCAAATGAGATGTGTGAATTGTATGTTTTTTGTCTGTGATTATCTGCTTGTTTCAGAGGGCATGGCTAGCATTTCCTGAGGCTAGCCAATAAACAGAAATAGATTTTGGTTTAGGAGGAAGGAATATCACAGACGGTTTTTAAGTAAAAACCGTCTGTGATATGTATCACAGACGGTTTTTCATTAAAAACCGTCTGTGATTATCGGTTATCACAGATGGTTTTTAATTAAAAACCGTCTGTGATATCTGATAATCACAGACGGTTTTTAATTAAAAACCGTCTGTGATATCTAATAATCACAGACGGTTCGAAAACCATCTGTGATAACCTTCGATCATCACTGACCCATAAATTCAGACGGTTCAGAAAACCGTCTGTGATGACGTTTCTGAACCGTCTGTAATGTCGATTTCTGTAGTAGTGAGTAGTCCTTCAATGTTTATTCCACTAAAATAGGATGACACTAAAAAAGAATCGGTAAAATATATTTTATGAGCCACTACATATCTAAGGGAATCACATAGTAACATTGCTTACAATTGTGGCTTGAACGCCTAATATAAGACCCCATTTAGAAGGCAGGCATTTATTTTTTGTTTTGTGAATCTAAAAATTGAATTGTAAATTGCACCCTCAATTCAGTGCATTTTGTAGCGTAAACTTGTGGGGAGCATTGATCGACATGCTTGCTCAAGGAAATAACAGTAAACCAAAAAAAGTATTCTTTTTTATGAATAGAAATTGAAGTATTACGGCCATAATCCACTCGTACCATTTAAGTGCCAATTACACGCATTATTTCCACAATAAACCGCATGGAAGTTCATCATGTAGAGAGTATATTAATATACAAAACAAGGGTAAAATTATGTAAAACGGAAAGGAAAGAACAAAAACAGTAGGTTAATTGCCGATCGGACGAAGCAAACTAATTCTAAAAATCTCTGCTATAGAAAAGAAAAGGCCACAACATTCAGGATCCACGCATCATAAATCGAATTCTTTTCATCCTCTGGAAAAGCATTCATCATCTATCATCCGGACCTTTATTATTCCAATGCGTTAATGTGTGATCATGTAGGTTTATATTAATTAGTTGTGACTCAGAAATACCTTTTCGATCACTGGCTAGTAGTGGTCCCTAGTAAAACATATGGACCCCTAAATATATACAAAGATCATTTTGGATGAACATTATGTAATATGATCTGTAACCCGATCTTAATCACTCACGATCAGCTCATAACACCTTACAACTGGATCATATATATGGCCACAACCAATTCATATCTCCATATGACCAATTCGCTAACTAGTTTGTGTATTTTTCTTTTGCCTCATAATATTCGATCGAACTACAGGTAAGAAACGCATTATCCATGAACTATTCAATCTTTTCCCGATCTAATGATGGATAACTTTATGTACTCAACTCTTCCACCGCCCGTGGGCATGACCATATACTTTCTTTATCCGACCACACAAGGAGTCTAGGGATATCTTTCCTGTTATGTAGGAGGGCAAATCCCATATCCGACCAGAGATACTTTTAGAATGATATCATATAACAGATAAAGAGATTCACCAACAAATCAAATACTTGCTAATCTTTATAAATGATATATAATTCATTCAAGGAACATAATAACATTTATTCAAAAAAATAGTTAATATGGAAATGATATCATCATCTTTATAATTATCTCTAGAGTATATCACTAACCAAGACTACACGAAAACATCACACTCACAGTGCAACAATTAATTAATTGGACTACGACATGATCACATGGCGCTAGCTCTCGCCGCATTTACCAAGCCACACACGGACATAGTACTCTGTGTGTGAAAGTCTCCATAACTCACTGCATGCAATCATAATTTTTTAAGCACCAGAAAAAATCAGACAGCTATATTAGCTGTAAATTGATCCATTGAGTGGAGTCCAAATGCAGACATACGTAGCGCTGCGCAAGACATGTACTGCGGATTCGTGATCTGTCAACAGTGACGGGCGACAGACAAAAAAATCAGCTTTTGTCTTTTCCACATTATAAAGCAGAGTTTTGAGCTTCCAGTTTCAAATTATAAATCAAGAATGAAGTCGATCGTGCATATCCATCTATCTAGCGCAAAAGGTATACTGCGAATTCCCGATCGATTTACAGTGATAAATCCGCTGCGTAATTAATTTACGATCTGCATGACATATATGCCTCCCTTGATCTCGCTCCGGAATTAAGGACGCTTATTATTTTGCATCCGCTGCACTATACCTTGCCTGTTTGTGCTACCGGCCCGGCCGGCAGAGAAGCACTTTCCAATTGCTGTGTATATGTTTATTTCCCTTTTTAGAGTGCTCGATTCAAATGTGTATATGGCTAGGGTGTTGAAACCAGTCCTACGACTATGAGTACCTGATACTTGTTACGACTACGCAGAACGATTTACGACCACGCAGTCGAACTTACGACCACACAGAATGTCTTACCACTACACAGTCGAACTTACGACCACGCAGAACATCTTACCACCACGCAGTTGAACTTATGACTATAAGGTCGTTTACGACCACTCGGAGCTACGACCGCGTAGTCGCTTATGAGCACTCGAAGTTACGACTACGAAGTCGTATACGAGTACTCGGAGTTACCACGAGTATCTAGTCGCAGCTGACAGTCGGAAGTCGGAGGCACTCTACGACTAGCAAGTTGATTCCGACTAGCAAGTCATAAACGCTCTACGATTTACGAGTACCTCAAACATTTGAGAAAACTCACGTGATGAGATGGAAGACACCGGGTTTTGTGCAGCACTAATTACCGCCTGTAGCTTTTCTGGGGACTCTATTTATACTGAATGAGTACAAGTCATAGCCGTTTGGTCCCTCCTATTCGTGCGCCACGACTATATGATCGTGCCATCTCAGGACCACACGTTAGAGAGAAATCTAGCATCGGTACTAAACGTGGTACTTGTACCATGCCATCGTATCTAGGTGGAGCAAACCGTGTCGCCGCTGGATCTGGACAAAGGAAGCTAGCTGTGGCCGGTTCTGGGTCGGATTGAGGTCAAGGACAAGGAAGCCATGTCGTCGCCGTCATCATGAAGAAGTTGTGGAAAAGGCAACGTTAGCGCCAATATGATGTGGCAATTCTTAGCATCGGTGGAAGTACCGATCATACTGTGGATGCCCTTAATTCTCTGGATTTGTGTGTGAATGAGAAACCATCTACAATTCTCTTCAATAAATCTACAGTTCTTTAATAGCCACTCAATCCAATATAATGGCTTAATTTCAACTGGGTACTTTACCCAGTTCCTGCATGCAGCGAACATGTATTGCAGAAGAGAGAAGTGATGTATGTTCTTTTAAAAAAAGTACTGCAGTATGTACTGAATATAACATTGTAGCATCTAGTTTAAGGCCATCTTCATATTGCCTTCTAAAAGCTACTTTTCTACAGTAAATGGCTTTTCTACAGTACGTAGCTTTCAAACGGAGTGTCTTTTCAAGTCAGTGGTTACTAATCGATTGTAGTACACACTCTAGTGACTCTATATATATCGGCCAAAATTGCACGTGTCTCTCTCTTTACGAGTTTCTCTATAAGTTGTTACTATTCATAAGCCAAATCTAAAAGTCTATATGAACACACCCTAGACTATCTGAATTTTGATCCAATGGTCCCCAACTGATCCTAATGGTGAATGTTTTTCACCACTTTAGAGGATCCTTTCCCCCCGGGTTTACACTTTTTCTCCCTCATCCATTCTCAATTTAAATAAATGTTGCTTTAGATTACACATAGTCAAACTTTTAAACATGATCATTCATATGCATAAAAATATTTAAATTTATCATATGGAAATGATATTAGTATCTTCGCACAAAAGGTACTTCCGTACAATTATATTTTTAATAAAATTTATTTACACATAATTAAAAAAGTCAAAGAAGTGCATTGAACAATTTCAGTGTCTAAAACTATAAGTAAAAGAGAACCGGGAACATCCATGATTAGAACAAAAATAAAAAGATCATGCAAAATGCTAGCAAGGAATGCTGGGGTGATCACTTTATATTTCCAGATAACAATAGTGTTTAGAACCAAAAATATTTCGGGAAGTTACAACCAACAATTTGTATAGCGAAATATGCAATTTGCAAACATCCCCCTTGGTCGCAGCATAAGGCAGGTAAAGGCATAGACTAGACTGAAAATCCTGAAATAGCTGAGTCGGTTGCCCTTTTGTCGTCAAATCGGCAAAATAGATGAAGGAATGTGTAGCACCCAAACCTGACTAAGAGATACATTTTCACGAACGAAGTGAATGTCAATCTCGATATACTTAGTGCAATGATGTTGTACGTGTTGGAAGACATGTACAATACACTGATGCTATCACAATAGACCACAGCCGCCGAAGCAAGTGGATGGTGTAACTCCTGGAGAAGATGGTGCGTTGTTCCTCTCTATCTTTGGTAGAGATAGATATTATAGCACTTGAGTCACAAAAAAATGTGGTTCTGGACATTATATGGCCTTTAGAATATAACTTTGACCACTAATTTCTATTATCATAGATTCATAACACCTAATAATATTATGACATTATTGTGAAAGTTCTTTTTGACACAAACATATACATATAGTTTTCATATGTTCTGTGTAAATAATGAAAAATACATCAATAACCAAACTTTAAAAAGTTTTACCGACGTACCAAAAAATGACGTTCTTTTGTGACCGGAGGAAGTTTTAATTTGTGCATGTGCTTCCTTCTCGTGTAGACCGTACCTTGGATCTAAGGGCCTGTTTGGTAGAGCTCCACCAGCTCCAGATCCACCCAGATTCACCAGATCGACCCAAATCCACCGTGGAGCAGCTCCACCGTGGATCTGGGTTTCATCCAAGTGTTTGGTACAGCTCCAGCTCTGAGTTTGCTCTCCTCTATCTCACTGACACCTGGGCCCACACGTCAGGTTCCCGGCATCGGACGGATTCGTCCTGCAGTGGGTGCTCCCGGCAGTGGCTCATCCCGGCCGCGAGGGAGACGGGGCCAGCCGGCGGCGGAACGGCCATGGCGGCGCGACGGAACCGACCAAAACGGATTCCAGGGCGTCGGCCGCTCCTTGGGGAGAGAGGAATCGGACGGATTCGTCCGGCAGTGACCGGCGGCGAACCGGGTGGCGGCCGAGACAGGGGAGCAAGGGCGCCGGCGGCTCGGGCCATTGGAGTTCGATTCCTTGACGGAGAAGCATCTACGGGCCTTCTTGAACTCACCTAGAGCGCTAGCTGTGGCCGAGGTGGAGCAGGGCGGGCCGGCGGCGAGAGGGGGCTTGGCGGCGAGGGTGAAGACGGCGGCGGCTCGCTGGGGAGAGCAGCGGGGTCCGGCGAGGTTGGGGACGTGCTCGGGGTGCCCTGGTGGTGCTCCGAGTGCGCCTAATTGGATTGAGGTGCGGCGGTTCTCCGGGAGTCCCCAATGCCGGTGTTGGGGAAGAAACAGCCTCGCCGGCGGCCTGCAGAGGAAGAGGGGTCGATTAGCCGGGGAGGAAGGGAGAGGGAGGGAAGGTGAGTGCGACGGTGGGTGGAGGGGGTCCTGAAGTCCACCGGTGGCACTTGGCGGCGGGGATTGCCGACGGAGCGCTCGGTGAGCTCCCGTGGCCGGCCATGGCGGCCGGGGGCGGCGCAGCGGCTGGCCGAGGGCGGGCAGCAACGGGAAGAGGACGGGAAAGAACAAACCGTTTTTTGTGTAATCAGTGGCATGGTGGGTAATTTTTCCCAACTCCACCAACTTGAGTTTGGTGGAGCACCCCTTGAGGTGCTCCACCAATTTGGTGGATCTGGAGCCAGATCCATGGTTTTGGTGGAGCAGATCCACGGTGGAGCTGCTGGAGCTAGAACTGTTTGGCTAGCAAAATTGAATCCGGATCTGTTTTTCGTGAATCTGGAGCTGATGGAGCTCTCCCAAACAGGCCCTAAATTTGCACGCATGGCTAGGAATTCATCACTGGAGCGCAAATTTACAGTGCAACGCAGTATTTGATATATAGTAAAATATACTATAAATTTGTGCTGCTTTACTCAACTATAGTGCATTGTAGAGTACTACTTTGCTACTAGTATCTATAATAGTACGTACATTACTGGCTAGCTACACTACCGGAAAACTGCTATATGCCGAGTGTCTGGAGTTTTGCCGAGTGCAATACATCGGGCACTCGGTAAACAACCAATTTGCCGAGTGCCTCAACTGGGACACTCGACGAAAATAAAACACTTGGCAAACAACGCTTTGCCGAGTGCTGCAGATTAGACACTCGGCAAACGAAGCTCTTTGCCGAGTGCCGCAAAAAAACACTCGGCAAACATAAACCACTCGGCCGTCCGTTAGAGGTCAGCTGCCGCCGTTAGAACTTTGCCGAGTGTCTGGAGCTGACACTCGGCAAAGATCTCTTTGCCGAGTGTTTTTTTTGCGGCACTCAGCAAAGAAATAACATATTTCAGCCTTTATTATATATGGTACCCTTCAAACTTTTTCTACTCTCCACATACAACATATGGTAATCCATGTGAAAATTTGGTATATTTTTGTATTTGTTTGCTATATTTAATTACTTTATTACATTTCAAGCAATTTTTTTGAATCAAGTCAAATTTGAACTGCAAGTGATTCAAATAATAGGAAAAAATGAGTAGAAAAATGATATTCATGTTATTCAGCCTGGTTTGAGGCCTTACCTGTGAAATGAAAAGGAATTTCGAACATCTTGTTCAGGAAACACGACCACGAACGTGTGGCCGAATGGTTTTTAAAATTTAAAAAAAAGCAAACGAAGTCTGAAAATCATGAGATTTGTCAAGATGTCATGATATCATACGTGGATACTGTGGTAAAAAATTGATAAGATTTCGCATAAGTTGTCACGTACGATGCTTACAAACCGAAACATTTCTGAAGAAGAAGCGTAGAGTTGAGAAGGATCCGGTAAGATTTGGATTCAAAGTGACGGTTTAATTGTGGTTTGACTACAAAACGTTTTGTATAGGCAATAGACAACAGAGATTGTTTCATGCGAAATTTTGGTAATTTTTCGGATCCGTTTGATAATTTTAATTTTTAAACTGCAATTATAGAATTTTAATTCATATAAATTGAATTTGAGCTATAACTGCATGAAATAATGGTCTAATATTCGTAGAAGCATCGAATATGCATTGTTGAGTGAATTTGACAAGGCATTTTGAGAGTACATTCGAACAAATTTGCAAAACATGTTATGGAAAAGAAAGAGAGGAAGTTATATTAAAAAAAATCTTTGCCGAGTGCTTTGTGGGCGACACTCGGCAAAGGAGGAGGGCTTTGCCGAGTGCCAGATCGAGGGCACTCGGCAAACAACAGGAATAAAGAAAACGGTTCCCCCGCGCGGCCGCGCTCACACACGCAACAAAACTTCACACACGCCGCCGCGCCCGCCCGCCGCCGCGCCCGCCGCCGCGCCCACCCCGCACGCCCGCCCGCCTGCCGCCGCCCCGCCCCCGCGCGCCCCGCACTCCCGCCGCCGCGCCCGACGCCTCCCCCGCGGCCGCCCGCCGCCCGACGCCTCCCCCGCGGCCGCCCGACGCCTCCGCCGCCCGACGCCTCCCCCGCGGCCGCCCGCCGCCTGACGCCTCCCCCGCGGCCGCCCGACGCCTCCCCCGCCTGACGTTTAATTTGTTTCGAGGTAACATGGATTACCGATGTCAACTGTGCCATTCATACATGTTATGCAAAGACATCCAAGTAACCTGACATTTTGTGAATGAAAATATGTCTTGAATTACTGTGCCATTCATACGTGTTATGTTCATTGAGGGGTATGAATTGAGCTCTCCTTGAGGAGCCAGAGCACATAACATGACAATGACTGGAAAGAACTTCCTCCTTTTGATAGCAATACTCAAGTAAGATATGCAATTGTTTCTATCAATCTAGATATATGAACATTGGATGACACCAGCTTGTTGATTTTTCTTTTTCTGGCAAGTAATATGCATACTTACATACAGGAACAATTGTTTAATGTTGTAGATCATGCCTTACCATGTACTCATGCCGAAACCATCAAAACTGGTTCTATATAATAACAAGTCGGTATACACAATTTTAACTGCTCTATTCCTTTAATGTGATTGCCTTGTTTGTTACTGTAATTGATTGGCTTGCAAGGTATAATTTTATTTGGTCCACCCTATTGTAAAGCGAAAGTGTGGGTTAACCATGGTGCAAAGTATAGTTTACTCTAAATTTAAACATTTGCATGAGTGAGCAATGTTAGTAGGGGGATTAGGAGGAACGAACCTGTACAATATTGCTCATCCAATTCAACAATGCTATCCATTTCATTTCAAGAGTTACAAGACGTGGTTACATACCTGCTTACCATTTGTTCCTCCCATATCATGACTTCAAATTTGTAATGTCAAATTTGATTCTTATATTACTCCCTGATATGTTAGAGGATGGATGACCGTGAGTGGATGTACACGGGCCGCTCAAGTCAGGGTTCGTTGTCCGATGAATGGATTGAGAAGACCGATGCTTTCTTGGAACTAGCATTTGCCAAGGTTAAAGGAGCGCGTGCCACTTGGTGTCCCTGCAGCAGATGTGCAAACACGCGTCGACAAACAAAGGAGGTCATGGGTAAACATCTTCCTCGCACTACATTGCTCAATACATCGCATTCATTGGACATTCTTGAAATAATGACTGGATACATCGCGTCTATATGCAGGATTTCTTCAGATGCCAGGAGGGATATGAGGCCAAGGCGGCTAGTGTGGCTCATAAAGCCTGTTATAAACTCGTGAAGGACATGCATTACGAGGCGCGCGTCCAGGCCATCGTAACATACAACGCTACCTACCTTGGAGTGAAGATCAACAAAACTCAAGCAAGAAACATGAGGCTGACCCGGGAAGACTACATGCAGGTAAATATAGAACATTAATACTGATTTTTTCTGAGATTAAGTACGCTTAATTTGATCTTCTTATATGTTATATACTTGATGACGTGTAGGTGCCTCCGTGGTGGTGCGCCCAGCATCTCCAGTGCTGGGCACAGATGGTGGACAAGTGGTGCGCCGCCTAGTGGGAGGAGACGCACAACGCTTGCTGGGAGCGGCGTTTGATGATGCCAGGTGCACCACACCATCAAGGCAACCGTAGCCTCGACGAATTCGCGGCTACATGGGTACGCGAATTCATTTCTTTATTATAACGCTCAATTCTGCATAATTTCTAATCATCTTGCTGTTTTTTCGCAGTCGTCGTCACATGGTGGCCAGCCTTGCTCCCAGTTCAAGGCATGGGCTTTGGCCCACAAGGGCAAGGCGACGTCCGACGTTGACTACAACCCGGAGGACCCGCCCTCGGTGTACAGAAATGCGACCGTCCACAGCCGCCTCAGTGAGTACACATCGATGGCAAGGGCGGTCCATGGGCCAGAGTACGATCCGAGCACCCAGGACCTTGATGGAGAAGTCGTCATGAGGGTGGGAGGAGGCAAGAAGCATGGGCGGTACTGGATTGGCGACAGCACACTCGACACGGCCACTACTCCCACTCTCACCTAGATTCGAGCAAGGAGCACGAGCTCAAGCCCGGCCATACGCCCACGGCCGGACACTGCACAGTCCCGGATGGAGGCACTCTAGGTTATTTCTGTTTTATTCGTCGTTCATTAATTTTTACACACCTTTGCTTTGCATTGTAACATTGGGGTGAAATATTGTAGGCCCAGCTGGAAGAAGAGAAGAGGCTACGGGAGGAGATGGCGGCGAGGATGGAGGCCGATCGGCAGAGGAATGAGGCTGAGTGGCAGAGGATGACGCAGATGTTTCAGTGGATGCAAAGTCTTGACGAGAGGATGGGACAACCTCTGCCACCGGAGCTATTCCCTCCACCTCCTCCTGCAACTACTCCTGTGAGTTTCTAGTGGAGTATGAATGTTTAAGTTTGTATGTTCCTACCTTAAATCTTGTCTCACACATGCAATCTCTTCTCCTTTGTGCAGAATCAATCGGCGGCTTCGAATAATATGCCGCATGACCCACCACATCAGTCGGGGTGACTATATGTGATATGTGATATTGTGACTTGTGATATGTGATATATTGTGACTATATGTGATATTGTGACTTGTGATATGTGATATGTTGTGACTTGTGGTGATATATGTGATATATTGTGACTTGTGGTGATATATGTGATATATTGTGGACTATATGTGATATATGTGATTACTTGTGGTGATTACTTGTTGATATCTCTGTGATATTGTGATTTGTTTGAGTGGGGTGCAATAAACAATTAAAATAGGCAGTTTTTGGCCACTTTGCCGTGTGTTACACTCGGCAAAGGGAGGCTTTGCCGAGTGTCATGGTAAAAACACGCGGCAAAGTAACGGTTCTGGGCATTCTGGGAACATACTTTGCCGAGTGTTGTAGTTTTGCCGAGTGTCATGGTAAAAACACTCGGCAAAGTAACGTTTCTGGGCATTCTGAGAACGTACTACGCCGAGTGTTGTGATTTTGCCGAGTGTCGTGGTAAAAACACTCGGCAAAGTTTTAAACTTTGCCGAGTGTCTTTACTATGACACTCGGCAAAGTTTAAAGCTTTGCCGAGTGCCATTCCGTCCTGGCACTCAGCAAACGACGCCGTCACCGTGTTCTCGCCGTCCACTGTCCTTTTTTTGCCGAGGGTCGTTTCGACACTCGGCAAAGGCTTTGCCGAGTGCTCGATGAAAAGCTCTCGGCAAATAGCTCTTTGCCGTCAAAAACTATGACGTGTGAGCTATGCCGTGGGTGGCACTCGGCAAAGCTGATGAACCCGGTAGTGCTAGTATCCAACGTATGCAATATATGCTATGCTAAAACACATTACAGTACGTATAATTTTGTAGTGTGTAATTCGTTTGCGAGATTCATTATGTATTGAAGCACTGTCGAGGATCGATATATATATATATATATATATATATATATATATATATATATATATATATATATATATATATATATATATATATATATATATATATATATATATATATATATATATATATATATATATATATATATATATATATATAGGAAAATTACATAAGGCACCATGGTGCTTAGGCACCAACATCCGATACACGTGTATGATTGACAATTTTTTTGAGTTTGGGTATGAAAATGTTTTATACCCTTGATATATTTATGGTAAGTAAGTTTTGAACTCAGTTCAAACTAGTTTGAACTACTTTTGAGTTCAATGCAACTACAGTGAGTATATACCATAAAAATAGTTCAAACTAATTAAACTGAAGTTGAATTTAAATTTTTTCGGAGTTTGACATCTCAAATATACTTTTTTATGGGTATATGAAGATACCCACATCAAACGTTGCGAATCTCGAAGCAAATCAACGGGTATTGATATTGGTGCCTAGGCACCTTTGTGCATGAAACACTCGTCCTATATATATATATATATATATATATATATATATATATATATATATATATATATATATATATATATATCCCCGCTGGGCTCTTATCTGATCTTCCACGAGACATAGGATCAAATCGGGATCCGTACGTACCATGCCTATTTCGTGTCTCTGGCTCTCTGCAGGTGAATAAGAAAGATGACGTATAGTTCAGTGCTCTTGCATGTGCTGCAACTGCAGGCCAAAATTAATTCCATGGCATGCAGAACAAGAGAAGACAAAATCGACCGCTCAGGTTTTTACCGTTACATCTTTTTAACTAGCTGAAAAGAAAGGAATTTGGAAAAATTGAAAAAAAAAGTATATAACCTATGGGGATGTTTATAGATTTTCTTAATTAGCTGATGTACATTTCACTGTTGTAAACTTCTAGGTCGCATCCTTAAAAAACTTGCAATGTTATACACTGTAACGACTTCATTTATATCGGCAAAACTACATACGAGTTTCCGTTACTTTGTACTTTCTCTAACGAACAGCCCAAAAGCCATAAACTAAAGCCAAAAGGAACACCCCTACCATAGGAAAACACTACTACAGAAAAGGACATCACAGATGGTTCAAAAACGTCATCACAGACGGTTTTCTGAACCGTCTGAATTTATGGGTCAGTGATAATCGAAGGTTATCACAGACGGTTCGACAACCGTCTGTGATATATCAATATCACAGACGGTTTTTAACTGAAAACCGTCTGTGATATCTGATTATCACAGACGGTTTTTAACTAAAAACCGTCTGTGATATTGATATATCACAGACGGTTTTTATTTACAAACCGTCTGTGATATGTCACCTATCACAGACGGCTTGTAACTAAAAACCGTCTGTGATGTTCTTTTCTACCCTTAAATCTATTTCTGTTTATTGGCTAGCCTCAGGAAATGCTAGCCAAGCCCTCTGAAACAAGCACATAAACAAGTATATGTATACATACAATTCACATCTCAATTCTTTTGACAAACATAAAACATCCAATTCACATCATATTTCATTCACAGACATAAGGCATCCATTTCACAAATGAATTAATTGAAATGAAATAAAATATCCATTAACAAATTCACAATTACAAAGTGATAAGAGCAATAAAAAATCATTCTGCGCAGTGGAACTCTCCATCTGATCTTATGACTTTAGTCCACAAAAACCAAACGAACTCTCCTCGAATTTTTGCAAAGTCCGGTTGTTTCAGTGCAGATGTAGAGATGGGCGTAGCCTGTCGATAGGAATATCAACGCACGTACATATAAAACCTGACATATATGAAATAAATGTGGGAAGATTGACAAACCTTAGAATTGGTGATCTTGGTGGAATCGAGGAGTAGTCTCATATGGTGGCACACGTAGTATCCACACGTGTTGCCCGGCTGCTGCTGGTGTCACTGCAAAAAATAGAATGTGTTAAATCAAGAGGCATTACTACTAAGTGTTGTATATGATTAATTAATGTGTAGCTAGCGAATACCCGAAAATTGCGAGCATGTTTCAAGGGCTTGGCCCCTGTCGTTGAGCCACGTGTCTAAACAAAGTTCTATGAAGCAAATGACACAAATTAGTGTATCAGGTTCATTGAACAGGATACACTAGAGTGTGTTACTTGCTTCATGCCCCTTGAAGGTCTATGTGGCATATATTATTACTACAAGGTCTCTAAACAAAGTTGTATGAAGCAAATGACACAAACTAGTGTATTAGGTTCATTGAACAGGATACACTAGAGTGTGTCACTTGCTTCATGCCCCTTGAAGGTCCATGTGGCATATATTATTACTACAAGGTCTCTAAACAAAGTTCTATGAAGCAAATGACACAAACTAGTGTATCAGGTTCATTGAACAGGATACACTAGAGTGTGTCACTTGCTTCATGCCCCTTGAAGGTCTATGTGGCATATATTATTATTGCTCCACACCATGCAACACCATGAGGAGATGATAACATATTTATTCTCAATTACTATTGTTTTTTTTAAAAAGCAAATCATAGCATCACATAAAGGCCAGACGAGGGGTCGGCGAGGCGGCCGATGAGGGCTCGGGGACGCGACCGCAGGCGACGGGCGAGCGGAGGCGCCGGGCGTGGAGGCGAGCCGGGCGTCGGTCTTCGAATGCGGCCGGCTCGGGGAGGTGGCCGGCGAGGGCTCGGGGAGGCGACCGCAGGTGACGGGAGAGCGGAGGCGCCAGACGTGGAGGCGAGCCGAGCGTCGGTCTTCGAATGCGAACGGCTCGGGGAGGCGGCTGGCGAGGGCTCGGGGAGGCGACCGCAGGCGACGGGCGAGCAGAGGCGCGAGCCGAGCGTCGGTCTTCGAATGCGGACGGCTCAGGGAGGCGGCCGGCGAGGGCTCGGGGAGGCAGCGGCGACGAGACAGATCGGGATTTAGATGTAGAATATAACTGCAGCATACGGGGAAAACCCTTGCCAGAGGGTATTTATAGGGAGGCTTATTACAGACGGTTCTAGACATAGAACCGTCTGTGATATCAATATCACAGACGGTTCTAAGTTTAAAAACCGTCTGTGATAAATCTTATCACAGACGGTTTTTTTTATAAAAAACCGTCTGTCATAAGCTTTATCTCAGAACGTTTCGTGTTTCGATCGTCCAATTAACGTCTCTCGATCGTTATACGAAGCGTCTATATCATTATTGTTTGGGTATACGAACCGTCTGTGCTAAAGGTTAAATATGCGCGCCTAATCCAGGTCTCTTCTACGTACGTACAATATGGCTTCTACTATTCTTGTGATCATCTCCTTCCTCTCATCTGTTCATCAAGAATTGTTCGGCCGGAACCTTACTGTAGAGACCCGAATATACAAATCCGGACTCTTCTGTGTATTCTGCACTAGTCCAGGATCACGCTAATGCACACAGTGTGAACAAAGATAAATATCATCCACATCACGATATTCTAAGGAAAAACCAAATTATATTGATAATCATCAGAGTACGACCTTATGGCCAAGCTTACAATAAACTAGCCCGAAGGGCTTAACAAAAACTAGCAGCGGAAATCCAAAAGAAAGCGCAGCAGCCAATCGACACGCCCACAGGCTATCGAGTGGAGAACGAAGCCTAATCCGCGAAGACGTCGAAGTACTCTCCTTCTGGAACCTCCTGCTGGTGATACTCCTCCTTCTCAACTGAGCAACAGGGGCATAAAGCCGTGAGTACATTGGTACTCAGCAAGCCGTTTGTAACAAATGAATGCAATATAATATGCAAAGCTTAACAATGGATGGCTGAAGGGTTACTTTTGCATAAAGCAACAATTTAAAGTAAATACAATAAATAGATTGCAAAGCATCTTTAACAAAGGACGTTAAATAAATAAACAAAGGAATTGAATATAACCACAAGTGAACTGACCATTCACTTCCCAGCTCAACCCAACCAGATTTCATAAAGACTCTACCCCTCGTGTGAAATCACCGAGCATTGTCCATGACCGAGGACACGGCTATTCGAATAGTTTTACACTCTGCAGAGGTTGCACAACTGTACCCACACGATGTGATAATCCTCACGTTAAAGACAATCACAACAAGGCCTTTACAATGTTCAATTACAACCCAATCCCGCCCGCTAGGGTTTCGCATCACACCCCCCCTTGCGCCCCGTGGAATGTATACGACACCCACTGACATCCCAATGGCGGAACCAGAATTGAAACATCACAAATTAATCAGCCAGGTCTGTCCCATACCAGACATGTGGTTTGCACGGTAAGACTCAGATCAATGGCGCACAAAGTTAAGTCCTTAAGTGTTCTCGGGCGAGACTACCACATCCATCGAAGTGCTCCAACACTTCCCCCTTTACTGCACGATCACTCGCCCGAGTAGAAACCAATTTTGTATAACCACCGCCAATGACGCACCAACGTCACGGCACAAATTTTATAACAGTGGCACCAACCACGATTCAATATCTCATTAAGTCAAATTAATTAATCACATGCGATGATGAACCCAAACGATACTAAAAGCATGGCTAAGCACACTAATCGTACCACTCCAATGTGATCGTAACATAGCATCACTACTAAGTTTCCCAACCTATGGTGACAATGGCATCAAGGTATTCCGAAATATCAAGGAGGGAAATAACCAATTGGGACGATAACTACCAATACAAGGGTTTGAATAAAAATAGCGATGCAAGATAATTTAAAACAAAATAATTAAATAATAGATTGCAAACTGGGTTCAACATGATCAAAGGACACGACTTGCCTTGTCCTTGCTCAGTTAGGAATTCTTGATCTTCAAATCTTGCTTCAGCTCCTTCGAACGCGCGATCTAACGGGAGAGAGAACGAGACGAACACAAGAAATAAAATCAAATAAAATTCAAATAAACTCCAAAAACTGCAAAACCAGAACCAAAAGATAGAGCTCAATTTTAGATGAATTTAGGAAGAAGAATCGGGTCAATCGGAGTTCGGACGAAGGAGAACGAGCCATCTAAAGTTTGCCGGGGCAAGAAAATAATGGAAATTCACAGATGTTACTGTTCATCCGAGAGCAATTTTTGGAAAGGAGGCTAGCGCTGGCGAGAGGAGGCATGGGAGGTGAATCTAACTAGCAAAATAGGTTGTTAGGGACCCAAGGCACACATAGGAACTGACGGCACGCCAAACGGAGACCGTTGACGGCACGGGCGGCTACAACGACATGGGTAAGAGAGAGGAATAAAATCCGGGCATGGAACGTGGAGAGGTAGAGTGAGCACAGGCTAGAACGCGGCTTGGCGAAGCTAGGAAAATTATCGGCTCGGCCAGAAACCCACCGGAGACGGCGCAATCGACGTTCGAACGACGTCGGGAAGGGAAAAGGAAAAACTTAATATCTTGGTGCTCGGTGAACGAAATCTAAAACCACTTGAAGGGTAGCTACCTGGGATGGTTTGGCACAAAGTGACGCGAACGGATTGGTGAAAACATCACCGGGCAGATGGGGGACACGAGATGCCATTGGCGGCCATGGCGAGGTTCGGAGGTGAAAATTTGTGGAGGCTTTCTGGGGAAAAGAAAGTGAGCACGGCGTAGAACTCGGCAAGGCAAGTCTAAGAAAAATTACGGCAAGGGCTAAAGCTTACCGGAGGCGACGAATCGACGTCGGGAAGCGCTCTTGACCTAGATTGGGGAAAACTCGATTCCGGGAGATTGGCTGCACCAAAACAAAATTAACTTGGCACGAAGGTAGATGAGACATGAAGTCACAATGTGACGCGATAGAACCATGGAAAAACTCACCGGATTGCTCGAGACACGACGAGCAAATTCGGGACCGGAGGGGCTCGGTGCCGACGGCGTCCTGGGCTTTGAGGGGACTTAGCACGGCTTGGGATGGGTTTAGGGGAGCCAAGGAGTCCTATTTATAGGCTTGGAAGAGGTAGAAACCGACTCCAATCCGCGGATTTCGGTTTAGAGTCCGTTTCGGAAAATTGGAGATAAAAGGCAAACGGATGAACGAAACGGAAAGAGGCCAGTTGGGATGGATTCCTTGCGTGATTTGGCACAACTTTCCTTTTGGAAAGACATTGAGATAAGGTCCGGATTGGAAATTATGAAGAGAGAGGAAAAAGGAAAGAACGGTGTACAGAGCTCGAAACTATCGATCGATGCTGAAGCTTGAAGATGAACGACACGTGTCAAACACTGTTCATTCTCTCTCCTCTTTCTCTTTTGTTTTTTGGAAATTTCAAATTGAGCTCAAACAAACTCCGAAAAATCCCAGAAAATACAGAAAACTTCCTTGTGACACAAGGAACACAAATAAAATATTTTTAGCAAATATTCATGTTTAATTTAATCATATTAAATCTTTTTAATTAATAAAAATTCCAATTAAGCTTTAATTAATTTCAGAAAAATCCAAATGATGAATTTTATTTTAAAAGCTTCAAAAAGACTCTGAAAATCAGGATGTTACACTTACACAGGCGGCCAGCAATTTGCATCTGGAGCAGCTTCTCCGCACACGCCCTGCTCTCCTTCCCCAACTTTCTTGCATCCGTCAGCTCGACCTGATCATCCGCCGTCGACAGAGGTGTCTCGCTGCCGCTCAAGAAAGGGAAATAGCCCTTACCCTGGTTCTTCTCCACAATGTGTGCAAAGCGGAAGAAGCTCTACACGCATTGGAGAGACTGATAGATAGCCTTGCCGATCAAGCAGAAACGGCAGATTCTGAGGAATCTTTTCATGCTATCCTCTACGACATTATGGGCTATGCTACTGATTATTTGCCCAGGCTGGAGGAGGAAGTGCTGAGGACAAAGAAGTTAGTGGCTGATCCTCCAAGTCCCAAAGTCGAAGAAGAAGCGTACGAAGCCCAAAAGATTACAATCTGGGAAACTCTTTACTTGTGCGACTTTTGTAATAAAATTGTCTCTAATTGAAATTAATAAATTTGCCTTTAATTTGTGATCTCTTGTCTCAGTAGTTCTGTAGTTAAGTTATTAGAAGCAATGTGTACTTATATATTAACCTCTGATCATGAACAGAATATGACAGACAAAGGGACATCACAGACGGTTCTTGTCAAAAACCGTCTGTGAACATTCACAGACGGTTCTTAAGAAGAACCGTCTGTGATAGTCTACACAACACAGATGATTTTTAATAAAAAATCGTCTGTGATAATTCCAGATTATCACAGACGGTTTTTAATAAAAAACCGTCTGTGATACTAAAGTATCACAGACGGTTCATCGGTAAGGACCGTCTGTGATACTCGACCACTAACACAGACGGTGTCCAAATTAAAACCGTCTGTGTTAGTGTCAATCACAGACGGTTTTGTCAAACCATCTGTGATTGGCCGTCTAGTATTAGGCTTTCTGTAGTAGTGAAAAGACAGTGTTGTACCTCAACAAAATATGGAGCATGCAGAATTGTGTGGATGTGCGAACATATATATCTTCCCTGTTATATCTAGATCACCTTCGATGGCTCCTTGATGGAAACAAGTATCACCTTGGAATGTGCTGAAAAATTTTGGTTTCTCCCTTGCCTCCCAATTGTGCCAATGGAATTCAAGTGATAGTAGCAGTAGCAGCAACACAAATAGTGGCAACGGTGGGCACCAATTCAGAAATGGAAGCCTTCGACAACGTCAACTATCTTGTGTTCTAAGCTGAAGTCGAAGAATAGGTGTGTGTGCTCAGCTAGTGCTGGGAATTGGGTCGTGCCAAGCATGGGCACGATGGGCCTCAGGCCACGGTAGGCTACGGTGGCCGTGCCAGAACAGATAGCCGTTGGTGAGGCCTGGCATGGCACGACGGCACACGACGCTTACCCACCTTAGCTCCCACCACTGCCGCTTGCCTGCCTTAGACCCATAGCCAGCGATGCAGGTATTGAGGTTGAGCAACGGGCGGTGGACGGCGCGGGATCTAGATCAGGGCGACCGGATCCAGAGGCCACTGTCGCCGATAGGCGAGCGCCAACAGTGGAGGATGAGGATAGGGAGCCGGCAAGGTGAGGCTTCAGCAGTGGAGGAGGAACCAAGGAAGGTGAGGGGTGGCCCATGAACTCTAATCCTCCTGCACGTGCCACCTAAGCCGCAGCTTGCAGGCCTTGGATTTGTAGTCGGCGATGCAGAGCTATAGCACTGAGGACGAGTGACGGGCGATGGACAGTGACGAGATCTGGACCCAGGTGACTGGATCCAAAGGGCAGTGGCGCTGGTAGGTGAGTGGTGAGCTGTCTACCATGGAGGAGGAAGGCGAGACCGTGAGGAGAAGGTGCCTCCGTGTCACCAGACCCGTCGTGCCACATTCATGCCATGCTGGCCCGAGCACAACCCAACTGGCTGGGCCAAGCCATACCGCCTAACGGGCCCATATTCTAGGCCTAGCACATCCCGTCGTTCATATTGTGCCAGCTGAGCCGAAAACTGCTGGACCCTACTGTGCTTAGGCCAGGCCGTGCCAACTGTGTCGTGGGCGGGCCTGAAAAGCCCAATTCAACTCTCAAGTCTATGCGCAGGCACACAGTCTACTCAATCATATTAGAATTTTATACACAAAAGATTCATTAAAATTTCCATCGTTCTAAAATCAACGTAAACTGTGAGAAAGAAAAAAAATAAAGGTGGGACCCACCTGTCACTTAGAAAAAAAAAGGTCAAGATGGAACCCACCTGTCACTGTGTTAGAGGAAAGGGAGAAGTGAACTCCTGTCACAACTTCGCGCGAACTGGGGGATGATCCATCTAGATCTCCCTGGCTTCACGGGGTTGGCTCAGCCCAAACGATTGGTTTAGGACAGCGCCGGACTTGTGAATTGAGGCCTTGTGTCTAGTCCGGCCATCCTGGCCGAGGGCAAAAATAGGGCATGGTTGTACTCGTACGTGCGTGGGCCTCAACATTGACCGTCGAATGTTTCTTGCATGCAAGCATTATATAGCACAGTCGTTGTGATCAGTAGCTCGCTGCTGCCTTAGACCCGACCCAAGCAGTGTCACAGGAGAATGTTTAATTTTGAAGTTCACTTGTTTGTAGATAAGAGCATGCAAACAAATTTAATAGGGTCTATCTACCTATCATGTGAATGTTTGTTTGCCTAAAATCAATTAGATTTTAGAACCGTTGGATCTCAATCCAACGGGACATCTACCTCCACCTACCTCCTATTGAAATGTCCCACGGGCCACCAAACCCTAGCCACAGCCTCCCGCCTTCACTGACCCTGTCGCTGTCGCCGTGCCGCCTTGCCGTCATCACCTCCAATGCCAGTAATGCCCATCGATGAGCACCTTCCATAGCATTACTGCCTCAACCTCCCTTCCCACTACTATGGCCCGCCTCCTCTTTCATCATCGCCGCCACTACACGCCTCCAACTCCCATACCCCACCCTCTTTCCCTGTTTCTAGCGGAGTAGCAGCCGGATCCGCCATCGCTGCTCACCGCCTCCTAATTGCTCATCATTTTCATCACTGGCCACCACCTTCGCTGCCCACCGCTCTCCCCAAGCCCACAGCCGGCAGCACCACCGCTGCCTCAACGCCCCATCGCCACCGCTGTCCACCGTCGTGGCTCTGCCACCCTAGTCTCCTGCTAAATCCAAGCTCTAGTGAACCCAAACCCCTAACTCAGTGAACCCTCGTAGCGGAAATGAAGAACCCATCGGCCAGAGTTGGAGACGATGGTGGGTGGTGTACGAATCATGAAGCGGATCCAAATATTAGAATTTTGACTGATTTTCTCCAAAAACATTCAAGTGCTTTATAGCACTTTCGAATTTAATATAGATTATGAAAAAAAAGCATGCTACTAATTGCTAGGGTGCCTAACTCGGAAAGGCAAATATGAGTATGTGCCCATTTGTACCAACTTTCTATACCAGGGTTTAAAAAATTAGTTTTAAATTTCAACTGGGAGTGGCCGGTAGGGTCGGTATGACCAAAAATCGGAAAATTTTGGAGAATTTCAGGCCGAAATTTGCAAATCAAAATTTGAATTTTTAAAACAATCAGTTGATTTTTGACCAAAAATCAGACAAAAATTGGTTGAAAATATTGGTCAAAATTTTGAAACAAATTTCGGCTAAAATTTCTTCTAAATTTGATAAAATTCATGCAAAATAATTTTTTTGGAACCGATTTAAAATTTTACTTAAGGGTCATGGGTAAAACCAATAAACAGCCGATTTTTGGCCCATACCAGGCGGTAAAAAAAACCCTGATCTAGACCACACAATGCGCTTTGAGATTCATGTAGGAAGTTTGGTTTTTTATGTTCTCAAATATTAAGTGAATTTATGTAATTTTTGAGTCTTTTCTACACTGATTAGAAGGGGATGAAAGGTACATGCGGGACCCACTACCCATCCTCCAATCTCTGAAATGGCGTTTTGAATTTTGAAAACGTAGATGTACAGTACAATACGAATATTTAGCTATACATCGCATTGGTACAGTACTGAAATCCCATACAGGTCCTCCATACATATACATGTACGGCGTATCCTACACCACACCTCAAATGTACTTGTATACCATATCCTACACCTAACCTCCTGTACGCAGGTATTTGTAAAAAAAATACATGTGCTATTAGTCCTACAAAGAAAAATGCACATACGCATTGCACAGTACACATATGACCTAAATGTACAGTACAGAACCTGTACAGTACTCTACACTACATACATGTACTCTGTCGAGGGAAGACACAGACGAGGTGCACCAGAGAAAAGGAAGAAAAGGGAATGATGAAGGTGCACCCCTGTGAAGACGAAGACAAGAGCACACCGGTGAAAGATAGAGTAGTAGACATATGATATGCATGTATCATACACTAGCAACGACATTGACGGGGCGCCGGGGCGGCGGTGTACACCGGTGGGAGGGACGACGGCTGGTGTACACCGTCTGGAAGCACGACGATGGAACGTTAGTGTACACCGGTGAGGAGAACAATGGCCGGTGCATACCGGTCTGAAGGACGACTGCGGCGGTAGTCTCAGGGACGGCGAATGTGGTGGTCGAGGGCTTGGAGGCGTCGGCGGGCGACGATGGATCTAGAACAGTGGGTTCCGGGGTGATGGATCCGGTGGCGTAGGGCTCAAGGATGGTGAGATCCGAGGAGGAAGACAACAACGGCCATGCACACCAGCTGGCTCAGGGACGGTTGATCTGGTGGTGGCCTTGAGGACGGCGAGATCTATGGAGGTGGATGGTGCTCACGCTTCGCCATTGCCGTCCCCTCCATTGCCAACTGCCGCCCCACCACCTCCTCTATCATCGTCATCTTGCGATGGGGTCGAGGCGAGGCTAACGAGATCCTCTGGCGGCAGAGTCGCGGTTATCGCCGGTTCGCTCTACCACCTCAGCCATCACCGACCTACATCGTGCTCGCCGTCGCCACCACCTCGTGTGATCTCGGCGCCACTCTGCCTCGAGTAAGAGAGAGGGGAGGTAGTGAGAGAAAAGGGGATGAGAGATAATGAGAGGATAGGTGGAGGTGGTACCCAATGTACAATTGACGTGACCCATTATGTTTTATCAAATTATAATTCAGAACTTACAAAATGAAACCTAAAACAATGTGTGCACAAATCTTGAAGAGCACGAATGGTGTAAATGATACACTACTGTAGAAAATATCATCACAGAGGTTCAAAAACATCATCACAGATTGTTTCGTGAGCCGTCTGAGTTTATGGGTCAGTAATGACATGAGCTTATCACCAACGGCTTTCGAATCGTCTGTGATGCAGACCATCACAGACGGTTATTAACTCAGAACCATCTGTGATAGTTAACTATCACAACCATCTGTGATAGCTGATGTATCACAGATTATTTGTAGATGAAACTGTCTATGATAGATATGTATCACAAACGGTTTGTAGAAAAAACCGTCTGTGATATTCTTTTGTATTGCTAAATCTATTTCTGTTTATTGGCTAGGCTCAAGAAATGCTAGTTATACCCTCTAAAACAAGTAGAAACACAACAAGTACATATATACATCTAAGTCATATTTATTTTAGAAATAAGAGCATCCATTTCACAAATAAATTAATTCAAATGAAATAAATTAACCATTCATGAACAAATACACACACGTACCATTAAGTTCAATCTTATCCCAATCAAGTTTAATCTATATTGTGGAACTCCCTGGCATGGTTTATGACATGAGACAACAAGAAGTACGTAAATTGTCCTCGAATTTTTTGGAGCTTGGCTTATTCCAACGCAGTTGTAGCAATGGTTGCAACTTGTCGCTAGGAATATCAAAGTCATGCATACATATAAATTGATAAATATGAAATAATTATTTCAAGATTGACAAACCTGAGGATTATTGGTAACCGTAAAACTGAGGAGTAGTTGCACGTTGTGGCAAACATAGTATCCGCAAGGGTTACCCAATGACTGCTGGTGGCACTACAAAAATAGAATTGGTTAGTTCGAGATACATTACTATGAAGTGTTATATAGGATTAATGTGTACTAGCGAATACCAGAAAATTTAGATCATGTCGTAGGGCACTGATCCCTCCCTTGGATCTCCCTCCAATAGCAACGTACGCGACGAACAACCTACGTGATTAATGGAGGAATGAAAGACTATAATAGAGTTATCTATGGAGGAAATATGTTTACCTGTTGATTAATTATTAGACAACTGTGAAGTCATATTTGGCCCTCTTTAGGGAATCAAGGTATATTATCCTATCTCATTTTGATATAATTATAATTAGAATCCAGTAGAACCTATACAGGTATGTTGTCATGGTCATTAAACCTAACTTCGTATTGCTTATAAAGTACAAATCAATCAGTATAGCCACTAGTGCAGTACTTACCCCTGGTTGTAGGGTAAAAATATAAATTCCTTATCACGATGATCTTTGATTCAAACAATTCTCTCTAGGAAATGTAGCGTAGGAGAGAATCATTGATTCAAACAATTCTCTCTAGGAAACTAACTGACCAAATGGTCTAGAAACATAATCCCATCACAGAGCATCTCATTTTGCACCTTCTTAACAAGAATCAATCTCTAGAACACAAGAACTGGAAATCAACAGAAAGGGCAGAAATACCATGGTGAACGAACGAAGAAGGACCTTCTCCGTCGTGTAGATAAATACCATGGCGAACGCTGAGGGGCTAGTCGGAGCGAGGTCACCAAAGGAAGACCTTCCCTTGGAAAGGAGGGAGGACTTCGGTCCTAACTACTGCTTGATACCCAGGAGGTGTGCTCAACCAGTGTGGCCAAAATACAAACACAATGAGGATGCGGTCGTGCAGGTCATCGAAGGCCATTTCGATGGCAGACGACGTTTCTTCCGATGCCTACACTCCGGGGTACAAATTGCTAATAGTACTTTTTTGTTACTGCTTATAGAGCCTCTTTGTTTACCATCCTTTCCCGCAGATGGCAAAATGCGACTTCGCCCGCTGGATCGACCCTCCTCATGAATTGTATATTGTTAGGTACGTGGATACATTATGGGATCGAATCTTTGAGTTAGAGGAGCGACTCGACACTCTCAATGAGGAGAACAACGACATCCGCCAACAGATGCAACGCGAGAGGTGCAACGAGGTGGTTGTCAACATAGGAAGCTCCTACGATCCGACATGTTGCTGTGCAAATCCTAGCTGCATATGCGCGTGCCACTACAATGACGGCCAGCCCCGTCTGAGGCGGCCCCCTCAGCAATACTCCATGTGGGTGCCACGAGGCTCGTTTGACATATAGGCAACGAGGTGTATGATTGCACCGTAGTATGTAGGAGTGTTGTTCGAAATAATATGCAATGTTGTTAAGCATGTAATGGATTGGTTGTTATCTTCGTGCGGTTGCCATCATTGAAGTTCACTATTCATTTGGAGTGCGCATCGAGTAGGTAACGAGGAGTACAAGTAAGCACGGCACAGTACTAAAAAGTTCACATCGTAAATAACAAACGTAAACTGTACACGAACAAATGGTGTACAGTCAGCACTACCCTCAGTCGCCACCCTGGCCTGCCCCGTCTCTACGCTCGTGTCCTCCCGTACAGCCCCGCTTGGCCATCCTCCGCTGCAACGGGTGACGACGCCCTGACAACGTAAGACGATCAGGAGCGTGTCGCACCCGCCCCTGAGCTGGTGGAGTCAGCACACCGGGGAGGGCACTCCTGGACAGAACCTCTGGTGGTGTGCTGCGAGGTACAGACCCAGACGCCTGCCTAGCCTACACGGAGAAGTACTAGTTCGGATCGTCCAGGCTCGCGGAGAGGCCGAACCGCTGCTAGGGTGGGAAAAGACCTGCAAAAGTAATATCGTTAGTTTCTGATGTAAAGCATTTCGATAAAACTGAGATCATACGATATGTACCCTTAGTTGGTGCTATCACGCATGGAGGAGGGGCGTACGACATCGAGCACACCCCCTGTGTGGGAAAGCTAGGGATGTATGGAGGACGCGAGAACATCTGCCCTGGCAGCGTACGAGGCCGTCCCCCGGTAGATCCTCCAGCCTCGTCCGGGTGAGGTGCTGTAGGACGGACGCGTATCCTCTGCCTTCAAAGGCAGTGACTTTGGGTCACTGACGCGTGGGTCCCATGAGCCGTGGGGCCCACACGTTAGTGACCCAAAGTCACTGCCTTTGAAGGCAGAGGATCTCAATTCCTGTAGGACATGCCCACGTAGAACCTCCACAGTAGTGCCACGCCGGTCAGGCAGCACCGGTGGCCGAACCATCTGTGTGATGGGCGTGGCCGTGGAGGCCGCTGGTAGCCTCGTGCAGGACAGCAGGGTGACGACACGTCTACCCACTCCGTGATACGACGCCATGCGCTGATGTGGTCCTCGTGGCTCACCTCGGCACCTGCGGTGAGCCTATGCAGCATACTCTCGCCCTCCGTGAAGATTGAAACACCCACGTCAGCCTGAAGGAAAAGACATAAAATGGTTAATCATTCAAGCTAGCATTGCCATTAGCGAATGTTCGAAAATATGTGTATTGTACCACGATGTGCGTGTCCCGCGCGAGGTGCATGGGATACGTGTCTGTCGGAGCGGCAAGGTGTGCGGGGGCAGGTCCACGACATGTACGAGCCTCGTACGTGTCCGGCACTGGTACCAGCGTAGGTACTCTGTGTACTCGATGCTGTCGTAGGGGCGGTCTTCCTCAACCCAGTCGTCAAGCGCGCCGTCCCACTGCACAGTCCACTCCTGCATCTTCGTCGTCCAGTCCGTGCTACGTTTCACTCCCTTTCTAGAGTGCCTGCTTTGTAGGACCACTTGTTAGTAATTGTCAACAGAATAGTAAGTATGTACAATTTTATGAGACGCGGGCACTCACGCGTGCACAATAGGTGGCACTGGTGGTCCGACTGGTACCGGAACAGCTTGACATAGACCAAACTGCCGCATCACTCACTACGGCAAGTAGTCCTCCACGAAGATGTTGTAGACCAGCTTCCGGTGCGTTAGCCAGAAAGCCCAGTTGCGCCAGCAGAGCACTCAAAGCCAAAGACCAATTCCTTCCTTTTAGGTGGTCTAGGTGGCTGGGATACTATGCCCTTCTTTTTAGAGGCTCAAAGACAAGTTCTTTGAAGGAAGCAAAAGAACCCCCCTCCTTACCGTACGTGCGACTCTCACCGCAGCAATTATGAACGAAACTTTCTCGATTCCAATGCAACTTATCCTTTTGGAGTTGACGTAACAAACTACGCGAGCCTCCCGATCCACAACCCATCGGGAGCACGGTCCATCAGTGCCGCATGTGAGTATGGCTCCCAGCGCACGTCGTTGGCCGTGAGGTAGTCGATCTGCTCAACAAAGGGCAGATACGCCCGTGTGACCTGCACATGTGCGAACTGCACCTGCAAGGATGAATAAGTGTTACATACGACCGTCGTTAGTACAAAGGAAATAACTAATTGACATATGACTTACCCGTCGATGACACTAGAGAGAACCCATCGTCGGCCAGTCGATGTCTCCCCCCAAATACATCTCTGGCCCGTATGGACCCATGTTGTCTACGAAAGGTTGTCCGAGGTTGAAGCGCTCGAACGACCATAGCTGCAGCAGCAGGGGATAGCCCGCGAGGACCGAGTTTGCCTTGGTCCTCGAGCACGCATCGCATAGGCCGCGGTAAGTGCGGCCAATTCCCAGCTGACCTGGGGGCCTCACCGTCCGCGATCGCCCTAGCATGAGAGATGAGGTGCTCGTCCACGGTGTTGCCATGGCTGGTGGTGAAGAGCACCCAACCAAACAGCCATAACACGTACGCCTCGAAGTGGCGCGAGACCTGGTAATCGTCCACCTCTGGATCCATTCGCTCCACCTGAATGCAAGCATGATGTTATTAGTATGTAATAGCGCAAATAAGAGCTTCAACGACACAATCGATTGTAAAGGCCACGTACCCGGAACCGTGTGAGCCACCTCAGCGACATACCCGGTGGAAGGTCCCCCTCGGATCTACCGAGCAGGTCAGCGCGCCACTCGGCCGGGACCTTCGGTAGGAAGGCAGCGCCTTCCGCGATCGGAAGGCCAAGCAGCAAGGACACATCCTGCAGACTCGGCATCATCTCCTCGAATGGGGGTGGAAAGTGTGCGTCTCAGGCCGCCAATGGTCCACCAAAGCCGTCAGTAGGGAACGGTCGAACGGGAAGTGTCGTGATCGCTCCACGACGTCGTCCCCACCCGCGGCCACGACAGGTCCATCCTCGTCCGTGGCCTGCACCATCCGGGCAAGACGGAGTAGCCCAACATCCCGCAGTCTGCAAACAAAGTGAAGGTCAGCACAGAACGTTCTTACGACAACACTAAAACACTGGCGAAGTGCAAACCTGACTGTCCAACGGGGGTCGAGTCTCCAGGCCACACGAGGTGTGTGTGTCCGGACCACTCCTAGCTCAGCCGGCTCGTCCGCGCTCCCGGTGGCGGCACACAATGGGAAGCGCGATGCACGCAGTCCACGTGCTCATCCAACAGGGGGTACCGCCAATCCGAGTCATGACCATCACACGCCATACCTGCAAAAAGAGTTCAAGTTAGCACTTATAAGGAACCAAAAAACATCGCATGTAAACTAACAGTAAATAGAACTAGTAAGTAAGTAAACAGAGCAATACTAAGCTATCAGCACAACACCAACTACATTACAGAAAAGGAGATGTAACATAGCAGTTGTACAAATGGTACATGAAATATATGATACATTTAGTACGACATTTCGCACATCACAAGTGCGCACTAAACAAACACAGTTTACAATGTAAATTTAGTTCTAGTCTCCAACAACTAGTAGTACACGCCATGCCGCTCTGCCTACTAATCAACACATGCATTGCATCGTCTAACTGTATGCCCCTCCTGACTGCATCACCCGCAACGTGCACCAGATGCTCCGGCTTGCGACTCGTCCATATCATTTCTAATACGTCGGCTCTGTTGCTGACCCTTCCCACCCTTCAGCATGTTAACATCTGGAATCTAGGTCCTCGCTGCAATGTCCAAGGTGGCTAAGTTTTCGACCACCCTGAACCCTCAGTGCTCCCCACACCAAGCCTGCAGTACCCTCTCCTTAAATAAGTACTCTGACATGAAGTTCGAAGGATCCATGCCCACAGTCCCGCATGCAGTGAGGACATGAGAGCATGGCTTGTGTAACAGCTTTAGCTTGTTGAACATGCAGCTAGGTTCATTTGCATGATCTCCAGGACATACCTCGTGGGTAATTAACAAGGGAACGAGCCATCCCAAATCCGGCTCTATCACGGAGTACCACGTCAAAATGATGCTCCCTGTTGCCCATGACCTGCACTGTGTGCAATTGACCCTTCTGTGCCTTCGTCTCCATGTATGTCATAATTTTCGACGACTACAGGGCTCGGGGATTGACCTCATGAAGTGCGGCATTCGCGTGCCTCTCCTTGAAGTAGCCGATTGTGTTGTGGAGAACACCTTCCATGATGGCGACAAGAGGCTAAGAACGGAGGCCCCTAAGAACCCAATTGTACACCTCGGCAAGGTTAGTCGTCATTATACCGTACCTTGCGCCATCCATGTTGCGCAACAACGACCACTTCTTCAATGGTTCTCCCTCGATCCACTGCGAGAAGCATTTGATATTTCATAAGCTCCTCCTTCTTAGACTAGCTGGGTTAGGCTCATCGAGTGCTGGCAAGCATTGTGGTTCTGCCGCCCCAGGAATGACCGTCCCCTTGCTCCTCTCGTCGACGTGCTTCCTGTTGTGCTCATCCAACAACGCCCACATCAAATTTTCTCCGCTGGTTCTGCATAACCAGCCTCTTGAATAGCTTCATCAACGGTTGTTTCAGAAACTACTTGAAAAAGTTCGCTCCTAAGTGACGAATGCACCATCTGTTCCACATGTCCAGCCAAGAAAAGGGCTCCTCAGGGTCTTCCTGAAGTTTTCTTATAGCCTTTATAATCCCGGCATGTCGATCATGGATTACACACACACACACACCAGGATGAGTACCGACAACTCCAACCCTGACATGTCTGAGAAACCACAACCAGGTTTCATAATTCTCAGCGATATATGTGCCCGGGTTCCTGTCCTGTAACACCTTAAGCATACGAGGAAGATTGTTGTACGCTGCCTCGAAAGACCCAAAATATTTTTCCAATGCCTTCTGCTTGGCACGCCACGCCTTCGCGTAGCTAATCTTGTACTTGAATTTCTTCTCGATAGCTACCACGATATGTGTAGCCTCCATGTCTTTCTTCTCCACTATCTCTCCATACATCAAATTGGCTATAAAGGCGGACGTTAGGTTACGATACCTCACCAAAACACTGTTCAGAATGCAAGAGTGCGGCTCCACCTTGGACATAATCCAGTGAGTGTCATACTTGGGTTATGTGCGTTCACCCTCCAAGGACAACCTGCCTGCTCGCACTTCACGGTGTACTGCTCCTGGCTTGATTTCACGACACGGAATGTCCGTCGCATTGAAAGGGCCCACAGCTTGATGGCATCCTACAGTACTACCTTGTCAGCAAACATAGAATGCAACCAAACCTCTATCTCATGGTACTCCCACACTGATTCTTGCTCATCATGTGCAGAAACACCCTCAGCAGTAAACCGGTTCCATTCCTGCGGGATAGGAGCTTCATCCTCATCTGAACTGTCCTCGTCGTTGTCTTGTACAGCTTCCTCTTCAGCCTATGCCCTCTGGTCATTACAGTCCATCTGCTACAGGATGTACTCAATATGCTCCCCTTCATCGGCTTGTCCAGTTCCTTCTCTATGGCTTGACCATTGTAACTCTCATTCATGTACCGCATCGGCTTCATCACGAGCAACTTGATCATCTTCGCCAACATGTGGCCCGCTCGAGCTGCTAGCACCTCTCGAAGCAAGGGCGGATGCATGACCCTGCACAGCTTCTAATGAGCACGGTTGCACAAGCAGAACACACTTGTATCCACGCCGCTGGCACCCTTGCACAAAGCCCTTCCATGTAGCAGTGCGCAGCAATGTCTTCAACTCCCATATGATATCTGTGGGAGACCAGCTCCAAAGCCGTTGCACGACGACGTTGCACAGGGTCCAACGAAAAACTCCTGGTCAGCAAATGCAACACATATGAGATCCGAGTATTCTCACTATCCGGATGTACTGGAGTGACTTACGGAAAACCGCTCAAATTCACACCATTCGGACCTTCACGATGGGTTCCAGCACCGTAATGCACTCTCAATGTAGTGGCTATTGCCATTGCTGATGTCGGCCTGCATATATGCTTCAATTTTGCGATATGTCAAATAGCATCGCACAATACCAAAGTACCGACATACTGCTATTCACATTTCGCCGATCGTTCGCATGTCGTAACCCACTACAATAACCTCGTAATATGAACTTCCAACATACGAATTTGTTAAATTCTACCATAAATATTTACTGATTTTTTAATAGGTATAAATTTCACCGGACGATTCATTTGTACATTACTGTGACTGAATTTTCTATAACTACAATTTCGTACGTATGCAGATTTCGTACTGATACTAATTTTCTAAAACTATGTTCCCTAATTTATACATAACTACATGCTTCTACGGCTGTTAATTTTGTAAAACTACATGTTTAATAAATTTGGTATAACAAATATTTAACTATTTCTATCTAGATCTACACCTACGGTTGCTTCTTCGTCTCCCCTACATTTCTACGCCTGCTAATTTCCTATAATTACGTTAACTAAATTTTATATACTAAAAATTGTACTAAAATTTCTATACTAAAAATGTTCCATATTATAAAATGTAGACCTAAAAATTTTCTATACTAAAACTGCTATACTAAAAATTTTACTAAAATTTCTATACTACATTTTCTACATCTACAATTTTTACTAACACTAACATTTCATAAAAAATATACTGCAAATACAATATACTAAAAAAATACATGGATCTGAGGATCTAAATGGATGGAATGGCTCCCAGTCCTCCATCCACTCTCCTCTCCTCCCCTCTCCTCTTCTCCCCCTCTTCTCCCCCTCCTTCTCTTCTTCCCCTCCTTCCTCCTCTTCTCTTCTCCCTCTCCTTTCTCTTCTTTCTCCTCTCCTTTCTTCCCTCGGCGTCGAACGATTGAAACAAATGAGGCAGGGGGCGGCGGCCGAGTGCGCTGCCTTTTTAGCCCCCCTGTCGCCCGAGCGTTAAGCGACCGGAGGTCCAATCGCCCAACGCCTGGGCGACAGCAATAATTTGCCCAACCGTTACCAAACTACCCACATATCATCTCTCGATTGGGCAATTGCCTCCAGCCGCCCAAATGGAGGGTGACTAGAGCCTATTTTTGTAAAAAAAATTTCCACGAGTATATTTTTATAATTTTGAATAAAAATAGATTATTCGTACAAAAAATTCGACGACTAGATGGAGCTCCCAGACGACCTCAAGAGATGGTTTAGTCCTACACGAGTAAATGGAATTCGGACAAGTGTTGTTTCTGCTTGCCTTATCTGACTGCTCCGATGAGATGGCCTTCTCGACGTTGGCCCTGACTTGGGAGCTTGAGAAGCGAACTTCGTCCATGACGCGGCAGACGCTCGGGTCGTCGAGGATGGAGATGATGAGCTACTCCAGGCCGATCTTGACAGCGGGCGCCGCTGGCCGTCCTTCGAGCCCCGCCACTGGCGCGACCGTGCGCGCTTGAACGCGGCGACGAGCGCGTTCGATAGCGCCGGGGCGTGGTTGCCATGGTGGAGCATGGCGGCGGCCGTGTAACATCCTAGATTTTGAATGTTTGAAATTTGGAAGAATTTAAAATTTTTCTCCACATCTTACTGGCATTCGAGATTTTTGCTGAAATTTTATTTGGATTTTCCTAAGTTTTGCCCTGAGCAAGTAATAACTGGAAATAAATCTCAAGCACAAAAATAAACAATCATAAAAAATAAATAAATTAGCAATTAGATACAAATGATTTAAATAGTGCTTCACCCTGACAACCTAACAATCGCTATAATTCGCTAAATCAAAGTCTTATTAAAGATTAGAAATTGATAATAATAATTAAGGCCAAGAAATAATTTTTGATATAGCTCAATCATCATACAAAAAGGAGGGAGAGTATGATAAAAAATTTAAATAAAGATAGGTGAGTTCAAACTCTGAAATAGTAATTCAAAAATGTATTTACAGAATCAAAACATAGTTTATAAATTAGTTAAAGGGAAGTAGTTGAATTAAAAGTACAACTCAAACATACATATGCATATATATATATATATATATATATATATATATATATATATATATATATATATATATATATATATATATATATATATATATATATATATATATATATATATATATATATATATATACACACATATACCTAAATTATACGCCAAAGAAGTTAGGGCTATTCTAGAGCTGGGATTAAAAAAACGGGGGGGATTTGAATATACAATACTCAAACTTTTGGAAACTCAATTTTCCAATTCTGATAATTATTTTCCCTATTTTCCAAACCATGCGGCCTCCTCCTTTTCTCTATTCGTCCCTTTACCCCCTCTTTCTCTTACATGCGGGCCGGCCTGTTTTTCCCCCTCCCCTCCCTCTTTCCTCCTTCGCGCGGGCCCCGGCTCCTGCCCCCGCCTCCTCCTCTTTCTTTCTTCCGCGCAGCATGCTCTTTCTTCCTTCTTCCTTGCATGGCTGCCGTGAGCCCACGTCGCCCTCCGTAGTGCGCGCCGGCTCCTTCCGTCCTTGCGTCACCCCGCCAGCGTCGGGTCACCTCGCCGCTGTCCCGTCCCCGAGCTCCGCGCCCTGCACGCCTCCTCGCGCCGAGCCCCGCGCCGGTCGTTGCCTGCCGGACCACCCCTGTCGCCCGGTCCACTGCGCCTCCCCGCTCCCGCTGCGGCTATAAAAGGCGCTCACCATTTCCCATTCCTCCCCCGCGCCGCCCTACCCTTTTTCCTCACCCTTTTCCTCTTCTGCCGAGCGCCAGCCGCTACCGCCATCCCCAGCGCCGCCTCCCCCTAGTTGATTTCCGGTCAATTCCGCGCGGTGAGAGTGGTGTCCCAGCACCCCGAAGCCATCCCGATTGCCGGCCAACACCCTCGCCGCCGGCCACTCTCCATCTCCCTCCGACGCTGTCAATCACCGGGGTGAGTTCCTTGTGGCCTCCTATTGCTCGTGCGCGCCTTCCCCCTTCTCTCTTCCTTCCGGCCGCCGGCGCCCCTTATTCCCCTCACCGCCGGCCGCCCCGCAACGTCGCCTTCTCCCCCTCGCCACCGCCCGACCAGCGCGCCACCTTCCCTGGGCTCCCTCACCTCCCCACAACCCGTTTTCCCCATCGCCCGCACCAACCCGGCCGCCTCTCGCTGGCAGCACCGCCCGGCCCTTGCGCCGCTGGGAAGCTCTGTTTCAGGCCACTCCTGATGCTCGCCTCTTGTGGAATAATACCACCTCTCGGTCAGTCTAAGCCTCCCGCACACTTGGTTAGCCGAGTGAAAGCATTAGCGCTTTGCCACTGGTCTTGAGTTCGAACCCGGCAACCGCACAATGTTGCCCCATTTTTTTATTTTCAGTTTTGTAATATAATTCAGTTAAGAAAAATTAGGCAAAAGATTTAGAAGAGATGCAAAATTCATTTAGGGAATAAATAAGCCTAATAAATACTTAAACATGAAATTAGATATTACATGTAATAGCTAATAACCTTTTAACCTTTTGTATTAAACCCCAAGTTACTAACTTAAAGTATAGTGAGGTATTAGTTAGGACTAGTGTGTAGGTTCAAGACTCCATGATATTTTAACAATTAGAAATCGAGTAACTAGGATAATCTTTACCAATTAAAAAGAGAATGATGTAGAATCTAACCATTTGCAAAGTTAGGCCATAAAATATTATCTTTTACCTTAGTAACTAGGATAATCTTTTATTGTTAAATAATGTGAACACTAAGCGAAATAACAACTGAAGTGTAGAGCCTTTCTAAGCAAATGTATATATAAACATCTATATGTCTATATAAATAAGTGGTTAAAAAAATGCAGGTAGCAAGTATGTAGCCCACTAGTAAATATAACCGTACAACTCTTGTGTTCACCATATATATATATATATATATATATATATATAGACACACACACATATATTATTTAGTTATTTATTTATGTAGCCATTATAATAAAGTAACCCCTAGGTCGACAAATGTTAAAAGTAATCTACCTAAGATAGCGATGTGAATAGTAGTCATCACTGGCGTGTCATCGACAAATAAATCTCAACCATAGATTCAGTGGAATTACTGATAGTAAAGTATAACCTGGTATAGCCTGTTCGGTCCTAGATAAATAAATTTAAATAACAACAACAATAATAATAAACACGCTATAATGGTAACTAAAATGCAAATAAAATATCAACGATACATAAATCAACATGCATCTTTAACTAAATTCGGGTTGGCGTGTTGTATTAAAACCCCTAGGTCATTTGTAAATGAAATAATCACATGAATATATCCTTATCATTACCCATCCCCTTGACCTCCATTTTGACAGTTTCCTGCCATTTCCCCACTTCACTCCACCCAATGTGACTCCGACAATACTCCGCGCTCAATCAACCTTGCCTCAAATCACTCATTCAACTAAAGATTAATCAAGCTCAGTTGGAGTTATTTGGACCTTTTGAGTTATTTGTTTTTGTTTGGATTCAGTTGCTTGTTGCGTAATTAGAAGTGGAGTTCGGAAGATCTATGGGAATTAAGTAAGATCCAGATCCAGATAAAGACGAAGACCAGAAATTCAAGCCCATCACATGAGAAGGCTTTGAGTGAGCTCAAGACCGCGGTAAACCGCGCAAGGCGAGCCAATACTTTGATCATGTTGAACCTACATTTTATGCAAATTACTGTTGTTTAAATTATCAAATTGCATGCTATTATTTTATGTGCAAATACATGAGTAATTCAAAATTCTAGTTATATGCCTATTATTTAACTTGATTAATATTACATCCTCTTTTGAATATCAGATTGTGTGAACCTTGTCGCCTTAGCAAAACTATAATAGTAACATTTCGAAAATAAGTCCCTAATTATACGCCAGGCTTAGTACTGCATAAATATTCAGGGGCGCTGAAATGCCCCAAGCCTCATTATCATTTTTAATCACGAGAAACTGGTTTGGATAGTCATGGTGGGAATGACTGGTATATTTTGACGTGATTATTTTATGCTCCCAAAAATCCCAACTTGCTTAAATATCTAGGCGGCTTGGTTCGAGGGTGTGAGTGTGGTGCAGTGGAAGCACAAAGTGGGTAGTGGTAGACCACCCAGATACCACTAAGAACTGAATCTTGTCATGACATCCTGTGTAAAACAGTACAACCACAAGTCTGTAAAGTACAACTTGGCTTAGCAGATTTACCGGACCTTGAAAGTCATCCTCACAGGAGCGGGTGGTGAGATAGTGCAAGCGGCTGTCTGTGTGACGGCTTGAATGAGACACTCACAGAGGGTGAAGTTCTGCTGTAGCGGGCTAGCAGGGGAGTAGCCAGCTGCTAGACGTTCAGAAGGAGAACATCCCGCACAACGTATGGGACCCACCGCAAGTGGGAGCGACCCATAGGGTGAAATGATGGAAGGGGCGAGGTACTTTGAAAAGTCACTGTGATGGTCTGCTCAACCACATGACTAAGGAATCGTGTGGGGCAACGAGTTGATTGTCTCTTGTGGTGAAAGTGTACAAACTCTGCAGAGTCAAAACTATTCGAATAGCCGTGCCCACTGTTAAGGGCGGACATGGGAACTTAACCAGATATAGTTGTATTTCAAAAACTTTGTGGGTGGGAATGGAAAAGTGGAAGGGCAGTGGAAAGCCCTGATTTGAATTGTCCTGGGTGTCGTCCTAGTGGTAAGTTAAGCGGCTATAACGCTGAAAGATGCTATATGGTGCGGATGCCATGTCACGGTGGATGGAATCTGGATCGCTATTATTATTGCATTCTTTTACACATTATGTTTTTGTGTAAAATTGCTAGGTCTCAGGAATTTCTATGTATTATATTTCTGAATAATGTTAATACATCTCACAAGTAAAATGTCAGGAAGAATTGATAGAGTCGTAAGAAAAGTAGATGGATGTTTGAGGTAAACACATAAATTTGTCGGTGGATTTATGTCGATCATAAAAAGGAAACGATAGCGTGGATTCTGGGAGAAATAAATTGGTGGAGCCTAAATGAATATATAGGCTAGATAGATGATTTAAATGATTTTTGGAGAATTAGGAAGTGCAAAGGTAGTGGTTGGATTACAACACTGATAATTAATATAAATTTTGGAAGATGTTATGGGATTAATAGGATTTGATGAAATACTGGATGGATGAATTGAATTTATGGGAAATTGGAGGTATGATAACAATTATTGGAGTATGAACTTGATCAATGATATTCTTGGGGGTGTATAATAGTGAGTCGTAGACTTGATCATTGATATTTCCGGTGGAGGTATACTAGTGAAGATTTGATATAAATAGATAATAGAAAAGATTGATTACTGGAAGAGCAGATTATGGTTTAGAATCAATAACCAAAGGGATTGGATTGTTAGAAAGTCCTGATACAAATGATATCGGTGGATTTGAAAGAAATTATGTTAAAGAATTATTAGAATTCAGAAGTGAAGAGTCGATGAATAGAAATTAAAAGATTGGATTTTTAGGAATTTATAACACAGAAGATATTGGTGGATTCAACATAAATGATAGCATTCGTTGTTTGGAGTTTTAGGCAACAATTGATTGGTGGATTGTATAATTGATGATAATTCCTGTTTGGATTCTTAGTCAGCAATCAATCTGAAAAGAGTATATTCGGTGGATTCAGTAAATGATGACACTTGCTGTTTAGAGTCTTAGACAGTACTCAGTGAGGGAAGAGTTTCTTCGGTGGATTAAGTCAATTATGGAAATCGTTGTGTGGAGTTTAGGTAGAAACGACAACACTATGATTTAATAGTACTAAGGCTACCAAAAGCAATTTATGGCAAATAAAATAACCCGAGCCTCTCCTTTGATAAGCCATGCATACTATTTATTTGCATTCTGTGTATTGGCTCGCGGAGCACGGTGGTTAGTGTGCTCACACTCGCTCTCATAACAAATCTAGAAGCAGGAATCAGATCACTACGCTTCAGCAATACTTTTGGTTAGGATGGAAGAGAAGATGAAGTCGTCAAGGGCTAGGTCGCGAACCTCCAGTTGGAGGCCTGTGGGCATGTCTTGAAGGTCCCCCCAGTGTGCTTCATTCCGCTACTGCAATTTGTTGATTTCGGCCAGATCGACCCATGAGTAAGTCTATTAAATTATTTTGCTTCCGCATGATATGTAATTTGATATCCACAACTGTAACTGTGAGCACTATCTACTGATCCAGGGAATAGTGCAGTAATCACAGAGGATTCTGGATTATAAAATCTGGGTCTAACAGGCCGGCTTGGCCACTGCGAGGCGGTTGAACGCGATGGTAAAGCAGAGCTCGAGCGCCTTGCACTAGAGCGGTTGGGACTGGGACCGGTTGCAGGCCGCGCGGAGGAGGCCGGCCACTGAGAGCACGACGCTGGCGATGTGGAGCGGGGACACCAGCGCGTGCCCCCGCCACTGTTCCATGCCGACAGCCTGCCTCACCACGCCCGCCGCCTCCGTCGCCAGCGACTGCACCGCGTACCTGCCGGTCCTCATATTCACGTGCTAGCTCTCGAGTTTCTTCTGCAAGAAACGCACGGGCGCTGCAATGGCCGGCTGGCTACCTACTAGCAGCTAGCAAATAGGCTGGGCTAGGCTGCTGCTAGAGCTCTTCGATTACAGTTATCGTGCTAGGCTGCTAGCTGCAGAAGATGTATGCGCGTGCATGTTCAGGCGTGCAGCTCTACTTTTACTAGCAATTGATCTGCGAGTTAAAGCCACTTTTAGCACTATTTTATATCGTATTTACAAAAATAGCAATATACCAAGTGTATTGATAAAAATATCGTTTCTGCCGTCCGGTGGGCGTACGGCAGCGCCTGCGAGGCGATACGCGACGCTGCCGCCAGTGGCAGGCACCTACCGCCCCCTCACCAGACGACAGGCAGCCTACCGTCCGGTGGGGGGACGGCTGGCTTGCCTACCATCCAATGAGGGGCGGATGGTAATTAAGCCGGTTAATTAGCCAGCTTAATTATCTGCAATAATTTTTTTGGTTTAGTGATTTTTAGAATTTTAAATATAACAAATGAGCTCAAACAATTACAAAAATTTATGTACAGCCTTCTAACATGACATACCTTGCAGTATAATGTTTGGGTAATTTTATCCATTGTGAATTTTGCTGAAAAATTCATACAATTTTGATAATTTATGAGTTTTTAAATATAACAAACGAGCTCCAAAAATTACAAAATTTTATGTGAAGCATCCCAATATAGTAATAGTTATTTTGTAATTTTTTGGAAATTTTATGTGGTCCGAATTTTCCATGTTTATTCAGGTTAACTTAATCATAAATTTAATGATCGTCACGCATGTTGTGAAGTGGCATGTGTCAGCCAATCGTGGTATATATTATTTGCTACTATCTGGTTCACACAATTGTCACTATCTTTGTATGTGCCCCTCTCGTGCGCTCTCTCGTTTGCACTAATGTCATTATTTTAGTGTCATCCCCCCTCGCCCTCTCCCTAGTTTGCACATTTGTCATTATTACGATGTCGTTCCCCCTCACCCGAAGTGCTGCTCGTGATAATGGGTCCTCAATGTATGGGGTGAGTGCACCAGGTTCACCTTTCGCTCGGGCATAAATATGCACCTCTGGCAGTCCGTCGTTGCTCATCCCAGTCGCTCATCGCCGAAGGTCATTATCGTGGTCGTGGCTGAAAATTAGGAGTGCGTAGCTCATGAGTTCGAGAAGCCAGTGCGTAGCTCAAAATTGGTAGTGCTAATTTCTTCTCTAGAAAGACAGGTAATTTTTATCGTATTCTTTTGACGTTATTCCCGTAATCATAGTCATTTAGTGTTATTTAGTTAGTCGTGATTAATGTAGTTTGCATTACGAAGCAACTATGTCATAGTAATTTAGACATAGTTTGTACTATTTTTGTGTACATACGGTACCCATAATTTGTTAGTTCAGGGTTAGTAATGAGTTAGTGCTAAGGATGACAGTAATGAATGGCTCGTCATTTTTTCGGATGAGTAATCAAATTATCGGTAAGTAGCGAAGTATTCATATGTAGTTACACGCACGCATGTAATCACTGACTTGTATATGTTGCTATCATTATGAATCTTCGCACTAATATTTCGTCTATCCCTTTTGTTGCAAGGTACTCTCAAAACTAATAGTGCATAGCTAATTATTTGAAGAAGGTAGTGCATAAGTCATTGAGGACGTAGCAGTGCTGATTAGTACTCCCAAAAGACAAGTAGTTTTTTATAGCTTGCTTTCGACGTTATTCCCGTAGTCGTAGTCATAATTACTGTTGTTTAGTTAGTCATAATTAATATAGTTTTATTATAAAGTAATTATTAATGTTTGCACTAATATTTCGTGTGTCCTATGTATTGGTAGGTATGGCTCTACCAAAGCTTCTGGAACGCTCGTACGATGAGAAACACCGTTGTCACACATGGATGACGAGTGACGCGGCTGGCCCCTTGTCGTTCAAGCTGTCGGGGGGGGGGGGGGAGGGATCCATGGGTGCTGGACAAGCATTACGTCCCATCCTGCAAGCCACAGGCATGTTGCCCTTTGCGAGGTTGGTCTCCACCAGACACGAGTTCACCATCAACGGCAGCCTGTTTGTGGCATTGGTGGACAGGTGGAGGCCCGAGACGCACATGTTCCACTTTCGTTGGGGTGAGATGATGGTCACTCTGAAGAACGTCGCATTCTTGATCGGTCTCCCTCTCGGGGGTGACGTACTTGTTCCAGCCCCTACACCAGCCGACTGGAAGGGGAGGCTGGTGGACCGGTTTGACCAGCCTATCTCGAAGAGTGCACGTGGTGTCCCCCGCATGTGGTTTAACAATTTCAATGTGTGCCCGCAGGTTGCACCGTCGGAGGTTGTTAGGACGTACCTTGTCACATTCCTTATCCAGCTCTTTGGTTGGAGAATGTTTCCAGCCACACACGGTAATATTTGCAACGCCGAATTCATCGGCCTCGTCGAGTCTTTGGTAGACACAGAGTTCTGGGTGATGCCTCGGTACAGCTGGGGATCAGCGGTTCTATGCACCACATATCGGGGGTTATGTGACGCTTGCCATCGCGCCACTGCTGGTACCGCCAATCTGGCCATCTGCTACGTGCTCCTGCAGCAGTGGAGCTGGGAGCACTTCTCTATCAGACATTCGACGATCATGAGGCCAATGCGCCCGTTCGGTGAGTTCACCGGCCTGATAGAGACGAGCCCACTATGGCCATCCAATGGACTGGTACCCGTCTATGGTGGGCAAAGGGTAAACCGTCGAGGTGCTACTTGCTGTGGCACAATGAGTTCGACTCGTTGCACGATAGTGACATCATATGCATTGCCTGGAGGACGAGGAGCTATGGATGATGACACAACATCTGGAGTTCTCGTACATGGTGGAGGCTTATGCACCATAGCGCGTGATGCGACAGTTGGGTTTGCACTAGGCCTTGCCCCCTCCAAATGGCAGGTTCCTACCACAAGCCGTGCACCGATGAGTCAAACTCCATCCGACTATTGTGTACACTTTGTATGTCTTGCCATGTAACGTCAATGATTCTGGAAATGCAGGCAATCGAGGGCTGGTTAGCATGGTACGAACTGGCAGCCAGTGCAGCAGTAGTGGACGGTAGCATGGATAGAAAGGGCACGCGTCAATGTCGTCATGGAGCAACATCCGTATGATGTCCAGACGTACGATGAGTACTTGGAGTGGTACGTACCCCAGTCACGTAGCAGACTAACCATTCCTCCCCCAGATCGCCCGAGCATATCATGCACGAGGAACGTCTGGAAGACTCCATCGATCCCCACAACACTTTGCGGCGGCAGACAGCATAAGGCAGTTCAAATATCTTACCGTTCCATTCAATAAATTCATACTGCTCGTTACTGAACCTGTTTCGTATGTCACTTCAGTTGGAGTGGGTGCAGCGCATCGCAAGCATGTCGGAGGCTACCATTAGTAGCCCGGAGATGCTATCAGCCCTGAAGAAGACTATGAAGTTCATCCTAAAGGAGGCCAAAAAAATAGTGCACAACCTAAGCTGCGGCTATTCCACAGATCACCATGTGCACATGAGCCATCCAGTGGGGGCACCATGCTCACCCACTAGGTCATCGTGACCTAGCATGTCTGGCTGGCCATCGCAATCTACTGAGTCTGCATGGCGTCGTAGTACTAGCTGCCGATCATCTGTGCGTCGTACCGACGAGGAGGTAACTTATGTACGAACCTACATTTTTTCCTATTACTACAAATGAATAACAGATAGTAATGCTGAATAAATGTCCAAAGCACTGGTCCTAGTTGCTGGCCTAAATGTGTCCTATATCAGTGTTAGGATATGATGAACAAGGAATCACGGCCAGAAAGTAAGCGAAGACAGCAACAAAGATGACCAGGGAATGAGAAACTTAATTCAGCATAAGCACAAAACAAATGAAGCTCTGTCACCTAAAACTGTGCTCTGTCCGGTTTTCTCTCTTTTTTTCCTTTTTTTGGCCACGGATAGCACTTTTCTCTCTCTTCTCTACTAAGCCAAAATTTTTCTTTTTTGTGTCTTTTTAATTTTATTTTTTTCACAGAGCAGAGCACAGAAATAGGAACCAAACAAAGTTTCAACTCAATCTGATGTAAGGTGTGGCCTACAGAAAATAATGAATATGCTGGAAATTCGGTGAATCAATTTCGGAGCTCGAGTACTGCACTTTCCAGGCCGAATTTGGGGAAAATAAAATCGCCGAATCCAACAAAGTTGGGGAGTATCGGATGTAAAATTTAATTTCACCCAATTTCAAAAAAACAATCGCCTGATTTCGAGTCCGTATGCGAAAGTTATGGCCGTTTGAAGATGGGCCTCCGAGTTATAGTTGCTGTGGAGGCCAAAACGAAATCGGGTGGAGGGAATTGGTGGAAATTGGTGGCGGAAGCTCTGGGAAAGGTGGGGGATGATGCTGTGTGATCACGAGACGTGAAGGATGACTCAAACAGAGGGTGGGATATGGGTGGGAAAACAAAAACAGAGGGTTGAATACGCGATGGATGACGGCTAGGGTTTGTATGGGATGAAGCGGAAGCAAGACAACCCGAAATAAAACACAATCTAAACCAGCAACACAACTCGACTAAGGACACGAACTAAACACTACGGACTCTGGAATCAAATTGTGCAAAGGCTAAACGAGATCTAGGACAGGAAACAACCTATGACTACAATTTTTTTTGTAGGGCTTTTTCATGGACTCCAGGATGAAACTGAAAACCACAAAGGAGGGTAACGCGAACCTGAAGGAACACCTGAAGCTCTGATTACCACTTGATGGGAGCGGGATCCCGATCTTCCAACAGGTTCTGGATATGTTCGATTTGGTGGAGGCGCGACACAAATCGATCCGGCTTCCGAACGACACGGTAAGAACCCCGCAATCGCAGCACCACGTCTCCTCAGGTTATCAACCGTGCGTGGCCCGGTTGACCTCGCCAAGAAGGCTATTCCTTGCCTACGAATCGAAGAACACAAGGAAGAACACAACTGAATTGCGGATATATTGATGTAGCACTCGAAAAGTTGGAGTCTCACAAACCGATGAACGGCGAAACTGTTCAAAGACAGAATTAATCTAAGCAAAACCCAACCCTAATGGTGGGGGTGGTAGCTGGATATAAAGGAGTGAGGGGCGTGCAAAACCCCTGGACGCGCCCCTAATGGGCTCCAACACGATACAAGCCGATCGGCCCAAAAGACGGTGACGCAGCACCCTGATAGATTCTGAACGCCCACTTGTTTTGACTATTCCCGTTGACTCAGAAGGAATTTTGACATGGGACCAAAGCCATTGTAAAGTTAGTCTTCTCAGCTTTCCATACATATGTATAACGTCCAAAACGGAGTCCGGATGCGATCTGGGCGTCCGTTTTAGTGCGGCCTGGTCCTGGACTCCGAATTGGATTCGAAGTCGGTTTGAGTTGGGCCTCCAACATGATTCGACCGCCCTTGTTGGACTTGTGCGCCTCGTAGTCCTTCTCCAAGTACTTCTAGGTCCTCTCCATGGTTCCTAATCATATTTAAATCATTAGGTAGCAATCGATTCTCAAGTGAACAAAAAAGTACTTAGGAACGAGCTCACCTGTAAATTCAATTGTCGGGCGCGAGCTCTAGTGATTGGTCCTTGAAGCGGCGGTTGGCTGACCTCACTGGTCGGATGGACACATTGGAGGCACGCCTGCCACCTGTCAATGATGGCCATCGTCCTGATGATGACACAGTGTATGATGCGGATGGCAACATTGATCGGCGGGCGACACAAGATGCACGACTACGTCGGCGTCTTCAGCAAAACCGACAGGGTATGGGAGGTAATAACCAGAACCGTCATGGTAACGACGACCCTTTTGCTAAAGTCAAGTTTACCATTCCATCTTTTGCTGGTCTTTATGATGCTGATATATATCTTGATTGGGAGATGACGGTAGAGCAGAAATTTAATTCTCACTTGGTTCCTGAACAACATAGAGTTAGACAAGCTACTAGTGAGTTTAAGGACTTTGCTATTATCTGGTGGAATGAACTAAGTAACATGCGCTTACAACCTGATACATGGGAGCGGTTAAAAGAAGATATGCGTAATCGTTTTGTTCCTCCCACATATAAACTTGATTTGAGAAAAAAAATTGCAGCGCTTAGAACAAGGTGATCGTTCTGTTCAGGACTATTATGCTGAGCTTCAAAAGGGTATGATGCGTTGTGGGGTTGTTGAGGACACGGAGGATAAGATTTGTCGTTTCTATGGGGGGTTACGGCGTGAAATTCAGGACATTGTTGATTATGAAGAATTTACTACTGTCAACCAGTTGTTCCAGCTTGCTATGCTTGCAGAAAAAGAATTGCAGGGACGCAAGGAATCAGCGAAGGCAAGCACCGGACGACCCTTCTACACGCCGCGCACAAGTACATCGACGGGACAGCCCAAGTCTTCTTCGAGTTTTCGTTCTCCTCCACCACCTGTGAACAAGATTGCAGCAGCGCCACCGAAGCCACCTTCCACGGCACGCTTTGCAGATGCTACAAAACATTCTTTGCAGGTTCCAGCCAAGAGTTCTTCTTCTGTGGCTTCAACGGGCCGCTCCTCCGACATTCAGTGCCACCGCTGCCATGGGCTTGGTCATGTGCAGAAGAATTGCCCTAGCCAACGGGCATACATCGCCACAGAAGATGGAGGCTACATCAGCACTTCAGATGTCGAGGAGGATGATGATGTTGCTACTGCCTCGGACGACAATGGCGGTGGTGATGACGACTTGGTCCTTGGTGGGGCGTCCACAGCGACGCTACGGAGCATCATTGTGCAGCGAGTCCTCAGCACACAGGTACAACAACCCGATAAGCTTCAACGCCATAATTTGTTTCAGACTTTCTTCGCAATCAAGAACCGGCGCGCACGTGTCATCATTGATGGAGGAAGCTGCAACAACTTCGTGTGTTATGATTTGGTCAAGAAGCTTGGCTTGACCACGCGACCGCATCCACATCCATACCATATTCAGTGGTTAAATGATTCTGGAAAAGCTAAGGTAACGCAAACATGCCGAGTCCATTTTTCCATTGGTGGTTATGCTGATCATGTTGATTGTGATGTGGTTTCCATGCAAGCATGCTCTCTTTTATTGGGTCGACCTTGGGAATTTGATAATGATGCTTTACACCATGGTAGTAGTAACAAATACACTTTTATGCATAAGGGAAAGAAAATTACTTTACTGCCTTTGACCCCAACTGAGATTATAGAGGCCGATAGGGCGAGAGCTGCTGCTGCTAATGATCAAAAGGAACATGATAAATCTGAAAAACAACAAGTAATTCATTTGAAAAATTCTGTTATGCTTGCCACAAAATCAGACCTTGCTGAAATTGATGATGTTAATGATACATGCTATGCTTTTGTGTGCAAAGATGCTTTATTTTCTCTTGATAATATGCCTTGCACTTTGCCTGCTCCTGTCACTAACCTTTTGCAGGAGTTTAGAGATGTTTTCCCTGATGAGATACCTCCAGGACTTCCACCCATTCGAGGGATTGAGCACCAGATTGACTTGATTTCTGGAGCGAGTTTGCCAAACCGTGCGGCATACAGGACCAATCCTGAAGAGACTAAGGAGATTCAGCGACAAGTCCAAAACCTTTTGGACCGTGGGTATGTACGTGAGAGCCTTAGTCCTTGTGCTGTTCGTGTTCTTTTGGTTCCCAAAAAAGATGGTTCTTGGCGTATGTGTGTAGATTGTAGAGCCATTAACAACATTACTATACGATATCGTCATCCTATTACTAGGCTAGACGACATGCTTGATGAGTTGTGTGGTGCTATAATTTTCACAAAGATTGACTTGCGTAGTGGATACCACCAAATAAGAATGAAACTTGGCGATGAATGAAAAACTGCTTTTAAAACTAAGTTCGGCTTGTATGAGTGGTTAGTCATGCCTTTTGGTTTAACTAATGCACCTAGCACTTTCATGAGATTAATGAACGAGGTTTTACGTCCTTTCATTGGCAAATTTGTGGTCGTTTACTTTGATGATATCTTGATTTACAGCAAGTCCATGGATGAACATTTGACTCACTTACGTGCTGTTTTTAATGCTTTGAGAGATGCACGTTTGTTTGGTAACCTTGATAAGTGCACCTTTTGCACGGATCGAGTCTCTTTTCTTGGCTATGTTGTGACTCCACAGGGAATTGAGGTTGATAGAGCCAAGGTGGAGGCGATATGGAGTTGGCCCACACCCACGACAGTCTCCCAAGTGCGGAGTTTTCTTGGCCTTGCAGGATTTTATCGCCGCTTTGTCAAGGAATTTAGCACCATTGCGACACCGTTGATTGAGTTGACAAAGAAGGCCGTCGTGTTCCATTGGGGGCCATCACAGGAAGAGTCCTTTAATCTTTTGAAGGATAAGCTTACACACGCACCATTGCTCCAACTTCCGGATTTTGGTAAGACTTTTGAGCTGGAATGTGATGCTAGCGGAATTGGTATTGGTGGTGTTTTAATGCAAGAAGGCAAACCTGTTGCCTACTTTAGTGAAAAATTGAATGTTCCTGCTCTTAATTATTCCACGTATGATAAAGACTTGTATGCTCTTGTTCGTTCTTTAGAGACGTGGCAACACTATTTATGGCCTAAAGAATTTGTCATTCATTCTGATCATGAATCACTTAAGCATATTCGTAGTCAAACCAATTTGAATCGTAGACATGCTAAGTGGGTTGAATTTATTGAATCTTTTCCTTATGTCATTAAACACAAGAAAGGGAAGGATAATGTGATTGCTGATGCTTTGTCTCGACGCTATACCATGTTGTCCCAACTTGATTGTCGCATTTTTGGTCTTGAAACCATTAAATTACAATATGCTCTTGATGCTGATTTTAAGGATGTGTTGTTGCATTGTAAAGAGGGACAAGCATGGAATAAATTCGTGATCAATGATGGGTTTTTGTTTAGAGCTAACCGCCTATGCATTCTAGTTGGTTCTGTTCGTCTTTTGTTGTTGCAGGAGGCGCATGGAGGAGGATTGATGGGACATTTTGGTGCCAAGAAGACGAAGCAGGTGCTGGCCACACATTTATTTTGGCCAAGGATGAGACGAGATGTAGAGCGGTTCGTGGCTCGGTGCGCCACATGTCAAAAAGCTAAGTCGCGGTTGAACCCACATGGTTTGTATATGCCTCTTCCCGTTCCTTCTATTCCTTGGGCTGATATATCTATGGACTTTGTTTTGGGATTGCCAAGGACTAAGAGGGGGAGGGATAGTATTTTTGTGGTGGTTGATCGTTTTTCTAAGATGGCACATTTTATTCCTTGTCATAAAAGCGACGATGCTGTTCATATTGCTGACCTTTTCTTTCAAGAAATCGTTCGCTTGCATGGTATGCCTTCTACTATTGTTTCAGATCGCGATGCAAAATTCTTGAGTCACTTTTGGCGCACTTTGTGGAATAAATTGGGGACAAAGCTTCTGTTTTCTACAACTTGTCATCCCCAAACTGATGGACAAACAAGGGTAGTGAATCGAACATTGTCCACCATGTTGAGAGCGATCTTGAAGCGCAATTTGAAGATGTGCGAAGAGTGTTTGCCGCATGTGGAGTTTGCATATAATAAGGCGGTACACTCCACCACCAAGGTAAGTCCCTTCCAGGTAGTGTATGGATTTAACCCCCGTGCTCCTATTGATCTTTTGCCTTTACCTACCACTGAGAGAACACATAATGATGCTAAAAAGCGTGCTGAATTTATTCTCAAATTGCATGAAACCACTAAGGCAAATATTGAAAAGATGAATGAAAAGTATAGAATTGCTGGTAGTGAAGGTAGAAGGGAAGTTAAACTTGTACCGGGTGATTTGGTTTGGTTGCACTTGAGAAAGGATAGATTTCCTGAGTTAAGAAAATCAAAATTGATGCCTAGAGCTGCTGGTCCTTTTAAGATAGTTGAGAAGATAAATGATAATGCATATAAACTTGAGTTGTCTCCCGAGTTTGGGGTTAGTCCCACCTTTAACATTTCAGATTTGAAGCCATACTTGGGAGAAGAAGATGAGGCTGAGTTGAGGACAACTCCACTTCAAGAGGGGGAGGATGATGAGGACATCACTTCTTCGGATACACACAACACTCCTCGACTTGACATTCAAGGACCAATCACTAGAGCTCGCGCCCGACAATTGAATTTACAGGTGAGCTCGTTCCTAAGTACTTCTTTTTGTTCACTTGAGAATCGATTGCTACCTAATGATTTAATTATGATTAGGAACCATGGAGAGGACCTAGAAGTACTTGGAGAAGGACTACGAGGCGCACAAGTCCAACAAGGGCGGTCGAATCATGTTGGAGGCCCAACTCAAACCGACTTCGAATCCAATTCGGAGTCCAGAACCAGGCCGCACTAAAACGGACGCCCAGATTGCATCCGGACTCTGTTTTGGACGTTCTATATATGTATGGAAAGCTGAGAAGACTACCTTTCCAATGGATCTGGTCCCATGTCAAAATTCCTTATGAGTCAACAGGAATCGTCAAAATAAGTGGGCATTCAGAATCTATCAGGGTGCTGCGTCACCGTCTTTTGGGCCGATCGGCTTTGTATCGTGTTGGAGCCCATTAGGGGCGCGTCTAGGGGTTTTGCACGCCCCTCACTCCTTTATATCCAGCCGCCACCCCCACTATTAGGGTTGGGTTTTGCTTAGATTAATTCTGTCTTTGAACAGTTTCGCCATTCATCGGTTTGTGAGACTCCAACTTTTCGAGTGCTACATCAATACATCCGCAATTCAGTTGTGTTCTTCCTTGTTCTTGCTTGTGTTCTTCGATTCGCAGGCAAGGAATAGCCTTCTTGGCGAGGTCAACCGGGCCGTGCACGGTTGATAACCTGAGGAGACGTGGTGCTGCGATTGCGGGGTTCTGAACGTGTTGTTCGGAAGCCGGATCGATTTGTGTCGCGCCTCCACCAAATCGAACATATCCAGAACCTGTTGGAAGATCGGGACCCCGCTCCCATCAAACATCATGGCGTTCTTTTGCCACAGGTCCGTCATCGAGATGCATCCTTTTTGCTGTCTACACCACCTGCACAGACTACTACTCCCCGTCGTTCATCTTTGCTGCACATTCAAGAGGTATGAGATTTGCATTGTACATCTGAAATATTTATTGTGACTAATATCGTTTCATCTTGTAGCCTCCAATTCAACCTAGGGGTGACAATGAGTCCACTGATGATGACAACGAGCCTCCCAGATGCTTACATGGCGCCAAGGTTTGTAGCGTACGTAGGGCAAAGCTCAGCGTTATCAGCATACCCAGGGTTTGGACACTTTGGTGGGCAGAGCTCCTTCACACCACAAGGGGTATTTCTAGAGTCCTTCGTACATGACATTATTGCGGGCAGCTTGCAGCTTGGCATGTCTCAGCTGGATGACTTCGACCCTTACCGGACCCAGCCTACTGTACCTCAGCCTACTGGACCACCACCGGCCACTGAGCAGACAGAACGGTCTCCATACCTCCTCCGACCCGAGACGCAACCTTTGGACCGACTGACATATCCAACGGAACATGCTCGTGCGCGATAGAAGACAAGGCCACGTACGGGTAGGCAAGCGTAGCGAGAAGATAGCAGTGGCTTGGATGAGTAAGTCATATCGCATCTAATGTGATGCATTATTTGTACTACTGTAATTACTTTTAACCGTACAAATTCCTAATGTATAAAATTGTAAAAAAACATGAAATAACGTGGCAAATTCAGACCACATAAAATTTCCAAAAAACTACACAATAACTATTACTATATCAGGAGGCTTCACATAAAATTTCATAATTTTTGGATCTCGTTTGATATATGTAAAAGCTCGTAAAATATTAAAATTGTATAAATTTTTTAGCAACATTGACAATGGATAAAATTACCCAAAAATAATTCTTCGAGGTACGTAGTGTTGGAAGGTTGTACATAAATTTTTGTAATTTTTTTATCTCATTTAGTATATTTAAAAATTCAAACAAACACTAAACAAAAAAATTAGAGCAGGTAATTAAGCTGGCTAATTAGACAACTTAATTACCTGCCGCCCCCTCACTGGATGGCAGGCAATCCTGCCGTCCCCCCACCGGATGGTAGGCTACCTGGCATCCGAATGATAGAAACGACATTTTTGTCAATTCGCTCGACATACGACTATTTTTGTAAATATGGTGTGAAACAGTAACAAAAGTGGCTTTAACTCATTGATCTGCTGTACTTGTACCTTACGTGTACGTAGGATCGGTAAGGCAGGTCACGTAGGGGTAGATGACTTCTTTAAAGTCTTTTTTATGGTATTATCAACTTAATGAGGCAGAAATGTAAACTTACAAGTACATCAAAACTAAGAGTCAAAGAACACAAACCAATAAAGACTTCCCTATCTCACCGGTCTGACCATCGATGGGGGTGGTTGGATGCCAGTGGGTCTAATCTCTAGGTCACTAGTCAGACTGGGATTAGTCAGTCTAACCACTCGGGTCACGACGATCTGACCGCTCGCCGAGGCATATGCATAGAACAGTACTGCACAAGATCCAAGAAAAAGGTTAACTCCTAAACCATTGATCTAAACATAGTGAAAATGAATACAAGTCATCCCTAGAATGTCAAGAACCTATTCCAATCATGGATCATAAAAATCACTACCAAAGTCCTGACCTTTATCCAAAACAAGGAAAGTTATACCAAAATTAGGTAAAAGAGGGAAATATTGGTCTACTCTTGCTCATGATTCCTTGATGATCTTAGATAGGGTTCTTACATATCATAGTAAGCTAAATCACAGCACGAACTCAAGCTAAAATGCCCTTAAAAACAAACCCCAAAACATATCTCTCTTGAGAAACCCGGGCAAACATAAGAACTCTCTCTAGAAGGTGCCTAGATAGATGGGATATGATCTCTAAGAGATATTCCACCTCTTACACGTCCTTGGCACTAAGAGAGATCAAGAGAATATGAAATCCAATCAAGAAAACCAAGCAAAGTAAAAGCATAAGGAGGAATTCATGGCACAACTCACTTGGACGAAGTTTCGATGTTCATTTCACTTAGAGAGAAATGGTTTACACACACTTCCTCACGGAGGATAGAACTCTTATCCTAGAGCACACACTCATAAGCTCCAACACAAGAAGACCCTAATCTCTCTCACAAACCCTAGAATCCTTTCTCAAGTCTTTTTTTCTCTCAATGCGCATAAGGGCTTAAATAGTAGAGGCTCATCACTTCTCATCAAACCCTATCTAACACACACACTTAGTGGATACATTCACTTACAAATAGAGAAACCCAATAACCCACATACAAATAGGTTTTACACTTATACACACTTGCACGCTTTTGAGAGCGTGACTTCCACATAACTCTATTAGCTTGATATAAGCTCCATCATCCAAAACGTAACATAAACCATTTAGGCCATTGTCGTGGTTTTGTAAATTGCTACTCTAACCTGTATTGCACAATTTTGTCAACTGCTACCCACCGGACTCCATGGTGCTTCTCCTCAAAGCAACCACCACACGAAGATGTCATGCCCAATAACATATCACCACGATCGTACGCATCCTTTAGAGGACAATCACCACTTGAAACAGTCCAAGTACTATCACACACCACACCACAACATAGTCTATGATGCTCAATTACTTGCCACCAATATCGTATACCTGCTCCAAGGACCATTGCCACTTGAAACGCATAAGTCCAACTAGCACACCACATGTAGATATTTGCCTCATCACTATCCTTATCTTTCTCCCATGCTTCTCCACTTGAGATGATGCTCCACTCGGACTTACAAGACATGCTGTGGCCTTAGGGCACCTCCTCTACCCTCGGTCTTGCTGATGACTACAACAATCACCAAGCGATATGGACAACAAAGGCCAAGCAACTGTTCCGAGCATAAATGACATGCACTTAACTTTCATTAGCAAACCAAAACATGCATGGACTCCACCACAAAGCCAAACCAACTCAGACTCACTCCAAAACCAGAGGTCGATCTGATCGCCAACCACGGACTTAAACTTCTCGATAATAGGCGACTGGTCTGACTACAGCACCCATGTCAGTCATACCACCTAAAGACCTCTAGTCGCTCGTCATTACATGGCCAGTCGTACTACTCCCAAAAACTTCATGCAGTACAATGAGCACCTCTCTAGAAAATTGATACTACCAACTACAGGGCGGTACTATCGCAACTCCGGTCAATTCACCACCCATGGCCAGTCACACCATCTCTGCAAGCGGTTAGACCGTCTACGCTGACCGATCAGACCACTGTCTCCTGGACAACAAAATTAGCGAGCAAATGACGCAAGATCAATCTCAAATTTTGATGACGAAGCATGAACACAATCAAATACTCATCACACAAATAGAATGACCTCTATATGGTCTCACACTATGGCAAGTACATGGGCTCATGAATTCAAGAAATACAAATATATTAAAAAATTATCAAATCCCAAAGAAATCTAGATTGTAGCCACATCCATGCTGTTGCCGGCTATCACCTCCGCGCCACCTCCGTTGCCGGCGCCCCCTCCCCCTCCCTTGCCACTGTCGTCCCTCCTCCCTTGCCACCGCTACTGCCCCTTCTCCCGTTCTGGTGCCGCCTCTCCCCTTGTTAGAGCCCCAGGCGTCAACTCCCTAAAATTCTCGAGTGTGTACCGTACTAGTCCGATGATCAATGGCTATTACACACAACCACAATATTGAGATCACATTCATGCACAACACATCTAATTAATTTACAATAAAAGGGTCAAATCGTAAGTGATGCATAATAAGTTTACAATATAAGGATCGACCGACCAAATAAAGATAAGTATCAAAGGTTGCAACAGAAGGTAAATGCGTAAGAAAAGTACCCAGCAGTATGCCACCATACCCCATAGGCAACAAAATAGGATTAGGCCCTAGACTGACCCATCACTATTCTTCGGTACTTGGAGCAAAATAAGTGGCGTTGGGCATAACTACATTCTCATTCTCTGAGCAACAATTTAAGCAAGGCTGAGTATATTGTGTACCTAGCAAGACTTGTAATGTATTGCAACACATATATAAATGCAAAGCTAGCAATGGATAAGGCTCTATGCCATAAGTTATTTTTAGCATGAAGCAAGTTTGCATTTGCAATATCGGTAAGCAGTAATTTGCAACGGGAATTTAAAGAGCATTTGACATGTAATGAAATAATAATTTTATAACTTTAATAAGAGTAAATCACAGCCCTCCTTGGCTGCAACCAGTGATCAAAACTTAGCCATAGAAATGGCACATATGTCACATCATACCAACCTAACATTTTCAACAAAACCGTTTTGTCAAAAATGACACCTAGACCTATTGTGGCTATACCTAAGCACTCATGACTGTGAGCATGGCTATTTAAATAGTTTTACAATCTTGAAAGGATGTACAACTTTACTCATATGAGATAATCAATTCACAGTCGGTAACTACACACTTCCTTGGGTATACGACGAAGTGATTATCATATAGCCTTTACATCATCTAGTCCTAATCTTGCACCAACCCGATGAATGTCAAACCCTCACTTTAGTGAGGCATTCACTGTTATATTAGCAAAGTTTGATCCCAACACCTTGTTGAAGGGAACCCCTATGAGAATTCTACCCGATATGCTCTCACTACTTCGCCTACTAAAATACAAGGCTAGTCCTAGATAAATTAGTTAGCTAAAGCTAAAGCTCATATAGCATATGTTGTTGTATGGTTGGACTTAGATGTATGGTAATAGTTTTCACTCCTTATTTGATCTGGTTGAGAATCTCTCCTATCTACATGTGAGATACACTCACACATTTTTCAGTTCATCATATAACTTGCCCACTTCTAAATCTAGATTTTTTTATTTCATGTTATACCAAACTAACGGAGGCTCGTCCTCTGGTCCAACATTTCAAAATCACCCAAATCCATGTGCAGATTTTTTGAATATTCAAACTTAGTGAAAACTAGTGCGTGGCTAAGCATCTAGACATTATACATGAATGTATGATACCCAAAATGACATTAATTAGCTACTGTCTATATTAGGACCTAAGGGCTACAACAATGTGGATATCAAATTTGCAAGGAGGATCAATGCATAGAAGTGGATATAACTATCATTACCCGCAATATAACGACTTTAGTGAAACATAAATGCATGCATAATAGTTTTTGTAAACAAAATATAATAATTACAATATTAGGATCAACATGGTCAAAAAGGGTGCTTACCTTACTCTTGTTGCTTCGAGAATTGTTTGGAACTGTTCTCATACATTCTCGGTGTGATAGTTTCTAATTGATAAAACCAAATGAGCACAAATAAAAGACAAGTTAATACAAATAGAGATCAAATTTAAATATTTTGCATATTTAGATAGCGCACAATTTTAAAAATATTAGAGACAAATATCACTTAATTTTGAGTTCATATGCAAAAGTTATGGCCATTTCAATTTTATTCGATTTACAAATCGTAAAAAGAATAAAAGTGATGACGTGAAAGGCATATTTTCCAGAAATACGCTTACTAACAGAGAAAGCAAACTTTCATAGAACTAAAAGTGGCCTTTTCCATTTTATTTATTTTTCTAAAATCTCTTACATGTGGACCATGCATGTCAGTCTCACATGTTATAAATTACAATTTATTTATTAATTTACCAAGTGGATTTCATATGTCAGTGACACATATTTAAAATTTCAGTTTAATTAAAACTACTTAATTTATTTTGGCTGGGCCCACCTGTATAGACTAATCAACTTTAAACTAGTCATTAGTGCTAATTTCTTCTCTTCCATGTGGGTCCTACATGTCATCCTCACATATTTAAAACATCATTTTAATTATAACATACATGTGGCCCCAAATGTTATACATTCATTAGTTTCTGGTTTAACTTAATTAAAATTTTAAGCATTTTCACTCAGATTAAAAACTTCTGATATGTGGACCCTACTGGTCAGAGAGAGATAGAGAGAGTAAACTGAGCGCCATGGCAAAGATCAGTACCGAACTAACCAATGGTGAGGGAGTGACAGAGGGGCGTAGGTGACCTCAGGAATGGAAAGAGGGGATCAAGGCGGTTCTTTGGGTGGTGGTGGCGGAGCTTGGAGCTCTCTAGCGGCGGTGCTGGGCAGAGCTTCGGCTTCATTTCGAGCCAAAACAAGTAGCACAAAAGCTTCGCCAACTTGACTTGGTCACGACAGTGGGGATGGCAACAGCTAGGAAGGTCTAAGGTGATTGGATGATACTTAGCTGCGACGACGTGCTCAGCGACAGCTACCGTCGGTGGCTTTTAGCTAAAATGGAGGGAAGGGATGACTTCAGGGAGGTTAGGGGATGCAGAAAAAGGGCACGGCAAGGCCTTTAGCTCACTAGCAAGGAAGAATTGCTCAGGCGGCGGTGGTGGCCGGAGTTGAGGAAAAGGGTGAGGCTTTATAGGAAAGGTGGATTCGAGTGAGGGAAAACCAAATTGGGAAGGAGAGGCATGATACGACACAGATAGAAAGCAGGGAGCTCACAGGGAAAGGCTTGGGTCACAATGGAGTAGAGCAGAGCACACTCACTAGAGCTCAGGATGAAGGTGCATTCTGGGTGAAACAAGGAAGGAGAATCATAGTTTCTCATGAAAATGGAACGGAGGTGAGGTGAGGGAAACGGTGACATGGTCAGTGGGGCTTTGTAGGCATGAGACAGCCAGGAATAGCTTGTGAGTTTTCGCGAGCTCGGTAGGTCGAAGCAGCTCGAGTTCTCTCCCTCAAATGCGATGTGCGGTAGAGGACAAGGGGGTGGAGATGCTGCATGGAGATGAGATGGGTCGGCAAGCAGGCAGGAGAGTGGGAAAATGGTGGTGCCACCTCCCTCCCCCCACACCCTTCTCCCATGCCAGCACAGCCTTAGGGAATCGGAGATGGGAAACTGGCAGCCGAATGACCTTATGAGCTATTGGAGTTCAGTACGGGAGAGATGGGGTGTTGGTAGTCAATAAACTCTGGCACCCAAATGACCTTATGGGGTATCTTGCAATCAAAATTATTTTCCCTGGGGGTGGTGGCCTGGTTTTTCGGATGGGGTAGGCTACACTAGCGTAAATAAAATTTATACCATGTAAATCAGAAAGCCATACAAGTAAAAGATCATAAACTATTACCACTAAACACGCAGTGCAGTGGAAGAAAAGTTGAAGCAGCCTAGTTCACGTAGACATGGTTATGTAGTGGAAGTAGTCAATCGTCCATGAGCAATAGTCGGTCTTCATGAGCCAACCGTCTTCTCCTCATGATGTCCCGATCAACACCGCAGTCGCAGCATTGCCTCTACCAAAGTCCACACGTCCAAAGATGGAACACCGTGCGTCAGTGTGCTAGCACCAGCGCACACGGCAAGGGTTTCGAGAGATGGTAGCTTGGGTTTTGATGGGTGTGTCTCAGGATTTCCTTAGATCCTTCATTTTCAGTACCACCTCCCCCCCGCCTCTCTTAATATATAGCCTCCTATCAAATCTTATCCGATACAATTAGAGATTACATTCAACTCAGATAGCCTCCAACTGGATCTTTATCCAATACGAGTAGAAACTGTATCTTACTCGGAGTCTATTATCTGGACCCTTATTGTTCCAATCCGCTAAGTGTGTGATCTTGTATGTTCATGTATACTTGGTTGTGACTTAAAAATACCTTTCCAATCACTGGTCCGTAGTGTTCCCAAGTAAGACACATCGACCCCGAAATATACACAAAGATCAATCTGGACGAATATTATGCAATATGATCTATAACCAGCCCTTAGTCACTCATGATCAGAGTGTGTGGCCCTGTAGATTCATGTATATTTGGTTGTGACTCGAAAATACTTTTCTAATCACTGGTTAGTAGCGGTCCCAAGTAAGACATATCGAACTACAAATATACACAAAGATTAATTTGGATTAATATTATACAATATGATCTATAACCAGGTCTTAGTCACTCACGATCAGCTCATAACTCCTTACGACCAGATTGTATATGATTACGACTAATTCTTATCTCCATACAACCAGTTTGCGTATTCTGTATTTGCCTCATGATATATGATCTGACTCTAGGTAAGAAATGTTTCATCCATGAACTATTCAATCTTTTTTCGATCTAGTGATGGATAACTTTATGTAGTCGACTCTTCGACCACTCGTGGCATGACCATGTACTTTCTTTATCCGACCACATTGAGGGGCCCAGGGATATCTCTCCTGTTATGTAGGAGGGGTAAATCCCATATCTGACTGGGATACTTTTAGAATGATATCGTATAACAAATAAAGAGCTTCACATATAAGTCAAATACTTGCAAACATTTATAAATGATAATTCATTCAAGGAACATAATAACATTTATTCAAAAGATTATAAATATAAAAGTTATATAATCCTCTTCATAATTACCTCTAGAGTATATCACTAACCAGGATTGCATCAAAACATCACACCCATTGTGCAACAATTGATTAATTGGACGTGCAAGACGAGAGTACTCCCCTGCGCTATATCTTGCCTATATGTTTATTTCCCTTTTTAGGGGCTTATCAGTTTGGCTGAAATAAACTGGTTTATGATTGAAATTGCGCTCTAGCTGACTTATTTTGCACTGTAACTGATGGTAGCTTATTTGGCGTAATTAAATTTTAAAAAGGGGAACAGATTAGCCTATTACGAATAATACAAACGAATACAGAAAAAAACAAAAAAAAAACCTAAAAAACTAAGAAGTCAGAAAAAATAAAATTAAGTAATAGTGAACCTATAAGTTAAAGTCGAAGCGAGCAGTGCCTAGACTTCTCGATTCAAATGTGCATATGGCTAGGGTACGTTTTAATAATCACGCATAGCTGTGGTGCATCCAACCTGTAGTATTACTTGATCACTATCCAACAGGATTGGTACTACATTTGCTGGTGCACTTATTAGCGAAGCACTGTGCAAGATACGACGAATCCTGGGCCTGCACGCACAAAAATAAGAAACTATGTACGGCCGAAACTATGTATGGCCTACAGTTTAACTGTGTACGATCCATCAATCTGTGCATGGTCAATCGGTCTCTCCTGCTGGCAACAATATGGCTCCGTGCTCTAACTGCGTGGCCCCATTAAATTTCATGTCAGAAGGCTTTAGATCATCTTCATACCGGTGCTAAGACCTTCTCTTCTCTTGGTATCGGTACCACATGTTAGAGAAAAATTTAGGATTGATACTAAACGTGGTACTGGTACCGTGGCATCGGATCTAGGCGATAGAAACCGCGCCGGCGTCGGATCTAGGCGGAGGAAACTCGCCGTGGCTGGTTCTTATGAAGGAAGCTCAACACGGTCAGATCGAGGTCAAGGACAAGAAAGCCATGTCATTGCCGTCATCGTGAGGAACTTGTGCCGCCAGTCACCGTCGGACTAAGGTTGACGACGAAGATACACTTCGCCGCCACACTCCATGCAACATTTGTCGTTGGCCTTATCGGCGCCAACGCGGCCAGGAGATGGGAGAGAGGAGAGCGATGAGAGGGAGTTGTGGGGGAATCAGATTTGTGGGTTGAGAGACAGAGCCGGTGAGGTTTTGATTTTTTTAAAGTAAAAATCTATGGTGGGATGCATTCTAGGTAGGGAGCTAAGTACTAAACATAGGAGAGGAAAAGGCAACGTTGCCAATGTGATGTGCCAATTCTTTGCGTCGGTGGAAGTACCCTATACTATGGACGCCCTTACTTCCCTGGATTTGTGTGTAGATGAGAAATTATCTACAGTTTTCTTCAATAAATGTGCAGTTCTTTAACAGCCACTCGATCCAAAGTAAATGACTAGATTCAATTGGGTACCGTACCAAGTTCATGCAAGCAGCGAACATGTATTGCAACAGAGAGAAGTGCTGCAGTATATTCTATTAAAAAAAAGTACTACAGTATGTACTGTTGTATATAATACTGTAGAATCTAGTTTAGACTATCCGGATTTTGATCCAATGGTCCCCAACTGATCCTAGTGGTGAATGTTTTCCACCACTTTAGAGGATCCTTTCCCCCCCGGGTTTTACACTTTTACTCCCTCATCCGTTCTCAATTTAAACAAATGTTGATTTAGATTACACATAGTCAAACTTTTAAACATTATCATTCATATACATAAAAATATTTAAATTTATCATATGTAAATGATATTGGTATTTTCGCACAAAAAGTACTTCTATAACATTATATTTTTAATAAATTTTATTAATACATAATTAAAAAAGGTCAAAGAAGTGCATTGAACAATTTCAATGTCTAAAACTATAAGTAAAAGAGAATTGGGAACATCCGTGATTAGAAAAAAAATAAAAAGAAGGCCATGAAAAATGCTACTAACAACTGTAAAAACGGAAAGAGAGAATAGGGAAGCAACTTCTTTCTTTTCTTTTCAAAAATAAACTCATCTTCATGCCTTTTTGGTGTTTGTCAATATACTCATCAAGGGGGAGATTGTGAGACCATGTAGAGGTCATCCTATGGTTGTGATGAGTAATTGACTTTTGGATTAGAGTATTTGCGAAGTTTGAGTTTGGTTTTTCAAAGTTTGTAAGTTATTTAGTTGATCCTGTTGCTGGCGGTATGACCGGCATTGAGGTCATGGTCATACCGGCCAGGTGCGATAGTACCAGTCTTGAACAGCGGTCAAACCGAGGCGTGGTACTATCGGCATTGTACGTGCGGTACTACCAGAGTGAGGCGATATGACCGATTTTTGGTTAGCGGTCATAGCAGTCGTGGAGCTGTCGGGTTACGCATGTGTTTGAATCGAGTAGTTGGAGTGCAGTCATGATATAGGTATTGTTGCTTGTATGCACATGGGTTTATTATTTTATCCTAGGTTTAGGATCAATAATTTAGTTGCATACATGTGATCAAGGAAGCCGGGTGCCATCATGTGCGAGAAAAGGCATGTGGTGCGTCAAATGAGTTGGGTCGTTAGTAAACGAGGATGGTTCGGTGGGATCTGGATGCGTGAGAGGTTTGACGGCAAGTCATTGGAGCCACGTGGAAGATAACGAAGCATGGACAATGTTTCGTGGCAAAGGAAACGGGAAACTTCGTGGAAGGCGGTAGATGGACATTTTAGTAAATTGCCCAATACCAAAAAAGTGGTGGTATGTGAAACCGCGGCATTGGCCTAAGTTGTTTAGGTCTTGTATGTGCTGAAAATATGAAGTGGATTAAGTATTGATTCACTAATGGGTTAATAGGTGTGTGCGCTTTAAGAAGCGTGCTTGTGTAGTGTAAAACCTGAAATTGTGTTGGGTTAACGTGTTAGCCCATGTAAATATATGAAACCCAACTATAGGGGCTGGTTAAGATTTCTCATATGTCTCTACTATAAAAGGGTGGAGAGGGTAGCTTAGGGTTAAGCCATCCATGTCATCTCTAGACTTTGTGTGTGGCTAGAGAGTGGTTGTAAATATTCATCTCCAAGTATCAATAGAGATTAAAATTCATCCAAGTATTTCCCTCTTGTGCTCAAGTGATGAAATCTTGATTTGGCTTGGTTTTTGGTGTTTCCTCTTCTCCACTTAGTCTTGTTGTGTGCCAAGAATATGTAAGTGATCAAGATGTATCTTGGAGACCAGATCTCATCCATCTAAGCACTTGTATTTGCAAGTTCATGTGTTTGCCCAGTGTTGGCTCAAGAAGGGATGATTTTGGAGTTTTGGTGTTGTGAGCATTTTCGCTTGAGTTCGTGTTATGATCTAGCTTTCTATAACATTTGAGAACCCATCTAAGGTCATCTAGATCATCAAGAACTCATGAGTAAGAGTAGATCAAGATTTCCCTCTTTTGATCGGTTTTGGTGCACCCTTCCTTCGAATGAAAAAAGGTCAAAACGTTAGCAACAATTCTCTTGATCATTCAATGGAATAGCTTCTTGACATCCTAGAGAAGGTGTGTGCAAAGTTTCAAGTTATTTGGATCAACCAATCGAAAGTTACAGGGATTTTTGGATTTGATATAGCGCTGAAATTACTGTTCTTTCCTGAAATCACTATAGCAGAGGTCTAACCAGCACTGTAGTAGTGGTCTAACCAGGGTTGTTGTAGCATCCCCTGATTTTACTATTCATAGTGGTCTGACCACCGTTGAAGTAATGGTCTGACCGGCCTGGAGGTCAGACCGCCATGTGTGTAGAGTTCAGACCGCCAAGGGTCTTCAAAGCATGTTTTGCTCCATTTTGATTAGATCTTACCTTGTGATTATGTGTCTCTGATTTTTATAGCTTTCATAGCTACTAGAGTGAAGAGTTCTGCTTCCGATCAAAGGAAAAGATTTTGAAAAGCCTTAGAATTAATTTGGGCTCCTTCCCCCATCTAGTCGCCATACTCGATTCTACAATTGGTATCAGAGCAAGGTTTACTTTTTAATTGATCTTAACCGATCATGAGCATGGCGTCTAGTGTGAGGTCTTGTGAGTCTTCTATTCCACCTTCTTATGACTCTTTGGCTAATGACTTGATGAGGCCGATGACCTTGAATTCATTAACCGAATTATGATAAAATGCAAAAAGGCAGATCGTGACACTTGCAAGTTATGTTGTGTTTTTTGCCACTTCTCTTGGTGTTGTGATAGGGATGAGGAGTCTTTGTATCCAAAAGAAGGGAAGAAACCTGATGACTTGGGCAAGCGACCATTAAGGATGATCATGAGGAGTTCTATAAGGTTTATCGTCGAAAATTACTTGCTCTTAAATTAGAGATGAGGATCCTAGTGAAATAAAAGAATAATTTGCTTGATGAAGTAGCTAGGTTGAAATTGCCTTTACCATGTGAGTTTTGTGAGTCATTATTTGTGGATAATGATAAATTAATAACTTCTCTTACATGCTTGAAAACTGAAAATGAATTGCTTAGATCAAATGCTTCTATGTCATGTCATTCTTGTGTTGCCTTATATCATGAGCTTGATAATGCTAAGTTAGAAATAGGAAATTTCATATTCTTGGCTAGAAATGAACAAGGCTCTTATGCTAGCATGCTTGCTAAAATTAAAAAGTTAAAATTGGCTTATTCCAGATGTATAGAACAACTTGAACTTAGTAGAGCTGAAAATACAAAATTGAATTTGAGCTTTTCCAATTGTCTTGAGCAATTAGATAATGCTAGGGTTGAAATAAATGGGCTTAAGTCTAGTCTTCCTAGCATGTGCTTAGAAACTAAGAAATTGCTTGATGATGATTTACTCTCTTGCAAGAATTGTGCTAGCTTATTAAATAATGCTGATGCTTTGCATTCCATACACATTATCAATGCATCTTCAATCTCTTGCATATATTACATTGCCCTTAAGAATGATTTTGATTCTTTGAAGGGGTGCGTGATGATATGTGCACTAAGTCTTGTGACTCTTATGGTACTTTTCAATATTAGATTGATGTTGTAAATGTTGATCTTGCTTCTTTGCAATCAGATTTGGGTTCTTTTCGTGCTTCTCTTGAGTCACTTGATATTAGCATTTATGCCACTGCTTTGGATAGCTCTTACTTGACTTTTCATGCTTCTGGTGGATTTTCTGATGTTGTCCAAGGGAATTCTAAAGACAATGGTGCTTTTTACTCGCATGATACTACATCTCTCAAAGAGGAGTATCATTGCACTTTTTGTAAGAAGGATGGATACATTGTTGAGTGTTGCTTTCACCTAGTCAAGCACGAGTGTTGAGTTTGTCGTCGAGCTTTTAGAAACACACATCGCCCATCGCATAACATGTGTGGACCTAGCACCGACATGGGGTCATCATGGTTGTCCCAAGGGACTTCTCTTTTGAGCAAGGATGGTGCCTTGTCCTCTTGGACCATGTCTGTTACTAGACCTTTGTACCATTACTCATTTTGTGGGAAGGATGGACATCATGTAGACTTTTGCTTTCAGTATGCCAAACGCATGCGACGAGCCCATGCTTTTAAGTCTCCAAGTGTGCATAGTCTTTCTAATGGCATAAACACTCGTGAGCCTAGGATGAAGGTTTGTTTTGTTGATGGTTTCTTTAACACCTTTTCTAGTGGTTTTAGATGGAGTTGTGGACTTCATAATCACAATTTTGGTTTTAGTCCACGTGCTGTCCTATGGAAGGATTTTCGTCGTTTCTCATATGGTGGACCTCATTTTCCCCATCGAGGTGCATACCCACGGCGAGGAGAAGTTGTGAGTTCTTTTGGTGCTCCTGTTGGTTCTCATCTTAGTGCTTTCAAACAAGGTATTCGCCGCTTTCCTAGAGATGGCATTCGTTTTTCTCATCGAGTTGTCCACTTGCAGCGTGCTTTCAAAGTTGGATTTTCTTGCATGAATCATCCATTGCATCATGGTAACTCACATATTTCTAGTGTTGGTGCATCCAAGTTTTAGTTTCCCAAGTACTTGTTTATTAACCCTTCAGGATTCAAGACTCGGGCACCTTGTGATTTTATGTTTGATGTTTTCACCTACTTTGTGAGCTATCTTATACCTTCATGCCCGTATATTCATGTTTGATCATAATTGGTGTGTTGTGCTATCTATGTGCTCACACATACCATGTTGGCATGTATTACTCATATTACATTCTTGTTATGTCTTTGTGTGTATTTTATTTGTATATCTATGTGCTAGCTAATTGTTCATCATTTGTAGATATATGAGTTTTATTCTTATGAGCATGCATTATTCTTGCAATATCATATATCATGCTTTTACTAGTATTGTGCTTCATGTATTCATGTGCTTGCTTGATATCATTATACCATGTATCTATATGATTTGTTCCATGTTAGGTTTTCAATTTATATGGTAGTGTGAGATATCATTGGTAAATACTTGAGCTTTAGGTTCTTGGCATTAGCATGTGGTATTCTCAAGTTATTCTCTATCTTGTTATGCTTATTCATGCTCATATGTGCATAGCTAGAATTTTGATCATGATCTTCGTATATGATTTAGCTTGGCTTTTCATCGTGAGCATGTGTTATCTTGTCGTGTTCACATCATGTTTTTTATGATATCTTGCCCTAGGTGTCCATGTATCCATTAGATATCCATGTTAGCATACCTTACTCTTGATCCATGTCAGCATATTTTAGACATGTTTTATGCTTACATGATATTGATGACACAAGTGTATTGCTAATTATGGATAGATGAGCATTGCTAGAGCATTTCTTGCATTCTTTGTCCTTGATTGTCATTTCTTGCGTTCTTTGTCCTTGATCGTATGCTTGCCATGCTATGTGCATCGCTGCTTATTTACTTCATTCTTTACCATGGATATAAATAGAGTTTGATCTATCTCTCTAGCATATAGTGTTTGTGTTTTCTCATTGACATTCTTGTTCATGCTTAAAATTGTTTGCTTATGCTTATGTGAGCATTGAATGTCTATTGCCTTCCTCTCACTATGGACTATAGCATTCTTGCTTGTCATGTATCTTGTAAGTGGATTTGCAAGTCATTCTTCACTAACCCCAATTTCAGGGCACACACAACTTCTTTTCTGGTGATATAGGTTTTACATAAGAGATAGGAAACCAAGTGTATAATATTGCAGCTGGGTACCAGGGAAGCAATTAGACCCCTTGGTTCTGGAGCTTTTGAGTCTTCCTCTTTCTCATTCCACCATCCAGTGATGGTGTCGGAACCCGGAGTAACAACTCCTGAATCCTCTGTGTAAATCGCACTAGTCCAGGATCAGCTAGTGCACACAGTGACAACAAAGATAAATACCAAGCACAAATGACTTATTATATTAAATAAAGAGTACGGCCTTATGGCCAAGTCTTACATCAACGCCCATTGGCAAAGATAAATAAAGCAAATAACTTCAGAAACAACTGAAAGAAGCGAAGCCCAAGTCTGCCCACAGGCAAACGACGGTAAGACGCGGCCTACTCGTCTTGATCTTCACCGTGGTCGACGACATCTTCCTCTGTATGGAGAGTGCAAGGTGAGTACAAACTTGTACTCCGTAAATCACACGAAAAAATGCAACATAATGATAAAGACTTCAATGGAAGGCTTATAGGGTTAGTTTGCATAAAACAGTATTTAAAGAAATACAATAGATAGATTGAAATTGCTGAATTTAATACAGTAAGTAAAACAGTACTTGTAGTTGAAAATAATACCGTCAGTGCAGGCTCCGACCAAACACCAACCTATTCTCGGGCATCCCACTCGGACCATCTTTTCCAAAAGGTCACGTATGGATTCCATCCATCCACACTCTTTCACTGCGCAACTCTGATAGATTCCATCCATCCACCAGGTTTCAATCTCTCACGGATTCCATCCATCCGCAAGGTTTTCATCTCTCGTGGATTCCATCTATCCACAAGATTTTCGAAAACATTTTTGAAAATCAAAGTCTAATCCATGAAAAACTTTTACTCAGTATGCCCATGACCGTGGGCACGGCTATCCAGGATAGAATATACACTCTGCAGAGGTTGTACAACTTTACCCACAAGACACGATCATCCCATATTGCCACCGGGTTACACACTTCCTTAGGTGTGCGGTGAGGAGTCGTGACAAGGCCTTTACAATGCAAAGCCTTCGACCTGGCCAAGCCAACTCTAAGGTTTCATCCCAGTAAGGAATCCACCAAACCAGGACCCCCTCTTGAGCCTGAGAGAGACTTCACATGGCTTAACCACGTTTCCTCAAGTGAGACTTCTCATGGCACTAACCACGCTCACTTTCAACCTACAACTTGACTCAAGTTGGGACTTCGCAAATTATTCAGCCAGGGCTATCCTATACCAGCCATGTGGTAGTACGATAGGGCTTTGCAACAGTAGCTCACAGACTGGTCCTTAATTGACTTAGGCTGTTGGATCGAAATCGGCAACAGAGGGGGGTGAACGTTGCTTTTCAAAATCCCCTTCTAGTATTCACTTTCTATCCTCTCCAACTGCTATAGAAACGGTGAAGAAAGAAGAGAATACCCTACTGGAACTTTTCACTGACCAGAGAAACAACAGGGCAAACAAAACAACAAAAAAATAAGCTGCAGCAGAAAATCCCTCAATGGAGAAAAGTCTGGCCGATCAGACTGCTGGAGGCCGGGCGGTCTGACTGCTCCTTGAGGGTCGGTCTGACCGCCTCATATGGACCGGTCAGACCGCCCATGGGCTTCCGGTTGAACCGCTAAAAGAGCCGGTCTGACCACCTTGGTAGGTCCGGTCTGACCGCCTTGGCAGGTCCGGTCTGACCGGCCCTCGGGCAGACAGGGGCACAATTCAGCCGAGGGATGTCTGAAAAAACTGTAAATTCAGAATCTGGCTGAACCCAAGGAATTTAAAGAAATGGTTCTGTTCTCCTTAGGCCTAAAGATCAGGAACATGCTCTAAATAGCATAGAGATCTTGGGAAACAAAAGAATTTATTGCAAAAGCAAGAAATCAAGATTTATGCTAAAATCTGAAAATTTAGTAGATAGAAATTATTTTTTTCAGATTTCTCATGGCATATTCATCCATTGCTTATGAAATCTTGTAATCAACTTAGCAATTAACTCAGGACAACAGAACCCAAATCTCAAGCCATCTCATGAAGGGAAAAAGAAAATCCAAGGAAGCTCTGTACCCAAACCCTAGAAAATCAAGAACAGAGGGATTTTGACGAGGGCTTGAGAAATCACACAAACTATTGAATCCTTCACTTGCTCTTGAAAATGGAATGCCCAAGGGGCCTTGAATTACTTCCCATCTCAGAGAAAACAAGAACCAACCAATAGACCAAGGATTCAAATCAAGAACAAGATAACAGAGGCAAAAACTAAGAGCTGTCAACAGGAGGCAAACACTGAAGAAAAATCCAAAACACAGAGTTCCTCATAATGATAAAGATACAGCGACAAGAATGCTTACAAAGGATTGTTCACAGCCATCTCCTACATCAAGAACACACACTCAAAGCAAAAACCCCATACATGATTGAGTATCAGGAACTCATCTCCATATGGGCAAGCAACAGAGAGGAGAACGAACACCCTCTGCCCTTCTCACCAACCCCTCAACAACTAAAGCACAAAAGCAAAAATCAGCTCACAAAGCCTCTAACCCTTCTCCCAAGCCATGCAACAACCAGGAGACACACCTCCTATTTATAGTCTTTGCACTAGAGGGTTCAAACATGCTTTGCCCATTAAGCTTTACACTTTACCCACTAATCTCTAACCAAATCCACTTCCTTTAGTGCAGCTTTGCGTATTCACCAAAATGCCCCTCCTGCACCTTCCGGGAAACTTCCTCATTCCTTGCCTTTCAAACCTCGCAGCACCTCGAGCTCTCGCCGTCTTCAGTACACCTCGACCGCTCTGACCTCGGCACCGCCTGCGCCTAGTCCAGTCACCCCGTGCCTCACCACGACTCCGCCTCGACGTCCTGCAGCCATCACAGACAAGAAACACATCACATAGCACCGCTCGATATAATGTAATCATCAATAGCATTAAGAGTAATCTTAAGCATGAAATAGCCAAAACCTGTCAAATCAAAAGAAAAAGCATCCTCAGCACTTCGACCAAGTTTGACCGAGTCCGACTGAATCCGATTGCACCGTGCAACGACATGGTCCAAACCACACAAACCAAACTCAACTTTCCTAAAACAGATATCAATTACTCATCTCACACACGGGGTCACCTCCACATGGTCTATCATAGGCCCAACCACAAACCCCTATGCACGACAATCAACCCTGCGTCTACGAACAACAGAGCATGCCTGCACCCACCAACTAACCAATTGCCTAAGTGTAAACCAGTTTTTATATTTTGTTTGCAAAATATTTCATAAACCCCCTTGACTCACCAAAGTCAAGAGTACATTCGAAAAGCTTATCATTTCATGTAAAAAGTTTATCATTTTATGTGAAAGATATCCCAGCCCAAAGATATTTCTAAGCTAGACTAAGCATTTGCTGTCCAAATAGTCTCTAGCCATACTATTGTACCAACTAGAGTTTTTGTCTAGGGTGACAAGGTATCACGGAAATTCAATAACAATGGAGGAATTAACAAGTAGGCAATAACTAAATTTAAAACTGAATCGAAATACGTTGAATAAAAATATGCATGCAGAATAATTTAAAAGAACATAATTTTATTTTAAAATCTAGAATCAACATGATCAAGGAGTGTGACTTGCCTTGCTCTTCAAATTGTTGCAAATCTTCGTCTTTGAATTCTCCTGAATCGTCGAAGTCTACACGTGATAATAACCCACAAAATTCCAATAAATTAAAAATAAATTCAAATTGACTTCAAATATTTGAATTGAGGCCAGAAATGGATAGAGGAGAATTTTTGATGAATTTAAAATTTTGAATGGGTTCAATCGGAGTTAGGATGAAGAAGAACAGGCGAGATCAGCCAAGGCGGATCGGATGGCCTGGGAAAGAGATCGGATGGCTGATTTTAAGACTTTTCAGAATAGCACAGGAAATTAAATATAGCTTAGAAAAATATGAAATTACTTCCAAAAATTCCAGAAAAATTCACAGAAGTTTCTAGAGACATTTTGGACTTATTAAAATTATTTCCAACTAATGTTGGTATTATATTTAAAATACCTTTTTAATTTCCAAATATATTTTTAAACACCAGAAAACCAAATAAAATCCAAATAATTATTTTGACATAGGATTTTTGTGGGGAACCAAAATATCATTTTATTTAATAATATTTTAGGTTTTACCTAAAAAAATACTTTTCAAATCCAGTCTAGAAATTCAGGGCAAATCCAAATTTAAAATTTAGGCACCAAAACACATGTTTTTATTTTATTTTAATTAATTTAATATTTTTTACTCCAAAAGTTTGAAAATAAACAGCTAGGCTGTTATAGATGGCTATTAATCTTGGAATGCAATTTGGCTCAACTTCAACTACTTCAACCACATCACACTGCTAAGTAGTGTGACGCAGGTTCTTACTTGAGCTTTGTCAATACCCTGCTTCCATATTTAGCATTACATAGCATTTAGGAGTGTCAGAGTTTTTCAGGTCAATTTAGTGTGTTGAGTATCACACCTTCTATCTTGTGTTTTTCTTAAGCACTTCTCTTCTTCACTATGGTCTCTAGGATCTCTTACCCTGTAGGTTGAGCTTGCTTCTTTTTTCACTAGCTTCTAGTAGTGGGGTGGTTAGTGTGGTAAATTCGCTCATCAGTAGTGTGTGTTTTCCTTGGGCTAGAGACCGTGTAGTGGAGAGATTTTCCTTCTTGCAATAGTTTTACTTTTTCTTTCTTTTAACTCATGTCTTTTCATTTGTAAGTAGTTCCTGTAGATAGGGGGTTTTAAGTTTTGCTTCCTTTTTGCATCATCTATACATGGCATTGCATTGCATACTATGCATTTAGATATGAGCTTTGACTATTACTAATTTGTGATGTAATCTTGACTTGAGATTTCTCATTGCCATGTTATGCCTAATTAGCTAACTTTGTCATGCTTGTGGATGTATGATTAAATATTTGCCATGCTAGCTTAACTTGTCAACCTGAATTCAATTTTACAAGTGGTATCAATTTTTGCAATTGATATCTTTTAAGTTTGCAAGTATGGATCTTTTGACTAGTTGCTCTCTAGTGATCCTTTTATGATAAATGCCATGTCAAAAATGCTCTATTGAATATTGAATCCCTTATTGAGCTTTATTGAGTGCTTTGTTAGTTTTTTGGAAAAGTATGTCCTGCTCATTTAACTAGTGCCTAACTTGATAAAAATGATCTATTTTGTGTGAAAAAACTAATCTCACCAATTCTTTCTCGTGAGACGACTTGCCATTGCACAAGACATAAACTCAAGGGGAGTTTTGAATGACCAAGACCACACTTTTAAGCTTCTTGCTTGGGATGGTTGTAGTAAGGCTTGAGATCTAGCACATGGCTAAGAAAATAAAATTGTGAAATGTGGCTGAATCTTAGGAGGTAGTTGTGGATGGCTCCTAATCTAGGACTTGCTTTGCTAAGATAAGGCCTAATTGATTTCTAAAATTTCAAGAATAGTTTTTATCTAGTACTTGAGTATAATTGGCTAAAATTGAACTTCTAGCACTTTAAATTATTCAATTTAAGCTTCTTGGTTCCATTTAGCCTGCTTGACATGACATAGCTCATACTTGGATATATTTAGATGAACTTGTCAATTTTGAAGCTTTGCTTAACTTGAAATCAAATTGAATGCTTTAAGTTGTGCTATCATGCCTAGATTTGTTATAATGCCTTGTCATGATTTAAATAGCTTGGAATGCATTTTATAGCTTCAAGTGGTATCTTTTATCCTTAACCTCACTTTGGATAATCTTCAAAGCTCTTTAGGTTTTGCATTTTCTTGCATGCATACATACTCTTTTTTATGCTTCTTGTGCTCCAAATAATATCATGCATATTTTGAGGGGGAGCTTTAGCCCTTGATGTCTATATTGCCAAAAGGGGGAGAGTGATTGAGAAAAAGGCATAAAGGGGGAGAATATATATTTTTGTGATATAAGCGGTCATACCAACTAGGTGCAGTAGTACTGGTCTAGAACAGCGGTCAGACCAGGGCGTGGTACTACCGGCGTTGTACAGGCTGTACTACCGGAGTGAGATGGTATGATCGATTTTTTTTGTGGTCATATCGGCCGAGGAGTTGTTGGGCGTGCATTTGTTTGAATAGTTGTTAGAGTGTCATCATGATATGGGTGTTGTTACTTGTGTGCACATGAGTTTATTATTTTGTCCTGGATTTAGGATCAGTAATTTGGTTGCATGCATTTTGCATTGTGCGTTGTGTGGATTGATTGTGCCAATTGATGACTTTGTGTATTATGCAGTACTACATAATTGCTTGCTTGTTGTTGTTGGTTATAGGACTTTGGAGCTAGGTCATGGTGAGACGTAGGAAGATCGGGACTAGGCACAGGGTGGTGCTGAGGTCTAGAATAGTTAGGGAGATGCCAAAGATGTCTGAGGCTCGTGGGGTCGTTACAAGTCGGGACAATGAGGAACCAGAGTGGGAGCTACTAGCGGTGTACATGATGGGCAACAGTAAGGTCGACTGGGACTAGGCTCAGGGAGGAGTCAAGATCCTATATGGTCAAGAAAGCCGGGTGTCGTCATGTGTGAGAAGAGGCATGTGGTCAAAATGACATGGGTTCGCTTACAAGCGAGGACGTTCGGTAGGATCCAAACTCGTGAGAGGCTTGGTGGCATGTCATTAGGGTCACGTGAACGATGGCGAAGCATGGGCAATTTTTCGTGTCAAAGAAAACGAAAAACTTCGTGGAAGGCTGTAGAGGGGTATTTTGGTAAATTGTCCAATACCGGAAAAGTGGCGGTATGTGAAACCACAGCGTTGGCCTAAGTGATTTAGGTCTTTTATGTGCTAAATATATAAAGTGGATCAAGTGCGTGCACTTTGAGAGCGTGCTTGTGTAAGTATAAAACCCGAAATTATGTTGGGTTAACGGGTTAGCCCATGTAAGTGAATGAAACCCAACTAGTGAGGCTGGTTAGGGTTTCTCATATGCCTCCACTATAAAAGGGTGAAGAGGGTGGCTTAGGGTTAAGCCAACCATGGCTAGGACTTCATCACTGCAGTGCAAATTTATAGTTCAACATAGTATTTGATATATAGTAAGATATGCTGCAAATTCGTGTTGCTTGACTCAACTATAGTACCTTGTAGGGTACTAGTCTGAATTTTTTTTGCATATATAACACTATTTGCAACCATAATTACAAAAATGTCTATATGCGTGTTGCAGTAGCAAATATGGCATTTTTACCATATATCACAGATGGTTCTTAAACATATGGCATGTATACAGATGTGTCATATATCACAGACGGTTCTTAAACGTAGCCATCTATGATATCTTACATATTACAGATGGCTAATACCAAAAACCATCTGTGATATGTCATATATCACAGACGGTTTAGTGTTACAAACCATCTGTGATAGCTATTTGAATAGCTAAATTATTTTTTATTTTTCAACTAGCCTCAAAAAATACTAGACATGCCCTCTAAATACAAGTAAACATATCACATATATAGCACACACAACAATTATTACACATATCTCATAAATGAATTAAAACAACTGAATAAGTACAATTAAATTAATTATTTGATTAAGCACAATTGGGTGATTACAATTGTATCCAATGTTTGAACATCTAATCCTCATAGCCAGAGTTAAACCCTCCATTCGGGGTGAATGATCACCACCATCAAGAATTTGGAGAGTTTTCCTTGAACTTCGACGAGTTTGTCAAGATCGAATGCATTTTCATCGAATTCCATGCCCTGTTGCTAGGAGTGTTAAAGTCATTAGCATGTGTGTGTATGTGTATATATATGTGTATATATATGTGTACATATATATGTATATGTGTGTGTCTATATATGTATATATATATATATATATGTATAAATGTTTTTGTGTGTATATGTCTATATATATGTGTATATATATATAATCATGAAATAATTATTGGCAGGTTGACAAACCTCTGAATCATTCGTCTTAGTGGCCATGATTTCCTGCATATGGCGGCAAACGAATCCATATATGTTGCCATGTAGCTACTAGTGGCACTGCAAAAATAGAATTACATACATATGTATTGTCAGTTCTAGAGGCATTATTATGAAGTGTTGTATTGTAGTGGGTATTGAAAATTGCGTCTTGTGTCGCAGTGTGGCGTTGGATTTTTTGTGTCTCCCTCCCCGGGCGACGTAAGCACTGAATGATCTACGTGATTCCAAAAGGTTAGCCTCAACCATTACAAATGAAGACTATAATAGAGTTATGTATGGAGGAAATGAGTTTACCTATTAATTGCTTGTTGCACACGGGTAAAATCTTGGTTATTCCTAATAGGGAATCAAGGTATATTATCTTACTCTACTTTGGTACAATCACAATCAGAATCAAGTAACACCTACTCATGTATGCCACCATAGTGATTAATCCTAAATTCATGTTGCATGTAAAGTACAAATGAAATTTGTGTGGCAACTAATAAGCACTTATCCCTAGTTGAAGGGTATCAGGATGTAGTCCCTGTCATTCTGAGTAAATAATCCCGTCGTTATGTAATCTTCAATAAAGAATACGTTTTCATTCATGGATTGCTCAGAGACCAAGTGTAGATCAAGGAAACCCACTAGATCTCACTGTCACCAGACTTGTTGGATCATGGATCTATACCTAAGCAATGAGTTATGACATTTATCGATATTACATGAATGTAAAAATTGATTGTACAATACACTTACAGTGTCCAGCATCATAGAAGTAGGGCATCGAGTTTGTTGAGGTTGAATACTAAGAATAGGTCTTCGAAGGTCATGATGAGGTAGTTTGAGTCGTGGAGGAAATGCACCTCTATGTATCTCACGGTGAATCCACTTTGCCAGTTTAGCTTCCTATTGGACCTCTACATGTAGCAAGCATGCAAAGTCCTGCAAACTAGTCCAAGCTTGGTAATTATGACTCGGGGACCAATGACACTCTGAGCCTGTACTTCTATGGCTTAAAAGGCGCGTTAATCTTCTTTGGTTGGGCCTTAGCGTCTCACTTGCGATACATCTTTGGCATCGTCTCCACGGTAGCTGATGCGATAGTCTTCTGAAGCAGAGCTTGAGGTGGAGTTATAAAGGGTTCTGTTTGACAGGCATGGTTAAGTGGAGATCACAGCATGGAAGGGTACATGACGATGTCCCTCTTAGACCACTAGACAAATGTGTGGACGGCATCCTCTAGTGTCATGATCTCTTCATTTGGGGGTTTCTCCAGTGAGACAGCCCTGGAAAGGTCATTAATCACATCCACCTGGACCTTTGTGAAACTAGTCCCTAGCTGGGCATCGTGCACCTGCATCCCAGGCAAGCACAGAATTACCATCCCTCGCCTAGCATCAACAGAAATGGAGCCAACCCTGACTCTGAGGATGCACAGCGTGGGCTCCTACATAACGATATATGATGAGCTAAGGCATCTACTAGGTCTATCTATGTAGCATTCTAGAAAGGTACATTACATGGATGTCATCAGTAGGTAAGTGGGCGTTGCTATGTTCAGAAAGTGGCGTAGACACACAAATACTCTGACATTGAGGGGGACTGGGTTTCGTAATAACGGAGGTGGCTTGTGAGTGGTTGCGGACTTCTCTCGGTTATTCCCTCGATGAATCTATCTCTCCTCGAAGTGAGGCAGTTATTTTCTCTCAAAGTAAGGTAGATAGCTCCTCCTCAAGTTGTGCATGAAGCTCCTGTTTCATATGTTCATCACGCTCGGCCTTGGAAGAATATATTGAAATAAACTAGGAGTAGTGACCCATTCTTAAATTAGAGCAAACTACCAAACTAGATCTAGACCTTGCTATCATCTCTCTTTATTACAAAGCACATAATTAGAAGAAAATACTAAGTACAAATCACCAAGAACAAATTGATCTACAAGCAGAATACTTTTACCAAACTCCCCAAAGCTGGCTACCTCCTTCAATGCAGCACAATGAAGACAGATCTATTGGGACCGGTCTGGCTAGGTATTAATTAATAACGCGGTGTATCCCAGACATGTCCAACTAGGGATACAAACGGATCGAATACGAATGGATAATGCCTCTACCATATTTGTTTTCATATTTTTTTTCTCAAATGCGGATATGAATACGGATACCTCGGATATGAATACAAATACAAATAATATCGAACATAGATACAGAGTGAATACGAATCGAAATGAATACGGTCATGAATATTTATCAGAACATGAAAACCCCGTAAACTATACATCCAAAATCAATGAAAATACACAAATAGTTTATCTTGTCAAAACATTCATGAAATCTAAACAAGCATAAGTGTTTTCAACCACAATAAAAATATACTCGATAGTCGATCAATACATAGCATAAGTACCAACACCGTGCAATGCATAGAGTACATATGATAGCAATTTGAACAAACATAAGTACCAACACAGTAAAAGTTAATTAAGTATTTAAATTTGCATTAGAATGATTTAAATGGCAGTACATCAATTTAATCGGTACGTGTTAAATTTTAATCTACCGATGATACTAAATTTATTTTTAATAAACATAAATATTTGCTAGTGGTGTTTGGTAATTTAATATGACTAACAAAATTTTATCGAAAATGTCCACCACGCCACATAATACCTAGTATAAAACTCGCCAATAAAATTCATTTACACGCGATTTTTATTTCTCCTCTTCTCTTTTCTCTCCCTTCTCTCTTTTTTGTCTGGCCGAAGCCTTCTCCTGGCCACTCGTTCCTCCTCTCTTCATTTCTTTCTTCCTACCTTCTTGTCCCTTTCTCCTCACTCTTCCTCCTCCTCCCCAAGTCCCCCCACTAGATTCAATCTACCCCTGTGCCTCCCCTGACCTCCGGTCCCTGCTGCTCTACTCCTACCTCTGCCTAGCTCTGCCTCTAGCCTCCTGGCGCCAGCTAACGGCTCGGCCCCCAGGCCGCTTCTTGGACTCGCCCCCAAGCTCAGCCCCCGGTGGGCTCAACCTCCCAACGCCGCCTCCTACGAGCTCCACCGCCCATCTGCAGCTCAGCGTTGCCTCCCTCTATGCTGCCCTTCGGCCAGGCCCCCAAGCCACCGCCCCTCCACTCTGGCTAGCCTAGCTCCAGCCACCGTGCCTTCGGTGTCGCCAGTCTCCTCCCCTGTGTTGGTCGCCACTAGCAACCCTTTGGCTCAGCCCTCGGCTCTTCCTCTCCCAGCCCTCGCCACCACGGCTCGGCCTTTGCAACGTCGCTCCTGGCTCGCTAGAAGAGGGAGACCAACCGGAAGATGCGACGAAGGAGGATGTCAAGATGGTGGAAGGTGGCCTTCAACTGCTTTGGCAAATCCTCGGATATAGAAGGAAGGACATTGTTGGCACAGTGTCCTTCCGCAGTATCCGCTAGTATATGGCCGGCTAGGTGCTCATATAGTATGGCCAGGTTAGCCATTAATGCCGGCGACAAGGAAGAGTAGGGAGTCATTTATTTGTTCTTGAAAAACAAGATAGGTAGGTGGCCGGTGAGGTGCTCGTACAGGATCAATAATGTGGGATTAATCTCCGGTGGTGGATGATCATTTTTATACAACAAGGAATACATCCGGCGCGTGAGACGAAGAGATGCATCGAGGAGCCAAAACGATCAAAGAGGCGCTCATCGGGGAGACGAAGCGCCATTCAAACATACAAATACATATCACAGGTGATTCCAACTACAAGCCGTTTGTTCGTATTAATAACCGTCTGTGATGTCTACAATTATCATAGATGGTTCGTATTAATAACTGTTTGTGAACTATCATAGACGGTTATTAACAAGAACCGTCTGTGACGGTTGTGTATCATAGACGGTACACGACCATGCTCGTAAAACCATCTATGATAATTACAACACAGGCGGTTTCCTATGAACCGTCTGTGATGAGGTGTCTAGTATAGCTTGTTTTATAATAGTGAAATCAAATTCAAATTTTGATTACAAAATATAAATACAGTCAAATACTCGTCACATGTATAGAGCTACCTCCACGTGTTCTCACACTATGCCGGGGATCTTCATCATATACCCTCCCTTGAATTGGGGATTTCAGGATTTACCCTCCCACCTCAATGACATGTGGGGTCATCATAAGTCACTGACACGTGAGTCAGGAGGGTAAATCCTGAATTTCCATCTATGACGAGGGTATATAATGAATAAATCCCACTATACCTGGTACGTGGGGCCGTGAATTCGTGATGGCTCATGAGCCGCGACATTACGGGGAACACGTACTGCTCGTAGATTCTGTGGATCGGATTTTGGTTGTCTATTTGTTGCTGGATGGTTGAGATCAATGTCTCATTGATGGGCCCCCACGTTAGTCATTGCTGGTGACCTGACCGTTATGAATTAAATCGCTCATTGGTGGGCCCTCACGTCAGTCATTGCCAGTGACCTGACCGTTATGAATTAAATCGCCCAAAGCGTGCCGATAAAATGCATGCATGCTTGGATAAGCTTAACTAGCCACGTAGGCGTGGCGCCACGTCATGTCAGCCACCGTGTGGACCGAAGTAAAAGAGACGAAAATTCGCAGAAAAAAGAAGGCGTAGGTTTTTTCGCAAAAAATCGAGGGCCTTTTCGCAATAAAAGGAGAGTGGATGGGCTTTTTTGCAAAAAAAACTGAGGGTCTTTTTGGAAGAAATAAGGGCCTGTTCGTAATTACAGGAAACCGCGGGTCGCTACCGAGCAAAAAAAGTGTGTAGGGGCTTTTTCGCAAGAATCCAGGGGCCTTTTTGTGAAAACTGGGGACCTAAACGTAATTACCAAATCTTTGCGGGTTTTTTCACGGAGGCTGACACGTGGACATCCTCTTCGGTCGGAGAGTCCGCGGGGCGTAATATATATTGTATTAGGAGAGACGATGCTAGCTTCCTATGGACGGGCACAAGCTAGGAATGCCCATGCATGGTGTATATATAGTGCAAGGCCAACTGGCCGGACGCGAGCGAACGTGCCATCCAAAAGATTACATTGGTCTAGGCTTTCGCGAGGGTGCCGCGCGTGCAGGGAAAACAATATCATATTAAAATAATTTTGGGCCCCTCCGAAAAATTCAAAATTCAGACATCTCAAAATTTTCAGAATTTTTTTAGAAAATTTAGTCAAAATATTTAAAAATACATTTTGAATTCAAAAAATACAAATATATTCAAAAATTAGCTATCAAGTGTGATATGGAATCTGACTTTGTCTTTATCTTATTTAAATTGTGGTGTGTGGAAGACTATATTAATGTTACCATGAAATATATCAGCATCATTTATCTAAATCAAGATAACAACTTGTAAGTTATGATTTTATGTTGCGTAGTTTACGACTAAACTCCTAGCGATAAGGCATGACAATCAACTAAATACATTCGATCTTAACGAGCTCTCCGATATTCGAGGACAGCTCTCCATCTTCTTGATGAAGGACATCATTGACCCGAAGAGAGAGTTTAACTCCAGCGATAACAATGAATAGATGTTCAAACATTTGATTGACACTGCTACAGACAGCCCTATCACAGACGGTTCGGAACCGTCATCACAGACGGTTCCTGAACCGTCAGTGTTTAGGTGTCAGTGATAGTTGGTGGTTATCACAGACGGTTCCCGAGCCGTCTGTGATAAAAACATTACAGACGGTCTTGATTACTAACCGTCTGTGATAGGCGAGTATCACAGACGGTTTTTTATAAACAACCGTCGGTGATACTCGCCTATCACAGACGGTTAGTAATCAAGACCGTCTGTGATATACAGAATATCACAGACGGTTTGTAATACAAACCGTCTGTGATATAGTGTATATCACAGACGGTTTGTATTACAAACCGTCTGTGATATTCTGTATATCACAGACGGTCTTGATTACTAACCGTCTGTGATAGGCGAGTATCACCGACGGTTGTTTATAAAAAACCGTCTGTGATACTCGCCTATCACAGACGGTTAGTAATCAAGACCGTCTGTGATATGCACAATATCACAGACGGTTTGTATTACTAACCGTCTGTGATATTGTGTATATCACAGACGATCAGTAGTAAAGCCGTCTGTGATAGCAGTCACACCACATACGGCACTCTTTGAAACCGTCTGTGATATGGTATCACAGACGGTTTTTAACAATGAACCGTCTGTGATACCAAGTGCATCATCCATTTTATATGTTGTTTCTTGGCTAGCCTCAGGATATGCTAGCCATGCCCTCTGAAAGCAAACAGATTACAGATAAATGACAGATATAAGTTAATTGCAACTCATTACTAATTACAACAAAATTCGATACACAGATGAATGTAACAATATCACATATATAGAATGAAAATTGTTACACAAAATCTGACAAATGTATTCAATTGAAGGAATTGTTTGATTTGTACAGTTGAATCCAATGTTTCAACATCTAATTATCATCATCACCGGCGTGGAACTCTCCCCTCTTATTTATGACCTCTGCTATCAAGAATTGGGAGATGATTGCACGAATATCGACGAGATTGTCAAGATCATATGCACTTCCGTCGAAGTTCACCCGCTGTCGCTAGGAGCAATGTTAAGTCATTAATTAGCATGTGTGTGTAATATAATCAGAAAATAATAATTATTGGAAGGACCTGACAAACCTCTGGATCATTGATCTTAGTACCCATGATTTCCATCATATGGCAGCAAATGTAGAATCCACATATGTTGCCCTGTAGCTGCTGGTGGCACTGCAAAAATAGAATTACATACATCGGTATTGTCAATTCTAGAGGCATTATTACAAAGTATGATATAGGATTATTGTGTTGTAGCGGGTACCGGAAATCGCGTGTTGTGTCGTAGCGTGTCACTGGATTTGTCGTGTGTTCCTCCTTGGGCAACATATTCGGCAAACGCCCTACGTGATTCAAAAAACTTAGCCTCGGCCGTGGCAAACAAAAGAAATATTACAATAGAGTTATGTATGGAGGAAATGAGTTTACCTGTTAAGTACTTCTTGCACACGACTGAAGTCGTGGTTGCTCCTAAGGAGGGAATCAAGGTATATTACCTTGCTCCACTTTGGTACAATCACAATCAAAATCCAGTGATTCCTAGTCATATGTGTCGCCACAGTGATTAATCCTAAGTTCATGCTGCATGTAAAGTACAAATGAAACATATGTGTGGCAACTAGTGAAGCACTTACCCTTGGTTGAAGGGTACCATGACATACTCCTTGTCGGTGTGAGCAATCAATCCCCTCGTTATGTAACCTTCCACGAAGGATGCATCTGCGTTGATAGATTGCTCGGAGACCAAGTGAGGGTCGAGGAAACCCACCGGTCGTCGCGATTTCCGGGCTTCTTGGATCATGTATCTATACATAAAGAAAGAGTAATGACATTTATCTGTATAACGTGAATGTAGAACTTCATTGTACAGTACACTTACAGTGTCCAGCATCGTAGAAGTGAGGCGTCGAGTTCGTCGAGATTGAATAGTAAGAATAAATCTTCGAATGTCACGACGATGTAGCCCAAGTCATGGAGGAAATGTGTCTCGTTATATTTCACAGTGAATGCATTCTGCCGGTTTGGCTTCATGTTGGACTTCTCCATGTACCAGGCATGCAATGTATTGCAAATCATACCAATTTGGCGTGATTGTGAATCGGGCACCAACGACACTCCTAGAATAAACTTCCATGGCACGGGACCCGGCTTAATTTTCTTCGCATGAGCCTTGGAGGCCTTGGAGCCTCGCTTATGATATGTTCTCGGTGGCGTCTCGGCGGGAGCCGATGCAACAGACTTTACTGGATTTGGAGGTGGAGGTGGAGCCACCGGAGCCGATGTGCCAGGTCCAGGGCGACGTCCCTCTTGGGCCACTGGATGTGAAGATTGTGGCACGGACATGTCGAGGACGATGTCCCTCTTGGGCCACTGAATAAATGTGTGGACGGCATCCCCTAATGTCTTAATCTCTTCGTTTGGGGGCTTCTCAAGAGGGACGGACTTAAAAATATCATTAATCATGTCCACCTGGACCTTTATGAAACCGGTGTCTACTTGTACACCGTGCACCAGCGTCCCTGGCAGCAATGGATACACCATGCCGCGCCCAGCGTCAACGGGAATAGAGCCAACAAGCCTGACTCTGAGGCTGCAAGGGATGGGCTCCTACATAACGATACAAGAGCTGAGTTAAGGCGTCCACCAGAGAGATCTATGTACCATTCTAAAGAGGTACATTACCTGAATGTCATCAATACGTAAGTGGTCGTCGCTATGTTCAGAAATTGGTGTGGACGCGCAGCTACTGCGACGTTGAGGGGGACTGGGTACCGCAGTACTAGGAGTGGGTTGCGAATGGTTGCGGACTTGTCTCAGTTCTTCCCGCAACGAATCTATCTCTCCTCGAAGTGAGGCAGTCTGCTCTTGAAGTGAGGCAGATAGTTGTTCCTCAAGTTGAGCACGAAGCTCCTGTTTTATTTGTTCGCTGCGGTACGCCTTGGATCTCTTCCTACTCCTATATGTCTCGGAGTAATCTGGAAATCCTTGCCTCCAAGGTACATAAACCCCCATGCCTCGTGTGCGACCTGGGTGCTCCTTGTTTCCCAAGGCCTGTGATAGTAAATCTATCTCCCTATATTCTTCAAAGGAGCCACGAGAAGATTCGGTAGTCAATGATTGCTGCAAGAGGCAATTAATCATGTTATTTTTGAACCCATGAAGTTCAAGAGGTGTTAACAACTATGTTGTTTAACATATTTTACCATGCGTTGGGACACTTCCTCATCTGCGGGGTTTTTGAAAGAGACACCCGAAGATGTGGTTGATGACCTCGCTCTTAACCAGTTTCGAGCGCGCTCGTTTGCGATCCCGGCAAATGGCGGAGAGGCCTCCGATCGGATTGCGACCTCATCCTGCATCCTCCATTGCGGGATTTTACCCGCGTACCCAGCAGTGCCGAGTCTGTGAGGGTGCGTGTTTTGTGACTGGAGATCCTTGTGCGCCGCACTTTGTTGTACAAATTCAGGCGTCGTCTTCATCTGCACAAAGGCCTCCCATGTTTCCGGCGACACGAAAGGATACTTCGTGAAGGGCGTGACATCCTCGGCCACGTACTTCGTCACAAGAATGCTCTTAAAATTCTTCCATGCTTTTCCCATCGCGAGGAGCGCCTGCCGTTGCACGAGTCCCTGTGCTTCTGCTGGGAACTCGAAGGAATTTGTAAGTTCCTCCCATAGCTGATTTTTGTGATCCTTTGTCAAATCTTTCCAGCTTGCTATGGTGATGGGGACCCGTTGCCTTCCAATTATCCCGCAGGTAGTCCGAAATGATGACGCTGCTTTCGACGGTTCCAGAGGAGTCCCATTCGGAGAGACCACCGTGATGGTCATTCGGGCCTCTGGCCATTTCGATACTCCTCGGTCACGTTTACTTTTCGCAATCTTGGGAGCGTGAGACCCAGATGACGACGACGAAGACTGTGTGGACGCCATCTCTCTTCTAAGAAAAAACTAACTGCAGTGAGCTATGGACCCAGCTTGTCAAAGTTCTATGAATCAGGTGACACAAACCAGTGCATCAAGTTCATTGAACAAGATACACTGGAGTGTGTCACTTGCTTTATGCTCTTTGACAAAGTTCTAACGATTAACTAATTGCAGTGAGCTATGGGCCTTCTAAATAGACCTTGCAGCTAACAAGTGCAGCATATATTATTGTTACAAGGTTCTATGAAGTGCCTACAGTGAGCTAAACACCTGCAGCATATATTATATGCTACATAAAATACATGTGAAGCATATATCATAAAGCTAACATGTTGAGCATATAACATGTGAAGCATATAACATAAAATTCATATGAAGCATATAACATAAAATTCATGTGGAGCATATAACATGTGAAGCATATAACATGTGAAGCATATGAAGCATATAACATAAAATTCATATGAAGCATATAACATGTGAAGCATATAACATAAAATTCATGTGGAGCATGTAACATAAAATTCATGTGAAGCATATAACATAAAATAAGCGGCGTCGGGAGTGACCGGCGGCGTCGGGAGGGAGCGGCGTCGGGAAGGAGCGGCGGCGTCGGGAGGGAGCGGCGTCGGGAGGGACCGGCGTCGGGAGGGACCGGCGTCGGGAGGGAACGGCGGCGTCGGGAGGGAGCGGCGGCGTCGGGAGGGAGCGGCGTCGGGAGGGACCGGCGGCGTCGGGAGGGAGCAAAACCTAGCTAGCAGGGGCGCTGCAGGGTGGAGAAAAGAGACTGCGCCAGAGCGGACTCCGCAGACCTAGCTGCGGGTATTTAAAGATGAGCTATCACAGACGGTTCTATCAATATACCGCCTATGATATGCACTTATCACAGACGGTTCTATCAATATAACCGTCTGTGATATCAATATTATCACAGACGGTTCTATATATATAACCGTCTGTGATATTTATATTATCACAGACGGTTATATCTATAGAACCGTCTGTGATGTTTCATCACAGACGGTTTCTTTTGATAAACCGCCTGTGATATTTCACTATAAATACCGGTAGCTAGCTAGGTTCCTATGTCATTTTACAATTACAATGGAACATAGATACATTTATGAAAAACGCAAGCATAACCATAGATATAACTATTTCTTAGTTCCTTAGTCATTTTACAATTACAATGGAACATACATACATTTATGAAAAACACAAGCATAACCAATATCATTTATTACACTTTGGCTATATCATTTTAAATAAAGCCCTTCATGATGATCGACACGCATATAGCTTGGTTCATCGCCTTGTTCTTCCTCGAGCCTGATGCCTTGTCCGAATGGAGGCAAATCATCAAATTGATTGTACTCTTCCTCATCCACAACATTCTCAACCCCGACAATCCTTCTTTTTCCCTGAAGAACTACATGGCGCTTCTTATTTGCCGGGTCGGTTACATAAAATACTTGAACAACTTGCCTCGCGAGTACGAATGGTTCATCTTTGTATCCTACACATTCGAGGTCCACGGTAGTGACGCCGTACTTGTCAACCTTTACACCCCGTGGAAGTTGGACCCAACGGCACCGAAATAGAGGAATTTTGAAAATTACATAGTCAAGCTCCCAAATCTCCTCTACAAGCCCGTAGTACGAGCTTGGGCCAGCGGTACTGCCGTGCGCATCATAGGCATCTATGCGGACACCTGAGTTCTGCACTGTGCTCTTTCTATCTTGATCTGTTGTATAAAATGTGTAGCCATTAATGTCGTATGCTTGCCATGTCACAATTGTAAATTTTGGCCCTTTTGCCAACCATTGTAGTGTTTCACTTGACGACCTCCTAGTCAATTGCGCCTTGAACCATTCGTTGAACTGACGGTTGTGTTGTCTCGTGGTCCAAACTTCTGACTGGCCTGCATTCTCCTGACGTAGCATGTCCTTGTGCTCTTCAATATATGGGGTCACTTCAGTCATGTGTTGTAAAACCATGAAATGGGCTTGAGTATACGTATTTTGATCCAGAGTTATTGCTTTCCTCCCGATAGTCCCGATACCCTCTAGCCTCCCCTCGTAACGAGATAGAGGTACACCTATCGGCTCTACCTGAGCCATGTAGCCGATGCAGAATTCAATGACCTCTTCTGTTGTATAACCTTCGATGATGCTACCCTCCGGTCGAGATCGATTGCGTACATAGGACTTCAGAATTCCCATGTACCTCTCGAAAGGGTACATATGACGTAGAAATACGGGGCCACATATTTTTATCTCTTTCACAAGGTGGATAATGAGATGGACCATGATATCAAAAAATGATGGAGGAAAATACATCTCTAGATGACATAGAGTTGTCACCACCTCGGTTTGCAGAGCATCTAGTCCATCCGGATCAATGACCTTCTGAGCAATTGCGTTGAAAAAATAACATAGCCTTATGATTGTCACTCGAACCTTGTTCGGCAAAATACTTCTAATTGCAACAGGTAGCATTTGAGTCATTAGCACATGACAGTCGTGAGACTTCATGCCAATTAATTTCAAATGTTCCATGGAAACAAGTTTCTTCATACTTGTCGAGTGACCGGATGGAACTTTCACACCATTTAAGGACTGGCACAATTCAGTTCTCTCGGACTTAGACAGAGTGTAACATGCTGGGGGAAGGTACGTCCGGCCTTTATCGGTCTCTATCGGTGCTAACTCGGTCCTGATGTTCATAGCGACCAAGTCACGCCTTGCGTTAACACCATCCTTTGTTTTGTCAGGAATGTTCAGTAAGAGACCAATCAAACTGTCACATACATTCTTCTCTACGTGCATGACATCGATGCAATTGCGAACTTCTAAGTGCTCCCAATAAGGCAAGTCCCAAAATATTGACCTCTTTTTCCACATGTTCTTCCTCAATTTACGTCCCTTTCCAAACACAACATTTATATCCTTGACCATATCATACACCTCTTTCCCGCTAAAAGGTCTTGGTACTGAGTCATCCTCTTTTTTTTCCGTCAAATTGTTTCTTCATCTTGCGGTATGGGTGATACTTTGGAAGGAACCTACGGTGACGCATGTACACAGTTTTTCGGGAGTTGTTCAACCACACACTCTCCGTATAATCTAAGCAGTGCGGACACGCTTTGGATCCTTTTATACTAAACCCTGACAGGTTACCAAGGGCAGGAAAATCATTAATGGTGCAGAACAACATGGCCCGTAGAGTGAAGTTCTCTCGTTTGTCCGCATCCCATACATGTACCCCTTCATTCCACAGTGTTGCAAGATCTTCCACCAATGGGGCTAGGAACACATCAATATCGTTGCCAGGTTGCTTCGGCCCTTGGATAAGTAGTGACATCAAAATATATTTCCGCTTCATACACAGCCAAGGAGGAAGGTTGTACATGCACAGAGTCACGGGCCAGGTGCTATGTCGACTGCTCATGTTACCAAAAGGATTCATTCCATCTGTACTCAACCCAAACCTTATATTTCTCGGTTCCACACCGAAATCTACAAACATCCTATCGATGTTCCTCCACTGGGCAGAATTAGCAACATGTCTTATCATTCCGTCTTTCTTACGCTGCTCGCAGTGCCAACGCATCAATCTTGCATCCTTGCGGTTTGCAAATAAACGCTTCAAACGGGGGATTGCAGGAAGATACCACATCACCTTAGCAGGAGGTTCTTGCTTCACCTCGATGCCCTTCCCATCATCAGAGTCATTTTTACGTTTGTATCGGGATGCTTTGCACACCGGACAAACATGTAAGCTAGCATACTCTTTACGGTACAGGATACAATCATTCCGACATGCATGTATTCTTTCTACTTCCATTCCTAATGGACAAAGAATCTTCTTGGCTTGGTAGGTGGTTCTCGGCAACACATTTCCCGTTGGAAGCATGTCCACTAGGAGACCTAATAATGCCGTGAAACTCTTGTCGGACCAACCATTGCTTGCCTTCAATTTTAGCAGTTCTAGAACTGATGACAACCTCGTGTATTGCGGCTTGCAGCCCGGGAACAAAGGTTTCTCCGAGTCCTCCATCAAGCCCTCGAATGTACCAAACTCTCTCTCACTATAGTTCCCTTCTGCATCACGTAACATCTGAACCAGATTATCATCCTGCGACCTATCCTCATGATCCAGATTGTCATCCTGTGACCTATCGTCATGATCCAGATTGTCATCCTGCGCCCTTTCCTCATGATCGAAAGAACAGTCCACAACTGGCATATCGTTGCCTCCCTCGACTATGTCATAACTACCTTCTTGTGTACTCTTCTCTTCACCGTGACTGGTCCAACATTTGTACCCTTTTCTGAAACCCCTTCGAATCAAGTGAGCTTCAATCTGCGCTGAGTTGCTAAACATCTTGAGATTATCACAATCAATACATGGGCAATACATATATTTCATCCCCTTCTTCAACATATCCAGCTCGGCCGCCCTTCTAAAGGCAGACACGCCAGTAATGTACTCTTCACTCACACGGTTCTCAATATACATCCAGCTTCGGTCCATCTACGCTACACAAGTGAAAAATGGGTGTCAAAAATGATTATTACCTCTACTACTAACCTCTGATCAGATCACTAAGAATGTTAAGTAATTGAATACTAATCTCTGATCAGATCACTAAGAATGTTAAGTAATTGAGTATGCTAACCTCTGATCAGATCAATAAGAAGACGGTGATATTTTTTCACCCCCAACTTCCTAAAGCCGGCCGCCTTGCTCCACCGATGCAGCGCAATGAAGACAGATCGGTGTCGACATCCTTCAAGCAAGTACGCCAAGTAATTAATACTACGCAGAATATCACAGACGGTTCCAACTACAAACGGTCTGTGATTTCTGCCTATCATAGACGGTTCGCATCAATAACCGTCTGTGATAGTCTCATTATCACAGACGGTTCGTAACACGAACCGTCTGTGATGTACATAATATCACAGACGGTTCTAAATATCAACCGTCTGTGATTTATGCGTATCACAGACGGTTCGTGTATAGAACCGTTTGTGATAGTCCTTCATAGACGGTTTACATTACAAACCGTCTGTGATAGTTACACGGGGATGAACTGTTTCGTCAGGGCATGACTGCCAACTCGAAGCATATATAGCATAGCATTCGAGGCACATCCGAGGCCTGCTGCTGTGTCTTGAGGAATGCCAAGAGCTGGTCTTCAGATGTGGCTGCCACATCTGAAGACCAGTGTGGCTGCCACATCTGAAGACCAGCTCTTGGCATTCCTCAAGACACAGCTGCAGGCCTCGGATGTGCCTCGAATGCTATGCTATATATGCTTCGAGTTGGCAGTCATGCCCTGACGAAACAGTTCATCTTTCCCGACAAAATTCAAGGCAATTTTATTAGAATAGTGCAAAGAAAAGACATTTCAAGATTCTTGGTTGAGCTGGTCGAGGAACATGCAAATACAGAGGCAAGCACAAAAACTCAACAACACATTCAGATCGATCTATTACAGGATAACAAGCTAACAAACCCTTCGTGGCACGACGGTTCACACTAAACAAGACACACTTACGGCAAGAGTGTGTTGTTTAGTATGAACCGGTCGTGCCGCGATGGAGGTGCTAGCTCACAGCGGAGGGGAGATGCATGCAGGAAGCTAGCTAGTGGATGAACTCACGCGTGACTAGTACCGGTGGAAAGGTTGATGGGGAGTTTTTAATAAGGGCCTGGCCGTGGGAGGAACTGGTGCCAGCCATTCGATGTGGAGAGAATAGACGGGTGAGATCGAAATCCTATGTATACGCCAATTATTGGTGACATGTGATTATTACACACCAATTATCAGTGACATGGGATTATTACAGACGGTTCTTAACAGGAACCGTCTGTGTTATCTGGCTTTTCACAGACGGTTCTTAACAGGACCCGTCTGTGTTATCTCGATTGGTATAGACGGTTCGTATTAAGAACCGTCTGTGAAAGTTAATATCACAGACGGTTGCCAGTAAAACCGTCTGTCATAACGCTTCGCGCGTGTTTCTATTGCCAGAACGCTTCGCGCGTGTTTCGATTGCCAGAACGCTTCATGTTTCGATTGCCAGAACGCTTCGGGTTTCGATCGTCTAATTAACGTCTCTCGATCGTTATACGAAGCATCTATATCATTAATGTTTGGGTATACGAACCGTCTGTGCTAAAGGTTAAATATGCACGCCTAATCCAGGTCTCTTCTACGTACGTACAATATGGCGCCTTCTACTATTCTTGTGATCATCTCCTTCCTCTCATCTGTTCATCACGAATTGTTCGGCCGGAACCTTACACAGGCGGCCAGCAATTTGCATCTGGAGCAGCTTCTCCGCACCCGCCCTGCTCTCCTTCCCCGACTTTCTTGCATCCGTCAGTTTGACCTGATCCTCCGCCGTCGACGGAGGCGTCTCGCTGCCGCTCAAGAAAGGGAAACAGCTCTCACCCTGGTTCTTCTCCACAATGTGCGCAATGCGGAAGAAGCTCTACTCGCATTGCACAGACTGATGGATAGCCTTGCCGCTCATGCAGAAACGGCAGATTGTGAGGAATGTTTTAATGCTATCCTGTACGACATGATGGATGCTGCTGATCATTTGCCCAGGCTGCACGAGGAAGTGCAGAGGACAAGGGCAATCTTAACAGCGTTCGAGAATTCAGCGGCTGATCCTCCAAGTCCCAAAGTCGAAGAAGAAGCGTACGAAGCCCAAAAGATTACAATCTGGGAAACTCTTTACCTGTGCGACTTATGTAATGAATTTCCCTCTAATTGAAATTAATAAATTTGCCTTTAATTTGTGACCTCTTGTCTCAGTAGTTCTGTAGTTAAGTTATTAGAAGCAATGTGTACTTATATATTAACCTCTGATCTAGAATATGACAGACAAAGGGACATCACAGCCGGTTCTTGTAAAAAACCGTCTGTGAACATTCCCAGACGGTTCTTAACAACAACCGGCTGTGATAGTCTACACAACACAGACGGTTTTTAATAAAAAACCGTCTGTGATAATTTCAGATTATCACAGACGGTTTTTTATTTTAAACCGCCGGTGATACTAAAGTATCACAGACGGTTCATTGGTAAGGACCGTCTGTGATACTCGACCACTAACACAGACGGTGTCCAAATTAAAACCGTTTGTGTTAGTGTCAATCACAGACGGTTTTGTCAAACCGTCTGTGATGTAGCCGTCTAGTATAGCCTCTTTTGTAGCAGTGTGAATTGTAATTCATTCAATTGTAACTCATTCAGTTGTAATTCATTTGTGAGATTTGTGTAATGATTATCGTGTGCTATAAGATCTGCACTTAGTTGTGATCTGGTTGCTTGTTTTCATAGAGCATGGCTAGCATTTCCTGATGCTAACCGAAAAATAAAAAAAATTCTATATATAAAGCAAACTATCATAGACAATTTTGTTTTATATAAAGCTCATTGATGGTTCTAAATACGAACCATCTGTGATGTGACTTATCACAGGTAGCTTAAAAACCGTGTGTGATAATCGCCTGTTATCACAGATGCAATAAATCAGATAGTTTAGAAAACGTCTGTGATGAGCCTCTATGTGGTAATGAACCTATCATTTTCAACGAAACCATTTTGTCGAAAATGACAACTAGACCCATTGTAGCTGCACCTAAGCGCTCATGACCATGAGTATGGCTATTTAAATAGTTTTACAATCTCGAGAGGTTGCACAACTTTACCCATATAAGATAATCAATTCACAGTCAGTAACTACACACTTCTTTGGGCGTATGATGAAGTGATTATCATATAGCATTTACATCATCTAGTCCTAACCTTGTACTAGCCTGATGAATGTCAAACCCTCACTTCAGTGAGACATTCACTGATATATTGTTAAGCTTTGGTCCCAACATCTCGGTGAAGGGAGCCCCTACAAGCATCCTACCCGATATACTCTCACTACTTTGGCCTACCAAAATGCAAGGCTAGTCCTAGATAAATTAGTCAGGTAAAGCCAGAGCCCATATAGCACATGTTGCACGGTTGGACTTAGATATGCGGCAATCGCTTTTGGTCCTTAATTGACCTGGTGAGAATATCCCCCTATTTACACACGAGATCCTTCTCACATTTTTCATTTTTCAGTTTATCATATAACTTGTCCACATCTAAATCTAGATTATTTTGTTTTGTTTTATACCAAACTAATGGAGGTTCCTCCTCTGGTCCAACATTTCAAAATCACCCATATCCACGAGTAAGTTTTTTCGAATATTCAAACTTAATGAAAACTAGTGCGTAGCTAAGCATCTTGACATTATAAATGAATGAATTATATCCAAAATGATGTTAGCTACTATCTATATTAGGACCTAAGAGCTACAACAATGGGAATATCAAATTGTTAAGGAGAATCAATGTATACAAGCGGATATAACTTTCGCTACCCACAATATAGCTACTGTCTAAATCAGGACCTAAGAGCTAAAACAATGGTGAAACATAAATGCATGCATAATAGTTTTACAAATAATATATAATAATTGAAATATTGGGATCAACATGGTCACAAAAGGTGCTTGCCTTGCTCTAGTTGATCAGAGAATTGTTCGGAAGTGTTCTTGTAGATTCCCAATGCGACTGTTCCTAATCGATAAAACCAAACAAGTACAAATAAGAGACAAATAAATTCAAATAGAGACCAAATTTAAATATTTTTGCATATTTATATAGAGAGTGACTTTTAAAAAAATAGAGATAAAAATCACTTAATTTGAAGTTCATATGCCAAAGTAATGGCCATTTGAATTTTATTCGATTTATAAATAGAGATAAAGTGATGTCGTCAAAGGTGTATTTTCCAGAAACACACTTTCTAACAGAGAAAGTGAGCTTTCACAGAACTAAAAGTGGCTTTTCTAATTTTATTTATTTATTTGAAATCTCCTACATGTGGGCCATTCATGTCAATCTCACGGGTTATAAATCACGTTTTATTTATTAATTTACCGAGTGGGTCCCATATGTCAGTGACACATATTTTAAATTTCAGTTTAATTAACTCACCTATCGTAGACTCATTAACTTTAAACTAGTCATTAGTGATAATTTCTTCTCTTACATGTGAGTCCTACATGTCATACTCACATATTAAAATATCATTTTAATTATAACACATGCATGTGGCACCCAAATTTCATACACTCATTAGTTTCCTATTTAACATAATTAACTTTTTAATCACTTTCACTCAAATTTAAACCTTCTGACTTGTGGACCCTACTAGTCATAGAGAGAGAAACAGCAAACTGAGCGCCATGGCAAAGCTCAGTGCTGAGCTCGCTGGCGGTGAGGGAGCGATGGAGGGGTGTAGGTGACATCAGGAATAAAAATAGGGGATCAAGGTGATTCTTTGGGTGGTGGTGGTGGTGGAGCTTGGAGCTCTCTAGCGATGGTGCTGGGTAGAGCTTCGGCTTCACTTCAGGCCAAAACAAGTGGAGCAATAGCTTCACCAACTTGCCTTAGTCATGGCTATGGGAATGGCAATGGCTGGGATGGTTCGAGGTGATCAGAAGACAATGAGCTGTGACAACGGTGATGGCGTGCTCGGCGACAGCTACCCTTAGTGGTTTTCAACTAAAATGGAGGGAAGGGATGAGTTCATGGAGGTGAGGGGATGCTAAAAAATGGTACGACAAGGTCTTTAGCTAAGTAAGGAGGAATTGCTCAGGCGACAGCAGCGGCTAGAGTTGAGGAAGATGGTGCAGATCCAGTAAGGCTCAACAAGAAAGGTGGATTCGAGTGAGAGAAAACCAAATTGGGGAGGAGTGGCACAATACGATGTAGAAAAAATGTTGGGAGCTCACTAGGAAAGGCTTGGTCCACAGCAGAGCAGAGTGGAGCATGCGCACCAAAGCTCAGGATGAAGACATGTTCCAGGCAAAACAAGGAAGGAGAAGATCGGTTTCTCGTGAAAAATGGAATGGAGGTGAGGTAAGGGAAATGGTGACATGGTAAGTGGGGCTTTGTAGGAACAAGACAGCTGGGAATAGCTCAAGAACTTTCATGAGCTCGACAGGTCAGAGTGGCTCGAGTTCTCCCCCTCAAACGTGATGCGCAATAGTGGACAAGGGGGTGAGATGCTGCACGGTGATGAGATGGGTCGAGAGTAGGTAGTAGAGTGGGAAACAGTGGGTAGAGGCATCAAAACCTGGGGCTCCATGCTACCATGGTTTCTAACCCATTGGTGAGAGGTGCAAGAAGCTCACTACAGCTGTGCCCCGCATGGCAGTGAGAGGAAGAGAGGGATGAGGTGGCTGAGAGATTTGAGGAATTTTTAGATATACAAATCGCCTCCAAAAATTATCAAAATTTTTGAAAGGGCTTTTGACATAGGGCATAGTCTTGTGTAATTTTTGCACGATTTTATCTTTCTTAGAAGTTTCTCAAAAATACCATGTAGGTCAGTGTTTTGTGCAACATACAATATTTTGATTTGGGAAAATTTAGAAACAAGTTAAAAAATGTTCAAATTTTTATTTCTAGCACCATGAACTTATTTTGGGTTTTTGAAATGGTTTCTACTATAACTTCTCCTATGCCACTTGATGGATCATTTTTCAGATATGATTTTTAATTCAAATTGAATCAATTGTATATTTCTATTCCAAAATTTGTATTTACAAGTTATTTTCCAAAGGAACTCCAATCAAAAGCCAAGGAAATAAGATGCAAGCAAAGAGTTTTAAATTTTACTCATTGTTTAATTTCCTAGAATTTGGGATGTTACAGCCCATCTCCTGTGCCGATGCGGCCTCCCCCTCCCTTCTCCAGTGCCGATGCCGCCCCTTCTCCCATGCCGGCGTAGCCTCGGGGAATCAGTGATCGGAAACTGGCCGCCGAATGACCTTATCAGCTATTAGAGTTTGATACAGTAGAGATGGGGTGGAGGTAGTCGATAAACCCTGGCAGCCGAATGACCTTATGGGCTATCATTACAATCGAAATTATTTTCGCTGGGGGTGGTGGCTTGGTGAGTTGGGCTGAAAAATTGAAAACAGGCTAGATTTTATAAAAGGGTTGGCCTTTTTCTGGGGTGGGCTGAACAAACCAAATTTCAGAAAATTTCGGTGTAAAATTGTTTTCCCTGCGCACGTGCCTCAGACATAAGAAATAAAATAAAATTTCTGATGTTAGTCACACAAGGATTGTTGGGATACTAGATAGGCTACACTAACACAAATAAAATTTCTACTATGTAAATCAGGAAGCCATGCAAGTAAGAGATCATAGGTCATTACCACTAAACGTGTAGTACAGCGGAAGAAGAGTTGAAGTAATCTGGTTCAACATAGCACACGCCAATGTAGTAGAAGTAGTCAATCGTCCACGAGCAATAGTCGGTCTTCGTGAGCCAACTATCTCTTCCTCATGATTGTCCCGATCAACACCGTAGTCACAGCAATGCTTTTACCAAAACCACACGTGCTGGGATGGAACACCATGTGTCAGTATGCTAGCACCAGCGCGTACGGCAAGGGTTTTGAGAGGTGAAAGCTAGGGTTTGGATGGGTGTGTCTCATGATTTCGTCAGATCCTTCATTTTTAGTACCACCTTCAGCCTCACGCTCACTTAATATATAACCTCCTATCGTATCCTTTTCCGATACAATTAGAGATTATATCTAACTCAGAAAGCCTTTGACTAGATCCTTATCCAATACGAGTAGAGACCGTATCTCACTTGATTGTGACTTAAATACCTTTCCAATCATTGATTGGTAGTGATCCCTAGTAGGATATATCGGCCCCCAAATATACACAAAGATCAATCTGGATGAACATTATGTAATATAATCTGTAACCAGGTCTTAGTAACTCATGATCAGCTCACAACTCCTTACGACCGGATCATATATGGTCATGACTAGTTTGCTAACTAGTTTGTGCACTCTCCTTTTACCTCACGATATCCGATCAAACTCTAGGTATGAAACGTGTCATCCATGAACTATTCAATCTTTTTTCAATCTGGTGATGGATAACTTTATGTAGTCGACTCTTCGACCACTCGTGGCATGGCCATCTACTTTCTTTATCCGACCATCGATGGGCTGAGGGATATCTCTCCAATTATGTAGGAGTGGCAAATCCTATATCCGACCAAGACTACTTTTAGAATGATATAACAAATAAAAAGCTTCATCAGCAAGTCAAATATTTGCTAACATTTATAAATGATAATTCATTCAAGAATCATAATAACATTTATTCAAAAGATTACAAACATAGAAGTGATATAATCATCTCCATGATTGCCTCTAGTACATATCACTTACCAGAATTGCATCAAAACATCACACTTACAGTGAAACAATTGATTAATTCGACACGAAACACGAGAGTACGTACGTAGGTACTATGACATGATCACATGGTGCTTGCTCTCGCCACATTTACCGAGCCACACACAGACATAGTACTCTGTGGAATTTTTTATAAATAACCCATATTTTATTCGAAATAAAAAAAATATACCTGCATGAACATTTTTTACAAAAATGGGCTCCAATCGCCGAATCATTGGGCGACTAGAACCGATCACCCAATGGCCGTGCAACACGCAAGCAATCCGCTAGCCGTTGAGTGAAATAATTGCAGAAATCGAACCGCCGGGCGACTGCTTCCAGTCGCCCATCAGTTAGGCAACTGCAATTCCAGTCACCAAAGGGTTGGGCGACTGGAAGCACATATAAAAGGACCGCGTGGCCGAGCGGGCGCTGGGCCGCGCGGTGAATAGAGGGGAAAGAAAGAAGAGGAGAGGAGAGAGAGGAGAGGGAGAGGAAGAAGGAGAGGTTTCACGACTTTTGCGAGGTAAATATTTTTGTATGTTATAGTTCATATTTTGTATATGAAGTAGATAGTTTATTTATTGTTAGTATCTGTAGAAAATTATAGATGTAGAAAAAGAATAGTACAGCTTTGGTATAGAAAATTTAGTCAATATAGTTATAGAAAATTAGCAGCCGTAGTAACCGTAGTTGTAAAAATTTAGTGAATATAGTTGTAGAAAATTATCATCCTTAGCAAATTAGCATGTGCACAAAATTGTAGTTCAATGTTATGTCGAAATTAAGCCTCCATAGAAATTTGTAGTTATTCAAAATTCAATCAATATTTTTTGTAAGAATTTAATAATTTGATTTGTAGAAAACAATAATATGTAATATTTATGATTAATTACAAATGAATGTAATGTCATTAGTACATTGAAAAATCATGTGTATCGTTATAACTGATATATTGGCATTTAAATCGATATGTCATGTAAATTGTCGAAACCCGTTAGGAATTATTTGCAGTAGGAGAGAGCTCGAGTAGCGAGACGAGCGGAATCGGTGCGTGGTCTACCGATAGGTAGTTAATGCTACGAGGGTAGTGTAGTTAGTTACGATAGGTGAACGGCCATTGAAATATAAATTACAGTACATCAGTACTTCTGTAATGTGCGATGTGATTTGACTAGTTGCAAAATTAAAAATATATACAGTCTACATTGAAAGTGCATTACAGTGTTGGCACCATTCATGAAGGCTCGAACGGTGTTGACTTGAGCGGTTTTACGCAAGCCACTCTAGTACACCCGGACGGTGATAATACACAAATCTCAGATGTGATGCACTGGCTCCCCCACAATTTTTCCTTAGATCCCGAGGTGTGCAACATTGTCATACAAGGGATTTGGAGCCGGACTCCCACGGACATCAGATGAGAATTGAGAACATTGATGCGCACTGTTGCGTGAAAGGGGTTTGTGCAAGGGTGCCAGCGCCGTGGATACGAGTGCGTGATGCTTGTGCAACCAAGCCCAATATATGTTGTGCAAGGTCGTGCGGACGGCCATCATCCGGGAGATGCGAGCAGCTTGGGTGCCCCGCATGTTGGTGAAGAGAAGGAAGTTGCTCGTGACGAGGCCAATGCGGTACATGGAGAAGGAGAAGAACAATCATGGCATGGTAAGGCTACAGGACAAGTCGATGAAGGGGAGCACATAGAGTACATAGTGCATCAAATGGAGAGCAATGATCGGATGCTTGGGATAAAGAGGAAGCTGTACAAGAGGACAAGGAGGACAATTCGGATGAGGACAAAACTCCCATCCCGTAGGAATGAAACCGGTTTGATGTTGAGAGTGCTGCCGCACATGACAAGGATGAATCACCACGAGAGTATTGTGGCATAGAGGTTCGGTTGCATTCAATGTTTGCTGACAAGGCATTGTTGCAAGATTCCATCAAGCTATGGGCCCTGTCCATGCAGCGGACTTTTTAGGTCATGAAATCTCGCAGGAGCAGTACACTGTGAAGTGCGGGCAGGCCGATTGTCCTTGGAGGGTGCACGCACGTAGACCGAAGTATGAGACTCACTGGATTGTGTCGAAGGTAGAGCCACACTCCTGCATTCTTAGTAGTCTTTTGCTGAGGCATCATAACCTAACGTCCACCTTTATAGCCATCTGATATATGGAGAGATACTGGAGAAGAAGGACATGGAGGCCACGCACATCATAGTGGCTATTGAGAAGAAATTCAAGTATAAGATTAGTTGCATGAAGGCGTGACGTGTGAAGCATAAGGTGTTGAAAAAAACAGTTCAGGTCTTTTAAGGCGGCGTACGACAATCTTCCTTGTATGCTTTAGGTGTTGTAGGACAAGAACCTGGGTACATATATTGCTGTGAAGGACAAGCCATCTACAATGCCGTTAGGTTTTGCGGTGTTGTAGAAAGTCTTCTTAGCTTTTGATGCATGCATCGAGGCATTCAGGCATATGCTTCCCGTGATCTCAGTTGACGGGACTTTTTTGACTGACAAATACAAGGGCCAAATCCTTAAGGCCATTGGCACTGATGGCAACAATTAAATTATGCCCCTAACCATCGCATTCATGGAAAGTGAGAATTACGACAACTAGTTATGATTCCATAGACATGTGAAGGTTAGAGTTGTCGACGCTCATCCTAGTGTGCGTAATCCATGATCGCCATGCTGGGATAGTGAAGACCATAAGAAAACTTCAGGAAGACCCTGAGCAGCCCTTCCCCAAGCCAGATATGAGGAACAAATGGTGCATTTATCACCTAGGGGCGAACTTTTTTAAGCAGTTCCCAAAGCAACTATTGATGAAGTTGTTCAAGAGGCTGGCTATGTAGAACCAGCAGAGAAAATTTGATGCTTTGTAGGCGTTGTTGGACGATTACAGTAGGAAGCACATCAATGAGAGAAATAAGGGGCCAGCCATGCCTAGGGTGGCACAACCAGAATGCCGAGGAGGAGGAGCTCACGGAACATCAAGTGCTTCTCACAATGGATCGAGGGAGAACCATTAGAGAAGTGGTCCCTGTTGCACGACACAGACGGTGCGATGTACGGCATAATGATAACTAACCTTACTAAGGTGTACAACTGGGTTCTCAGGGACCTTCATTCTTAGCCCCTCGTCACCATCGTGGAAAGTGTTCTACATAGCATAATCGGCTATTTTAGGGAGAGGCATGCAAATGCCACACTTCATGCAGCCAACTCATGAACATCATACTCGTCGAAAATTATGGCATACATGGAGACGAAGGCACAGAAGGGATAATTGCACACGGTGCACGTCATGGACAATAGGGAGCATCGTTTCAACGTGGTACTCCAAAATAGAGCCAGATTTGGGACGGCTCATGCCCTTATTACCCACGAGGTATGCCTTAGAGATAATGTAAATGAACAAAGCTGCTTATGCAGCAAGCCAAAGCTGTTACACAAGCCATACTCTCATGTCCTCGTTGCATGCAGGACTGTGGGCATGGATACTTCGAACTTCATTTTCGAGTACTTCTTTAAGGAGAGGGTGATGCATGTATGGTGTGGTGAGCTCAGGGGGTTCAGGGTTGTGGGGAACTTCGCCACCTTGGATATTGTAGGGAGGACCTAGATTCCAAATGTTCACATGCTAAAGAGTGGGAAGGGTCGGCGACAGAGCTGGCGTATTACAAATGATATGGACGAAACACAACCCGGAGCGCCTGGTGCACACTGCTGGCGATGGGGTCAGAAGGGGCACACAGCTAGACGATGCAAGGCATCTGCTGATTAGTAGGAAGACTGGCATGGTTTCTACAACTAGTTATTGGATACTACAAATAATTATCCATTGTAATATGTACTTTGTTAGTTGGAACTTTTGATGTACGTACTATCGTACAAACTGTATCGTACATTGCATGTACCATTTGTACAATTGTTGTGGTACTTCCCCCTTTTCAGTAATGTAGTAGCCATTATGTTGGTAGCCTAGTATTATTTCCTTTGTTTATTTACAATTCTATTTACTGTTGCTTTACATTCAATGTTTTTTTGTTCCGCATAAATGCTAACTTGAATTCATTTTTCAGGTATGGCCCGTGAGCTTTGCGGATCGGACTGGCCTTATGATGTTCATTCGTTCGATCCGTGTCAATGTCTGTACCACTCAATTGATGGTAACCGCACTGATGCCCGCACCACTCAAACAGTGAACTCAATTAATGGCAACCGTATCGATGTGCAAACCATTCGATTACATGCTTTACGACATTGAAAAATACCACGGACAACAGGGGAGAGTATTATGGTACAACCTTATATGTCGGTGCCTATAGGTGGAATGAGCCTCGTGCTACCCACATGGAGTGTTACAGAAGGGATCGCCTCGGACGTGGATGGCCGTCGTTGTAGTGGCAAGCACATATGCAACTAGGGTTCATGCAGCAGCATGTTGGATCTATGAACTTCATATGTTGATGACCTCCTCTTTGCCCCTCTCGCGCTGCATCTATTGATAGAGGTCATCGTTGTGATCTTCGAGACTTTCAATCCGTGCCTCCAAGTGAATGATTCACTCCCACAATGTATCCACATACCTCGCAACGTACCGTTCATGGGGAGGATCAATCCATCACACGAAGTTGCATTTGGCCATCTGCTAGAAAGGAACGTTAACACCAAAACTTTATTAGTTGTACTGTAAAATAGACGATTGCCTAATTGTACCCTGGAGTGTGACCATTGGAAGAAACGTCGCTCGAGACTTTCAATTGTACCACAAGGGTTAGCTTTGTGCATTGAGAAGATCAGACGATCCAGCTTTACGCAGCGACTACACCAGATGAGACAGCTTTGCACAGCAACAAGACCACACAGACTAGCTTTACGCAACAACAAGACCACACGAGCCAGCTTTACGCAGTGACATAACCATATGGGGCAACTTCGTGCCACGACAAGACCACAGGGGCCACCTTTGCGTAGTGAGAAGGTCAAACTGTCCAGCTTTGCGTAGTGACTACACCAAACGAGACAGCTTTGCATAGCAACAAGACCACGCGGGCCAGCTTTGCACAGCGACATGACCACATGGGGTAGCTTTGCACCACAACAAGACCACATGGGCCAGCTTTGCACAGTGAGAAGATCAGACGGTCCAGCTTTGCACAGTAACTATACCAGACGAGATAGCTTTGCACAGCGACAAGACCACATGAGCTAGTTTTGTGCAGCGACATGACCACATGAGGCAGCTTTGCACCGCGACAATACCACACAAGCTAGCTTTGCGCAATGAGAATACCAGACGGTCTAGCTTTACACAGGGATTACACCAAACGAGACAGCTTTGCACAACGACAAGACCACACGGGCCAGCTTAGCGCAGCGACAAGACTAAAGGGTGTAGCTTTGCGCAGTGTGGAGACCTGACTGGCCAGCATTGCGTACCGATAAGACTACACTGGGTAGCTTTTAACAGCGATAAGATCACACGGGCCAGCTTTGCGTAGTGCTTACACTAGATGGGGTAGCTTCATGCAGCGAGAAGACCACATAGGGCTCTATAAAAGGAGGTGGAAGAGATTTCGGAGAGAACACTACACCAGCAAACCCAACACTACACCAAAGCTTGCTTCGCCACACCGGGATGGACAAGAGGCAGAAGAAGCAATGTGACAAGATGATGAAGCAATGGGAGGAGACCCGCAAACTAGCAAGGTCTGCTACCGCCCGCGACGAAAAAGCAAGGGCTGCTGCCGCATGAGCCGAACAAGCTGAGCATGCTACGGGGCCAGCTCCCCCACAATGACATCACTCATAGCAACAACCCCACCCCGAATGTTCCTACCGAGCATTTGCCGCAACACCCGCTCGAGGGGAGACGCCGCCCCTATGTTGGTGCCGGGACTCATGTAAGTTCTTCAAGTCTAAGCACTACCTCAGCCTGGGTATGCGTTACTAGGGTTGTGCAAACTACTCCAGTGATTATCCCGACCGCCGTCGGGACACCATAGCTATCGGCGACCAATAAGGACCAGTTACACTGTGCTCCCCTACTTTTTGTCCTACAAAGTATGCACTAACAACCTCTCCCATGTTCCCACAGTCCCCAGAACCCCTATGTGGCTACCGCAAAAGGATCTATCTTTAGATCCACCCAGAGGACCATTGGGCTCTCGACTTCGAGAAGTGGAATGACAAAAGGTCCTGCGAGATCCGGGAGGAGGAGCACCACAAGGACGAGCAAACTGAGTGTATAATCAGGAGACGAAAGCTCATCTCGAGGCGTGCATGTGTAGGGAGCATGAGGCTCGCGAGAGGGAGCACGAGAAAAAGAGGGAAATGGCAACCAAGGCAAAAGAGGCCGCCGAGAAGTTCAACACCAAGCTCGCAAGGAAGGGAAATAGCCCCGATCCATGCAGTAGGTCGGGCCGTCCTGCACTAACTACTCCCCCGAAGGTCAAATTTAGTTCCATTCCAAAAGGACTCATATGTATCGTAGGAGCAGTTCGGTTTGTTGCATTGTATATGATGCTCTTTATTATACATGTAATCAAACCCTACGCATCGTGTTACTCCCAACTGTACTATGAAGTATTTTTTTAATTCGGACAAGCATATTTTCTCATTTTTTTGTATTCAATTATTCCCGTAGCAAGTCATCCAACAACATTAACAAACCAGTTTTCCTCCGTGTATGAATTCCCGGTTACATCACAATATCACTTACCTTCGTACTTACCGATCGTTGTTATTTCAATCATTCTTTAAAAAATTCATGAAATTTCTTGCACTACAACAATATACAATGATCGCGAACTCCTATTACGAATCTAATAGATTATCTACCATTCATAATCTACGAAAATCACAAATGGATTAACCCACACTTTCTCTAGGAATGGCTTGCTTGCAGTCGCTGCACAGCCAAGCGTCTGCAATTGTAGTCGCCCAGCCGCTGGGCTACATGCAAACAGTAAGTAATATAAGGCTCTATAACTCACTGCAAGCAATTGTAATTTTTTTTAAGCATTTAGAAACTAACCAACCCTATACCATTCCGACGGGATAGGCGACAACCGTTAGATCAAAACTGCACAAATCTCAAAGCACCTCTATTACTTTCGCTCCTCTTCTCCCGCAGCCGACCCGACTACTTTCTCCCCCACTTCCTCTCCTCTCCCCCGCTCCCTCTCGTTCTCCCTCCCTCGCCACTGCCATCCCCTTAACTCTCCTCCACCGTTGGCCCCACCGCGCACTAGATCCGGTGGCCTAGAGGCCTAGGGCGCTGTCGTCGGAGGAGGGAAATAATCCGCCTCCTCCGCTACGGGTTCACCCTCCCTCCTTCGCGGGCATAGAAGGAGGTCAGGGGGAGACGATGGCCTGACGGTAGGCGGTGGCAGAAGGGCGGTTGCAGCAGCGGCCATAGCAGTTATGTTGGGCGGGGTGGCACGGCGGGAGGATCAAGGGTTGTGCGGCGAGGTAGCGACAAGGTACCACCCTATATTGTTAAAAGTGCTCTAACGATATACCGTTCGCTAATTGCTCTCAATTTTTTAAGCACGAAAAAAATCAGACATTTATATTAGCTATAAAGCAGCTTTATTAGACTGTGGATTCGCGATCTGTCAATAGAGACGAGCGACAGACAAAAAAATCAGCTTTTGTCTCTAACACATTATAAAGCAGAGTTTTGATCTTCCAATTTCAAATTATAAATAAAGAATGAAGTTGATGCGTGCATATCCATCTATCTGGCTCAAAAGGTATATTGCGGATTTCCGATCGATTTACAGTGATGAATCATGGACGAAAGACAGAAAAGAATCAACATTTGGCTTTTACAAATTAGCAAAATTAAAAACTTCCATATGGAACATGCAAAATATGAAGATTTAAATTTTAAAAAAGAGCAACATGTGGCTTGGAGGGAACCAAACCTTATATGTTACTTGTCGTATTGGCATGCTCCCTCCCATATGGTCCTCGCTCTCACTCTGCTTTCCACCTCTCTTCTTCTATGCCACCGATCACCGTCAAGGTTGTTAGTATCGTGATATGTATCATAGTATCGTACGATCCTACGGGAGGTAAATGATACGGATTCTAATATGATTCAGAATTAGGTAGTATCGTAGTGAGATTGCGATCCTACTCATAGAATCATTAGAATCGGGTAGGATCACAGTGGGATCATGATCCTAACAACAAATTATATTAGTATATAAAATTTGATATTACCTCTTACTAGTTTAAGTTGCACTAGTTTAATTTGCTTTGTTTTATTGTTTACATGTTGTTATAAGGTAAAAAGGTATTATCTTTGATATATTACATTTTTAGATTATTAGTTTATTAAAAATAATTAAATACTCTACTATAGATTTGCATATTTAGAAATATAATTTAATTTTTATATAAAATATATATGTTTTAAAATTTTGATATTATCGTGATTTTATGATCTGATCCTATCAGACGAAAAAGATCCTATCTGGTATCACGATTCTAATAACCTTGATCACCGCAGCTTTCCTAATCCTCCATCGTTGGCGAACACCTAGGCATCCAACAATTAACTATTGTCGTGTCTTCTTCATATCTGGCAGGCAAGCTTTGTTTTCAACTCGGTGTCAAGTTAAAATTAAGGCCTTTTTGATTCACCGGGCTCCCCGACCATGGAATTAGGTTGGTCGTCAACAGACTAACGGTATGAGAGCATCGGTGGCCACTAGCAAGGCAAGGTGGTGGGGACACTACCGACCGTGGGAGTGGAGTCCGATGGTAGGTGGATCCCGGCAGTACTAGCCCTTGGTCTCACGCTCAGGCGGCTCTGGAGGTTAATTAATTTACGATCTACATGACATATATGCCTTCCTCGATCTCGCTCTGGAATTAAGGACCACTATTATTTGCATCCCCTGCGCTATACCTTGCCTGGCCCAGCCGGCAGAGAAGCACTTTCCAATTGATGTGCATGTTTATTTCCTTTTTAGACCACTCGATTCAAATATGCATATGGCTAGGCTACATTTTAACAATCACGCATCGCTATGGTGCATACAACCTGTAGTACTACTTGATCACTAGATTCATACGAAGGGATGATCTAGAGCTAGGAGTTGGGCCAGGCTTATCCATGCTAGCCTAAGGCCCAGCTGGCCCAATATGGCCCAAGCACGGCATGGACACGCCACGCGGTGGGCTGTGCTGGCACAGCACGAATGGTCGGCCGGGCTGGGCTTGGAAAGTTGGCTCATCGGGTGGCACGGCACGGCATATCATGCCATGCTCGAGCTGGCCTGACCTGGCAAGCACGTCCAGCACGCTAGCGCCTGCGGTCATCTCGGCCTTGGCCTCCCGCCGCCCTCCCATCGCTATCCCATAATACCATGGACTCCCACCCCACAAACCATCACAGAGTAGAGAAGGGAGTAGAGGACTAGAGGGGAAGGAGCGTACTAGAGCTCAGCGTCATGTCGTCATGCTTAGACACGAGCGGCGTGAGCTCCTCGCGCTCCTCAAAGCCCGCCAGCCACCGTAGTCTACGTGCCGCGTAAGCCCAGGCTAGGAAAGCCCGGGTGGCCTACTGACCCCAGCGTCCCTGTCCCAACGCCACTGAAGCAGAAGCAAATGCCTGCGCCCGCGCTGCCAAAGCCGACGTCGGTCGCCCCCAGTGGCGACATCATGAAAGCCCTGAAAGCCGAAGCAGCCGGTGAGAAAGAAGCTGGAGGGCAACGGCGTGCTAAGGCTGGCAATGGGGTTGAAGGAGGAGAGGTCGCCCAGGGTGTCGAGGGAGGAGGGAGGTGAGGGGTCGCCAAGGGAGGAAGGAGGTAGCCAGAGGGGTCGGGGGAGGAGGGGTCGCCGGGGGGTCGGGAGAGGAGGGAGGCGAGGGGTCGCCAGGGGACAAGGAGGAGGGGCCGCCGAGGGAGCAGCAGCAGCCAGGGGAGGTGTGGGAGGAGGGAGGGGTCGGGAGAGGAAGAAGTGTCCAGGGAGGTAGGGGAAGAGGGAGGCGACCGGAGGACGGGGGGAGGAGGGAGGGGACTGTGGGAGAAAGAAGTGGCCAGGGGAGGGGGGGAGGACGGGGGGAGGAGGGAGGGGCCGGGGGAGGAAGAAGTGGCCAGGGGAGGCCAGGGGGAGGGAGGTGGCTAGGAGGTGGGGGTAGTAGGCCGGGGAGGTGGGGGAAGTAGTAGATTGGTAGTCTCTCACTCCCTCTAGCTCTGGTAGTAGAGCAAAGAGCTAAGCGTCTGATTCCCTGAGCTGAAAGTTGATTAAGAGAGACAATGATCAACACAATGTTTAGACTTCATAAAAAACATTCGGGAGAATCAACGTTTGAAAGCTGCAACATTTGGGACTCGAGAAGAACGGCTCCTTCCTGATGCATATAAATTCACAAGCTTAGACTTCTCATTTCTTCCTACAACATTCAGACTTCTCATTTCTTCATAAGCTAATCAATCTCTCATTTCTTCAACATCCCTTTACACTCCCCATTTCTTCAACATCCTTCTACACTCTCCATTTCTTCAACATCCCTTTACACTCCCCATTTCTTCAACATCCTTCTACACTCTCCATTTCTTCAACATCCCTCTACACTCCCCAAGTCCCCATTTATTTACCAATCACCATCCATTCACTATGCTGATCTTACTAGTGCAGGCAAGATAGACTTGCTTGAGTGGTGGAAGAATAACAAACGAATATTTTCTGTGCTATCACATTTCGCACAGGATGTTCTCCTGGTACCGATGTCCACTATCTTTTCAGAAGCGATATTCAACATGGTAGGGAGAATAATCAAAGAAAGGAGATCATCTCTCACATCCAGGATGGTGGAGGCAATCACATATGCCAAAGACTGAGAATTAGCTAAAGAGCGGCAACAGCATCAACTGGAGGATCCTAAAATCGTGCAGGCGTACACTGACCTCGAACACATGAATGACCTAGACATTGATGAGTAGATACTATGTACGCATGTTGTTATAGTTAGTATTTACATATATTATTGTTGTACTCTTTTTCTTACTCGGAAAACCCCACTCTGGGGCATTAAGTTTTTAACGAGGCAGTAACATTGTATTTTTAAAATATCAAGGAAATTCCACTTTTCCCAAAATATTTACGTCATTGTGTACCCATGTTTTTATGCAACTAATTCAATTTCAACTAATTTTTAACGAGGCGGGTACGAGAGAAAGGAAGATGGCAGCCACCGCCACCATCGTCGCCGCCGTCTTCGTCGTGTATAGTTACTTCGAATTGGGCTTAAGCTGGCATAGCACGACACAAACGCCAGCACGATGGGTTTTGGACCGTGCTTGGGCCTGGCTAGAGACGAGGTGGGCCAACATAGCACAGCACGGCACAGCGGGATGACTAGGCCGAGTTGGCATGGTACAAAATGGTCCAAAGCATAGTAGGTCCGAGCCGTGCCGGCTCAACTGCCTGCTCTAGGATGATCTATCCAAAAGGATTGGTACTACTTTTGCTAGATTACTCTGTGCACTTATTAACGAAGCACTGTGCAAGATAGAGGATGAAGATACACTTCACCACTGCAAGGGGGATGCGGAGGAATCAAATTTGTTGTTTGAGAGAGAGCCGGTGAGGTTATATCTATGGTGGGACCCATTCTAGGTAGGGAGGTAAGTACTAAACATAGGGGAGAAAAAGGCTGCGTTGCCAATGTAATGTGACAATTCTTAGCGTGAGTGAAAGTACTCTATACTATGGATGCCCTTACTTCTCCAGATTTGTGTGCGGATGAGAAATCATCTACGGATCTTTTCAATAAATATACAGTTCTTTACGGTACATCACCACAGTGCAAATTTACATTACATCACTACAGTTCTTCAATAAATCGTCTACTGTGCATGCGTGGCTACGACTTCATCACTGCAGTGCAAACTTCGTGTCATCTATTAGTATACCCAGGTACCATATCCATTTCGTGTCTCTGGCTCTCTGCAGGTGAATAAGAAAGATGACATATGATTGAGTGCTCTTGCATGCATGTGCTGCAACTGCATGCCCAAATTAATTCCATGGCATGCAGAACGACAGAAGACAAAGATTGACAGCTCAGGTTAATTTCTACCCTTACATCTTTTTACCTAGGTGAAAAGAAAGGACAGCAGGAACTTGCTAGTCCTATATACGCCACACGTATATTCATCTTCTACATAAGCACAAATGTGATACTATCCGTCTGGTTCAACTGCAAGGGCATCCTACGTCTACCGGAGCCCGGTTGAGTTGCGGGCACTAAAATCGGATCATACTAACCTCTGTCAGCATAATTACCCACGGTCAAATGGGCGAGATTGCCCATCTAACTGTCACTACCAATGATTATTGCACCAGTAGTACATACTTCAATTCATCTCTCTCCCACAGATAAATTACATGAATATTACAACAACACTACGTATAATGAGTTAATTCCTGATATGCCACTAAATTTTGTGAAATCCCTTGTTGTCTTACTGATAAGGTGGGTCCAAACCGATATGTCACTGTGACAATAAGGGCCACTAGGGTCGCTGGTGCCGACTTGAGCGCCGTCTTGGTAGCTACCTGCTTTCGCAGTGCCTTGCTGCCTGTAGACTTGCGTGCTCGTATACTATGAATGCCCTTACTACAAATTTGTGTGTGGATGAGAAATCATCTACGGATTTTTTTCAATAAATATACAGTTCTTTACGGTACATCACCGCAGTGCAAATTTATATTACATCACTACAGTTCTTCAATAAATCGTCTACTGTGCATGCGTGGCTACGACTTCATCACTGCAGTGCAAATTTCGTGTCATCTAAATATTACAACAACACTATGTATAATGAATTAATTCCTGATATGCCACTAAATTTTGTGAAATCCCTTGTTGTCTTACTGATAAGGTGGGTCCAAACCGATATGTCACTGAGACAATAAGTGTCGTATAAGGGATTAGACAAATTTTCGGTGGCATGTATTGTTAAACATATTTCATTGCCTGTAAAGAGAAAAGCAAATCAAGGAAAAGAGTATGTTTGTACTCTATCCTAAAAATTGAATTGTAAATCACACCCTCATGCAATTTAGTGCATTTTGTAGCGTGAACTTGTGGGGAGAATTGATCGACGTGCTTGCTCAAGGAAATAACAGTAAACCAAAAAAGTTTTCTTTTTTAAGAATAAAAACTGAAGTATTACAGCCATAATCCACTCATACCATTTAAGTGCCAATTACAGGCATGATTTCCACAATAAACCGCATGGTAGTTCATCACATAGAGAGTATATTGATATAAAAAACAAGGGTAAAATTCAGGAAAACAGAAAGAACAAAAACAGTAGGTTAATTGCTGATCAGACGAAGCAAACTAATTCCAGAAATCTCTGCTATAGAAATGAAAAAACACCATCCACAACATTCAGGATCCCCACATCATAAATGGAATTCTTTTCCTCCTCTTCTCCATTCTCAGGAAAAGCATTCAAATCCAAGCTAAAACATTGTTTCACTTCTTTCACCATGCCGACTTCTTCTCCCTTGCCATTTTTTCTACTGATTTGTTGCTTCACCAGAGGGGAGGAAGCCAAAGACCACGAGTCGATCGCTTCACAGCTCAGCAAAATGATGGCATCCTCCAAACTGACCACATCACCATTGCAACCTCTCATTCTTCCATTTGCAATCGCGTTCTTGATAATGATTTCCGAATCATGATCCAACTGGTCAACATCGTTGATCAAGATAACACGATGAGGGTTTTCAAGGATCGCTTCAAACAACTTTTTTCCAACGTAGCCAGGCTCGTTATCTTGTGATCTCTGCCTCTTGAGGGTGAGCTTGCTGCTGGAGCAGGAATGGGAGCTAACCGGGGTGAACTCATCGGCGAGTGTGATGGAGGTGAACTCGGTGTAGGAACCAAATACGAGCTTTGCGAGCTCCCGAGCCATTGCTTTCTTGCCACCGCTATCCGTTCCTTGAAAGAGCAACCAAGTCGACGAGGTCAACCTCTCTCGCCTCCTCACCCTCGTAATCATGCCGGGCCGGCACTGGAGCACGGTGCTTGCTATGCTGGGAACAATGTCCTTGTGCCGCCGGACGCGCAGCTCAAGTGCATTGCACAGAATCTTCAGATTCTCCGCAGTGAGCTTGGTGAACTTCTGCCGGCGGCAAGTCACCTTGGATAAGTGTTTGCTCAAATTAATATTATGCAACCACACGTTATATATATACATGTACCTGAAGACTTGTGCCGCGGCAAGCAATCTCTCCATCGCCTGCTGCTGTGCCAACGATCGTCGTCGGCCACCCTGTTTCTGATCTTGCCTCGCTAGCTTGCACCTCTCTGCAAGAACAAAGAATCATGGATAATAGAATCAACTTCACTGTTAGATACTCCATCCATCCCCAAATATAGGTCTCTTTAATTTTTTACGGTTTTCAATATAAAACTTTGATATAATTTATTATCAAAATATACTAGCAAAAATAATAAAGTATTTTGTAATATAAATCCAATAATACTATTTTCATGTAGTCAATTTATATATTTTTAACATATATTAACAACCTACATTTTGGAATAGAGATTACTTAATTATTTTCTTAAGAGAAGTAAAGTTGCATGTACCGGCATTGGCTGAGTTGTCATACATGCATGATCGGGTTATTACTTAGCTACTGTTGCTTTCTGGTTACTTAGCAGAAGCAAGATCTAGCATGCATAGTTAAGCTCTGGCTAGGAGGTGCATGCTGTGCTGTTGTTACCGGCTGGAGTGGAAAAGTTCCAGTAACACAAGCTTGAGAGTATTGGAGTTAATTCATTTTCTTGCTTGACTAGATAGTTATGCCTAATTTACCGTCATAATAGAAGAGGGATGGAAGATATCTGTATGCGACCATCGACCACGGGAGGTATATAGTAAATTGGTCGTAGCTACAATGAACCGGTCGTAGCATCGACATTCCGTGGTTGATCTACCGTGGTCGACCTACCATGATCAATCTGTCGTGGTCGTTACGTGCCACAGATCACGTGTATCTTTTCAGATCTTTTCCTTTCTTATCTTTCGAGTATTGTTTCTATAAACCACCTGTTCAGATATAAAAGGACACTTTCAGATGTGCTATGATAAAAAAAAAATCAATCTGGAACTTTCACCACAAGAAGTCAAGAAACAAGTCAAACTTTGTTACCATGTGTGAACGCAAGTTTCAGGAGGCAGCAGACATGCATCCATGTGAGGATTATCCACATTCTATTCTAACGCAAGCAGATAGTTTAGTGTTTAATTAAACATGAGCTGTACTTTTGAATGATTTCGAGTCAATGTTAGATTGTTAGGCAACGTCAGTTATGAGCAGAGTTGGTTTGTAGAAGTCTATAACTAGGCATGCATGTAGTGTTACTTTGTAACATAATCTTGATAGCAAAAGAAAAACAAGGTGTTGCTGTTTGAGCTGCACACTCCTCTGTTTATGCATCATCTATTCTGTCCCTTGCTTCTTTGAAAGAAGATACCACAACAGACAGAAATATTTCCACCGAGAATACTCCCCCTATTACGAGCGGGGGGTTTCCGTGCAGGAGAGGGCGGCCACGTCGCCCGCGCGCTGTGCGGCCGGCGCGTGGCCGCCGAATTTTCTTACAGCCGGGGAGGTGATTTCCCTGTACTTTTCAAAAATTACGTAAAGGTCTTTTTTCCTCGCGAAAAGGTCCCTGCCAGTTTTTTTACCCCTCCACTTTGCAGGATAGCGCCCCGTGTTTTCCTAAATTACGTACGGGTCCTCGTTTCACTTTGCAGGATAGCGCCCCGTGTTTTTCTAAATTACATACGGGTTCTCATTTATTTACGTACAGGTCCGTTTATTTACTTACAGGCCCTCAATTTTTTTTCGGAAAAACCCTTTAACTTTTTCGAAAATACACATGTGCTCTCGATTTTTTTTATAAAACTCCTCACGAATTATCGCCTCTTTTACTTCGGTACACACGGTGGCTGGCGCGGCGTGGCGCCGCGCCTACGAGGCTAGTTGGTATCAGACTTCGAAAGATTTCTCGACCAAATTGATGAACGCGGCGACGAGCGCGTTCGACAGCGCCGGGGCATGGTTGCCATGGTGGAACATGGCGGCGGCCGGCGTGGCCACTGGGAGGCGGTTGAGCGCGACGGTAAAGCAGAGCTCGAGCGCCTTGCACTGGAGCGGTTGGGACTGGGACCGGATGCAGGCCGCGCGGAGGAGGCCGGCCGCTGAGAGCATGGCACTGGCGATGTGGAGCGGGGCCACCTGCGCGTGCCCCCGCCGCTGCGCCAGGCCGACTGCCTGCCTCACCACGCCCGCCACCTCCGCCGCCAGCGACTGCTGCACCGCGTGCCCGCCGGTCCTCATATTCACGCGCAAGCTCTCGATCGAATTTCTTCCGCAAGAAACGCACGGGCGCTGCAATGGCCGGCCGGCTACCTCTACCAAGCAGCTAGCGAATAGGCCGGGTAGGCTGCTGCAGAAGATGTATGCGCGTGCATGTGCAGGCGTGCAGCTCTACTTTTATTTTATGCATGAGTATTAGCAATTGACCTGCTGTACTTGTACCTAAACTAGAGGTAGGTACATGTGCGCAATGCAATACCGCCCCACCTCACCTCCGGCAAGGTCCAAGTACAGCTTAAAGCCCAACGGGCTAGCGCCATGCCGTGCCAACCTTAGCTTAGTCCTAAGTAAATATAGATGGCGATAACGGTGGTGACAGCCGGCATTTTCATTCGTCCCGCACCTGTCTCGTTAAAAACCTAGTTAAAATTAAAAAAAATAAGCATACAGTGTAGAACATAGCATAATCAACAACAAATTATAGAGGACTCACATCACAGTTAGGATCTCATCAGTCGAATATTCACAAAATTCCTTTTGCAAGTGCTTGGCAGTTTGGCCATCCATTGCTATAATTGAATAGAAACATGGGATAAAGTGCATCACTACTTTAAATAATCATTGAACATGCTCTTGTGGGATCTGAAGAGTTTCCTGTGTACGAGTTTCATCACTGTGTTGAAGGAAAGTTTTTAAAAATAATGAATGACATTTTCCATTTATATGTATGTGAGCAAATCAAATTATGTGATTTTAGTCATCTTCATACGTATGTAGCTTTAAATAATTAGCAATGTCTGAATAAAAGTCTGAGACTCCAAGACAAAAATAGTCTGTGAGCAGGACAACGAGATGATAGTTAAAATGAGTAATAGAGAAGTAGTCCTTCAATGTTCATTCCACTAAAATAGAATGACACTAAAAAAGAATCGATAAAATATATTTTATGAGCCACTACATATATAAGGGAATCACATAGTAACAATCGCTTACAATTGTGGCCTGAATGCCTAATATAAGGCCCTATTTAGAAGGCAGGCATTTTTTCCAATTCGTGTGAGAATTGTACTCTTTCATATGAAATTCATGCATTCCAATAGGGCCTATGTCTGAATCTAAAAATTGAATTGTAATAACACCCTCAATTCAGTGCATTTTGTCACGTAAACTTGTGGGGAGCATTGATCCACATGCTTGCTCAAGGAAATAACAGTAAACCAAAAAAGGTATTCTTTTTTTAAGAATAGAAATTGAAGTATTACAGCGATAATCCACTCGTATCATTTAAGTGCCAATTACATGCATGATTTCCACAATAAACCGCACGGAAGTTCATCACGTAGAGAGTATATTAATATAAAAACAAGGGTAAAATTATGTAAAACACAAAGAAAAGAACAAAAACAGTAGGTTAATTGCTGATCAGACGAAGAAAACTAATTCCAAAAACCTCTGCTATAGAAATGAAAAAGGCACAACATTCAGGATCCACGCATCATAAATCGTATTCTTTTCATCCTCTTCTCCACCCTCTAGAAAAGCATTTCGGATCCTCTATCATCCGAACATTTATTATTCCAATCCATTAAATATGTGATTATAAAGGTTCATGTATAATTGGTTTTGACTCGGAAATATCTTTTCGATCACTGGCTGGTAGTAGTCCCTAGTAGAACATATGAACCTCTAAATATATACAAAGATCAATCTGGATGAACATTATGCAATATGATCTGTAAGTCGATTTTAGTCACTCACGATCGGCTCATAACTCCTTACGACCGGATCATATATGGTCACAACCAATTCATATCCCCATATGACCGGTTCGCTAACTAGTTTGCGTATTTTTCTTTTGCCTCACAATATTCGATCGAACTATAGGTAAGAAATGTGATATAACCATCTTTATAATTACCTATAGACCATATGGCTAACCAGGACTCCACGGAAACATCACTCACAGACATGATCACATGGCGCTAGCTCTCGCCGCATTTACCAAGCCACACACGGACATAGTACTCTGTGTGTGTGTGAATCCAAACAGGAAGTAATATAAGGCTCCATAACTCACTGCATGCAATCATAATTTTTTAAGCACAGATAAAATCAGACAGTTATATTCGCTGTATATTTTCCTTTATAGACTGCTCGATTCAAATGTGCATATGGCTAGGGTACGTTTTAATAATCACGCATCGCTGCGGTGCATCCGACCTGTAGTACTACTTGATCACTAGATTAATCATACGAAGCAGTGGCGTAGCCAAGGGGGAGGCTTGGTTAGGCTTCAGCCTCTCCTCCTCCTTGGCAAGAATATATTATATAGGTTAAGCTTAAGAGATATCATTATGGTTAGGCTTCAGCCTCTCCTCCTCCTTGACAACTTTTGATAATTATGCGATGTTGTCATTTGAGTTGTTCAGATGTTTTATGTGTGAATGTATATGTATGTGTGTATGTGCATATGTTTTGCGGAAACAACAGCAAGGTTTGCTGTTTTTTCTACAGGTGAAGCTAGCACAGCGCCAGATCCTTTGGCGCCGAGAGGTTTATATACGGCGCCAGGGTCTTTGGCGCCTTTTGCGGCGCCAAAGAATATTGCGCCGTATATAAACCTTTCGGCGCCGAAGAATCTGGCGCCGTGATAGCTAAATATGACGCTAGAAGATTTGGCGCCGTGATAGCTGGACTTGCACTGCAAAATTCGGGCTAAGTCCCAGAGCACAGCGCCACGGCCTTTAGCGCCCAACTTACACGGCACAGCGCGATGTGATTTGGCGCCATGCTATGCCACCGTGGATCCTACGTGGCCATTTACGGCGCCAAAGCATATGGCGCCGTGCCATGTACCATGGGTGCCATATGCTTTGGCGCCGAGTGAAGGGTCCATTTTTGCAAATATTTTCTCCAAGGGTCCATATGTAAAAACTTTCAAATTTTGGGCTAAAAAGCAAAAATTTTACAGCAACAATGGGTGCGGCTCACATGCTGGGCCCCTGCACTTAGCGCCGTGCAGGGGTGCCCAGGTGAGTGACACTGTCCCTAGAAATTCAAAAAAAATTCAAAAAATTCAAAAATATGCTTTAAAAATCCGAAAAATTGTAAAAATATGCTAACAAGGAATGCCGGGGTGATCACTTTATATTGCCAGATAACAATAGTGTTTACAACAAAAAAATATTTCAGGAAGTTACAACCAACAATTGGTACAGTGAGTTATGCAATTTGCTAACATCCCCCTTAGTTGCAGCATAAGGCGGCTAAACTCATAGACTAGACTGAAAATCCTAAAATAGCTGAGTCAGTAGCCCTTTTGTCATCAAATCGGCAAAATAGATGAAGGAATGTGTAGCACCCAAACCTGGAATGCTACCCAACTAGAAGTAAAGCAATGTTAACTAACTGCGTTATACAAAATTTCGGCAGAGCCTCCTTTGTTTATCTTTCTAAATCAGAGATTTCACAAGCAGTATCGATTATAATAGACAATCCTCAAGTAATAAGTTCAATGCTAAGAAAATAGATTAAAGATTACTAAACCATTCATGGATATAATACCTAGAGAAAGACCATGAGCATCATAAATATTCTAAACTCTTATTACAATTAAAATCCAAGGGTAATAATCAAATGGTACTTAAATAGTCCTTGTATCTTATATTTAATTTTTCTTCCTTTATTTCCATTATGGGTGGAACGTGCAAGTGCAACAAGACTAATCCTTCGTTTTCCCCATGCATGCCGACCTCATAACGGTACCTAAAAAATAACAACAACAAGAGTGAGTCCAACGACTCAGCAAATATAAAGATAGTAACAAGAACATTCATGAACATCACTTCACACATTCATCCATCAACCATATAAATAAGCCATAATATGCAAGATGATCAAAAATCTCTTTATCTCTTTTGCATTTTACCGGTAATGCAAAGTGTGCATCCGTCGATGCACACCCATGCCTGTACCATCTGGTACAGGAACCAATTGCCCATACTCCACAAGTATGGGGACCTTTACCCCGTCATGTCATCAACATGACGGGGACCTCGGCGCTTAGTCATCTCATGACCAAGACTTCAATAGATCAACATGATGCATATGCGTGAATGTCTCAATAAAATAAATCTTGCATTCACATTATCTATGCACCAGAAATACTCATGAACACTGTAAATTGCAATCACCCATAAACAGCACCAATACATCCTTACCACAACCATGAACACATATATTCATATTATAGATCAAACATCGACATTCCACACTATCAATTTTTAAACCATCATTATACTTGCCTTAACCGCGAGAAAACGGGGGACGTGCAGAAGGTGCCGCCTCTGGGATCCGTCCTCCACCTGAATAATAATTATAATATTTTCTAAGATAACAGTAGCGGACCTTTGCCCAAATAAAAACAATCACGAACTAGTAAATTCGTCTAACTTGGTTCCAATTCCCAAATCCTACTGGTCATCCCGCCCCCTCTGTGGACAGTCAACTTCAAAAATTCATATCTATTGGTACAGGAGTTCAAATACGGTGTTATTAGACTTTCTGGAGAGATAATTAAATTATCTAACTAAACCTAGTTGGTTAGCCTCCCGGATTCGGCCATCTTCTACCCGCACCATCCAATTTTCTAAAACATCAATTTCACGTCGGGTTCTCTGGACAGAGCACTAAAAATACCATAACTTCCAGCCCGAGTGTCCGAATCATGATTTCTTGACCTTCCTGGAAATCTAAGACAATTATCTACAACTTTGATAATATGGAGATCCTCTGATTCTCCCGTTTTCTAATCGCCCAATCCAATCTACCAAAATCTGACAGAAATCTCCCGATCTGCAGAACAGTCTTACAAGAAAAATCATAACTTCTGCTACAAAGGTCCGATCGACATGTTCTAGCACTTCATGAAAAAATAACGACATCCTCTACAACTCTCTAGGAGAAGTCCAGATCTGAATCCCCACGAAACTACCCCAAAACAGCCGTCCAACGAAATCTATCCTAGCAGTCCAGAATACCGACCTTGCAACAACTAGTAAAAAAATGCATCTAATTGGGGAACAACGGAGATTACCCTTGACGAACCGATGCAGATTACGATGAATGCCATACGGACTCCTCTTCTCCTTTTCCCCTTTTCCCTTCCTCTTCCCTTCCTCCGGATCCAATCGCCTCACTGCGATTGATCTCCCTTCTCCGTTCGACCGGCAGCCAAAGGAAGATTTTTTCCACCGGTAGAAGGGCTTCAATGGGGGAGGGAAAGGGGGAGGAGCTGCTGGAGGGGCGCGCAAGGGAGGGGTGCAGCCAGGGGGAGAGAGGAGGGAGGAATAGGGTGGCGGCTAGGGTTTGGGGGGAGGGGCGCCTCCCCCCCCCCCCCTTTTGGCCGGCCTCCACTTGGGCCAAGGCCCAGGCCCAGGTTGCTGGGATTTTTCAGAAATCCCTCTCTAAAAATCATTGTTTAATTCTTTTCTATAAGGTCCCTCACTCCAATTAATCAATTAACTCTCGAATCACTTTTGGGGTATTACAGATGAAGGAATGTGTAGCACCCAAACCTGACCAAGAGACACATTTCACAAACAAAGTGAATGCCAATCTCGATATGCTTAGTGCAATGATGTTGTACGGGTTGGAGGACACGTAAATGCATTGATGCTATCTAGACCACAGCTGCCAAAGCAAGTGTGGATGGTGTAAACCCTGGAGAAGATCGTGAGTTGTTCCTCTCTATCTTTGGTAGAGAATAGAAATTATAGCACTTGAGTCACAAAAAAAATGTGGTTCTAGACATATACAGCCTTTAAAATATAACTTTGACCACTAATTTCTATTATCATGGATTCATAACACCTAATAATATTATGACATTATTGTGAAATTTGTTTTTGACGCAAACATATACATATAGTTTTCATATGTTCAATGTAAATAATGAAAAATACATCGATAACCAAAGTTTAGAAATTTTTACTAGCGTACCATAAAACGACGTTCTTTTGTGACCGGAGGAAGTTTTAATTTGTGCATGTGCTTCCTTCTCGTGTAGACTGTACCTTGGATCTAAATTTGTACGCATGGCTAGGAATTCATCACTGGAGCGCAAATTTACAGTGCAACGCAGTATTTGATATATAGTAAAATATACTGCAAATTTGTGCTGCTTTACTCAACTATAGTGCATTGTAGAGTACTACTTTGCTACCAGTATATATGATAGTACGTACATTACTGGCTAGCTAGTATTCAACGCATGCAATATATGCTATATGCTAAAACACATTACAGTATAATTTTGTAGTGTGTAATTCGTTTGCGAGATTCATTATGTATTGAAGCACTGTGGAGGATATATATATATATATACCATAGGAATTAATCCCCGCCGGGCTCTTGTCTGAGCTTCCACGAGACATAGGATCAAATCGGGATCTTCCACGTACCATGTCCATTTCGTGTCTCTGGCTCTCTGCAGGTGAATAAGAAAGATGACGTATAGTTCGGTGCTCTTGCATGTGCTGCAACTGCAGGCCAAAATTAATTCCATGGCATGCAGAACAAGAGAAGACAAAATTGACCGCTCAGGTTTTCCCGTTACATCTTTTTACCTAGGTGAAACGAAAGGACAGCGGGAACTTGATACCCTTCGTACGGCACACGCATATTCAAATAATACATCTTCTATGATGAAAAGCACGAGAAATACTGCTAACACGAGCCATAAGACGATATTAGCACACCACCTTAGGCTGTGGGGCCAAAGTAAATAATAATTAGATATTTGGGAAAATTGAAAAAATATGTAAGCTATGGGGATGTTTATAGATTTTCTTAATTAGCTCATGTACGTTTCACTATTGTAAACTTGTAGGTTGCGCCCTTAAAAAACTTATAATGTTACACACTGTAATGACTTCATTTATATTGGTAAAAACCACATACGAGTTTCCGTAAAAGTCAGTCAAAAGCCATAAGTTGAAACCAAAAGGAACATCATATTATAGGAAAAAGGCAGTGTTGTACCTCAACAAAATGTGGAGCATGCAGAATTGTATGGATGTGTGAACATTATATCTTCCTTGTTATATCTAGATCAGCTACGATGGCTCCTTGATGGAAACAAGTATCGTCTTGGAATATGCTGAAAAATTTTGGTTTCTCCCTTGCCTCCCAATAATGCCAATGGAATTCAAGTAATAGTAGCAGCAGCAGCACAATAGTAGCAACGGTGGGCACCAGTTCAAAAATGGAAGCCTTGGACAACATCAACTATCTTGTGTTCTAAGCTGAAGTCAAAGAATAGGTATGTGTGCTCAGCTAGTGCTGGGAATTGGCACTACTACAAAAAGGTCATCATAGACAGTTCGGAACTGTCATCACAGACGGTTTTCTGAACCGTCTGAATTTATGGGTCAGTGATAATCGGAAGTTATCACAGACGGTTTGTGAGCTGTCTGTGATAATCACAACTCAGACGGTTTGTAATTAGAACCGTATGTGAAGAACACTATCACAGACGGCTCGAATCAAAAACCGTCTGTGATACTCACACATCACAGACGATTCTAGCTACCAACAGTCTGTAATGGATGAGTATCATAAACGGTTGGTAGCTAGAACCGTCTATGATATTTTTTTTCATCACAGACGGTTGGTAGATAGAACCGTCTGTGATGTGCTAGTATCACATACGGTTTTTGGTTTGAGCCTCTGTGATAATCCTTCACAGACGGTTTATATCACAAAATCATCTGTGATAGTTCATTATATACCTATTTTTTCTTTTTCGACTAGCCTTAGGAAATGTTAACTATGCCATCTGAAAATAAGCAAATACAGTAAGAAACACAGTACAGATTTCATTTTTATTAAGATTAGAGCCTACCATTACAATATCCCAAAACAGCGAGTAGGTTTCCCATCTAACTAACACAACAAGAACAGAGAAAAAGCAAATATCCTCTATGCATAAGCCTTCTCACCCCTGATGCAGCGCACGAGCTGGATGTTTTTGATGCCCACCATCGTCGGCGTTGCTTGAGCGTCACCTTGGTAGCTAGTTACTTCTGCGGTGTCTTGCATCCCGTAGACTTGTGCATTGTCTGCTTCGTGTGGGCTATTATGGTAACGGTCAAGGAGGAGGAGAACGGCAAGGACACTGGGTTTGGGTGATTATTTTAAGGGGGGGAGAGGCGGGAGTGCAAAAATTTTTGGCATGGGGACGGAGAGGTAGAGCTAAGATCCGTGGGGTGAGGGTTGATGGATTTCTATTGGCTAGGATTGGGTTGAGCAGGAACGACAGGCCCAGCGGTCAGATTATCACATACTCTCTACACAGACGGTTGGTTGCTAGAACCGTCTATGATGAATGACTATCACAGACGGTTCTATATACCAATCGTTTGTGAATTAGAGCACAAAGTTTTATATACCGATGCAATATAAACAACAAGTCACAAAAGATAAAATAGCAAAGTTTTATATAGCTTATATATACTCATTTGAAAGGTTTTGATGAGATCTACAACTTTTCAGTTGAAGAAAAATCCAAATTCCGAAGGGAAGACCAAGAAAAGTGTCAAAAATAGAAACCAAAAACTTGTAACACAACTTTAGGGCTAAAGATGGCTGATTTTGAGGGTCTTACAGGGCAACTAGCACGAGCTGGTCATTTTTTTGGATCGGGCTCATCGTTAGCTTTCCAACGAGTACAAGAACATCGAAAACGGACACCGTATGCAAAAGTTATGCCTGTTTCACTAAAAATGTCTCGGAACGGAATTCTACTCGGACTCAGGCGAGAGATTATGAAATTTTAGAGGATTTCGAGGCAGGAAATATATCCAGATGGTTTTTAATACAAGCCGTCTATGATAACTTCATTATCATAGACGGGTTTTAATACAAACCGCCAGTGAAGTATAACAGATGGTCTAGATAAGAACCGTCTATGATAATTACCATTATCACAGATGGTTCTTATATAGAACCGTATGTGGTACTTCACAGATGGTTTGTATTAAAAATCGTCTGTGAAAATACCACAGACGATTATTCATATGAACCGTCTATGATACTTACAGCACAGACGGTTCCTAGGAACCGCCTATGATGTAAGCATCCAGTTAAGCCTCTTGTGTAGTAGTGTGGGTTGTGCCAGGCATGGGCACAATGGGCCTCAGGCCACGGTAGGCTACGGCGGCCGTGCCAACATAGATGATAGCCGTTGGCGAGGCATGGCACAACACAATGGCACACAGCGCTTACCCATCTCAGCGGCCACCACTGCCCCTTGCCTGCCTTAGACCCATAGCCACCAACGCGGAGTGTTGAGGATGAGCAACGGGATGTGGATAGCGACAAGATCTAGATCAGGGTGACCGGATCCAGAGGCCGCCGGCGGTGGCAGGCAAGCGCTGACAGTGGAGGATGAGGATAGGGGAGCCAGCGAGGTGAGTCTTCAGCAGTGGAGGAGGAACCGAGGAAGCAAGGGGTGGCCCATGAACACCAATCCTCTCGCACGTGCCACCTAACCCGCAGCTTGCTGGCCTCGGATTTGTAGTAAGCGACGCGGAGCTAGAGGCGATGTTGAGGACGAGCGACGAGTAATCGACGACGATTGGATCTGGACATGAGTAGGCAAACCCAAAAGGCAGTGGCACCGACAGGCGAGCGTCAGTGGTAGAGGACAAGGGTGGGGGCTAAGGAGGTGCGGCTCCTGCGGTGGAGGAGGAGGGCGAGAGGTGACTGAAAGATCAAGCTCTATTTAAGTTGGTTTTGGTGATAATGACAAATACTATTATGAGATTTTGGTGAAAATGACAAGTGCATTTGTGAGACTAACCTTGTTTATTGATTATGATATTATTTAGTCTCATTTGGATGAAAAGGTGAAAACCATAAATGGTGAAACTCATTTGCAATCGGGTTGTCATTTAACTTCTCCATTATGTGTTAATGGTTGGATGACTAATGACAACTGGATAAGTAACTTTGCTTAAAAAGGTTATCTTAGATTATACAAATATTGTGTACATGTTGTATACTCACAAATACAATATTTATCTCATTGTTTGTTAAGATTGTCATGAATTACCAAAAAGGGAAGGTTGTAGAATCTAGTCCCTCCATTATGAGTTAATGGTGAAGTTTGGTAATTAATGATAATTGATTTATGGACTAACATCTTTCATGAGTTGGATGAATAGGTTAGGTGCCACAAATGATAATGACTTAGGATGACTTCGTGTGTTGAAGATCATCAAGTCTAGATGGAAGATGGTTTCATGTGTTGAAGGCTATTAAGAAAGAGATGTATCATGAGTTGATCCACATCCAAGAGTAGATGATCATGTGTTGATCATTAAGTCAAGTGAAGACCATCATGTGTTGATAGAGTTGAATAAAAGAATGCATCATGAGTTGATGCATATCAAGACAATGACCTAGGGCAAAGGTATGCCTAGCTAGGGCTAAGAATGTATTTCTAGTCTTTTACAAGTTTTGGTGTTTGGTTGAAAGACTAGATTGCTAGTATAGGTTGTTGTACTATTAAGAGAGGTCATGTCTAGTAGTTTGAGTCTCATCATGTGTTGGTAGCTCAACCTCACCTCTTATAGGTCATCTTGGCATGAGGCTTGCGTTTGTGAATGTGTTTTACAATAGTTGAAACTGATATATTGAATTATTGTAATATGGGACTATACATTACAAATGTATTTTGCAAGTGCTTGAAGTCTATGTTTCCATTCCTTGTTATATGAGGCTTAAATTTGCAAATATGTGTTGCAATTTGTTGAGAATCATGTTTAGAACTTATATGCATGATATTAAAGTTTGCAAATGTGTTTTGCAAAATTTGGTGTAGTATCTGCATTCGTCAGGACAATCGGAACTACCGCAGTATAATCTATGGTACTACCATGGACCGAAACTACCGGCGTTGAAATTACAGAACTAATGTGTGCGTTGGTGGTCAAAGACCTATGTGGTCGAAGATCAAGTGGTCAAGAACTAGAGCGGTCGAGCCTAGGTTGTCGAAGACTAGAGCGGCTGAGTCCAAGCGGTCGAATCAACATGGTCGAAACTGACGTGATCAAGATCTGTGTGATCGAAACCAGTGTGGTTGAAATTGACATGGTCGTAGGCCTTCGTGGTCGTAAACCAGTGTGGTCGAACCAGCATGGTCGTAAACTAGTGTGGTCGCAAACCAGTGTGGTCAAAACCAGTGTGGTCAAACCAGCGTAGTCGAACCGACGTAGTCGAGACCTGTGTGGTCATAAATCGACATGGTCATACAACGTAGTTGAAGATCGATAAGGTTAGCGGAAATCTGTGTGATCTAAGATTGGCATGGTCGACATGGTCGAGATCTGGATGGTCGAAACTAACGTGGTCGAAGACTAGTGTAGTCAGAGTCCTGTGTGGTCGATTCAAACAACGTGGTCAGAGACCAACATGGTCATGGACCAGGGTAGTCAACGATAGGAGTTTCCGATCGGCTCTGTGTGAGCAGTCCGATCAGCTTTGTGTGAGTAGTCCAATCGACAAGCGGAAGTACCGACTCTGTGTGAGCGATACTACCGGTGAGCGGAAGTACCAATTCTATGTGAGCGGTACTACCGGAGAGCGGAAGTGCCTACTTGTGTAGCAGAATATTTTGTCCAGAGAGATACCTGTGTAGAGTCTTCTCGTCCCCGGTGAGATCGGCAGTTCTGCTTGTGTGGCACGGCACTTTTGATCATCAAAAGTACTGGAAAATGAATGGCAGAACTTCCGATTCTGACTGCAACGGCTAGTTTTCTAACCGTTGGCGAGAGGAGCGGAAGTACTGGCCCTAAGCCGGTGGTACTTCCGATAATCCTGCTTTTGTCAGGATTTGGCTCCAATGGTTAGTTTTCTTGTGTGGGGTATAAATACCCCCTTGTGGCCGATTGGAGAGAATGTTATTGGACCCATTTCTATTCCCTTGAGTTAGTGTGAGGCTCTCCACTTACTTGTGCATGTGTTGCACCTTGTGAGAAAGGAGAAAAGATCTAGATTGCATGTGTTGCAACTAGAGGTGGATTGTATATCCATTTGAGCTTGTTAGTCAAGCGAAGGGCTTGACTTGTTACTCTTAGAGTTTGCCGACTCATAAACGGCGTTAGAGGCATCATGCGCAGTGATCTTCTCAAAGAAGGTTGTGAGAAGACCTGACAAAGTTGTGAAGGTTGGAGCTCACCTACCTAGAGTGGGAAAGAGCTACCACTAGTGGATTTGAGGTGGAAGGTTTAATTCGTGGAGCTAGTCCAATTAGTTTAGGCTTACCTCAACGTAGACTAGAGGAGACCGACAAGCCTCCGATCACCATGGTAAAAAGAGACCGTGTCTATTAGGGTTTGCTTTCTTGCGCTCAATTTACCTTCAAGCAATTTACTTTCATAGAATTGAATTGATTGCTTGATATAGCTTAAAGTTGTTGGTGCACTTAGGTGAACTGAATTGATATAGTCGTTGTTTGTGCTAAATCAAATTGATTTAAACTTTCACATTGTTTACTTGGTTTAGACAAATAGAAAAGGTCTTAAATTATTAATTATAATTAGAAGAAATTTGTTAGACCACCTATTCACCCCCCCCCCTTTTCTAGTCGGCCTCCTCGGTCTTACAGTGGCATGTGGACTCCCATCCTCCTGCACGCGCCGCCTCTGCAGCCGCCACCACATGCCTGCCTCAGACCTGTAGCCGACGATGTGGAGCCAGAGATAGCATTGAGGACAAGCGAGGGGCGATGGACAGTGACGAGATCTGGACCCAGGTGACTAGATCCAAAGGGCAGTGGCATTGGCAGGCGAGCGGCGAGCCATCTACCATGAAGGAGGAAGGCAAGACCGCGAGGAGAAGGTGCCTCTGTGCCGCCAGACCCGTCATGCCACATTCGTGTCATGCTGGCCCAAGCACGACCCAACCGGCCAGGCCAAGCCATACCACCAAACGGGCCCATATTCTAGGCCTAGCACATCCCGTTATTCATGTTGTGCCAGCTCAGCACGAAACTGCTGGACCCTGCCTAGGCCAGGGCGTGCCAGCTGTGTCATGGGCCGGTCCTGAAAAGCTCGATTCAACAAGTCTATGCTCAAGTACACACAGTCTACTCAATCATATTAGAATTTTATACACAAAAGATTCATTAAAATTTCCATCGCTCTAAAATTAACGTAAACTATGAGAAAGAAAAAATAAAGGTGGGACCCACCTGTCACTTGGAAAGAAAAAAAAGTCAAGGTGAAACCCACCTGTCACTGTGTTAGAGGAAAGGGAGAAGTGGACTTCTGTCACAACTTCGCGCGAACTGGGCTTCACGGGGTTGGCTAAGCCCAAACGATTGGTTTAGGACAGTGCCGGACTTGTGAATTGAGGCCTTGTGGCTAGTCGGGCCATCCTTGCTGAGGGCAAAAATAGGCCATGGTTGTACTCGTGCGTACGTGGGCCTCAACATCGACCGTCGAATGTTTCTTCCATGCAAGCATTATATAGCACAGTAGTTTTAAGACTAGCACGCTACTAGTGATCAGCAGCTCGCTGTTGCCTTAGACCCTTAGACCCAAGCAGTGTCAGAGGAGAATGTTTAATTTTGAAGTTCACTTGTTTGTAGATAAGAGCATGCAAAGCACTGTATCTGGCTAAAAAAATATTATAGCTGACGGAGATTTATTTATTATAATTAAATTAAAAATAGAAAAAAAACATGTTAGTCCATCACGTATAATACAAACAAATACGAGAAAAAAAGAACCAGCAAAAAACCTCAAAAAAGCCAAAAGTATAGAAAAAGACGAAATTTATGAATAGTGGAAAATAAGTCAGAAGTTTAAACTGAAATGAGCGGTGCCTGTCTACCTATCATGTGAATGTTTGTTTGCCTAAAATCAATTAGATTTTAGAACCGTTGGATCTCAATCCAACGCCACCTCCCCCACCTCCTATTAAAATGTCCCACAGGCCACTAAACCCTAGCCACAGCCTCCCGCCTCCACTGACCCTTGTTGCTGCCGCCGTGTCACCTTGCCGTCGTCACCTCCAATGCCAGTAATGCCCACCGGCGAGCACTTTCCATAGCGTTACCGCCTCAACCTCCCTTCCCATCGCTACGGCCCACCTCCTCTTTCATCATCGCCACTACACGCCTCCAACTCCCATACCCCACACTCTTTCCCTGTTTCTAGCGACGTAGCCACCAGATCAGCCATCGCCGCTTACCGCCTCCTAATTGCTCATCATTTTCATCACCCCACCACCTCCACGCCCACCGCCCCTTCCCCAAGCCTGCGGCCAATAGCACCACCGCTACGTCGATGCCCCACCACCACCGCCCATCATCGTGCCTCTGCCGCCCTAATCTCCCTCTAAATCTAGGCTCTAGTGAACTCAAACCTCTAACTCGGTGAACCCTAACCCTAATTTGGCGAACCAACGCAGCGGAAATGAAGAACCCATCAGCCAGAGTTGGAGACGATGGCGGATGGTGTACGAATTATGAAGCGGATCTAAAGATTAGAATTTTGACTGATTTTCTCCAAAAACATTCAAGTGCTTTATAGCACTTTCGAATTTAATACAGATTATGAAAAATAAGCATGTTACTAATTACTAGGATGCTTAACTTGGAAAGGCAAATCTGAGCATATGCGCCCATCTGTACCAACTATTTATACCAGGGTTTAAAAAACAGGTTGTAAATTTCAACTGGGAGTGGCCGGTAGGGTTGGTATGACCAAAAATTAGGAAATTTCTGGCCGAAATTTTCAAATCAAAATTTGAATTTTAAACAATCAGCTGATTTTTGACCAAAAATCAGACGAAAATTGGTTGAAAATATTAGTCAATTTTTTTAAAAAAATTTGGCCAAAATTTCTTCAAATTTGATAAAATTCATGCAAAATAAAATTTTCAGAACCGATTTAAACTCTTACTAAGGGTCACCGGTCAAACCAAAAAAACAGCCGATCTTTGGCCCATACCGGGCGGTAAAAAAAACCCTGATATATACCACACAATGCGCTTTGAGATTCATGTAGGAAGTTTGGTTTTTTATGTTCCCAAATATTAAGTGAATTTATGTAATTTTTAGTCTTTTTACACTGATTACAAGGGGAAGAAAGGTACATGCGGGACCCACTACCTATACTCCAATCTTTGGAATGGTGTTTTGAATTTTGAAAACATAGATGTACAGTACAATACGAATATTTGGCTATATATAGCATTGATACAGTACTGAAATCTCATACAGGTTCTCCATACATATACATGTATGGCGTATCCTACACCACACCTCGAATGTACTTGTATACCATATCCTACACCTAACCACCTATACGCAGGTATTTGTAAAAAAAATACATGTGCTATTAGTCCTACAAAGAAAAATGCACATACACATTGTACACTGCACAGTACACATATGACCTAAATGTATAGTACAGAACCTGTACAGTACTATACACTTACACTACATACATGTACTCTGTCTAGGGAAGACAGACCAGGTGCACCGGAGAAAAGGAAGAAAAGGGAATGATGAAGGTGCACGGCTGGTGAAGATGAAGACAGGAGCACACCGGTGAAAGACAGAGTAGTAGACAGATGATATGCATGTACATACACCAGCAAAGATATTGACTGGGTGGCAGTGTACACCGGCGGAAGGGACGACGGCTAGTGTACACCATCTGGGAGCACAACGACGGAACGTTAGTGTACACAGGTGAGGAGGATGATGGCCGGTGCATACCGGTTTGGAGGACGACGGCGACGGTGGTCTCGAGGATGGTAGATGTGGTGGCCAAGGGTTCGGAGGCATCAGCGGGCTTGAGGGGCGATGGATCTAGAATAGCGGGCTCCGGGACAATGGATCCGGTAGCGCCGGGCTCAAGGATGGCGAGATCCGAGGAGAAGGACAATAACGGCCATTGCACACAGGCAGGCTCAAGGACGGTTGATCTGGTGGTGGCCTCAAGTACGGCGAGATCTGTTGAGGTGGATGGTGTCCATGCTTTGCCGTTGCCACCCCTCCATTGCCGACTGCCGCCCCACCACCTCATCTATCATCTTGCGGTGGGGCCAACAAGATCTGCTAGCAGCGGAGTCGCGGTCATCACCGATTCGCTCTGCCACCTTGGCCATCACTGGCCTACACCGTGCTCGCTGTCGCCACCACCTCGCGTGATCTCGGCGCCGCTCCACCTCGAGTAAGAGAGAGGGGAGGTAGTGAGAGAGAAGGGGATGAGAGATAATGAGAGGATGGGTGGAGGTGGTACCCAAATGTACAATTGATGTGACCCTTTATGGCCTATCAAATTATAATTCAGAACTTATAAAATGAAACCTCAAACAATGTGTGCACAAATCTTGAAGAGCACGAATGGTACAAATGATACACTACTGTATAAAATGTCATCACAGAGGTTCCAAAACATTATCACAGACTATTTCATTAGCTGTCTGAGTTTATAGGTTAGTAATGACATGAGGTTATCACCGACGGTTTTCGAATCATCAGTGATGCAGACTATCATAGATGGTTATTAACTCAGAACCATATGTGATAGTTAAATATCACAGACGGTTTATAGTTGAAACCATATGTGATAGCTGATGTATCATGGATTATTTATAGATGAAACCGTCTATGATAGATATGTATCACAAATGGTTTGTAGATAAAACCGTCTGTGATATTCTTTTGTATTGCTAAATCTATTTCTGTTTATTGGCTAGCCTCAAGAAATGCTAGTTATACCCTCTAAAACAAGCAAAAATACAACAAGTACATATATACATCTAATTCATATTCATTTTAAAAATAAGAACATCCATTTTACAAATCAATTAATTCAAATAAAATAAATTAACCATTTATGAACAAATACACACACGTATCATTAAATTCAATCTTATCCCAATCAAGTTTAATCTACATTGTAGAACTCCCTAGCTTGGTTTATGACCTGAGACAACAAGAAATACGCAAATTGTCCTTGAATTTTTTAGAGCTCGGCTTATTTCAACGCAGTTGTAGCGATGGTCGCAACCTGTTGCTAGGAAGATCAAAGTCATGCATACATATAAATTGATAAGTATGAAATAATTATTGCAAGATTGACAAACCTGAAGATCATTAGTCACCGCAAAACTAAGGAGTAGTTGCATGTTGTGGCAAACACAGTCTCCACAGGTGTTGTCCAACAGTTACTGGTGGCACTGCAAAAATAGAATTGGTTAGTTCGAGATACATTACTATGAAGTGTTATATAGGATTAATGTGTACTAGCGAATACTAAAAAATTTAGATCATGTCGTAGGGCACTGATCCCTCCCTTGGATCTCCCTCCAGTAGCAATGTATGCAATGAACGACCTATATGATTCCAAAAGGTTAGCCTTAGCCATTGCAAAGGAAGGAAAGTCTATAATAGAGTTATCTATGGAAGAAATATATTTACCTGTCGATTAATTATTGGACAATTGTGAAGTCATGTTTGGCTTTCTTTAGGGAATCAAGGTATATTACATGTTCCATTTTGGTATAATTACAATTAGAATACAGCGGAACCTACACAGGTATGTCATCATGGTCATTAAACCTAAGCTCGTGTTGCTTATAAAGTACAAATCAACCAGTATAGCCACTAGTGCAGCACTTACCCCTGGTTATAGGGCAAAAATATGAATTCTTTATTGCGATGAGCTAGCAATGACGCCATCATGTAAACCTCGACGAAGGAAGCAATGACGCCATCATGTAAACCTCGACGAAGGATGCATCCTCCTAGATAGTTTGCATGGAGTCCAAGTATGGGTTGAGAAAACCTACCGGTGATTTTCTTGATTTGACATCAGAAACCATGTATTTATCTATCTATAAATATACACACACAAAATTAAGGAGTTATACATGACATTTATAAATATTACATGAACATAGACCACGATTGTACACACTTCCAGTGTCCAGCATCGAATAAGTGAGGCATCAAGGGTATTGAGGTTGAAGAGAAAGAACAAGTCATCAAAGGTCACCATGAAGACACAGTCTTAAACCTCATGGTGAAGATGATGTGGCCTGAACTTGACGTTGACACCCGAGCGCCGTTGTCCATCCGTCTTGTTGGCTTATTCTATGTACCATACATATAATCTCTGACAAGCAAATCCTAGGGTTAGGATGCACTCTACCAGGATGACTGATGGTTTGCCTAGCACGAATTTCTGGGCCAACGGCAAGAAGAGGATATCATCGATCTTTTTCGGTTTGTCCTTGTTGCTCCACCGTTTAGAGGTCGACTTCACAAGAGTTGACCTGGTACGAGGTGTAGTGCATGTGATGCGCCACGCTCTTGCCGTGTCGTGCAGGTAACTCTGGTGCAGGTAGCTCCGATGCAGATAGCTCCAGTGGACTTGGCACTGCTATAGAACATTCCTTTGAAGTTGACACCGGTGCAGGTAGCTCCAATGCAGATAGCTTCCATGGGTTTGGCACCGTTGCAGGACTTTCCTATGAAGTTGACATTAGTACAGGTGTCTCCAAGCAGATGTTCCTCTTTGGCCACTAGATAAATGTTCTAATAATGGCTTATCCTAGAGCCACGACCTCGTTGTTTGCAGTGCATCTACAGCGGGATGACATCGAAATTGGTATGAGCATCATCTACATTCACTTTTGCTAAATTTGGTGCTAGCGTTACACCGTGCACCAAGGCCTCAGCACCGGATGGATACGCCTGGCCCCAAGCAGCATTCAAGGCAACAGAGGCATATCTTACTCGGAGTTTGCACTTCATATCCACATACATAGCAATATAAAATTAGCTACTCCAACAAGCGTATCAATGGATCAAGCATTCTAGAGATAATAATTATTACCAGGATGTCATCAATAGGAAATTTGTGGTCACTTTCTGAGGTAGGGTTGGACACGTAGCTACTCCGATGGTTGGGGGTCAGCTAGCACAATAGCGGTGGGGGCTTACAACTGATTTCCCCCGAGTCTTTCCTCAATGCTCTCTATCTGCTATTGTATCTCATCTTTGATGGCATTAGTGATGTCCTCTCTAAAGGCTTCACGAATCTCCTCTCGTAGCCATGCATCGTGCTCGACTTTGGTTCTCTTCCTACTCTGGTACTCTTCGGAGTCCTCTGGGACCATAAAGACCATAGAACATAAAGACCAAAGGCTCTAGTGCAACCCAGGTGCTCCTTGTTTCTTAGGGCTATGGAGAGTATATCTCTCACCTTGACTGCCTGGAATAAGCCCCTGAAGACATGGTAGACGACCTCATTCTTATCCAGTTTTGGGTGCGCTCATCAGGGATCCCGACAAATGGCAGGGAGGCCTCTCATAGGATAGCCTTCTCGTCTTCATTTCTCTATTGCGAGATTTTACCCGCATACCTAGTGGTGCCGTGTCTGTGGGGGTGTGTGTGTTTTTCCTAAAATGCCTTCTGCTCTGCACTTTCACTCTTAAACTCATCTGTCGTTTTCTTCGCCACAAAGTCTCACTAGCACAGTTCCTGGAATGAATACTTCTGGAAGGGCGTTAGATACTTCTCCACGTATTGCTTGATAAGCATGCTCTTGAAGTTCTTCCACACTTTGCATACCACTAACAGCATGTATTGTTGCATGAAGGTCTGGTGTTCTTCTAATATCTCAAATGATTCGAAAATTTCTGTCAGTAGCGCATCTTTCTAAGCTTTGGTCAAGTCCTTCAATGAATCATAGGTAATCTCGACCCATTCCAATGCAACTATTCTGACCATTATCCCGAACATGGACACTGCTTAGTGAGGATTAAGAGGAGTCCCAGACGTATCGCTATCTGTGATAGTAAATCGGCCCTCGGGCCTTTTGATATCCCTCTTCCAGCGCGCTTGGATTTCTAGAGGGCGACGCATCACACGCATGAGGCATCTTCACAAAAAATAGAAGAGGATAAATTTGCAAACTTATATAATTACTTATTATACTTGAAATAGAATACCTTACATATAAGTATGTGATGTTCACAAATGTTTCAGAAAATTTTCATCAATATGCATAGAGTTCAGATTTAAAGTGTGTTGTCTTTCTCTCAGATGCAGAGTTGCACAAGATAAAATCTTAGCCTTCTCAATACTTGTCAATATTCTTCACTATTTAAATATGATAAGTATGAATCAGACTTTGAGCTTTCATGAAGATTCTCTACATTTAGTCAAGAAAAATACTACTGACAATACCTCCTTTTGATAGAAAATCAAGAAATTAATAGTGCAAGCATTCTCTATTTTAATAGAATAGTCTATTGAAAACAGATAATAGAAGTGTCTATTAGTCTCAACAATTCTAGTAGATACAATCAGCTAACAATGAATCTTCAAAGAATTTTATAACACTAACACTATTCAAGATCAACTGAAATAGACAGTATTAGTGAACTGGCTGCCAATAACAAATGATAGTAAGAATTAATTTTAATAACTTAAGCCTGATAAGGTTATCATTTTAATTTTATAATATGACAGTTATCCTCACCAAGTAGTAAAACCGAGCCCACAAGCATTACAAGCAATGTCTCCCAGTACTGAAGTAAATAACGAAGCAATGTCGCCCACAAACATTTTTTTGTTAGTATAGCATGTTTAATGTCTTATCCATTGTAACATTTTGTTTTTGTAGAGAAGTAAGACTTGGATACTAACGTGCCCCTTTCTCCTCAGTGGCTTATGAAGGTAGGAGAAAACTAGGTTAGACAACTAGACTTAAACAACTGGGTATCCTAACACTATGCATGGTGAAAATAAGAGTAGGATTATAACATTATTAATGAAGAAGTAGATAATACCTTGCGTGTTGCTGCGGGAGAAATCAAGAACCTCATGCATTGTGGCAAATGTAAAGAAATAAATCAACAAAGCACAAATGTTACTCTCTATGTACCTTTCACATCAAAAAGACATAATTAAAACTTAAACCCAAGCATTCAATTCATGTAACATAGCAGTGGGAAACATCATACATGTATTGACGAAACAACAAAAGAGCAAAAGGGATAATTGGTAACCATGATGATACATTATTCATTGCTATATCATAGACAGGAAAGAAGAATATTACACACGGCATGTTTAGGGAGGAGGCAGCGTGCTCGGGAAGGAGGCGCATCGGGGGAGGAGGCCGTGTGCTCGGGGGAGTGGGAGCATAGGCAAACCCTAGTTTGACTATAAATAGGGTTGGCATCACAGACGATTTTAATAAATAACTGTCTGTGATAAATATAATGCAAATTCACGTATATATGACACATTCTCATATATATATAAATGCAAATTCACATATATATATATGATACATTCTCACATACATAAATGCAAATTCACATATATATGATGCATTCTCATATACATAAATGCAAATTCACACACACACACACACACACACACACACACACACACACACACACACACACACACACACACACACATATATATATATATATATATATATATATATATATATATATATATATATATATATATATATGAGACATTCTCACATGCATAAATGCAAATTCACATATATATATGACACACTCTCATATGCATAGATGAAAATTCACATATATATGATACATTCTCATATAAATGCAAATTCAGAACATATGACACATAAATATTTCAATCATCATTCCACTTGCTTATTTCCATTAAAAATTAGCCATTCATGATGATTGACATGTATGTAGCTAGTTTCGTCATGTTGTTCTTTATTGATCCTTATGCCGTTTTCGAAAGAGGCAATTCATCAAATTGATGGTATTCTTTCTTGTCCACTATATTCTCAACTTCGACAATCCTCTTTTTTCCATGAAGAACTATGTGGCGCTTATTATTTGCCTGGTCAGTTACATAGAAGACTTGAACAACTTGATTAGCGAGTACGAATGGTTCATTTTTTTATCTGACACGTTCGAGGTCAACGGTAGTGACGTCGTACTTGTCGCCCTTCGCCTATGAACGATGTACCCAACGGTATTGAAACAGGGGGTCTTGAAAAGTATGTAGTCGAGGTCCCAAATCTCCTCTATGAACTCATAGTAGAAGCTTCTCAACCCATCGGTACTGAACGTATCTATGTAGATATCACTGTTCTGGTTAGTGCTCTTTATATATGGAGCTTGCGTATAAAATGTGCACCCATTTATGTCATATTCTTGCCATGTTACAACTGTAAATATTGGCCATTTTGCCAACCATGTTAGCATATCAATTGACGAGCTCCCAGCGAGCACTCCTTCAACCATTAGTTGAACCGACTATTCTACTGTCTCGTGATCCAAATATCCGGGCGCTCTAGATTCTATTACTGAAGCATGTCCTTGTACTAGTCGATATACAGGGACACTTCAATCATATGATGTAAGACCATAAGATGGGCTTGAGCATATGCATCCATATCTGGAGTAATTGCTTTCCTTCTGATGGTCCCAACACCCTCGAGCCTCCCCTCATGGCAAGATCGAGACATACCTATTGGTTCGACCAGAGCCATGTAATAAATGCAGAACTTAATGATCTCTTCGGTTGTATAACTTTCAACAATGTTGCCCTTTCACCGAGATCAATTCCATCACAGGACTTGAGAATTCCTATGAACCTCTTGAATGGATACATACTACATAGGAACACGAGTCCACACATCTTTATCTCCCACACAATGTGAATAATGAGATAGACTATGATATCGAAAAATGATAGAGAGAAATATATCTCAAGATGACATAGAGTCGTCACCACCTCTTCCTACAGAGCAATTAGTGCTTCGGGGTAGATGATCTTCTAAGCAATTGTGTTAAAGAAATAACACAACCTCATGATTGTCTCTCGGACCTTAATCGGTAAACTACTTCTAACTGCAACAGGGGGCATCTGTGTCATCAACAAATGACATTCATGAGACTTCATACTAATTAACTTCAAATCTTCCATCAAAATATTTTTTTTTTCATGTTGACCGAGTAACCGGATGGAACTTTCACACCATTCAAGCACTGACACAATTCAGTTCTCTCGGCCTTGGACAAAGTGCAACAAGCAGGGGGAGGTACGTTCGTCCTTTATCAGTTTTTGTCAGTGCTAACTTAGGTCTGATGTCTATATCAACCAAGTCAAGCCGTGCATTGATACCATCCTTTGTTTTATCATGAATGTTCAGTAAAAGACCAATCAAGTTATCATATACATTCTTCTCTATGAGCATGACATTGATATAGTAGCAAACTTTTAGGTGCTCCCACTAAGGTAAGTTTCAAAATACTGATCTCTTCATTAAGATGTTCTTCTCACAGGTTTTCGATTTACATCCCTTTCCGAGCATAGCATCTAAATCCTTAACCATATCATAGACCTCTTTTTTGCTTAAATACCTTGGAGCTGAACTGTCATCCTTCTTTTTGTCGAATTATTTCTTCATCCTGTGGTATGGGTGAGCCCTCCGAAAGAATATACGATCACGTGTGTACATGGTTTTGGGCAAGTGCTTCAGCCACACACTTTCGGTATCATCTAAGCAGTGAGTATAGGCTTTTACCTCTTTTGTACTCTGGCTTGATAGGTTAGCAAGGGCAAGATAATCATTTATGATGCAGAACAATAAAGAGCGTAAAGTGAAGTTCTCTCATTTGTATGCATCCTATATCTGTACCCCTTTGATCCAAAGTATTTTTAGATCTTCCTTCAACGATGCTAGATACACATCAATATCATTTTCAGGTTGCTTCAGTCCTTAGAAAAGTGTCGATAATAAAATATACTTTCGCTTCATACACAACCGAGGAGAAAGATTGTAGATACAGAGAGTCACGAGTCAAGTGTTATGTCGACTGCTCATGTTATCAAAATGATTTATTTCATCTATACTCAATCTAGACCTTACATTCCTCAGTTATGCACTAAAGTCTGTAAATCTCCCATCGATGTTTCTCCACTGGGCTGAATCAGCCAGGTGTCTCAGCTTTCCATCCTTCTTACGCTCCTGAGTGCCAACGCAGCAGTTTTGCCTCCTTTAGGTTCTCAAAAAACCACTTCAAACAGGGAAGTAAAGGAAGATACCACGTCATCTTAGCAAGAGATCCTTTCTTCACCCTGATTCCCTCGCCGTTATCTGATTGATTCTTACACTTTTATTGGGATGCATTGTATACTTGATATACATGCATGTTTGCATACTCTTTACGATAGACGATATATGTAACAGCCCAACTGTTTATTTCAATTTTTGAGTGAAAAAATTAAATTAATTTAATTTGGTTTAAAATAAAAAAAAGTGTTTTGGTGCCTAAATTTTAAATTTTGAATTTCCCTAATTTTCTGTTTTAAAAAGGCTGCATTTGAAAAGTAATCCAAGTAAAAACCTAGAAATATTATTAAATAAGATGATAATTTGATTTTCTATAAAAATCATAATTCAAATTAATTATTTGGATTTTATCTGGATGTTTTGAGTTTCTTTGGAGTTTAAAGTCTATTTTTAAATTAAAAAGTATTTTAAGTATGAATATGTAATACCAATTAAGTGGGAAATATTTTATCTAAGTCCAAAATATCTTCAGGAACTTATGTTAATTTTCCTAGAATTTTTGGAAGTTATTTGATATTTTTCTGAGCTTTATTGGTTTTCTCTAGCTTTTCTGAAAATCCAAAATCAAAAAAATCAAAATTTAAATCCCCGCCCCTCCCTCCGGCCGACGCGTGGGCGGCCCAGATCAGCCCACTCCACTCCCTAGCCCATCTCTCCCGCCTGCCCCTCTATTCTCTCTCCTCTCCCTCGCGCCCGGCCGCTGGATCTCCCTCTCGGCCACGTGGCTACATTCCGCCGCCATCCTCTTCTCTCTCTAGCCTCAGCCCCACCTGTCAGCGCCACTCCGTTCCCTCTCCCGCCAACACCCCAACCCTGCCTATCAGGCCCTTCGTCCCCACGCGCCATTTTCTTCCTTCCGCTGCAATCGCCTCCGTCGAAATCGCGGCCACCCTTCCGGCCCTTCCCTTCCTGAGCGCTGCCTCACCTTCATGCGCCGCACTCCGCATGCCTATCTCCTCTGCCAATTCCACGCCCGTCACCCACCTCCCCCGCTCCTCGCGCCCACTCGGCCTCATCTGCCCGCAACCGCTGCCACCTCCCCAACTCCGGCGAGAAATTTTCGCTCCCGCACTTCCCCTTCGCCCCTATAAAAGGTCCCCCGAGCACCCCCATTCCCCACGCCACCTCGCTTCGCCCTCCTCTTACCCCTCCTGAGCACCAATCGCCACCGCACCGCGCAATTTCGCCTCCATGCTTCGGCCGAACTCTGGCGAGCTCTCCTCGCCACCTCGGTTCTTCTCGTGCCTCGCCGACCTCTCCACCGGCTTCACCACACCATCACCAGTCTTGCCCACCCCTTGGCCAAGCCTCTTCACCGCCGGAGTGCCGCCGCGCTAGAGCCTGAGCTGTGCCGCCGCTTCTTTCGAGTCGCCGACCACTCTTCGACCGTCCTCGGCAAAAACCGCAAGCACCGTCGCACTCCCCTCACTCCAGGGGCGAATCCATGGGGTAGGCTTCATCAGGCTGAAGCCTACCCTCCACTGGTTTGCCGAAACCCCTCCGCCCTCCTGCGGCGACCAGTCACCGGCGACGATATCGACGAGAAGAAAGGGTTGTCTGAGGAAAAGAAAGAGCACGGAGCCAGGGAGAAGAGCTGTCTGGGCGGCTGCTGGCTGGGCTTGAGCGGCGGAGGCACGGAGCGGGGCTGCCAGGGGCAGGGTCGCTCCATCGCGGTCTCACGGGGAGCCGGCTGTCCTCGTCCACTACGTACCTTCCAAATCAAGCAGCATTAGCAGTAGATTAAATCCAACGAAATAAACTTTTATTTGTTCTTGAATCGACCAAGATTGAGATAGCGAGTAGAGTAGTAGGTAGTAAAATTAACTGAAAAGTGAGTGATAAGGATTGGATAGGTACCCACCCAAGTCTCGAGGTGGAAGGGGAGGCTGGTCATTGACTTGGAATCGGAGGCGGCAGCGGCGAAGGCGATCAAGAAGCAGCAGACCAGCAGGAGCCACCGAGGCAGAGGCCGCCCAATCATACTAGATACTATCATAACCGTATCCTTTCTTTCTTAGCTATAGATCCATGCAGCCATGGATGGATGGATCAACTGCTTCTGCTTTTGCTTTCTCCGGTTTCGATTCCCTGTTCTTGTGGCCGGGAGGAGAGAGCAGAGCAGAAGGCGACGGAAGCTAGCTGCGCGTAGCTTTTTTCTAGCAACAACAAGAAGACGTACTTTGTTCTCTTGCTAATTTTGTGGGGTAATTAATGGGTAGCCAACTGATGAATCAACCTACATGTCCAGAGACTTTTCCTATTAGAATAGGAGTATTGCTTAGAGCAACTCCAGCAGGGCCCCTACTTGAGCCCTCATCCTACTTTTGAGGGCCGAGGGGCAAAAAAACTCACTCCAGCAGGGCCCCTACTTGAGCCCTCAAAAGTAGGGGGCCCTCAAATCTCCCCCTCGAGCCCTCATTCCTGGGGGGTCTGGAGGGAGCCCCTACTTTTGAGGGCTCAAGTAGGGGCCCTGCTGGAGTGAGTTTTTTGCCCCTCGGCCCTCAAAAGTAGGATGAGGATGAGGGTGGGTCCTATGTGTCATCCCCTCTAAGAATGAATTTGAGGGTCCTGTTTTGAGGGCTCCTGCTGGAGTGTATCCCAAAAAACATAGCCCTCAAAAGTAGGGAGAGCCCTCAAATAAAAAGTAGGGGCCCTGTTTTGAGGGCTACTGCTGGAGTTGCTCTTAGAATTCTAACTTTATTTATGATTCTTAGGCCCGCATAAATCGGCTTAGACTTCTGATTTCTGACTTATTTTTTATTATTCAATAATTTTGTCTTTTTTGTTTTTTTGGTTCTTTTAGCTTTTTTGTCGGTTCTTTTTTCCCATATTTGTTTGTACTGTCCATGATGGGCTAACCTGTTTTTTCTATTTTTAAATTTTTTAAATTTAATTACGCCAAATAAGCCACCATCAGCTACAATGTAATTTCAGATAGTTACAGTGTTTTTCAACATAAGCCACTCAAAAAAACCATTTTGAGCACCCCTTAATTAAATTGTATTGTTGGTGATGTGCACATGCAATTATATGTGTACGCAATTATATGTATTCTAGGAAAAGCTTATGATATGATAGAAGAATGTATATTTTTTTAGCCCACCCTCATTTTTCATTCTAGATTCGCCACTGCTCACTCTCCTCTCTCTGTTGTGCCCCTCACCAGCCGTTACTGTGCCGCCATTCGCCGGCGACCCTCGGGTCCCGAGCGTCCTCCCGGTCGGCAAGCCATGTCAGCACTCGAGACCCTTACGACTGCCAGCTACGACTAGATACTCATGGTCGTAGCTCCGAATGGTCGTAAACAACTTCATAGTCGTACACTCGACTATGTGGTCGTAAGCTCGACTGCGTGGTCGTAAGTTCGACTACATGGTCGTAAGCTCGACTACGTAGTCGTAAGTTATTCTGCGTTGTCGTAAGTTCGACTGCGTGGTCGTAACGAGTACCAGTACTCGTAGTCGTGCTGATGTCATGCTGACGTCATAAATCCGATTTTCCAGTAGAAAATAATTTGGCTGAAAAAGAAATTCCCTGCTGATGTCATAATCCTAGTTTCCTTTAGAAAATTAATTCCAAAAAATGCAAATTATTCTTTTTCTCTGATTTTAAACTTCCGAAAGCCCGTTCTCCTTCGTCCTAGCTCCGATTGAACCAGTTCAAATTTCTAAATTCATCGAAAATTCCCCTGTATCCATTTCTACTGTCAATTTAAATATTTGGAATTTATTTGAATTTTATTTAAGTTTGGTGGGTTATTTTCACATGTAGACTACGACGAATCCGGAGAATTCTTCGACGAAAATTTGCACCCAACTGAAGAACAAGGCAAGTCACATATCTTGATCATGTTGATCCCAGTTTGCAAATAAATTTATGTTGGTTTAAATTATATTGCATGCTAATTTTATTCAACGTATTTCAATTCAATTTTAAATTTAGTTGTTGCCTACTTGTTAATTGCTCCGTTGACCTTGAATCCCTCAAAACCTTGTCACCCTAGAATAAAACTCTAGTTAGTACACTAGTATGGCTAGAGAATTTCTGTAGCAAACGCTTAGACATGCATAGAAATAACTTTAGGTTGGGATAACCTTTTTACATGAAATGATGAGCTTTTAAATGTATTCCTGACTTTGGTGAGTCAAGAAGGATTATGAAATATTTTGAAATAAAATGTAAAATCTGGTTTAGACTTAGGCTAATGGTTAGGTGGTGGGTGCAAGCATGCACTATTGTTCAGTGACATAGTGTTGATTGTCGGACACAGGGAGTATGTGGTTGGGCCTAAGTCAAATTAAGGACCGGTCTGTGAGCTACTGTTGCAAAGCCCTATCGTACTACCACAAGGCTGGTATGAGACAGTCCTAACTGATTAATTTGCGGGTCCCAACCTGAGTCATGTCGTAGGTTGAAAGTGAGTGTGGCGTAGGCTATGAAAAGTCTCACTCAGCTCAAGAGGGTGTCCCGGTCTGGTGGATTCATTACTGGGGTGAAACTTAGTGTTGACTTGGCCAGGTTGAAGGCTTTGCATTGTAAAGGCCTTGTCATGATCTCCTCGCTGCACACCAAAGGAAGTGTGTTAATCTAGTGGCAATATGAGATGATCATGTCTTGTGGGTAAAGTTGTACAACCTCTGTAGAGTGTATAATCTATCCTGAATAATCGTGCCCACGGTCATGAGCATGCTGAGTGAACGTTTTTCATGGATTAGACTTTGATTTTCAAAATATTTTTTGAAAACCTTATGGATGGATGGAATCCATGAGAGATTGAAAGCTTGTGGATGGACGGAATCCATGAGTGGTTGAAAGCGTGTGGATGGATGGAATCCATACGAGATCTTTTGGAAAAATGGTCTGGGTGGGATGCCCTTGGTTAGATTAGTGTTTAGTCACAGCCTGCACTAATGGTATTAATTTCATTTACAATTACTATTTTTCTTATTGTATTAAATTCAGTAGTTTCTAATCTATTTACTGTATTTCTTTAAATATTGTTTTATGCTCAAATAACCCTATATGTCTTCCTTTGTTACCTTTATCATTATGATGCATTTCTCCATGTGACTTGCAAAGTACAAGTTTGTACTCACCTTACTATCTCCACACAGAGGAATACGACTTCGACTATGGTGAAGATCTGGACGAGTAGGCCGCGTCTTACTGTCGTTTGCCTGTGGGCAGGCTCAGTGGACTTCTTTCGCTTCAGTTTTTTTCTTCCACTGCAATTATTTAAATTTTGGCTTATGTGCCATTGATGTAAACTTTGGCAATCTTGCCCATATTTAGTTAATAAATGTCATTATGATTGATATTTATCTTTGTTGTCCATTGTGTGCACTAGCTGATCCTAGACTAGTGCGATTTATATAGAGGATCTAAGAGTTGTTGCTCTGGGTTCCAACAGAGAAGGTATCAGAGCCATGACGACTCTAAGACATGACCATGGGTAGAATAGAATGGTCAGACCCTAAGGACTTACTTTAATAAACAGTAATTTCAATATATATAATGCTTATTCTTACCCGTCAATCTTTGCTTTCTCTTATCTCTCAATCCTTCCTCATCTTTATGTTATCATTCAAAAACATATTTCTAACTTCTCTCTTATTCAAACAATCGTAGATAAACACTTATCAAGATGCACTAAATGTTGGATGGAGTGTAGGCCTTCATCGACTACTTTGTCGTTTGGGTTCCAACGTCGAGCTATCTATGTGCACAAAGTAGACTGCCATGGAGATCATATGATGGGGCATCGCTTCACTTTACTTATCACCAAGCACACTGGACAAGGAAGTCTTCATTACTGCTTCAAAGGAAATGGTTACTCGTTTGAAAGAGCAAGGCAAGAAGCCGCTCATAAAGCAGTTCTTTGTCTCTACCATCATTTCAATCTTCGCATCAAAGGATCACATTTTGTACCTCGAGAGCCACGAAGGATCACACCAAGATGACCCTTACCCCTTTATGATAAGCCACTAAGCTAGCTAATAGGACGTTGTTATGAGCTATCGGTATTCTCTTTTGTCGGCAGCCGTAACTATTACTTCTTATGTGATTAATAAAGTTTTTGCTAAGTTGGTATTTTGTTTTGGGTTGTGAAAAATGTCCCCTATTTTCCTCTTTGCATTGAGTCTTCTCTTCCCTAATTCTTAAAAGCAACGAGTAGATGGTGAACACAAGGAACAACAGCAACGACAATCTTAATGGAGCACAAGGAAGTCAGCCCGTTTCCACTCCTCCGCCAGCAAATGAACCTGATTGGGCCCAAATGATGGCTGTTGTGGCTACAGACCAAACAGAGAGAGAGAGAGTATGGTAGTGGAGAGTTAGGTGAGTAATGGCTTAGGGTTTTCCCCATGGCCGGTGTTGTATATATATGTCCACATTGGGGGTGTTTTACAGTTATACCCTTACACCGAGTATTCCCCTCAGGGGTACTCATGTCATTATACATGTCACATTTTGGGCTTTACATTCCTCTAACAGGCCTGCTGGGCTTAGGTGGGGGCCGCCCCTACAACAATGGCAAACCAGAATCAGCTCATTTAACTACTAGTGCAGACCATCAATAACCCTGCACAACCTGCCCCACTAGTACCAGCTCAAGCTCCACAATCAAGACCATCGGAGTTTATGAGGTTGCATTGCCCGACCTTCTCCAGCAATACTGACCCCACGGATGCAGATGATTGGCTCAAAGTCATAGGAAAGAAGCTGAACATTATTCAATGCAGTGATCGGGAAAGAGTTTTGTTTGCTTCTCATCAGCTAAGTGGACCAGCATCAGAATGGTGGGACACCTACACCGCCGCACACGCCAATGTTCAGACTATCACTTGGAATGAGTTTGTGCAGAACTTTCGTAAAGCTCATGTCCCCATTGGCACCGTCACTCTCAAGATGAGAGAATTTTGAGCTCTACGACAAGGAGGCCGCTCCGTGAATGAGTACCTATAGAAATTCAACCAGTTGGCACGTTACGCACCAGAAAACGTTGCTACAGATGAAGCTAAGTAGGAAAGGTTCCTAGAAGGACTCAACGATGACCTATCCATTCAACTTCTCTCTAACGACTATGCCGATTTCCACCAGCTTTTCAACCAGGCAATCCGCCAAGAGTCCAAGCACCAAGAGATGGAGAATCAGAAAAGACGAATGAATGCTTAACACATGAACACTAGAAGCTTCTCTAAGACCAGAAGAACTCCACCACAGGCCAACAAGTTTCAATCACCATCAGCCGAAGAACAAGTCCCGACCAACACTTCTCCCAATGCTGAAGATCACAAAGCTTTGACAATTGGCTTCCCAAAGAAGGACTCAAACTCTACAGCATGAGTCACCTGTTTCAACTGCCATGAGACGGGACATTACGCCAACAACTGCCCCAAGAAGCAACAAGCAATGAAGAATGGTACACCTGGAACAACAACTGCCAACAACCTTCAGGCAACAAATAGAAGGCCAAAGAAGTTCATGAAAGGATGACTCAATCAGATATTAGCTCAAGCCATGCAAAGTAAGATCCAAACCCTTTTCCATGCTAGCCAACTTGAATCTCGAGGACGAGATTCTTTTCAAGTAGGGTAGTTTGTAACAGGCCAACTGCTTATTTCAGTTTTTAAGTGAAAATAATTAAATTAATTTGTTTTAAAATAAAAATAAGTTTTTCAGAGCCTAAATTTTAAATTTTGAATTGCCCTAATTTTCTGTTGTAAAAAGGCTGCATTTGAAAAGTAATCCAAGTAAAAACCTAGAAATATTATTAAATAAGACGATATTTTGATTTTCTATAAAATCCTAATTCAAATTAATTATTTGGATTTGTTTGGCTTTTATCTGGAGTTTCTGAGTTTTTCTAGAGTTTAAAGTCTATTTTTAAATTAAAAATATTTTAAGTATGAATATGTAATACCAAATTAAGTGGGAAATATTTTATCTAAATCCAAAATATTTTCAAAAACTTCTGTGAATTTTTCTAGAATTTTTGAAAGTTATTTGATATTTCTCTGAGCTTTATTGGATTTCTCGGGTTTTCTAAAAATCCATAATCAAAAATCAAAACTTAAATCGCCGCCCCTCCCTCCAGTCGACGCGTGGGCGGCCTGGATCATCCCACTCCGTGCCCTAACCCATCTCCCCCATCCGCCCCCTCTATTCTCTCTCTCCTCTCCCTCGTGCCTGGCCGCCGGATCTCCCTCTCGACCACGTGGTTGCATCTCCGCCGTCGCCCGCTTCTCTCTTCGCCTCATCCCCACCTGTCAGTGCCACTCCCTTCCCTCTCCCGCCGACACCCTGACCCCGCCTGTCAGGCCCTTCATCCCCGTGCGCCCTGTTCTTCCATCCGCTACAACTGCCTCCGCCGAAATCGCCGCCGCCCTTCCGGCCCTTCCCTTCCAAAGTGCCGCCTCACCTTCCTGCGTCGTACTCCGCGCGCCCGTCTCCTCCACCAATTCTGCGCCCGTTGCCCACCTCTCCCACTCCTCTCCGCTCGCAACCGCTGCCACCTTCCCAACTCCGGCGAGAAATTCTCGCTCCCGCGCTTCCCCTCCTCCCCTATAAAAGGTCCCCTGAGCACCCCCATTCCCCACCCCACATCGCTCTGCCCTCCTCTTCCTCCTCCCAAGCGCCAATTGCCACCGCACCGCGTGCCTTCGCCTGATCGCCTCCAAGCTTCGGCCGAACTCCAACGAGCTCCCCTCGCAGCCTCGGTCCTCCTCGTGCCCCGCCGACCTCTCCACCGGCTTCACCGTACCATTGCTAGTCTCGCCCACCCCTCGGCCAAGCCTCTTCACCTCCAGAGTGCCACCGTGCGCGGAGCCTGAGCTACGTCGCTGCTTCTTCTGAATAGCCGACCACTCTCTGGCTGTCATCGGTAAATACTGCAAGCACCGTCGCGCTCCCCTCACTCTCCTCTCTCTGTTGCGCCCCTCGCCGGCCGCCACACAGAGGAAGACGACTTCGACTACGGTGAAGATCTGGACTAGTAGACCACGTCTTACTATCGTTTGCCTGTGGGCAAGCTCAGTGGGTTTCTTCCGCTTCGGTTTTTTTCTTCCGCTGCAATTATTTAAATTTTGGCTTATATGCCATTGATGTAAACTTTAGCAATCTTGCCTATATTTAGTTAATAAATGTTATTATGGTTGATATTTATCTTTGTTGTCCACTGTGTGCACTAGCTGATCCTGGACTAGTGCGATTTACAAAGAGGATCTAGGAGTTGTTGCTTCGGGTTCTGACAATATAGTCGCTTGGACATGTATGTATTCTTTCTACTTCTATTCCCAACAGATAAAGAATCTTCTTGGCTTTATAGGTGATTTTCAGCAACCTGTTTACCTATGAAAGCATGTTTGCTAAGAGACCTAACAGCGTTGTGAAACTTTGATCGAACCAACCATTACTTGCCTTCAATTTCAGCAGTTCAAGCGTTGCTACCAACCTTGTGTATTTCAACTTGCAGCACGTTAACAAAGTTTTCTCCGAGTCCTCCATCAAGCACCGGGATTTTACATACTCTCTCTCATCACAATTCCCTTATGCATCGTGAAGTATCTGATCCAGATTGTCATCGTGTAGTCTATCCAAATTGGAACCACAATCGACATCATTTGGTGGCATATCGTTGACTTCATCAGCGATGTCGTTAAATTGCCTTCCTATGCAATCTACTCTTCACCGTGATTGGTCCAATGTGTATACTTCTTTTTGAAACCCATTTGAATGAAGTATGTTTCGATCTGCACTTGGTTCTTAAACATCTTTACATTCTCGCAATCAATGCATTGACAGCACATATATTCACCCCCTTATTCAACATATTCGATCCTCCCCAGCAACTCTTGTAAAAGTAGATACACTATTAATGTACTCTTACTCACATGGTTCTCAGCGTGCATCCAGCTTCGGTCCTACGCTACGCATATAACAATTTAGGGTTAAATATTGAATTAATTTATTAATATACTATATTAATTAAATTGAATTAATTAGAAATAGGCTATGAATTGGCTAAATCTTAAACCATACTAGATGTAAATAATCTTCTCTCTACATCAAGCTAGATCTAAACCATCTTCAATTCTCCCTTTACTAAACAAGATTTAGAATATAATGCAATTAGGAACAAATTCCTAACCATAGATAGTCAAGAATAAATGGATCTACAATCACTCTTTCTAAATCCGTGGTCTCCTTTCACCAAATGGTCTCAAAGCCCCACCTCCTCATAGCAACAGCCTGTGAGAATAGATATGGAATTTAAGATAGATCTGTGAAGGTCGGGTCTGCAATAAGTGAAATTATCACAAATAGTGTTTAATACAAACCATCTGTGATGAGTCATAGAAAGTATCACAGATGGTTTTAAGAAAAAAACCGTCTGTGATATTTAGTAATATGACAAATGGTTCATGTTCATAACCGTCTATACTACACATACAGTTTTCCAACATAAATCATTTGTGATATTACCTCTTCACATACAGTTTTTAGTGTAGCCGGCAACACTGACTATTGCTGAACCAAAATTGTTTATGATTATATTTAATACTGATGGTTTTAGTCAATCGTTTGTGATGAGGCGTCCATTGTTAGCCTTTTTGTAGCAGTGAGGGGACCAATAGGACATCATTAATATGAAAGGTAGATGAATGAGATGGCAGAACTGTATGACCAGTATAGGTGGTGGGAACAATCGAGCCATTGCCAATGGTAACAAAAGAAAAGGAATGGAAGGGGTGGAAAGGGGGAGTATATATACCATCATTAGCAGTCATGTGTAGGGGTGCAAATGGAGCGGATATTTCTCGACCGTCCGTCCGTATGTTTTAATTCGGATACAATTCGAAGCAAATTTTTGGATATCCAAAAGTTTTATCGGATACAGAAATGGAGTCGGATATTTTTTGTCGGATACGGAAACGGATTCGGAAAAAGCATTATCTAACAGATACGGAACTATCCATATATTTTTTCGGATAGTTACCGGATACGGAAACAGAGTTGGATACCGGATACGAAGGCCTTGTGGAATCATTTTCTAAATGTAATGAAGTTAAATGAACTAGTGATGTACTTGACTACTTGACTATGAGCAATTTGTACTTTTCGAACCATTTGACATATAGCTAGTTAGCTACTACTTGTTTAACTAGCATCTATCATTTACTTGCTACTTTGCTAGCTAGAATTTACTAGTTGCTTAACTTGTTCCTGTCACCATGTGAAATTTCCTTTTGCGCATTATCCGATTAAATATTTGTGACCGAAACTAACCGTATTCGGAGCGGCATGTATTCGCTTCGTATTTGTGACTGAGAATATCTGCATTCGTATTTGTATCCGGTACTATCTGTATCCAACTCCGACTCCAACAAAAAAATATGGAAAAGAATACGGGATGAGCAATATCCATCCGTATCCGCTCCGTTTGCACCCCTAGTCATGTGTGAAGTCACACCGCAGTCCATGATTCATCCGCCCGGCGCATGCATGGACAAGCTTTTCATGGCTGCAACAAAAGACGGACTAATCCCATGAAGGAGATGTGATTGTTGGTGCTAACACTAAGTGGTATTATTCTTAGGGAAACATAGAAGGCCGAGGGCCTAAGACACCGGCGCCAGCGCCACCTACTAATGCCACAAAGTTGTAACATCCCGATTTTCAGTGTTTTTTTTAATTTTTAAAATAAAAAATAACTATTAAGACTTTTCTTAATTAATTAAAGCTTGATATGAATTTTTATAATTAAAAAGATTTAATATAAATAAAATAAATTGCAATTAAATGCAACCATATTTTATTTGGATTTCTTGTGTCACAAGGAATTTTTTTGTATCTTCTTGGATTTTTTTAGAGTTTATTTGTTATTTATTGGAGCTAAATAAACTTATCAAAAAAATCCCGTAAGGGAACTCTTTGTTCGGCTGCCCTCCTCAAAGCTCGCTTAACATGAATATTCCAACTGAACAGCCACGGTTTAGCCTACTTCCTTCCTGTTTCTTAATTTCCACCACTTCCTTTTATTCCTAGGGCGCTAGCTATTGTTCATCCTCCCAGCCAGACCAAGCATGACTCGATTAACAGACAGCCACGGTTTCTCTTGCCCTTCTAAGCCAAATTCTTATCCAAGCCTTATCTCGATGTCGCCCCAAAACAAAGTTGTGCCAAATCTTGCAAAGAATCCATCCTTTCTAGCCTCTTTATGTTTTGTTTATCTGTTTACCTTTTATCTCATATTTTTTTAAATAGACTCCAAATCGAATTTAAGTCCTTAAAAACGCCCCCTTGACCCCTCCTAAGCCTCCCAAAGACTCGGCAACTCTCCCAAAGATCCAGAACACCGGCTTCTTTGCAAGCCTGTCGCTCCCAAAAATCGATCATCATCCTGACTCTTTCACGTCATATCGTGTTCCCATGTATCATCCACCTTCTTGCTAAATTAATTTGGTTTTAATGTAGTATATCCCCTAGAATCGAGTTTTTCCCAATCTAGGCCGAAATCACTTTCCGTCGCCGATTCGTCACCTCTAATTGTCGATTATGTCATTTCTAGTGAGTCTCCGGCTTAGCCGATAATTTTCCTAGCTTTACCATGCTGCGTTCTAGCCCATACTCACCCTACTTCTACACGTTCCATGCTCAGGTACTTTTGCTCTCTCCAACCCATGTCGTTGCCGCCGCCGCCGTCACTGTGGGCCTTACTGGCCGGCACCGCGGGGTTATGTTTTGCCCTTTGACTGACCTACCTTGGCTCTCCCTTGTGTACACAAGCCACACAAGCCATGGCTAGAAGCTCCTACTGTGCTTTGTAAACTCCATGGAAGCCTCTGTTCTTCTTCTTTGGTTTGCCTTGAGTCACTGGCAGTACCAACTTGGCCTTATTGACTGAGTGCATCTCTTAAAGCAAGAGTAAAAACCAGGCTAAGGTGAAGGTGGGGAAGAGCACTTGCATGGAGATGATAGCGGCGGCATTGGAGGAGAAGCATTCGTTGAGGCTGCACAAGGTGTTGAGCACCAGGCGATGGTCAGAGATAGGTTGCCCGACGTCGTGAGGGCATCGATCAACATTTTGAGACACTTGCAGTAGGCAGTGGAGATGTCTCCCTTGATGAGGGTGTGAAACTCGGCCTGAAGGTAGATGGTGCGAGTGTCTCGGTTGTCACGGAAGATGGCTTTGGCACGAGTCCACAAGTCGAGGGCCGTCTACTCAGGCTCCATAACGATGTTGAGGATCTTGTTGGAGATGGAACCGTATAGCCGTGTAAGAATCATCGACCCAATCACGATCGTCGAGGTGTGAGAGAAGACCAAACTTACCGACCATGGAAAGGAAGAAGGTCGACCACTTTGTATAGTTCGAGGCCTTCAGATCAAGACGTGAGGGAATGTGAGTCTTGGTGCTTTCTACGTTGATCTCTTGAGATGCTGGAGCCATGATAGAGGCCACGACAACAAAGGAGGCTGACACGGTGGAGTTAGCCAAGGCGACAAGGCGCTAGTGGCAGAGTTCTCACCGGTGGGGACGATCGGATTGGTCATAGCGCGGAATAGGGAAGTATCACACATGGCAAGGAATGCTGGGGGTGATCACTTTATATTGCCAAATAACAATAGTGTTTACAACTGAAAATATTTTAGAAGTTACAATCCATAATATCTCTCAAACATGGAAAGATAAGATTGTTATCTATACAACCTATACAGCAAAAAATACAATTCGCTAACACAAGCAACGCATTCAACCAGAGTAGATTTCCTCGAGTATTTGAATTTGAATGTTTTAAACAGGGCCTAATTTGGCTAGAATACTTTGCAAGGGCAAGAATTTCAAATAAAGTACTTAGAAAAATATGAATTCCCCGTTTCAAATGGGGCCTAAGTATTTCGCCCGGACCTGAGAGTACCGACACCCATGGAAATAAGGGTGCGGCTCAGGTGCTGTGCCCCCTGCACGCGCTAAGTGCAGGGGTGCGCCCAGGAGCCGCCACGTGTCCCCAAAAATTCAAAAAACTTCCGAAAAATTCTAAAAAATACTTAAAAATCCGAAAAATTGTAAAAAAAACTTTTTTGTAAAAAATACTTTTATTAAAAAGTATTTTTAAGTACTTAAAAAATACTTTTTAATAAAAGTACAAATCAAAAAAAATATAAGTACTTACAAAAAAATACTTTTTATTTGTAAGAAAATACTTTTTACAATTTTTCGGATTTTTAAGTATTTTTTTAGAATTTTTCGAATGTTTTTTGAATTTTGGGGACACGTGGCGGCTCCTGGGCGCACCCCTGCAGAGCCGCACCCTGGAAATAATAGTTACCGGCTGCCACGTCACAAATGATCCTACGCCTCCTCTACAAGACTACCCGTCTTCCTTCCTTGGTGCAGATTCTCACACACGTCCACGTCCTGCACCCTTCCTTTCCTCTCTACCCAACGCCCAATAAGAGGCGTCACCCAGTAGTTCGTCTAATCACTGACAGCGGGGCCAGATAAACCGGGGCCCACATGTCATGCTCGTAACGTCCGTGCACCTCTCGCTGTGTGTCGAACGCGTTGATCCTAGTGGAGTAGTGGTGCGCTGGCGTCAACCAATCGGGTGGCTCCGCGCCAAAAACCCCGAGGCGGTACGCGCCAGCGCTGGCGTTGGGCCCACGCGTCAGCGTGAGAGAGGGGAGGCCACGAGCGCCGCGGCGGGAAAATAAAAGCGCGCGCACTTCTCCACGGATTTTTCGGACCCCACACAGCTGGACGGTTTCTCGCCTGTCACTCTTCGCTTTATCGCCTATGTTTTTTTGTTCTTTCTGAGACCCTCGCAAAAAGTTCGGCCAAATATTTGAAATTTTTTTCTAGTCTTTTTGCCCTTTCCATGAGTCTGATAACCGGTAAGGATTTATTCTTTTTAACTGCGGTTTGTGATTTTTTGAACTATTTGTACGAGAGATTATAGAGTAATAGAAATTTATGTACGATTTTTACCGATATAAATAAAGTCAGTAAAATATGTACTACAATTAAATAGTAGACCATATCTTAGAAAAATATTTTATTTAAAAGCTAATTATTTTAGAAAAGCTGAAAAGCAGTTTTTAGAAACTAAAAAGAACAGGGCCAAGATACGATGACATATATTAAGTTGCATCACATGCGTGATATTCCTTTGAATCGAGTAAAATCAACAATTACGAATCCAAAATTCTATGGGTGCTGACATACATAGCTTACCAGGTGTATTTTTAGGATTCAGATTACATAACTACACGTTTTAAGCTGAACCGAAGACTTGGTACGTAATCCTTTCGAGCCGATCTAAGTTAAATGCGCAATTCAAAATATGAACCCTAACCAAAAAAAAAGAGAAAAGAATACGAAAAGAATTCAAAAAAAAAAGACTGTTTACATTTTTGTCCCTGTAGAATAGTATCCCATCTTCCCTCCAGGCCTCATAAACTGGAGGAGCCTCCACTACCAAAACTACAATTTCCCTCCTTTCTTGCTCCTCTTTCCCTCGTTTTTTCCACGGCTGCCGCCAAACCCTCAGATCCAAACCCTAAGAGCCCCCGCGCCGCCGCAAGCGCGGTCTACAGCTCCGCTCCTGCGATCCCCATGGCGGCGGCCGGCGGCGGGACCAGCGAGGGCGCGGCGCGGGTGCTGCTGCAGCGTTACCAGCCGTTCGCGCCGCCGCCGGGCGAGTACCACCAGTTCGGCGTGTCCGACGGCGGCGGCGCCGGCGAGATGGCGGAGGCGGTCTTCGTCAGGACGCCAGTGAGTTGGGCGGCTTGTGGAGGAGCTTTGTTGATTGTTTCGATTGTTCGGTTGGATGGATGCTTAGAACGCGGCTGGTCCCGTCCATATCGCGACGACGGGGAGCTGGGGGGTTCGTTTACGCCGCCACAATTGCTCGATTGTAGCAATGCTGAAGCGCATCGCCGTAGATTTGTTAACGAGCAAGCTGGGGTGGATGGGGATCAGGGGATGGTTGGTTTTTTATGTGGTGGAGGCAAAATTGGTGAATTTTGCTAGCTGTGGTCGGTTGTGGTGCAATTCTACCGGGATTTGATATTGGTGTGCATTCTGGTAGGTATTTCTGGAAGAGTTACCAGATGGATATTTTGCTGGGGTTTTGGAGAATGTGTTGCTAGGATCGAATGTGGATGAACTGATTTTGTGGAATTTGCTATAATTTTGAGGGAAAAGAGTCAAAGGACGATGTTTTCTTACTTGGTTTCTACTTTCAGGCACATAATAGATCAGGGTAGCAGGGTTTTAATCACCAAATTGATTCCTAATGAGACTAATAGCTTGATTTTTCGTACATCATGAAAAGAGGGGAAATGATTTGGCGTGACTACATATCTGCATATGTGATGTAGCCATGTAGGTAGAGTTTTCATGGAACCGGTTAGGACTACGTACCGCTACTGTTTCATATTTTGCTGTCTTCAATAGAGAGAGCTATGTTGCTGAAACTCAGCGATAATCATGTTTCCGGCTCCTCTCTAATGGTTAGTCACGCTCAAAGTGATGTTGCTTCATTTGCTCCTTGCAACCAATAGTGGCTCATGCTTGTGCATTGTGAAACATGGCATGTCGGCTTCAAAATCCCAAGCCAAGTCATGCTCCACAGCTTTCATAATTGAGTTGCGGACTGTGTTATGAATTTCTATATGTTGTCAACTTCCTATTGCAGTGAAAAGAGGCACAGGATTTGAATTTGCTGAAAGAGCTACAAAGATTAAAAAAAAAACTTGCAATAAACAGTCCCTTTTTTGATGAAACACATTACAGTTTCGTGATAGTTTTTATGACTGATGTCGAATTGAGAATCTGTTTTAATGTCTTAACATGTATAAATTCAGGGATCAATTCACATGCCAATAACTTCCCCAGGATCCATTAGTAACAAGTACACTTCTGAAAAATTCCGTTTTGGAAGTTTGTTCTCTTATGGCTCGTAGAGTACTTTTACTTGTGACCACCTATTGGTATTCTTAAGAGGACACTGCATTCTTGTTGTAGTAACATAAAACTTTGGACAGCTTTCATTCAGTAATAGTAAATGTTGAATGCCTTTTGAAAGTATACAGAGATATTTTCATGCAATATGTTGCTTCTCTCGCATTAAATCTAACAACAATGCTTTGTTTGTAGTTAAAGCGGAAACATGACCGAGAAGACAATGAAGCAGCTGAATCAAATGACTGGATGATGAGCCCTGGATATGCTAACGCAGCAAGTAGTCCAGTTCCTACATCACTTTCAGGAAAAGGTTCTAAAATTTCCGCCAAATCTAAGGCTGCAAAAGGCCAGAAATCTTGTCCCCAGACCCCCTTGTGTTCTGGTGAGTGATGCACATTCAGTCAGCCGTGAATCATCCTTATCTTGCGCCATGTTACTCATGTCAACTGCATACTCTTTCCCAGGTTCTCCCGGCAATCCGGTTACTCCTGTTGGTGGCTGCCGCTACGATAGCTCCCTAGGTTAGTAGAGGCACTCATCTTTGGACTGGTGTTCTCCTTCTGGACTGACATTTTATTGGTAGCTTCTTAACTTATTTTGTCATTTATCTGTGTTGCTTCTTAACTTATTTTGTCATTTATCCATGTTGTTCTTTTAGGACTATTGACAAAAAAGTTCCTGAACTTGCTAAAAGGTGCGCCTGGTGGCATAGTTGATTTGAATAATGCTGCAGAAACATTAGAGGTCAGTAGTCCTTTCATCGTATCTTGTTGCAAGTACACCTTTCTTTTGTTAAGCATATAAATGTGCTACTTGTTCTGCAGGTACAAAAGAGGCGTATATATGACATTACTAATGTCCTTGAAGGGATAGGGCTGATAGAAAAGAAGCTTAAGAACAATATCCGTTGGAAGTAAATTATGCTCTTTGTTTCCATATCTGTCATTGGTGTTTTATGGGCATCACTTACTTTATATGCCCTTTTGCAGAGGCATTGATGACTCTCGACCAGGAGAAGTGAGCGATGATATGTCCAGTTTACAGGTATCATGCTTTATGCCGTCCTAATTGTGACAACTATTGCTTCTCATACATAATTTGTTGGAATGGAGATGCTTAAGTATTGGTTTTTTTTTTTGCTACAAAAAAGCAACGATTCTTTATATTTCATCCACAGGCAGATATTGAAGCCCTCACACTGCAGGAGCACAGCTTGGATGAACAAATAAGGTTGGTGGCCAGTTACTTAAAGTTCTGATGTTCTTTCACTAACCATGCTGCTCCAATATTTCTTGCAGTGAAATGCGATACAAGTTAAGAGAGCTCACTGAAGATGAAAATAACCAAAAGTATCTCCTTTCTTTTTGTTGAGAGAGTAACTATATGTTCATCATATTTACTTAAGATGTCTAGGACTACAATGCAAGTTTACAATTTGTTCTTGCATTTCATTTCCTACAGGTGGCTTTATGTTACAGAAGATGATATCAAGACTTTGCCCTGCTTTCAGGTCCCTTTTGAACTCTAGTAATAATCGTTAAATGATCCATACTATCTTTATGAATCAAGTAAATTATCAGCACTGTACTACAATTTGCAGAATCAGACCCTAATTGCAATAAAAGCACCCCATGGTACAACTCTGGAGGTCCCAGATCCTGATGAGGTGAGTAGTAACAATATGTTTGTTACCTTTAGGACCTTAGATGGATGATACTTGTTACATTTTGTTAATGAAGGCAGCTTCCTTCCCCATGCAGGTGAATGATTATCCTCAAAGGAGATATAGGATTGTTCTAAGAAGCACTGTGGGTCCGATAGATGTGTACCTAGTTAGGTATATGCTATTACCTCTACGTCTCTGGCATGATAATGCTAAAAATCATAACTTCAGAATGTAGAGCTCTAACTTAACATGAAGACTAACGTCATTTGCTGATTTATTTTAGTCAATTTGAGGAGATGAGTGGCATGGAGACTCCTCCAAGGCCCACACAGACCACAAACATGGATTCTCTAGAGAATCCTAGGACACCATTGGCTGCAGAATCCAACAAAGCTGCAGAGATGGAACCGAATATTCAAGAAGGGCTGATAATGCCTCCTGATGCTCCTACTAGTTCACAGGATATTGGAGGGATGATGAAGATCGTCCCTTCAGAACTTGATGTAAGTTCACTTCCATGCATAAATGTTCGCAAGGTATTCCAGTTAAAATCAACCTGGCTAGGATCCTGTTCTTATTATAGTATGTGTTTTCACCCTATGCTCAACGTCACTACTTTCTGCTTCAACTACCTGTCTTTGCTTCTGTCAATTAGGCAAATAGAACCACTTTAAGTCAACTTCACTATATCACTCTTGTGATGTACTATTAGCGTCTGGTCTTTTCTGTGCTCCTTACCATTTGATTCTACTACCTGTTCTTTGGATGATTGGAAGATTAACCTGTAAAGAGTTACTTGACTTGGTTACTGATCAATCATCACAGAACTGATGAATCGCAGACCCTTTTTTCCTTTGGGAAGAAAAGGGCCAACTATTGAATTTTGAATGGTCCTACTACCTCGTGGAGAGAGGAGCATTAGAGCATATCATGATTCATGAGTATTAAGAAAATGTTCTAATTGCAGACCCTTTTTTCCTTTGGGAAGAAAAGGGCCAACTATTGAATTTTGAATGGTCCAACTACCTCATGGAGAGAGGAGCATATCATGATTCATGAGTATTAGGAAAATGTTCTACCCAAATTGATTCCAAAGAAAAGAAAGAATGCATTCTTATCTGATGGATATATCTTTTCTATCACAATTGAGTTCAGTTGCAATTTCTTTAGCTATTTTAACTTTAGCTTTTTTGTGCAGACTGATGCAGACTACTGGCTCTTGTCAGACGCAGGGGTTAGCATTACCGACATGTGGAACACAGCCCGTATCCTCTTTCTAACAGTCTGTATACCCTTATCTTTGGTTATGCACTAATGCTGTAGTGTAACACACCCCATTTCGATGTGAAACCACTAAACCCTTAGCTCGAAAACACAGCAGAGGTGGAGTGGGAGGGAATTGATAAATTCAACGCGGAGGACTTCCTGGAAGTTAGCACACCTCGGCAGCAGGATAAACCATCCTCCGACATTGTGGATCTCCCCACCTGCATAAGCTGAAGACCAGAAGTATGGCGGCAAGGACCATTCCAATACCTGTGAATTGTCTGTTTCTCGGTGTGGGCTATCAATGGCCGAACAATTCGGAGCAGAAACTGGAGAACAGAGGTTCCAGGTGATGGCTGTGATGTACAGATGGCAACCTAGTGCCATGTTGTGATTTTCTGGATCAAGCCGACATGCCAACATCCTGATCATTTTCAGGCCTGTATCGAGAAGTTGAATGAAATAACGCAAGCTGCATTTGTTGAACCTTGTATGCTGCATGTTGTATCTCACAACAGTATTAAGTGTCCAGGGTATTACCTGAAAATGTACAGTGCAGCGAGCTCTGAGTGAATTCATTTCAAGTAGCACTGAAAAACTAGAAGCTTAATCATTCGATGATATTTATTAGGTTTAGTTTCAGTAGTGTCATCTTGAAATGGATTGATGCATTGAGGAAGGTTGCTTTTACATTTGACATGTCGACCTTAGTGTTTGCTAGACTAGCTATCCTATCCATCACCGGGCAATCTGTTATGATGTTTTGTTTCTGAAGGAAATTTCTTGTGATGTATGCATATCTTGGTTCCTGATCTCTATGGTATGATTATCTTGTTTCCCTACCTGAAAGTGTACAATGCAGCGAGCTCTATGAGTGAATTCGTTTCAAGTAGCACTGAAAAGCTAGAAGCTGAATCATTCGAAGATATTTATTAGGTTTAGTTTCAGTAGTGTCATCTTGAAATGGACTGATGCAATCAGTAAGGTTGCTTTTTACATATGACATGTCGACCTTGGGTGTTTTGCTCGATTAGCTATCCTATCCATCACTGGGCAATCTCTTGGATGTTTTGTTTCTGAAGGAAATTTCTTCTGATGTATGCATATCCTGATTCCTGATCTCTATGATATGATTAGCTTGTTTCCCTGCAGCTTCGAATTAGAAGCTACTCCATTTCGTTTTCTTCTTGTCCCATCAGGCATCAGTTAACTATTATTGTTTCCTCCTGATCACCATCTTCTGCATTTGTTACTTTGTTTTACGATCTCCAGTTATTATAAATACAGGTAGTGGTCGTTGTCGAAGATTTTGTGTGTAGTCGTAAATGGCACACCACATCAGTACCACGTCAAGACTTATCTATTTGCTTCAGTGCCACGTCAAGACTCAACTTCGTCTGCTGTGTGTTCTCGAAAAAAATTCACCTTCTAAAAGTCGAATTCTTTTAGGTAAAAAATTGCATTGTCCTCTTAAACAATGATCTATTAACCAATCATTAACCGGTAACACATGGAGTAAACTAACTAGTTGTCCTAACTCCCAACAACGTTGTAAGCCTTTGCTCGGCTCACATTAGCTGCAACTACGTCCCTATTTGTTTTGGCGTCTTCACTAATTAATTACTACGAAATGAAAATGCCCTATACGTTTGGATCAATAACATTTTTAGTTACCGACCACCTGCAACTGCAATAGACAAACCATCCATCTGATAGAAAGTACAATTCTTTAAGATAATCTTGAGCCTTGACTGCACTTTGCTGCAAAAAAACGGGTTAGCTTTTTGGCAAATCCAATTCTTAGTTTCATCCAAGTGGCCGCCCAATACACAGTATTTTCTGGTGGAAAATAAGTATCTTGATTAACAGTGGCAATGAGCCATTACTATTTACACCTTGTATGTCAGTTAGAAATTAAGGAGCAGCTACAGGCTTCCGACGATATAGCCTCTTCCTCTCTCCCTTCCTCTTCTCTCCCTGCTCTCCTTATCCTTCCTCTCTCTTCTCTGGCGTTGGTGCAACTTCCTTCTCCAATGAGCTCTCCCTTTCCTCTCCCCCCCCCCTCCCTCCCTCTTCTCCAACACCAACACAGCTTTACACCCTTTCTCAGCCTCCCCCCCGCCCCCTCCTCCCCCTCCCCTCCCTCCCTGTTCTCCAACACCAGCGTAGCTTCTCACCCCTTCTCAGCCTCCCCTCGCCCCCTCCTCCACCACCAGTGGCCGACAGCAACCTCACTGTGCCCTCTCCCCACTCAACTTAATATTTAGTGCGGCGCCTCGCTGTGCCACCCTCCACCACCCTTCTCCGCCACCCGCCGCAGAACCACCGCCTCCCCCAACCTCTCTCTATATCAAAGGGCACGGTGAACTCATCGTTGATGACGGCACCCCTTGTCGGCCCGAGAGAGAGAGAGCACGCACAACGGAGTGGTGGACGAGAGAGCGGGAGAGAAAATGAACGGTATAGCATTTTCTAGTTTTTCTTGAGAAACGATCCAAGAAGATTGATTAAATTAACCAATAGAAACGGCAACAGAATATGGGCCAACTAACACTGATATAGACTGTTATCTCTTCGACGAGAGCATTTGCCTCCTCCGATGGCAGAGATCAGTTCGGCCCTTATTTTTTTAACCCAAAGTTCTGCAGGTATAGTATATATGCACTTTAACTGAATCCTACTTGTCTCAAAAAAAAAAAAGAGGAATTTATGCATTGTGCGCCTGTTGGTTCAACTCGTCTTAGTAGATGTCCAATTCAGAGAGTTAGTGTACTTCTTTTGCACATAAATTCGACTTCTGGAGTATGACATACTGACATTCAGACATGGAGAGCTTAGTTACACCTTAAGTAGAAATTTGTAAGTGTCAACTAGGCCAAGATTCCAATGTGGAATGCTGAGTTGGATTGATGCTTATTGGGCCCCATTCTCGTGGCCCACTTGAGTGAACTCGAACAAGAAAAGTAGACGTTGTGTTGTTGTGTTGCTGTGATGTGAGGTCACGAGCAAAACGCGGCGAAATTAAGGCCACATCTCCATTCCCACCACAATTTCTCATCGCCTTCATGCCACCACAACTGTGGGGTGCCACCAGGCTCGATCCCGGCCGTTCGATTTCTCGAGAGCGGCTGGCGATTGATCTCCACCTTACTTTGAAATATTCCATGTGGTGGGTCTATTCTCTTGCGATAGAGATCAATGAAATTGACCTTCTCTTTTATTATCTTCCAAATGCTAATTTCCTCCTTTCGGAAAATTGGGAGTACCGAGTCCGAAATACGTAAATGTGGCTACATTTTTCATACTATTATCTTAAAAATTCATCTGTGAGACAGACAACGGGTATGTTCTTTTGAGTTGTGGCTTTGGATTTTAACTTATAGCTTTTGAATTTTGACTGTTCGTAAAAAACAATACAAAGAGAGAAAAAATTACATACTATTTTGGTCGATATATCTGTACTTGGTACAGTGTCTACTACAATCGATTTATAGATCTTTTCTTTAAAAAATGTACCATTTAAATACTGGTTACTGTAATAGAAAGTAAAAAAAATAAAGTTAAAACTAAACAGAACCGTCCAATATCATATAGAAAACCACGTGGTCGTTTGACCGGTACTAATTCAGTTATCTGAATCGTCGCTTATGTCATAGATTCCACGTACCAATTTCTCAGTGCCTTCGTCTGCTTGGTGGGTAATCCACCATCGCTAATCATGGCCATTCGATTTCTTGAGAGTCGGTGATCTTATCGTTCTCCACCCTATTTTGAACGCTCTGTACGAAAGGATCTCTCCCTCGCGACAGACAGAGAGTAAACTTGACCCATATCTTTCACTATTTTTCATGTATTCCTTTTTATTTAAAAAAATTGACACTTCTGAACGCTCCTATATGGCCCTGATCAATTCGGCTTCGCCTTCTGGCTTATTTTTCACTATTCATAAGTTTCGTCTTTTTCTGAACTTTTGGCTTTTTGTTGAGCTTTTTTGCCGGATTTTTTCCCCGTATTTATTTGTATTATACGTAATGGGCTAACATATTTTTTATTTTTAAATTTTTTAAAATTTAATTATGCTAAATAAGCCTCTCTCAGCTACAGTGTTTTTTTATCCAGTTACAGTGTTTTCAACCATAAGCCATGAGCTTTTCAGCCGAACCGATCAGCACCTATATTTCTCATGTATATATGGTTGGCGACAACATTAGCTAGAACTGAGAAACAATATAATACTTTGAGTTTGTTATTAAGTTATGCTAATAATAACCTATACAAAGCTGGGGGGATTCCGCCCCCCCCCCCCCCCCCCCCCGCGCGTCCACGTCACGCCCCACACTCCCTCGGCCGGCGCGTGTCGCCCAAATTTGTGTACGGCCGGGGGAGGCATTTTCCCTGAGTTTTCCGAAAATTACGTAAAGGTCCTTTTTTCTCGCGAAAAGGTCCCTGCAAGTTTTTTTCATAAATTTTTTTTGATAGCGACCCGCAGGTTTCCGGAATTACGTATAGGTCCTTATTTACTTACGTACAGGTCTTTACAAGTCCTCGATTTTTTACGAAAAAGACCTTTAATTTTTCCAAAATTACGCATGTATCCTCAATTTTTTTATTAAGCTCCTTGCGAATTACCGTCTCTTTTACTTTGGTCCACACGGTAGCTAGCGCGGCGTGCGCCGCGTTTATGCAGCTAGTAACATCAACACCCTGTCTCATAGATGCTGCGAAGTAATAAAAGTCTGTTTGGAAGGTGAAATTTTCCTGGATGCCTAAGGTGCCACTCGGTTGAACCGAAATAAGTTAGCTTAGAGCAACTCCAGCAGGGCCCCTACTTGAGCCCTCAAAACTCAAATTTGAGGGCTTGAGCCAAAAAAACGAGCTCCAGCAGAGCCCCTACTAGAGCCCTCAAATTTGAGGAGACCCTCAAATCACCCTCCCACTCCTCATTCCTAGGGGCCCCCTACTCTGGCTCTCATTTTTCAGCTCTGCTCGTTTTTTCCCGCACGACTGAAACATCCCCGCCGCCTCCAATCCCCCGCCGCGCACCCCTCCTGCTCGGCCGCCGCATCTCCCGCGCGCCTCCAATCCCCCGCCGCCGCCGCTAGATCCCCCGTCCCGCCCGTCCTGCTCGGCCAAAATACCCCACCGCCGCCAGATCCTGCGCAGGAGATGCGGCGGCGCGGCCGAACCGAGGAGAGGAGGGGCGCCGGCGGCCGGATGTGAGGAGGAGGGAGGAGGGGGAAGCGGAGGCGGCGGTAGGTGGTAGTGCGAGGCGGAGACGGAGAGGTGCGGGGCAGGGGGAGAAGTGATGCCTGGAGAGTGGAGATGGCGGGGGTGAGGGAGAGAAGGAGGAGTGGGTCCCATGTGTCAGTTGCAGTGGAATGGATTTGAGGGCTTAAATTTGAGGGGTGCTGTTGGAGTAGATGCAAAAAAACTGGGTCCTCAAAAGTAGGGGGAGCCCTCAAATGAAAAGTAGGGGCTCTGTTTTGAGGGCTACTGCTGGAGTTGCTCTTATAGCTAAAATTGCACTGTAGCTGATAGTAACTTATTTGGCGTAACTAAATTTAAAAAAATTAAAAATAGAAAAATATGTTAACACATCATGGACAATGCAAACGAATACTGGAAAAAAGAACCAGCAAAAAAACTCAAGAAAAAGCCAAAAAAATCAGAAAAAAAATAATTTAGGAATAACAAAAAAATAAGCTAGAATCCAGAAACGCAAGCTGAAATGGATGGGATCTAAGTGACTCCATAATTACGTGGAAGAAAACCAGCTTACACTGAAAAACCAGGGAGAAACGCAATGTTTAGCCGTGGCCGGATGACGTGGAACCAATAATTGGGGTGGCCGGATCATATTTTCCGAGTCCATGACATGACATGTGGGCCAGCTTAGCCTCCGAGCTACCATTTCCCATTTTTTTTAGAGGCACATTATATAGTAAGAATTCTCCTCCCACTCTCCTCTCTCGCTCCCTAGCTAGTCTTCTCCTCTCGAGCTGTTTGATTCGATTCTTATCACTCTTTGATATTTGCCGTTATGCCAGCGGCGCTGGCTGCGGTGCCAGAGCCACCGTCGCCGCCGGGGCAGTACAAGCGGCTGCGCTCGCAGCTCGCCAACGGCGGCGCGGCCGGGGAATTCGAGCTTCGGCACTGGCGCACGCCCAAGCGGCGTGCGCCGGCGCCCGTGAAGTGGGCGCCGCCGGAGATCGAGATCCCCAACGGCGACGACGGGGACGGCGGGCACGGGTACACCAGCCTCCGGGACATCCTGTCCTCGCCCGAGTACGCGGCGGGCTCGCCCGCGGCCTGCGGCGGCGGGAGCAGCTGCGGGGACATACACATGATACGCCACCCGCTGGTGAAGCACGCCGCGTACGCCTACCTACAGATGACGCCGTCGGCGAGGGAGGACCCCAGCCGCCGACGCCGGCGCTGGCGCGGCCCGCTCTGCCGCCTCCTGCTTGGCTGCCTCAGCTTCATCGGAGCGCTCTTCCGGCCGTGACTTCTCCGGCGAGCGGGAGCCACGCGGTTCTTGGTTGCACCTGATGTTTCCTCAATTTCTTTTCTTTTAGCTAGTTTTTCGAGGGATTTCTTCTAGCTTTTGTGTGAATAGATTTTTTTCCTAGAATTTTCGAGCTATGTTTGCGTTGTAATTCGTGTAAATAATTTGCTAGGATTACGCACAAAGAGAGATGATAACAAGAAGAGAAGGGATTAACTTCATACTACAGAATCAGACTGGTTAGCTAGCTTGAGGTTTCCTTTTTTTGGTGGTCATGAGCTCATGATTGATGCAATAATGGCAAAGAAATGAGAAAACAAGCATGTGAAGGGGAAAAAAACAGAGAATATTTCTATCACCACAAGTCTACGACAAGCTTGATGCATATCTGTTCACATTGGATTGCTGGATTTTTCTATGTACTCAATCACTTCTTTCACCTTTCTTTGAATCATTCTATGTACACAATCATCTCCTAAAAATGGTGTACAAGTTGCTCGATCTCCTCTAATAATGCTTGCCATCTTGCGCTCGCCGGGGCTTGGCGTTGATGGTAGCGCGCAGAGCTTCGGCGACGACTGCGGCATCAGGGTTGTCGAAGATGGACTCCTGCGGCGGTGGCGACGGTGGCCGGCGTTTGGTCGCGAAGGGGCTCCAGCTGGATTTCTTGTTCCTCTGCTGCACAAGCAAAACGAGAAGCAGCCATTGTCAACGCTTGTGTTCAAACTGCCTACAGTGCATTGTACCTCACGCATCGTGATTCGTGCACATGAAAGCACATGCCCATTTGATGGACACGTGGGCTGTCTTAATGCGGATTTGTCGGAGCTCGACGTAAACTTATACAGGTCCGTCTTCGGACCACGCAACAACCAATCCTCAACCGTCCAATTGACACCAATCCTCAACCGTCCGATTGACATGATACACGGTGATCGAGGGTGAGCAGCGACTAGGTCATCATGCTGTCATGCAGGGAAGATCCCTGTATAATAGTCCGTATGACGGCCTATATATTATAGACCGCAGATTTTCATTTCTTTAGGTAACATTCAAGACATTCAGAATATCACACGGACGACCATGATCATAACAGGGAGGTGATCCTAAGTCCAACAGAACAGACGAGGATGAACTGAACAGCCATGGGAATTAGGACAATGCAGTGAGAGCAGCATTTCGAGGAAAGGTGTCGTACGTAACATGACAGAAACCTGACAACGCGTTTGGTTTTGTGGAAGGGAATGAATGGATGGTTTGGCTCTTGTGCAGACAATACCCACGTTGTGCGTGCGATGGCTTTCCCTGTTACACTACAGCCGGTTGCGCACCACTGTTCGGTGGGCCCGGGCCGGGGGAAGGCAGCGAGAGCTGACAACGGCGGGGCCCGCATGGGCGAGCCATGACCTTAGTTGAGATTGGGGAGAAGGAAGGAACAGGTCCTTGGCAGTTGGCACTGGCATGGATGGATTGGATAATGCTCCTGTCTGCTTGCCAAAGAGGGGCAATAGGAGGGAAACAAAGGGAGGAGTGATTTGGCAGGGTTGGGGAATTGCCCTTTATTTGTAAATAACTTTGTTTTGATGCCAGTTGGTGTTTCTTCAGATTGGAAAACCAGGTGGTGTCATGGTTCATGGGAAAGAAAGGCTTGGCTAAAGAAATGTGGGTGTCTTTTGGTGAGATTTCTTGCAGTAAATTTTGATCAAAAGGTGGCAAACTTCTTGGTAGCATTCAGGGACTATTTGTATTTTCAAGGTTCTGATCACAGGAGTTTCAACTTCTCTTTAAAAGAAACTTAGTAATTTGGACTCGTTTGGAGACTAAACATGCGATAAATGAAAACAGTTTTTTGATGGCAGGAGTAATTTTGGTAGGATTTCTGGTGGTAGATAAATGTAGTTCTTTAATTGTGGTGCTTCGCTTGCGAGCCCCCCCCCCCCCCCCCCCCCCAGATTGAGAACTACGTAGTGCCTGAAAGTGAATTTGAGTAGTGTGGACTTCTTGGTAAGACCTGATGGTGACATCTGATATAGAATAAAGCTTAGTTCTTGAATTGAGATACTCTGATGTTTTTTTATGTAGGATTGCTGAGTGATGATATTAAAATTTGATCAACAAGAAATAAACTTATACTGTATGCATAGCAAGTAGTTGTCTTAACTTCATAGTAAACTAATCACAAGTACTTCAGATTGTATAATGGATAGCAGATGAACTTAAACCAAAAACTGACCAACTTGTACGACAGAATGCATGGTCAAATTATTTTCAATAAAACTATACCCATTTGCTCATAGAAATTCTGACAGCTCCAAAGGAGAAATGCAGTCTCCAAAATTATCTAGCATGTAACTACCTCATACAGAAAATTTGTAAGAATCGATCATGTGGAAGATGAAGTTTAATATAGTGCATGCTATATTGAGTGCTGACAGAGAAAAATGTCATTACCTCTGCGCTGGATCCTTCAGGTTTGTCAGAAACCACATAGCGCAGGACATCCATGAAGAAAGCTGTCCCTTTGTCTGCGAAATTCTTAATGTAGAAGCTAAGTAGCTGCCCAGATTTCTCCCTCAGATGCAGTAACCTCTGCTCGATGTTTGGTTCATATTGCATAACAATGGGGCGAACGAAGGTGTCATACACAACATCACTGCCCTACAGAAACAATTGTTGATGCAGATGTTGCACAAAGTACTAATTTTGAGATATAAAAGTTGACAAACAAATATACTTTCTCACCTTTGTTTTGGGGTACCACAGGTAAACAAAGAAAGCTAGCTTAATTTCTCCATACATTGGCATCCTGGAATGGATATAGAATAGTAGAAATGCATAAATAAGAGGTGAATTTTAAAACACAAAGGAAAAGGCAAGCAAGGAGAATTGAACTGACCAAGAGATGACGCTCTCAAAGGCTATCACCATGGCCACAATAATCCTGGAGACATTCACAAACAGGACAGTTTACAAGGAGCCGTTCCGTTAGCCTGTTTTATACTTGAACTTTACCATAAGTATAATAATACACAAGTTCTTGCCATAGTAATGAAAAAAGACAGAATTAACCCTGTCTGCCAACTTGATGATGTACATCCTAATGCCCCCAAAATTCCCATGGATTCCAAAAATATATACTCCAGTATAGAAACCTTACAGTCAGTCTGCTATTCTTAACATAACCTTGGCAGATCTCTTGAGTACCAAATGCTTGCGCACACACTATCGAATTTAGTTTGATGCTCCAAGCACCCATTTAATATTGTTAAAAGTCTCTATTTTGCTCTACCAGGGTATTATTAACTGAAAAGCAGTTGAAGTGAATGAGCAATTCATGTTCTACCAAATATTTCATCACCGAAACATGTTGAAGTATAAATCTCCTCGGTTTAGACTTGGAACAAACAATATAGCTAATACACACTGAGTATTAATACCTGCTACCACACAGGACTTTCATGAAACAAATTCCCCCTGCAAGCATATGTAACATGTTCTTTTCATACTTAACTAGCAAGCCAACATCAGATTTCAAAATACTATGTTAAATTGTTAACAGCACGTGCCGATGATACTTTTTCCAGACCAAACCAGAATGGATTCTACAGGAATAACTAAATTATAAGCATTATTCACAATTAACCATTCCATGTAAATGTATTCAGAAAGCTATGAAATTCCAGCAAATAGGACAGGTGAACTATTCACTAATCTAAAAAAGACCAGTAAACTGCTATTGATACCTACTGAGTGAAGTATTACCAAAATTATCATAGTCAAATAGAGGTGAGGGAAAATGCATAACTACAGCCAAGCCAAGCATCTCATATCTCATGTTCATATTAACAAGTCCCTCTCTCTTTTAAACATCAGTATCCAGTCAATGGGAAGCTTCTTGGTCTGTTTCTTTGAAGAGCTTCATGCTAGGGTCAAAGGTATGTTAGATAAAAACACCAAAAATATTGTAACAAACTAGTTTTGCAATTTTAGAAGTGTATACTATACTTTGAATTTGTCTCCCCATTAGTCAATTAAGTTGATCAAAATGAATATAGTAGTCTTAGAACCTTCCATATTTTAGTTGGTCATTGACCCAGTCCAGTCATGCTCAAGTCTTGAATCACAGAGGTAAAATAACATATGAGGAAGCATTCCTCTTTTAAAAAATCAATCATCTTGTGTCAGAGATAATGAAAAGAATAACTAGACACAGAATCAATTTGACATTGTTAAACAAGCCAAGAGATTTGATGAATCTATCATCCCTTTCATGGAAAGATATTCTGACCTTTCAATTAGATAGTAATCACTAGCATACATATGAGTATCAACAATGAGCACACGAAATTAAACTGTTTATATAGTCTGGTAACATATTACAACTGACGAGTGAGGTGTATTTTGTATTGCATGCACATGTTCCTGAAATATTTCCTCAACACACATATCTGAAATACAAACCACATGGTACCTTGAAATGCCAGACGAATGGCAAGAAAAATGTAGAAGTGCGTGACTAACCAGAAACACATAAATTTTGTTAGGAAAGTTTGAGTAGGGTACAATGACAACCAAGTTAGTAAAAAAGTTCATTGGCTTGTATTTGACAACCAAAGTTAGAAAAAAATTAAGAAGCATTTCAATTTTAATGTCTAATTGATGCATCGCTACGACTTCAAACTATCAAATTGCACAGACCTTGATTCAATTCTGGAATTTAGAACTTCGAGGTTAAGATGTCAGAAATCTTACATTATTGCTATCCAAATTCCCTAAGGGTAAAGGGCATATTTTATTTTTTTTCCATTTAATATTGAAGAAGGGACTCCACGAAGGAATATCAATACTCATGTATCTCATGCTAGATATACACTAAACTAATGGATACTGATTCTGTCGAGAATCAGATTGAACAGGCTGATGAGGAACCAATTTTGGAGCTGTGGGTAAAGTATCCGCATTCTTTCATAGAATGATAGAAAACATGGTAGGGTTTAAGTAAAAAATAAGCATATTTATGCATCCGGAATGTTATTAGTCGTTACGAGATCATGCATAAAATTTCCAGCCTTACAATCAAAAGTACAATTTTGGATAGTTCTAGTGAAATGGCTGAATATGTTCCAAAGGGAATGAGATACATAAGGGGCTTGGAACCTCCACCTTCAATTGAGACGGCAATAAGCATCCATTTGGACGGTGCAAATTGTTTGATGAAACTTTGAACAATTAAAATGGCCCCAGGTGAAACAACCCAGTGTTGTGTATGGCTATAAATGACAAGCGGTACGGACCACGGGTCTTTGTTGAACATGTAACCGGTATATAAATATATACCACCGACTTTTTGTAACCGTAACCGTGAAAAAGAAAGAAACTCCTCGTACGGATGGAGCGACCGTGATTTAGCTCCCAGGGACATAGGCTTTGCGGAATCTCGCAAACAAATCCCCGTCTCTCCTGTGTGCTTGCTGTGATTATTCTCTAAGGGCTGTCGCCGGTTCCAACATCTAGCATAGTAATGACTAATTGCTAAATCAGATACGATGTGAGGCACTTATAACTCGTAGCAATAATGCTGGAATTTTTCCCGCCCTTGTGCCGATCATTATTTATCGACGAGTGGATACTAGATGGTCCATGAACATGTTCCATTTTTGCTCGCCTTTCACCCAGATGTGCAAACCAAACCGTGTTTCATATCAGGTCCTTAAACCATCAAGAGAGGAAAGAAAACCAGAATTTCTCTGCCCACTCTAATCCAGAGCATTGATTTATGATCAAACAGTCTCCAACGATTACTGATATACCACAGTTTCACGCCTTTTCTAAGGGCAGAAGACACGAATCTGAAACTGGAAGAGAAACCACTCCCATTGCGTTAAGCCAAAAAAAGCATAGAACTGCTAATCATAATGATAAGACTTCAGAAGAATGAAGAACTCTCCGATTGATACTCCTAATTATTTGTACAAGGCAGGATTGCGGTGTCATCATGATGCACCAAACATCCAACTTTGAACACATCATAAAAAATGCATCTAAGCTTAAAGAAAAACTGAAGGGAGACGGAAATAAAAGTTGGCACTATCATTGCACATGAACTTTTCCGTAGATACACACATAAAAATACACCAGGTTAGCAAGCAAAAGGTTAAAGGGAGAAGAACTAAAGTTAGCATCGTGATAACACAGAGAAGCATGTTATCCAAGTTGTGCATCTCACTCCACATCAAAATGGAGAACAAAGCAAATCACAGCAATTGAAGAAAAAGAAGACATGCAAAAGAAAATCGGGAAGAAGTGTTGGCCCAACCTCTCTCAAACGCACACTTTAGCGGTGGACTGACACACACAAACATAGTGGATGGCTCTTCGGAGATAAGAACGAGTAGACGGAGCTAATAACAAAACCAAACACAAAACTGAGGCACGGGATTGTAGTGCTAACTGCTCACACCTTTTTTGTGTTTTCTTTATTATTCTTTAGCTCAACTCACTCAAAGATTTACAAGGTATATATAGACACAATCGGGCCTCACAACAAGCCACTCACCCACTACACGATTCCTTTTCTTTCTACAAAATACTAGACCGACCGTGATCCGGTTTCTCTGGCCTCAATTACCACGCCGCCTGCCGACTTCTATAGGAACCTGCTGACGACTGCTACAAGAACCGCTATCGAGTATGACGTCTACAGTACTCCTTCGAGTATGATGTCTATAGTACTCGGTGCAGCTACACCGGTTTGCTACTACTACGTCCACAAGCACCATGACCTCGGCGCTATGACCATGCCCATAGACGCCATGACCACATACACAGGCTTCAAGTCCTTCAAGCACTTCGACCATACAAGTCGTCCGAATACTGACCGCTTCAGTAGTCTTCTGAGTCTGACTGCAACTCCGACTACGAATTTCGACTCTCGACTACAACTGTCGACTTCCACAGGTACTCGATACATAAGTACTTCACACACACAAGTACACAATTCGACACCCGAGTAAAACAAATACGCAACAAGAATAACCCAACAAGAAGGAGGCGATCGATTCAAACAACATCGACTAAGAATGGCTCACCAGTACTGGCACCAGAAGCGGAGCATGTGCGCGTCGTTGGGCCGCGTCTCCACCGTCTTGAAGCACTCGAACGCCGGCATCGCATACCCGAACAGCAGCCTGCGCCGCGGAGACGAACAGCCCGACCCAACCAACAGGTAAAGAAATCAGCACAAAACACAAGAAAAACCATACCCCATTCGCGATTCACCCAGCCAAGAAGCATTCGAACAAGGAACCGAGACTCACAGCAGGATCTTGGACAGGAGCTCCCCCAACATCTGCCCGGATCAGAAAATGCAGGCGCGGCTTCGGATGCTCCGGCGGCGATCCCCTCTCTACGCGAACGAAATCAAGGTTCTTGCGGTGGGAGAGGAGTAGAAGAGAAGGCGAGGGTAGGGGAGGCGGCGGTTGCTTTGGGGAGACGACTCGCGAGCTGGGAGGAAGAGAGAATTTGCGAGGGAGGAAACGCGACCAAGCGAAGCAGCCAGCGAAGGGAGGAGAGTTGCCGAGTCGGACGGACGACGTGGTGTGGTGGGGCCAGGGCTAGAGCGGAGGAATATTCGACCACGTTTTGCTACTCTGCCATTGAGTTTGCTTTGCGTGATCTGTCCATGATCTGGTGGGCCCAGGGAGAGGCTGCGGGCAGATAGGTAGCGTGTGGGTGAGCGCATGGGTGTGTGTTTGGTTTGTTCACCCTTCTTTGGACGGCATTGGTTTCCGTGTCTCCAATTCTACTGTGGCCCCGTGTGTTGCCCCGGTCCCCGGTAGAGCATACACAATGCCACAAAATAATTGCCGTCTATAGTACTATCCTATATTATTTATGTATAATATTAAATATAGCTATTATAATAATTTGTTTTTGACATATCTCTGTAGAGCCTCCACATGACATATTGTGTCTGGTTTCTCGTATTACCGTTGACTGTTGCATAAGAGACAATACAATTCTCTATGCTCCTCCCTTCTCTTCCAAATCATCTTATATCCTATGTGACAAATGAGACGATTTTTCTATTGCTGTTTTGAAGCAGTTTATCAAGACAACTCTTTTGAAACGGCTTATCATTATTCGTTTCAGAACAAATAGAAATGAAAAGAAAGAATGGCATCTCAATGCAAGTGGCTTGTGTGTTTAGTTTCCACAGATCTTTTAGTTGAAAACTAGGGGACGTTTAAATTGGCTTCAGCTTTTGATTTTTATCTGAAGAAGCCAAAAGTCGATCTGAACGTCTCAGCTTCTAAAAATGGCTTCTTCAAACCGTTTTCAAAAGATGTCCATCGGTCTCCATGTGTCCTTCGCATCCATATCTTTTAAAAGCCGTTTTCCAAAATTTATTTTAAAAACTATTATTTTCAATCATTACTATTTTATTTAAGTTGAAAGACTTGAAACGTACTTTCTTGCCCTTATTCAATTTTTTATGCATTTGAATATTTCCGTTATTTATCACCTCATGAAACCAGCAAGAGCTGGCAAGCGTTTGATGGAGAATGCCGCCTCATAACTCACAAGCTGTTGTTCCATACATCACCGCGCGCAGAAGATCGTTGCGGCCTTTTGGAAAGGCGACGTCACTTCGACTCGGCCTCTGATATCCTGCCTTCGTCAAACGCTCTCGTGATCCTTGTGCTCTTCTTCCTATGACTTTCTCTCTCTCATTTTCAACTCATCTTACTTATCTATACGCGCTCGTGGAAAAGTTGCTAGCTAGCTAGGCTGCTTATTCATCTATGCTACTCGTATTTGGATTAGTCAACATATCTTTTTAAGGTCGTTGAGTCAACATTTTGTAACTGATATATGCTTACCGTTTTAAGCTCATGGCTTTTAGCTTTTACTATAATAATTAGCTTTTAAACAGTATATCTTTTTAACGCGGGTCTATAAGTTAATTATAATAGATATTATATCGACTTTAGCTATACTAATTAAAATCGTATGTGATTGCCTTTCTCTTCGTACTCTCTTTCGCGAACGGGTAGAATTCAAAAGCTATAGCCTAAAAGAACCCTATGTAACTACTATTGCACGCACTATCAAGTCAATTGACATATAGACTTATCGTGTGTAGCTAGCTATTAGATTCAATAGTAGAACAGAGCAATGCAACCACAAACTGCCCTTAATTACAAACGAATTAGTTGTTTTGGATAGAAACAAATCGAAAAGTAGTTGCTTGAGGCACTTGCCACTCGACACGATGGATCTAGGTCTATGCATCCTAGGTTCCAGTCCGAGACATGAGATTTTTATTAGTATAAAGTCTAAGTAAACTCAGAGCATAACTTTTCCTCTAACGTAGATAGTAGTGGTCTTTAGTCCTCTACAACTCGGGATATGATGAAATCTTAGATGCGTCATGGCCCGGCGATATCCAACAAGGTTCATACTTTGTAATGACCCTATTTTAAAGAATATGTCCGTCGCATTTTCCACAACAATCCAAGAGTTTAGTTGTGGACAAAAAGAGTATCATGCCTGCTAACGAGCATTTTAAAAGGATCAAATTAATTAAAATATGACCTAATGACCAAACTATAATAGCTTTACGAGTGTCCAAACCCAAAACTTAACTTACATTTAGAAGAACCAATGAAATCCCACAGGAATGCTTGAGCGCGATCGTAACCCTAGCACATTAGCTGATGCATCATTCATTATTCTATTGTCGGTTCTAATGAAAATAAAAGCAAGATTGAGTACACTAGGTACTCAACAAGCCACATGGGAAGACTATTTACCTACCATGCAATGTGTTCAACTGAACAGATTCATGAGTTGTATTATGATAAGAATATATGTAAGTTTACTGGTAAAAAAACTTTGCATTTGAAACAATAAAACAATATTTAATTAACAAGGGGTTGTCATCCAAAATTTTTGCATTAAATTCATTCCAAATCTATTTATGCCTTGTTGTTGGAATCACATATAAAACACAACTCCATTGACCGGGAGCATAGTATATTCGAATATCATTTATTATACTCTGCAGTGTTGCCCAACTTTACCCATAAGACATCTCTGACTCATAATGCCAAGCTATTGACACAACATGTTAACATGTGACTGAGTTGAGATAACAAGATCGTTTCATTGCTCTTTTCATTCTATTTTCTACCTAATAGGCTCTGAGCCATTCAACTCCATCAGGAATCCACAGGCCAATACGGAAATCGTAACTCGATGTTAAATAGACTTACCATTGTGAAGAATGGCAAGTGGTATACCTAGTCTAACTTTCATCTCACCCCTTTCTCGTGGGCCATCCTGAAACTTTGGGATAGCGGTCTTTACTATAGACATTCTATTGGATTGAGCAGTGTACTAGATTAAGTTGACAAGTCAAACTTATGATTGAGCGAGTTATGTGTCCTTTACTTGGTACAAGCTTCTAATCCTTATGAAGCTAACATTCATAAACCATGTGCATACCAGCACTACACCACCATATCCAAATCAGAGCCTCAAATCCTATGGTATAGTCACAGGCTCCAACAATCTAGTGGCTTCTCACAAAGTAGTATCAACCCTAGGACAATTTTAAAGTCTACTGGCATGAAGCTAAATTATTCTTAATAGTACAAGTATATCATTTTGGTTGTCTAATGTACTATTATTTATCTATATAGTAATTAATTACCAAGGTAGTTAAGGTGAATATGACCTTCACAATTATCACGTGGCTTTTTGGGCAGTTGGATCTAACTACTCATTATGTCATTCTAAATTATTATTTTATGTAAATAATAGTGCTCAAATAACATAAATGAAATTAATAATAATTAAATAATATGGGATCAACATTAGCAAAGATATGTGGCTTGCCTTTAGACTTTTTTATTACTTCTTTGTAGGCTTTTGGTGTAACCCCATCTACCTTAATTGCTCTAGTTGGTTCTCCGTTGCTCAACTAGTTGAATCCAAATGCTAGTGCAAAAGAACAAATGCAAATAAGTTTCTTTACAGAATGCAAGCTGCAAACAAAATACAAGGTCAATGGTTTCGGATGAATAGTAACGGTTCAGATGAATAGTACTGACTTGGTACTATTTCTAAAGGGTCTAGTTTGGTGAATAGTGTTGAACCCATTTTACTGTGTTGCGGATCGGGGTTGAACAGTGTTTTGGGTCGAGTTGAATGAACAGTGTTGGACTGGCTAGTTGCTATTAGGCTACATAGTATTGGGCTTAGCCCAGTTGGCCAACTGGGCCAGAAGATGGCTCAGGCCAGCTTTGCCAGCCTGCCTTGGCGGCCCAAGAGGCTCAAGGTCCAGTTCCATTTAGAACGAGCTAAAGCGATGGAACAGAGGGAACAACAGTGGCACTAGATTGGGCAACGACGATGGTGGATGGTGGTGAGCGGTGGTACGGTGAGTACTAACAAGATGCGAGCAACCCATTTTGGTATACACGCATGTGATAGCATCTTGGAGATGGCCGATGACGGCGGGGCCTAGTTGGAACATGGGCATGGCATGATGGAGCTGTGGCAAGGCTTTGGCCAAAATAGCGGTGGTTTGAGCATGTAGGAGGTGGGTGGATCTCGGTGGTGGCGACAGCTTACCTCGGGAAAGTCTGTGGGAGGCTGGCAACAACGACCGTGGGTGGTGGAGCGATGGCTCACAACAGCGGTGAGCTAGGAATGGCAAGGTGGACTAGGAAGTTAGGGAAAACTTCATAGAACTAAGGTAATGCTAAGAGTGTGGTCAATTTGATTGGAGATGAGGCTACGCCTACGCTGAGAATTTGGGTTTTAGGCTCACCGATGAGATTGTTGGGCGTCGACGGCATGGTTTAGCCGGAGAGGAGGAAGGAGGCTTGTAGTAGTCGTGGAACGGTGTGAAAGGTGCTAAGGTGGTCGCTGAGCTCAGCTTTATAGCCGGTGAAGGTAGTGGCACCAAGAGTGGCGTGAGGTGAGCTTGGTGTGTGGGCAGCGGTGTGGATGGTTGCGTGGGTTTGACGCCAGGATGACGACATAGTGGTAGAGCTGTAGTCATTGCTACTCCTTGGAGCATGTATGTGAGGTGGCGGTAAGGAATAGCGGTGGCGCGGCGTGCCAAGCAATTGTCGCTCGGTTTGGGCGGCAGTGTAAATTGACGACGAGGACAGTGCGGCACTAGCGCTGATCGTGTTTAATGTCAGAGTGGGGTGGCCACGCGAGGTGGCGCGGTTGCTGGCGTAGCTTGGCGCGAGCGAAGGCGGTCGAGGTGGTGCGATGCGACACGAGGCGGGTGAGAATAGAGAAGAAAACAAGTAGCAAGAATGTGTTTCCTTGATGTCGAAGGTGCATTTCCAGAAAGGGAAAGTGGGTTTTTGGCTAAATTTTTTATTTTGGAAAAAACTTCAAATTCAAGCAAATTTCAAATAAACTCAAGATTTTAATTTTTTTTGGGTTGTTTCAGACTTCGTTATCGTTGATCCACATGGTTGGTTGGTTAGCTTTTTTTGAGAGGAACTTAAGCCTTTTAGGTTTGTTTGGTCAGGCTCAGCTAGTGCTTTCCTTTCGCTGATTTGATTTGACTTGGGCATGCTTTGCTTGCATCTCCGATGAGGCTATATACAAACCTGCATCATTAAAGTGACAGTACGTAATTTGTGGGCCACGCCCATGGCACGTATCATGAACGCTCGGCCCAACAGTTGGCTAATTATATGCTTGTGGTCTTTTCCTCTCGGCTGGGTCAAGCTAGGCAACCCATGAGCCCACCTTGATCAACAGTGTTGTGCATCACTACATCTACAAATGAGATCAGGGTTCAATATTCGTGTACATTTTTGTACTTTTTTTAAACTTTCAAAATTCCAATCCTTGATTTGACCATCGACTAATATAATAGGAAACCCTAAAAACAATAATAGAACTATGTATGAAATGAAATATCACAGCTGTAATAGTCTCAAGGAGAAACATTGATGCCTTCTGCTCACTGCAGCCCAAGGATGATCCGGGTCACTGACAGCTTCGTGCATGCATCCAATTCAAGTAGCCGAAGCCAAACTCATAAATTTGTCAAGTCGCATTCACCCTAGTATTAAACTCAACCTGCCAAGCATTGGCTATGGCTGCTGCTAAGCATTTAGGAGCATCGGTTTACGCAAACGTAGGTCATGACTCTGTCGTGACACACAGTAAGTAATTCCTTTGTTTTTTTTTCAAGTGAATAGTTCATGTTATAGCTATGATCTTATAAATGACCATTCATATTCAGTAGTCGAGTGACCTGACCTCTCGATGAAACTCCTGGCTAAGATCACCGTAGAATTTAGAATAATTATGTGTTGTTCTATAGAACCATATACTCTTTATTTATAATACAAAAGTTATAATTGGACCCTAACTGGATTCTACTTAGACTATAGGCCAACACTCTTATTGATCCCTAATATATTTTTTTGGACCCTAATACTAGCTCACCAACACTCCCCAAGATGGGTATAAGATAAATCACGGCCATTTTGTTACATAAAGCAATACTCTTACTAGAATCTAAAACTTTATCAAACAAATCGCCAACTCCATGGCAAATACCACATCAATATATACCAATGCTGCCTCCGATGCTATGATCGACACCACCTCCAAGATCGATGTCCTTGCCATTCACACCACTCATGTCATATCCAACACTGCCACATAGATGCAACATTTGAGTGCGGTCACCTACACCACCATCGACCATAGTACCCACCCATGATCATCACATTTACCATCTCCAATCTAGCCTCAAATAACATTATGTCTTTCGCCTTCTTCATTACACCCTCGATCTTGGTCTCCTCCACCTCTACCCACATGCTATAAGCCTTGGCTTTCGTCGTCTCCATCTCTAGCCCCCGTCCACCTTAGCCTCCACCACCTCTCCCAACATGCCCCGACCACCTTGGCTTCCACCACCTCTCCAAACACACCCGAACCATCTTGATCTCCACCTTCTACCATTGAGCTAACCATCGAGCTCACCTCACCTTTTCCACTAAAACACCATCAGTATGACCACCAAAGCCATCACTTGAATAGTCTTCCCTCTGTTTCAGGGTCTCTCTACACCGTCCCCTAAACCTCCATCACCATCGTAATACCTTCCAGCATAACCTCTGTTATCATCATCACCTAAGCTTCTCGCCGCTATAACCAATACTCCCTATCGCCAATTCCTTCTCAACTGTCACCTCCATAGCAACAACTCACCTCCAATCTAGATCAAAAGCCTCCTCTCCTCCTTTCACTAGACCCAACACCTGATCTCTTCCCTCTCTAGATCTACATACCCCAGTCACCAACCTATGTGTCGCGTCTTTCTCATGATCATGATAATCACCTCATTGTTGCACAACAACTATGCACACAACCAAACCCACTAGCTACACTATGCAACATACCAACTCGAGCAGCATAGAAAATCTCCAAGTTCTCTTCCCTTCTCCCATCTAAATCAGCACTCATCCTCTCTCTATGCACACAAACTCCTCCTGGCTTTTCTCTCCCTCTCTTCTCCTTCCACTTTTCTTCACCACCCTCTGTATGTTGTGCAAGAAAAATTTGAAACTAAGTAACGTTGATGTGCTACCTGAGAGAAGAGGAAAATGTGGACTAGCCTTAATTATTTCCACTGAGGACGAGAAGGGACCAAAAGCTAAATGCAAACTCGACTTTGAGAATGAGAAGAAATTTTTTGATCCCATATCCTCATTGGACCTCCTCAGTATTGATGATTTGATAAGTAACGGGGAGCTCGATCGCATGCTTACAAGTGAAAGCACTCATGTTCTCGGTGAGTTTTTCAATGTATCAGTTGAAGATTTTGACGCAACTGGATCGGGCATGGACTAACTGATTTCCATCCCTGCATTAGCTTTACAATCTACCCCCATCCTCTGAGTCACTTGACACCTTAACTCATTTTGTTCATGGTAGCCTCATATGCACTGCATGGATGTTAACTTGAATATATTCTCTTGTTCTATTCCTTTTTCAGTTCATTTACATGCATTTCCTCTTGTTCCTTTTTTTCCTTAGGTTGTGAACAAAGACTTCACCAATCAAAAAGTAGTGTAGTATCACCACCCAACATGGACCTCTCATTTGTTGAGAAAGCATTGTGGATGCTAGCGACATGGTGGTAACAAAGGTTCTTGAAGGGTTAGACGCTACTTCATTAAGTGATCCAACTAGCTGGGCATTTTTGGAAACTATTTCTTCTCAACTCCCTACTCATATACTAGGAGTTTCTAAAGCTCAGGAAATATTGACCCAGCTTGTCATTATTTCAAAACAACTATACAAAGCGCATTAGATTTTGAACATAACTCTAGGCGGAGAGGGAGGATTGCTGCTAAAGCAAAAACGTGAGCTTGTATCCCGTGAAGATGCTATTAAAAGCATATCTCAAGAGATCATATCTGTAGATGCAAAGTACTCTGAGAATGAGAAGTTGCCAGCAGATCTTAGCGCGCAACTTAGTAAAGTCACTAGTGTGTTGAAGGAGCTCTGGCAGGATAAGGAACGGCTTCAGCAAGCGCACACTAGCTAAGACTCCAAAGTGAAAAGATGGGGCAACATTCTTCTTGATGGTACCCAAGGACTTGGATCAAGGGACCAAATTTTTCCAAGAGAAAACAGCAACCTTGGGGCATGATGCTGAGCAACTCTTCAAAGATTAAAGAATTGGCGCTCTGGACCGAACTAAGGGTCCTTTGTTCGATTTGCTGCAATTTACTTTTTTTAGACATTTTGGTTAGACCTGTAAGCCTTTAAATCGTTTCATATTCTGCTCTCTTATATTGAGCCCATATATGTTGACACTCTATTTGTTTTCTCTAGATGAACATCACCATACACTGAAGTTTATCTATGCCCTGGGACTTCATACTCGCAAGAGACTAGTTATTTATTGTTCGACTTGCAGTCTTGTCTTTTTATTTTGTAAGCGTTCATTTTTTACGGAAGTGCTTGTTTCTGCGCATGGGCGCATTGGGTTTGCGTGATGCAGCTTACAAGTGCTACTAGATCGAGGTGCATGCCTCGCCAGTCATTTACGTGCAGGCAAACACGTGGTTAGTACTTGTTGAAGAGAACAGTATGATCGTTCTACGTGGTCAAAATATTTTGGTCGACCAAGGTGGTCGAGATATCATGGTCGACCAACGCGATTGAAATATCATGGTCGACCAACGTGGTCAAAATACCATGGTCGACTAGTGTAGTTGAACTATCATGGTCGACCAGCATGGTTGAGATATCATGGTCGACCAGCGTGGTCGAGATATCATGGTCGAGCCGATGTAGTCGAAATGTTTTGGTTGACCAACGTGGTTGAGACTCACGCGGCGCTGGCGTATAACCCCTTATACCATAACCTAGTCTCACACGGTTTTGGCGTGATTTTGTACCACAGTTTGGCTCATGAGGCTTTGGAGGTATGTATGTAGGTAGGTAGGTATGTATGTATATGTCTATATATTTTCTCTTAATGATTTATTATATTTTGACATATAATTAAGAAATAACTAAAGTTTTAACTTCTTCTACCAAATTATTTATTTTAAAAACTTCTTGATCTAAGTATTTTAAATCTTCTGTTGTCCTTATAACTTCTTTTTTGACAGTTTTTTTTATCTAAATTCAGTAAAGAGTCTAACTTGTTATGTATTAAAGTAACTTCTTTAATATAATCACTATTTTGACTAACTTTATTTCGTTGTCCTTTACTTTCTTGTAATATTTGTAAGACTAATAATTTATATTATTATGTATGAGGGAGTATTAATCTGCTAATTGCTTATGCTCTTTGTATAACCTTTCTAACTTTTAACTCTTAAGACGTCCTGCCGTTTGCCCCAAATTATATAAAAATTATATAATAAATCAACAAGAAAATTTAATTGATTATGAGAAGTATGCAAAATATGCTTTTCTGTGGGATTTACTCTGCAGTCTGCACCTTATGTTGATATTATCCTTTGTGTGGACAATTTAACTAGATCTTGACAAACTCACCAAAGTTCAAGGATAGCTCTCCGAATTCTTGATGGGGAAGGTCATACACAAGAATGGAGAGTTCCACGCCAGCGATGATGATTAGATGTTGAAACATTTGATACAATTGTAATCACTCAATTGTGCTTAATCAAGCAATTCATTTAGTTGTACTTCCTTCTATTGTTTAATTTATTTGTGAGATCTGTGTAATGATTGTCGTGTGCTATATGTGTGTTCTGTTCACTTCTTTTTAGAGGGCATGGCTAGCATTTCCTGAGGGTAGTCGAAAAACAGGAAATAATTTAGCTATTAAAATTGCTATCATAGACAGTTTATAACAACAAATTGTCTATGATATATGATATATCACATATGATTTTTGGTATTAACTGTTTGTGATATTTCAGATATCACAGACGGCTATGCTTAAGAACTGTGTGTGATATCTGTAATATCACAGACGGTTTTTAGTATTAGCCGCATCGGTGATATATGAGGTATCACAGACAACTATATTTAAGAACTATAATATCACAGACGTATCATAGACGGTTAATACTAAAAACCGTTCGTGATATGTTATATTTCACAGATGTTTTTTTTGAAAAACCATCTGTGTTATAATTTATCATAGACGGTTTGAGAACCGTCTGTGATAACCACATGTTATCACAGACACATGAATTCAGACTATTTAGGAACCGTCTGTGATGACGGTTTTGAATCGTTCGTGATGATCTTTTTTGTAGTTGTGATAGTTTAGTCTAAACATTTATTGATATTTATGTATATTACCTTTCTATCTTCCATTTTGAACCTTGGTTCTTTTGTTTCAGTGCTGTTAGATCCCATATGCATATATATAATGAAAAATAATAATAAAGTTAGAAAGGTACACGGATATACCCTAGTACCAAAAATGTAACGCTAAACCGGAATGACTACTTGAACGCAATTAACGAGTACGGTAGTAGTCCCTATCTCATTAGTAGCCCTACAATTAATGTATCAAATCGTACATTAATTGCATTGGATTCCTCGGTCGGCTTTAGCTTGTAAAAGGCAATTCCAAGGAAAAATAGAAGAGGAGAAAACTATACTACTACTACTAACAAAGATCATCAACCAAACTAGACTAAACTGCATGCGAACATAATTAGATCCAGCAACCCCATCAATTAATTTTCTTGGTTGGTTAATCCAAACACCAACCATGCAAATTAACATCAAGAAGGAAGAAAAGTGTTACCCCCATGATTATGAGTATGATCACGACTTGCCTTCTCCCCGGCTTCGTCCTGGTCAGACGCGACGCACGAAGAAGACGAGCAAGAAGCAGAAAGCTTCAGTTCCGCCGCCTTATTGCTCCATTGCTGCAGCTACCGTAGTAAAACCACGACCACCACCATCACTGACAGTGCTCGTACTCGTACTACTACTGCTGCTGCTGCTGCTGCTGCTGCTACTACTCGCGCCGCTACTGCTTGTCGTCGTCGTCGTGGTGGTTGCTGCGGTGGACGGCGAGGTGGTGGCGAGGCCGACGAGCAGGTCGACGAAGGCGCCGACGATCAGCGTGTGGTTGTGCTTGGCGTTGACCCGGAGGTACCACACGAGCAGCTCCTCCAGCTCGTCCCAGCCGCGCAGCCCGTGCACCGCCACCATCTCCTCCATGGACGCCCGGAAGTCCCGGTACGGGTCCTCAGAGTCCACGGCCACCGCCACGCTCTCCTCGACCAGCAATTTGCTGGAATACGGCTCCACAAGCTCGTCGTCGTCAGACAGAACCGACGGTTTCTCCTCCGGCGGTGGTGTCCTCGCCAGCGTGGCCCCCGCCAGGATGGAGTTGGTCGGTGGCCCCGGGTCGAAGAAGAAGCGGTCGGTGGACGTCGTCCGGCTGAGGCTGCGTATCACCGCCTCTGACCACTCGGACGCGGTCGTCGTCGAGAAGCTGTAGTCGTCCAGCACCCCGTCCTCGTCATCATCAAAGCAGGACTCGTCGGTGGAGTCGAAGTAGACCGAGTTGACAGCGTCGTACATTTCGCCGGCGGCCTTGCGTAACCTCGCGGCGGCGGCGGCAGGGCCGCATCTGGTGCCAGCACCAGCAGCAGTCGTGCAGAGCTCCTCTTCGGCGCGGAAGGAGGTGGTTTGCGGGTTCCGGCAGGACGGCCACGGCGGCGGTGAGGGTGAGGCCGAGTCAGCGGCAGCGGCGGAGGAGGAGTCGACGACGACTAGCCTGGAGAAGATGGAGGTGAGGGCGCCCTTCTTGCCCATTGGATCGGCAACCTGATGGGATGAACAATGGAGTGAACGAGCTCGAGGGACGGAGGGACGGAGGAAGGAGGCGCCTTGTGTAGAGACTAGAGAGTAGTTGAGATGGAAGAGGGAAATGAAGAGCGACAGAGGGGGGGGGGGGGGGGGGGGGGTAGTGCAATTAAGGGTATTCCTAACAAGTAAATTTGCTTCCTACTTAGCCTATGGCATATCAATTTTTTTTTGGTGAGGTGAAAAGAGAGATGGAAGAGAAGAAGCCTGATACTCAAGCCTGTCTGTCTAGGAAACCAAAATTTCTCTACAAGTCTCTATGCATTGGGGAGCTTATTACCAAATTTATGAGGCCATATAGTATCAATTTTTAAGAGATTCATGTAACAAGTGCGGCTCTGTAGTATAAGCTCTGGTATCAAATCATTAGGACTTTCTAAAATCCCGCCTAACCACTCATTCCTCTGTACCAAGATTTAGTATCAAACCGAGTGACCCAAGGAGCAAACTAAGGGTGTGTTTAGTTGAGCTATGGCTTCTGAAAAAGCTGCTATGAGCTGTGAGTTGTGAAAAGGTTGCTGTAGGTTGTGGGCTGTGAAAAAGCTGTAAGCTGTTTGGTTCAAACAAGTACAGCTCTCTATTTTCACCATTTCAAAAAGCAGAAAGCCAAAAGCAGGGTCTAAGGTGCTTTCAAAACTGTACTACCCAAAAGTAGCTGCTTCTGAATTTTTTTTTAAAATTTAATTACGCTAAATAAGTCATCATCAACTACAGTATTTTTTCAATCAGTTACAGTTATTTTCAGCTAAAAACACTTGAAATAATCTTTTTTGAGCAGGGTCTAAGTGACCTAAGGGGGGAAACGGAAGAGCATGGGATGGGCCCGTTGTTCATGTGGTTGTATTTATGTATTGTGTACTGAGGGGAGAGAGAGAGAGAGGACAGAGACAGAGACAGAGAGGGTGGTGAGCTGGTGAGTGTGATGCGAGGTCTCTTTCCAAATCCTTCAGTATTACACAGCAGTAGTGGTACCAGTTTGTACTAGTAGTGTTAGGGATAACTTTTTCGATCATGTACGTTTTCAGTTTTTTTTATTTTTTCGTCAATTTTTAATTTCGATTTCTTTTAACTATCACTATTTATTAAACTCATAAACTGCAGTTCAGAATAACACCCCTTCATCTTCGTGCAAGACCGATGACAACCAATGTACAGTATCCGCTTTGATCTGCATGTACGTAGTAGTACATGCATGTAACGTAAGTCTTGTTTGCAACTACGAACGTAACAGTAGATCTGTGCACGGTGAGAGAGTAAAGCTCTCTTCAATAGTTCCATTCACTTGTTGGTGAGAGCAGTAAATTGGTCTGGAAGAAGCATGTACGAGTTTGGCAATTTATCAGTCAGAGCTGACCGACCATGGACAGGCGATCCTCATCAACTCGGTTTCAGCTTCTGACTTATTTTTTTACTATTCATAAGTTTCGTTTTTTTTCTGAATTTTTGGCTTTTTGTTGAGCTTTTTTGTCAGTTCTTTTTCCCGTATTTGCTTGTATTATACGTAATGGGCTAACATATTTTTTATATTTTTATATTTTTTAAATTTAATTATGTTAAATAGACCTCTGTCAGCTACAGTGCTTTTTTCAACCAGCTACAGTGTTTTCGGCCATAAGCCATGAGCTTTTCAGCCGAATCCCATCCCCCCACCCGAACCATGCGCGCGAGGGGAGCCGTGAAACGACGGCAAATGGCGAAGTGGATTTTCTGATATTCTTGCCGCGGTAGAAAATGGCAAGGCGTGCATGTTTTGCTGAAGATTCTCAGCCTGTTGGTCAATTCTGTGGTCGAGATATTTAACATGAAACTGACCACAAGTCATCATCGAGGTGCATGGATGCTTCATGTTTTGTATAATCAAGGCACTGCACATGCATCTATATGATTGTTCTACAGTGTAAGTTTGTCCACAAATATAAATAGTTTGGGGTTGGCTAACTCATAGCTCATACATATACTTTGAGAACTTTTGAAATATTCCATTTCCTTTTTTTAATTGCTGCTGCATTCAATAACCCCTAAACTTCTTGGTACATATATAGAGACGGAACAGCAGAGACGTACAAAGGCTAGTACCATATATATATATATATATATATATATATAGGAAAATTACATATATATCAATACCCGTTGATTTACTTTGAGATTTGTAATGTTTGATGTGGGTATCTTCATATACCCATAAAAAGTATATTTGAGATGTCAAACTCCGGGAAAAAAATTAAATTTAACTTCAGTTTAATTAGTTTGAACTATTTTTATGGTATATACTCACTGTAGTCGCATTGAACTCAAAAATAGTTCAAACTAATTTGAACTGAGTTCAAAACTTACTTACCATAAATATATCAAGGGTATAAAACATTTCTATACCCAAACTCAAAAAATTTATCAATCATACACGCATATCGGACGGTTCTTGATGTGGGTGCCTAGGCACCCAGGTGCCTTATGTAAGTTTCATATATATATATATATATATATATATATATATATATATATATATATATATATATATATATAGACACACACACACATACATACACATGGTGCTCATTTGGGCTTTTTGGTGGCTTATGGCTGAAAAGCACTGTAGCTGGCTGAAAAAACAATATAGCTGGCAGAGACTTATTTAGCATAATTAAATTTAAAAATATAAAAAATATGTTAGCCCATTACATATAATACAAAAAAATACGGGAAAAAATAGAACCGGCAAAAAAGCTCAACAAAAAGCCAAAAGTTCAGAAAAAGGCGAAATTTATGAATAGTGAAAAATAAACTGGAAGCTAAAAGCTGAAGCCAAAACGATCACAGGTGTGTGTGTATGTGTGTGCATATTCCCACCAAAGTATGCACTGCGCATTGCTTCATCCTCTGGCTTTCTTTTATATATTTTGTGATATTTTTTTCTATGTAGTAGTTCTATGATCCGGAACTAAATCCCCATCTGAACATGGGAAAATTTTATATTCATACAGAAATGGAACTATTTCGTGCGACTTTCAAACAGGGATGTTAGAATTAATACAAGGACTTAAACTGCTGCCAAACGTGGAGGTGAGGATATACATATAGGAATAAGGACTTCACGCGGAAAAGCTGATGAATGTTGTTGGACGTTGGTCATGCGATTCCCATGAAATTCTGGCAAGGATACAGACAAGTGAGAGATGCGCCCGCGCCCACACAATTGACGACACTGCGGCTAATATGATGATTTTTAAAAATGGATTCTTCAGAAATCTTTTTAAGCTTAAAATTATATGCGCTATCTATATTAGCATTTTTATCGTCTGTTACTATTGCGAAAAGCACAATTAAAAATTATCAGTCGTAGCACAAAAGGATATAACCTAGTCTGTCCTGCAAGGATACAAAGAAGTGTATATTAGTCATACATGCATCGATCAGATGCATGGCTAGGAGTCATCCTCATGCAGATTCAGAATAGCTACGTACTACTTTATAAGTAGTTTTCATGGCGTAAATGACCCCACGAAAGCAGAAACGATTAATTAGTACTCCACAAAGGTCCTTGCTTGGGACGCAGCACGCATGACCTGTGACGAGCAGATAAAAATGAAATTGGATTTGCTATACATTACTCGAGTGAAAATTTTGTGGAATTGACCCTCCGGAGAAGCGTCTGCCATAACCCCATATTTAGTTCACTGGTGTCTCTAGTGAAGCTGGCCTCACCGCCGCCGCCAGCGTTGCTGGCCTAGTTGATTATGACCACACTAATAGTTGCGATCACTTAGATGGCTATAACCATGTTGATAGTTGTAACCACTCGTGCCTAATGGATACAACCACTTCGATGTGGCTTACGACCACATGAAGCATGAGTTACCACCATGCTCAACTCCAAGTTACGACCAGCACGTCCTCGTAACAACCATACCTTCGAACTTATACTTGTGACGTCCACACCTTCTGCTGTGTATGTGCTCATAGACTTCGACTGCAAATACCTCCATCTGTGACCATGACCACTCTGCAACAACACGAAAACAAGTCGAGAGCACAAGTCAATATTCTAGGGCACAAAAGCACTCCGCTTTTCTGTATTTCTTTTTTCCCTCTAGATCACATCCAATCGCTCTTTCTCGATCTCTTCTAATCGCTCTCATTGCCTTTTTCTTCTCGACTTACTTCTTTACAAGTCTACCTCACTCTACTTATATACTCAGAACATTGACTAAGACACGGAGACAACTAAGATACAGAGATGAACTCGTCTCATACAACCATACGGACTTGACTTGTCTAATAAACAAAGAAAACAAGATAATTTTCAACAATCACCCCCTTAATCTTATTTCTTCACCTTGATCACGCCGATCTTCCCTTTTTATCTTCTTGAACTTGATCATGCTGATCTTATCTCATCTCCCATCCTTTTCTTGCATTCCCGTGCGCCGTTCCTTTCTAGGTCGACACCGTCCTACAGCATATGCTTGCTCCATCATAAGCCTCACACAAACCTACACTTGCCGTGTCTCGCACCTGGACTAAACTCGTCTTCCTTTGCACGCTTGCCTGGGCTGGAGCACCTGATCCCATAGCCATCTTGGCTTTGCCGTTACCCAAACCTTCCGCTCCCTTCGGCTTCCATTATTACCGCACTGACATCCACACGTGCCTGCTCTTCCTCCACTAGCGCTGCGGGTGACATCTTCTTCTCGAGTGTGGGACTGCAACATGCTCATGAAACCTTCCTCTACCTTCTGTGTGCCTATGGGACTCGTCGCCTGGTCATCCCAAGCCACTACGACTTTCCCCAGTTACACGCACATGACACATGCGCGCCTACAAATGCTCCCGAGTCGCTACTCATTGTGCCTGACACACACATGTGGGGCCCGCTTGGACTGCTGCTTTCCACACCACATGCAGCGAAATTTTTTCTCGCTCGAAAATTTTCTTTTGCTCTGTCTCCCACAGGGATGCATCGTCCTTTTCCTTCAGTGTGATCTGCTGGTCCCCATGATGTGTGCCGATACCAATGTTGGCTTCGACCACGCAATCTTCGACCACTCCGTGCTCCAGAACCTCCAACTACTGCGTACTCTGATCCTTCGACCGCACCGCTCAAAGCTTTTGACCGATGGCACACGAACGCTTTCGACTACGCATTCGAACTCAAAGTTCGACTATATGCTTTTGACTTCGCACTCGAAAGCTTCTGGTTACTCAAAACACCTCTGGTACTCGTATCTTCTCTGGACGCTTGGGACAGCTTGGGATGCCTCCTGCGCCCTGCATAGTCGAAACCTTCTGAGCGTCTGCGTACCCCCTGTGCGTCCGACCTGCTCTCCATGTGCACCCCCTATGCACGGAATCCACGGCCTTGACCTAAGCCACTAGCTTCCATGCGCTTCCATGCTTGGCATAGTTATCCCTTGGGACTCGTCATGCTAACCACCTTCTCGAGCTTGCTCTTTGCTGCTACCTGGCTCCTCCAAGCTGCTCTTTAGACAAGACGATTTACATGTTTTCAAGGAAATCTTGTACAACCGGTTTGGAGATCTTTTCACTTTCATCAACAGATCATTGTTCCACCACCTTGAACGCTTCTTCTGTCATCTGTGCGAGACTAAGTATGTTATTACACAGACTCGATATATAGTAAATTTCAGACACCAACTCCTGATCGCTATTCTTGCATTGCAACAACATCTATCCTTTGCCTTTTATCTCCACCGTAGAGCCATCGCCAAATTTGACTTTGCCCAAAACCTTCTCGTCGAGCTCATGAAATATGGAGCGATCTCCCATCATGTGATTGCATGCTCCATTGTCTAGGTACCACCACCAATCAGTGTGATCGTGGCTGTCTTCCTCCATGCGTAGTTTAGGAACTATATTCTTTTCGTTCAACATCACCATATCTGGTGCCTCTTCGACACATAAGGAAAGAAGCAATACCTGATCATCGTCCTCCTCAGCTTTGGTGTGGTTTATCTCTTTGTCCTTCTTCTTTCTTCGGCAATCTGAAGCGTAGTGACCGTACTTCTCGCAGTTGAAACAATTTATGTGCTGCGGCACTCCGACGCATAGTGCCCATATTCATCACATTCAAAGTACTTGATATATGACTTGTCACAGGATCTTTCATCACCGCCTTGTCTGCGGTCGCGCCCCTGACTGCACATCGGTGCCTCCCTTGAACTGCCAAGTTGGTTTCTCGCGAGACTGGTCATGGTTCGCACCCTAACCAATACCCTTTGAGGAACTCTAGTGTTTGCTCCTTGAGTGTGCATCCCATTCTTCCTCTGTGAGCAGAAGACGTCCTCCAGTATCGCCATTCTCTCAAGTCTCCCATCGATCCTTGATGGCTTTGAATCAGCCAGTAAGCTCCTCAACTGTCATGCTATCAAGATCAAGAAATTACTCAATTGAGATAGCAATCTAGAGAATTTCGGCGAGACAACTCGCAAAAATTTCTTCACGACTTTCTCTTCTTCAAGGACATCTCCTGGTGATCGGATGTTATTGACAAGTCCGATCAGTTGCATGGGGAAATCATCAATGGTTTCTAACTCCTTCATGCATATGGCCTCGAATTCACGGTGCAAGGTTTGCACCCTCGCTTCACGAACGCGATCACCGCCGACGCGCATTGTCCGAATAGCTTCCCTAGCTGCCCTTGCTGTGTTCTTTGCGGCCAAAGAAGCAAGCATCTCAGATGGAACAGCCTACAAGGTCGCCACCAAAGCCATCCGATCCAATCGGTACTCCACGCCACCAGGTTCGATCACCTCCCAAACTCCCTGAGCTTGGAGATTGACTCTCATTAGGAGAGCCTAATCATTATAGTTGGATTGTGTGAGGATGGGATGCCGAAGCGTAACCCCGGCTTCCTTTGTCGCCACTTGCGTTGTAGGATCATGGCCATCACCAAGCATGATTGCTCGTTTGCCACTGCTACCAGTGATATGGATGTTGGAGGTGATGTTGATCTTGAGCCACATTGCATCACTGCAGATCTTTGAAATCACTCTGATACTAATTGTTGGCCCAGTTGATTACGACCACGCTGATGGTTACAGTCACTCAGCTAGTTACGATCACGTTGATGGTTACAACAACTCATGCCTGATGGATACGACCACTTCAATGTGGCTTACGACCACATGAAGCTTGAGTTACGACCACGCTCAACTCCAAGTTATGACCAGCATATCCTTGTAATGAGCACGCCTTCCTGCTCATACTCGTAATGTCCATGCCTTCTGTTGCATATGTGCTCGTAGACTTCAATTGTGAACACCTCCATTTGCGACCATGACCACTCTGCAACAAAAAAAAACAAGTTGAGAGCACAAGTCAATATTCCAGGGCACAAAAGCACTCCACTTTTTTTGTATTTCTTCTTCCCCTTTAGATCACATCTGATCTCTCTTTCTCGATCTCTTCTGATCGCTCTTGTTGGCTTTTTCTTCTCGACTTACTTCTTTACAAGTCTACCTCCCTCTACTTATATACTTAGTACATTGACTAAGATATGGAGACAACTAAGACACAGAGATGAACTCATCTAATACAACCACATGGGCTTGTACACATATACGGACTCGACTCATCTAAGAAACAAAGGAAACAAGGTTATTTCCAACAAGCGAATGCCACTCTCCGCCGTATGCCCCTCCTTATTTTCCTTAGGGTTAAAGCTTTTGAGTTATCTCTGGTGCTAGATGCGGTGCATATCTTTGTCTCCAATGCTAGAGATGGCAGTGTGAAGGAGCAGCAACAGGCCAATGCAAGATATATAAGAAGTGCAGCGGCATGGGAGAAAAGGTGCGGGAGGACGGTGTGGTGGTGTAATGAGTGCAACATAGGGCCAGGCTAGAGGAGGTGAGCGATGGTTCGCGCTTGGTGTTTAGTGGCTAGGGTTTTTGGTGCTGTTGGCCAGAGGAAGAAGGAGAAGAGTGGGGATGTTAATGGGAGAGGGAGGGAGCTCATTCCAAAATCTAACTGATTTCTCTACTACTTGAAAAAGACAGCCACTCAGCTAATTAGAGGCGTCACTGACATGTATATAAGATTGTTGTAGTTTCTGGTAGTGAATTTCACAGCACAATAATGGAATATATCCATGATCTGGTCTCTAAAATATTAAGCAGGAAAAGTAATTAGAATTTTGTACGGTTCTAGCCCTGTTGTGGCATTTTTTTCAAATGTAGCCCCCTGTCCCTTTCTTGCTCATTTGGCCCCCTCTGGAGCGCAGGTGTACTAGCGAGCGGCACGTGTCTCTTCCTACGGCCTGGGTGTGCAGAAAGTTGGTGGCCACCACCGGGAGTTGTCAAGCGCGGGATGGTGCGGCCGAGTGTGGCCAGTGGCGGGGCCATCTACATTCCGCGCCACATGGGCTTATGAGGTGGCCTTGAGCCAATGGGCGATGGGATGTTCCCATCTTTCCGCGGCTCCTGACCATGGGAAGCAGCCATGGGCCTAGCTCATCGTGCGCCCCCGCCTTCGGTCGGCCATGCATGCACGCAGGTTTTCGTGCCCTCGGTCTGCTAGGCCACGTGCCCACGGTGCGCTTCCTAGCCCCCCAGTCTGCTCAGCCACGTGCCCATGCGGCTGCTTTGCACGCCCCCCTCAGCGCAAATTTGCACTCCCTGTCCAAAAGGCAGCACTAGCCCCCATGTGCACTTACGCCACTCATCCGCGTGGCATCTCACTCAGCTAAGCCCTGCCCATGCGTTGCGTGAGCCATGCTCGCGTGTTGTTGGCCCCCATACGTGGTGCGTTTCGTGCCCAATAAAATGGTGCACGATGTTGCTTTTTTCCCGTGTTCAATTGTTTCACCCGGCAAGAGAGACAGTCAAAGAGACTGAGAGAGGAAAAGAATGGAGGCCATGAAGATTTCATTGTTTTGGTTTGGAATTTGAAGTTCGTGCAATTACGAAAGTTGTACATCTAGTCGTGAGCATCAAAACAAGGTAACTTTCATCCAGATGTGACTACAATTTGAATACTTTAATTAGCATAATGGTGGGCTTGGGCTCTTAGTACAGAAAACTGACAATAATATGGTACTAAAGGACTTAATTAGCCTTACTCAATATAAGCGGTGCATGCGTATGATTAGTTGAGACATGATTTCATGGTAGCTAGCTGCAGCTCGAAAGAAAATTAGCGTTACTCAATAATGTCATTAAAATAGTTATTTTTATTTTCATAAGTATATTAATGTTGAAATTGTAGTAGTGTTATTTTCACCCTAGAGTTGTAGAAAAGAATAATCATACGAGCATATGAGCACAAATCTTATCATAAAGCTAGTTTTATTTTACCAAACCTTTACTATGTATGGAACCTACGGAGTTATTAACTAGAGCCACACCTACAAATTTCTATTTGGTGCTCATGCATTATCACCTTCGTATTTGTAGTATATTTATGACCAAATCATACACCAATGAATTAGTAGCATGTTGTTCAAATAATGTCAGTACAATAAATTTTGTTATTTTCATAAGTATATTTATTTTGATATTGTAGTAGGGTTATTTTCACTATTACAAAACAAGCTATACTGGACGTCTTATCACAGACAGTTCTATATACCAGCATGTTGTTCAAATAATATCAGTAAAATATTTTTTCTTTTCATAAGTATATTTAATTTGATATTGCAGTAGGGTTATTTTTAACTTGGAGTTGGAGAAAAGAAAAGTTGTATGAGCATATGAGTGCAAATGTTATCACAATGCCAGTTTTATTTTACCAAACCTTTATATGTATGGAACCTACATAGTTATTAGCTAGAGTCACACCTACAAATTTATATTTGGTCTCATGCATTATTACCTTCGTATTTGTAGTATATTTATGACCAAATCATACACCAATGAATCAGTAGCATGTTGTTCAAATAATGTCAGTAAAATAATTTTTTTATTTTTCATAAGCATATTTATTTTGAAATAGCAGTAGGGTTATTTTTACCTTGGAGCTATAGAAAAGAAAAGTCGTACAAGCAGATGAGCGCAAATCTTATCATAAAGCCAGTTTTATTGTGCCAAACCTGTACTATGTATGGAACCTACATAGTTATTAACTAGAGCCACACCTACAAATTTATATTTTGTGCTCATGCAATTAGTGAATATAATTCGAGTTGACGTACGATAGGAGATCATAGATGGTACGATTGTTGCATGTAGTGTGCTAAGTGGGTTTTGTACACACCTGTGTCAGGTACACCATGTCAAACATTCAAGATTTATTCCTGTTCTATTGGGATGGTCTGGTGTGCGACGGACCATACGGGGCAAACCAATCAAATTGTGGCCGAACCATGATCCGTACACCAGGTCTGAAGAACCTAGGGCTCTCAGAGCTAAAGCGGTGTGTGCGTTCCACGTTCGACTGACCCACTGCAAGCAAGAAGCTACGTATCGAGGCGTTGTATGCCTCAGCGGTGGGTGGTGCAGGGGAGACGTTTTAACAACTTGTGAACGTGACAAGTGACGCGTCATGGGCTAATCACATGAGGGTTGTGTGCAACCCTCCTACTATGATATATGCGAGACCGATGGTGTATGTTCACTTTGTAGAGAGGATGAAATCATCCGGCATGGGTGGTTTCGATGGAGCTACTGCTGATAAAGTGCTTGGATTGGTCTCTAGTGGTGATGGACACGTTTGTGTTGGCACAGATGCGTGTGAGGAAGTGGGCGATGGAGACTTGAGGAGGCGTGCCGAGGGTTTCAAGCCGAACGAAGGCGTGAACAGATGGTGGACAACCCGTATTGATTACCACAAGTATCTTGGTGACCAGGTGGGAGAGTTGGAAAGTGAGGAGGAGGATGTGCAAACAGATAGTTTCAGAGTCGAGGAAGGTGGACAACCTGCTATGGGAGGTGTGCTAGGTGGTGTTGTGACCACCGATGTTGCTTATGTCTCCTGTAGATTGGACGACATGGTAGCAGCATCTCTCGTTCTGCTACAGTCAGAGGGGGTACGGCGGGGGTTTAATAAAGACACCCTATTCTTAGGGCAGTGCTTCCCTAATAAGAGTGTTGCCCAGTAGGCTATTGCCAAATACACCATCAACATTAGCCGGACGCATCTGGTGTGCAAGTAGAACCCTAACACCTATATAGTCAAGTGTTGTGGCAAACATAGAATCCACAGGTGTTGGCCAGCGGCTGCTAGTGGCACTGCAAAAATAGAATTTGTTAGTTTGAGAGGCATAACTACAAAGTGTTATATAAGATTAATATGTACTAGTGAATACCGGAAAATCTAGATCGTGTCACAGGGTGTTGCTCCCTCCCTCGGGTTTCCATATCTCTGCAACGTATGCGATGAATGACTTACGTGATTCCAAAAAGTTAGCTTTAGTTACTGGGAAGGAAGAAAAGACTACAATAGAGTAAAATATGGAGGAAATGTGTTTACCTATCGATTAATTATTGGATAACTGTGTAGTCGGTTTTGTTCTTCTTTAGGGAAATAAGGTATATTACCCTATTTCATTTTGGTATGATTACAATTAGAATTCAGTGGAACCTACATAGGTATGTCGTCATGGTCATTAAACCTAAGTTCGTGTTGCTTATAAAGTACAAATCAACAACTATAGTCACTAGTGAAGCACTTACTCCTAGTTGTAGGACATAAGTATGAATTCCTTGTTGTGTGGAGCCATCAATGTCTTCGTCATGTAATTCTCAACGAAGGATGCATTATCTTTGATAATATCCATAGCGACTAAGCGTGGGTCAAGGAAACCAACCAGTGATTTCATTAATTTGACTTCAGTCACCATGTATATATACACACACAAGCAATAAGTTATATATATGATATTTATCGGTATTAAATTAACGTAGACCGTGATTGTATATACTTACAGTATCTAGCATCGCATGAGTGAGGCGTCGAGTGTGAAGAGAAAGAATAAATCCTTGAAGGTCATTGTGAAGACATAGTCATGAACTCGATAGGTCTGTGCGTAATTAATATGGTAAAATTATCACAAACGGTTTTTAAATAAAAATCATCTGTGATGACTTAATTATCATAGACGATTTTTAATATAAACCATCTATGAAGTATAACCGTCAGTGATACTTCATAGACGGTTTTTAGTATGAACCGTCTGTGATATATCTTTATAGACATTTTTTAGCGCTGGTATCAACACAGACGATCTTTAAACTATAACCGTCTGTGACTATTTTTAATACTGACAGTTTTGAACAACTGTCTGTGATATGGTGTCTAGTATTAAGCTTTTCGTAGTAGTAATATAACTGCATAGCTCAGTATGTATATCTGTCCAATAAATACCTTGTAGTACTTATCCGGGCTATCAATTTATTGAAAGAAGTTGCAACTCTCCTGAATGCCATAGACGGGTGAAATTAATAATGTTTAAAAATCAACCTGCAATATAAAATATCAAGACACATCAAGATACTCGGACGAATGCCCAAAACTCTCTCTCTCTCTCTCTGCCAAGGAATCCATTTATTTATTGGAATTTAACTCGTGCACTCGTACGGTTTTGGTGTTTTTCTTTCAGTTTCTGTACTACATACATCATCGGCTTTCGTTGGGTTTCGTTGCAGTATCAATGCGAATGCGATGGACGGCCATGCAGAGGCCATGAGATGGATTTCGGTACGCGTGCCGGCCGGTCATGTACACGTACATTACGACCAGCAATTTGACCGATTCCTTTCCCTATTGCACACCCATATACACATTTCTACTTGAGAGTGTCTAGGCTTCACCCGAATATTTTCTTTCTAATTATCATTCAAATTTATGATATTTAGATTAGAGATTAAAGGACCTCTTATTTTTTCTTTCTAATTATCATTCAAATTTATGATATTTGGATTAGAGATTAAAGGACCTCTTATTTTTTAAGGGAGGAGATTATTTTCAAGCGGAAGAGGGTATAATCCAAGGGGGAGGAGAGAGAATTCATGGCCATTGGATTTTTAATCCAATGATCCTAAATCTAAATGATAGTTAGGAGGAAAACATCCGAATGATATTTAACAAAACCCTTCTCCTTGACGAGAAAAAGAGAAAAAGAAAGAAAGTTCAATTGATCATGGCCGGCGATTTGCTGAATGAACGGTGAGCAAGCTTGTTGATGCACTCCTATCAAAAATAAAATTGTTGATGCACTGGTATGTATACTACACATGTCAGTAGTACCCTCTTTTAAGTCTCTGTGTTGCAAATCCAGGACTAGTGAAATGAGTTGGAAAGGTAAGAATCAAGATCATACTAGTACTATGCTCATCTTGTACTAAAAACTGCTTTAATTCATCAAAAAAAACTGTTTGAAGTAATTATTGAAATGGCTCTTGTTCATCAGAGCGAGCAGAGAGCCAGGAAGAGAGGCTTGCAGTAACTCCGCAGGTGGCTTTAAAATGCGGCTAGCTAGCGAAAGTATATATGTCCGTCCAGTGGCATTATGCTGCGTTTGCAAGCATGCAGAAATTGCAGATGTAGAGGCTAAAATAATAAATCTAGCAGCAGAGTACTACTCCTATGGTTTCGTATAGATTTTAACGTAAAACTAATATGCCCATCTAGTTTATTGAAGTGGCTTCTTCACTCGTTTAGCTTTCGTCTCACATACGTATCTTTCCCTTATTTTTCCACTCTCAACTTCTTTCTAAAATCTACTTCTTTCAATCACTACTATTCGTTTTCAGCTAAATCTATCAACCGTAGTCAAAACCTATCAGCCGTAACTAATGCGAACACCCCTAGTCTCCTACTGCAGCTTCTTCCCCTTGGCTATATGTAATCCTTGTGACGCACCGACGAGAGCTGCGTTGCATTTGCATCGGTCTGTGCTGCGCTGCACTTGCACCGCATGCCATTACTCGCCCAACTGCATGCATTCATGCTGATTTGTTACTACCCTACGTGCCCAGCCGGCCGCTATGGAGTACTGCTACTATCTCGCTCGCATACGTTCAATTCCTGCAGGCAATTTTCTGATCGAGCTGCAGAGACTTTCTCTGGCCTTTGGGCATCAATATTATGGCCCTGTTCTTTTCAACTTCTAAAAGCTGTTTTTTGGTTTTTCTACAGTAATTAACTTTTAAATGGAGTATTTTTTTAAGTTAGAGTCTCTAGTTAATTGTAGTACATACTTTATTGACTTCATTTATATCGGCAAAAATCGTACATGAGTTTCTGTTACTCTGTAATCTTTCGTACAAACAGCCCAAAAATCACAAGCTACAGCCAAAAGCCACAAGCCACAACAAAAAAAGAACAGGCACTAATAATATGCTTAGGGTCGTCTTCTTTCGGGCCTCAAATAACAACATTATATAATTGAGTAATGATGCCCTTGTTTATTTGCTTCGGTCTCTGCAGTGGGCACCAAGGCCGATCTTGGCAGAGATGCTGCCGTGTTTCGAGTTTCGACAGTCCGCGCCTCCTGGGACACTTGATCTGAGCCGTCGGTTTTCGATCCGACGCTCACTTCTTTCCTCTGAGCCGTCACTGAATGATGAATAGACCTGCGCAAATCATATACATAAACAAATACATTTGGTTAATTGACACTTGTGCTCTCCCAGCATTTCTCCAAGCTAAACACGCCCATAGAGGCAAAGATTGGACAGAGGAAGGAGCAGGGTTCAGACCAACAGTAGTGTCAAAACACATTCCAGTTCTTGACACAAGAGCAGGATGAAACAGAGTTGACTGGTCATAAACTTGTACGGATGCAAGAACTCTTGACTAAGTTTATCCCTTGCATTTCTTCATTGAAACGGGGGATTACAACTTAAACCACTGCGCTGCCACAATATTAGAAACCACATACCCTAACCCTAACCACACCAACCCGTGATAACCCAGCAACACAAAGGGAATTAACTAAGCTAGTAGCTGGTATTAGCCTACTACTGGAGAGACCCAGCCCTGCCCAGTGGATGATCCAACGGCGGTCACTCTCCCACCCGCCTCAAGATCCGAGCCTGAGCTAACCATCCGTCTGAGCATCCACTGGACGGGCGCACGCACACCGCGGTCACAATCTTTCGGTCTTCCTTCACTTGCGCTTGCCGCGCTTCTTGTCGGCGTCCTGGAGGAGGTCGACGAGGCATGGCTGCTTGCAGTTGATGCAGGTGGGGTAGTCCTTCTTGGCCACCATGCAGTACATCAGGCACCGCGTGCAGGCGCCGATCACCATCGGCGACTTGCTGCCCGGGCTGCTGCCGTTCGAGCTGCGCCCGTCCGACGACACGCACGAGCTCGGCGACGACGAGTCGCTGTCGTCGTGGCCGTCCACCTCCATCCCCACGGGCGGCGACAGGTTCAGCTGCAGCTCCAGCCTTGCGCTCCTCGTGCTGCCGCCGCCGCCGCCGCCGCCGTTGTCATTGCTACGGCTCATGGTTCACAGCTTGACACTACGATAACTACATAAACAAGAAAACAAACATTGTTAGATCAAGAGGAGTTTCCTTTGAGTTTTTGGTAGGCAGAGCTATACTACATACATGAGCAAGAACACAAAGCAAACTAACACAGTTGCTACCTGAAGGTTGTGAAGAGGAGAGAAGAGAGAGATGAGCTTTGATGTGTTTGGTTGAGGGCTTTCCCAAAGGGCTTTATATAGAGGTGTCAAGTAGGAGAGAGGTCAATGGTTCTCTTTACTTTGTATTAATGCAAAACAACAAGGCCCCTGCGTCCTCTTCCCCCTGTTCCCTGCCTCTCCCTTTCACATCTCTTCATGTCTTCCTTTCTCTCTCTTTGATCTTGCAGTATGATTCTAGGTTGGAGATCATACACTGAACTTTTGAGAGAATACTATGTTGTAGTAGTATGATTCCTCAAAACTCATGTTTTACTCAAGACTACCATGAGTATCATGTGGTAGTAGTGCTCGGCACGGACAAATCTAACTAAACTTGCGTTTACAGTAAAAATGTAAAACAAGAAAACCTATGATATAAAGACATTTTATTTTCCAGTCATATTGTGAGTCCAAACTCCAAACTTACTCTTCTTTTTTGTGATTGCTTTCTGTGTGTTGATCGTGAAGTTGCCAGTACCTGTGATTGCTGTTGGCAATAGCTGTATGCAGTGTTAAGATCTTGAATGCCCTTTATGAATGGAATTTATGGCCACAGCTGCTTAAAGGATTCTATCTAGCAAGTAAATGTGCATCAATGTGTCACTGGTTATGTGAATAAATAGATCTTAAATAGATGTGCTACTTTTGGTAAATACTCCAGTGTCTCTCTTCTTTTTTTTGAAGGCAATCCTTAAAGAAATTTTTGCAGCCTATCCTTCAATGCACTTTGCCCTTCAATGAAGTTATGGGTGTGTTTGGTTGCCTGAATCTCCTTCGTCCTGGCTGGGTGGATCTGTATAATCTGAGAAAGAGCCTGTTTGGTTGCATGTATGAGTGGATGCAGAGCGGATGCAAAAATACGCCCTCATCCTGGATGGGTGGATACGCTCAAAATGAGCTTCACTGGCCATCCTAGATGGGTTGATGCAGTGTATCTTATGCGGTCCCACGTGTCAGCCTCTCAGGTTTAGTAGACTGCATCCGCTCATACAAGCAACCAAACAGCATCTCAGTTTTTTTTGCATCCGCTCATGCAATCTCACCAAACATCTTTTTCTGAAATACGATTCCACTCAGCCTGCATCCACTCAGTCAGAATATACAATACAATCTCCATCCACGAACCAAACATACCCTATAGGAATCTAGCAGTCCAGTGACTTCGATACTTCATTTGGTGTTTCACAAGTGCAACTTGTGAAATGACATCTCACCAACAAGCTTTTAATTAGAGCCCTATTGCATCTTAGTGCAGTACTTTCATTCCTTGATGAAATGCGGGGCTCTGCTCGTTTAGTCCAAGTCATGTTTCAAATATATTCTGGCTTCTGACTTTTAGAAGCTGATTTTTAAATAGAATGATTTTTAATGTGATATCTATAAATTTTTTGTAAGAGTTATTGTAGAAACTGTTTTAAACGAAATAGTTTTCTCAATACAAGTGTTTACTCTTGCCAGTTTGATCTGACAAGGAGCTTTATAGCATTGTAGGGTTGACTAGAGTACCTTTGTGCCTATGTAGTATCTACAAAGAAAAATAACACTGATACGCTAGAGTAGAGGATCTACTACGTTGATGCAAGGCGTAATATTGCAGGAACGTGCAGAAGACGCTCTAACAGCAAGAAAAGCAACAATATTGTTCTGAATAACTTGTCCTCGCATAACATCAAAACCTCCCTCTACTCCGAACATTTCTATATATTTGAAACCTAGAAATCATTTTTTTTCAAAAAAGAAACCTACAAATAACATTAAAATCGTACTAATTTAAAGTTTTAAATAACCAAACTAAAATTTTGTCTGAATAAAAAATACCAAAAATATATTTCCATCCAACATAATTGTCCCCAAACTTAGGGCACTCATCTATGATGGGCATAAAAGATGTTTCACCCATGTTGTACTCCTGTATGCAATATTACAGTATAAGCAATTAGACAGGTAGCAAGCTCCGAAATTATTTGTTAAAGAGAACATTAATAGTCCTAAACAAATGCAGCAATGGAAGCTAAGAGTTTAGGTGGTTTACCTAAGTTTAAAATTTAGACATGAACCGTCACGACCTTATGCATCTATAAATAACAAGGGAGATCTAGATGCTTTTGCCACAGAATCGGGATTAACAACCAAATATCACTACTACAAAAAGGCTCATCACAGACGGTTCAGAACCGTCATCATAGACGGTTTCTGAACCGTCTGAATTTATGTGTCTGTGATAATAGGTGTTTATCACGACGACTCTTAAACCATTTGTAATAATTACAACACAGACAGTTTTTCGAAAAAACCGTTTGTTATATATCAAGTATCATAGATGGTTCTTTAATATAACCGTCTGTGATATATCAAGTATCGCAGGCAGTTTTCGGACATAGCCATTTGTGATATCTTAGATATCACAGATGGCTAATACTAAAAACTGTCTGTGATAACTATTTAAATACATATATCATTTTCTGTCTTTTGGCTAGCCACAGGAAATGCTAACCATGCCTTCTGAAAATAAGCAAATATATCACATATAGCAGACGATAGTCATTGCACAGATCTCAACTAAATGATGTACATTTGAATGAATTATTTGATTAAGTATAATTGAGTGATTACAATTGTATTAAATGTTTCAACATCTAATCATCGTCGGGGTAGAACTCTCCAATCTTGATTATGACCTCCGCTATCAAGAATTGGGACCACATGCAAAGGCGATCATAGCGAGCAGTCAGAGCGAGCGATTGAAATCTACACCCGATAATTTAGATTGCTTTTTTTCTGGTTTGAGATTTGTTTTCAAGTATCAAAAAGCAGAGACAATCATTCACCCCATCTGATTGTGCCATGGTATGGCTAAAAGACCTTGACTAGATTGATTGCAGATAGCACCTTATGATATTTATCGAAAAGGATTAGCTTGATTGTGAGTCCTGTTTTGAATCTTGGTCATGATACTTGTATGTTTTATATTGCAATTTTTTTTATGTTCACTTGAGTTGGCATGTTTTGATAAAAATAAAAAAAGGAAGAGAAGATTGAAAAGATATATACTTCAATCTTGCCATGGTTAAATAAAAAAAAGGCACAAAACATGCTCGATCGAAAAGAAGTATGCTTCAAATATGCCACCATTTAAGAAGTGTGATACAAAAATGGTATCATGAAAAGAAGTATACTACAAAAATACCACATGCTTAAAAATGAGTGTGGAGCAGTAGGTTGCTATATGAGACTACTAGTTCGACCAGATTTAAAGCTTGCTTCACTTTTAGGCTTACTCTTTTAGGTGTGATATACCTTTGTGCTCTTTATAGATCAGTTTGGTCATGGTCAAGATGCCTGTCATTAATCCAATTTGCTTGATCGTGCTAAAGACCTGTTTAGACTTGCTTTATGGTGATTATATATGATTTAGGGAGCTCCACTAAAAAAGAGCTTGGACACATTCTTAGTTCAATGCAAAGTGATTAGGATAATCTACAAAGTTTCTGGATGTTTACTCTCATTGCTCCTTTTTAGAATTTTTCTTTTCTCTGGAGTTTTTGATGATTACATTGCCAAAGCGGGAGAAATAGGAGAAAAATGGGAGAAATTGGAGGAATTTGTTAAAATTGCTCTTTGATGTTGAGGGGGAATTTTTGGGAGCTTTCTGCTTTGTGCTGTGGTATGCTGGCTCTTCTTGTTGTGGTCTGCAGCGTTGAATTTTTTCCTTTCACAAATTTCTTACTCAAGAGTTTTTGAGGTGTTGTCAATATATTCATCAAGGAGGAGATTGTTAGACCATGTGGTGGTGTGGATTTATTGATGATGAATAATTGACTTTTGGGTTGTATTAAAACTTGTTTTTGAAAAAGTTTCGGTCGGTGCTCTTTTTTTAGAACTGAAATCAGCAGACTACGACAACAGCATTACGAGAACCACAACTACGGAAAAATGACCATGTCTGGTTTCAACTACAAATGGTAATTCAATCGGCCTTATGATGGTAGGTCCGAATGACAGATTTCAACCAAGGCATTTCGACCACATCAAGTTTCGACTACGGTATTTCGACCGTGCTATTTCAGCCAAGTCAGACTTCGACCATGTCCGGCTTTAACCACAACAGAACGACCATAGTACGTAATCGTAGATTTTGACCTCGAATAGTGAACTAGTCATAAGCAACATTTTACTGGCCGATACTCGATAATCATAGACTTTACTGGTCAATATTCGATGGCTGTGGGCATTACTAGTCAATAGTGGATAGTCGTAGACTTTACTGGTCGGTACTCGATAGTCGTAGACTTTATTGGTCGGTACTCGATAGTCAAAGATTTTATGATTGGTAGTTGTAGACTTTGCTAGTCGGTGATCTTAGAATTTGTAATCAGTAGTCGTAGACTTTGGGACGGAAGTCGAAGACTTTGTGATTGGTTGCCGTAGGCTTCACGGTCTATACGTGTAGACTTCATGGTTGGTACGAGTGCTTTAATTCTTGCGTTCTTCGAGTACCTAGAGTACTCATATTGGGTCAGTGGTTGACTGATCCATGCATGGCGGTCGGTACTTAGTGGTTGTTGCTATAGTACCAGGTAGGTATTGGGTGGTCATAGCAGTTGTCGGTGCTACAATACGTGGTTGGTTCTCGGTAGTCGATCGTGCAGTTACTGGTTGATGGTCGTAGTCATAGACTGGGAATGCTCGGTGCCTATGTTTCTTGAGTGTTCAGAGCGATAGAAATTCCTGAGTACTTATAGTTTCGAGTACTCGATGAGCTAGCGACTGGTCCATGCACAGCGGTTGTAACCGGTCGAAATGAGTGGTCTAAAGTTGGCGTTTTGGAATATGATGGAAATTGTGGTCGTGGGTGACCTGGTTGGTATTCGTTATTGGTTTGGTTCTTATTTATGGATAGATGAGGGTGTGTTATACGTGTGTGCACTGATGACGGTCAAGTTGAGAAGAATTTATGCCGAGAAAATGTTCTTTGGTCTTTGCATGCGCAGGTTGGTGTGGAGGCGGTCATGGTCAGTAACGAGGACTGAGACTAGGATGGGGGAGATCTGAAGTCCAGACGATCGAGGATATCACGTGAGGTGGTCGAACTCACACTAGAGCACGTGGAGATCAAAGGTGGTGATTCGTGGAGAATCTACGGGCGATGCGGTCCAAATGCTTCTACATGAGAGGTAATGATGCGTGGTGAAACTATGGGAGGTGCGGTCCTAGAAGCTTTGACACAGAAGTTGATGATGCGTGATGAAGATACAGGAGGTGCGGTCCTGGAGGCTTCGTCACGTGTTGAGTTAGAAGTTGTGGAGGGAGTCCATAACTTGGAAGAGGTAGAGATTGGTTAAAACCCATGTTTGGAAGGGTTTTGGATCTCTTGATTTTCGGATAAGATAGGTGTTGTAGGGGTGGCCCCCACCTAAGCCCAGCAGGCCTGTTGGGAGGTTATAAGAACCAGAGTAACATGAGTAATGACTCAACTGCCCCTAAGGGGGATGTACGGATGTAAGGGCTTAACTGTAAAAGCATACTCCATGTGAATATATATATATCAGGATGAGGGGGAGGGTGAGGCAGAACACTCCCACCTCTCCACTACCATCTCTCTCTCTGTTTGGTCAGTAACCACAACAGTTGGCGCCGTCCGTGGGGAGGACAGGGACAAGCCTGAAGACCGAAGAAGAAGGATGGCACCAAAAAAAGCTTCATCAGCGGCGGCGGCGGGAAGAAAGACGGCTGGGTCGGAGCGGCGCGGGAATACCGGGGCTTCGGCGTCGGCCGTCGAAGGAGCTGGCGACGGCGTAGGCGTAATGGTCGCGGACGTCGACGCCCGCGCTACAACGACCGACCCTGCCAGCGCCGCTACAACGACATCCAACCCCGTCGCCGGCGTTGCAGCGACAGTCCCCGCCACCCTCGCCGGCAGCGCGGATCAGGCGGCCGGGGGTAGCCGCAATGAAGCATCTGGCGGATCTGGAGATCGTGAGGCGATGGTCCCTGCACCGACCCGTCCGCTGGGTGTTCCGGCGGCCCCGACAGCACCTGCGGTGGAAAGCGCCCTACTAGCAGCCCTCAACGCTTTCCAGCGGGAACTAGGGGACCTTCGCGGAGCCGTCCGAGATATGCAAGAGGCTCGGGGCCAGCAGGCCGCGCCAGTAATCGCGCCCGAGCCCACGCCGGAGAGGGCGGACAGTAGCGAAGCCCCCACGTCTAGCCGCGTGCCGCGGCGGCGCCTAGATCCGGAGTCCCCGCTTTCGGTGGGGCTACAGTAGGCGGCATGGCCCGAAGACTTCAAGTTTCCAAGCGTCATCGACCCGTACAAAGGCGACACGGACCCCCGCGAGTTCGTGCGCGTGTACGAAACCGCGGTCGAGGCTGCGGGCGGAGACGACACCACGAAGGCGAAGGGACTCCCCCTCGCACTGCAAGGAGTGGCGCTCTCTTGGTTCTTTACCATAGAGTCGGGCTCCATCCACGCGTGGGAGCAGCTCCGTGACCGCCTTCACAACAACTTCCAAGGAAACTATGTCGAGCGAGTCGACGCGGACCAACTCTTCGCTGTGAAGCAAAGACCCTCGGAGAAGCTCCGGGACTACTTCAAGCGCTTCGCCAAGATTCGATGCCAAGTAAAAGACATTCATGAAACCACCATCGTTAATGCAGCCATACAGGGCCTTCGTCCGGGCCCAATGGCCGAGTACCATGCGCGGAGGCCAATTAAGATAGTCGCCAAGCTCTTCGACAAAATGGACGAGTATGCGTGGGCGGAGGAGGATGCGCGAAGACGCAACATTACCGCCCTCGACCTCGCCCATGAGGAGCGCCCCCCGCGCGAGGTGGGGGCGGGTGGTCCCTCCTCGAAGCAGGGCCGCAGCCGAGAGCCCCAAGGAGGCCCTCCCCGAGGCAGCGATACCGGGGTACAGGAAGACTCTTCAGGGAGTAGGCATAAACCTCGGTGCCACCAGCGCAGGTCACAGGCGGCCCATCATGTCCTCGACACCGGGAGCGCCCGCCAAGGACCCGACCCCGCCTCATGGAAGGGAGACCGGGGATCGGAAGGCGGACTTGGTGGCGGCGGCCAACCCCACGCAGAACAAGAGCTCCTGCATTATGGCAAATGGTGCGAGGTGCACGGCTACGGTGATCATTACACAAGGGCATGCACCGTAGTTATGGAGCTGCGGAGGGTGACGGCCGGCTCTCGGGCTCTGCCTCCTCGGCCCCTCGCCGGAGCCCACGTGGGGCACCCAAGGGGTAGCCCCCTGCGAGCCACCGCAGCGGAGGGCGCGCAGCATCGCACCATCAGCATCATCACCGGAGGTTCCTCTTCAAGGGCCCCCGGGGAGCAGCCGCAATCATGGATGCCGCCCTGCAACGTCACCTTCGACTTGAACGACGCCAGGGGTGTGGAGTACCCTCACCAAGACCCTCTGGTCATCCAGGCCCTCATAGAACGCTGTGACGTCAGGCGCGTCCTTGTCGACGGGGGAAGCTCCGAGAATATCCTGTTCGCAGAGGCCCTCGACCATATGGGGATCCCCCGCAGCCGGCTACAGCAGCCAGGAGCTCCACTTCAAGGCCTCGGAGGTCAACCGCTGCAGGCCCTGGGGCACGTGTCCCTTCCGGTCACTTTCCGTCAGGAGGGCAACAAGGGTAACATCCGGACCGAGTATGTCATCTTCGACGTCATGGATATCCCACATCCCTACAACGCCATACTGGGGCGGCCCGCCATCAACTCTTTCGAGGCGGTCCCACACTACGCATTTTTGTGTGTGAAGCTCACAGGCCCGGAGGGTGTTATCACCGTCTTCGGCGATCAAGACCTGGCCAGACGTGCTGAGGTCGGCAGCCGAGTTCCGCATCGCCCAGTGCACGCCCTCTCCGACACGCTCGGCGATGGGCCCTCCGCCCCCGAGTGGACGCCCAAGCCTCGGCCCGACGGCGGAGTCAAGAAGGTGCCGCTCCAGGCGGAGGGACAGTTTGTGTCCATCGGCGAGGGGCTCCCCCCGGGGGTCGAACGGGATCTGCTCCGAGTGCTTCAGAACAACGTTGACATTTTCGCATGGTCCCCGGAGGACATCAAGGGCGTAGACCGAGCGGTAATCGAGCATCGCTTGGCGGTCCGCCCCGACGCCAAGCCGGTCAAGCAAAGGCTTCGACGTATGTCGATGGACAGGCAGCAGGCGGCCAAAATAGAGGTGGCAAAGCTTCTTCGGGCCGAGGTCATTCGCGAGGTCCACCATCCAGAGTGGCTCGCTAACCCGGTACTAGTCAAAAAGGCCAGCGGGGCCTGGCGTATGTGCATCGACTTCACGGCGCTAAACAAGGCGTGCCCAAAGGACAATTACCCCTTGCCGCGCATCGATCAGCTGGTCGACGCCACCGCTGGGTGCGAACTAATGAGTTTCCTGGACGCCTATTCCAGCTACCACCAGGTATACATGGCCGAAGATGACGAGGAGAAGACCAGTTTCATCACACCACTTGGGACGTTCTGCTTCGTCAGGATGCCCTTTGGCTTGAAGAACGCAGGCGCTACCTTTACCCGCCTCGTCGCTATTGCCCTGGCCGCTCAGCTCGGGAGGAATGTCGAAGCTTACGTCGATGACGTGGTGGTCAAAACCCGGCAGCTTGCTCTGCATGGCCGGGACCTCCAGGAGACCTTCGACAACCTCCGGAAGGCGGGCATCAAGCTCAACCCCGACAAATGTGTCTTCGGGGTGCGGGCGGGCAAACTCCTAGGTTTCCTCGTGTCCGGATGGGGAATCTAGGCGAACCCCGACAAAGTAGATGCCATCCTGGGTATGGAGCCGCCCAAGACAACGAGGGAGGTCCAGAGGCTGGCGGGCCGCATGGCAGCACTAAGCCGTTTCCTATCCAGGGCGGCGGAGCGGGGCCTGCCATTCTTCAAGACACTCCGCGGGTGCGACGGATTTCATTGGGACGGCGATTGCGCGAAGGCCTTCAACGAGCTCAAGGAGCACCTGGCAAGCCTCACCACTCTGGTCGCCCCAGCAGCAGAGGCTCCCCTCCTGCTCTATCTGGCCACGTCAGCCACCGCGGTCAGCGCCGTCCTCGTCTTAGAGGAAGGCGCCAGGCAGCGGCCCGTATACTTTGTCTCTGAAGCCCTCCAAGGCGCCAAGACAAGATACACGGAGCTTGAGAAGCTCGCCTACGCGCTGGTCATGGCCTCCAGGAAACTTCGGCATTACTTTCTGGCTCACCCGATTACAGTGCCTTCCTCATTCCCCCTGGCAGAGATGTTACACAACAAGGAGTCCACAGGGCGCATCGGCAAATGGGCCGCCGAGATCGCTCCCTTCTCCTTGACATATGCCTCACGAACGACAATCAAATCCCAAGTCCTTGCGGATTTTCTCGCCGAATGGACCCCGCCGGCCCAGCCCGTCCAGACGCACGATGACCCCGTCTGGACGCTCACCATCGACGGAGCCTACGGCGTCGCGGGCGCGGGCGTAGGTGCGGTGATCGTCACGCCCGAAGGACAGCGCTTGCTATACTCCGCGCGCCTTGCCTTCCCCGCTATCAACAACACGACTGAGTACGAGGCGCTGCTCTTTGGCCTGACGAAGCTCAAGGCAGTTGGCGCGAGACGGGTGCTAGTCCGCACCGACTCGCGCTTGGTGGCTGGTCATGTGGACAAGTCATATCAAGCCAAGGACCCTGAGTTGGCCAAGTACCTCGCGGCTGTGAGAGCGAGGGAAAGACACTTTTTGGGCGTCACCACCAAGGCCATCCCCCGCGCGGAGAACGAGCAGGCCGACGTCCTCGCTAAGGCGGCCAGCCAGCAACTGCCCCCCCCCGATGGGGCGTTTTACGAAATATTATTGCAAGCGGCCATCGCGCAGGACAACCGGGACGCGGCACTTGTCCATCACATCGACCGGCCAGGTGACTGGCGCGAGCCCATCTTCAATTTTTTGCAAGGCATCGCTGAGCCGGAGAACCCCGCCGAGCTTCGGCGTTTGTAGCACCGCGCAAGATCCTTCCAGGTGTTCGAAGGGAGACTCTACAAGAGAGGGGTTTGCGCACCGCTCCTGCGCTGCCTCTCGACTGAGGGGGAAAAGAGCTCCTTGCGGAGATCCACGCGGGCGCGTGCGGGTCCCACCTGGCACCGAGGTCGTTAGTCGGCAAGGCGTTCAGGCAAGGCTTCTACTGGCCAACTGCCATCGCCGACGCCCAGGACCTCGTCCGTCAGTGCCAAGGGTGCCAGTGGATGGCGCGCATCGTCCGCAGGCCCCCGACGAGCCTCAACCCCATTCCTCCGGTGTGGCCACTGGCACGCTGGGGCGTCGACATAGTAGGACCACTGGCCCGAGCTCCGGGGGACCTGCGGTTCGTGGTAGTCGCGCTGGAGTATTTCTCCAGATGGCCGGAAGCGGTCGCCCTGGCTAAAGTAACCTCTGCGGCCGTACAGCGCTTCCTCTGGCAAAACATCATATGTCACTTCGGTGTGCCCCGGGAGCTCACGGTCGACAACGGCCTGCAGTTCGATGCCACCCTTTTCAAAGAATATTGTGGCAGCATGGGCATCACCCTTCGATTCGCCTCGGTAGGGCATCTCCAGTCCAACGGGGCGGTCGAACGGGCGAATGGCGCCATCTCCGCCGCCATCAAAAAGCGCCTGGTCGGGTTGCCGAAGGGCAAGTGGCCAAGCGAGCTTCACAATGTTCTTTGGTCACTTCGCACAATGGTAACGCGTCCAACGGGATTCACGCCGTTCAAACTCCTCTTCGGCGACGAAGCAGTGACGCCAGAGGAAATCAAGGCCGGCTCGCGGAGGGTCCTCGTCCAAGCACCCGAAGAGGAGCACCGTGTGTCCTTGAACCTCCTCGACGGGCTACGGGCAGATGCAGCCCACCATGTCGAGAAGTATGCGCGGCAGACAATGCGTACTCGGGACCGCTCTATATGCCCGCGGGGATTCAAGCCTGGGGATCTCGTTCTCAGAGTGGCGCTCCAGGCGGAGACCGCTGGCAAGCTGGAGTCCAAATGGGAAGGCCCGTACATCGTAACGGAAGCATTGCCGAAGGGGGCGTACCGCCTCGCCACGCTCGAAGGATGTAACATCCTGGGAATTAAATCAGGATTATGTAAAGCTTTTGAATTAATGTTGCAATATATTTCCATTTGCATTTGGAGTTAAAAGGTTTTCCTAAAAATTGGGCAAAAGGATTTCAGAGTTAAAAGGGTCTAAAAAGACATATATATATATGTTTGAATATTAGAGATTTGAAAATCCAAAATAAGAATCTGAAAAGATGATCCATAAGATGTAAGAAGAGAATTGTAATTAAGCATAGAATATCGGCCATAAACATAAGGGTATGAACAGCAAGGAACAAATAATTAAGAAGGTCAACAGTTATGAATAAGTATAAATAATAAATTCATGAATGTACCCAACGAATAAACCAGTAAAGAGGGAATAAAAGGAAGTATATTTACCATCAAATATATTCCTAAGTATATGTGTATACATCCATGCATGGGTGTTGATAGTATAAAAAAAATATAAAATAAAAATAGGGAGGGGGGAGTCAGACCAGACCAACGGCCCAGCCCAACTCCCCGCTCTCCCCGTTCTTCAGCGCGGCCGCCTCCCACCTCTTTTGCCCGAGCGCCCCCCCCAGCGCTGGTTTCCTTCCCCGTTCTTTTCCCTTCCTTGCGCGGCCGAGCTGCCTCCACGTCGTCCCCTCTCTCCGCGCCTCCTTTCCTCCGCCCCACCTCGGAACGTCGGGCAAACGTTGCCTCTGCTCATTGGCTCGCCGCGCCATGGCCCTGCTCCGTTCTCTCTTTTTCTTCCCCGCCCTGCTCCGTTCCCTCTTTTTCTTCCCCCGCGCTGCCGCCAGTTCTCGTTTTCCTCCCCGTGCTGCCTGAGCCGTCCCTCCAGGCGGATGGTTCGAGCTCCCTGCCCTCCCTCGAGCGGCACAGAGGCATCATGCCCCTGCTCTGCACCTTCGCTGCCCCCGCCGCTTGCCGATGGGACTGTGCAGGCGAGTTCCCCGGTGCCAGCCCCAACCGTGCAACTACAAAGGTCGCTGAGTTCACCAACCCCTTTCCCGCACTTCCCTTCCACTCCCCTCCAGAGCAATCGGACTCCCTTCCCTTCTCCTCGCCGGAATCCCGCGGCCGCCTCCCACCTCTTTTGCCCGAGCGCCCCCCCTCCCCCCAGCGCTGGTTTCCTTCCCCGTTCTTTTCCCTTCCTTGCGCGGCCGAGCTGCCTCCACGTCGTCCCCTCTCTCCGCGCCTCCTTTCCTCCGCCCCACCTCGGAACGTCGGGCAAACGTTGCCTCTGCTCATTGGCTCGCCGCGCCATGGCCCTGCTCCGTTCTCTCTTTTTCTTCCCCGCCCTGCTCCGTTCCCTCTTTTTCTTCCCCCGCGCTGCCGCCAGTTCTCGTTTTCCTCCCCGTGCTGCCTGAGCCGTCCCTCCAGGCGGATGGTTCGAGCTCCCTGCCCTCCCTCGAGCGGCACAGAGGCATCATGCCCCTGCTCTGCACCTCCGCTGTCCCCGCCGCTTGCCGATGGGACTGTGCAGGCGAGTTCCCCGGTGCCAGCCCCAACCGTGCAACTACAAAGGTCGCTGAGTTCACCAACCCCTTTCCCGCACTTCCCTTCCACTCCCCTCCAGAGCAATCGGACTCCCTTCCCTTCTCCTCGCCGGAATCCCCTCTCTTCCCCAAGCCCGGCCGCCGAGCCATCTCCCTAACCGCACCACCATTTTTCGATTCCTAGCATCTCCACCCTCTCCGTGATGTCGTGAAGTCAACCAAGAGGTCGGCCAAGCTTCCCCGGCCCTGTAGCTCGCCGGCGTCGGAACTCCTCCCTGGACTGCCGCCCTCGCACGCCGCTGGCCCTACTCCGGTGATCCCCGCCCGCCGCCGACTCCACCATCGGGATCCCTGGCGTCAGGACATTCCATTTCGGCCGTCACCCGCAACCCTCCGGTCGCCCGCCGCCGACTGCACCGCCGCCCATCCTCGGTTCCAAACTCGTCTGCCCCGGCCGCTACTACTGCATACCTGAAGAGGTAATAATCGCCTGTATAAGTAAGCAACAACTGAGAGGGTCTCCTGGCTAGCAGCGTCGGCATTAGAATACATCCAGGCGGCACGCGTTCGAGCCTGCTCCGCCGCGCGGTTGGGATTTTTGGTATTTAATTTTTTTTTGCCGTTTTTACTGTGCGCCAGTGACCCCCAGCCGACCGTGAGGATATATGTTACCTGTGGCAAGGATAGATAGAAAGCTTGTGCCATAAAATGTCATGTATAATTATAGATATACATTTATCCATGTGTGCACATATGAGCATATATAATAAATAACTTTGTTTAAATCTTTAGCCAATAAATAGAATGAATAATTGAATGTAAATTAAAATGGCACATGTAATAGCAAGCACCTTGTATATTAACCTTGTGCATTAATCCCTACAGATTACAACTAAGGATATTTAGGGACTCTTGAGTATGGATATATATATCATGTGTTAGAAGGTAGCACTTGGATATAGATGTGGCATGAATAGTTGTTCTAGCTTCTTGTCAAAAGAGAGGATTTAGTAATAGTGTGACTAAAAGAGAATGTCACCTGAAATAATGACCCCTCAATTGAAGGGTATAGAAATCAATCACTAGCAAGATAGGCTACAAGATATTATCAATAACATAGGTCATGACATCCAAATCTAATAAAAAAATGCAGCATATTAAAATGAGTAGGATTAAACGTAGCTATTTAAAATGGGATTACCATAGCACCAAAACAAATAAAACTAGAAAATTTGTATTGAATTTATTTGGGTCTTTTGGTGAATATTTATTGGTTTATTGATTGCCTTTTTTTTTTCTTTTTTCGTTTTATCCAAATTTTCGCGCGCGTTAAAAATAGCTTACGAGGCACAAGAGGAGGAGGCAGAGGCAGCAACGCTAGAAGCTTCAGACAACCCAGAAGACGCCCACTGTGACCAAGGCGAGTCAACACTTTTTGATCATGTTGAACCCATGGTTTTGCAAAGTTAATTTCTTTTAAATTATCAACATGCATGCTGATATGTTGGGTGGTAAAATATGTTCATTTCCAGAAATGGTAGTTATACACCTAATTTAATGCTGCTAATAATAATCCGTTGAAATATTTGGATATGTGAACCTTGTCGCCCTAGCAAAAATATAGTAGTAACATTTCGAAAATAAGTCCTTAATTATATGCCATGCTTAGCATTGATTAGGAATCCGGGGCAAGAAATTGTCCCGAGCATCACACTTATTCATGAGAAAATTTGTTCGGGCAGTCATGACGGGAATGACTGGTATACGTTGGTATGATTACTTTATGTCCCCAAAAACCCCAAAAAAATGCTTAAATATCTGGGCGGATGAGTTCGAGGGTGTGAAAGTGTGGTGCAGTGGAAGCACAAAGTGGGTTAGTGGTAGACCGCCCGGATACCAATAAGGACCGAATCTTGTCATGTCAACCCGTGTACAACAGTACAACCACAAGTCTGTAAAGTATAGCTTGGCTTAGTAGATGTGCCGGACCCTGAAAGTCATCCTTCCAGGAGTGGGTGTTGGAGTAGTGCAAGTGGCGGTCTGTGTGACGGCTTGAATGGGACACTCGTAGAGAGTGAAGTTCTGCTGTGGCGGGCTAGCAGGGGAGTAGCCAGCTGCTAGACGTTCAGAAGGAGAACATCCCGCACAACGTATGGGACCCACCGCAAGTGGGAGCGCCCCATAGGGTGAAATGATGGAAGGGGCGAGGTACTTTGAACGGTTATTGTGACGGTCTGCTCAACCACACGACTAAGGAATCGTGTGGGGTAACGAGTTGATTGTCTCTTGTGGTGAAAGTGTACAAACTCTGCAGAGTCAAAACTATTCGAATAGCCGTGCCCACGGTCAAGGGCGGACATGGGAACTTAACCAGATATAGTTCTATTTCAAAATGTTTTGTGGGTGGGATGGAAAAGTGGAGGGCAGTGGAAAGGCCCTGGTTTTGGAATTGTCCTGGGTGTCGTCCCAGTGGTAAGTTAAGCGGCTATAACGCTGAAAGAAAATATATGGTGCGGAAGCCATGTAATGGTGGATGGATTCTGTAACACTGATATACATGAGTATTTCTTTAAAAACTCAGTCATTTCTAAAAATGCTAAGTCTTAGGAAATTTTTATATAATTGTATTCAAAAGCTCTCCTGCAAATAAAAGAACCCGAGCCATTCCTTTATTTAGCCATACATATTAGATATTGCATTAGGTGTGTTGGCTCGCGGAGCACGGGGTCGGAGTGCTCACGCTCGTCTTTGCGACAAAAATTCAGGTACAGGGACACAGGACCATTATGCCTATGAAGATGCTCCTGCTACGGAGGAGAAGGACAACGAAAGGAACTAAGGCGTAGGCTACGATGTTTTAGCATAGACAAGTGGACTTTAGGCTTTGTGTGCACGTATGTTGCTGGTCATCTGGCGACATATAATGCACACATTACCCTTCCAGTCGCTTGCCTGTGGATTGTGGGTCTTACTTTTGCTTTCGATTCCGCTGTGTGTTTGTAATAATGTCATTTGGCCAAAGCGGCCCCTTTTGTAAACATTCACCCGACGTGGTGTATTTCAGACTCTGTAATATCATTATGCGATGTATGAAATGATTCAGCAATGTTCCTGTGTGCATTATCTACTGATCCAGGGAATAATGCAATTAACACAGTAGATTCCGAATTGAAAAATTCGGGTCTGACAGAGCTGGTATCAGAGCATACGGCTGTAGGGTAAAAGCCTTAGGATGGATTAGGACCACAATGTTTGTAAAACTTATAAAAAGAGTTTCGAAAAATATAGTATATTACCTCTTTTTCGTACCCTTCTTAGATCTGTTCTACTCTATAATTCATTATTTATTTTGAAAGTCACTAACACTAGTAATTTAAATTACAGATGGCAGGAGCAAGTGTTGAGGGACACTGGGATTACATAGCCCACGGTGTCAATGAGGGGGAGTCCGCCAGCATTTTGCGCAAGCTCCTACACCACCTGGAGTACAAAGATCAACCCATCTACAGAGGACTGAAGGTCACCACTGGAGGAGAAGAGTCCTGGATCATGGAGGTATTCATATACCCCAGGGGTGAGCTCGATCCCTCCCATGTGTTCACATCCGAGCACCGGAGGAGTACTCGGGCCGCTGCGATTCAGGACGCTGCTTGTCTAGCCGCCGCGCGGCTATGCGACATATATCGGGCCCCCCTACGCCATGCCCCCTATTGCTACCACCCCACGCGTCGAGATGGAGCACAGTACAATGAAATCACCATGCCGGAGAATGAGGACGACCCGATGCTCACGCATCAGGTTGAGCTCACCAGGGCCATGGGGGTGGCCCACACCGTTGCCTTGGAGGAGATCTCCTCCCTCCGCCAGCAGCTCCTCACCAGGCACGTTGCCATGACGTCTCTCCAGCAGCAGCTCGCCCAATGCGAGCAAGCCTTGGCGGAGGCCAAGGCAGAGGCAGCTGCCGCCAGGGCCCAGCCTCCACAGGCCCCCGCACCCGCAGCAGCACCGGCACCTCCTCCGTTGGGGTCAGGCCCCCGCACTCGACTGACCGCACGTAAGAGCGCGCGACCCCCGGGACCCCAGTCCACTCTTCGGCGGGGAGGGCCTCTTGAGAGCCGTAGTCCCCCAAGTACTCCATCGGACTAGGAACCATCGGAGCCCAGTAGTAGTCGGTCCCGCTCCCGCTCGCCACATTACAGCCCCTCCAACTATGGTGCCTGGTACACGGAGGAGTAGATGGGGTCGTGTTGTACTTGCAGTATGTGATGCAAGTACTAAATTCATGTATCCTAGTTGTTATATCGGTTCTGGTATCCTGTAGTAGCGGTCATATGAACTCTTAATTGTTATGATGTTGTAACAGTAAGTCCAGCCTAAAGAGCTGGCTATGTGATGTTTGTATGGTTAATGCAGGCTTTATGTTGGAACTATTTTATCGTTTGTCTTAATGGTTTTTGTTGCATGAAATGATACTGTCCTTTTATTTGCCTACTACTAGTATTAAATCGCAGAACTATAACTGCAGATGGCCAGCCATCGGACAACGAGGGCTCGGGCCAGCGCCAACCCCAATCTGGCTGAAGTAGATTCCACCCAGGGAGCCTTGCCCGAAAGGCAAGGCAGGGGCCAAGACCAAGATGATAACCTTCCACCCCCACCAGATAGCACCACCTTAGCTCAGGTGATGGCGCAGCAGACTCAACTGCTGCAGGCCATCTACCATGGTCAACAAGGAAGCTCTAGCGGCCATAGGGCTGACTTAGCAGACTTTCAGAGGACAAGGCCACTGACCTTTGCATCTGCTGATGAGCCTTTAGAGGCCGAGGACTGGCTCCGAGATACCGAGAGAAAGCTGCGACTGGCCAAGATTGCCGAGGAAGATAAGGTGGTATTTGCTGCACACCAACTGCAGGGTGCTGCAGCAGCATGGTGGGAGAATTACTTGGCTGCCAGAGGCCAAGAGGATGCCACCATCGGGAATAATGCAGAAGCTATCCCTTGGACAGAGTTTAGAACAGCTTTCAAGGCCAACTTCATTCCGGCCGGAATCATGAGGATGAAGAAAAATGAGTTCCGCACTCTCAAACAAGGCAACATGACTGTCAATGAGTACCTTACAAAGTTTACCCAATTAGCCCGCTATGCCCCGAAAGACATAGCCGATGAAGAGGAAAAGATTGACAGATTCTTTGAGGGGATGAATCAGGAATTGAGAGTTCAGTTGATCGTCCAAGATTTCACCAGCTTCCACCAGCTGGTGAACAAGGCTCTAATCCTGGAAAATGAAAAGAAGAACTTAGAGGCTAACCACAAACGGAAGCTGTCAGTACAGCAACCCCAAGGGAGGGTTATCCAGAAACTCCTTAACAACCCCTCATTCTCAAGTTCCGAGCGATCCCGAGCCACATCTTCCCTACCCCGTTCGAGTGGAGGCTCCTTTCAAATGTCACGCTCAGCAAGCCAGTCCGCTAGGGCGAACCCTGCCACCAGCAGAAGCTGCTTCGGGTGTGGAGAAAAGGGGCATTTTGTTAACCAATGCCCGCAACGACAGACAAATCCAGTGAGAATCAACCTGGGAACCACCTTTATGCGCAGTCAAGCTTCAGTACACAACAAGGGACAGCAGTCCTCGCCAGCCAGCAAGAATACATCAGCACCAAACCATGGCCGAGTCAATCACATCACGGCCGAGGAAGCTCAGGAGGCCGTGGGAGTTCTTATGGGTACGTTTCTGACAAGACCATAGCAGTACAAATACTAATTGATTTAGGAGTTTTGTGTTCCTTTATATCAAGAGAGTAAGACTGATAAATTAGGGTCACCTGTCTCAACCCTAAAGAAAACATTGGTACTTAACCCACTAGCTGGTATAATCCTTGCCACCCTAGTATGTCCCAGGGTGAAAGTTACTATGGAGAAATGTGATTTTCTAGCAGACCTGGTAGTACTAAGCCCCGACCTTGTACATCATAGTCGTACTAGGCTAGCTAGCAAGGTACTAAGGAGTAGTGGACGGTGCCACTAGGGGAAGTAGCTTAGCAGCTAGAACTGCCAGCAAGTCTAGAGGATGTGCACAATGTATTCCAGGTATCCCAACTTAAGGAATGCCCTCGAGTACCAGAGGATCAAACCTCGTAAGAAACAATCGAGCTCGAGAGTGACCAAACCTACAAGGACTGGTTGATCAAGATTTTAGATACGGTAGCAGAGAATGCTAAGAATCAACCTACCCACTTATGCTGAGTTCAATGAAACCATCGTACCAAGGAAAGGGCCACCTGAGAGCATGAAGATCAGCTAATGAAAGATTAACCGTACATATTCGCAGCTTAGGCTGAATCTCGGGGTCGAGATTCTTTTTAAGGGGGGTAGATTTGTAACATCCTGGGAATTAAATCAGGATTATGTAAAGCTTTTGAATTAATGTTGCAATATATTTCCATTTGCATTTGGAGTTAAAAGGTTTTCCTAAAAATTGGGCAAAAGGATTTCAGAGTTAAAAGGGTCTAAAAAGACATATATATATATGTTTGAATATTAGAGATTTGAAAATCCAAAATAAGAATCTGAAAAGATGATCCATAAGATGTAAGAAGAGAATTGTAATTAAGCATAGAATATCGGCCATAAACATAAGGGTATGAACAGCAAGGAACAAATAATTAAGAAGGTCAACAGTTATGAATAAGTATAAATAATAAATTCATGAATGTACCCAACGAATAAACCAGTAAAGAGGGAATAAAAGGAAGTATATTTACCATCAAATATATTCCTAAGTATATGTGTATACATCCATGCATGGGTGTTGATAGTATAAAAAAAATATAAAATAAAAATAGGGAGGGGGGAGTCAGACCAGACCAACGGCCCAGCCCAACTCCCCGCTCTCCCCGTTCTTCAGCGCGGCCGCCTCCCACCTCTTTTGCCCGAGCGCCCCCCCCCAGCGCTGGTTTCCTTCCCCGTTCTTTTCCCTTCCTTGCGCGGCCGAGCTGCCTCCACGTCGTCCCCTCTCTCCGCGCCTCCTTTCCTCCGCCCCACCTCGGAACGTCGGGCAAACGTTGCCTCTGCTCATTGGCTCGCCGCGCCATGGCCCTGCTCCGTTCTCTCTTTTTCTTCCCCGCCCTGCTCCGTTCCCTCTTTTTCTTCCCCCGCGCTGCCGCCAGTTCTCGTTTTCCTCCCCGTGCTGCCTGAGCCGTCCCTCCAGGCGGATGGTTCGAGCTCCCTGCCCTCCCTCGAGCGGCACAGAGGCATCATGCCCCTGCTCTGCACCTCCGCTGCCCCCGCCGCTTGCCGATGGGACTGTGCAGGCGAGTTCCCCGGTGCCAGCCCCAACCGTGCAACTACAAAGGTCGCTGAGTTCACCAACCCCTTTCCCGCACTTCCCTTCCACTCCCCTCCAGAGCAATCGGACTCCCTTCCCTTCTCCTCGCCGGAATCCCCTCTCTTCCCCAAGCCCGGCCGCCGAGCCATCTCCCTAACCGCACCACCATTTTTCGATTCCTAGCATCTCCACCCTCTCCGTGATGTCGTGAAGTCAACCAAGAGGTCGGCCAAGCTTCCCCGGCCCTGTAGCTCGCCGGCGTCGGAACTCCTCCCTGGACTGCCGCCCTCGCACGCCGCCGGCCCTACTCCGGTGATCCCCGCCCGCCGCCGACTCCACCATCGGGATCCCTGGCGTCAGGACATTCCATTTCGGCCGTCACCCGCAACCCTCCGGTCGCCCGCCGCCGACTGCACCGCCGCCCATCCTCGGTTCCAAACTCGTCTGCCCCGGCCGCTACTACTGCATACCTGAAGAGGTAATAATCGCCTGTATAAGTAAGCAACAACTGAGAGGGTCTCCTGGCTAGCAGCGTCGGCATTAGAATACATCCAGGCGGCACGCGTTCGAGCCTGCTCCGCCGCGCGGTTGGGATTTTTGGTATTTAATTTTTTTTGCCGTTTTTACTGTGCGCCAGTGACCCCCAGCCGACCGTGAGGATATATGTTACCTGTGGCAAGGATAGATAGAAAGCTTGTGCCATAAAATGTCATGTATAATTATAGATATACATTTATCCATGTGTGCACATATGAGCATATATAATAAATAACTTTGTTTAAATCTTTAGCCAATAAATAGAATGAATAATTGAATGTAAATTAAAATGGCACATGTAATAGCAAGCACCTTGTATATTAACCTTGTGCATTAATCCCTACAGATTACAACTAAGGATATTTAGGGACTCTTGAGTATGGATATATATATATCATGTGTTAGAAGGTAGCACTTGGATATAGATGTGGCATGAATAGTTGTTCTAGCTTCTTGTCAAAAGAGAGGATTTAGTAATAGTGTGACTAAAAGAGAATGTCACCTGAAATAATGACCCCTCAATTGAAGGGTATAGAAATCAATCACTAGCAAGATAGGCTACAAGATATTATCAATAACATAGGTCATGACATCCAAATCTAATAAAAAAATGCAGCATATTAAAATGAGTAGGATTAAACGTAGCTATTTAAAATGGGATTACCATAGCACCAAAACAAATAAAACTAGAAAATTTGTATTGAATTTATTTGGGTCTTTTGGTGAATATTTATTGGTTTATTGATTGCCTTTTTTTTTCTTTTTTCGTTTTATCCAAATTTTCGCGCGCGTTAAAAATAGCTTACGAGGCACAAGAGGAGGAGGCAGAGGCAGCAACGCTAGAAGCTTCAGACAACCCAGAAGACGCCCACTGTGACCAAGGCGAGTCAACACTTTTTGATCATGTTGAACCCATGGTTTTGCAAAGTTAATTTCTTTTAAATTATCAACATGCATGCTGATATGTTGGGTGGTAAAATATGTTCATTTCCAGAAATGGTAGTTATACACCTAATTTAATGCTGCTAATAATAATCCGTTGAAATATTTGGATATGTGAACCTTGTCGCCCTAGCAAAAATATAGTAGTAACATTTCGAAAATAAGTCCTTAATTATATGCCATGCTTAGCATTGATTAGGAATCCGGGGCAAGAAATTGTCCCGAGCATCACACTTATTCATGAGAAAATTTGTTCGGGCAGTCATGACGGGAATGACTGGTATACGTTGGTATGATTACTTTATGTCCCCAAAAACCCCAAAAAAATGCTTAAATATCTGGGCGGATGAGTTCGAGGGTGTGAAAGTGTGGTGCAGTGGAAGCACAAAGTGGGTTAGTGGTAGACCGCCCGGATACCAATAAGGACCGAATCTTGTCATGTCAACCCGTGTACAACAGTACAACCACAAGTCTGTAAAGTATAGCTTGGCTTAGTAGATGTGCCGGACCCTGAAAGTCATCCTTCCAGGAGTGGGTGTTGGAGTAGTGCAAGTGGCGGTCTGTGTGACGGCTTGAATGGGACACTCGTAGAGAGTGAAGTTCTGCTGTGGCGGGCTAGCAGGGGAGTAGCCAGCTGCTAGACGTTCAGAAGGAGAACATCCCGCACAACGTATGGGACCCACCGCAAGTGGGAGCGCCCCATAGGGTGAAATGATGGAAGAGGCGAGGTACTTTGAACGGTTATTGTGACGGTCTGCTCAACCACACGACTAAGGAATCGTGTGGGGTAACGAGTTGATTGTCTCTTGTGGTGAAAGTGTACAAACTCTGCAGAGTCAAAACTATTCGAATAGCCGTGCCCACGGTCAAGGGCGGACATGGGAACTTAACCAGATATAGTTCTATTTCAAAATGTTTTGTGGGTGGGATGGAAAAGTGGAGGGCAGTGGAAAGGCCCTGGTTTTGGAATTGTCCTGGGTGTCGTCCCAGTGGTAAGTTAAGCGGCTATAACGCTGAAAGAAAATATATGGTGCGGAAGCCATGTAATGGTGGATGGATTCTGTAACACTGATATACATGAGTATTTCTTTAAAAACTCAGTCATTTCTAAAAATGCTAAGTCTTAGGAAATTTTTATATAATTGTATTCAAAAGCTCTCCTGCAAATAAAAGAACCCGAGCCATTCCTTTATTTAGCCATACATATTAGATATTGCATTAGGTGTGTTGGCTCGCGGAGCACGGGGTCGGAGTGCTCACGCTCGTCTTTGCGACAAAAATTCAGGTACAGGGACACAGGACCATTATGCCTATGAAGATGCTCCTGCTACGGAGGAGAAGGACAACGAAAGGAACTAAGGCGTAGGCTACGATGTTTTAGCATAGACAAGTGGACTTTAGGCTTTGTGTGCACGTATGTTGCTGGTCATCTGGCGACATATAATGCACACATTACCCTTCCAGTCGCTTGCCTGTGGATTGTGGGTCTTACTTTTGCTTTCGATTCCGCTGTGTGTTTGTAATAATGTCATTTGGCCAAAGCGGCCCCTTTTGTAAACATTCACCCGACGTGGTGTATTTCAGACTCTGTAATATCATTATGCGATGTATGAAATGATTCAGCAATGTTCCTGTGTGCATTATCTACTGATCCAGGGAATAATGCAATTAACACAGTAGATTCCGAATTGAAAAATTCGGGTCTGACAAAGGACAAGCCCTCCGGCACACATGGAATGCGGACAGGTTGCGGCGATACTACGCCTAGAAGCAAGACGACAAGCGTAGAGCCACCAGCCCCTTGTTGTACAATGCTCGCCCGCGCAAACGGGAGTTCAATAAAGATTGTTGTTCCCATAGCATTGTCTGTCCGCGCTGCGCAGCACAAAGTCTACGGACTCTAAATGAAGTCGTAGTGTCGAGGTTCACCTCCGCACGCGCCAGTCCACGGACTCTAAATAAGACGTAGCGTCGAGGTCCGCCTCCGCACGCGCGAGTCTCCGGACTATAAAGGAAGTCGTAGCGTGGAGGTTCACCTCCGCACGCGCCAGTCCACGGACTCTAAATAAGACGTAGCGTCGAGGTCCGCCTCCGCACGCGCGTGTCTCCGGACTATAAAGGAAGTCGTAGCGTCGAGGTTCACCTCCGCACGCGCCAGTCCACGGACTCTAAATAAGACGTAGCGTCGAGGTCCGCCTCCGCACGCGCGAGTCTCCGGACTATAAAGGAAGTCGTAGCGTCGAGGTTCACCTCCGCACGCGTCAGTCCACGGACTCTAAATAAGACGTAGCTTCGAGGTCCGCCTCCGCACGCGCGAGTCTCCGGACTATAAAGGAAGTCGTAGCGTCGAGGTTCACCTCCGCACGCGCCAGTCCACGGACTCTAAATAAGACGTAGCGTCGAGGTCCGCCTCCGCACGCGCGAGTCTCCGGACTATAAAGGGAGTCGCAGCGTCGAGGTTCGCCTCCGCACGCGCCAGTCTACGGACTCTAAACACGACACAGTGGGGAACGCCCTCGCGCCCACTAAAAGGCGGAGGTCTTCCCCTCGCACTCGGCGGCAGGTAACACCAAGAATAAAGTGCTACTTGTTTTCATTGCAAAATCAAGGGGGGTTACATGGTTACAAGCATGAGAACCAATACATCATCCCCCCGCCCTACCCGACCAACAGCTCAGTCTTGGCGCGGTGCGGACAAACCCGTGCCGACGTCGTCGTGGTGTTAGACGACTCCTTCGAGCCACCGGAGGAGGTCCCCCTCCCCATGTAGCGTCTGCTGCACGGCGACCCTCGCTACATCTTCCCCGAAGCGGCCCCAGATCCGTTGGTGGAAGTTCTGCAGGCTAGGCCTGATGGAGCGAATGGCGTCCGACATAACCTGTGGTCGGCCGGGAAGATCCAGTTGAGGATTCGCCAGCTCATGGGTATGTCTGCACCCACGAGTGTGAAGCATGGCGAGGGCGAAGCCCGCACCAAGATAGCCGCAGTGCTCGCCAAAGGTTCTGGCGCCATGAAGAGCAACGCCCGCCCCCTCCTCGATCAACCCGAGCGTTTCCGACAGGTCCTCCGGCCCGTGCATAGTGCCCGGCACTCTGACGCACAGGTCTCGGAGGGCCTGGTTCAGAGACTCCATGGCCCGCCACGCCGACGTGGACGCATTTTCCAAGACGCGGCTATTCCCTGCAGCAGACTCCGCCAGCTGGGCTTTCTCCCCTTCTAGGACGGTGATCTGCTGTAGGAAGGCGGCGCGCTCCTCAGCCGCAGCGCACTTGGCTTCCGTAGCCTCGAGTTGCGCGGCCGCCATGGCGCCCTCCAGCGCGCGAAGCTCTTCATCCTTCGCCGCGAGAGTATTGTTTGCTTCGCGAAGGCTGGTTTCCAGAACCCTCCGCTCCCGAACACGGGCCTCGTCAAAGGCCCGGCTGAGGGCAAGCGTCTGGCAAAAAACAACACGTTAGCAGGCGCCCAGCAGTACCTTACAAGCTGAAGTGCACATATTTACCCTCATCTCGGAGGCCTGCAGCGCGAGCGCTAGGAGTTCTCCCTCGCACGACGACAACATCTCTCGGTCAAGGCCGTTGTCGGCACGCTCTGCGGCTGCGGTGAGGACGCGAAGTGTCTCCAGGCGAGGGAGGAAGTCCGAGCGAGCGAGCCCCGGCCCCAATGTGCCAGGATTCACCGAGGCCGCGGCCACATCAACAGCAACGGACACCTGCGGGGCACCCTGCACAAGGCTTTGGACTTCGCGCACACCTCCGTTGCTCGATCCTTCGCCACGTCCGGGAGACTTTGTCTCGCCTGATGCTGGCAGAATGAGCGAGCAGATCGGAGAGAGCCTCGCGAAGTCATGTGAAGAGAGGGACTCACGCCTACCTCCTGCGCCTCTCGTCGCGGTAGGAAGTGGCGCCGGTTTGACTGCCAAGTGGGAGGCGGGCGCCTCGGTGGTCGGCGGGAGGTCTTCTCGGCCGCGCCAGACGCCGTAATCCCGCGACAAGGCCCCGCAACGGCGTATCGACCCCTCGCTGGCGGCGGGGACTGCGTCCGAGGGCGTTTCGCCTGCGGCGGCACAAGCGAGTCTTCCGCGGCAACACCAACTACGATTCCCGTCGCCCCCACGGTTTCCTCCGTAGGGGGCGCGCCCGCGCCGGCCGCTGCGGTTGATAACGCACCATCAACCGTGGTTTTCCCGCCGGGAACGGTGCTCCCCCCCGGGTTGGCGAGTTCCAGCTCGACGATGGCCGCGAGCACGGGTTTGTTGGTGTCGGCAGAGGGTGCCGGGGGACTCGAGGCGGCGCGCTCCTCCGAAGCAGGGTGGCCGGGCCCACCGCCGGTCGCACGCTCTGCCTCAGCTGTGCTAGCCGCCGAGGGGCCTGCGGGGTCGCATACGGCAGCCGGGGAGCGGGCCCGGCGTCGCGAAGATAACACCCCCGCAGGGCTCTCACCGTCCTGAGCGCCCGGAGTCCCGGCGGGAAGCTCCCCCGGCACCGCGCGCTCGGGCACAGTAATGCCCAGAGCCTCGCATGTGCGGTTTACCCGCCCTTGCTTAGCCGCCTTGACTGCGGCCTCGCGAGCCTGGTGCTCCTTAAGCGTGTATGGGCCGAGAAGCGCCGCAACCGCGCACTCCGCGTCTTCTAGCCGAGCCACTGCGCAGAGGATCACGTCAGTCAGGCGGAGACCAAACAGATGCAATGGCGCGCGTACAACATGCTGGGCGACTTACAAGGAGCGGAAGGTGGAAGCAGACGAGATACGGATGGGCTGAACCCGTCCTCGCGGGGGCCGTCCTGTCCAACATACTTCCCCCGGGAGGAGAGTGGCGCCACCCCATACATTGTGAACTCCTCGGCTAGATCGCGCAGGCTCATTCGACGGGCGACACCGACAAGACTCTGTAGCCTTTGCGTATCGTGAATCTCCGCCTTCAGACTCGGCGTACTGTTAAGCGAGATCGGCCCACCTCGGCAGTGCATTCCGCTCTTGTCGGTCACGGTGTAGTAGAACCACTGCCGAGTCCAGCCGGACTCCCATTGCCTCGGCGAGGCTGGCGCGGGGAACAACGTCACGCACGACGCCCGGAGCACGAAGTCCACACCGCCGAAGTTGGACACCGCCCCGTCAACTTTTCTGGGTTGACAGCGTGCGTCGTGCAGTGTGGCGAATAAGCTCACGCTGGGGCGCCGCCCCTCTGTCCGCATCGCCCACGTGAAGACAGCTAGGCGGAGTATTGCGTGGGGCGTCAGTTGGGCTAGCTCCAACTTGTAGGCCCGCAGGACTTCGCCCACGAACAACGTGGACGGCATTCGAAGGCCGACGTCGAAGAACGCGACAAAAACAATCGCCTCCATGGCCCGGGGCTTCGGCTCCGCCTCGTCCCTACGGGGTAGGCGAGCCCCATCACGATCCGCGATCTTCCCCTCCTCCAGGAGTCGCTGCAGCGTCCCTTCGGTCACGCGGCTCCTCCCCAACACACGGGAACAACAGCCTCCCGAGTGCTCCATGGCGTCCCACCACTTGTTGGCGCGCGAGCTCCCCCGCGGCACTAGCTCGTACTCCCGGGAAGGATGGGACATCTCGCCCTGGCTAGGCAAGCAACCGCTGCGGGGAGGGGGGGTGGCGTCGTCATGGCTAGCCATCGCTCTTCGCGACCAGGGAGAAAGAAGCAAGGAAAGGAGCAACTGGCGTTACAGTTAGCACGGGTGGAAGCAAAGCGGCAGATCACAAAAAAAACAAGGGTGCTTCCGCCTCAACGCTGGCACCTTATAAAGGCCGCTCGCCTCTCATGTGGCTTGAAGCGCAGACAGATCAAACTTGCAGCGATTCGGCTGCCCACGATTTGGAAGGAAGAACCGCCGGGGCTTAGAGGGCCGTGCCCAGTAGGTGACCAAGCAGCGCACAACGCCTCCACGCCCTCAACACGCATCCAACTTCCCTGGGGAAGAGGCGAACGGCCGCGGTCACGCAACCGCTCACATCCCACGACGCACCTGTCGCGAGTCGCCGCGTGTCCCACACACAGGATGGCAGACTGCACGACGCGACAGCCTGGCCTCTGCCAGGCCAGGTGTCGGCGTGATTCCAACCGCCATTAAAAGCGCACTACCAGACTGCAAGGCCACAACAGCCTCCAATCTTAGCGCGAGGGCGGAGCGCGCGTGCGTCTACTCCGACTAGGCGCCAGCCTCCGCTGCCACCCGTTCGAAGGGTAGGGGGCGGAGCGCGCGCCTCCGCTTCGACTCAGGCGCCAGCCTCCGCTGCCACCTGTTCGAAGGGTAGGGGGCGGAGCACGCGCGCCTCGGCTTCGACTCAGGCGCCAGCCTCCGCTGCCACCCGTTCGAAGGGTAGGGGACGGAGCGCGCGCGCCTCGGCTTCGACTCAGGCGCCAACCTCCGCTCCCACCCGTTCAAAGGATAGGGGACAGAGCGCGCGCGCCTCGGCTTCGACTCAGGCGCCAGCCTCCGCGGCCACCCGTTCGAAGGGTAGGGGGCGGAGCGCGCACGCGTCTACTTCGACTAGGCGCCAGCCTCCGCTGCCACCCGTTCGAAGCGTAGGGGACGGAGCGCACGCGCGTCGCGCCTCCGCTGTACCTCGACATCACCTTCCATCCCACACCTCGAGCTCCCCAACCGCAAGTTTGGAGGAATTCACAGGCCGCAGGGGACGGAGGGGGCCAAAGGACTCGGCGACATGGCTTCGGCCCTGTGAAGCCCTTCACCATGAGAGGCTCCTGTTGTAGGGGTGGCCCCCACCTAAGCCGAGCAGGCCTGTTAGGAGGTTATAAGAACCAGAGTAACATGAGTAATGACTCAACTGCCCCTAAGGGGGATGTACGGATGTAAGGACTTAACTGTAAAAGCATACTCCATGTGAATATATATCAGGATGAGGGGGAGGGTGAGGCAGAACACTCCCACCTCTCCACTACCATCTCTCTCTCTGTTTGGTCAGTAACCACAACAATAGGATTTCATGTTCGTGTTTGAGGTGAATACGGTTTAGGGCTCTAGCATATAAAAGCAAGGAGAGGCTTAGGGTTTTAACCATAACTTTGCGAGGCTTTTTGTGCTAGAGATTTAGGGGTGTTGTGAGGGCGCTTTGTAGTCACAGAAAATGGTCCAAAAATAATAGATTAGATCTATTCCAAGAAAAGTTAGTCGACGTCAGCAACATGTTTTCTGAGCATCGATCTCTTGTGTCTTCAGTGGCGTTCTAACACATCATGATCTTGTGTGCCATGAGCTCGGTGCCTAAAGTCGCTGGTTCAATCCAACCGAGCAGAGTACGGTGTTGCCTTCGGCGTGTTCTCGTTCGAGCAGTCGAAGCATTCGAGCTACTAAAGCTTTTGAGCGGAGAGAAATTTTGACCACGTGCAAAGGCGGTCAGAGCAAGCGGTCGAACGATCGAAGTGTTCATCAAGCGGGCATACAAATGACTTGCGGTCAAAATCTACACTCGATAATTTAGATTGCTTTTCTTTTGGTTTGAGATTTATTTTTAGGTATCAAAAAATGAGGACAATCATTCACCCCCTCTGATTGTGCCATACGATACTATAGAACTCATGCACGCTTTTCAAAGCACATGAGCTCGAATCCATTAAGTTTTTAACATTTGATCCACTTGATCTTCTCATCTTCTCCTTTACCTAAACTGCTTTCTCAAGCGCTGCTCAAGTGTCACGGTTCTGATCCAATGAAGTCTTCAGTATTTGGCAAATTACCAAAATACGATCCTTGACTCGTTATTCATCTTCCCTTACAAACAATCACCATGATCGCCACTTGTAGGTCCACCAATAGTTTGCCACATATCGACAAGTCTCTCCCATTCTGGTTCCACCAAACCACGTCTCACTTGAACCGACCAAGCTATTTGGAGCAACCCGTTGCTCGAACCTTCCCTTTAACATTTTCCGCCTTCCTTGTGCTATGTTTGAGCTCAACTATCTCACCCGGCATCCTTAACCGTTTTGGGCCTCGGCTCCTCTAGGAGCGTAGCTCCGGTTCTCGCCATTGACTATGGTTAATTAACTTAAAAGCTTCTTGCACATCCAAAAATAAAGAAATCATTTGCAGACACAAGTTTTTCATAATTTAACCCACATGAGCCAAGACATGTTTCATGCAATATAAATGCACTGACCAAGCATAATTTAATTAATCCAAAACTAATTTTCCAAAATCAAATAATCAATTCTCAGGGTCGGTCTGACCACCAACCAGGGGGCCGGTCTGATCGGTCAAGTTTAGAGCAAAACACTTGTTCTAGAAAATTGCAATTCTGACTGGTCAATCTCAACGCAAAACACCTATTCTGCAAAATTGCAACTACCATTAAACCTCTTATCATACCACTTGGTGATTTGACCGGCAACTAGCCAATAGTCCGACCGGTTTGTCTGACAACAAACACTGACAAAATAGAAACTTTGCAAAATTCAAATTCCAACTCCACAAACTTAACAACAGTTCATCACAATAATATTTTGGAACTTCTCATATAGTCCCTCAACCTTTTCAAAGAAACATAGGATATTTTTATTTGATAGTAGAGCACTTTGCAATGCACTATCACCTTGGTTCATGTAACCCTATATGCATTCTTTAACATCTGGACAGTTTGACGAAGGTACTCACTACACAGGGGACTTTAATTACTGTACCAGACTACATGTGGGATAATATGGATTGCTATAGTATGTGCCAAATTTAATTGTCTAATGCATGGGGATTAGGGTTCTAATTTAAAATATACTATTGTATGTCATCTAGGCCATTCATTTGTAAGTTCCATTGTTTGATATTTTAGGACCTGTTCTGCTATGTCCAACTAGGAGATGACATGCCAGATTCTTCAAAATGGCGTAACAAAGTTGATTGCAGACTGATAATAATGCTTAGAATATCAAATGAATAAGCAAAAATGTTTAGTAATCTATCACCTTCACAGCTGATGACTGCTATATCCCGCTTTGCTTTGTGATGATTGTTTGTTTTTCTCGAAAATGCAAGAGAGTTGTGTTTCATTCATTAAGAAAAGAGTAGTACAACGGAGGCCTAAAAACTGAATTAAAGGTCCAAGGAAGAACCGGGTACAAGGACCACGACTCCAAAACCCTAACAAGACAAACGACCGTGGCTAACACACCCGATGGCAAGGATGCTACCGTTACCGAAGGACTAACTCTGGCCAACACGCATGCGGAAAGACGAAGAGGGATAGAGTTAGGTGGCCCAAGGCAACGCCTCCAAGAAGGGAACGGAGCCGAAGGCATCACCGTTGTCCGATCCGGCAAGAACCGGATATGAGATTTTCACCTAGGCACACCATCACCTGTAGCTGCGACACAAATACCTTATTGAACTCCGGCGAGATGAACCCCAAGCGCTCACTGTCTTCCGCGTGCAGAGCCGGCCGACACCGTTTTGTGACGATTGTTGAAACAAGGTCTGTAAAGGATACATCTCAGATCAGTGATAGCTAAAAATCATACACGGATCAACCTACGATCAGGTACGGATACATCTCAGATCTATAATCTGTTGTAGATATCAATTACTTGAAATAAATTTAGCTTTTTTCGGCCATAAGCGTTACTACATATTACAATGGTGGACTGAGAGACACCACAAGCATGGCAAAAGAATGGAGGGGCTCAAAACCATCATCATCCTAACTTCATGGCTGTTGCGGAAGGAAAGAAACAAGAGAATTTTCCAAGTGTGCCTGCCACTGAGGAACAACTACCATCGCTGGTGAAAGATGAAGCCTTGCTAACTGTTGAGTAGGTTGGCCACTCGAAGTAAAAGAAAATGTTTCTGTGATCACGTACAGCAGGGTTATGTACCTTCTAGCATCTCTGTACCCTGGGATACTCCTGTTACTCCAGTAATTTTATCTCTCCTTAATGAATTGAGGCAGATGTCCTGACCAGTTTTTTAAAAAATTGTTGTGCAGGTAAGCGACTAATTGTGATAAAGTCAATCAACATAGTTAGCGATTGTTCATGGGAACATAACAAAAGGGAAAAGAAAGGAGAAGCTAACGTATATCTCCCAGCAAATTGGGACAACTAGATTCCTGACTATAATAAACATCTTAGTTTAACCTCAAATTTTGCGGAACTTTTATATGCAACATTCCCCTGCTGACTTTGTCATTTTCTTTTGCTAATAACACAAAAAAAAATGAAACACTGAATCCTGCAACTTACTATTACACATGATTTAGTCTCTCGTACATGATCTAATCTTCTTGTTAGCCATTTTTGGATCATGACAATTCACGCTGAAGAGAAAACAGATCGGCAACCATAGTTACGTGATTCAGGATGCAACACTTTTTGTGCTTAAGGTTTCTCTTCTAGAGTGCTATGCAATTCAGGCTGTCAATTTTTCTTTCCTAGGGTAGATTCAAATGGCAAGAACAAAGAACACCACTTAATGGATTACAATAGAATGGATCATATTGACTGGATTAGATCCAGTGGACTCTGAAAGTCGTCTCACATTCTTGTTGTACTAAGGTGGTGATCAGTTGGGCTTTTTTTTTGTGGCTTATGGCTGAAAACACTGTAGCTGGTTGAAAAAACAATGTAGCTGACAGAGGCTTATTTAGCATAATTAAATTTAAAAAAATTAAAAAATATGTTAGCCCATTACGTATGATACAAACACATACAGAAAAAAAGAACCGGCAAAAAAGCTAAAAAAGCCAAAAGTTCAGAAAAAGATGAAATTTATGAATAGTGAAAAATAAGCCGGAAGTCCGAAGCTGAAACCCAACCGATCGGGGCCTTAAGTCAGGACAAGTTTAAGATATCAACAGTGGAGAGTGACCCACAGATGGACCCACACAAGGCAATACGCACAATAGATCTTCCAGTCATATGTGGATATGGGCCATATGGCATTCCATGACAATGATTTTGCCATCGATACCTCTCATAGTCTCATCTGTTTGCCTTCAAGTTTCTGAGACGAAACTATTGCAAACCAATTAAAGGACACTAGGACAGTCAGAGCTTGCATTCTTATGCAATAAAATCAGCAACAGTTGAAGCAGGGCACTTTAATGTTCTCTCTTTGGTTGTATCAATTCCATCGGAGCTGCTGAACGCAATTTTTTTTTTACATAGGGCTAGGTTTTAGCATGTTTGCAAAATACAATGCCCACAAGCAAACAGGCAAACACGCCGTACTTAAATAGCAACAGACCACCATCACCTTACAGCGTCTACTTGCACAAGTGCATAACTAAAGGGGATAATTAGCTCACATGTACTCATCAAGCAGCACCAGCATCCTATCTTATATGTCTAGCGTTGACATGACCGAGTCGACTTTGGGTTAGTAATCATTTTACAATGTAAAATGGGAGGTAAAGGTAAGAAAAGATGCTAGAAAAAGGGAAGGGAGCAGCAGTGCATTACCTTAAATTTTTCACAAGGTTTTTCACAACTCTCCCAAATCCGACATGAATTATCTAAATTTGAATCCGACCGGATACCAAATTCCCTTCCCGAATCCGGTACCGACCGGGATTAACCCAACTTATTTGCACCCCTCGAGTCGACTTTGGGTTAGTAAAATGGGAGGTAAAGGTAAGAAAAGATGCTAGAAAAAGGGAAGGGAGCAGCAGTGCAGTGCCTTAAATTTCTCACAAGGTTTTGTCAGTTCCTAAAGTTCATTTTCAGATTGTACCATCCCTTTGCCTACGCGATTTAAACAATACAAATTCAAACAGGATTAATTGTCATTCACCGGAGCCAAGAATGCTTGAGTCACACATGCTCAAGAGACGCTCGGGGTACCCGCGCACCCGAGAAACGTCAGAACCATACTCCCGGTACATAGGACAACAGCGTGTAATAATAAGCAACATATTTTTTTTAACTTCACACAAAATTCCAATCTCCTCCTCCCGTGCTTACTTAACTAAAAATTTTGAAACAAAGCGAGTGGCTAGAAATAGTGCGGGAAAATTTTAATTCATCGTAATAGCATGGGATGAGGATAGAGGGTTTAAAATAGTTGTAAAATACATATTTTCAGCTCGCGACATAGTTCTGAAAGTAATTACAAAAAGCATTTAAAAGTAGTGTTTGTAATAGTTTAAAAATGATTTTTGAAAAGCCTTTTGGTGTAGTGTTTTAGGAACATTTTTAAAGTATTTTGGTTCTATTTTAATGACTAAAATGTCATCAAAAACATTGATTTAAAAAGAAACACTTTTCTTTAAAACATGGGTCATTTTGAGACAAGATGAGATGGAAATTAAAAGAATGATTTAGATAAGATGAGAGAGCTAAGAGGGGTAAGATTAGCAAAATTTTCTATATTTTTCACAACTATTTTTATGATTTAAATTAGTTGTATTTAGAAATTAAATCCTTAATCTAAGAGCCATCCTATCTAGAGCTTAATCTATAGTCAATATAACTCTGAAACCAACCTATCGGATCCTAGACATGGAATATATGTAATTCTCGTGTGTGTACTATACTAGTCCCATATTAGTAATTAGTACATACAACCACAATATTGAAATCACATCCATACACATTGCATTCAAACAACTTACAACAATAGAGCATACATACGCGATATTTATCAAGTTTACAACAAATAGACCGACCTGCCAAACAAATATAAGTACCAATAAAGTGCAGTGGAAGACAAGGTAAATAAACCAAAATGTGTCCAGCGGTATGCCACTCATACCCCACAAGCAACCGACGAGGATTAGGCCTCAGAAAGACCCGTCATTGTACCCTCCAGTACCAGGTGCAAAGTATGCGTCGTCAAGCATAGTTTCTTCCTCATTCTCTGAACAACAATTTAAGTGAGGTTGAGTACATTATGTACTCAGTAAGACTTATAGTGTATCACAAAATTATATATATTACAAGGTTAACAAAGGATAAGATTCTATGCTAAGTTATTTTCAGCATGAAGTAAGTTTCATTTGCAATATCTATAAGTAGTCATTTGCAGCATAATTATAAAAAGCAATTGACATGTAATGAAATAACAGTGATTCAAAGCCCTCACAATCCTTCTTGACTATGAATTATCGAACAAATCCCAACCATATGCATGGCACTGCAACACGTACATGCCATCCCAATTTCCAACGAAAATGTTTTGTCAAAATAAAAGCTACACCCATTGTGGTTGCATACAAGTATGCTCATGACCATGAGCATAACTATTTAAATAGTTTTTAATACTCTTGAGAAATTGTACAACTTTACTCACACGAGATAATAAAATATAATGTCGGCAACTTCATGCTTTCTATGGTGTGTAACAAAATTGATTATCATATAATCTTTAATATTATATAGTTCAAACCTTGCACCAGCTTGATGAATGGCAAGCCCTCACTTAGATGTGTCCTTCCTCCAAGTGAATATTCATCATTGTATTAGCAAGCTTTAGTCTCACCATCTTAGTGAAGGGAGCCCCTACAAGCAAACGTTCCTAAAATGCTCTCACTACTTTGTCCTACCAAAATACAAAGCTAGTCCTAAATAACTTCATCAGCTAAAGCCAGAACCCATATAGCACATATGATTGTACGATGTGACTTAGATGTGCAATAACAATGTTCAGTTCTTAATTGACCTAGATAAGAATCTTCCCCTATATACATGCGAGATACCTTCTACATTCATCAGTTTAGCATGTAACTTGTCCGCGTTTAAATGTAAGTTATTTTATTTTATTTTATTTTATACCAAACTAACAGAGGTTTCTCTTCTGGTCTAACATTTCAAAAATACTCATATCGACGAGCAAATTTTTTCAAATGATTAAAATTAGTAAAAACTAGTGCGTGGTTAAGCATCTAGACCATATACTCAATGTAATATATCAGCATGTCTATTTGGCAATTCCTACTATTCTTTGAACCAGTATGAGAGGCTATCAGCATGACGTGGCAATATTTAAGCCGCCATCAATGTTCTCTTTTGTTTAGATACCGCATAGGTGAGATTTTTTCTGATTATTCAGATGCACATGATTTAGATAATAATAACTACTGAACTTCAGTGAGTGAAATCCTTCTCAATTTCAAATGTAATTATATATTGTGTGCAATATATATTTCAAAAAAGGTTCAATGATTACTATTCACTTGAAAATTTCATCAGTTTGTAAGTCCACTCTCCATTTAGCAAGGAATCTTTCCTACATTTATCATTTCTGCGCCAAGGGATATTAATATTAAGTTGGCATCGTTCCTCAAAATGAGCAACGGCCTTTATGAGGTCAGAGCTTTAAAGGCAGAAATGGTAAATCTTTGACCACAAAAGTTTGAATTAATCCAGCAACCAGTACCATCGTAGATGAGTAAATTTCATTGATAACTCTCCAACACAAGTACAAAGAACTCAAGAAAATAAGGAGTACTGTCTACTCTACGGAAACAGTTTATACATTACGAAACACGGAGCTATAAAGATATGTACTATAGCATAATAAAAGTAAATTGATTTATAGTACTTTATTTCTTGCCAAAAATATTCAGGCGATGTGATCTCTTGAACAAGATAGCTGAATATGTACAAGATTGTATAAACCTACCTGAAATAAGACGGTAAAGAAGATCACAGTAAACCTTTGGTAAAAGTTGTGTACATACAAAAGGACCAGAAACTAATCACTTGAATCAAATGCAGGGAACATTAGTTAGACGGAGTGACAGACATGCTATTTGCACCATGAAAAGGCTCGATGCAAGCTGCAAGGGCAACCGGCAGCCAACATCGATGCACAAGATCACAGAACAAGTTAATTAAGCGTACTAAACAACTTAGTGTATATACCTTGATACGAGAAGGTCGAAAACGTCGGGAGGAGGATGGAACTGGAAGAGAGCCGGCGCAGCGGCCATGGTGGCCAACATCCAGGACTAGTACCACCAGGAGATGCAGAAAGTTGGCAGCAAAACACAACCAGTGCTTTCTTGTCCTTTCCTCTCCTCCCGGCCTGCGGATATCCCTGCAATTTCATACCACGAATGCGAGTTTTGCTTCTGATTTCTATTTGAAAAAAAAATCAGAAGCCGATTTGAACACTTCGATTTTCAAAAGCGGTTTCTCCGAGCCGTTTTCAAAAATTGCTTCTTTAAACCGCTTTCAAAAGCAATCGGCCAACCTCCATCGTCGAGTTTTTTGCTATTATAGTATTCCTCAAATGCGGTTTCGACGAAACGGTATCTACATCGTGGGCTTCTCTAAAATAGTATCTATTTCGTGTACTCCTCTCTATAATAGTATTTTCAGAGATTTAAAGTCATTTGAATTTGATTTTCGAATTTAATCTTCCTCATATGACTAAACTGCCCACCAGGTTCCGCCGCCGCCGACGGGGCCCGGCAAGAAGGTGAATCTGTTCGACATTGACGGGACTGGGATGCTTACCATGTCGGCGTTCGAAGCGTCGGTCTTTGACATCTGGGTCATCGACGACTACGAGAGCGGGAGGCGGGCGTACCGCGCTCATGTCAAGCTGCCGCGGGTGCCCCGCACGCCGCTGGTGGCATTGGCCGGCGTCGGCAGCGGGGACGCCGTCCTCCTGGCAAGCACCAACCGCGTTCGTGTCGCGCTGTTCGATGTGAAGAGGAAGACGGCCGCGAGGGGGGTCAGCCTCGGTGGTTGCAGGGGCGTGGCGGCCCTGCACGCGTTCTTTGAGCCGCCGCCGCGCCCCGGCTGGCCGTTGCTCGACGCAGCTCTGCCGTACGAAGAAAAGAAGGGATGATGCTCTGTCGCGGCATATTCGACAGACACCGAGATCACTGAGTAATTGGAAACGCACTTGATCCAAACAATTCAATCATCATAGTTCTCCTGGTTCAAAATAATTGCAGTTTTTTCACTTGACACTTTGATCCATTCGTGTATGGATGTGCTCTATTAGTTTTCCCTCTTCTCAAAACAAACAGGGCCTGAAAATCCTTCTTTTTCGTGAGAATCACAATGTTGGGTATTTACATTTATGCAACATTGTTACACTCGAAAAATGGATAAATAAACTGCCGATGCATCCAATATCGCACCTACCTAAATGAATGGTAAAATATATGTAATTCACTATGCCTATCAGAATTCTAACAACTGAAGAAAAAAAACTACCAGAATTCCGGCACCTGGATTAATCCTTCTCTACAATATATACGGGTCTCCTCTGCTATGACTTGATCCTGATGGCTCCCGGCGCGGGAATCCCCTTGCTGAGTATCCCTGGCAGTGGCCAAGCAGCTCCTCTCGCATTTGATCTCTTCAGTGCACCACTGTCTTCCTCGTCTGAATCGTCGTCATCGTCGACGACGTCGACGCAAACGCCCTTCCCTTTCCTATCGTACTGCCCCGCATCAGGCGTCGTCCTCTTGTCGAAGCTCTCGTACAGGTCAGGGGAGTACTGAAACAGCAGCTCGCTCGCCGAGCCGTATCCCATCAGCCGGTGCAGACTGGTGCTCTGCTGCATCTCCACGCCCTTTGTCTCGTCGACGGTGTTGAACGACGAGTTCCTTGACACGTGCAGCGGCTGTTCGTCCTCCGTGGAACCTGGTGGGCAGTTTAGTCATATGAGGAAGATTAAATTCGAAAATCAAATTTAAATGACTTTAAATCTCTGAAAATACTATTATAGAGAGGAGTACACGAAATAGATACTTTTTTAGAGAAGCCCACGACGTAGATACCGTTTCGTCGAAGCCGCATTTGAGAAGTACTATAATAGCAAAAAACTCACCATGACCACATTGTCACGGATCAAATGGTCTGTATATAAATGTTAAATAAGACAGATAATAAAAATACAATTGAGATCTTTTAAGTCTTAATGTATAGAATATGAATCGAATAGTCCGTATATAAATACCGAATAAAACAGATGATTCAGATTTGATTAACAGCCCGCTCATTTTGGCTGAAAAAAGTAGTTTACGGCTGAAACTGCACTGTAGCTGGTTAAAATTATATTGTACCTGATAGTGGCATATTTGTCGTAATTAAATTTAAAAAAATAAAAATAGAAAAAAATAAGTTAACCAATCACGAACAATGCAAATGAATACGGAAAAAAGAACCGGCAAAAAAACTTTAAAAAACCAAATGTTAGAAAAGGATAAAATTAAAAAATAGTAAAAAATAAACTAAAAGTTAGAATCTCAAATTAAAATGGGCGAAGCCTAATAGGCTAATACCCCTATGTATTTTGGGCTGGGTTGGAATCTGGGCCGTGCAAAAAGCCATGGAAGGTGGGCTACACTGCAAAAAAGGTTAAAAAAACCGGAAAGGGGGGACGAGAAAGAACCGGAAAGCCGCTGCAACAAAGCGTCCCTTGGTGGCGCGATGGGCCGTGCAGTTGTCGTTTCAAGGAAACAAGAAAACAAAATCGCAGATTCGCAAGGGGAAAAAAAGGTGGCTGTTGCTTGCGTTGTGCGCTCGCTCTTGCCACCGACGTCGCCGGCGCAACCACCGCGCTCCGCCTGCACCGGTGGCGGCGATGGGCAACTCGCAGCCTTCTTCTCCGTCCTCCTCGAACTCCCGCTTCGTCATGGCCTCCAGGTATCCCCACCACAACTGCTGCTGGTACGACTTCCATCCCCTCAGCAATTTGGCGCCTCGTCTCGTGATCTCATCACTCGCTCTTCGCCTCTCGTAGGGCCTTCTCCAAGCAGGAGCTGGACGGCCTCCGCGCGCTCTTCACCTCTCTCGCCGCACAGTCGCAGACCCACGGCCGCGCCATCTCCCGCCCCGTGTTCCTCGTGAGTTGGCCCTTCCCAATTGCTTGGAATTGGGATTTGATTCGGCTGGATCTGGATTCTAGTTTCTAACGGTGTTGCCTCTTCTGGCGCAGGAGTACTTTGGGATACGGGGGGTGCTCGGCGATAGGCTGTTCCAGTTGGTGGCGAGGGAGAGCGGCGGGGACGATGGGGTCACCTTCGAGGATTTGATCGTCTCCAAAGTGGGTGCCTTTGTTCCAACTGCTTGCCTCAATTCCGTTCATTTTTGCTGTTCAATTAGGTGGTGCGAGCGCGAGTCATGATGGATTGGACAAATTTGGTTAATATTAGTGCATTCTTGCTGAATTTGTAATGCGATGCAAGTTTAAGGTTTGAATGCAGAGATCTCTTTGTGTTGCTTCTGCATTGGAAGGGGGGAGAAGAGCTCTTTGTGTTGCTTCTGCATTGGAAGGGGGGAGAGGTGTTCTTACGCAATACGTAATTGGAGATTTAGCTAGATGCTAGATGCTAGGACTGAGTTTCACTTGGTAGTTTTTTTTTATTGCGTTGTTAGCTTGGTTGTATGCATGAACACACTACTTCGATTCCATAACATGTTTTATTACGTTGCACTAAATCTATAGTTGCTTTCCAAAAATAAAAAAAAGTAAAGCTATGATTGCTTTCGGCAAAAAAGGTTGAAAGCTATGGTTCTTCTATTGCTTAAACCTTCGGTCTTTGATTTATTTTTCTTTGAATCACAATTTTGTTGTTATTCTGTTGCTATACTAATTTAGTCCATTTGAGGTGATGTGGTTCATATATTTATTTTTTATTTATTTACGCGACACAAAACTCTCTTCCCAATGCTATGGGTATATGACATCATGTAGAATACCATATGTCTTGCGACCTTTTCTCGTTTGTATTTCTCCCTGGTTTGACATCCATTTCTTTGTGACATGTAGGCAACATATGAGAGGGGAACTCGAGATGAAGTTGATAAATTCATTTATCAACTATGCGATGTCACAGGAGATGGTGCTTTAGCAAGGTATTGCTTGGGCCTTGGGTGTGCTAGTAACTTTTTTTTATATGTTGGTGTGTCATACTGTCATTTGCAAATTATGTCCTTTGCCAAGGTTCTAAAAGTCGATAACTGGTATTTGTTCAGTTACCTAGCTGGTAGTGATTACATGGCCTAACCAGCCCGATAATGCAGTCTAACAGGCGATTGTATGGTAACATGTAGGGGCACCTGTTCCTTGTATTCGGCCTAGTATATGACCTACTAGACTCATTTTTAGAATACTGTCCTATGCTGAGCTGAGTAAAATTATTTGCATTGTAAAATACTTTCTGCTCTGAAATATTTTAACAAAGACTTTGTTCAGGTCTTCAGGTTTTACTAGATAATCTATTTACTCTCGTGTTTGCCTCTTTTATGCATTGCCAGGTCTGATCTGGAATCTATATTGGCGTCCATTCATGAAACCATATTTGCAGAAAACGAGGAAGCCGGGGAAGGTTCAAACAAGAGGACATTTGAAGCATTTCTCAACTCTGCAGCATTTTCAAAGGATGCTGAAGGGGTCTCAGGGAAGTCTATGTCACTATCAGACTTTAGGAACTGGTGTATTCTCATGCCATCATTGAGGAAGTTCCTTGGAAGTTTGTTGATGTCCCCTGATTCAGGTCTGTCTTGCCATTCTGTTAATTTTTCAGAAAAACAGGTTCATTCCTTGTAGCAGCATTTTGAAAGGAAGTGTGTTCCTCTTTGCATAGTAAAATTAATTTGTAGTCTTGCGTTATGTATAGATATGATGGGGTAGGACTGGTGTTTTCCTCAGACTATTGCTCCTCACTCCTAAGAATTTACCCCATCCTGACCCACTCGATCTGTGAGTGAAGTTTTTGGCTTTTTGCACTCGCACTTCTCTGGAGCTGGGGGTCTAAGGGGAAAAGCCTCTAGAGCATGATCTTAAGCTCAGAAGTATCTCTCACATGTAACTATTTGAAAAAAGCAAGGCACATAATTCACAAATAGTCAAATATATATACTGATCTCAGATTATTCCTCGGAAACTTTTACAAAAAGAAAAGCAGAAGCAGAATTCCTGTTTCTGAAATCACCATTCACCAGACAGCATTGACGTCTAATTCAGAGTCTCGAGACCGTACCGGATCAAGTAGTCTTGAGATATCACTGTTTTCACTTCTAGTTACAAACATCTCAGTCCTGTCTCTTTCTCAAATATGTCGGTTTCAATCATACTTGAGCGAGCATATTCTAGGCTTATATTGCACTTTTTCCCTGTTTTGGGTACATCTTTTTTTGAAAGATCGTTTTAGGGTACATCTAAATCTGAAATTATTTTTGTACCTTGGTTATCATTGATGAAGATTAAAGACATGGTGTTGTTGCCAAGAGGCAAAGAATGTCAGCCTGTCCTCAATAACACAATAACAAAAATAAGCCAAAAATCACTTCAACATTCTACGATCCAATTAAGTAAATGTGCTACATGTAGTTAATTCAACATTTTCGCTAGAATGCCATAACAAAAACCTGCAACTGGAAGTAATATGCCACTTTAAGTTTTATTCACTTGTTAATTGGGACGCTTTCTATCGTGCATTGAGAATAGAGAGGGAGCAGGCAATCACCCTGGTATTAGTGCTGCATGGGCACCAGCATGGCAGACAAATTATGTAGCAGTTGCTATCTTGCTATTGCACTAGTCTGTGAGTGTGCCAAACTGCCAACAAGGCACATGGTGTTGGCCACTCTGCTGGAACAAGATGGTTAGCGGCTGCAGATGGCCTTGGTATTGGGTGCCTCTAGGGCTCTATATGAAGATTGACTTGGGAGCCTCTACATGAGAGCCTCTCTGTCTTTACTCGTGTTCAGTTGTTCCAAGTGAACCTTGAAATATCACAATTCTTGTCCTGCCCCATTGATATGATTTACCACACTCGTTTGTACCTTTTCAAATAATTTATCCATTGGTTTCTGTGTATGCTATCTTTAGCTACATTTTTGTACCTCTACAAGCTTTTAGTGTTTGAGCAGTCTAAATTGAATATTAACCTGTATCCTCCGAGTTATTGAAAAAAATTGAATCCTAATCTAGAAATGTGAAAACAACCCTAACCTGAATGTTTATGATATATCATGGCATGCTTTTGTTGAATTGTGTTCTTTGTAGGCAGACCAGGCTTCCAAGTACCGCTACTTCATTATCCAGAAAACATCTCCTCTGAGTTGCTACTTTTAAATAAAGAGTATGCTTGGCATATAGGAGGTGGCTTTTCTCAACAGGAGGTGCAAGAATGGAAGCTTCTGTATCACAGTTCCCTTCATGGACAAAGCTTCAACACTTTCTTAGGCAATGTAGCGTGAGTACTCTTAAATATTATACATGCGCTGGAGATTTTCTCGACCTGCGGGGGGTAAGACAGCCTCCGGGCATTGCTTTAAGAAGAAGATCTTCTCACGCAGATCGAGAAAATCCCCGAGCCTCATTACTTTAACTTGAGTCTTAATTACGAAGGCATGTTATGTAATACGAAAATCAATGTTCTAAAAACTGGTATATTAGGCCGTATACAAGTAACAAGTTCCCCTACCTGTTAACCAGTTATTTTCATAATCAAACTGGTTATGCCTCATAATACGCCGATTATGCTGTATAATCACTATTAGGTTGGATGACCGATCAAGTACCGGTTGCTGGTTTTTAAAACCTTGCGAACATGACATTAGAAAACTAATTTTCCACCCATATGACATGATGACTTCAGTTACTTTTTTCTGCATGGTAAAGTCATTTTGATTTCAATTCTCGCTCTGCTTATGTGTAAAAAGCTTGCCAATTTTATGTCAGGATAGTCCTTTTGTTTGGTAAGATTTTTCACTATGTACATATAATCCTTGGACATTTTTCTGATTTTATAGGAATGGAGATGCACAGACTGTTCTAATTGTTAAAGACACAGAAGGATCCATTTATGGCGGATATGCATCACAGCCTTGGGAAAGGCACAGTGATTTTTATGGTGACATGAAGACATTCCTCTTCAAGCTATATCCTCAAGCATCCATTTTTCGCCCTACAGGAGCAAACAAAAATTTGCAATGGGTATGCCTTGCTCATTTCAAAACATCCTCCCTTTTTTTATTTTCTTTACTGAATGTATTGCCTTTCACAAGATTTTAAAAAGCCATTTTCGCGGCATCGCGGCAAAGTCCCAAAAAAGCTATGGCAAAACTGCAGCTGGTTATTTACCTATTTTCGTGGCTTTGCAGCTTAGCGTTTGGGATCCAAAAAAGCTATAGCGCATCTATAGCTAGCTAGCTATTTAGAACCTTGGCCATTCATCATATCCAAAACTAAAAATGACGAATGATCTTACTTCATTAGTTTATTTTTGCAGTGTGCTATAAACTTCAGCTCCGAGAACATTCCAAATGGTATTGGCTTTGGAGGGCAGCCACATCACTTTGGCCTTTTCCTCTCCGCGAATTTCGATCAAGGGCACTCATTTACCTGCAGCACATTCACCAGTCCTCCCCTTTCCAAGACAAACAGGTTCAGGCCAGAAGTTATTGAAAGTTGGGGGATACAAGTGAGGGGGGCACATGATGAAAAGCCAGAGCTTGTCAAGGGGACAGTCCTTGAGAGATTCAAGGAGGATCGGAACATGCTGAAGATGGTCGGTTTGGCGAATGCCAGTGACTGAGGACTTGAAGTGGATCACAATAGCAAATGTTTTGGAGATTATGTACAGTACATTTTTATAGAAGATAATACTCGACTTACTTATATATAATTGTTACTGCTGAGTTTTGGCTCTGTTACGAATTTAGCCTTGATTTCTACTTTATTTCTCGCATAAAATTGCACTACAAAAACTGGTTATAAGCCTCTCAATATATATGCTAATAACTCCTACTAACACACGTATTAGGACTTCGAATTGGACACCACTTCAACTCGAATTACACACAAAAACGAACTCAACTGCGACTAGGACTCTAAGTCAAGATTAATTTTAACAATCTCTCCGTTAATCTTGACTTTCTAACTTCTTTCCACCTTTGCTTGAGTTTGGACGGCGACACATCTCAAATGTTCCTGACTCAACTCATCATCAGAGCACTTCATCTTCGCTGAGCGCTTCGGCAACAAACGCTTTCTTCGTCTTCGGCTTTTGGCATTCTGAAGCAAAGTGTCCATAATCATTATAGTTATAACATCTCACTTTTGCCTTATCAAACCTCCGACCTTTACGGCCTTGGCCATCACCCTGGAAGTGTTCTTGCCTTCACGCTTCGATGATCGGGACTCCCACTCGGCGCGAGTCTACAAGAGCTGTCCTTCACCTTTGTTGCTATTGTCATGGATGCGTTCCTCATACGCCTTAAGACGACCGATGACCTCTTCCATGGTCATTGCCTTTAGATCTCCAAATTGCTCTATGACTGAAGCAATCGGGAGAAACTGTGAGGAAATAGCACGAAGGAATTTCTCTACCACATACAACTCTTCCACCTTCTCGCCAAGGGTCCGTATCTTGTTGACGATGACCGTCAACCGGACGGCGAAGTCATTGATCGACTCCGTTTCCTTCATACGTAGCACCTCGAACTCGGTCTTGAGAGTTTGTACCTTTGCTTCCTTCATACGATCTGTGCCAAGATGCATCGCTTTCAACGCCTTCCACACGGCTTTGGCCGTCTCCTTTTCGGCCAATAGGAAGAGCGTCTCCTCTGAGATGCCCACACATTGACATTCTCGATCGCATCCCACACTCCTTGAGTTTTCATGTACACATTCATCTTGATTGCTCATGCTGCATAATTGCTCGTCGTGAGCATCGGATAATGCAGCGAGATAGCGGAATTCTCCTTCGCCATCATACCGGATGATGCCTTGTCGCCGGTGACACCGCTTCCCGAAGTACGTGACATGATCTTGAGCGCGGATCAAAAACTCGGGCTACCTTGAAGTCTCTTGGACCGAGAAAAACGGAGAAAAACTGCTGTTTTTTTTTCTCTTTTTTCTTGAACCTTTGCTCTGTTGCTGCTCTGCGTCTTGGGTGTCTTTTATTTACGCTTGCCTGATTTCATATCGGAGACGAAAAACTGGGGGAAAAAAACAGTTCGGCTCGGAGAAAGGCAAAAAACACGACTCGGACTGCCACGCGCGAATCACGCCGACGGAAAATCTGAATCTGCTTCTCTTCTGCCTCGCGAACAAAAAACAAGAAACCTGCTCGTCTTTTGTCTCTGCGCAGTTTCTCCTGGCGTCCTTGATTCACGTGGAATGAGATGGCTGGCTGGAAGCTCACTTTCCTGGCTCAAGTATCCATCCAAAAAAGCAAAGTATTATACCTTTTCTCTCTCTTGTCCTGCACTTTTCTTTGTGTGACTTCCTGAGTGCAAGTTGCTGCCGACTCTACTTTCTTTTCTGCAAGCTTTGGCTTTCTTTTCTTGCTTCGTTTTCTGTGCCACTTTTGCTTTTTTGTTTGCTGGCTGTTTCTCTGTAGCATGTCTCTTCTCTTTTTCCTGCGCAAGAGTACTTCTTTCCCTTTTTTTCTGGACTGCATTGCATCTCACGCACATGTGCTGGACGGCTTGCTGTGCTTTATGCTGGCTCTGTCCCTTTTCTTGGTCTTTCTCCTCTGCACTGCTTGCTGATTTTGCCTTCACTAGTTCCAACCGCATGCACGGAGCGAGGAGACACGAGCACTGTGCGAAGAGAGTCCGCGCTGCGCGGAGGCATCGGAAGCATTGCACGGGACGAGGACACGGGACGAGGAGACGTCTTCGATTCGGCGATTCGACGGCGCCGAATTTTTTTCTCTGCAGCGGCGGCCCCGGGAGCGAAGAACCTTCCAGGGGCAGCAGCAGCAGAAATCAAAGGTTGGCTCTAATACTAATTATTACGAATTTAGCTTTTTATTTCTCGCATAAAATTGCACTACAAAAACTGGAGAAA